>CM036583.1:37138514-39538514 GCA_020745775.1 Theristicus caerulescens | reverse complement strand
CACTCCCCATTTTTTCCTCCGCATGAGTTTCTTTATAACACTTCTTTCCCCCTCGCCAGAGGAGGAAGAAAGCTGAAGTGAGAAGGGACATCCAGGAGCAAGATGGGCCAGAGCATGTGGTGGAGGTAGTCATGGTGCCAAGCCTGACAACATTCAAGAAGCAATTGGACAGCACCCTCAGACATATGGTATGATTTTTGGGGTTGTCCTATGCAGGGACAGGAGTTGGACTTGATGATCCTTGTGAGTCCCTTCCAACTCAGGACATTCTATGATTCTATGATTCTATGAAACCATCACCTGGACAGGACACTACGATTAATTCTTGGAGGCTGGAAGCCAAACTAAGCAGATATGTAAGTAAACAGGACATAAGACAGCTTCACCTCTCCCATCCCTGCCCTGCGGTTTGTCAGGGGAGGCATGGGGCTGTGGGACCAGCACTGTGGCAGGACAGGGCAGCTGTCAGTATGCACAGGGGCTTCTTCGAGCTGCCATCCCTTGCTCCCAACACATCCTGGGGTGCACTAAGCTAGACAGAGGCTCTGCAATGCCAAGTGCTAATATCAGAGTGACAAGCGTCCAAGGATTTAGCTTCCAGGAGCATTTAATTCCTCACATTTCATTTTTGAAATTTCATTGCTTTTGGGGAGGAGAATCTTTTTTTCAAAGGTCATCTTGTCCTATCAGATAAAGCAGGCAACAGCTGACCAAGTCCCATGATCAGAGGTAAGCTGGCTCCTGTCTTCAGTTTAAAACAAATAAATGAAAACAAAACATCCACTGCCCCCAATTCCAGCATGTCAAGAATTTTAAAAGGAGGGTTGCAACTTCAGTGAAGAGAACAGCCAAACTCTGCATCTGGCCCACACACATTGCTCAAGTCTAGACTGATTGGCCCAGACATCACCACAGCCACATTTTCAAATTAAATTAGACCTTTTGATCAAATAACTGGGGACACTTAAGCAATGACATAATTTCTTAATTATATATCTTATTGTTTGATTGGAGTAAGATTTAACACAGTGACATTCAATAATTTTGTGCCAGGGGAAATGGATTCTCATTGACTCTGTGGCTCTGAGCTAAAAGGAGCCACAGATGCTGAAAGAACAGTAATAACAACAACTATACTAGTGGAAAAGGCACCCTACAAAGTACTCAGTTCAAGCAAAATTTGAGGATAAAAGTGAGCAACAGCTGAGCATAAAGGGATGCCTTTACGTCATTTTTTAAGCCAGTGTCACTTAAACAATGAACAAACTCACCTCTCAAACCACTAGAGAAGGGAAAAATGCCTCCCTCTTGTTCAGTGCAGGCAAGGAGGGTAGCAAAACTGCATGTGAAAGACTGTGCCATCCATCCGAGCACTGCAGTGGCCCCGACAATATGTTAAATTTCTTTGTTGTTCTAGAACAATGTGGTTTCCTCATGAAAGTTTTAAAAGTATAAAAATTACTAGCCTACAAAACCAATGGTGTTATTTAAGAAACTGTCTATTCTATGCCATCACATAATCTACTCCAACCTGCCTCTGCAGGAAAGCCAGAGGTGGTTTTTTTAGCCAGCCAGCCCAAATCTGCTCATGGATCCTCTTTCCGCAGTGCTCAGAAACAGCTTTGGAAAGACGTACCCTGTTGCTGGCATTAAAAAAAAAGCCTCATCCCCTTCAGAGTAGAGACATGCATACTTTCAGACAAGCTCCTGTCAAACTCTTTTGTAAACCCAACAATACTGAAGCCTTTATATCCAATACACTGCCACTACAATAACTGGAATTTGTGCTTGTTTATGGTGCACAAGGACTATAGGCTGGGATAGGGATAATACCTGTTAGGTTTCATACAAGCTTTTATAACCCTGGGCATTATCTTTGGACTGAAGAGCTTAGAGACTCAGACAGGCAGCAGAGGGGCAGAAGCAAATAACAGCAACTAGTCTTTAAAGCAGGATATGTAAAAGTGTTCTAAATTTTTTTTGTGGATGAGAACATAAAGTTGGGTTTGTAAAGAGCATGAATTCCTTGGGACTTCTCCTGGGGCCTGCCATTTATTGTCTAAATGTCAAGAGACACCATGACAAAGGCAGACACAGAGCAGATTCAAAGGAGGAAAGTCTTGCAGGCTAGCATCAAAGTAGTAGCATGGAAACAGTTCAAATAAGTCAATGGATTTCCCCTAGAGATTACGGGAAACAAATTGCAGGATGATGGTAAACAAATAAGCAAAACCAACAATCAGTGAAGTAACATGTCACATTCAGACAAGGCATGGTCTAATCTTTCTTTATTTCATGAATATCACAGCATATTTTTCAGCATTGTAAGTACCGTGATCAGCAAACAGACACGTGCCCATGGTAGACAGGCACATCCATGCACACGTTACTCCTTTCACGTATCTATCTTGTGCTGACTCTTAGAGAGAAGTGAAAATTTGGAAATGTAATACATCAAAGAAGTGAAGTTATAACAATTCTTTTATATTGCCATAGCTCCATGTAACACACTGGCTGCTGCCAATGGCCACAACAAAGGCTGGGCTCAGTCTGCTGAAGGGTCCTGCTCTGAAACAAATAAGACTCTTGCTCAAGCCCTGGCTCAGAGCTGACTCCTATTTCTAGCTCTGCATAACCAAACTCTCATCACTTACTGCTGGATCTCTCCACTCAGAAGCCCTCAGGATCCTTGGGAGGACTGAAACATTTGTACCTTATCCTCTTTCTCCTCCCAGCTAAGCCATTACAGCCATGGCTATTACCCTGTGCTGATTGCATTTCACTCCTTTTGTGCTCTTGGCAGCTGTTGCTAAAGGCCAGTAACTGCAATTCACTTGAGATGGTGTTTAGAGGTACAGTAAGCCCCTCTGCCTCAGACCCCAAGCCGCAGCCCCAGCAGGGTCCCTGGCTCTCCTCTGCCAGCCCTCTCCTGCTTCACAGCTTGCCCAGATAGTGGGGGATACTAATGCTTTTCCCAAAGCTCTGATGAGTCCATGCTGTAAAGCCATCTCAGTGCCACCTTTCTTCCAGAGACTGTGAAGCTCCCGCTGCTCTGATATATGTCACTGCTAATGCATCGCTGTGCTGCTGCAAACTTGTTTCTACCCAAATCTGGAAAACCCTGTTGCACATCACTGAGTGCCTCACAGAGGGAGACAGTTGCAGAGCACAGCAGGATTTCTGGAGAGCTCCCGTTCCAAACTTCCTGGTCTACAGGATAATCTCTCTGTCTTGTTGAACTTGAATTCCCTGCAAAGTCCCTCTGCAACTTCTGAACCTTGCACAATGCTTGTGTCCAGTTATCAGTTATGTATCAGTCATGTTGCAGATAACACAAGAAGAAACAGTATGTGAAACCACAGATAAGCGATGTATAATGACAATTCATGTGGGAGATGTAGGCCAGAATTGTTTGTTTCCGTATCAAGGGAGCAGAAGTTTGTCAGCCTGCCTCTAATTACCTCTGTCGTGTATCTCTCATTGTACTTAATATTTTTACATTCTGTGTTATTTTTCACATTTTTGTTTCATTCTTATTTCCTCCCGTGTTTTTCATCCATTGGTGTGAAGGAAATAGATAATTTCAATTTCTATAATTTTTAATCATACAACCATGCCAGTAACTGTTTTATCATTGTAATGAAATAGCACTGTTTAAAAAGCAATACATGTGGGGCTGTCCTCCGAGCGTACCAGCATCTGGTGACTTAGTCACACCCAAAAGGCAATAGGAAGCAAGCATCCTCCTTCTTTGAAGTTCATGAGCAACCGGACACCTTCATTCCTCTGGACCCCTGACAAACTAAGAACAAATCATAAGCTCATGAAATGGACAAACTCCTTTTTAGTGTTTTGTAAAGTTACCCATCATCTTGGCATACATAGCAGATGACAAGTCAGTGAAGAAGAGGTTTGCACATGGACCTTATATGGGTTAATTTTTAAATTCATTCTAAGGTTGAACCTGTACAGCCGCATCAGAAAAACACAGCTTAAAAATGAAGTGCTTGTGATAGGAAACACCTTTGTGACAGGCAGATGGAGCTGATCACAGAACAGTAGTTTAATGAGGTAATACCACATGATCGCCATATACTTCACCATCATGTCAAACATTTCTCCCAAATGTTTTGCCATTGCTGTATTTATACAATAGTTCAGTTATGATCAGTGACAATTCTAGGTTCAATATAAATGACAAGCTTCAAGAATGTTATTTATCAACGGGTTAGCAACTAAAGCGGTGCAGCCCAGTTATATCTCCAGCCCTTGCTTCTCCATACATCTGAATACCTCAAACTCCTTGAAACAACCCAAACATGCAGCATGCACTTTCAACTTTTTCTGTAAACAGAAGGTTTGAGACGAACCAGGATTTAGCACAACAGAACTAAGCTAATCTTCCTGATTTGGGAAACACTTTGACACAGTTTCTGATTATGTGATCTCTGCAATAAAACGAGGAGCAGCTACAGAGGGAAAGTTGAGGGACCGAGCCACTCTTCTCAGTTTCACTGTTATACGCTGTGCAAGCTCAAAGAAGCCACTTTATCTGTGGTTTACCTTCTTCATCTGCAAAGCAGGGACAGACTGATCTGTTTATTGAAAGCATGAAGTGCATCTCCTTTTCTAAGGAGAGCTAACAAAAATGCAGATTTTCTATTCTGATTAATGCTGATATTTTCAAAAGATGAGGAAGAAAAATGAGAACTGTTGAAACAAGAGAATCTGGGGGGGAGGGGGGAGGGCAGAGAGTGCAGAGGGGGACAATTTCCGGATTGAGAAGCTCCTCTTGGCACAGGAATGGAGGAGCTCCAGGAGCCCTGTCCCCAGTGGGGCTGCTGGGGCAGTGGCACCACACAGCACAAACCCCGCCACTCTGATCTGGTATCTGGCACCAAGGGCGCTGGCAGCCTGCTCCAGCCTGTGCCCCCCTTGAAATGCGTTTCTTCACAGGTGTCCATCAAGCACTTAGTGAGAAAACAGATAGGTCCTAACTGGGAATTCAAGATATTTCCAGGTTTTTTTTCAAATCACATTTCCTTTTTCAAAAAAAGGCCCTTTTTAAACACAAAATATGTCATGAGATGCTCTTGGCAGGTCTCTTTCCTGAGCAGAATGAGACATCAAAGACCTGCAATGCTTCCTGGGAACAAGAGGGAAGTGGATGATGTGGCATATCACACCACATGTTACCACTGAGCCTACTGGTCTGTAGGCAGCTGTATCCCTGTAAGAGGGGCAGTCAAAACTATCAGAGTAATTCCTGCCTCTACTTGATTCCAGACACTCTCCACTGACATACAAGACAGCTATCTTATCCCCCTAACTGCATAAATACAGGGAGGATAAAGCAGAAATCAAAGTCCCCTGCTATCTGTTTTCCCCTGCATAAATTCACTTACAGCAACAGAAATTTACTTCAAAGGAAGTTCACTTATATGTTGAAAAGCAAAAACAACTTGTAAATCTGCATGACCAAGCACCATCTGGCAACTCTTGTCATAACAGAGCTATTGTTTGTTTAGGTATATTTCTTCTAGGTTTTTAATTACACACCAGGGAGCAGCACCCCTGCAAAGAAATCCCCTGACCTCAACCCCTGCACATGTGAGCTTCTTCTTTTTTACTTTATTTGGAAACATGTCTATTACAAAACAAGCAAATAGGTTCCCAGTGTTCTAACATAGCTATTAAGCTAGCAAAAGAGTTTTTATGTCATTTCTAAATTTCATGGCTTAGGCCTGGCTGAGAAGGGATTGTAATAATTTTGTATTTCTTTTTCTTCATTTTTAAGCTTGGCCAAAGGAGTGGCTCAGATACCCCCTTGACACAAGGAGGAACTGGTGGTCAGTAGGATTTAACCTGAGTCTTCCACAATGAAATCTAATGCTGTGAATCAGTTTTTACATTGTTGTTTAATTCACAAAACTATAAAGACTTTAAATGTATGCAATGTGTACTAACTCCAGTGATAAAAGGAGTTGTTCTCTGCAAAAGAAGACTCGCTATGGTACAATCCCTTTGGTACAGGTAGAAATACTCCTGCTATATTGCTGCAAATTGTCACAGTTAAACAATACTGACTGGAAAATGTGCGGTTCCTAGCTGGGACATCTTTGGTATCAATTTTCAATATTACCACTACAGAGAGAGAGAGATGACAATGTTAACAGCAACTCTCCCCTTTTCCTTCTCAGGATTGCTTTTTAGGTTGTATGAGAATCTGGACATAACACACTGAATATTGGCCAAGCCTATAAGGAGTCTTGGTAGCACATGCTAGGTTGTTTCTTTGCTTTTTTGTGCCTCCTGAAGCTCTCTAAGATCAAATAAACACAAGCAGCATTTAGCCTTGCAGCATGTTCACAGCAGAGCCTTTGCCCTCATTCACCTCTCTCATTGAGCAAGAAAAACAGCTGGAAGTAACCAGGCACACGTTTTTGATGTCTGGCCTTGAGTCATGCTCAGGGCCAATGTTGCCCTGGACTGGCCCAGGTCAGAATCAGTTCCAAGACCTGCTAAGGCTTCTTCCAAACTCCATTGTGAGAAGGTATTTTTAAACCATATTAGGTTATTATTAGAACTTCTGTTAGTTTAGCAAATCTAGACATCAAAGAGTCTTATTAGGACATCTAATCCATGTCTTGGCCAACACATCACTGTCATCGACAGCATCCTTAAATAACCTGGAACATATTAGCATTCTGAGATAATGCTGCTCACTGGCTCCATGCCAAAGAATAAAGCACTCTGTGGCGAGGATTTATGACTTCCTTTGCATCCATCTTACACCTCCTGTGTTAACTCTGTGTGTGCCACAGACCTACTTACCAATTAACCCCGAGCCATGGTGGAAAAACTAATAATCAAATGTGATCAAGATGAACATCAGATTGTAAATAGCCACAATTTTCAGAAGTAATTATAGGCAGTATAATAAAAACAAAGGCATTAGTAACAATGTTAGACCATATAATAACTTTTTCTATAAGAGGCATAGAATTAATCTGAGCAGATTTTTTGCTGGCCTGCAATACAATATTTAGTGTTTTATTTGGAAGAAAAGTATGAATAAACAGTGTAAAAAATCTGCCGGGACTGAATGGACGTGCCACAAGAGGAGTATATCACAGCAAATCATGACACATCATGATTTTATGTGAAATCAATCAGGTAGTACTTGCCTATGTCATTACACATAGAAGGAGGAACTCTTCAGGTTGTGCTGTTTGAGATTGACACACTGGATTCATTACTTTCAAATCAGAGAAAGGAAAAGACAAATTAAACCCCAAATTTTGACCCATAAAGAACTCCTAATCATTATGTTATTCCATTTTTAAGTTCATAACTAAAATGAGGTGGGTTTTTTTTTTGCATAGTTCTTATTCATATAAAAGATAAAACCATAAAATTGTTAGGCAATTCAGTCACTAAGAGAACATTTTTAGCTTAGCTTGGCATTATTGTCACTTCTAACTGTCTCAGAGCCAAGCCTTTCCTTTTGCCTTTCCTTTCGTCCATTTACTTCAGTCTTCCCTGTTCATCACACTTTAGCACAGGAATCGCTCTATAATACACTAATCTCAAACCCAACGCTCTTTGAAACTTGTTTTACCAGCTTCTTCTAACTGATTAGTTACAGCTGGTGAGTCATTAGCCCGTTACCAACCGTATCTGGGCTCTACCATATGCAGACTGCCAGCTGATTACACTGCCTGAACGTCTATTATATACAGGCCACAGCAATTGCTTTAAAAAAGATGACCTCAAATTTCACATGTAGAGCTGGTGTACTTATATTTCACTGAGAGTTTTTTCCCTGAACAGATAGTTCTTAAAAAAATAATTAAAATTTCCCTTTGATACCATGAAAATTTCTCAAAACCCACAGAAAAAGTATTTAAAATACTTGTGCTTTTTCCTTAACTGAAGCTGGTGATTTGAAAACAGAATTTGAACCATAATACCAGAGAATTTTTCAGAACAGCTCCATTCTGAAAACTAAAATATTCTCCTAATTTTTTTCTCATGCAAAAATATATGACCACAAGAGTTTGCTCATAATTTATGTTCACTTCTGAGACAATAACTGACAATTTCAATTGGCTGCAGAAGCACATTACCAAGGAGTAAAGGTAAAGCTATATTAGATAAACGACAAATACATGGCTATCTCCTGAGCATCCCATGGATAAGATGTGAAGGCAGCAAAGAAGGAAAATTAATGTCCTGCATAAAAAGGTACTCATCATGCAGTGGCCTACATCTTCAGAAATACAAGGAAAATCATACCAAAATAAGGAGGGTTCAGTGCATGCTTGCCCTTTTTGACTGCCAGTCATAACTGAAGTAATGTTTTCTCCCTAGGGAAATTCCTTCTTCTGCAATGTAATGTAAACTCAGCTTCTTGCTTTGTAACCCTCCCTTGTCCCCAACCTGCTATGAGCATGAGAGCCTGCCTCCTTACAGTCTAAATCTCCCATCTGCAGTGAGTCTCATCTAATTGCAAATGCAGATTAAAACACTTCCTTCGAATTTGAAAATGCTCACCATTTTCCCATAGTTTGTCAGGTGTTTCTGACAATTTTAAGTAGTTTTGACTCAGTGGGTTCAGAATCAGTTGTAAAAGGGGAATACTGGAGCATTACTAACTTGTTAATAGTGTTTTATTTATTTTTTATTAGTCAGTATAGAGGTTCAGACTGAAGACTTTATAGAGTGCAGTAGTCATGTGCTAACCTCTCTATGCAATGCACAGAAAATGCAGTCCCTGGGATGCTTTACTGAACTGCTTATAATTTTGAAGATTCCTCCAAAGAGTCATGTTTTTCTTTTTCCTTAAGTGGATACAGCATGTAAAGTAGATCCCTGCCAAGTATTTTCTTCTCTGCCCAATTAGGTATGAAATACTAAATATACCTTATGAAAATTATTCTTTTGCCTGATAAATTCTGCCAGGCATTCATGAGTGCCCTCATTCTCTGAATTCTGGTCAGTAAAACACCCTGCGTATCCTGGAGGAGGCACTGTGGTTGCAGTTGGTAAACATTGCAGTTTCTTCCATTGATGGTCAAAAGCTGAGAATAAACCACTGGTTTTGTAGTATGTGCATTGAGGACATGTATTGTATGATTAACTGAAGATGCTCACAATTCTGCAAACCTATCATTTGTTTCTTGCCAGTGTTCTTCATACGCTCGGGGCATTCCGTGACCTTTGAGAGAAATACACTTCATCCTAACAGCACTAGCCTACCTGACAAAGTTTTTCCTATTTGACAGGTGGGGAAATGAGGCATATTCAAGTCTGTCGCCTCCCACTAAAAGGAAGCAGTCTGGTGTGTCCCACTTTGGTGCTGTACCTTTTCAGCTACCCATGCTGTCCCCCTCATCTCCCTTGCACTACCTAAAAGGAGGCACTTTTATGTGAGTGAACTTGAGGACTGGGATCAAGCAAGGCTGACTTTACATATTACACCCATCTCTACAGCAGGTGATCTTGTAGCTTTAACCCCTTCTAACTGCACAATGAATTGTTGGGAGTAAAATGCTGTTGCTTTTAAAGAAAAAAAGATGCACTTACTGTAAAATACTCTGTATGCAGAGAATACTTAGAAAAAAAACAACCCTGTGACATCCTGGGACAGGGTTTCAGCTGGTAGGAGACTGCTGTTTGCCAGCACGTCCACTTGATACACGTGCAGGTCTTGGGTGGCAGGGTCTGCAAGCACTGGG
The DNA here is from genome assembly GCA_020745775.1 of Theristicus caerulescens. Classification (NCBI taxonomy): domain Eukaryota; kingdom Metazoa; phylum Chordata; class Aves; order Pelecaniformes; family Threskiornithidae; genus Theristicus; species Theristicus caerulescens. The sequence continues at coordinate 39,528,774 of CM036583.1, read as the reverse complement.
CTGAGAACCCTTACTTACAGAGCTGAACTGAACTCACCACCTGCAGGAAAGGGGTAGGTAGCAGGTACTGCCTGATCGATTTCACTTGCACAGAGGGGGACAAGGAGGTGCTCTGTTCCATGGGACACACCTTTAACCGGCATTCCATACAGCAGTGCCAAATCTCATCCTAGAGCCCTAACCAATCCCACAGCAGGACAGCCAGCACTCAGGCTTGGCCTCTCTTTCACAGGAACACACCACAGTTGAAGGCAGGGCTGTAATCCAGGGTCTGGCTCTGCCATCAGGTAGTCAGCATCCTGGAGAATCACGGTACCACTGCAAACCCTCAATAGTTCCAAAGAGCAACTAACTGAGCATGTAAATCACTTGCCCGAGTGTGTCTTTTTGCTTCCACAGACAAAAAACCCCATCCTTCTGAAACATGATCTGCCCCAGCCGCAGCACTGATGGCCAGTGTTTGAGAAGAGTAACCAGCAGTTTTTCCTATATGTAACATTGTCAGGTCCTTAAAATTTGATCTGTCATAGCTCTGCTGGGGTCTTTATGGGAATGTCAGCAAAGAAAGGATCCTAGCCTTTTGGTGAAAGTTATAATACTGGACTTCTCCAGGGCTAAAAGATATCAGACTTTAACTGAGTGGTATTTTTATGTTTTGGAAATGGTTTTAGGTCATTCTTGGAGGAGATTTCATAGAACTGTCTTAATATTCCTTTCTCTCTAAAGTGTGTAGACTGAGATTCCTGGCAAGCAAGTCACTGAGCTGGTCAAGCTGAGAAGCCAAAAGGCTGTTCATTCAAAATGCTCTTAAATTAAAAATGATGTTTTTCTGACACATGGCCTGTACATATTCTAGAATGACTTATTTAAGAGTTTATCATAACTAATGTTTAAATTTGAAGTAAATTTAAAGAAAAATGTAATTGCTGCTCTTGCATTTCTGTGCATTACTCATAAGCAGCTAAACTACAATTTATTATTCTGACATTCTTTGTAGCACATCTGTGCATAGGCTAATGCAATAGTTCTGTGGAATTTTGCAAATTACTAATAGTGATGTCATGCAGGCTAGAGGCAGGTGAACTGATGCTAAAATAGAGGAAAGGAAATATACTGTCATATAACTATACCACAAGATATGTAAAAGTACAGCACTGGACAATGTAGCAATGAGGATGCTAAAGTTGCTTGGCACTCCTTGTAAACCCATGCCTTGGGTCTACACTGATGAGACTACCATTTGGACCCTAAATCCAATCAGTGCTTTTGCTTGCTGGTTGTAAACTGCAACAATTAATCTGTGAAGTGAGTGTAACTCCTGTATCCCAGCATTGTCCAGAATTTCATCCATAATCAGCAATACCCCTACTGAAAAAATTCCCTGCAACTATGTTAATATAGCTGCTCTTTTTGTCCTCAAGTTAATCTGCTATAACTGAAATTGAGTTTTCACCCCATCTGCCATAAACGCAGCACAGCAAACTGTAACAATTGTTTGTATGTTTAATTAAATTGGAACACTAATAAAAAAAGTTACTAAAGATTTTAATTAAGTACAAGAAGAAAAAGACATAATTATTAGAAGCAATTCATATCAGTATTTGAATGTAAAGAAAAAGGGCAAAGAGAGAGAAAGCTACAAAGAAGAAAAACAGGTTTGCTTGAATGTATTCAGAGGTTCACGCTCCATTTTGCACGCTGTTGGACTGCTTCCATGCTCCTGAAATTTTGTTGATTTCGATGAAGTCACTTTGGTATGACGATTAAATAACTATGGAAAAAGCAGTCAGCGGTGCTTCCAAAAAGTGCCCATTTCTGCCAGGTGCTCAGCACCACTGGCTGAGAGAGGAACACCATCCACTCCACTGGGCCTTGGCAGCAGGTGCATGTCTCAAGCTGGCCTCTGAAGAGCGAAGCAGCTAAGAGTGGCCTGATCTAGGCATCTAGTCTTCCATAGCCATTTTTCCAAAGATGTCTTTTTGTGTTGTAAAATCGGAGAGGCTAAGGGCTGGGTCTCATAGGAAAAGAATTCTTTCCAGTAGACTCAGGCAAGACTCATGTCTACCTGGGATGTGTTTCCTGCAAAACAGTCACGAGGGAGAGAAACTTGAGATCCAGCTCTTACTGTACATCAGTTAACATGCATCCTCTTCTTCCAAATTTTTTTTTCTCTCTCTCTCCCTTTGCCCTACTTCTTTATATATCCATAACCAGGGAATTGGCTTTGTCTACTTGCCATCAGCTGAGCTGTCTTTCTTCAAGCCCTAGCTAAATTTATCATCCTTCACGCATAAGAGTGAAAACTATTTACAAGGCAGCCTTGGGAAAGAACAAGCTGATCTGATTTTTTGTTGTTGTTCAAAGTGAAAGATATAGGTGTGGCATTGGGATTTTTTTGGAAAATAGAAAAAGGAATTTTCCATACCTGTTTTAAAGAAACATAATGGTCTCTCTGTGTTAGGGTTGCCTGCCTTGCAGCTTTGCAAAGTATGTGCAGTGCCAAGCATCGGGGTGGGGTAGAGTTGGGGGTCACAGGTTGAACATTCTTGAGGAAGAGCAGCCAGGGAAAGAAAAAAAAGACTTTTGAATGTGGTTGTCTTCCACAGAAGCACAACGTTTCAGCAAACAGAAGACTTCATTCTCCCTCCGGTTGCATAATACTTTTGTAACTAAACCAAATCACCACACTTAGGGGTGAAAAATGATTAACAAAGCCATCCTGCTACACAGTATTTTATATACTGCCTTATGTCTTCTGGGAATGTTGCCATGATCTATATTGAGCTCTCATTTTTTTGCACAGAGGTTCAACAAAACAAAACCAAGCCCACAAAACTTACCACATCATTAAAGCTTTTGGTTCCAAGAAACCTGCAACTGGCAACGAAAGTGTTGAAAAATCAAGGGGTGTTCTAACAAAGCTGTATCTCCTTGATTTCTGTGGGAGTCTAGGTGGTACAGTATTTTGCAAGAATTGGTCAGCTCTTGCCAGCACTAATTCATCTGTGTCCTGCCAACAATAACTTTGATGTCTCTTTGCTTTTATTGAAGTAGGATAGGCCATAAGCACCCAGAAAGCTCTGAAACATTAAGCTGTAAATACCAATGGTTTAAGAAGAGGACACTTTCCCAGACCTTGAAGAGAAGGCAGACTGGAAAGTTATTAATAAGACCTTGTTGTGGTCTTATTATTAATTCCTTCTGCCCTTTTCAGAAAACATACATTTCATTTCCTGTTTAAACAGACAACTTGAAGATGATCCTTTCCTCTTGTTTCTGGGTCAGAGGCACCCTTGGTAACAAGAAAGATAGTAATCCAAAGTCCTTTTCATCAGCCTCCCTGAAATGCTAACTATTATTGTCATTGCAGGGAGACACCTCTCCCAGCCAAGATTTGCAGCTGTAAACCTTAGCTAATCTTAGAAGCAGGGGTCAGTGTTTCTCAAACAATATCCTGTTATTTAGAATACCGTGAAACACAAGACAAAGATTGCAATTTCCTCTAATCTCAAGTTAGAGGACTTGTGTCTCTTACCTCCTTCTCTTACTTCCAATTTGCACTGGTGAGAAAACATTAACAATAGGCAGGTAGAATCTCAGTCTGTCTCTCTCAATATCTCTTTCCTAGTAAATAGTTATTTATCCCATAAATAGTCAAACACATAGGGAATTATTCCACCACTATCAATATCCAGCTACCTGGTGAGAATGAGTTGTCTTGGTTGGTGAGAAAGAAAGATCTTCCAAAAGTGTCACCTAGAAACTTGCCTGAGCAGCTACAGGTAACGAAATGATTGGATGACAGCTAATTGGGGAATCTGAGACGGTAAAGTTCAAATTTTCATGTTCAAAGTAGCTTTTAGATATATGATTTCTGGGGGGGAGGGAGGAGGAAGAAGACAGCTTACACAAACAGTTCTTTTCTTTGAACTTCTTTCCTTAACATATGTATTATGTTACCCAGAAGGAAACTCAAAATGAGAACCATTCCACAACACATTTGTCCTCGGGGAGAGAAATTAAAATAGTAAGATGTGTAACAGGCCGAACTGTTGCTCACTACAGTACTGGAAGGCACTTAGATATTACTGTCATGAGCAGGGGATAAGGCTCTGCATCTCATACAAGGTGGCTGGAGATGGGGAAGGGATTCCATTTCCCCACCCAACATTAATTAGTTCTTTATATAATGTTTCTTTAATTATTTCCAGCTTATTTTCTCTCAAAACCTATTTACTAAATCAAGTCAATTCTCCCCGGGATGCTCTCTCCGTTGAGATTGCTACAGCACATTTTATGTAGATCTGAAGTCAGTTGTCCTAGTGTGTTACAGCAGTCATTTGAGGCTGGTTATCACTGAGATAAGGGCATGGGATGAAGGTTCTCCATTCTGAGCAGAACAGACTGGAGATGAGACAGAATCAGTCACCACAGGCTCAGGAGAATTGCAACTTCACAAAACCATGCTTGGATTGACCTCCTGCATGTCCATAGGCTCTGAGAATTATTCTAGGGGAAGAATTCCCACTGGACTCATGATTTTCATAGGCTTTTTGCATGGCAATATATCTAAAGGCAGGACTACAACTTTAGGAGTTGTTGAACAACATGGAGCTGTTCAGCAGTTTGGGAAATTTTGGCATTACTGTCTGTCAACAATTACATTCTATAAATTACTTGGTTCTCATAGGAGTTCTGTGGCTCATACCATCTGATACGAAAGATCACAGAATCGTAGAATATCTCAAGTTGGAAGGGACCCACAAGAATCATCGAGTCCAACTCCCTGTTCCTTGCAGGACTAACTAAAACTAAACCATATGACTAAGAGCGTCATCCAGATGCCCCTTGAACTCTGACAGGCTTGGTGCCACAACCACTTCCCTGGGGAACCTGTTCCAGTGACCAATAACCTTATCGGTGAAGAACCGTTTCCTAACGTCCAATCTGAACTTCCCCTGACACAGCTTCATTCTATTTCCTCATGTCCTATGCTGGTCACCAGAGAGAGCAGATCACCACCTCCCCTCTGCTGCCCCCCTTGAGGAAGTTGTAGACTGTGATGCAGTCACCCCTCAGCCTTCTCTTTTCCAAGCTGAACAAACCAAGTGACCTCAGCCGCTCCTCAAAAGTCTTGCCCTCAAGGCCTTTCACCATCTTGGTCACCTTCCTCTGGACACGCTCGAATACTTTGATGTCCTTCTTATATTGAAGCACTCAAAACTGCACACAGTACTCGAGGTGGGGCCACACCAGTGCAGTGTAGAGTGGGACAATCACCTCCCTTGACCGGCTAGTGACACTGTGCTTGATGCACCCCAGGACACAGCTGACCCTTTTGGCTGCCAGGGCACACTCTTGACTCATATTCAACTTGCCACCAACCCAAACCCCCAGATCTCTTTCTGTGGGTCTGCTCTCCAGCCTCTCATCTCCCAATTTGTATGTATAACCAGGATTATCCCATCCCAGGTGCAGAATCTGGCTCTTGCTCTTGTTAAATATGTGGTTGGTGATTGCCCAGCTCTCTAGTCTATTCAGATCTCTCTGTAAGGCCTCTCTACCCTTGAGGAGTTCCACAGCTCCTCCTAGTTTAGTATCATCAGCAAACTTACTTAACGTGCATTTGATTCCAGTGTCCAGATCATTTATAAAAACATTAAAGAGCGCTGGCCCTCAAAAAATATGTGTGTTCACTTTACTTTTCTGTTAAAGCTTCCTTGTATTGTTAGGAACTTTTATTTTTTCCTGCTGTATAAATACATAATCTTCAGTTAACAGAGCAACGCTAAATCTATTAGCTTTTGTAATATATTATTAAAAAGTCCCCTGGCAATCTTCAGTGAGATCCAGGCAACAGTCACTAACAAAGTCTAATTTCTAAAGCTGTGCAAAAGCTACTGGCCAGAGCACAATAATTTTGGCTAGTTTGTCTATTGTCCCTGCATAGCCATAGCCAGAATTAGCTCATTACTCTATGTAACAATTCCTGCAGTCAAAAAGAACAGTGTTTTCTCTTTTATTCTACTGAATCATAAAATAATGCTTGACCTAAGCAGATCATAGCTGTTCTGACTTCCTCATCTTTGTTTTACTTTCTATGTTGAACAGTTTTAACACTACATTTGTCTTCACTGTTCCATACCTCTTTTAATCTGTATAAAACAACTATGAAGACAAACACAACACAGAGCTTCCCTGTCCTCTTTCCTGATTGCAGCAGTAAGGAACCTTTTACCTGATTTTTAATTTTAGATCAATCACAGTCAGCTTGTGAATTCTATTTCTGAATTGAACTGTAAGGTTAATGCTGCAACATTAGACAGACTACTGTCTAGTCTGCTGCTTTCAGCGTTAGTGAAATAATGCTTCTGATAGTAATGTAACAGCTCATCCCTACCCTTGTTCTTCATGCAGTCCAGCTTCAAAGGGAGATAAAACCAGGGTTTTCTGCTTGCCAGACCATAGGGGTTTATTATTAACTATTTAATGTTAAATTATAACCTTCTGAACTGGCAAGGTGTCTCTTAACAAATACAGAAATAAAGAACTAACAATACCAGAGCAGAATCTGAAAATCAAGGTCCCATCACAACAGGCAACGGATAGGTGCATAAATAAAGATAGGCTCTAACCTTCTGAGGAGATGCTGAGAAGACATGAGGAGACCTTTAAAGGTCCCTTCCATCCCAAAGCATTCTATGATTCTACGAAAGGAAGGACAACACAGAGAAATAGTGACTGCAACAGTATACAAGGGAAGACCGATCAATGTCATCTACCTACACTGCTGTAAAGCCTTTGACACAGTCCCACACGACACCCTTATTTCTAAATTAGAGAGTTATGGATTTGAAGGCTGGATTATTCGATGGATAAGAAACTGGATGGATGGATGCATCCAGAGAGTTGCGGTCAATGGCTCTATGCTCAGGTGGAGACTGGTGACAAGTGGTGTCCCTCAGGGCTCTGTCTTGGGACCAGTGTTTTTCAATATCTTTATCAATGACATAGACAGTGGGATAGACTGCACCCTCAGCAAGTTTGCGGATGACACAAAACTGAGTGGTGCCGGTGACACACCTGAAGGATGGGATGCCATCCAGGGGGACCTGGACAAGCTGCAGAAGTGGGCCCATATGAACCAAATGAGGTTCAACAAGTCCAAGTGTAAGGTCCTGCACCTGGGTCAAGGCAATCCCAGACATGAGTACAGACTGGGAGAAGAACTTATTGAGAGCAGCCAGGCAGAGAAGGACTTGGGGGTCCTGGTGGACGAAAAGCTGGATATAAGCCAGCAATGTGCACCAGCAGCCCAGAAAGCCAACCGTATCCTGGGCTGCATCAGAAGAGGCGTGGCCAGCAGGGGGAGGGAGGTGATTCTCCCCCTCTACTCTGCCCTTGTGAGACCCCACCTAGAGTACTGCATGCAGCTCTGGAGCCCTCAGCACAAGAAAGATGTGGACCTTTTGGAACGGATCCCGAGGAGGGCCATGAAGATGATCAGAGGGCTGGAGCACCTCTCCTATGAAGACAGGCTGAGAGAGTTGGGGTTGTTCAGCCTGGAGAAGAGAAGGCTCCTGGAGACTTATAGTGGCCTTCCAATACTTACTTAAAGGGGGCTTATATAAAAGAGGGGGAGAAACTCTTTTTAAGGACAAGGGGGAACGATTTCAAACTGAAAGAGGGGAGATTTAGATTAGATGTTAGGAAAAAATTCTTTACTCAGAGGGTGGTGAGGCACTGGAACAGGTTGCCCAGGGAGGCTGTGGATGCCCCGTCCCTGGAAGTGTTCAAGGCCAGGCTGGATGGGACCCTGAGCAACCTGGTCTAGTGGGTGGCGTCCCTGCCCATGGCAGGGGGGTTGGAGTTAGATGATCTTTAAGGTCCCTTTCAGCCCAAGCCATTCTATGATTCTATGAAATAAAGCAGGTTGCCCATGCCATCAATTAATAGAATTTGGGTCTTCAAGACTCAATTGACTGAAATGACTATCACTTCTCTAGCCTGAAATCTGAAGTCATCTAAAGTAACTTTTAAGCTCACAAAGTAAAGCAAAGTGAAAAATGAGTGAAAGGACAAATACATGCCTACACAATGTGACCTTTGTCTTACAAATGAGAGAGTGCTTTCACTGCCCCAATAGAACAGGCTGGGAACAGGCAGCCCGGACTGGAAGCATTGGACATGTCTCATCATGCAGAGTGCAGTTAGGTGCTTCTAACGAGGTATGTGATGTTAGCATGTTGTGGCTCTATTGTACAACAAAAATTCAATTAAAAATTGATACTGAAGAAGGGTCTCAAAACTGTGGAGATGACATTAAGAGCTTTGAGGAAACCCAAGGGTTGTTTGGCAGTTTTCAGTTTACACCACATGAGGATGAAAAGCAGTATTCTAAGTTTTCTTTTGTTCTCTGCTCTCATAGTCTGCCACTGGCCAAATCTGCCTTTCTAGGTTCCTGGACTGCTGCCCACCACTGATCTAAACCAAAAATACATTCCTCATCATCTTCTTCTCTGTTGACACCAAGTAATCTTGGTGCACTTAAAAAAAAAAGCATTTTTCAACATCAGACTTGTGAAAAAGTCAATTTTTTAACCTCTCTGAATGAGGCTGGATTTCTGGTTCCTTTCTGTACAATATGCTTTTCAGAATGGTAAGACAATTGCAGTGCATCTGAAATAATGCTAAGAGCATCAGGAATTAGAGAAAAAAAATGGTAAAAGAATATATTTTTCTGAGGAATAATAAAAACAATAGTCACAGGAGACAAAGTGTTGGGAAAAAACTTTGCTTTGACTCAGCAACAGTTAAATAGCAGAAGGAGCAATTTCACCCTTAGCTGTGAATAAAGAACTAATGATTAAGGGATTTCAAGGTCACTGTGGCTTCACAGGAAGGTCAGTGTACTTCTTTCCAATGACTGCCCTTGGGACCTGAGACAGAAGGCACTTCTAGCTATTTACAAGGCCAAAATATCCAAGTGCTGTAAGGGACTGACTCTCCTTTCTGATACACCTCTGCAAAACCTGTAAAACCTGGCTGAAATCAGAAGTGGTCCAGAAGACTGAAAACCTCAAATAACTGCCTTTGGAAGAGCTCAGAATCTGGCCATCCTTCTTACATTACCTTTCACAGCATCTGATTCAATGCCTTGCATGGTCTGAAAACTTTAACTGTAAGTGTATAGTGCATTTCCTGAACAGTCATCTTACTCATTCAGCACTGTGTGAAAAAGGCCACAGAGATTAAATAATAGCTATATTCAAAGTCTAGCACAAACTACTAGCTAATAACTGAAATGTTACAAGAGGTTAAGCTGCCCTGAATGCTTAGAAGATACTAAAATAATTTGTTATTCTTTTTTTGTGTTGTTTCAGACTTTCAGCTTCTCTGTCAATCCCCCAGTTCGCAGAAGACAATTAGACTGTATTCAGGACACTGAAGATATGTCTACAAGCTTAATACAATCATCTGCAGAAATACCTGAACTCAACTGAAATGAAGAAACATAAGTACTAGCAGGAGTCAAGCTCTGCTAGTTCTTCCCAGCCCCTCCCCCTCCTTTTTTTTCCCCCATAACTGCATTTCTTTCTACTCCTGACCTTGGACACAGCTGAACGTATTTGGTTAACATTTTAAGAAATTAGACAAAGTAGACATCCAGTACAAAACTTCAGCCTAATGTTATATTTTGGTGAAGTTATAAGCAATTGAAAACTAGGTCTTATAATGGGAGATGTTAGGCAATCTTAATGATAGGTGATGCTACAAACCCTGCCCTATTATAACTGAGAAAACATACAGATAACAGACATCTGAGAAATCACATTCTGAAGTAATTGTATCCTGGGTAGCGTTTACTCTCATTTTGTATCATTGCTTGCTTGTTTGATGTTCAAATTTAATTCATTTTTATGAGGTTGTGTTCTCTTCCTTTCATTAGAGGGCAAATTGCTACATGGATTATGTGATGGGTGATTACACAAGGATGTACATCAGAGGCCCATGTTGTTACTATGTACTTGGCTCTTACAGCTATAGATTGCATGTTATGATCTGCTCCTGTATGCTTCACATGAGTCAACCTGGTTTACTGTTGGAATAAGAGAACTGCTGTTTTTACCATGTCTGGTTGCTAATTCACATAATAGTAATCCTGCTAAGGGTTGTCTACAGTACTTTTTGAATTTTACTATAGAGTAACATTTGCTACATTGGATTGTTCTGGGTTAAGATAGTAAGTTCAAGTCAAATTTCCATACATTGTGGATGCTTGATATGTTATGAACAGCTTTACAGAATATACCAATAGACACACAAATGCATCAGTCATTTCATATGAAATCACCCAGCAATGCTGCAATCCTCTTCTGCAGTGCATCTGCACTTTCATATCCAGTGCTCACCAGGGTCATGGACAAAACAATTTGAAAACATTTCAGTACATTGTGGGGGCTTGTTAGATGATATATGAATACCTTTCAGGAAAACTTTTGTTCTTTTCTTGGGGACTTTCTTAGCCTCATTCTCTCCTGGGTCATGCATGTGTAATGCAGGTTGAGGTAAGGGGAAACTGGATTTTTCTTGTGCAGCGGAGAAAACTTTGTCCTTCCTGTAGCCATTTGACTGCAGCTCAGAAGAAAAGGCTAGAGAGGTATTATACTACAGGCTTGCAGATACTGAAAAAGAAGGAGCTGTTATGCAGAAAGCAGCAGAAATGGCCTCCTATTTTGTTTGCCTTTTGGGAATTCTTGAATTAGCAGATTAAAACAGGAAATGCAGTATGGTACAACAGATAAGACAGTATAGCAGGAGTTCAGAAGATCCAGGTTATAGCTAAGCTTTGGCTACTGAAATGCTGTGTGACCTTGAGAAAGTGGCTTATTCTTTCTGTATCACCAGAGATAAAATCCTGACGTCAATAGAAACCAACATTCCTTGGCATCAGAGCTGATGGAGGGCCTCACACAACAGGCTCTTCATCTCTCTTAAGCCTCTAGATGTGATTGTAATTCTATTGCTAATAATGCTATAACTGAACCTACCCAGTAATCTGGTCAGTCTAGCAGGGCTTCCTGAGGTCCTATGTCCTAACATGTGCAGTAATGGATGTACTTGGAGTAGGAACAGTTGGTTGTTCATCCTTTTGAAACCTTAATTAGATTTTACATGTGCCACATGTTCAAAAATATAATCATTTGAAAAGAAGAATGTGGAATGGAGAAGCAAAACACCAAAGAGGAATTTCCAGGGGAAATCAGAACACTTGGTATTTGTGGCTCAGACAAGGTAGTACGTATACATATCAAACCTGTGATGAACTTTTTGTTTGATTTCAGGTTGCATAGCTCGTGTAGTTCATGATGCAATGGCATTTATATAATGCGCTTCATCAGAAATCTGCAATCTGGAAAACTCTGTGCACAACTAAATTTCATTAAATCCACTTTCCTCTCTAAGTCAAACAACTCAGCTGTGATCAGTGATGTACCATGATGGCTTAGATGGAGAATTTCAATATTGTGAAAAGCATGAGAAAGATGTCTTCCCCCTACCCTTTATTATGACAAAGCCTATGCCAGCAGAATTGTGGTCATACATGGGCAGTTGTAGAACAGTATCTCTTCTGTTTCTATGCATTTCAGAAGGGAAGGACTTCAGTTTTAGGAATAATTTTTCAGTGGTATGATCCTAAGGGAAATTATTAAAAACAGCACTGTTATAAAAAGATTTTTCGATTTAATAATTTTTAAAAGTGCAACAAACCATGACTGCATCTTTTTAACTGATAACTGTGAAAGATTTGCTTCCACTGTTTATTTAGTCTCAGAAGTCAAAAAGGAGTAAGGGTAAACTTTCTTCTTTTTCCTGAGCACAATATGAAAGAAATCTTGGAAAGTCAGAAACCACAGCTGAACGGATTACCTTCAGCAGACAGAGATCTAAGAAGAATCTGATGTTGTTTTTTCCCATTGGTAAGTTTTTTTCAGTGGAAGAACCTCAGCTTTTCTTTCTTTTCTATTTTTTATGTTGCCATAAAGACCACGGGAAAGTGTGAAGAAAGGTCTCAGTGTTAATAAAATACTTGTTTTTTCTCTTTCCTCAGGAAACTGGAAGAGAGTTTTATTATTTTTGTTTTATTTACCTGTCCAGGTGGAACTGAAGAGGGACCAATACTGAAATGAAACAAGTTTTAGAGAAGATCTGCCAACACATTTGTTCATTTTCATGAGGTAAGTTATTTCAACACAGCCTTGATGTGGTGATTTCTCTGTTTGCTGAATATCCGAGAATGAGCATTTAGTCTTTTTGTTTTACCCAAAGTCTATATTCCAGGAACACAGCCCACAGTATTAAGTATGCTATGACATCATGCAGCTATGACATGACATCATGTAACTATGACATCACACAGCCATACCTCATTAGCTAACCAAATTATTCCAGTCCAATACTCAATTCCAGAAACAAATTAATTCCTTTACTGCTTAAGATATGACATAAAATAGGACTCTTATTCTGCAAGTCCTTCCAAAGCAATGCTATTGCCCAGTATAAAAAAAAAAATTCTCAATAATTAATTTCCTGCATAATTTTTGTCATACTGAATTGTGCTATCCTAACTGCTAGCCATACCTCAGAGGCTGGGAGGAACCAGCAGGTCAAGCCATGGGACCTTAGTCTAGCTGTTGCAGCAACTGCTGTTAAGAAGAGGCACTACAACAGAGCATACATAGGGCAAGGCTTAAAATGCTTTTTCCTCTTTTTATTATACATCTTTAACCCTCCCTCACCTTCCTTTAACTTGGATTATATTACACAACAACTTCTTAAGACTGTCATCCATCTTTCTTTGGGAAAGAAAGGAACTATGTGAACAGTTGAATTATGAACAAGAGTCTCAACTTGGTGAAAGGACCAGAGTTATACAGGTGTTACTACGCCTATCATCACACTGGGCATGACTTGCCCAGATCTGTACTAACTGGTTGGTGTCAGCCAACTTACTGCTAAAAAATCCCAAGCATACAGAATGAGAAAGAATCATGATTGCTTTGATGCTTATAAATAATTATAAAGAGAGAGAAAGCAACTGCTGATTTCAAGGTGTCTATTCTACTGCGTACATCATAAACCATGAGATTACAATTCTTGAAATTACAATTCTACTCTGCGATATTTCCAGTGCATTTGTACCAAGTGACAAGAGTTATTTTAAATGAGCTGTATCATTCTATAATACCCTGGTCGTTTAAATAAGCAAAAATGGTGCAAACCAAGGCAGGGGCGGGGGGGGAAAGAACAACCTAATAACCTTCTGATTCAATAGTACATCAACATAACATGGAAAATGGAAACATTGAGTCCTAATGATTCTGCATAGCCAATTAGTTTAATGGAAAAGTCTCTACATTGTTTCATATTGCACTTACTGGACATACTGGAGACTTCTCCCTACCAGAGTCCTTGGGCTTTCTTTTTCATTTTCAGGACTCAGCTGAACAGATTTCAGATTACCTGAAAAACAGATGGGTGCTTTTGTAAAGTTCCCTTCCTTCTGCTTTCTGGATGTGTCAACATTGTGCTTCAAAGACATCAAACCCACAATCCAGTGGGGCTACTATTTTACTCCTCCTTTTCTGAAACAGCTGTTGAACACCTAATGTGAATCCCTGATTGGCAGCAAGTAGAGAAATTATTTATTAATACATTTGAAGTACCATGTTGTGATCTGCAGAAATAACACAGGAAACAGCTGTCTAAGAGTAACATGAAAATTCAGTGAATGGTACTGAGAAGTCTGTTTGATATGGTCAGAAAGTACATGACATGTATTTCTCATCAGCTTATAAAAGCAGTTTCTATTACCCATCTTCAACAACGCACAAGTCTAACCCACTATATCTGAAAAAGTTAACAAGATCCTCCACTTCTTCCAGGCCAGCACAAAAAAATATATTTTATATAGTATATGAAAGTAAGTCCTAATGCTGAAAACCAAGCATATTCTATGTATGCAATAAATCTACATAAAATATCAACTAATACTTAAGGTCTTCTATTTGTCTAGACTGTCCAGAAGAAGAGCAGTCAAAATGTCACCATCCTGGTTATTGTTTAAACGGATTGTTTTTAAGGATTTGAGTCTGATAGTTTGAAGGTCAAGTGTATCTTTTATTTTCAGAAGCTCTAAAGGGACTCTCTCAGGATTTCCTTTCACCCAGTGACTTCAAACCACACATCTGCTTTCCACTGTCCTTGAAAGTTTTTAGAAAACACTGTTGTTTTATACTCTTATCAATCTAAATTAGCTATTCTAGTGTGCTACTTTGGGGTTAAATGGTAAATATAGGCCACTTCCGTTAAATTAGATAGTGCCATCTTTCTTCTCTAGTGATTTCCCCACATAATAATGCTGTTCCATTTGGGATTCAAATTCTACTACAGGGTTACTCTCTGCCTGTTCCTTTCAAGGCAGTTTGAGTGATCCCCTACACAACACACCCTAACTGGTAGCATTTTTCTTCCTGGACAGCTTGCTTTACTGTTAATTTCTGATTTCAAACCTTTAATTTAATCAGTGCTGGCCTCCAGTTCCCTTATCTCATTTATTAGCAAATTATCTTCTGAGACTCCATTTCTTCTGAGAGGAAGTACTGCTTCTCTTTTCCGCTTTCTGTACACCAATTGTTTAGACTAAACTTCATTTCCTTACCAAAGACATTCCAATTCCTAACTCTGTTCCTCTACCTCACTGCTAATGGCAGCATGTCATCACAGAGCAGAGTCACTCTGTAATCATATCAAAACGGAATGAAAAAGTAGGTTTCACAAAAAACAGATCATTCATTATCACTGAAGCTGTTTTTTGTGAGACAATACTTTTTCTCAAGTCAAGATCACAAACAAGGAAATATTGTGGTTTGTGTTTCTCCAAAGTTAAAGTTCAGATTTAGCTCTTCATCAGCTCAGCTGGCTATGAATAAATAATAATTTTAATGCATTCATACCCAATTTCCATCCCAGGCTTGTTGTCCCTAGTTATGATTATTTCTTTCCCTTCAGTACTCTGAATTGTACTTTCACCCTGTTAAATCAAGTTGATGTAACTTAATTCTCCCTCAATTGGAGGTTTCCAATCTGCCTTGCTATATGAAAGTCTTTTCTCCAAGAACCTTATTCTGATTGTGGTGTCTTTCAGTGCCTTTCTTGCTCTTCTGAAACAGCAGTTACAGAATTTAGACAGTTCCTGGATTTTCCAGCAATTATCCTCATTTGCTGTAGTGCACTTGATTGCACCATACTGCTTCATAGCTTTAGCAAATAAAGAGAATTACTACTATTCTTTAGCTTCTCTATAACATGCAAGTAAAACAAAATAGCTTTTTGTTCTGATTCTGTTATAACCTACTCCAGAAACATGCAGATAATCAAACACCTCTTCACTGCTGAATATCACTGATAAAGAAACCTTCCTGCCTCTATATGAAGGTGCTCTAACTGTAGGCCAAATAGCTTATGAATGATCAACCTTCCCAGGTACTGCTAAGAGCTGCTAGAGGTCAAGAGATGAATATGCATAGCTCTACTTTGGTCAAACATTTGTGAAATACTGCAAAAAAAGGGCTTCTCAGCTTTCAGTTATTTCTATCATGTTTTCATGGGACAATGCACAGCAGGTTCTTCAGTAGCTGGTGTCTTAGATTCTGTCTTCCAGAGAAAAATACCTTCCCAGTTCAGGCTGTCCTGCCTGGTTCAGAATACATGCACTCCTGATGGACGTTTAAAATAAACATTAAAAGTGAACTATTTTAAAAATACTTTTAGAGAATAATACGTATACTGATCTTACATAAACCTCATTGTTACAATCCTTTCTTAGAAGAATAGTCTTTTCTGTAGCTTTGCCATGATCCCTGATCTATTTCTTCTGTACAGTTCTGGGCTTTAAGGAACAGGAGAAAAAGGTTTGCATTCAATACTTTCCTTGTACCTACATATTAGGAATATCTATGTGTGTATGTGTGTATGTCTATATATGCATATGTATATTTATATATATACTTACACAGAGTATAAATTTTGAGAGCTGAACAAACATCACCAAGAAGGTTTCACACTGGTGACTCTTAAATAAAGATACATCACCTTATAACTTGTTCCTTACTTAAGTTTGTCCTTCTAAACACTCATATGAACATTATAAATGGAAGTATTAGGTCTTTGTATTTCTACTGATCAATTATATGTTGGGCACTATTAAGAGCCTCAAGCAATCATGCCAGCAAAGGAAAACTTTAACAACTGTTACCAGAGGCAAGATCAAGAAGAATAAGTGCTTTCAGTCACCTCATCCTAAGGAAATAACCCTTTCTCAAAGTCAACCTTAAATATATCCTGTTAACCTTCAGACATCAAACATATGCATTGATTGGATGCTTCACCATGCAGGTATTTCCACTGGTTAGTGTCAGGCATCCTTTTTCATATGTTAGCAGCCATAGCATTGCTAAACTTCAACTTTGTAAATATCTTAAAAACATAGCCTGACTTTACCAGCCTTTTATGATGCTGTGAACATCCTTATTATTCAGTTTATAAACATGTAAAACTAATGCATGAATGTACTTCCTTCATTGACAGGATATATATCTTATGTGAAGATAGGTCATTATACTCTTATGAACATGACAGTAAGTTCTACTGTAACAAACTCTTTTATGCAGGTTATGAAAGGTAACAGAATTTCAGCTTGGTCACTGAGAAGCCTAATTGTTTTCCCTTTTTGTACCTCCATGACTGTTACTGCTAAAAGCTTCAAACAAATGTCTGAGTGCAGCTGCTTTTGAATTAAATAATTGCAAACTTGAGTGACATCTTTATAATTCCAAATGTCCCATAAGAATACTTTATTCCCATTTTACAGATTGGGAACTGAGAGACAGTCTGTCCTGAAGACACTCTTTAAGAAACTAGGTGAGAGAGGTGGCAGAAGCACCCTCTGCTCTTGCATTTATACTGCAGTATCTTCCAGAGGACAAGAGGCAAGACTTGGGTTTGTGCTTTCTTTTCTGCCATGCCCCAGAGCCCACCTGAAGGCTCTGCCACAGCAAAGGCTCATGTCCTAGAAGCTTGGAACAGGCGCAGACACAAAATGCGCTGTACCCTGCATGTCTTCTTGAAAGTGAATGACAAAGAAATAAACTGTACCAAGGTCTGCTAAGGTCAAGGTGCCACAGCCACTGAGCCATCATCCCTTTTCTCAGAGAAAATACCTGGTCAGTTACATCCTGAATAACTGGCATCACAGAACCAGCTGTGTTTAAAACCTGGCAGTAGTCTAGCAATCATTTTGTTTTATCAGTCTCTCTGTGCCAATAGCTACTGACAGTTATTCATGCCTTTTATAATACAAGCTGTGGCTTTTAAATCATCTCAGTTCTATGCAAGTCTTGTACCTCTTCTTAACTTACTGATATAATGACAGCTGGGATCTCTTTCCTCTAGGATGTCTTAGATAAGATATCTAATAGATGAGCTCTTGGATAAAAATAGACTAGAGGGAATCAGAAGGCCAAGGCAGCACAAAGTTCACAAAGATCCAAACTGCATAAACATTTCTTGATCACTAAACCAAACTGTACTAGTTTAATATACTTACCTCCCTATGTTTCTTTACCAATATTGCTATATTTAAATTATTCCTCTTCTTTCCTGTTAAAAACTCCCAACAGAAACAGAGAAAATTCAGAGACTTAAAATCATGTCAAAGGGATAGCTAGTGGGGTGAGGAATTCGCATGTCTGTAACTGTGAAATCCTGCCACAAAACAAGCGGGAGAACACCTCTTATCTTTACAAGACCTTTTTTTTTTTCCCCAAAACTCTATTGTTTCAGAGAGTTGTAGAAACACAAGGCTTTTTAAAATGTTTCTCTGAACTTGTCATGCACAGACATCACACACAGCTTTTATTAAGAACCTAAGGTCTTACTAGAAGTGGCTAATAACCTTTAAACTGCAAAGGATATATCAGCATGCCTGAAAGAGTAAAATGACACACAAGTTCAAAACTGAACATAGCAAAGCACACAAAGTGACTTGCAACTCTCTATGTGAAAGAAAGTTTGAAATTAAAATGGCAGATTTTTCCTCCTCTGTTTATCCAGAAAAAAAATGTTGGTTTCCATTAGTCTTAAATTAACATCCTTACTGACACCCCACTCCTGACATCTTTTGACATTAACATTTTCTGATTCTTAGAAGTTTCTAAGTATGTGCACCAATCTTGAAGTCGATTAGTGCCTAGCTGGGATCTTTAAGCATTCCTCCTTCTTGAAGAAATAAGTGACTCACAAAATAATACACTCATCTCTGTTTTACCCCAGCATGACCACATTTGACCTTATGATCAACGGTGAAGCAGAGAGTCACATTTCCTCTGCTTCACAGTACAGATTTCTTTTTAAGCTTCTAGCATTGGGAACTTTTATCCCCTTAGAGGGTCTGCTGTTAGAAGTAGGCTAATACTTCTGTCTGATATTTTACCCATTGCAAGACAGGAAGACACTTACATATTATTCCACGCATTATTCACACTTTAACTTTGCAGTAAGAAGTCACTGTAGACCAAATTGATCTTGCCAGGGGATGAGAAGGTTGTCCCCATTACAGCACCTGCTCTCCTGTTGACCTGACTGCACTAGTACCTTCACTGTAAATTAGTCCCAAGTATGTCCAAGACTGAGTTGCTTCCTTAATTACAGTTAGCTTGGAAAGCATTTGCCGTATATCCCCATTAACCTAACTCATACCAGTTCACAGGCAAAAATGAGTACGTAGATAGGGCAGGGATATGCAAAGCATTAGGCTTGTGATATTTTATGTACAGTTTCATATGACCCCACCTACTGAGCACCACCATCTGGACATTGCCTTTGGGGTGGACTGTGTCTACATTCTCCTGCAGAAAAGCTCCTTGAAGATTAAATTATGGGGGCTACCCCCTCCATACATCAGAATTTTAAAAAGTGACTGGCCCAGGAGGGTAGCTGTTCAGCATTTGTGAAAGAGCTTGAATGAAGAAGACTGCTCTCAGAGGGAGCCTTCACCTCCCCATGCAGTTATTAGACACCTTTACACTACTCTAAATGAAGGCTGACTTTAATCCATAATTCCATAGCAAACTGGGTTGTAAGAAGACATACCGAAGCACGTTAATCAAGAGGCCTTGATTAACAAAGGAAAAACATTTTCCCTGAAGAAAGAAACTGTAGTTGAAGTTGATATTATTTTCCATCCTTATCAATGTACATTTCTGAGTCATGCTATATTCTCAGATGATATTTGAGAAACATGCAGTTGCTTTAAGATATTCTATTATTTTGATGATACCCTGAGGCTTATGTGTAAAAATGCATGAAGAGCGGAGATAAACATCTCCTAGGGTAGATTTTCAGAAATCCCATGTGATATTTGGAGTGCTCACCCCATGAATTGTGAGCCATTAGTACACAGCAATAACTGTAAGCCTGATGCTGTATATGTGGATAGACCAAGGAAACAGCACCAGAAAAAATATCAGAACAAAAGAATTTAAGACTTGTAAAACATAGAACTCCTGTTAACATCATTATTTTGATGTTTTTTAAAGTAAATGAATCTCTAGTAAGTACTTAAAATAGTGGTAAATAAATACAAGCAACTAACTTTATCTAGAAACAAACCAAAGAATGCAATGATTGCAGTCAGGCCACTCACAGATAAAGTACTCATGCCATGTAGTGAAAATTAACTGAGGAGTCGGGTGATTGAGTGGAGTCTGGAGAAAGCAGTGCCTCTGGGAATAACTCATCTGACGGGAATCCCTGCGCAGAGTGAATTCAGATGCGTTCAATGCATTTTATCTGGAAAAAGATTCCACATTTGTTAACTCAGGAGTTAGTAATCTGAGGTGCTCTCTAAGTTCTTCAAAAGGGTGTACCCTAATCCACATTAAGTCTGTAAACTACCTTGAGCAAACCCCTTATTCACAACGAATGGTGACGAATTGCTTTAATAGCCATATCACGTCTATGCTGCTGAGATGCTCAATTTTTCATCAGTCCCTTGTGGCTAATTTACAGCCATAATATATGCTTAATTTATTACTACTACAGGGGTTAGTGCAGGGGCCAGAGATCTGTCCAGTGATATTGGAGTTTGTTACAAAAAATCAGTGTCACTCGTGCTTTATTCATTAGAAGTGCAAAATTGATAACCTCTTATTTGCCTCACCCCTGTAAAACATTCCAGTTCTAGCTTGCTTAGAAAATTTTTGTTTGCTTTAAGTGCCCCTACAGAAGTTTTATCATAATACCCAAGACAGCAACCAAATAACTGCAAATTATGGGAACAGCCTTCTGAAATCACCCATGGTCTTGAATTCCTAACAACTGAGAAGAGCTCAGCGCTGGCAATTACAGTAACTGTTTTGTGCCTGCAGCACGTGACTGTGGAGATATCACTTGAGCAAATATTTCAAAAGCAAAAAGCTGGGATTGCAGTTATATTATGCAGCTCTACATGTTTTGATAAATCATTGACATGGTTTCTGTCTGAACACAAAACAGTTTTCAGGCAGCCTAGGCGAAGCAAATATCTTTCTGCAGCCTTGCCATTTCTGCACCTGGCTTTGCTCACTACCTCAGCTGTTCATTACCTAACACAAAGTACATTTACATATTGCCTGTCTGCAACATAATAGAGGCACTGTTTGGGTTCTGAACTGGTTCACTCCTGCAATTGGCTCTGCACTATACATCTGTCCGGCAAAAGAATAACAACCTGGATCAAAGAGAGATGAATCTCTCATGGAGCTTGTAAGTCTATTGTGAAACATTCCATGTGCTTGTCCAGTGAGCAGGTGCTTCAAGTTAAAAGATATGGTGGGGAGATCAGGATGTGAACTATAAACAGTTCAGTTTCTCTTCACTCTCCAGAAACAGTCATTTCTTAAGGATAAATACCGAGACAATATGACTTTGTAGATGCTTTAATGCTAAAATGTCATGAAAAAGATACATCCATGATGTGAACAGGGAATAAAGGACTGTGAATTGGGAAATACAAAGTTAGTAAGCTATTAAAAAAAATATAATTTTTAAATAGGAGTTGACATAAAATTTGTTTTTGCAGACAAGAAAATGTATGGACCTTTTAATAGTAACACAACTTTTTCATACTGTACAATAACTATGTATTTACAAATGTACATAAAGAATAAAGGATTATATGTATATATTTCCATGCCAGTGATTTTCCTCTTTCCACTGGGAGTAATAACCTTCCATACTTCAAGAACTGAAGAGATTTTTGTTTCTTCTTTTTTGTTTTTGGTTTTGTTTTTTTTTTTTTTCTAAAAAGAATTAGATGCAGGCATCTTCAAGTGTGGCTATGACCCATGAGAGTAAAGAGATCCCTCAAAGATAAGATCTCTGATGAGCCACAAGTAACTCATTCCACAAACATTATCCATCAATCTATGGTTAATTTTCCTTAAAAAACCCCAATAGTACTAGTTAACACTCGGATTACAAACTTACAATTCTTCAGTTGTGCAATGGAAAAGGAGCAGGCAGAAACATGTTTGCTCACACTTGTTCTACAAATTCATCCCCACCTGCTTCTGGTGAACACCACAGTTCCTCATCTCTGAATAAAATGGCTTTAAGGTTTATGTAGAAGTCAAAAAGAGTGTCAGATGTCAGAAAGGCATAATTGTATATTGTGTAGCCACTGGTCACTACCTGTCATTCTGTGAACTGCTTATCTTGTGGTAGTAGATTCTAATTAAGAATCCTGAGGGAAGGAACTTAAGAGCAATACGGCAACATCACTGAAAACTGAGTGAAGTGAGGAGTATCTTTTGAACACATCTGAAATTATATGCCCCTGCAGCTGAATAGCTGTCCATTGTTTTTCAAAGAGTTGAAAAGTCAGGCAGCATAGACAACCACATTGTTGTATGAGTATTTGTAATTACTCACATAACCATTTGGACATGAAAAAGTGAAGCAGTAATTAAAAGAATAACCTTACCCTTATTCCAACTAGGTAGTATCATCATGGACTTCTACATTGTCAGCTCATTGAAAATGTATCAAGGAAAGTATATTTTATATGTTGTGGATATATATAAGCAGACTTACAAGCCACTTGGATGTCCTGAGCCATCTGCTGTTCCCCTGTCATGAAAGGGACGGAGAAGATGAACTAATTCTGATAAGATAAAATGAGGCATGGGAAAGAGCTACTCTATGAAGGGTATGAAACTGCAGACATTGTAAGAACTTAAATGTACTTAATTGCCCACCTAAGACCAAGTTGGCATAGGTTTTCTTAATGGTTATTCTAAAGTTACTTTGAAAGTCCATTACCATAGCTCAGCCCTGGTTCTGGATTACAGAATCGTTGAATAGCAGGTTGGCAAGGATCTCTGGAGACCAGCTGTTCCTAGCCCTGCTAGAATTAAAGAAGATTTCCCAGTGCCTTGTCTCCAAGGAAGGAGACTACACAGCCTCTCTGGCCAACCTGTTCCAGTGTGTGACTGCCTGCTTTGTGACAATATTATTCCTAATATCCAATTGGAATTTCCGTTGATACAACTTCTCTCTTATCTCCCTTCCTGTCATCTTGTCCATATACTTCCAAGAAGAGTCTGAGCTTGTCTTTTCTAACATCAGGCATGGAATGAAGTCAGCTCTTATCTTTCCTTAGTGTTCTTGTCTCAAGGCAGAACAAACCTGATTGTCTTAGCTTCTCCTCATGCTTTGTGCTCCAGTCCCCTAAACATCTCAGTAGCCCTCCACTGAACTTGCAGTGGTATGTCAATGATCTTGTACTGGGGAGTGCACAACCAGACCCTGCTCCAGGTGCAATATCACAAGTGTGGAATAGGAAAAAAAAATCACTTCCTTTCACTTATTTAGTAGACTTTTGCAGGATGCAGATGGCTTCAAACCTGCCAGGACACACCCTGAATTGTTGGCAACCCTTCAGCTTGTCTACCAGGACATCTTAAGTGTTTTTTTGCAAAGCTGCTTTCTAGCTGGTTGGTACCCTTTACTGCTGCATGGGATTATTCCAGCCCAGACTCAAGACTTGGCATTTGCCTATAATAAGCTTCAAGAGTTCATGTCAACCCAGTTCTCCAGAATGCCAAAGTCTATCTGGGTAGCAGTTCTGATCTTCACCATAATACCTCCTCCCTCCAGTTTGCTATCATCTGCAAGCATGCCAAGAGAGCACTCTGTCCCATTGCCCAGGTTAATAATGAAGAGGTTAAATAGCACCAGCCCCTGAGAAACACTGCTAGTAGCTGGATGGTAGTTGGACTTTGCAACCTGAAGTTTGTGAACAGAACAGTGTGAGAAGCCCAGCCTCGGACACATGGCAGAGTGATGCTTTTGCAGCATCCTCTGGCCATCTGAATGTGGGGCCAAATGGGCTCCACAGCCTCTTCTGGGTACCTTAGCATCCTAAACTTAGACAATGCTAATTATGATAAAGCAGTCTGGAAAATTAATTTCAACAGACACCAGTAAGGGATGAATGGGAAAACAACACGTGGATACAAAGCCAATAATTTCTGATAGTTTTTCACTGGGGGAGTGGTGGTTCAGCTATTTTTACTTTTTTACGCTTGAAGACAAAACACTCTCTCGCTCTGAGGAAGGTCCCAGAACCACTCACAGACAAGTGGGACCACAGGAACTGCTGTGAGGTGCAATTCATTTCCTGCTGTATCACAGTCCACCCATTTCACTGGAGCATGCAAGCAAATCAAAATACCTTATCAGTATGATTTCTGATATGGTGAAACCCCATTAAAGATATAACATGCTCTAAGTGAGCACTAAAAAAAAAAGAAATCTCTTTAAATAACAAAGAAAACCAAACATTTCTAAGATTTAAATATTTATGAGACATTTCTGAGACATTTGTGAGAGTTAAAAACTAGTAACTAATTTAAGGGAATAGTAGCATATTTTGAAAGCAAAAAAGGCAATGTAAAAAATAAATGGAGAGAGGCAGGAGGTTTGCATATACGTACCAGCTGCTAGGACTTACTGACTCACATTTACTGTTATCCAGATTGTCTTTTCAGAGCTCTAGTGGATGTTAATTCATTACACTTAATACCTTGGCAAATAAATCTGAAACCTTAAGCCAGAACATAGTGAAAAAAGGCGGGTTGGGGGGGAAGGGGAAAGACAGAAAAATAAAGGATGTAAACAGTCTGAAGTAAATTAATTCATTTTTGTTCCCTAAATGGAATTTGAAAAGGAAAAAAAAAAAAAAAATCTTGTGTTAACTTCCAAAAGACTCCAGATGGGATTTTTACTCATTTCTTTTATTTCCCACACACAGCAAACTCTCTGGTTTTCTAAGGTAGTTTCATCAGCTTGGACAATGTGACCCTAAAGCGTAAATAATGTTGAACCGATGACTTCAATGGCTTTTTGTGTATTGCACCATTGCATATGATACTGCTGTTCAATTGTTGTAATTTACAACATAGATTTTATCAGTTTGCCATAAAAGTCAGAGACAAGAAAAAAAATCCAGGGACAAAGGATCAAATTTAGAGATGATGTTAGGAGAATGATTAATGAGTCAAAAATTTATTAATTTTAAACATAAAACCCACAAGCAGTTCCTTGAATGGAAACAAAAACCTCAACAAGTGGTAAAGAAAAAATTATGTGAGTTTTTAGGTTTGTAATATAAATTCTCAGGAAGAAAAACAGAATTTACAATAGGACTCTGACTTTAATTTTCATAAAAGCTTCAAAAGAGAAGAGGAGACAGAATTAGTATGCAATGAACATGCATTTAGATAAGTTTAAAGTTTTTCCTTGCTCCCACAGTACACTCTTGAATGTCATGATTACACTGAGTCCATTCCTTTTAAAATGTAAATATTTAAAATATTTTTTTCAGGAATTTATTAAATATTATCATCATTTTTCCTTCCTTAGAACCATCAAGTGTTGCCACAGATTTTGGAGATGACAGAGTCAAAGATGCCTAGGGCATAGCAAAAAACAGCCTGATGAGTCTTGTTCACTATTTACCATTTGAGCTGAATGGATCAGCCATGAAAAATCAAAGAAAGCACAAGCTACTCTCTACTTGCATAGGATTTTGGATCACACTGACATCACTGAGAAGGGTGACAGGTGGCACAGCAAACAACATGACCAGCCACGGTTGATCCAAATCACGTCATCACACTGCGAAAAGTCATGGGGAATGTAAAAAGCCGAGGCAGAGCTGCAGGTGAATTTGAGGTCAGAGAGCCTGGAACAGGGAAGGACCTGGAGCTGGGGGAAATACTGTTGTGTTTGCTTGTGACTGTTTGGGAAAGCTGAAAGAAGAGAAGAGAGAAAAAACATAGCAATCCTTTCTGCAGGAAAGGACCAGCCTCCACAGGGAGCTGCCACTCTCTATCTCAGCCCTTCCTTTTCTCCCTCTCTCCTTCCTTCCTTCCCTTCCTCCTCTCCTCCTTCCCTCTCTTTTTCTGGGGAACAGCAGACCATCACCCTAACTTTCCAGGAATCTGGCAATAATTGAGGAGCACCTTGTGGCCTGAGAGCCATCACTACTTTTAGCAGCTGCTTGACAGAAAGCTCAGCAAACAAAGCATTCCCATGGAAACATAGGTGCCTGTGGACTCGACTACAGTCCAAAACTTCTGGAGCTATTTTACCAGAGGAAACAAAGACTTGAAGTAAACCAAAAGCTAGCTATTTCTACTACTGTTTTACTTTCTTTTCTGTGACTTTTTTTTTTTTTAATGATTATTGCAATTTTGAAAATGGACTCCATGATATTAGCATGACCGAAGAGACAGGAGTCCATTGCAGGTGTCACTAGTGATTCAAAATACTAAAGGTAATTGTGCATTTAATTTTGGACAAATGAACTGTAGTACTTGTAGCAGATCAAATCCTGTAAGACAAATTCTCATCTCCTGCATGCAGATTTGTTCTCCTGAGGTCTTTCATGTTGTGGAGTTATGTTCCTGGGAATAACGGTCTACTATGAAAATGGCTGGTCACAGTATCATATTAAATGAACATTTTATTTCCTGACACCTTAAGAATGTTAAGAAAAATTTGGGATGCCACTGTACCTGATTAACCTTCCTTTTCTAACACATATGGCATTTCAGCTTCTGTTCAACAAAAATCATTTCCATTTAATGGGAGTGTTAGCATAATTTGTGGAACAACACTGATCACTGAGGAATTGGTGATCACTCTGAAGACAAATAAACACCTTCCTTTCTTCCTCTCCCTTTCAAGAAAATGCATTAGGTGGAGCTTTCAGGTGTTGATGGGATTCACAAAAGGTGAAGGACAAGATCAAAGGAAGATGTAAGGTTCCTCTGGCATCCTACAGGGCTGGAGCTACAAGTTTGTGAGAATCTCAGAAGAATTGCTATAAGTTTCATTTTCTGATATATTCTTCACTTTTTGTTGTAGCGAATCCATCTGTGTGTTCACTTACAGGAACATAGCCTCGCATAGCAAAAGAGACCTGAGAGTTATTGTTGTTTCCTGGCTAATTACTTTTTAAACATCTGAACTCAAACTCCAGTTGTGCAGGGATGCAATATCTACAACACCATGTTGTTAGTGACTTCAGCTCTAAAATTTTGTCTGGAGAGCTTTTCTGCAGCTGGTACCTCATTATCTTGTGAGATCAGATCCTGAAGGGGCAGATGAGGTAGACATAGGGCAATATACATTTCCTGGTTAATTTCTGTTCCTTCCCAAATAAATGCACTAATTTTAAAGTCAGATAAGGTTGAAAAACTCTGACAGAGAAAAAAAAAGAAATAAGCAAAGCAAAAAGTAAAAAAAATTTAGAACTAGACTACAATACCCTTAGAGAGAGAACACGATAAGTTATTTAATGAATAAACAAATTTTAAAGGGAAATTACTGGGAAAATAAATTTTATGGACACCACCAGTGGGCTTTTTGTAGACCACAAACATGGCAGTAGGCAAGCTTAATTACAAACCTGTGGTTTTCTAGCAAAATGCAGGCTTATAAAAGGCCTGTCAAGGCTTATGAAAAATGGGGCTGTCAAATTCTCCAGGTATTACTCACTTAAATTGAAATCTTATCTATTACCCTTGGGTCCTGTGTCCTTATATCAGAAGACAAACCCAGAGGTAATCAAATATCATTTGTTAAAAAGCTTCCATCTGGCACCAACATAAAAGGTAGTTCAAGAGGGGGAAAAATGTCTGCCATTGGTTCCAGAAAGGTGACAGTAATAACCATAGAAACAGAAATCTCACAGAAGGCTGAGTAACACTCCTTTGCCAGCCTACCCATTGCTGAAGGTATGCTCAATCTTGTGATACAGAGCCTGCTGTAGAGATGGCTGAATATCAGGAAAACATCCTGATACTCCATGATATTCTATTCACCTACACATTGGCCACATTTCTAATCTATTGCATTTGCTGACAGTAGTGTTCTTAGCAGGCACTTCTTCCTGATAGAAGGACTGTGAAAAATTAAGCTTTAAGTTAATTTTTAATTTGCAGGTGTCTCAAACTAGAAATCCTTTGTCTAAATCTGATTGCTTCCTCTGGAAGTTGCCTTTGCCATTACAGCAATAGTAGGAGTTCCAGCAGGGAGCAGACAGTAGTATGTGCTGCCATTTTCTATATCAGCTGTTAGCAAAGAAACCCACCTGGTGATAACAAAAACCTGCAAGCAAATAACAAAATAATTGAACATGTGTATTAGCTGTGATTCTCCACCATCTTCCATAACCATTAATACTGAAATAAAGTGAATACAAAATGTTGCTAAGCCTGATGATAAAAAAAAAGTAAAAAAAAAAAAAAAAGTTTGACAAAGTTCAAGACTATGAATTCAAACCCTACTTTATTTGACATATAAAGCTACAAGAGGAAAAACAGTCATCCACAGTATTTCTGGCTTCCCTACTCAACTCTGCCAACCAAGCACAACTTCAAAACTATCCAAACTGTCCACACACAATATCTGTACCTGCTGGGACATGTCAGTGTTATGTCAGTCAAATGCCAGCTACTTACCTATGCTGGGACTGATTTGCCTTATCAAGAGAGTGAGAAACGTTAACTGGAAATGAGGATCTTGTCCTTTAACTGCAGTGAAGTTATTCTAGGCATATGCTGCCACAAAACAGAATCTGACCTGTATAGATTTGCCCCCCATGTTACACAAGCATGGATGTTTATACACAGCAGGTAGGAGTGATACATCTTATGCCCATTGCAAATGAGATGCAAATTATCATCTGGCCCAAGGGAGGAAGATACAACTATTTGTAGTTCCCTGAACCATTGGCCAGCTGGTGGCCAAACCGGTCTATAATCCCAAGGGTTGTGTAAAAGTGTTCTCCTTCTGCAGCCAGCAAGCCAGTCTATCTCTTCTCTTCAACCAGCTCTCCCGGACATGTGTTATACATGCCCTAACAACAGAAAAAGTCATAGCTTTTCCATGCATGAGAATACTGAGTGAAAGAAGGAACATTCTAGAAGAGAGTGCTTTCACAGTCAAATGTGAAAGTCCTGGAGAGTCAATGAACAGCAGAGGTGAAGGGTAAAATTCTTGATGTCTTCCATGAAAGACAATAATTTTCCTATGCTTTCAAATGTTTCTCCCTCTCTATGTGTGCACCTTGCTTATTTCTCCCACTTGTTCATATGCAGACTAGTTGCTCATGAACAGCCTCCCTGATAGTACTTGATTCAGATTTACCTCTTGAGCACCATCTCTCTCTTCATGCCTCAGGTATATCTTGATTTGAAAAAATAAAAGGATGAAGAATTGGTTGCTTTTCTTAACAGTTTGTTCTATGTTTAGTCACCCTCGCATTGTAATGATCCTCAGGATTAGACATTGCTCATATGTATTAATCTGGCTTCAATCTTTTCTTATTAGAGAATTTCTTAGTGCATAACCTCTTGGCTATATAGATACAACTGGCATTCATAAGAAAAATTATGTACCTTGGGAAAAAAAGGGAATTCTGAGGTACGTACATGGGTACATTAGTTTTGCTTATTAATGTCAACTGTAGTTGTGCGTCCAACAAATGCCTTCAGTTTCTTATTAATTTCTTAGTGATTTTCAGTTTACAGACAATTACTAATTGCCTTTACCCTCTTACACGCAACTTTTCCCCCTCCCAATTTCTTCCTTTTCTTTGCCACTGACCTTGCATGGGCTTATATCTAAGGTGTACAATTTATGCCAGCTATTCCTCTAATGATGCCCTAAAGAACGCATCTCTCTCACTTGCATTATTTCATTTTAATTTGTCCGTCAAATCAACGTCACTCAATTTCTCTCCGCTTTGGCAAATTATGTACACCTGAAGTTTCTCACCATTTCAGATTGTCCTTTATTTGCCTACAGAAGATGTAATAGGTCACCACTGCTGGTTCCTAAGGAACAATGATTAATTAACCACTGGACTGGAACCATTAATCTTTATCTTCTAAAATTAGATTGAAACTTAAGATACCTCCTGTCAGATGCAATAGCACTTGCATTGGGAGAATAATCACCAAGAAGTTTTATGAATGTTAATGCCATGTGCCACGTTACGCTCAGAATCCTGAAAGGCTGTACAAGAAAATTTTCAAGACCAAGTGTGAACCTCTGGTGGTCCTCAGATGAGAATGAACCTCTGAACAAATGAACAAAGACTAGAGAAGGAGACAAACTGAAGTAAAAGAACCACTTGATCCCATGTCTTCTCTGTGTCATCGAGATGGCTAGATGACAATGAAAAGAGCTCCTTTTTTGTACACTCTGAAGGAGACTGAAATACATGGGAGAAAATTGCAGCAGAAAAATGACATAAACACTCCAGAGATATCATAGAATCATAGAATCACAGAATACGAGGTTGGAAGGGACCTCAGGGATCATCTGGGCCCTTTCTCGGCAAAAGCATGGTCTAGACAAGATGGCCTAACATCCTGTCCAGCCGAATCTTAAAAGTGTCCAATGTTGAGGAATCCACCACTTCCCTGGGGAGATTATTCCAATGGCTGATTGTGGAAAATTTTCCTCTTGTGTCAATTGGAATCTCCCCAGGAGTAACTTGTACCCATTACCCCTCAGCTTTTCCATGTGACTCCTTGTAAAAAGGGAGTCTCCATCTTCTTTGTAGCCACCCGTTGAATACTGGAACCTGGTGATGAGGTCTCCTCTAACCCTTCTTTTCACAAGGCTCAACAAACACAGTTCTCTCAGCCTTTTCTCATATGGCAGGC
Source organism: Theristicus caerulescens (assembly GCA_020745775.1). NCBI lineage: Eukaryota > Metazoa > Chordata > Aves > Pelecaniformes > Threskiornithidae > Theristicus > Theristicus caerulescens. The sequence goes on along the minus strand of CM036583.1, from coordinate 39,498,427 downwards.
TTCCCAGTCCTTTGACCATCTTTGTGGTCCTTCTCTGGACCCTCTCCACCCCGTCCACAGCTTTTTTACATAGAAGAGACCAAAACTGAACACAATATTCCAGGTGTGTCCTGACAAGCACTGAGTAGAGTGGGATAATGACTTCTTTATCTCTGCTGGTGATGCCCTTGTTGATGCAACCCAGCACCCTGTTGGCTTTCTTTGCCACAGCAGCACACTGTTCACTCATATTGAGCTTGCTGCCCACCAGGACCCCCAGGTCCCTTTCCACAGGGCTGCTCCCCAGCTGGGCAGATCCCAGCCTGTGCTGCACTCCTGGGTTATGCTTTCCCAGGTTTTCCCAGACCTTACATTTGTCTTTGTTGGAACTTCATAAGGTTCTTGTTAGCCCACTCTTCCAGCCTATCTAGGTCTTCCTGCAGGATGGCTCTCCCTTCCAAAGTGTCTGCTTACCCAGTTTGCTATCATTGGCACATGTCATCAGGCTACACTTGATCCCATCATCCAGATCACTTATGCAGACATTAAACAGTGTTGGGCCCAATATTGATCCCTGGGGGACCCCACTTGTGACAGGTTGCCAGTTTGAAAAGGAGCTATTTACCACCACCCTCTGGGTGCAGCCTGTCAGCCAGTTCCCCACTCACTGCACAGACCACTTGTCTAGACCATAATGCATCAGTTTCTCTAGGAGGAAGCTGTGGGAAACCATATCGAAAGCCTTGGAGAAATCCAGGTAAACAATGTCCACTGCTCACCCCACATCAACAGAACAGGTTACTTTGTTGTAGAAGGCGATCAGGTTTGTCAAGCACGATTTGGCCTTGGTGAATCCGTGCTGGCTTTTCCCAGTCACATGCTTCATTTGATTTGTGATAACCCTCAGGAGGATTTGTTCCATGACTTTCCCAGGGACCGAAGTAAGACTGATGGGCCTATAATTTCCTGGAACCTCCTTTAAGCCCTTCTTGTAGATGGGGGTGAAATTAGCCTTCTTCCAGTCTTCTGGGACATCCCCCAATCTCCACAACTTCTCAAAGATTATGGAGAGTGGCCTTGCAATGACGTCAGCCAGCTCTCTTAGCACCCTCAGGTGGATAATGTCAGGCCTATCAATTTGTAGGGGTCAAGCTCCTGTAATCATTGACATACCAACTCTTCCTTCACTGATGGTGGGTCTGTGTTTGCATCAACCTGGATTTTTGTTCCCAAGGCGTGGGGCCCAACAGTGCTGCTAAAGACAGAGGTGGTGAAGGAAGTGTTGAGAACCTCTGCCTTTTCAGCATTGTTAGTGACTAATTGACCTCTCCTGTTTAACAGCGGGCCAGTATTTTCCTTCTGTTTCTGCTTATTGTTTATGTACTTGAAGAACCCTTTCTTGTAGTTTTTGACATCTCTGGCTAATTTCAGTTCGAGCTGAGCTTTTGCTTTTCTAACTGCATCTCTGCATGCCCTAGCAGTGCCCTTGTAGTTCTCAAAGGGTGTTCGTCCACTTTTCCATCTCTGGTACACTTCTCTTTTGGTTTTGAGCAGACTCAGAAGCTCGCAGTTAAGCCAAGGGAGTCTCTTGCTCCGCCTACATCCCCTACCTTTAAAGGGGATTATCTGTTTTTGTGCTTCCAGGAGAGTGTTCTTGAAAAAGTCCCAGCACTCACTACTTCCTTTATCCTCCACGGAAGTTTCCCATGGAATCCCTCCCAGTTGAGGTCTCAGTGAGCTGAAGCTTGCTCTTCTAAAATCTAAAACCTTTGTCTTAGTACTAACCTTCAGCGTGCTCAGCAGGATCCCAAACTCCACAACATTGTGATCACTGCAGCTAAGGCTATCACTAACCGAGATGTTACAATGTAGGTTTTCTTTGTTTGTGAGTAGCAACTCCAGCAGTGCCTCATTCCTGGCTGGCACATCTAACATTTGTATGAGGAAGCAGTCCTCTACGCATTCCAGGAACTGGATGGACAACATGTGAGCTGCTGTATTGTTCTTCCAACAAATGTCTGGGTAGTTGAAGTCACCCATAAGAACCAGGTTCTGTTGACCCGAAGCTTGCTTAAGTGGTCCAAATATTGCTTCATTGGCCTTATCATTTTGGTTTTGAGGTCAGTAGCAGATGCCTACTGTAAGATCCCCCTTGGAGACAACCCCTCTGATCCTGACCCAGAGGCATTCAATAGGGCTTCCACAATCGCTGTAGTTGACTTCTATACATTCAAGGTTCCCCTTAACATAGAGCATGATTCCTCCTCCTCTTCTTCCCTGCCTGTCTTTATGAAACAGCCTATAGCCATCCATCATGATCCTCCAGTCATGTGAGTTGTCCCACCATGTTGCAGTTATTCCTATGATACAACTTTCTGACTGGGCATGAAGCTCCAGTTCCTCCTGTTTGTTCCCCAGGATGCATGCATTGGTATACATACACTTGAGGTGTATTAAAAATACAGGCAAACCATAGTATCTACTGAAATAGAAAAGAATGCTGTTATTACTGAGATGGAAACAAACTTAACAATTTTATTACCCTAATGTTTGTTCCTGTTCTTCTGTAAAAACAGAGTTCACACTGACCTCTCCTTTTCCAAAAGAAGCTAATAAAAGAACTATCTCTCTAGAGAGCACAAAATTTTACTAAAAAAATAGAAGTTTTTAAAACTATCATCAGTTCTGATAAATCAGCTTGGGCAAATGGAATATTACCATTCTTTCTCTTGCTTGTCATTCACCTTACTAAGAAATTTTAAAGGCAAAAATATTCTCCAGCATTTTTCTCTGTCAACTTGTAATGGTATCAGCAGGGAATTCAGATTCTGATGAAAAATCAAGTTGTGCAACTGCATGCTGTTGACTGACAAATCCAAGAATCAGTAGTAGTCCTCTCAGTGTCATGGTTTTAGTTGGAAATCACCTTCTTTTTTTAATCCATTAAAAATCTTATTTGCAGGCATTTGGGTTTCTTTCATTACCTACATTGAAGAAATAACCACTTCGTAGGAAAGGAAAGAATGTACAATCTCTATTCACTGGTTTTGTTTTTAAGTGGCAAATTCATGGCAGTAATTTGCATTAAAGATAAAAGAATATAAGTCTTCTCTTGGATTTTACAGGTCTTTTTGACAGAAATGAAAATATCATACATCTGACTAAAATGGATTGAATGGTTCAGTGCACAGAGTGTTCTTTTCATCAGTAAACAGCTTGAGAACTCCAGCATGTGAAAAATGAAACACTGATTTAGTCTAAAATTGAAACCTCTCAAATACTCTTCTGCTTGGAACCATTCAGCTTTGGGCTAAAGTCAAAGGCATTAGCAAGTTTTCCCTCTGGAAATACACTATGTCATCATTAACATAAAAGACCACATTTCTAACAGCAGCAGAGAATAGAAGAAAACATCAATAATCTTCAAATAAAGGAAACCAAAGTCCAATCTGCTTCAGCTGAGGACATCCAAATTCTGCTTAGCTACAATTTGTGCCAGCAATTCACAGGGAGAATGCAGACTGCATATAAATTACTTGTAATATGGATGCATCACCCCTGAAGACTATCCTTCTGTCTTTCAAGAATTAAATCAATCTAATTTAATGTGCATTGTGTGACTACACAAGTAGCACTATGAAAAGTTCAAGTAGTCATAAGCTATGCAGGGAGGGGAGGGGATTGTCCATTTTTACTGTTTCATTAACAGTAAGCATAAGAAAGCACCTTCTCCTTTGGAGTGCAGGAGCGAGCCCTGGAGATACATAAGCGTAAATAATCCTTATATTAGCATTTATAAAATTTATATACATGCATAACTTCACCCATATGTATACATATTCATAAGTTCATCAGTCAGTGACTGGTTTTACTAAGTCATATTTTTTCTGATAACAGCTGCTTTTAAAATATCATCATAAAGGGCTGTTATTCTGGAGAAGTATATACAAAAGGCAAGGCAACAGAACTAGTCCCATTATAGTTCTTTTTATTTGATTGTCTTTTAGATGAAAGCATCTAAAGGCCCATAAAGATTTATCTCACACTACTCTCAATTCCATAAGCCTTGCTACTCCACAAAAACGTATGAGAAAGTGCAACGTACATAATCTAAACCAGCCAAAAATACTTCTAGCAAAGAAGTGTTTGCATTACTTTTTCACTTGGAAGAGGAGGGAGAACTGCCCTCTACCACCTTCTACCTCTCCCCCAATTAGTCATTGTACAGTTGTTAAAAGGTAACATAAGAGCTAATATACTGCGAGTCTCTTTGCTTTAGTCCAGAAAAAAACATTTTATTTCCATCAATTCTGAAATCTCACTTCATCTAAGAAAAGCTATTGGCAGCACCTTCCTAACCACACATATTTTCTTGCAAACTATCTACTGGCTAGTCTCTCTGAAAACACTAGACTTTATCCACTTAGGTTAGTGAAGATCCTTAACCATACTGTGTTTAAAAGTTATGAATTTAGAAAAAAAAATTTTTAAAAAGACCTTTGCCACTATTCCCCATTGATTTTGGTTTTCCTCAGTACAATGCAATTATTTAAAATAGCAACATGTGTCTTCATTTAATATCTTTATCAATGATCTGGATGAACTACCTTTCAGGTAGTTGTAGTGGGCTGGGTGTCAGTCTCTTCTCCCAAGTAACAAGTGACAGGACAAGAGGAAATGGCCTCAGGTTGCACCAGGGGAGGTTTAGATTGGATATTAGGAAAAATTCCTTCACCAAAAGGGTTGTCAAGCACTGGAACAGGCTGCCCAGGGAAGTGGTTGAGTCCCCATCCCTGGAGGTATTTAAAAGAAAGACATGTAGATGTGGTGCTTAGGAACATGGTTTAGTGGTGGACTTGTTAAGTGCTAAGTTAATGGTTGGATTCTATGATTTTTTTTTATGATCTCTAGGGTCTTTTCCAAAATAAATGATTCTGTAATTCTATGAAAATGGAATGGAATGGGCAGTGCAACGTGGCCCGTTATAGTTTACGATAAGCTTTATGACACACCTTTCACTGTTTTCTGTAGTCCAGGTGTCCTGTCAGGACTGCTTCTTCAAAGGCTGAATGTGGGATTTTTTTTCTTTTTTACTTTTGCTTTTCCTTTTTCTTTTTTTTTTTTTCTTTTTCTTTTTCTTCTCACCTGCCTATTACAGGTGAGTAAAAATTTTTACTGCTGTTGGTAAAATGCAAACCCAGAAATAAAAATTTATCATTTTGTAATGCAAAATAATGATCAAATATTCATAAAAACCTGCTGTAAAATAAAATGGAAGAATGAATGACAAGGCTGGTCATGGAGCATCTGTATTCAGAGAGAAATCTAACAGTCCTGTGTTTCTGTTCTCTTTTCAACAGGGAGGTACCTGTGAATGCTCTAAAAAGCAGTGGAATCATACACAGAAGGAACAGGCAAAATTCTCAGTGTGTAATTTTCGTGAATACCTACTTCTCTCAATATCCTTTTTTTTTTCCAAAATAGATGACAAAGTAATGATATTCAGAGAAGAACTTCCACTTTTGTCCCCAGAGGCCTTTCAAATACAAAGATCAAAAAAGAGGGACTTTAAAAAAAATAATTACTTCCCACATTTATCTCTGCACAATTCCTACAACAATTTTCTCTATTTTCAACAAGCATCATGCCTACATAAAGGCCCACCACTCCATTTTTAAAAGTCCAGCCAAGTTTGTTTTATATGCACAGTCTCACAGATAGCAAAAAAACTGTTTTGAGAGTGACTAAAGCTACTTTCAATTCAAATACACTAAAGAAGAGATAAAGGTATGACAAAATATAAAATATTTGCAGCTGAGTATGGAATTCTTTTGGTTTGCATCTATTACATACAGAATTAGAAAATTAATTAACTCCAAAGAATAGTTCTTAGAACTCATATCGATGAACAGAAATTTTTTCAGAATGTTAATCTATTTGTCATAAGCAGCAGGTATTGACTAAGGTGCTATGGCGCAAGATACTATGATACACTTGGAACTGGAAAGAAATTAATTTCTTGTGTCTGACCCCCTTGTGTATAGGACAGAGCCTAGGACTGAGAAAATGCTCCCCTTATCTTCTCTTAGAGGAACTGTCAGCCTTGAGGGGATTCAGGGCTGACCCAGATTTTATTCTGGGTTGTACTAAATTGTTTTTAAATGTGCACCCTGCCATCCCAGTAGATAAGAATCACTAAGATTCATCTGTATTGTCTCATTTTCTACATTGGACTTGTGGAAAAAGCTAGGAAAGAATAATGAGTTATTAAAAGATTCCCATAGGAGCTGAAGAAACCATGAAAGAAATTCAAAGCCTGGATGAACTCTGAAGCACAGGATCCAAAACAGTCTTTATTCTGATCTATTTTACCCTGATGACAGTGCATTAATTTAAGCAGGAATAAGTAATTTTCCATGGTTCTAAATAAATACGATAAAATAAGCAAGTCTGCCTGACAGTCAAATCCATGTGTTTGTTTTCCAAAATAAGTATGGCTAGAAAAACTGAGCCAACTCCTGCTTTGGTTTTGATATAGATTCTAAAGCATAGATCTAGTTGAACAAAAGACAGCATATTCCACATTTCAGACATGTTTGGCCACTTTTCAATCATGCAATCTCACATTAGGATTAGTCCTGCTGTTAGTTTAGGGATCTTGTTCCAATTCCCAGGCAGAATAAATAATACATATAGCCTTTAAACTGATTTCACACTTGAGTATTTCACTAAGTGAAACAAATTTCTGAATCTTGCTGATGCCTGCTTAGGGGTTGAGACTTGCAGCGTTTGGCACTATTGCAGGAACTATTTTCCTACTAGTATTCCTTTGCTGCAGATCAAGTCCAGCACATCCACCATGAATTATATCAGGTCTTATTGCAAGTACCCAAATGAGCCAGACTCACAGGGCAGCCAGTTGCTAATGAATAGGTTGTTTTAAGTAGAGTGCTCAGGGACTGCAGAGTGAGAAAGCAATGATGGCTATCCCTCAAGGGATTCTGTGAGGTTTACGGGTGACAATTTGTTCTGTAAAGACTCTTACGCTTCCACAGAAGCCCAGCCTGTGGTCATTAATGCTATGCCCACCCTCGTCACCTGGCAGAGTAGCATGCAGGCAGGTTGAGGTATGTTACTGCCTTTTCAATGGAAAATTTAGTGCAAGATTGTATTGTTTAGGTAACATGAACCCCAGGTGTGTCATCTTCTATATTAAATTGCTTTGTATGCAGCACTCTGTTCACCTGCAATTGCACTGTACGGAGTGTTTAGGGGGGAGATGCCTATGCCTGATCTCTTATTAATGGGGTCAGCTACCAACCTGGGAAAAAGCCTTCTGAGAAGCATCATGTTCCTGTACTTTTATCCCAGCAGGCAGGGGCAACACACCACCCTCACCTTCCCCAGGGCAGCAACAGCAGCTGTATGGATCCAAGCTTGGCCACTGTTGTATGGGAGGTACATCTCTCATGCATTGTCAAAACACCTTGCACAGAGCCCTCCCATACGCAAGAAGAAAGTAAACAAGGCGAAAGTGCTGTAGCAGTTGAAAAATGACTATATTCTTAGAAATTCTCAGCACCGATGAAGATAAATGGCTGTTGTACGCAGCATCTGAGATTGTGAATAGACCATTGAATAGTGGCAGAAGGTCATGCTGTGAACATGGCAGGACTGCTAATACAGGAAGAACTTCAGGGCAGGGAAAGCATTCACAGGTGAACTCAACACAAATCTGACTGAAAAGATGATCAACACGAAAGTGTAGAACAGGAGAGTGCTCCTGAACCCAAGATTTAAGTCAAAAGTTGCTCCCAGTGTTTATAGGTGCTTCTCCTTTCTCTTTTCCTCTGGAAAGCAATTCAGGTTCAGAAAGCTGAACTAGCAGTTCAGTAAGGCAATCCATCCTGGCAGTAACCTCTATCCTCTGGCAAGTTTTGAGCCTTAAGAGCTCACAGAGGGCTTTTCTATTGTGGCCTTCCTTATTTGTGTTAGCTCCACTGGTGGACCTCCTAAGCGTTAATCACCGTTGCCTCTGTCTTGGCCAGACACAGATTGCTCTCAGCACTCAAGGGTGTCTCTCAGTGGAGTAATGGATTTTTATGCTAGGCTGCAGACATTTTGATGCTATCATCTTACTAACCTGGCAAAGATGTGAGACACGTCTTGCACAAGACTTGCTCCATCTCTGCCATGCAAGCAAGCTATCCTAGCCAGTGTCAAATTCAAGTCCCTGTGCCACCTCTACACTGATTTCCCTGCACTGCATTGATTTCAAGCTCCTGATTTAGGAATCTGTTGAACTGAAACCTTAACGGACAAGAAAAAATTTTCAGCTGCTGTTTGACCAGCTGCATCTTAGTCGTGAAACACGGGTTCACCTCTCTGTCAAGGTAAGGAAGAGCCCAGACTTGTATTTGCTGTTTTCCAGGATGTTGCTTACTTACAGTGCACTGTACAACACTTACAGGAGCAGCAGTACAGATGGTAAGAGGTTGGGAAGTCCAAAGAAAACCTCATTTACAATCCGTGGTTGCTGTGGCTTGTTCACACATCCAGAAGAGACAGGAGAGTCAAATTGTGAGTCCTGTCAGATTGCTTTATGATAGCCACTAATGGCCACTTGTTGTAGTGTAAAATAGGGCTTGTGTTAGATTGAAAGTAATAAAGTACTGTTAGCTGCATTTCTTACTGTCTGCTGCAGCTTGCTTCCTCTCAGAGCGTAGGCTTACAGCCACAGACAATCCAGATGCTTCTGTTTTATTTCAAGAACTCCAGAAACAATAATTGCAACTTCTCCACTAAACAAATGAAAAAGAATTTGCTAAAAACTGTGTAAAATACAGACCTCCCTTCGAATGCAACGAAAGCCTGGAATTACTCAGAGATAAAAGCCAACAGAAGAACAGGAGGTTAGGAGGACCAAAGTGGGCTGACTTAAGTACTATATTTCCCATCAGCATCCATCTGGTGCCCATGGGCTCTGCCATTACTCCACAAGGAGGTGCTTGAGAAGTGGTGGGCCGTCCAATGTGGTCTTCAGTAGCAGAGGTGGACTGAAGATGGCCTTCAAGACTGGATGCATGGAACATGGAGAGACATGAAATGGAGGGACATCATAAGCACCTGTTGCTAACCCCACTCAAATAGCTGCTGGGGTGTGTGGCTGTCTTAAACTGGATGGTTGCTTACTTTGGGATATCACATATTCACTTTACTAAGCCTTCACTTCTTATCACATTTATCAGTATCTCTGGTTTCATTTGCGTACTAAAACTTCTTTGGATCCAAACCCCACACTGTAAGTAAGGGAAGGTGAGGGATTCACTGCAAAAGTGCACTAATGCTCTGAACTAAGCTAAACCATTATATATGTATCCAAGGAGGTGTCAGCTGTGAAAGATCCAAACAAAGAGCAGCAGGGATACACACAATGGTAAAATTACAAAAAGTCAAACAGCAGCAGCATTTCTGATGCAGTGCTAGATACCCTCAAGCTGGTTCTACCATGTTGGAGAACATCAGCGTTCTGCTTCCACTTTCCTTGCTAACTAGCAAGGTTAATCAGATTTGGTACCTCCCTCAGGAAATACAGCTACTAAAACCAGAAATCTTGTCTCTGAGAATTCAAAAAGCCTGTGAATAAAATCCACCAGGGGTGGAGGAGGACCAGTGACACCTCATCCCTAGAGGAAGGAAGAAATTTGAGTATGTCTTAATCATGTAGCTGGAGAACCAATAGAAATTGCCACATCTAGCAAAAATACAGTCCATTTTCAAAAAATACTCTTGCAAAAATTCAAGCCATTCTCTGAAAAATATAGCTTGACTGCCTATTTAGTTATCAGGTAGGAGGCTTTATGGGTCTAGGAGATCTTTTATTTCTTCCTCAGATTTCATCTAGTTTTCATCTACCCTTCTAAAAACTTAGAAAACAAAGTCTTCAACAGATTTTTAGTAGGTAATTTTTCTTCTTTTCCACCATCATATGCTGTAAAGACTATTAAACTCTTTATCTATACTTGTGATGATAAAGTAAAACGAAAAACCCAAGCTGAAATGTCTACTAGAAAGCAATGGGCTATGAATTGTTGATTAAAGAAACAGATTGGATACTTAGCTCTTCCACATTTGCTGGCAATTTTTTTTGATAAATATGCCCATTGTCAATCTAGTTCCTGGAATACCTCCATACACTTTAAATGGAGAGTTTAATATATGTTAAAAAAAATATCTTAGTATTGCATTGTTGTGCAAGATGAAGAAAGAGTGAGGAAAAATACTGGAAACAAAATGGAATCTGATACATTTTAAGTAGACCAACAGTGTTTGAGTCTTCCTTATCTCCTTGGAAATGCTCAGAAAAATTGTAGTAGATTCCACCCTGAACAAATCTACACTCTGCTCCTAGAATAATAAATAGTCAAGAAAATAAACATTTAAGTGAGTGGAGGGGAAATGCTAGGTCAAACACGTATTTTGTACAATTACACTTTGGAAGCCTCTGTAGTAAAAATCATCTATTCTGATTACTTTAAAGCTATTTCAACTAGCTATTTTGTTCTCCATTAACTTTTTGTAGGTGTTGGTAAATAACACATTGTAGAGTTGGAGGTTGCAGGTCACCAGTTATCCACAAGGGCTTCTTATACTTTTTAGCTGTTACACCTCAGTCATGACATCAGCACCACAGATCCATGATGGCGTGTAACAATATAATAGTGCCAGTGAAGAGAATTAGCATTGGTAACAAGCAGCACAGGCAAACAGTGCAGCAGTCTAAACCTGCTGAGAAGCAGGTGCATTACTCCACAAACACTTTCATAATATAGCTATAACATTGCTGTTAGCTGAGTTAGCTACTTGAGAGATTGCTAGGAAATCTGTGCAAACCCGAGAATTAAAGGAGACTGACACAAGCATGACATTCTCACTATTACAAGAAGAACAATGTATAGATGTATACAAACCAGAGAAAAAGCAATATCTGCTTTGTTTTTTGCACAGGCCAATGAGGCTCTGTCCTTTTTACTCTTCAGTTACTTTAGCCCCTGGCTATTATCTATATCTGTTTTATCACCAGCATAAATTTGTTAATGACAGGAATAACCACCAAAAAAGTACTAATGCTACATGATGTCTCCTCAGCAGACCAATTACCCCAAGACTGTAGAGTTCAGTGCTGTTGATAGTAAGTTGAAAGCCACAATCAGAAGACTTCTCAAGCAAAATGCTTTAGCCATCACAAATCTATTTGTGGGTGCAATATTTGCTGACTTTACCAGAACATTCTTATTTCATAATGATGCTACTTACAGAAATAGACATGCAGAGCAGAAAGACCAAAAATAACTTCACTATACTTGTCGCAAAATAAAGCTTGCAAATACAGCTATGGTAGATATTCACTTTAGCTCTGCTTCCTGGGCTGGTAATATGCTTATACTGGGAGCAATGACAGTATATTCTCATGTCACAGAAGTGAAGAATCATATTAACTTTTCACACGTAGTCAAAGTTTGCATCTCCAAGTCCAACTGGCTTCCCAGGCCTCCCTTCAACTGCGTTTCAATGTCCCCAGTCCTGTATATCACAGGGGGAAAGGGTTTAGCTGTAACTCCTCTTACCTTCACATGGAGTAGCTATCCAGGTCCTTTTTGCATGATAGCTGCAGACTGTTGCTGCTCTTAAGATGGGGGAACTTCACAACAGTAAAAACAACCCCTCCTTTACCAATTTTCTAGCCTTCTTCGAGTCATAGCCTTCCCATTTATCAAGCTGACTCAAGCCTCATTTACTCAGTTGAGTGGGCCTCTTAGGTGCCCAACACTCAGGCAAGTTGAGTTCCAACTTGCAAAGAGTTAAAGGGATGCTACTGCACACATCTGCAATTTAGCTAGTTGATATTGTCCCCTCCATAAGAATTCAAGGAAAAGAGCTAGAAATTAAACAGTAACAAAGCTGAGGCTTCATTTTAAGGAAGACCAGAACTGTATGCAGCACAGAACAGGGGCAACAACTCCCCAAGGAGCTGGCTGCAGAAAGGGTGTAGGAGAAGAACCACCTGTGAAGGATGCTCTACTGCTGGCGTCCAAGGCCAGAGGGTATAATTAAAATATACAGGAGGCTAAAAACATTTTGAAAGGTAGATTCCTGACAATTACATCATATAAATTCAGATTCCGTTCAATCAATAGCCTGGAAGTTTGAGTTTATAACCCTGTTCTGGAATCAATAGGAGTTCTGGCTGCACAAGATTTGCAGGATATTGCTGTTCATTACTGACACTGCTGTTTATTACTGTAAAGATTTTTTTAAAATGAGCGAAAAGAATGGTATGCTGATCCTTTTGTCACTGAACAGTGCCTAAGTGTCCCAATCATATCAAAGTAACTTTGTCAGATGTTAAATGAAAGGAAAATTTTGTTCACCGAGTATTAATTTTTCTATAGCAAGGACTTTTATCTTCAATGAGCTACTGCTGCTATATCTAACCCCCAGCCCTGTTGTAATCTTCTACAGTGTTTGTTGTCAGAAGACATTGCTTGGAAATGCATGTCTTTTCCAACCAGCTCTTATTCAGAGAAAGACAGTAGCACAAAATTGCTTCTTCCTTAGTGTGCAAAAACAAACTAGAGATCAACAAAATTATATTCTCATTACAATCTGTCAGCACATGGGTTTGCTATGAAGCGTACTAAAAACATTAGACATATTTAAGTGCAATTCTGCTTAACAGAAGACAAAGACTTATATGTATGCATTTGGAAAACATATCTAGGTACTGAAGATTACTAGTAACTACTATTTTTAGAGCCCTTTTGGTGTATTTTTCACAGAATGAAAACAAAAAAAACCCAATAAGTAAAAAAAGTACCAATAAGTGTGGAGGAAAAGCTTCAGGAAAAATGTTGTCACATCAGAGCTGGACCAGTCAATTTATCTAAACATTGCACGGTGTTTTTAAGATGGGCTTAAAATTAAAGGCAAGAGACTAAGCATCAATCTAAGCTTAATATTTCTGTGATCACTTTAAATAAACATGTGAATTCCTTTGTAGCTAATAAGCAGATATAAGAATTTCCATGCCACAAGTCTAAAATATTTGCGTTCTCTTCAGATAGAAAGCAAACTGAAAATTCTAAATCTGGAATAGAATTATGGAAAAAAAAAAGATTGGAAAGTTTTCAATAGATCAGTGTTTCAACTGAAACCAAAAGATCCAGAAAGGTTTGTATCAAATTAAAGCTGATGTTATGTTTCTTCATAAAGGCACACTTTTCATTGAGAACTGCAGTTTTGAAGCCTTTGTCCTTTCTTTATGCGCTAGGTACACCGGAACAGATTTCATCTTCTTTAAAGTAACTACAGCCACAAGACTGGACAATACAGGGGGAACTCCCACTGCTTTATCAATGACAGAAATACTATTTTAGGTGGCACAGTCTGTAGGAGAGCTAGGTCTCAGACACAGTTGCCACAAGGGGAACAGAGGCCTCGATAGGCTAACCAGACCCATCCCATAGGGAAGTCTGCTGCCTCCCTGGGGCCCAGGCCAGAGATATTACTAGGAAGCTCCCTAGGCTAGTACAATCATCCGATTACTACCCACTATTGGTTGTTCAGGTTAGCAGTGATGAGGTAGCTGATAGAGGTTCAAAGACGATCGAAAGGGATTTCAGAGAACTGGGGTGACTGCTTGAGGGATCAGGAGCGCAGGTGGTGTTTTCATCCATCCTGTCAGTAGTAGGGAGGAATACAGAAAGGAACAGGAATACCCATCTCATTAACACATGGCTCAGAGGCTGGTGCCAGTGGTGGAATTTTGCGTTTTTCAATCATGGGGCAGTTTGTATGGCACCAGGCCTGCTGGAGACAGATGGGGTTCACCTGTCTTAAACAGGGAAAAGGATTCTAGCTCAGCAGTTAGCAGGCCTCATTGAGAGAGCTTTAAACTAGATTTGAAGAGGGAAGGCGATAAAACCAGGCTTACTAGGGATGAGCCTAGGGGTGGCAAGCCTGTGTTGGAGAAGAGATCAATAGCCCAACTGAAGTGTATTTACACCACTGCAAGCAGCACGGGCAATAAACAGGAGGAGCTGGAAGCCATTGCACGGCAGGAAAACTATGATGTAGTCGCCATCACGAAACACGGTGGGATAACTCCTATGACTGGAGTGTTGTAACGGATGGCTACAAGCTCTTCAGAAGGGATAGGCAAGGAAGGAGAGGTGGTGGGGTAGCTCTATACATTAGAGAGTGTTTTGATTGTATAAAGCTCAATGAATGTAATAAGGTTGAGTGCTTATGGGTAAAGATCAGGGGAAAGACCAACAAGGCAGATATCCTGGTGGGAGTCTGTTATAGACCACCCAACCAGGATGAAGAAACAGATGAAGTATTCTACAAATGGCTGGCTCAAGTCTCAAGATCTCTAGCCCTTGTTCTCATGGGAGACTTCAACTTAGCAGATATCTGCTGGAAATACAACACAGCAGAGAGGAAACAGTCTAGGAGGTTCCTGGACTGTGTGGAAGATAACTTCCTGATGTGGCTGGTGAGGGAAACAACTAGGGGAGGTGCCCTGCTGGACCTGCTGTTTACAAACAGAGAAGGTTTGGTGGGTGATGTGGTGGTCAGAGGCTGTCGTGGGCACAGCGACCATGAAATGACAGGGTTTTCAATTCTTGGAGAAGTAAGGAGCGGGGTCAGCAAAACCACTACCCTGGACTTTAGAAGGGCAGACTTTGGCCTGTTGAGGAGTTTGGTTAACAGAGTCCCTTGGGAGGCAGTCCTGAAGGGCAAAGGAGTCCAGGAAGGCTGGATGTTCTTCAAGAAGGAAGTCTTAAAGGCACAGGAGCAGGCTGTCCCCATGTGCCGCAAGTCGAGCAGGTCAGGGAGAAGACCGGCCTGGCTGAACAGAGAGCTTTGGCTGGAACTCAGGAAAAAAAAAGAGAGTTCACCATCTTTGGAAGAAGGGACAGGCAACTCAGGAAGACTACAAGCATATCGTTAGGTTATGCCGGGAGAAAATTAGGAAGGCAAAGGCCCAGATAGAACTTAAACTGGAGTGAAGGATAACAAAAAACGTTTTTACAAATGTATCAGCGACAAAAGGAAGGCCAAGGAGAATCTCCATCCTTTGTTGGATGCAGAGGGAAACATTGCCACAAAGGATGAGGAGAAGGCTGAGGTACTTAATGCCTTCTTTGCCCCAGTCTTTAATAGTCAGACTGGTTATCCTCAGGGTATTCAGGCCACTGAGCTGGGAGATGGAGATAGGAAGCAGAATGAAGCCCCAGTAATCAAAGAGGTAACAGTTCGCAACCTGCTCCTCCACCTGGATGCCCACAAGTCTATGGGGCCAGATGGGATCCACCCAGGGATACTGAGGAAGCTGGCAGAGGAGCTCGCCAAGCCACTTTTCATCATTTACCAGCAGTCCTGGTCAACCGCGGAGGTCCCAGATGACTGGAAGTTAGCAAATGTGACACCCATCTACAAGAAGGGTCGGAAGGAGGATTCAGGGAACTACAGGCCTGTCAGCCTGACCTCGGTGCTGGGGAAGGTCATGGAACAGATCATCCTGAGTACCATCATGCAGCACATGCGGGACAACCGGGGGATCAGGCTCAGCCAGCATGGGTTCATGAAGGGAAGATCCTGCTTGACCAACCTGATCTCCTTCTATGACAAGGTGACCCGCTTAGTGGATGAGGGGAAGGCTGTGGATGTTGTCTACCTGGACTTCAGTAAGGCCTTTGACACCGTCTCCCACAGCATTCTCCTGGAGAAACTGGCTGCTCACGGCTTGGATAAGTGCACTCTCCACTGGGTAAAAAACTGGCTAAATGGCCAAGCCCAGAGAGTGGTGGTGAATGGAGTCAAATCCAGTTGGCGGCTGGTCACAAGTGGTGTTCCCCTGGGCTCAGTATTGGGTCCGGTCCTGTTTAATATCTTTATTGATGATCTGGATGAGGGGATTGAGTGCACCCTCAGTAAGTTTGCAGATGACACCAAGTTGGGTGGGAGTGTTGATCTGCTGGAGGGTAGGAAGGCTCTACAGAGGGATCTGGACAGGCTGGATCAATGGGCCGAGGCCAATTGTATGAGGTTCAACAAGGCTAAGTGCCACATCCTGCATTTGGGTCACAACAACCTCATGCAACGTTACAGGCTTGGGGCAGAGTGGCTGGAGAGCTGACCAGCAAAAAAGGACCTGGGGGTGCTCCTCGACAGCCAGCAGTGTGCTCAAGTGGCCAAGAGGGCCAATGGCATCCTGGCTTGTATCAGAAATAGTGTGGCCAGGAGGACCAGGGAGGTGATAGTGCCCCTGTATTTGGCACTGGTGAGGCTGCACCTTAAGTACTGTGTTCAGTTTTGGACCCCTCACTACAGGAAAGACATTGAGGTGCTAGAGTGCATCCAAAGAAGGGCAATGAAGTTGGTGAAGGGTCTAGAGCACAAGTCTTACGAGGAGCGGTTGAGGGAGCTGGGGTTGTTTAGTTTGGAGAAGAGGAGGCTGAGGGGAGACCTTATTGCCCTCTACAACTACCTGAAAGGAGGTTGTAGTGAGGTGGGGGCCAGTCTCTTCTCCCAAGTAACAAGTGATAGGACGAGAGGAAACAGCGTCAAGTTGTGCCAGGGCAGATTTAGGTTGGATATTAGGAAAAACTTCTTTACTGAAAGAGTAGTCAGGCACTGGAACAGGCTGCCCAGGTAAGTGGTTGAGTCCCCATCCCTGGAGGTATTTAAAAGACACGTAGATGTGGTGCTTAAGGACATGGTTTAGTGGTGGACTTGGCAGTGGTAGGTTAATGGTTGAACTTGATGATCTTAAGGGTCTTTTCCAACCTTAACGATTCTATGATTGTGAAGAAAAATGAAATCCCACCTGTGCTGAGATCATGTGTAGCAAAATGTCAGGAATAATTATTAAAAAGACTATATATACTTATATACTTATATGTGTATATAAGTATGTGTATATGTGTTTATACACATGTACACATATATGTATAGGTGATTATACATGCATGTACATACATATATATCTATATGCATTAATCTAATTCAGATAAAACATTTTCTGTAATTTCTTTCAATGATAAATTGCTACTTATTGAGAACCCTGTGATAAGAATTACTTACTGATATAAAGCACCTGACAATTTTCACTAGCTGAACATTTATTTAACTGTTTGTTCATGGAGATTGTACATATCATTGTACGATTTCTACATAAGCATACAAAATTGCATACTGCCCCTCAGAAAGTCTTGAATGGAGGAAGGACTTGGAATCATTCAAATGTAACTCACTTCTGATTTGAAGTCTGTAAAAATATATTGAACCTATGTTTTCAAAATATTATGCATATATTAAAAGATATCTTACCATCATTCTCTCAAGTAATTATATAATTTGTTTTCTAGGCTTTAAATTTGTGAGCCATTGCTGCACTCACAAGCCAAAGCAGGACTGGGAAGAGTGGAAGTCATCCTTGAGAAATCTATGAAATGCTTGGCAACAGACAGCCCCAAACTGTAAGGATGTTTAACATGCACCCATGCAAAGAGCAGATGGGTTCAGGGGTTTAGACACACTTCTAAGGAATGTTTGGCCAACTGGGCAGAAGATCACTACAATGCGAAGGAGATGAAAGAAAGCAGCTTCCAACTCTGCCTGATCTCTGTGATCTGTGCATGTAGCCAGACAGCTTCTGACAGAAAGACAACAGGGGCAGGCAGAATTCAGGCAGAGACCATATGTGGTGTTGTAGAACCACTTTGTTTATTCATACCATCATTTCCAGGGGCCTCAGGAAATCATCAAAAAGAAAAACTGGAGCTGTGATACCTACCTGGTTGAATTTGGTGGCTAACGTTCTTGCTCTCTAGATAGGCACTGAAGAAGTCAGACTCTGGCTGACCCATGTGAAGGAAAAATAGCCAGAACTTTCATGAACTAAGTCAGTCTTCACTGAAGAACTGTCTGCAGGTTGCCAGTTTATATAATCTTCCTGCAATGCAAATTAGGTGGAAACATGCCTTGCTAGCTCACAGGATGCAATATGTGCTAATGCAAATCCTCCTGAGCCTTTAATGAAACTGTAAAATACATCTTGTATGGTATAGAGGGTTTCTGCAGAAGGATTTCTGTACAGGCTGTAGGAACTATTTCCCTCCATATGAAGTGAGAGGGCAGTTGGTCTGCAAACTGAGAAGCTGCAGAGTGGTCACAGGAACCTTCTAATCCTTTTGGGAACCTCCTCAGCTGGATCTAGATAATAGGACAAATAAACAGAAATTAGAGAAGCAGAACTTGTAAATGATGGGTTAACAGCTACTTACATATTTGTCAGACTCTGAGAAAGTTGATAATGAGATCACACATGGAGTGTCTCAGTGGCCAAATTGTGGGTTAGAAGTGAAACCCTGAGCCTCATTTTATGATCTTGGAAAAATTTAGATGAAGATTTTCAAGTGGCGAAGTACAAACACTTCGGAATTTCAAGAACTGACCCTTGTGTAATATAAGAAAGCTGAAAAGTGGTGTTTGGTGTTCAGATTGCCTGTATGTGATATCATGTGCCCTACTTAATTAACCTTCCAGCAAACTCCCCAGAACATCACTGTATCTGGAGTTTAAAAGCTACATGAGCTGTTTATTACAGAAGTGCACACAGGCTAACTATTTCAGGCAGATACTTGAGAGCACAGCAGCTGAGGTTCTTTTCAGATGCAATTTCTGTACTATTACTTAATAAGTTGGTGAAATTTTTCCATTATCTCTTAAATTTATACTTTCATTGTCCATACCCACAAACTGAGAATATAAAAAATCTCTATTAATTTTTTAGACTTCATTATCAACTTCAATCTCTTACTGCTTATGACACAAGACAGTATGAAATAATACTCCTCTGGAAACTAAACAGAAAAAAATATATATTCAGATTGTTACTCTCACCCTGGGACAATGTCTTGGAGCGAAGTGACAGAAGAAGAGGAGGACCCTGCAGTATGAAGAGAAAAAAGGTTCCTTTTTCCCCACTTGTGTTTTATTGACTAGTGAAACTCACTTAGCCAGTGGTATAACTCATTTAGTTTCCAGAACTTCATTTCAAATGCATAGACAGCTTACAGGTGAAAACAGAAGGTTTACGTAAGAGTTATAATTAATGTATCCAACAGGAAAGGGTCCAGGTTGTCTGAGGTCAGACTTTAGTCGGTTGCAGCACTTTGCCTTCAGGCTCACTAGCCAATTCATTTGAGCTGGAGCAGCAGCGTGACCCTGAAGGATACACACACCATTGAGTATATCACTGCAGCACACAAACATATCAGTCATCAAAAGGAAGCAAAGGGAACCATACAACAGCTCTCTCAAGGGATAGGTCACACCGAACCCATGGATGCAATTTGCTTTTGTACAGGTTGGACAAGAAATCAATTGGTCAGATATGGAGTCCTCCTTCCTAATTCCCATATCTCCCTCCCAGCTCTCTGGCTCTGAGAGAAATGGCTTACAATTTCCTTCAAACATATCTTGTAAGTTTGAGCTGGCCTCAAGTCACTCAGATGCTGCCCTGTCTCAAGCAGCTGTCTCCATTCTTTTATTCTACTACTAGGCATGGACAGTTTTGCAGAATAAAATGGGTTAGAGGAGTCCAAGCAAAAATGTCCCAGCAGTGTGGGAAGCACCTGTGGAAGGTGGTCAGTCATGCTGAACAGAGCAAGCTACATGGAGTCTCAAGCATGTTCTTCTTCAGCAAGAAGACTATTAAACTGAGGTCTGACTGTAATATGAGGTAACCTTCAAAGGCTAACATCGATATGAATCGTTAAACCGTACTACTCAGGCAGAATTTGCCCACAGAAGTTTCTAATGACTGAGAACCACTTTTTTTTTCAGAAGGTCTCATCAATCCTCCATTGCTAGTGTAAGATCTGTAGGCCTGATATGCAGAAGTGTCAAATACCAGCATCTCCCATTGACAAGGAAATGGGACAGGCTGAAAGGGAAAAGCAGGTGTTAACACTACAGGCCAAGAGAAGTGTCTTAAGGTAGAATCCAAAAGTGGAGGCTCCCCAGACATTGGCTGTATTTGAAAAGAAAATCTTTAGCATTTATCTTTTTGCACAGACTTAAGAGGTTCCTGAGAAAAAAGTAGAAGAGAAGAAAATTTCACACTGGAAAGCCTAGGGCACAGGTACATGCAGTAAGTACTTGACAGGCACCAGAACTCATCCTGGTACGCACAGAATGAAACAAAGAGGTACAATTAGCAATATATTTATAGAGGCAACAGGAAACACAGGAACAGGTCACCTGCCACCAACAGGGAAGACATACACGGCTAAGTTCCATGCATAATGGGTCTCCCAGAGGTAGACTTGTACCATGTGGGACCCAGAACAAGGAAGAATATGTGAGGTGGCACAAACCTGTATTCAAAAAGCATGTCTCTTATCACTCCCCCTGAGACAGAAAATCAAAAAGGAATGTATAATCTGTGGTAAGATGAAATTTAGTGGAGATGACCTGATATAATTTTTGTTCATGGAAGAAAGAATAGAATAATGAGGCTACTGTTTCTCTAGTAGGTCCAGAAAGGATACCATAAGATTTTAAACACAAGAAATGTGCCACCTACATCAAAAGACTAATCCTACCTCATGACTTAATAATAAATTGCAACTAACAACTTAGGAAGGGCATTTGCCCTGCAGATGACTGTATTAAGAATTGATACAATGTATACCATGCACAATCAGATTTTGACTTATGCTTGTAAAGCTAGTACTGGAAAAAAAAGGACTTAGAATCATCAATCTTGCTAAAAATCCCTATGAAAGTGAAAGCCATTAAAGGATATTTTGCAGATTAAGAAAAGATTTCTTGGCATTTTGGATGAGCTATCAGATCACTGGAAAAATAAAAT
Source organism: Theristicus caerulescens (assembly GCA_020745775.1). Classification (NCBI taxonomy): domain Eukaryota; kingdom Metazoa; phylum Chordata; class Aves; order Pelecaniformes; family Threskiornithidae; genus Theristicus; species Theristicus caerulescens. Next base: position 39,477,501 of record CM036583.1, on the reverse strand, counting down.
TATTTGTTGATACAGTGTCAATAACCTGCGTATTGACAAAGTGCCCAAAACGGAGAAGGTGTTACAGCCCACATCATAGCTGGGAATATTTGGAAAAGCAAAGGAACCACTTTCCAACTTAATGTTGGAATTACCTTCCAACACACACAAAAAAAAAAAAATCAAAATGAACTGGTGTGATCCAGAAATGCACTCCAAATCTAAGTTAAACAACAATAGCAATAACTGTCTTCCCATCTAGTGTCTCACATGGCACAGCTCACAAGTTATCCATAGCAAGTCCACTCAGCACTCTTGATTCAACAGCAAAATACCATGAAAATTAGAATGCCTTCTTAAGGTCTTCTGGTACACTGCCTTGAATACAAGTCAGGTCAGAGAGAGTTGCATGCCATATTAACACAAGTCCAACTTGTTGCTGAGGACTAAATAGCATGACTCAGAACATACAGAGAAAGCAACTCCCTAAAAGAGCCCACAACCAAGGTAGAGACTGGTATTCCAAAGCTCACAAACAAGACTGGCAAAGAATTATTGAACCTTCACAAGATCTGAGAGTTAGGGAGAGGACAACAGCATCCTATGTAAAGAAAGCTTGCAAAACTTGAATGATTGAAACTAAATGCTATGTTGAAAATAATAAAACAGTATGAACTACCTGAAAAATGTTAGTAAATATTGAAGACCACAACAAGCACATAAGCTAAGACAATCAGATTTCTATACAAGAGTATTAAACTCTTCAGGGCTTAATCCATACAGATGTGAATGACCAAAAGGCTCAAATCAAACACATGAGCAACTGAGCCTCTTGTAGTTGTCACATTAGAGATCAAAGTCACAAAACAGGAGTGCTTAACTGTCTGAAAAGGAAAAATCTACTAGACATATTCATGCCTTGGCATTTTTAATTTTCATGAGAAAATCTAGTATAATGGCTTGCAAAATGTCTCCTGTCAGGAAAAATGAGCCAGTGATACCACAGCCATGTGTATGATATGACCAAGAAACATCACTTGCAATAGCAGACAGATAAGGCTGGGACTGGGTTTCCCCTAGGTGTGTGTAGGGGTGCGTGTGTATGTGTGTGTGTGTTACCTGCTTGTGGATGCAGAGCAAAACAGCCTCAGGCAACAGAGGAAAGCTTACTATACCTTGAAAGGTGATTGCAGTATTTCAGCATCCCCACTAACTCTTCAGCTGCCTACAAGAGACATAGCCATCCCTAAAGAAAGGCAAGGGGAGACGACACTAGCCACATTTCCAGCTGACTTGTTTTATGTTTTAGAAAAGGAAGAAATCAAACAAAATCAAAGCAAGAACATTGTTAAAATCTCTAGACTGGAAAAGAGTTTGAAAGATGCTTTTGGAGCCATCCGCCAAATAGAGAGAGAAGGGGCAAGATACATACCAAGGTGTAGTCACCGAGCAACATGGCAGTCTCGCTGTAGATGTGGGAGAAGATCCAAATCCACAATGTGGAAACTTTACACTGGCAATAAGCAGAAGCTTTAGGACTGGTCTCTTTAATTTTTTTTTGGTTACAGACTTGTACTGTAATTAAATATTATCAAACTGTCATGTCATCCTTTTAATACAGATAGATGATTCTCAGATGATTCTTAGATATTGCCCTCATTCTGTGTACACTGAGATTTCTAGAAAACTTATTTTTATGTGGGAATTGCAGCAATTGCCCAGAATTAAACCAACTCAATTCTACAAGGGAAAGGCAATACAAAGAGGTAGCTTTACAGGCTGTCTGCCTCATGGAACTTTGTTTTAGGCCTACATGTGTGTTAGTTATGACTCCTTTGGGTGTGATACTTTCTCTGGGTGGACAGCTTTCAAGAATACTTTCCAGTTTCATCAGGTAGTATTCCTGGCTGGAAAAACAGCTCAGTGCATTCCCTTTGTAAGATACTATGTTAGACAGTATGGTGTTTTCTAACCAAAATGGTAGAGATTATTTCCCAGACAGAGAAGTCAGTAGTAATGCACTACATTAGTAGTAGAGGAGACCATCTGATTTCTTGAGGAGTGGATATTAATCTTGGACCAAGAGGTGTGCTAGCTAGGGAGGCAACATTTTTATGTATGTATTCTGCATGCTTACTGCTAGTCAGTTGAGACAGTACTTGTGCAAGCCCTGCCAAGAGAAAGCTTATAAGACCACCTCTGGCTGAAAAATTGTTCTTTGAAGGATTTTGGAAGATAAAAGGAACCTTACATTATAGCGTAAGTACATCTTTGCAGGCAATGTTTTTCCAGGCAAACAGAAAAGAACAGGGGAGAAAATGAATGTTGAAGTTCAGCACGAGTAGTAGCCAACGTGAAAGTGATTTCTGAAATGTGCATAACACAAAAATCAGTTCTGCTTTGCTTATAAGCAGAGGATTTCAGTTCAAACCTTGCTTATCCGCACTTCATTAACCTCTACGATGGCCTCATTTGCTCTTTCCACCTCCTAGCAAAGATTCAAGCTGAAACTGCAGGAGACTGTCACTAAGGTATCATCGGTGTTACAGAACATGAGCTGGTATACTCAAACATTACCAAGCACAAATATCAACCATCCAAATCTTATAGCAAATTTGAGGACAAAGGAATTCTTCAAACTCATTTAATTTATCCCTCACTGTGTTTACATATTCAATGTCATGGTTTAACCCCAGACGGCAACTAAGCACCACCCAGTCCCTTGCTCACTCCCCTCTGGTGGGACGGGGGAGAAAATTGGAAGAGTAAAAGAAAACTTGTGCGTTGAGATAAAGACAGTTTAATAGGTAAAGCAAAAGCCATGCACACAAGCAAAGCAAAACAAGGAATTAATTCATAATTTCCCATTGACAGGCAGGTGTTCAGCCATCTCCAGGAAAGCAGGGCTCCATCACATGTAACAGTTACTTGGGAACACAAAACGCCATAACTCCAAACGTCCCCCCCTTCCTTCTTCTTCCCCCAGCTTTATATACTAGCAGACATCATATGGTATGGAATAGCCGTTTGGTCAGTTAGAGTCAGCTGTCCTGGCTATGTCCCCTCCCAAATTCTTGTGCACCCCCAGCCTACTCACTGGTGGGGTGGGGTGAGAAGCAGAAGAGGCCTTGACTCTGTAAGCACTGCTCAGCAGTAACTAAAACATCCCTGTATTATCAACACTGTTTTCAGCACAAATCCAAAACATAGCCTCATACTAGCTTCTATGAAGAAAATTAACTCTATCCCAGTCAAAATCAGCACATTCAGTAACTGAAAAAATTCATTACTCTGCAAATTTTGCCCTGTCTTTATTGCAAATATGTTCTAGACTTTCAGTTTGCATTTCATTAGGTACTTTGTTACAGGCCAAACACTCATGATATAAGAAAACTGTGTAGACACCTGGTATACACATTATTGATGAGATTATTCAGCTATCCAAACCATGTAAACTGTAATCAAAGTGGACAGAACTTGCCTAAATTTGAATGTGAGGTGTGTGGGCTTTCCCATGCAGTTCATGCTGTTATGCTTTTCTCCTTCAGAGACGGATCAGCTGCAATGAATTGTAAAGCTCCTTTGCAATCCAATTTACTTCACTTTAGTTAATGAGGGATGAATTTGGCCCCTGATGTTTAATAACTCTGAATTTGAAAGAAATAATTTGTCAGTAACCACCAAATTAATTCACTTTTGGACCTCAGGAGTAACTTTATCAGAATGATTTTCTGTGAGGAAAGGATTTTGAGACTGTCTCCTTTTCACAGATCAAATAGCATGAAAGAAATGTATTATGCCACCTAGATCACCACTTCTGTAAATGGATTTGTAAGTACTGACCACTGGATGTGCTCTTCTCATGCACTTCTGGGCAGATGTCCAGAGACAGCAATAAAATAAACAATTTTTTTTTAATAGTTTTTCCTTACATTGGTGGTGTCTTTCAATATCAAATGTTTAAGTGTTTTCAAGGGAGAAGGGAAAAGGAGAGGGGATGGGTACAGAGTACACTTGGAAGCTCAAGAATATTTTAGTATAAGAAAAGTACTGTTCTGGAAAAGCTGTCTCCAATATATCCTTCCAGTATGTGACAAAAGAATTATCAAATACAGATACTTCCAGCTCCAAGAAGATGTTGCTTCAGGAACTTATTCTGCTCTTACTGCTGACATCAACCTGCACTAGCATCCATGGACTTCATTGAGACTTGCACCAGTAAAACTGAGGGCTGATTTTGTTGTAACTCTCATATTTGCACAACAAAGATGATGGCTGTCAAAACACCTCTATGTATGGGTAGCCTGCTTGAGATACTTAAAAGAAGTCAAATCCATCAAATCCATCAATTCCTCACATCATAAAAATCAAGGCCAACAAGCTATCTTCAGGTGGTCATTCAATAACAGAGCCTTCTGAAAGAGCAATTTTGAAGAGTCTTTGCACTGGTACTACTTTTTAAAGAAGATATATCTGCTTTCTTATCCCTAAGCAGGAAGAAGGCTTATCTGAAGGACTGTCAAGCATTTCTTCACAAGGGAGGGGAAAACTCACATGCACACACAAATCTTGGGAGCAACAGTCATCCACCATATAATCTGAGTGTCCAGAAAAACTCTAGAAGAAGGAATCCCACCAGTTTACACTTCCCAATACTCAACAATTTTTTCTGTATTGTATGATTCTAGAAGAGGGGAAGAAAGTCAAACTGCCCTTTAAGACATTCAACAGTAGAGAGCCGATTCTATGTGAAAGCATCCTTTTTTCTCTTTCCTGTCCAGACTTGAGCTGAACAGATGAAGTATTTCTGAAGGGAGAAATCAGAAGTACTAGAAATTTGATTTTACTGCAAAGTAAAGTTATGAGTTATTTCACCAGCCCATCTACAGGAAAAGAAATATATAGATTTTTTTTCTTTTTTTAGCACTTCTTCCTGTAGACTATTCTTCTTGATAACTAAACCACTTCAGCTGATGAACCTGGGAACCAGCTAGTATCAAGAAAGTACACTGAAGAAAGCAAGGATGTAACTTTGGCTCTCTGATTCACCCTGAAAGCTTTCCATCAAGACCCATTCTTGATTTGTCATCTCTTTGGCCCCATTGCTTGATGAGAAATCCTGTAGGTTATCCTCTAATGGGACATGATATAGCCTAAGGCAAAAAAAAAAAAAAGCACCATGGCATCAAGAAATAGACAATGATGTGAGTAATTGTGGTTTTGAAGCGTGGATTATTTATCTACTTGCAGATGAACTGTATGTAGAGAAAAAAAAAGTATAGTCTATTAATAATATCTTCACTGTATGAATGGGGAAAGAAAAAGTATTTTTATTTTCATTAAAATTCAGCATGCATCAAAGTTGAAAAATAGAACATCTTTCTTCATGGCTGGAAGTGAAGAGAAATTGATGATTTTAGAATCCTGCTGTGTGCAGCAAGGAACCAGATTAGGTAACATATTTTCCTAACAGATAGAAACACACATGAAGACAACTAACAGGACAGTAGTGAGATCACTTTGAAACAGGATCACCCCAAGCAAGATAGTCAACATTTAAACTCCCTTTCACTGCAAAGGAGACATTTTCAGTGTTTCATAACATGTATTATAAGCCTCACTTCTCTTCAACTGATGGGATTTTTGTCTGCATCTCTACTTTGAAATTCTTGCTGTACTGATGGCATAACTGTCTGAAAAAAATTATTAAGAACACTTGGAACAGAAAGACCAAATCCTCTTGGACCACTCAAAGCAATAGCCTAATTTATTCAAATCATGTTTCCATGACTGTAGATGGAAAAAAACTATTATGCAAGTTTTGTCATCATGGTATATATTAAATATCTAAAGACAGATTTTAGTTAAAGGTGATTACACACATGTATCTGCATTTGCCATTAGAACATTTTTACCTGAAAGGCCCATTTCTTAGATTATATCATGTGAAGATCCAGATAGTTGCTGATAGTTAATATATGATGTCCATCCTGCTTAAATTCAGCTGCATAGTTCTGCACTGTGAAAAAATTTTTATTCTTGTATGACTACCTATCCTACATCTCTGTTATGTTGCTTTTTCCCACCAGTGCAAATCTGTAGACCAAAAACATATTTCTAGTAGTGTAAGCAACACCAGAGGCAGAGTATGCTTTTAGGGAAACAGAGAATAATTCCACAGAAGTCAATGTTTGATTCCATACTTCCAGTAGGGTGAACCAAAGCAGGTTTACCGCAGAGTCCAATTCTCCTCTTTCTTTTAACAGTGGAGTTATATTAGCAAGGATCTGATGGAGATGAGAAGAAAATCAGGGCAATCAATAAAACAACAGACCACACAATACATAAAGACATCTTTACAGGCATTTTAAATTAATGAAACCAGATATCAGTTTGGATATAAAGAAAATCACTGTTCTTAGCTAATAATGTTCTCCTTCCCCAAACTTCAGTCCATTTTGTTGCCATCTGCAAACTTGGATTCTAATTTAACCTTCTGGCCAGCACCTCATCTCAGTTTATCAGAGGCATCAGTCTTCATAATTGTGTTTTGTGAAGAAGCTGTTCTCTCCTGCAACGTCAGGGTCCTCCAGCCTGCACCTCCACAACAGTATTGCATTTTTTTCCCCTTACTAGCAGTTTAGAAAAATTAATTTTTTCCCTCTTAGAGATGCCATTTACAGATAAGCTGTGTTTGATTAGAGCAAAAGACAGGACTGCACTGATATACAGATAATTGAAAAGGAAGCATTTTCATTTCCCCTTTAATGCATAAAATCTGCAGTTAAAACTGTTGTTCCTCGCTTATCTTCTCCACAAAGCTGATGTGGGATATGCACCAGCCTTCACAACTGGGATACGTTTTGCATATGAAATCTTAAGTGCACTTTCTGCACACCCCCCTTCCCCTCATGTTCGTTTCACAGTTCACTGAAATAAGACATATTTCCCAGAGATGGCAAACATTTCTCCCTGATAAATTTTTTTTTGTTTTATACATTACTTCTGGTGTTAAGATCTTTATAAATCTTTCTTTAACTAAGGGACAGACTGTCACTCTCTGTGCAAAAAATATATTTGTTTGCATTAATAATTTAGGACTGACTTTGAGTTGACCCCATACTGTATCTCTCAACGGAGATCTATGAAGGGATATTTGTAATACCTGTGGACATCTTGCATTACACCAGTGGGAGTTTTCGTCATCAGTAGATGAATAGCAGAAACATGGACAGAATAAAACATGGCAGATATATGCAAAAGATAGATTGAACCTGATTTATTTAGCAGTCTATTACTTACTATAGCCCTCCTTGGTCTCTCTCTTGGGTATGTGAAATGGCATTATTTCCTGTAACAGTAAAATAAAACTGGAAAAAATGAGCACACATAATAAAATACCACTTGAATAAAAGGAGCTTAAATCACAAATGTTATTTCCTGGTTCCTAAATACAGTATATTTTCATAGAAGCCTTTAACAATTTCTATTGTTGTCAATCCCCATGTGAAAGAAACTAACAAGATTCCTATTCTTATTTGTTGTTACTATTTAGAGCACCCACATGAGCGCTTGGCACTTTACAGGAGTACAGAAGGAAAAAAGGGAGCTCATGGCCTTGACGAGTATACAGACTCCACAGTGAACAGTTGCTGGCATAACAAACCCAAACAGGAAAAGCAAAGCCAATACCTGGGTTACAAGTATGATTACATGAGCACTTAAACAATTAGGACTAGTCTTAGAACTTTCTCTTAAACATACAAATTGTTTTTTCCACTCTCACTCCTCCCCAAAATATTTATTACGGACTTGCTCTCCACAGACTTGCATACCAGATTTTCAACTACCTGGCAAGGTAGAAATCAGTCTACCAAGATCCTAATCCACTCTGTATTTACAATTGCAGAAAGCATTAATCAGTATGAAGAGCAGAAGGAAAGCATACACTCTTACTCCTGTTGTTTCGACAGAGAAGAGGTTTTTTTCCTCTTAACATGCAGTAAAATCAGAGGGGATTGTGTGGAACTGGTGGAGCCAGTGAAGATAACCTCTGCATAGAACACCAGAGGTGGAGAAAAGGTACAGCCAATAGTTTAATTAACCTGATTGCCATTTATTTAAACAGATGAAATATTTGCATTTACACACCAAAGATTAAGAATCTGGGTCCCCCAAAAATGGTCAGGGCAAAATTTTAGCAGCGGCAACCCCAGCAATGAATGCGTTCTTACTTATCTTGTCAGAGTATTGGGTTCTTCCTCTCATGACCAGAGGTCACCATGCACACCCAGGGAAGAAAATACTCTTGTAAGGTCCATTCCTGGTCTGTAACAGAGGGGAAATGCCAGTGGCTTCCCAGACCAGTTCTTCCCAGACAGTCAGCTCCTTCTTCAAGTACCTGACATTTTATTTTAGAAGGGGACTAATATCTGGCAATGGGTTTCCAAAGCCACCTTCCACCTGAAAGGCAGATATTGAATATGCAATGCTACACACTGCTACCATGATTATGTTGTGTGACACTTGGTCCTGGACACTTTTTCTATAACCTTTATCATCTATTATTCCCTTTGTCAACTGTTGAAGTACTGCATGGTTTAGGGCACAGATGATTTTTAGAAAGTTAACTACCTGAGATGATGCTTAGCTTGATTCATCTTTATTTAAGCTGATTGCAAAGTCCTGGCAAGCAGTGGATCATTTGCTCAACAGTTGAAACACCCAATTATTATGACTGTTTAGTATGTTTTTGTGACCTAGACAAGCTATAAAAGACTCTACCACATTAACTTTCTCACAGCATCATTGAACAACCAAAAAATGGAAAGTAATTGAAATAGGAAAAAGTCAATGGGATATTCTATTTTCTGAATAAGGAAGATTAAATTACTGGTCCTTTGCTTATTTTGAAAAGTGTCATCTGGACTTCAGTTATAACTATCCAGGCATGTTTTAAAATAGAAGTTACCTGATATTAATAGAATCATGGGAGAGGCTAAATGAATAAAATCAAGCCTTAGGCTATAGTTTAAAATTGGAGAGAAACACTGTGAAGATACAAGCCAAATTCAATGAAATTTTCCAGACTGAAAAGGACTATGTAAATTATAGCCATTCTTAGCAACGTAGAGTCACCATTGTTATTGGATTAAAATGAAAACCAAAACCAAGGCACAATGAAACAATGTAGTGATGCAAATATAATTCAGTGCTTTTCTCCAAGTTGTAGTTTTTGAGATTCATCAAGGCCTCATACTCATTCATGGCTAAACAGATACACTGGTATGGAAGAGATTTGTCTGGTTGTTTTTTTTTTTTCCTGCTTTTCTTGCTTAGTTATTTCTTTTGGAACAAATCCTGCCTCTAGCCAAATTTAGAAGGCAGCATACCTTTCAGAACCACATCACATCCTCGCTTTCACAGAAGAAAGTCACCAAGTCAGTCCTGCAAGCTCCATCCACTTGGGAATCAGGGGACAACTCTGATGAATGTCTCATGAGAAGGACAAGTGTAATCTCTGTGGCTTTGGGAGGAGAGCAAGGTCTCTGCCTGATATTCTTAGAGAGCATACGTAACCTCAGGTTGACCTTGTGTATTAGTATGAATCACCGACTGTCAGGCACAGGCAGAGAATCAGGAACTGGAGCCAAAAATCTCATGAGTTATTGGCAAGAAGCAATGAGTGGAGAAAAGCAATAATAATAATAAAAAAATTTGCTTCTCTGTTTGCTGCAAACCATACAATTTTCATGTAAAATACTCCTCTGAAGAAGCAGTTTTAAAGGAACAGCACATGCAGAAGATATGTACACATTTTCCTGTCTATTATTAATAGATGTGGCTAAGCAGCTCTCCTGAGCTACATTTAGTCAATTATTCCCTCACTGCTTATTGATGTTTAATTCCTAGGGCTTCCAGTATATTTTTCAATAAAACTTTTGTAAACTAATCATGATAATAAATTGCATATTTTCCCTGTGTTTAGGGAAGACAGTCCCCTAAGGAGCAGACTGAGGAGTATGGATTCATTTCTCAGTTGATAAGAAAGCTTCCTGGAAGTTATGTTCCAAAATACTTTCAACTAATGTTAAGGGAATAAAAATGCAATCTTTCATTCATAATCTTCTGCTTTGGTGATGCACCAGAAATGCTGTATTATCTCCACTGGTAGAAGATCCAGGAAAAGTTGCTTAAAAGAAGCAGAGACCCCAAACTCACTAATATAGTATTTCTATGTTCCTCATTAAAAATTAACAAAAAAATCAAAAAGTATTCATGAGTCATATGGACCAGAGCAATACATGTTATTTTTTAATACATAGTACATGTACAATATGGGCATGTTTACCATAGAGCTTATCTTTGAAGAAGATAATTCTCTTGCAGTGTCTAAAATTATGCCAAGAGTGCCAAACAGAGAATGAAAGACCTTATAGTTCCAGTAAAAAAAAAAAAAAATAATAAAAAAAAATTAGATTGGGAGAAACAGTCAGACGTTATGTATAGAAAACACCTTGGAAATATTTCCATTTGCTTTTTCTCTCTTCTTAGCCTCCCTCTCAGGCCCTTTTTTGCCTCTGATTCACCCCACAGTATCTTCTCTCTGCATCTGAAAGAGGGACATCCCTGTCCTCCCAGCCCATACTCAGCACATCCTGAACAAAGCAGTTCTTGGGCAAAACCCAGCTAAGCCATTTTAGCCTGCATTTGTTTGCTGCCTAACTCCTTATTGCAAATGGACAAGTATTTGAGCTAAGCTGGGTTCATATCTGCAATACTACTCACCGATTCACAACGTGAAAACAGCTGCTTTGTGAAAAGCTTTCTCAAAAGAAACAGAGAAAAGTTTCCCTTCTGATACTGTTAGAAGATTCTGTGTTTGAACACAGAAACTATTGCATTAGTAGGTAAACAAAGGCTTTCTTTGGCGAGTAGGGGTGAGGGGGAGGAAGAAAAGAGAAATCAACAAAATGAAAATTTAGAATTCTGTGTAGATATATTTTGTACAAAAGGTCATTGTAGGAAAAGTTCAAAGGAATGTATACTAAGCCAATATTAATAAGAGAAAAAAAAAATTCTGAAATGCACTCTGCCAAGTTGCAAGCCAAACTTGTTTCTACTGACATATCTCTCCAAGTTTGAGGTTATTATTTAAATTATAAGTGGTACAGTGAAGAGTCTGTTAGACCTTTAACCAGGGAATGATTGTAAATGCTGTTCTAATTTATGCACAGGCACTGATGCTAATTAAGTAATAGCAGAGGTTGTCTTCAAGTTTATGGAGCTATAATCAGTTCCCTTGTGTTCAATAAATGCCACAGCTACAGCGTGTGGTGTTAATTTCACACTACAGTGGGAAATGGTGATTGTTGCCAAATATAAGTCACAAGCAATTGGGATTATTACAGTCAGGTAAGGTGCATGGAGAAATGACTTAGTCCATAATCACTTTTTAAAGTCACTACCAGACATTTAAAAATTATGACTTTTCCACCTCTGCTACAATATACTGTATCTCCTGTTCTTAATCTGTAAGTGATCCAGAGGTAACATTAGATACTTAAACTTGTTATTCCAAAAAAAATATTTAATGTCACTTATTTTTTCTTGCATTTGTCAGGTATAGAAAATCTCATTAAGATACACTGTTGCTGATAATGAACACAGGAGAAGTTCCCATTGGTGGCAGAGGCTCACAGTGAGTCAGTTTTGTCTCGTTTTCCCAAAACCAGAACACTCTTAAAGGAGAAGTACGCTTGTGTTCTCGTCGCTCTCTCTGCTCATTGCTGATGCCAGGCAGACTGCTCTCATGGTGAGGCTTAATGCCAACGTTATATTAATGGCGGTGTTATGGAGAGAAAGACTGTTCTTGGACAAAGTCTTTCAAAATCAGTCAATACAGAAAATTTTATCCTATCTTGGAAGACTACTTTTGCTATTTGAATAAAAATAAAACACTAAAATAGAGGATTCCACTTAATCATCTTGGAGTAACCATTCCAGCAAAATCCATCAGTAGAAGCAGGAAGTTTATTTTATCCAGAACAGCTTCATTCACATTTTCCTCTTTCTTTCTCCCTAACCACAAGAAAAAGAAATAAGAGAATTAGCTATGCTGTGGCAATACTGATGGCTCCCTCTTTTTTTGGGAACTTTTGTCCTCTAATTCTAAAAAGTACCCCAAAACCCAGAAGATTGTTTGGGGATGGCATTTATAGCAGCTGGTTCTCCCATGGAACTAGCACATGGAAGTCCCCAAAAGAGTGTAAAGCACTAACAGAGGACTGCATCCGATTCCCAGGAGGTCAGCAGTGGTTTTCTTGCTCTTGCAAGCCTGAATCTAAACAGTTTCTGTGAGCCCTGCCCTGGAAATGGCAGGTGGGAAGTGCTGAACATTGCCACAGACCAACATTAGTGGAAGAACTCCTCTCAGAGGTGCCCTGCTTGGGCCTCAGTATCAACTGGAGTAATCCTCATCGGGTCGCTGGCATGACCAAAGCACATCAGACTAAGTGTGCAAAGCCTGCCGAAGGCAATTACCTGCTACCCACATAACCTTGCAACTCCCTGTCTCTGTCTGCCTCAGAGAGCAGTACCCTAATTCCTTCCACTGCTAATATGTTTTAATAGATAATGGCCTTCCCAGAGAATTGCTGAAAGATGGGTTACTTATTTACAGTTTTAACACAGGGCCAGGCATTGCTATTGAGAGGGAACTGGAAGGGAAAATTGCAAGGAAATCCACTGAGATCTCTCTGTCTTTGTATCTGAGCTGCTTGCCATTACAATGCTTGGCCATCGTAAATGGCCTATTAGATTTTTTTCTCTTTTAGAATATATGATTTCATATACAGAGGCACTCAAATTCTCTTCCAAAATCCCATTAAACCCACCCCACTGCTGCATCTTCATAAAGTCATCTGCTTTAATTCAGAATGAACTCAGAATCGCAAATCATGGATGCTGTGTGGGTCATTAACATAAACAGCTTCACTTATTAACAAGTTTGTATCATAACAACTTCAGAAACTACCATTGGCACTAAAGAGTTTAGTCCTTTGCTGTCTCCTGTTTCCTGCAATACTATTTGTACTTTGTTAAAGATGAAATAATGCGCTCTCTAGACAGAACAGATCTCTTGCTTAATCACCTTCAGATCCCTTTGCAAAATATCTGCTTTTCCTTGCACAAACCCCCAGGTAGGTTTTTTTTTGTCCGTGAACTCACAATTTCTCACTTGATCATCACCTTCTCATCCACTTTACAAGTAACCTATCACAGGTCTCCTGAGTCCCTTTGAGACTGTTTCTGCAATGCTGTAATCCTGCTGTTCAGCAGATAGGTAACATGTTTCTTCGAGAGTCTGAAGAACATGGCTTATTAATGTTAATGTTTATTGTACCTGACACAGAAAATTACAGTGAAAATGAATATACTTGGATAAATCAATCCTGGAGTCACAATTTTTTTCCAAATATTTGACTTAAAAAGAAAGCAAAAAAAACCCAAGAGCACTTATAATGGTAAGTAAATGGTAGATAAGTTTTGTTTATTACTGTTATAAAGTATTAACAAGACAAACTTTCTTATACTAAACTTTGGAAATACTGTCAAGATCATTGTCAGGAAAGGAACTAAACCTTTCAGAACTAGAGTAGATGTTCTAGTGGGCTAAAGACCAAGGGGGATAGCTATCTGTTTAGGTAAATGCATGACATCATTAATCCAGCCCCACAGTCCCTGAATCATTAGAGTAGCCACCAGCTGGGACTTGCAGTAGGTTCTCTGCAGCCAGACTCTGTGTATGTTCTTATTTGCATAATCATAGCTACCTGCAGTCCTGTAGCAGTACTACTATGTTTCATCACGTGGCTTTCATTTAGTTTGCTCATATTAGCAAGTTTTTAAAATACATTGTCTTTTTTCCTTGTATAACTCTAACTACAGGACAGGCTTTTCTACTCCCTCAGGGTGTTCCCAAGTAAAATTAGCTCATGGCAGAACTCTCCACAGGAGACAGATGACAGTTATCCAGGAATAGCATAACTTTATGGCACAGTTCCCTGTCATATGGAGAGATTTCCCTCCTCCCCATAGAATTAACAAATATATTTAACAAAGCATAGATACACATAGAAAATAAACCATAATTCAACCAGTGGGTTTGCAAGATACCATAATTCACACCAGTAATAGAGAGAATGAAAAATCAATTGCAATGAAAGTTTATTGCTTCTGGTACTATTAGTGATTTTCCAAAGTGCTTCAAAAAGATCTTATTTAGCATTTCCGAGGAAAGATTTTAATTTACAAGACAGAATAGTAAGCTTTCTAAAGATGTTTCATATTTCAATGTATAAAGAAATTATTTGTTTTAGAGAAACCACTGAAAGGCACTTAGTCCAGTTCAACATTCTCTGATGTGTAGTTTTTTAAGGAATAAATGCAACAGCCCTGTAGATAGGCATGTCTGATGAAATTGTCCTTTGGCTCCCTCCCCCCCCGTAAACATTTGTTTACTTATCAACTAATGCTTCTACAGAAGTGGAAATATGTCCCCCAAACACCACCTGTGAGACCTCTGAGTATCCCCTTCAGCAGAAGTCTGCCTCAAAACCATTTACTGAACAGTAGGGAAAGGTTTCTAAATACTGTTCAGAAAGATTGTGTTTGAAGTGAAGAACACATGATGGAAGACAAAAGAAAGACCAACTTTAAGTAAAACAAATGAGGAAGGAAACATTGAAAATGTCATGGACCAAAATTACTTGTTAAAGAACAACACAGACTTTTTTTCTGAAATGAACAATCCATAGGATTTTTTTGGTCATTATTTTAGTTTTATATTTATTTGAATCTGCTGATGTAAATGGAATAGCAGCATAAGATTTTTCCAGAAAGCCTTCAGAGGTGAATTGACCTTGTTCACTTACAGTCATGTGGTGTGAAATCCATGCATGTACTGTGCTATACGTCGCATGTCAGGTATCTGCAGATTAAACCACTTTACCACCTACCTTGATTTTGATATAGCAATGATTAGTTTTGCAAAACTAGTCCAAGAAGTTTACTATATGGGAAGAGGGATTGCAGCTACAAAAGTATTCACATGAACTTTGTAAAATAACGCTGTCCACAGAACTAGAAAATTATTCTTAATGTTGTTCGTTATTGCATGCAGTAGACCTGTTTATGCTGGAACAATGATGAACTCAGCAAAGAGAGTCACAAAATGTTACATGCTCTATCATGTTGCATTAGATTTAGGTTATTTCTGTCTTTTTTCTGAATTGGACCTGGTGAATTTATATGAATTGGTTTTCCCCATAACAGCCAAAACATCAGGGTCTGGTGTCTTCTGAAAACAGAAGTGTGTTGCTTAGGGGGAAATATGTAACATCATGAACGAGAAACATTGCAGCAGCAGGAAAGAGATGACAGTGAAAGTGGACTGAAAGCATGGCAATGGTGATTCTCCTTACAAGGCCCCACTAGTGCAAGGAAAGCAGATGGAGCAAGAGTTATTGCTTCGTGTCTCAATATCATAATTTCATTCAGTAAAGCCAACTCCCACCCATAGGTGTTGAATGGGATCACATTATTACAAGTCAACTAGTCACCTTCCCAATGAAGAAAGTATGACAAAATCCTGGAAAACACTACTATGAAAGGAGGTTGCAAGGCTGGAAATTAGCTAGCATATCTCTTCCCTGGATACCCCACAGACAACTCCTACAGCCTCAGAAACATCTGGACACAGAAAGTAGCCAGGACATTCAATGGAGGTGCTGAGTGAGTGCACTCATGCTGTGGAGATAGGGAAAGGCTGCCAGCTTAACCCTGTCAAAGAAAAGCTCATCAGAAGCCCTGTTTGCTTTATTCCAGCTGTAAAAAACAGTTGCTGCTTTCAATGATGGTGTAGAGAAGGCATTTTCCACATTCCTGCATCAATGGTGTAGATCTGCTTTGGTATTGTGATGGAGGAGTGGGTGCCCAGAGAAATATATGTAAAGGACTATAGACTGCTTTCAGTACCAAAGCTCCTACCATGCCCTAACTCCCACACAAATAGATCCTCTTACATCAGTAAGGACATACAGAGTTCAACATCAGGGCAGAATCCAGCTGTGGGTTTCTATGCTTCATAATAATGTGATTGTGTTGGGGTACTGCAAGAGAGGGACAATGCTGAAGCCTTTGCAAATCAAGTTTCAGCACGAAAACACACATGTATCCTCCCTATTCTGGAGAAGCAGAGATGGGAATTACAGGGTATCTTGTCTGGAGCTCTTACGCAGTAAGATGGTATGCATTTGGCATTGTGGCCTTGTTTTGCAGTGAAAGCAAGCCTTTGGTGGGAAAGGAAGTGAGATCAAATAATAAAATCTACCTCTAAAAATAAGATCAGCTTTACAATAGGCTTTTTGCTCTTACACTGTTTATATAGGCAAATTACTTGGCAGACTCTGCTCTGACAGAACAGAAGCAAGCTTTAGCCTGCTATTTTTGAGCCACTTATTCATCACAGGAGCTTTATTAAAAATGTACTTTCCATTCTTCTGCAAACAAATACAGAAATCTGGTCTCTGAAGATATCAGAGCCATTCATTTTTGAAGCTGGCAGCACTGACTTGGAGAGAAGTTGTTATGCATTATCATTTTTTTCAGAGCAAACTTTTCTTTTTATCCACTGGAAATAATGAAATATTAAACATTGTATAAAAAAATTTAAAATGTTTTGAAGGGAAGAGAAAGCAAATCACACAGTCTGACTTGAGTTCACCACAGGGAATCTTTCTGATGCTGTGGAGAAGCATAAGAGAGTGCTGCAAATTCACATCCACAGGCTACTCCTCCCATGCAGCCCCAATAGTAAAGAATTCAGCGTTTCTAGGAAAATAACTTGTGTGCCTTATGAGCAATGTATATAACGCACTACCAGCACAGCAGTCTGTGGCTGGTGTTTCAGCCATGTTACATATTCAGAACAGATTAACCTCATATTTCCCCAGAAACCATCACTGCCTAATTTCAGCTGGCTTTGCCTGGCATAGCTCTGAGGCAGGACAGCAGAAAAGTCACCCCTTGATGTGGATGGTCTTGCTTGTTTCTTGAACACCACCATCTCTGCTTGGCACAACTTTGTTATCTACAGACATGGCAAGAGTTTTACAATATGATCAGGTTTTGGGGGGAATTTTTTTTGTCACTCTCATGTTTAGGCTTAAATTTGACTCTTATGATTAGAGAAACCCCAATCAGGGGATTGGGGAAATGCTAAAAAGACGGTTACAGCTGTTTGAACAGCTAGTAGCTTTATGCATTTCATTACCAACAAGTGTACTAACACGACACCTCCACCAACACCTCAGAGTCAGGACACAGAGAACAGAAAATGCCAATTTCCTCTTCCTTCCCCAGTGAGTCAGAGTTACAGTAACACCTTGTTCAAATGCAGTATACAGAAAAAAAAGCCACTCAGTATTTAATAGCCCTTGAAAGGTCTTGCTTCTTATCAGTGAGGAACAAAGGCTTGATTCTACAGACTAGCTTAAAGTCTTTCTAACCTGAGGTACAGAAAAGGGCAAGGAATCATTCCCAGATATCTGTTTAAAGGGACCAGGGTCTCATCCCACAATTCTAGATAGCGCCATGCTGACATACAGGCAGAAGATGGGGAGATAGTGAGACGGGGTGCTGATATCTCCCCTCCCAGCTGCAAGAGGCTGGGGCATCTCTGCCACCTTCAAGGAGGAAACACGGAGCCAGACAGCACGCAGCACTCTGAGACTGCGGCTGTGACTCTGTAGGCCTGCATGAGGGCAGGGACCCCTCTGTGCCACGGCTGCCTGCAGAGCCAGATCTCCTGGCCTCCATCACATTGGTCCCATGGGAGGCATGTACAACATCAATGTGAATAAAGGGTCAGATTTACCCATGTCACAGCATCCACAGGAGAAAGACCAGAGAGCGACCCACAGGTACCAACAGAAAAAAAGGCTATGCAGGTGGAGATCAAACACTGCTCTTGGTTGCTAGACTGCTGCACTACTGATTTGTAAATATGATCAGAGACAGAGAGTACAGAGTTGGCTTATTAAAGCCTGGAAAAACAGTTAGATATTTTCCTTATAACTGCAAGGATGTAAACGCACAAAGCATTGAGGGAGCAGAAATAGGCAAGGCCTTGAAAGCATCATCACAAAACTAGGTGGCATATTGTTAATGAACCTCATCCCACTACTTTTTGCATAGAATTATTATTTCTACTGATAGAGATCTGTGATCTCTTTTTAGGCTTCATTGTAAGTGGAATTCAATGCCTATATCCTACAAATATAATCTATAAATTAAGCCAAATTTCAAGATCCATCTTTAGATGGACTTTTCACGTGTGCATATTTGGTTTCACAAAAATAATTCTTTTTAGGGTTTGAAATAAGTGTGATAAGTACGCATTTTAAATACTTGATTTCAAAATGTTCAGTTGATATTAACAAGTTCCAGTTGGTCATGAAAATCACCATGTATATTTCTTATTCAACTGGATGATCAGAGCTTACCCAGTTATTGGGTTTGTGATAACATATACTTAGAGGATCTAAGCCAAAATCTTGCTAGTTATTGGTAGGATAGCAAATGGATGATCCATTTATCGGCTTTTCTGTTTTTCCAAGAGCACTTTGGCTATTAAAAATTAACGGCCTGAGTGTCTGCAGAAAGCAGACTTTTTTATTTGAGGTTGTATCTTATACAGTATTAAAGGCCAAACAAAGCCACTCAGTTCTTGCCCAGCTTTGGTTTAAACCAGCTTGTTTTAACTTGGTTGCAGTTCTGGAGAGTACATGTTGATGTGAAGAGGGGAAATACTATTAGAATGAGCCTTTTTCCCTTCCCAAATTCATGGAAGAATGAGAGCATAGTTACTGCATTGGGGCTGATGAGGCCACTGGAGACAGTAAGAGCCAGGCAAGAGAAAGCTGGCAACAGCCCAACACACGTAGGCACTAGCTGTTCAGAACACAGTTTTCCATAAATGGTTCAATGTCCATTAAACAAAACCTTTAAAAGAGGACGCTCAAGCCAGTGGGCCAACATCCTCCCATGCTAACTCAGGGCTACAATCCTCTGGAGACCTGCTCTTTCCCTTAGGCCCCCTCAGGAGCTTAGATGGCTGAGCAAACTCTCTCATTTACTTGTTAATACAAGTATTATTTTATCACTAAATAATTTTAACACTAAAATTATATCTTTTAAGAAAAAAATGCATTGGTTAACCTATCTACATCTGATCGCCTCCCTCCCCTGACTGAAGTAGGACTCCTTATAATCCTGTAGGATAAACTGTAATAGTATGGTGACCATACAGATTCACAGGAAAACAATTATATGTGTGGTAATTTTGGAAAGTTCATCCCATCTGTTAGTTCATCTCATTTACTTGGAAGACAAGAGTACAATTGGGAAACTGGTTCCTTATCGCTGTAGTGATTCTTTAGAAAAGGACACAGCAGATAAGGAAAACATGCCCTAATACAGCAGTAGCCTGCCATTTGGCCTTCTCAAGAGATACTTATCTATCTGCATACTGAGTAGCTGGATTAAAGGTCAGCAATGATCGATGTGGCACTGAGTTACCATTATGAGAAGCGTATTAAACACAGCTAATAATGGGACAAAGCAGGACCTATTCCTCATCATTCTTAAATTTTGGGACTTTCTACAAATAATAAAGCAAAAGATGCACCTCCAAACAGATGCTGGACATGTGTGATTTCACATTCATTGTTTCATCATTATCATTTGCATTTAGTATTTGTTGCCTCCTGTGAAGGAAGTGTCAGATATCCAAGCAAGGGGCAGGTGCGAAGTTGAGCACTACATTTCAAGGTACCTGCAAGCAAACAGTCACTGAAGACCAGACAGAAGTGTAGTCAAAATCAATAGCAAACAACCATATGAATCAACTTATTTATCAAATATTGGTGATTTATGAGAGAAACTGGAAATATTCACTTGCAAATGATCTAAAAGCTTAAGCCTGTAGGATACTTTATCCTGAATTGGTCAGATCTGTCCTGCTTAATATATAGCCCTGATTTTATATATTTAACAGGACGCTTTTCATAGGATCCTTTCTTATAAAAATAGACAACAGAAAAAATAAACATCTGAGGCAAATTTCTTATACTGCCACAGCTGTCCAGACAGCCTAGTTTGGCTGTCAGTACAGTTGATGGTGAAAATCCCGGAAGACTTCAAGAGACATCAGATGATTCAGGACTGAGCACTTTCTAATTTGTACTTAACCTCAATCTGGAAGCTGTGTGTGTATGTGTGCACTACCTGCTATTGCTTTTAAAGGCCTACATCCTTCACGTTCAGTCTGCTATAAGCACTACTGCACTTTCACTAACGTGTTTCCAAAATGTTAATCAGTACTTATCAGTGCAGTAAATATATGGCATGCTGATGTCTGAGATAATTTTGTCAACAATAAACAAAGTTATTCCAAGGATTAATGTTTTAATTAGGATTTCTGTTCTCTGTTTTGAGCCCTCTGTAACTTAAAATGGTCTCATCAAGCTCCATGTCATTATGTATTCTATAGCACATATCTTCTGCCCCATATTTCATACTCTTCTCTCTTCCCTTATCTACTTTGTTGGATGTCTCACAGTCTGAAAAGACTCTTTCTTGATTCATTGCATAGCACCAAGTATAATGAAAACAAGTCATAAAAGTCATCTTCCAGTCATTATCCAAAAGGCAATAGCAAAGACAGCTGAGGTATTATTAATAAAAATCGGATAAAAAAGAAGAGGCAAGATAATACAGGTATAATTGTGCTAGATATTTGCAGGTAAGGTACAGTAAAATGTGTTTATACTCCCTTATACTTGTAAGGGAGATAGAAGGGTAGACAAGCCATCTTTAAAAAGTGACAGAGGATATCTCCTTTTGAAAACTTTGACTGGCTTTAGCTATTTTGTTTCATTATACTTAGTAAATTCCCTTTCTGACAATTTCAGTCTCTCTACCAGAGTAATAAAATTAAATATATTCAAGTTTATACGATACATTAAAGGGTGGCGGGTGCAAGGGAATCTTAGGTAATGACACAGTGATATGAAAACTAACCTTTAGTGAAATAATTTACAGATTATTTGAAATAAAATTTAGCTTATTCTTTTCCTTTCAAATTATGAAGGGGACGGACGAGATCATGTCAAATTCCGATTTCCTGGGGATAATATTGCACAACTTACGAGTTTCACAAGCTACTTCCTTTGCCAAAGATCAATTATTTAATTTAGTGCTGTTTGCCTATCCTTGTATTTTGTTGCAGGTTCTCACTGCAAGCTGTATCTCTTGACTTGTGATGTCCCTGCCCTGCCACAACATGACTACCATCATGTGCTTCAACTTACCTGCTCTGCCTAGCTTAGCAGAAGAGTACATCAAACTGCAGCCCAAACGGCATGGCCCAGCAACAGCAAGGCAGGATTTGCAGCTGCACCTACACAAAACCTAGTGCTGAATTTTTCATATGGGCTAATACATTTATTGCAAAAAATAAGTGCTGATCTGCTGTATGAGGTGGCACCACAGGAGCTGGCCTCTTTCTTCTGAGAGTGCAGTGTGTTTCCGGGGCCGTTTTCAGATCAATTAGTACGTTTTGATGGCACCATTTTCATAGCTGGACTATATAGCACTGCTCCCTGAAAGACGAGTCTGTTGCCAGGCCAGTGCTGGCCACACCAGCAACAGAAATGATATACTGGGAAAAGAGAGTAGGCAGATAGAAAGCCTTCCAAAAAATCTAAGAGTAATAGATCTGTGGGGGTCTGAGGCTCTTTTAGCTCACCCAGCTACCTAAGCCTCCTTTAGCTCACCCAGCTACCTACCTCCACCGGTTTTACACATCTCTGCAGAACTCTCTTCAGCAGTGGTTTTTCAGTAGGTGGCACTCTGTCCTTGGGGTCTGCCTGGAGCCCAGCATGGATTTCCAGCAGATGAGAAAGTCAATTCTACCTCAATCCCTTAGCTGTTGTAAAGGGTTGCTTTGGTCGGTACTGCCGTGTCCCTTGTCACCCAGCTCAGCCCTTCTCTCCCTCCATCCTGGCCGTGCTGCCCTCTAGGAGAGCTGAAATTCAGTGGTCAGTGGAGCAATCTGTCTAAAAGCTGTATTAGTTTCACAGAGGCAATGGACATTGTCATGTTCAGTAAGCAAACAGTTAACCTTTTAAAGCACTGCAAATCAGCTCTAGAATGACACAGGATTTTGTTATATACTACTCAGTTAGTATAAGGAAAAAAACAAAGCCAACACATAAGAAGGAAAAAAGGTGCAGTCCAGGGTTCAATATTCTGCTTCAGTGGCTATCTGGAAACCAAATTGTATTCATTTGGCTTTCCAGAAAGTACACCACAGAGGTAGTTGATGACAGTAACAGCTGGTGCCCAGGACAGAGAATCACACCCGAAATGTAAATCAAGGGACAGGGTAGTTTGATCACTAGGTGAGCGAACAGCTGTTTGTCTGCGGAAGTCAGTGCAGAAGGATCATTAACCTCTCCTTGAAGTCACTTTTTTGTACTCAGGAAACCTGGTCAAGACATGATTATTGTTGGTACCACCCACTATGTTTTCTTTTGCTGTTTATCCCTGAAATTCATTTGCACTGGGTGGATTTGCAGGCAAGCTGTTGTCCAGGCTCACGGGGACTCAGGACTAGGTTATTGTTCTGCATGGATGTTTCAGCTACATTCAATGACACTATTGAAAACTCACTGATTAAAGGATTCAGCTGACATGTATAACAACAGAAAGTCTGCAGGGATGGCTAATAAGAAAACCAGGCAAAATCTGCACAACAAATACCTGGTTAAAACTGTGTTTGGAAAATGGCTGAACATTCATTTCAGTAGTAAAACTTAATTCTAGAGGAAACACAGTACAAAGGCAATCACTAGGTAAAGGCAGAACACTGTTTTCCATTTTCTTAGAGCTGCTCATTTCTAATCTTGGCAAGTATCTCCTAAAGTAGCTTAATAAAATGAAACAATGCTTGATGTCATAATAGGGTAGCATGGTAATTGCAATCAAATTTAAGAATTAACAGTCATACTTTTACTATGAATTTGTATGGCTTTCAGCACCATATGACTTAATTTCTTCAACACTTGTTCTCCATTAAAGTTATAATTACTCAACCTCATTTTTTCCTGCCCCTGAATAACTTAAACGCAATTGAAAATAAATGTTTGTATTTATGAAGCAACGCAAGGCTTGTAGGGGAAATAATTCCTTTCAGCAGCCCAACAGAGCAGACGGACCACCCCAAAATATCACTCTGGTAAAGTAGGTTGGTAAATACTAGCAAGTTATCCAGAGAGTTATAGTCATAACTTTGCATTAAGAGACAGTTGGACAGAGAAGGTGTGCACTGGAAGATTCACACCCACCTCATCCAGTTCAGTCCTGCTCCTTACAAATAACACAAGTACATAGGTCCATCATTTCAATGACTTGTTCTTGTTTAGGAAATAATCAAGAAAGAAGTAGTATTTTCTTGTCATTCTTTGAAAGCACAAGGGATTATCACAATCTCAGATCCTTCATGACAGGCAAGGATGATCAGAAAAGCAGCCTTTTCTGTGTCTTCCTGCCATCCTCATGACTTTTACGTGCTGTTTAAAAGTCTGAAGAAGCTGTGCTCTTCTGAGCTGAACACAGGCACCCCAACATCCTTAGGAAAGTCTTCCCTCCTCTCCAACTGCTACATTACAGCTGCATTATGGCTCACTCTTTTGCAGTTATTCTCACAAGGTAAGAAACCACAGACTCTAAGACTGGATTTCTTAAGGAAAGGTGAAAAACACACCTTTTGTAAGTAACAAATGGGCAAGGAACAAAGACTACAAGTTACCCAGGTAACCAGATCCACAAAAACACCATTAGCAATTTTGGATGTTTGTAGTTATTCCGGATGCCTACAAGTGTTTTTCAAAATCACTTGTTTTAAAGGAATAACAAATCATGATCACATAAGTAAATTGTTAAAGTGGCATGGACAGCTGGTGCAATACCTGTTAAAGAACCACAGAAACCCATTCTCCAAGTAGCCCTCTCAAAGAGGACATTTAACAGGAACCTATTTATTGGAGCCAATAAAACAGGCTCCACATATATAGGCTTATACCACTTCAGGAGTCCATTCCAAAAACTACAGGAGATATTTGAACCTGATCTCAGCTGCTTATCATCTGAGGTTTGAGGCCTGAGGGTTTTTTTCCTAGTAGTTTAACTTAGACCTAGCAAGACTGATTTCGCTCTGAATCTGCTCTTTTTGCATGCTTATCTCTTGTTTCTGTGCTTTCCCTTTCAACTTCTTAATCCTATTCTTGGGTTTTTCTTCTTTCTTCTATTTTTAACTCTCCTTGTAATCCATCTAACGTAGTTTCACTTGACTAATGAGGAGTACCTCCTTATTCCTAATTCTGATTGATGCTATACATTGTTAAGTTAGAGCAGTATTAGAGCTTGTGGACAAGCAGAACTGCCTTTTGCTGCTGCCATGAGTTAGACTTTCACCATCCCAATATACATTTGAGCAATGAGTTTGAGACGCAAGCCTTCCCTCTACTTCTTCAATGTAGAACTGAGACCAGTGAGACAGAGAAAACTGGGATTCCACCATAAAGGCACTGACAGAGCAGGAATTGTTGCAGAGGGCCATGGATACAGATCACCATAAAAAACCTCAGCTTTTGAAGCTTCCAAAAGCAAATGTTATCTTCCTCCCTTTCATGGCTATTATAATCACCTGAATTCCATTTAGTTACAAGGAGTTTCAGATTCACTCTCTCATAACTTAAATTTTTGTTGTAATTTTTCCTGCACTGTCCAGGTCACTAAAGAGACCAAGTGGGGCATTTGAAAACATCCCCTGAAACCTCACTTGGAGTACTGTTAAATGTCCCTCTGTGGAATACAACTTGACGGTCTGGCAACCATCAAATGCTCCTGCAATGAGCAACACTTGATGCCTTCCTGGCCCAGTGCTCACAACAAGCAAGGCATCAGTAAGCAGAGAGCAGATGGAAACCTCAGTGTTCACAGCACATCAGAAATTCATGCCAGAACTTCCTCCCTCCTCTCTTTTAATTTTTATTAAAGCTGCTGCATTTTTAGTAGTTTGTTGCTGTCATTTTATAATTATATTTATCTTCACATAATGTTAATCAGATTTTTTTTAAAAATCTCCTTTTGGATCTTCATTTCTAGAATGAATAAACAAGTTTCATACTAACGGTATGTATTTATGTAAGACATCAAATGGCAGGATTTTGCTCCTGAAACTTTGCCTGGTTTATTAGTCTGATAGAGCTGGAGAAGAGATACTGTAGCCCATACAAACCTTCCCTGTATTTATAAAACAGTTTAAAAAAAAGTCTCCAGTAGTTGTCTATACTTCAGCTGTCCTATTTTTCTGTGAGCGTTCTAGTCTCTTAACATTGCTTAAAGGAGAAATAAAACCTCACAAAAATTAAGTCAGAAAAAGGAGTCTCAAATAATGTTAAGAGTTTTATTTAAGCCTGTACAAAGTTCAAGATATTTCATTTGCCCTCAATACACCTCATTGTGCAAGAGATTCCACAGAATAGGGACTCTTACAGACCATACATGACATGGTATCTACCCTAAATCCTACATTTCCCCTCTCCTGGTCCCCCCTTTCAAATTTAATCTGGGCTTTCAAAGTTCTTTTTTGAATAGGCACAGGGTGGAGGGGGGGAGGGGCAGCGTGGGGAGGGAAGGGTGATTCACTTGCTAGTTTTGTAATTGTCTTTGTTCCCATACATATTGTTCTGTAATGACGCATACTATGAACTCAGTAATCCTGGAACCACCATTTCAGCCCAGGCTACACCCTTCCACTGGTTAGAAAACAGCATCATCATGTTAAACAACATTCATGTAAAACAAATGGTAGAGCAAAAGACAATGACAAATAAACAAAGGAAGAGAATGAACCAGAGAGTGGTTTCAATGAATTGCATTAATTACGAAAAGCAAGTTTTCCTCCTGGCATAATTCTTTAATATTAATCTGTGTTGATTTATGACCTGATCACAATGGATATTTTTGTATATCTGAACTGAGGAGAAGCATGCCTATAGAAAGGGCATCAGCACACATGCACACAAGCTGTTACTGTGTGTTTCCCTCTTTTCACTAGTGAATGCACAGGTCTTGGATGTATATTTTTCCTCTCTAAACCAAGAACATCTCATATACTTTGTCACTTAGCAATCTGACAATCATAAGGGGATTTGAGAATTTAGGATAAAAAAAATAAACCATCTTACAGGTGTTTATTCACAACATATTACATTAGACATTTCCAGAGGTCTGATTATCTCCTTATCACATACTCATTTTCCAGCCAGAGAACCAACACAGCATCGCTTAACACCTGTGGAACAACTAATGGGGGCACAGCATGCCTGCTGCCTTCCAGCTAGGTTGGAGTAAATTACTTTTGAATGCTCGTTATGGGTTTCTTTATTTTTGTTTTGGGTTTACACACATATGTAATATATGCTCATCCCTGCAAAGTCCAGTAAGACCAACCCCAGAAGTCATTTGGACTCTAGTGAGCAGCAGCTCAACCATGGAGATGCAATCCAGTTTGCTGTATCCTTCTGTATTTTATGGACACTAAGGATGATTTTCTTTGACAATTGTTCTGTTTCCCTTTACTGTTCCCGCTATTCCAGCGCTGTTTGCTCTCCTAGTTGGGCACAGACATATCCCATTTCAATATGTATTAACCTCACAGGGAGTAGAAAGATACACAAAAGGAGAACCATTTGGTGCAGAAACAGTCACCTGTTTCTTAATTAGAAGACCAACTGTCCAAACAAAAGACTGAATTGCATGCCTGGTTTACTGTGATAGAGTGAAAGGAAGCCTCAAATTACATGATTTACAAAGAAGATGACACTTCTGCTACAGCCCACTTATTTGCAGCATGTAATCAGGAGATGGCAAGGTCAGATTTTTACACAATGATGAAAATTTGGCGATTTTTTTTCTCTTCTTTTTTTGCAATTTAAGGGATTACTAAAAGCCTAAATATCTCAGACTATGTATGTTAAAAAAACAAAAACAAAACAAAAAAAACCCAACACAACAGCAAAAACCAAAACTGAAAGTCAAGTAGCTTGTCCCAAACAACAGAAACAAGAGAAACATGTCCTTGGCATGAACTTCTTTACTCCTCTGTTGATTAGTGCAAGACCTTCCATTTCTCACATTTCTCACAGATAGTTTTAAACTTCATAATTATAATGGGATTATGAAATGACTGTAACTTGACTTATCCAAAACCTGAGGGCAGGTAGTTCCTACTGCCTACAGTGATAGTCATGAGAGAGGAGTGCTAGACTACTTTAAAGTTTTTATCTGTCAAGCATCTCCCCTGGTAGTGCTCCCTGCACCCAATCAAAGTGAGGATTTTTAGCTAAC
Organism: Theristicus caerulescens; assembly: GCA_020745775.1. Taxonomy (NCBI): domain Eukaryota; kingdom Metazoa; phylum Chordata; class Aves; order Pelecaniformes; family Threskiornithidae; genus Theristicus; species Theristicus caerulescens. The sequence continues at coordinate 39,449,982 of CM036583.1, read as the reverse complement.
CAGATTGCATTTATATACAGAACATTACTGCTAACAGAAATCTGTGCATGTATAAGACAGTGTGCAACTGTCTTAAAAGAAATGACAGTCTTTTGTGCACACACACCGCCCTCTCCTCCCCCCTATTTTAAACCAAGGCATTTCCTTGTGATTCGGGATGTGCAGAGCTAGCATTCTATCTTCAGTGATTTGCTTCAGCCCAGAGATACATACATCATATGAGAGCTGTCAGCACAAGTTGTTGCTGCCTGGGGCTACATACTCAATATGTATATATAATAGAATTCAATAAACATATCAGAATTTGGTAGCTGTACCCAGCCCCTGACTTTTGCAGCATTGTCTGAAAACGATGCAAGTCTGAGCATCCTGGGCTCACTGCTGGAGTCTCTGCCCAGGCAAAACTACCATTCAATTCAGAGATAGCTTTGCCCAGGTAAGCCCTAAGAACCAAGAGCATTACTTTTCCAGGTACCAATCCTGATCCAGGAATGTAGTTAAGCCTACTTGTTCTGCTGGGTCAGCCTGAGGTAAGATCAGAATCTTTTAAGCATGAGCCCCTTATTCTGGGCTTATGCAAACAGGAATGTCAGGACTCACAGGCAAACTTCCAAGATCTAGGTCCTTTGACAGGAGTCAGGGTCTTGCTGCACCAAAATGCGCGCAGGCTAAATACACACACTACGTGTCTTAAGGGAGGAATAACAATTAACTGCAAGTTTGAGAACAGGCAGAAGAAACCCAGTTGGGGAAATCTATACCAGACCATCCTATTTGCAAGGAGAGAAAGGGTCTGTTGAGCAGCTGCTCTCAGACTGCACCAGCTCAAACATTTCATCCCTCTGGACCAAACAATTTTACTCAGGCTTTGCCCTGAGCAGAGTTTGGATCTTGCTCCAAATCTTTACCATATGAGCAAGAAGATATACCGCTCACCCCCAGCTGCTCACTTAATACCCTGCTGTACTGCCAAAGAAAGAAGGCAGCAAATGATGCTCAGAAAGCAAGGAGCAAAATGACTCCCAGGTAATTTTGAATGTTGCAGAGGAAGAAGATGGGGTTTGTTTATGCTTTGGAGAAGTCTATGTATAATTTCAAGGAAATTCACTTGGTTGTCTGGAATAAGTATTAATTCTCGACAGAAAAAATTGATAATCTGTCTCCTGATAGTTCTACTTAATCTTTGCTTGTTATAAGTAACAATAACGTATGTTACATATTTTGACATGATGAATATTTTAAACTGATTTGAATGAACAGATACATTAAGCTTTCTAAAATGAGAAATGTGCATTTTCCCCTCTCTGGCAGCCTTTTTGAGCTGATTGTGAGCTAATGCAGGTTGCAAAAGCCTTGTTTTGCTTTTCTCTGAACTTACAAGAACAAAGCAATCAGGATACAAAATGCTCATGCTGTGCAGGCCCAAGCTCCAGTCACAGATTAATTAAGCAAGTACATCCTAAGCATTTGGCATTTCTCTCTAAAATCAACAGCCTGCATTAACAAAACCCTGTTTGCTGTCATTGAAATACTATTGCTGTTCATACAGTTTAGGTGTAAATGCTAACAGCACAGCTGGTATTTCATGAGCTCTTAATATCTAGGTCCTTAAACTGAAAAGTTTCGTATCGTAGACAGCTACAAGCTAGAGCATCTGTATTGACTACAAAAGGACAATGCTGTCTGGTACCAGAGATTTCTCTGTGATCACAGAACAATTTCTCAGCCACTGCTTTAATTCTCTTTTAACAGAAAGGAGTGTCTCCTGTAGCTCCCTGCTGTTGATTCATAAAATAGCCAGGCTATGCATCGTGACTACTGAGATCTTTTGTAAGTTTTAACACATATCCAGAGCTATCCATTTTCAGAAATGTTACTTTGTTGTTATTGCAAAGCATCTAACAAAAGATGAAAAGAACAATACGGAACTTCTTCTCCTTGAGTACTTACAAGCTTATTACAAACAGAATTGAATAGCTAAAGTTAAAACAATCAGAACCTCTTCCCACGTATAAGGTAAATTGCTGCCAAGTCATCTAAGACCTTTTGGAGCTACCATTAATGTGTTGATAATTACATCAATCCATTACTGGTTTGTTGTTTAAAGAAAAGAAAAAAACACCAAATATCAAGTTAGAAGAGAAGGTGATCTCCATGAAAAAGAGAGGGTTTTCAGTTCCCATTTGTAGTGTACCAGTATTTTCCAGCAAATAGAAAAATTACAAACCTACCACTTACACTTTCTGATAAGGATAGGGTACTGTATTAATATTTTTCCACAAGGAAAAGGAAAATATAGTGATCCCAAAGTAACAAGAAGCCAGACATACTGAAAACATTTAATCATTTCTTTAAATGGCCTGACTACGATCCAACTTCCTCTCTGCAACTTCTGCACAGTTCAGACAAAGATTTTGTTTCTGCTTTGTACTTGCTTTTTTGGTACAGAACATGAGCCAACATACGAAATATGTAACATGACAGATTTTGTCACAACTAGGTCTTGCAGTTCCATCTACATTAAGCATCAATCTCTGGAAAATGAAGGAGGTCACTCCCTATTTCCTCCTTTCTCTCTTCAAATGATCCTTTAATACATCTTTCTTATTCAAAGACATCTTATAGGCTTTCTGCACAGACTATTGAGCACTGCCATGTAAGTGGTCACACACACAAACATGTTAAAATCATTGGTGGCCACAGTATATTAGGCAGGAGTCCTACAGACTATTCCAGTGAGAAAGAGTGTATTGAAGAACTGAAGACAAGAAATCCACTGACACTGCTAAGATACTTCAGTTTGTATGACTAGAGGTGATTATACCAGCTAAGTTAGAGAAGAGAAATGGTATAAAAAGACATTGAAGACAGAAGTTATGAAGAGAAGCCAAAACACACAAGGTCCAGCACCAAGTATGGGAAATGTGGAAGTGTTGCAGATGGCAACCTTCTATTGATCATTTCAGACCAGGGGTGCAAGGGAGCACTAACTTTCTCACAGCTATTCTGAAAATGAAATCTTCATCTGGGCAGCCACATGCTATATTGGAGGTTTGGTTGTTAAGGATAAGACTTCACATCCGTATTGCATGTTGCATCCTCCACTCAGAAGAGCTTACTAGTATCACCGGCTCTAAACAATAAAACATACCAAGTGTCCTCAAATCAAAAGATTTTGTAAAAGGATAAATTCCAGGTCATTTTCATTTGGTTCTTCGCTTTAAGCTTTCTCCAAGTTTCTCATTACCAGTGCTTTCATTTCTTCAAGGGAGGGATAAGATTCACAGACACTTGGGACTTGGAAGAAGAGGAAATATCACAAAACACAAAGTAAAGCTGCAAGCATTTGTAATTCTTAGTGCTCACCTCAGAAGCACGTTATTAGGATTAACAAGAATGATCACTGGTGTAGAGTGCAAGCCTCTGTAATTCACTATGGGGGAACTTCTGAATCTGTCCAATGTCCACACATCCGTATTTTGCAGTTGGCAAGCGCTCACATGCAGTTGCAAGTATTTATACATCCACATTGACCTGTTTTAGGCAATTATCATGCTATTTACACTACTCAAAGGCGTGCACTTCCATTTCGAATGTTGGAAATCTGTGGCCATGTAGAAACAGAAACCAGATATTTTGGTTGAATAAAAACAAGAGGAAAAGCAGGCTTCTTTTCTGTCCTTCCTATCCTTGGGCAGGCAGTCACATCCACTACTTTGTACCTGTTCCAATGTTTTCACTGACCCAATTCAAGTTGCTAACCTGGCAGAAAATATTTTTTGTTGGTTGGATTTTCTGTCAATTTTCTGCTTTGAGCAAAGGGGAATGGAGGCTCCTCTGCTTAACAGTATTGGTAGCACTAGACTGTTAAAATCAGTTCAATCCAAAACATGCAACTTTGTATTTAAAGTCATGCATAATCGGCCACGGTACAATGAAAGAGACTATGATGTAAAAAATGACTGTTTTTTCCATGAAAACACCTTATAATAAACAAACATACACTTATATTTAAATAAGAATGAATTTTTAAAATTAAAATGTGGGTGTCCCTTCATGTTTTACCTCTTTTACTTTTTGTTTGCAAGGTATGCAAGTTAAGTCCTAAGAATCAGTCTTTTCCCTTTGTTGTTTCAGTGACGTCTTGTTAATAACAAATCCCATATACTACCAGTAATCATGATAAATTCGCACATTAAAGAGTGCTGCTGGGGTAATTTTAACAAGTGGCTTTGTTTTTCCTCGTAAAAGTAACACACTTGAAGGAGGAAAGAAATGACTTAATTTTTGAAGTACCAAATGACCTCTATTTCTCTCATACCAGTGAGCAGAGAAGTCATCAGCAAGGGCTAATTGTTACTTTAAAATGAAGGTCTTTGTACAGAAAGGGAAAAATTCAGAGTTTTCCTGGGACCACTGAGTCCCTGCTTGGATTGTGCTATGGGAAAAAAAAGTGGGGCTGTTGCTCTAGGCAGGATTTTTTCTGTCCTACCTGCAGGATAGGCTCATCCATGCAGGATTTTTTTACTGTCACATATGTTGTATTTTCATAGAGCTGAAGAGCTTTCACAAACTTACCACTTTGGTCCGGACTGGAGCAGATAAAGGTGCTGCCACCTAGCCTGGACCCAGCATTAGTGATTTGTAAAGCAAAAGAGTCTTTGATTTTCACACATGCTGCAGTAGTAACTAAGTTTCTTCCCAGACAAGGATGAGATCCTGATAAAAAGTTGCAGGTTCACTTGAGTCAAACCTATTGCCTAGAAATGTCTTCTTTATTAGGAAATAATCAGCTGTCATTCCAGCAGCTAGAGAAAGCTGTGAAATATACTGCACAGGGCTCAGATACGCTAGTTATTTGTAAAAGAAAAAGAGGAATGGAGAGGCTCACAGACAGTTTCCAAGGTTACTCAGGAGGGTCTGCTAGACTGTGTCTCCTTTCACCTTCCCACACTCCTGCAGCTCTCCTAATGGAGAAGCTCTGCTGGGGATGTAGCAAGCTCCAGACATCACTCCTCACTTGAATGGGTAAGAGCCTCCCTGCTTGGAAGACTGTTTGAACATTCAAGATGGACAACATGCATTCTCCATAGCAAGCTTAGTTCTTGATTTTTTCCTGCTCTCTTCTAAATCCATTCTTCAAAAGTTTTAGGGTCTTTCCCCCTTTCTTTTTCCTCTTATCCTCTCTAGTCAACAACTGGATTTTTCTCAGCAATAGAAAACAGCTGATCAGTCCTAACAGGTGAACATTAAAATGTCGGTCTGGAGCAATACAGTCTTTTTCTGTTCACATTCTACAGTATTTTCAGTTGGAGCCCCATTTAAACTTGGAGCAATTCCAGGACCCAAATGGGAAAATAGCCTTGGACGAGCCCTTGGTAGGCAGAATAAAGAAGCTATTGAATGGGCACTGATAAAGGCAGATATGACTCCTACTTCTAAGATCAGAGAGGTACTTATATTTGGAGAGATTTTTTTCTTGTAGTCTATTTTTTACATGACCTAACAGACCCTTCCTTTGAACAATATCAGTGTCTATGACATTTTATCAACTGAAAACATTCCCTCCTCACAAGTTTCCCCATACTCCATGTAGTGGTAATTCTCTAGACTACCCTTGTAAGTACTGAAGTGAGTACTTATCACTGCCTCAAAGAAAAAGTGGGATCAAAGAAAAGAATTTTTAAAAAACCTTCAAGCTACACATTCACTGTTTCTCCACAATCAAATGGGACAAAATATTGGACTGCAACTCAATTTTGGCAAATATACTGTGTGTCCTTGTGAGAACAGTCAGTTGAGATGGAGCATAAGACATCAATTATTTTCTGAGGAAAGCTTAAAGTACCAGAAGTAAAAACAAAGTGATATTCTGGTTAAAACACACCCCACATTCAAAGACAGCTGCAACATTTTGGGGATTAATATTCTACCCATGCTTCTCTATGTGTTTTAAAGGTCACCAAAGTACTTGCTGAATGAAAACTTTTCAGAACCATTTCTCTTTCCTTAAGGATTTGACTGAACAAAAAAGAAAAAAAAGTGCCTGCAGATGCAGGGGACAGCAGAACTTGGTCAGAGACCATTTTCTACTTGTCGTGGTTTAACCCCAGTCAGCAACTAAGCACCACGCAGCCACTCGCTCGCTCCCCACCGGTGGGATGGGGGAGAGAATCGGAAGAGTAACAGAGAAAACTCATGGGTTGAGATAAAGACAGTTTAATAGGTAAAGCAAAAGCCACGCATGCAAGCAAAGCAAAGCAAGGAATTCATTCACTACTTCCCATCGGCAGGCAGGTGTTCAGCCATCTCCAGGAAAGCAGGGCTCCATCACGTGTAAGTTACTTGGGAAGCCAAACGCCATCATGCTGAATGTCCCCCCCTTCCTTCTTCTTCCCCCAGTTTATATACTGAGCATGACGTCATATGGTATGGAATAGCCCTTTGGCCAGTCTGGGTCAGTGCCCCTGGCTGTGCCCCCTCCCAGCTTCTCATGCACCTGGCAGAGCACGGGAAGCTGAAAAGTCCTTGACCAGTGTAAACTTTACTCAGCAAGAACCAAAACATCAGTGTGTTATCAACATTATTCTCATTCTACATCAGCAGCACAGCACTATACCAGCTACTAGGAAGAAAAATCAACGCTATCCCAGCTGAAACCAGGACACTACTGGATGGGAAAAATCTTTGGCTATTACACCATTACAGGTTTCTCTGGTGAAGTGCAGTTGTTCTGGTGAAACAGAAAATGAAGAGGGCAACAAAGTCCACTATGCTTTACATTTTTGTAAAGCATAATTTCCCACACAAACATCTTAAAATACCAGAGTGCTGATATTTCCAGGATGGTCTCAGTATAAAAATAATTCTGAAGTTTTTGGACAGGCCAGACTGCTAGAAAAATAATGTGTATGCAGATACATGCAGATATATCTTGATAAGTCAAGATTAATTTGCTATGCTGTTTAATGAAAGATATGCCTCCAGTACCAATGCCACCTTAAAATATATGCACAGAGTGCTATCACTTTAGTATAACATGCAAAAAACCTTGAACCTTTAATTAAGCCTTATCTTCCCCGCAATACAGTGAAGCCACTGAAAGGAAGTAAGCATGAACAAAACAGAAACTCAATTTTAAATAGTCTGATTGGAAATCCTTCCTAACTTCATCCAGCCAACCGCTACACTGTAGCCTTCCTGTTTCACTATTTAATTTCTTCCCAAAGAATCCACCATCCTCTACAAAATCATAACTTTAAGTTTTTGAACACAAAGCCCACCAGAATCTGCCTTTTCTCTCAAACAAGAGAAACAATATCCCCCACATACTACAACCACAACCATTCTAACTTTTCGAGCCGCTGCAAGATGCACTAACTCCTCCACACCACTTCTGCCCACCTCACACCTGTTTATGTGTCACTAAGTTTCTAAGATTAGTTTAGAGAAAAGATGTCATCATTCCAGGATAGTATATTTCTTGATATGAACTATATTTGATACAGTAAGTTATAAAAAATAAGAAAACTGAGATGATAACAGACTTTTAGTCAACTCCATAGTGTTCAGGGTGTCACAGATGCTATGAGAATGTATGCTGAGACATGCCACAGTAGACTGAGGAGAAACACACAGAGAAAACCACAGCTCTTGTAGACTGCAAACTAGCTAGTTCCTACAGACAGATCAACATAAATTGGGGGTGTGTGTGTGGGGGGGTGTGGTTTGTTTTTTTCTTTTTACAAAAAAAATAAAGTTCACAAGTGAATGAAAGTCCTGCAATAAACTGTCTCATTAGTGGCAACGAAATAAACGCAGCACTTATTACATTATTCATCCAGGAGTCTTATCAGAGATATTCAACCTGTTTAGTCTTATGCTGACATTTAAAGAAGAGGAAGTGGTACAATCAAATAAACTGAACATGTTCATAGTAAGGAAAAAAAAAACCACTGAAAAAGAATTGGATGAGGAAAGCCACTTATGGACATAGATACAACTGGTTAGATTCAATAACATTTGAAAAGTTGAGAAACTATGCAAAAATAAATACATATTCATGTCAGCAACCATACGGGAAATCTCTGTAAAGCCCTATTTAAACTAAAGTACACACATCTTTCTTTCAAGCAAAGAAGAAACAATATGTAGTACTTGGCACCACACACTATTTCTATTTATCTGGGTGGGCTTAGGCTGTATGTGGCCACTATAATAACTAATAGTCTGGGGAGAGAAATATTAAGGCAGAATTAACAACTTTCGCAGGCTATGCACAAAATCTAAGCCAGAGTTGCCTCGTAGTTGGCAGTCAATTTTGCTAAGAATAAGTCAATTGTACCCAGAGAGCAAGAGGCATGGCAGCAGTTCCTTGTGCTGACTATTTTCAACTTTCTACAGCAGAAACTTGTTTTGTTAAGTACCTTAGCTGTGAAAAAGAAGGATTTAAATGAAATATACTCAAATCCTTGTGTTTAGTCCTACAAGGAAACCTCTGTGCATGAGTAAATCTCTTTGAAGTCAGCGAATGCGTTGAGTCCTTTATAGCACCTGCTTGCAGACACTCAGTGGTGCATAGTCATGGTCTATGTGGGGAAGAGGATGCCACGTGCCTGGAGCACTCCCTCTCTGTGGGTGCAACCACTCAAGTCACTAACGTCTGGGAGGCGAGCGGTGTCACCTATAGCAGAAATACGCCACTTTCACGTAGGCAGGAAAAGGCAGAAATTCAGGTTTTATCTACCACATGGACTCTGCCACAGTAAAAAAAAAAAAAAAAAGAAAAAGAAAAAAGAAAAAAAAAAGACTATTATAACAGACTATGAAGAGCCCTAGTCAACCTCTTCACAAAAGAATCACTCTGCTGAAATAGTTTCCCACTGACTTTTCCTTGAAAGAAAAATTATATTCTGTTGCAGGCTACCTCTTCTGTCACCCAAGCTCTGAATGACAGATATGAAGTACATACTTATTTACAAGGTCTGAAAAGCTGTATATTGCCCTCATAAAACAGGTATCTATGTACCTGATTGGTTTAATATTGTTCCTCATTGACATTTGTAGAAATGGAAACAAAGCAGTTTGACTAAATACATAGCCATTCACAAGTCACCAGAGATGTACAAATGTGTTTGCCTGTTAATGTGGGTTTTATTATTTGAGCTATGAAAATGAGATACACTAGAGAGCCAAAGGATTACATCTTTTTAATTAAAAAAAACCTAGAGTAATCATCTGGTTGGAAGACTTATTCTTTTCTAATTACATGTCATTTTATAAGTTCTCTTGGGTTTATAGAACTTATTTCTTAAAAGCTAGTGATCTGAAAACAAGACTGTGCTTCAGGACTTGTTTCAAGTACAGTGCTAGAAAAACTATTTCATTTTTCACACATAATATATATGAGGCATTTATGTAAAAGGTTAGAAAAAAGTTATTAATAATTGACGTTTTGATGTAATCAAGTGCTGGAGGTCGATATTTTGAATTCTTGAAAATATTTGCACTACGCCTTGGGACAGATTTAAATACAACCAAAGGACAGGGAAAGGTTTTTCTCATTGAAATCGGGGCAGCCTCCAGGTGAAAACCATTCAGCAAAATTTAACAGCCAGGAAGAAGCCGCTCTGAAGCAGCTTTACACTACTTACTGAAAGAGACAGTATATTTTTGAGGTAGGTGTAGACCAGTTAGGCCCAAACTAACATTTTACTTAGCAATGATTCACCTTACCCCAGGATGAACTGCAGTCTAGGAAGGCCACTTATGTTGTATGTTGTCTTTGGGATGCTATGGCAGAGCTTAGCAGGCATAAACATAAAAGCAGGGAATACAGCCCAGCATCTGCCTCTTCTCTGTTTTTGAGCTTTCTTTTGCCCCTTGAGCCAAGGTCACGTCCTACACCTCTCCAAGACAACCACTGTATTTTGTGAGGGACAGCATAGTCCATGGAGCTCCCTTGGTTCTTGCCCTTTCCACCTACCTTGTCAGGGAGTAGACATCATCTGCCCAATGAAGAGTGTCAGAGCAAATAGTTTCTTTTTCCATGCAAAATCTTTAGGTACCTACATTGTCATAGGTTAACTAAGGTCACAGAGCAACAAAATGTGAATGTTACCTAGACTTTTGTGCAGAAAGAAAGATGGGAGGGTGAGGCTCAGTCCCAAATGGAGCAGATGCAGCTGGAGGGAAGCAAAAAACCCCTTTTATGGTTAGCAATTACACCAAGTTGGGCAAAGGTAGGGTGATGAGCTCCCACTTGTCCTGAGCACATTTATAAGTAGAGCTGTGTATGCCTCATAACCACGTAAGAGTGTCAGATGAACATTGTTAAAAGCTTCATTATTATGCAGTAAGATGCACAGCACAGTTTTCTGATGATTCAGTTTATGAAGAGGTTGTGTGAGCTCTTCCTCTCCTAGTAACAGCTCTCGGCTTTTCATCTTTAGCGTCAGCCTTAAAATAGAAATATCTGTCAGTTTTCACAGTGACAAAACCTACAGAAACATCACTGATCCATCAGAACTAATTTAAATGCAATTCTCCCTCTCTCCCAGCAATGCAAACTATTTTTATCATCTCTGTCACATCTCTTCTGTGTTCATCTTTTCCATAATGGCATTAGACTCAATAACAAAGTCAAATGTAATGTAAACACTCAGTAAAGGCTTCTTTGAAGTTCGGTTAGTGCAATGGATTGATTGACCGGGATTCATGTCTAGATTTTGAAGCAGCCAGAATGAGTTTGGCCGATTCAAAGTAGGACTGACAAAAATTTTTGCTGCCTTATCCTGATGCAATGTGGCAACAAAAAGCATTATCATGAGTAACCATGCACTTATCATTTCCAGCACCAGGCATTGCAGCAAAAAGATCAAGCACTGTCTTCTTTCAGTAACAAGCTCACTTCAAGTCCACATCATTATGTATTACCAGAAGCCACCAAATTATTTACAAACAAGCTGTCCAGTGAATTTAGCCATGTTTTCTGACCTGCTTCCTACAAAGACACTCACTATTCCAACATATTTGTTATTTCCCACAAAAAGCCTGGCAAAAGGCAATCTAACAGCTCCCAGGCACCTCAGTTGGCTTCAGCTGATCAGGAGACCATGTCATGTCCACTGACCCCTCCCCAAACTAGTAACTGCCAAGTATCAACAGCTGTTCTGCACTAACAAGGAGAGCAAGAACACATCTGAGACTGCCACTTCTCACGTGCAAAGACAGAACATACGGAAAACTTCTTTTCACTGTGGAAATGAATCCCTGCTTATTAAGGGGAGGTTTTTATAACAGTAGGTTATCACTATTATTTTCAGTTTGTAAGAGGTGTTTTCAGCACACAAAAGAAGCCAGGTCCTTGGAGGGCTTTCATCTCAGCAGAACAACTTCCTCCTCTTTACAAGCACAGAAATATATCTATTTTCTCTACATGCCATCTGTAAACAGAGGATGCAATTTGTTAAGGGCCCCTCTTGAGGTGTTACATGGCCTGTAGACACCTGTAGTGGGGAAAATCAGTTCAATCATTAAGAGTATCAGAGTACCTCCAAAGGCCACCTAACTTGCTAAAAGATTTCCTTTCTTACTAGGCTTAGGATAAGCTCCTGCAAGAGAAGGGGCAGAGTTTTTTGAGGTTTTTTTAATGTGTTAAAAATTCAATCTTGCAAGCAGGGAAGAGCAAGCTGTTGAGTCTAAGACCACCTATGCACAAGTAAAGTTGGATTTTGCCTTGAGAGTGCTGGAACTGCATTTTGTCATTCTCCAAATATTCCTCTTTAAAGCAATAGGGCCTTCCATATGCTTTCATATATTAAGCTTACATAAAGCCTTCAAGGCACAAGCACATTGAAAGCTACAGGCAAAATAAAAATATTTTTGTTATTGTTTAGTATTACAGTTCTGGCTGTGGTCGTTTTATTGTCTGATTCACTGAGCAGCCTCTCAATGAAACTGAAACTGTTAAAAAGATACTTGGGGATATATTCATGTTAAGAACAAAAGTTTTAATTCATTTGGGAAGGTTTGATGTTCTCAATAGAAAGAGGATTTGTTCTGCAGAAGCACAGGGCTGATAAAATTGTCAAAATTTATGACTTACTATTTTTTGCATCCCTTAGGAAAGGCTCTTCATCCCTGAAAAAACATGTTTTAAGGCTATGCTGGAACAGTAAAAGGGCTGATTGGTACACGACCACAGAAAAGCAAGTTAATTTGTCATGTAACAGGGTCATGGCATATCTGAAAGTAATTCAATATCACATGCAAAATTCAGAATTTACGGCAAAGAAGCATAAATAATAATACCAAGAGAGAAAGGATTTTTGCATATAGCAGCAATTTTTGACACATCTAGTAATAACAGGATGAGAAAGAAGGGAATAACATTTACCTTCAGTCTAATTTGCCTTAGGAATGATAATGTATGGCAGAATTGAGCATCAAGCCAGCAAAGAACCACAAGTCTGACAGGGGATTTTGCATTTCCAGGTAGCTGGAGCAGAGCAAGAGGCTGAGCTATAGCTGCCCTCAGATATCTCTGGGCTCAGGACAATTGCACCAGCTGCTGCTCTGCCCCCAGGTAATTTTCATATCTTGTATTTGAGCCCTAATCTGCAATCCAACTCTTTCTCCTCCCAGAAAATCTTTAAAACCAAAGAGTAAAAACACCAGTGGGCAAGTTTGACTTTGTCAGCCAAAGTGCTTCTACTTTTAGCTGACTGAAAGCCATGTTTCTTCAGAGCGGGAAAGTAATTGCTACAGTCTGCTATTTAACCCTTCAAAATTGGAGTGGAAGTGTGGATTTCAGAGGTTGCTTCCTGTATAATACAATAAAAAGCTGAGAACTGCCATTCTCCTGCAACTCTGGAGCTGTAGTGATGTGAAATTGTAACAGTGGAACAGAAGGACTAGTGTCCTCTTACTTCAAACAATAGCATTTTAATAGTAACACATACAACAGTACAGCACACTCTTGAGAGATGCTCTTTTATATAGTGTAAATACATGATGTTGACGACATTCCTTCATTGTGCTTTTCCATGGCAGCTGCTGACCTAATCATTTGTCAGGAACTTATATTATATAGGCTCTCTGCATTCTCAGTTGAGCACCCCAATGTGCAGGACCTAGTACAAAGACTTCGTCTTTCCAGTACACTCAACAGTATAAAACTGCATCATACAATGAGATGTAAGGGGTTCATCACTGTCGTAACAGGGTTGTCAGACCAAAGGGTTTCTATGAAAGGCTAAGAAACTTTTTTATCAATGGAGGAGAAGTGAAGTTGTTTCAGTCTGTACAGTTGAGGGTTCAAATGCATTTTTTCCTTTGACATTATATAGCATGAAATGGAAGAGATGTCTCTAAGGTTATTGCCCCCTTATGAAACAATAGCTCAAACCCTTGGATACTATCACAGCCAAACAAATTAAGACTAACTAGGTATATGAGCTCCTGTTAAAAGTTGCCAATGACACTCCATTAAAGAGTTCTCACAGATCATCTTTCATAGAATCACAGAATCATAGAATCATAGAATGGTTTGGATTGGAAGGGACCTTTAAAGGTCATCTAATCCACCCCCCCTGAAATGAGCAGGGCCATCTTCAACTACATCAGGTTGCTCAGAGCCCCGTTCAGCCTGACCTTGAGTGTTTCCAGGGATGGGGCACATACAATCTCTCTGGGCAAGAGAAGACAGCAGAAGAGCATCAGGGAAGGCACAGCTGCAGAAATGGCTTTCCAAGCTGTGCACTTGTGCCAGTATTGCATCCACCTAGCACTCAGGATCCTAGAATCACTTCCTAGGTGATTTCATAGAAAGGTAGCTTTGCAATGAAGATCCCCTGCAGAACCTTTCACTGAGTAGCTAGGGAAGGTGTGGAACTGGAACAGAGAATAAAAATGACACCAACTTCCAAATTCCTCCCATCTCCCTAGCTACAGCCAGTTCAGCTATCCTTCACTAAAAGACATATGACACCATTCAGAGAAACAAAAGGTTCTAGATATACTTGCTGTGAAAAAATACTTAACTTTTTTCCACTGTTCTTCTCTTGTGGCACTGTACCATGTGTTGAAACTGTGTTAGGCAAGAAATTCACCAAGCGTGTTGACCTAGGACTAGAAATGTCAGGGGCAAGTTCCATATTTGTAAAGCCAGCCAGGTAAACTAAAGATCTCTGGGCAAGTTATTGGCCATCAAAGCCAACAAAAGGTTCCCCGTTTATTTAAATTCATTGTTTTACTCTTTATAGTTAAGTCAAGTCCTCATTAATATAATTGTTGACAATTGATTATTAGAGGTGAAATAATTAATTAATATAGCTATTTAACATGTTTGCCTTTTTGCCCTGACACTAAGAGTCCAACTCACTGGGAAAATCCCATGGATTTTGGTAGGATTCTATCGATTTTATATTCTAGTTAATGATAAAAGTAGTTAGCTTACAGTTTGCTCACCTGAAATACTTATTATTTTTCTTTTATTTCTGATGGCTTTCTGGCCATTTTGTGCAACTTCCTTAGTTAAGCTTGTTGGAAACATTCAGTGAGATTCGTTCTGAATTTAAATAACAAATCATGTCTCCAGACTTTTTTCCTGTATTGGTTACTTCTTTTCAGACCATTCATGTGAGTAATCCCAGTAAAACACATTCATCCCCTGCAACCCCATTGAAGTCAATGCATTTACCTCCATTCTGACTTTAGATTCTTTGCATTCTTTGGTCTTCTAAATAGAGATTGAGTTTTACTATACATTGGTATAAAGAAACACCTCCTACACACCCTGCTGTGCATAAAGGCAACTGGGGCTATTCATGTAAAAAGTTAGCAAAACTTATCCCCTAAGCCTTATGATAGAGTTCTCTTTATCTGGTTTTCCTTACATTTGTTCCACATTGCCTTTTTCTTCTGAAAAAAAAGATTTTCTTTCTCTTATTTCTTGCCTGCGGAAGAAACATTTTCCCAAGGCTATTCATCCAAAATCGGAAGTTGAGTGATAACTGTGAGTTAGACAGCTTAATGGACCAAGATCTGGCCTTTCACCTCTGTCAGTGGTAAAAATGTAAGACCTTTGATTATTCATATTATAGGTACAGGGGAGGCAGCTGTGAACAATGGTCCATAAAACTAATTTCTTAATGACTTAAATAGGTGACTTGGAAAGCCTGATACAAGGCTTGTGTTAGTGTGTATGGTATATAGATGTGTATACAAGCCTGAGTAAGAAATGGATTCTTCATGTTGGCACATCATTGACCATTTTCCAGACTTAAAACACTATACCAGCCATCAAGGAGTTATGTCAAATATCAGGGTACTATGTATTCCCTAATGCTCGTTTGCCTAATTAATAAAAAATAAAATAGTAGCTTGTACTGTAAGGAGGTAAAAAAACAAAGTTTTATCCCAAGGTTAAAGAAACTGCAACACCCTTTAAAGAGTAATCTTACTTCAGTGCTGAAGGGTTTGTTAGAGAGAAATGCAATTAGTGAATATCTTAAAGCACTAAAAAAGGTTCAACTTTAATTATATTTAGAAAGTAGTTTTTCTTTGCATATGAAATCTATGCCATGACCAGATGAGGTCTCAACAGTTCAGTAGGACTAATGGATCCACAAAGACCCCCTTCACACATCTACTGCAATGCCTCCTCTGCTCTTTATACCCTCATTGTAACTATACCCTTTCTGACAACTAACAAGGGATGTAACTTGATCCACACCAGCAAGATCATACTCTCTGGTGCCATCAACTTAGCTCCCGTATTCCATTAATAGGAAAGATTTCATTAACGTTCAGGAATGATTTGCAAATTAATTGTGTTTTGAATCCTTCTAATACAGAACAGTGTTCTTGAGTTTATCTGCCAAATTAATCCCTCTGAGTGCACCTAAGAGAGGCAATAATCTTGGGAAATTGCCAGGAAATTGAACCTAGCCTCAAATTCAATTTCTTGTATCAATGTTGTTATTAGTTTCTGGTGTAAGGCTTGGAAATAATCCAATTAAATTGCTTCAGGAAAAGGCACTGTATGATAACAGATATTATTTGGCTTCCTGCATATGTAGAATGTGTGTGTGTGTGTGTGTGTACACGAACTAGAAAGCCAAGGTAAACATTTCAAAGGAACAGAAGACGGTGTAATGAAAAGCAGTGTATTTCTTGTTAGATGTATACAGATTAGGCAAATTAAAATCAAATAATATTTATTATAGTCTGAGACATTGCAAGAACAATGGATTGATCATTGTCACTGAACACTTTATTTTCTGTAAACATCCCTATGGTGTTGAGGGACTGCTGGGCAAGGTGAGAAAGATGAAATGTCTATTTTGAATTAATATCCATTGCTTTGCACTGACAAAAGTAATTTTTTTTTTCCACAGGACAATCATTATTAACACTTTCAATCTTTTCAAATATTTTAATCTTTTCAAAGGGTCTATGCAAATTTGCTTTACATATTGCTCACAAGAACAGCAGTCTCAAAACGTAATTCATCAGTGTGAAGGAAAGAAGCTTAAACTGTGACCTCAGATTCCTTTCAACTCAAACATTGACACCATCCTTGGCCTGTAGACTCACCAAATGCCTTTTTTCCCCCCACAACGTGACATCATGAAACAAGACATTGGACTGGAATTACTCATGTCCAAATCTCTGTAAAGACTCTGTACGATTATCTCTACTGTCAGAGAGATCTTGTTTTACAGCCTATGATCAAACATGTGCATGCAAATACCTAAGGGGAAAAAAATAATAATCAATGAATAATGTCCCCATCCCAGCATTTTGGTTAAGTAGTAGCAGATACCACACGCACACAAGAGCTTTTTCCTTTTAGGTGTTTTCTATTTACTTTCAGCTGATGATACTTGTGGTCACTCAGCTGTAACATAAAGCATACTCATATTTTACTGACCACATGCAGAATCATTTTAATGGATAGAAGCAGTCTTGGGCCAGTTCATCTCCTCCCACTGGGGAAAAAGGAAGCAGGGTCAGGCTTTTCTCTAAGGTTAACATTTACTGTTACTAGGAGGGAGGAGACTATTTCCTAAAAAGTGACTTGGCAGTCATATCCTCAGAGGCTTCACACCACTCCTTTGCAAAGGCACCACCAGCAACACTGCTTCCAGGAACTTCCCTGCTCTGCTGGAGAATGCTATTATATTACTACTTGAGAATACTATTGTTAAATAGCAAATCTCTCCTTGAAGGCATTGTTTGATTTGAATTTTAAGGATGAGGAGGTTGATACTTTTAAGAATGCTGCATGGCATTAGTTCCCATCCAGCTGGACATCATATTGGCTATTTAGAATTTCCCGAAGAGAAGTGTTGGGAAGATACTGGAGAGTGTGCACATAGGACTGCAGTACTGCCCTGTTTTATTTTTACTTGCCAATACTTTCCATTCACTACTGGGATGGGTAAAATCCTATGGAAATAAAGGACCGCTGTTCCAGCAGCAAAGGTGACAATGGGTAACATGTCTGCAAGCAACAGACCCAACTCAGGGCTCATGCCAACCGCCCCAGGACAGTTTCATAGTAGAGACATCTGTGAGAGAAATCTATCCACTTGACAAATCATTTTCCAAAAGGGCATGGAGAGGCTAAATCTGCCTCTCCTAACCTCACTAAGGTCAATTCACATTTTCAGTCAATGCAGTGGAGAGTACAGTCCTTAGGATATGTTATGCCTGGTCTGCCCTCACACATCTGAGTTTTCTTCTGCCAAGACTCTGTAGAGCTCACTTATGGGGCTCGCCAGCAGAAAATTCAGTTACAAATCTATGAAAACAACATGCTTGACTCCTCTTTGCTCTAGGCCATGGTTTTACTCTAATATTTACCCGCTTCAGAGTCTGACTTTTTGCTGTATTCCCGTGATTGACATCTGGTGAACAAAATACCTTTATGCAATACTCAGTTGGCAAAAGACACACGCTTTGAACTGAGCCAAACTGGAGCGATGATGGTAGAACAATCTTGCTTGGTCACTGTCGTGGTTTAACCCCAGCCAGCAACTAAGCACCACGCAGCCGCTCGCTCACCCCCCACCGGTGGGATGGGGGAGAGGATCGGAAGGGCAAAAGGGGAAAACTCGTGGGTTGAGATAAAAACAGTTTAATAACTAAAGTAAAATAAAAAAAAAAAGAACAGTAGTAATACAAAGCAAGCGGTACACTGTACAATTGCTCACCACCCGCCGACCAATACCCAGCACGTCCCCCAAGCAGCGATCGAACCCCTCCCTGGCCAACTCCCCTGCTTATATACTGAGCATGACGTCACGTGGTATGGAATAGCCCCCCGCCCAGTCTGGGTCAGCTGCCCCGGCTGTGCCCCCTCCCAGCCTCCCGTGCCCCTGGCAGAGCATGGGAAGCTGAAAGGTCCTTGACCAGTGTGAGCGCCACTTAGCAAGTACTTAGCACTACTTAACAAGAACCAAAACATCAGTGTATCATCGACATTGTTCTCAACCTAAACCCAAAACACAGCCCCATACCGGCTACCAGGAAGAAAACCAACTCCATCCCAGCCAAAACCAAGACAGTCACCCTTATTAGTTTTCCTCTTTGTCTCTTGTTTCTCCTCTTGTTTTTGTTGTTTTTTTTTTTTTCCCCTGCAGGTTTGATTTTTTTCTTAACCTTCCAGATGAGCATTTAATTTCCACATCCTTTCATTTCTGCTTGAGCTGACCTTTTCTTTCTCTTTTGTAGTGTGGGTAGGAGGGACAAAATGGATTAACTTCACTTCAGGATGAGCGCAGAGCTGATCTAACTATGAAATGAGTGCCAGTAAGATGGCAACACAATCACTTCTGTGATGTCCAAGGAACTTCTACAGGGAAAACTCAAATATCCCCATTTTTCATTTCTTCAGTCAAAAAGAACAAGGTCAATATGGAGCCTGGTAGGGTTTCATTTGGCCTTTTGGGGGGTTTTATAACTCTAGTTTGTTTGTTCAAGCCATATGGTTTTGCCAAAAAGAATTTGCTTGTGTTTACCAGGAACAAACAGTCAGTGGAGCAAGCATTCATTATGATAAATAGTGTTTGGCATGAAGGGACAAATCGGAGGAGCACAGCCACTATAAAAGCTGTTCTTTTGCTGAAAGTGAATGTTAATGACACTCCTTCAGTGATGAACTAATTCAAAACACTATGTTACTGGAAAGAAATCCTTGACTTCAAGAAATATGCTTGTGTTGCTGTTGAGTCAGAAGCTGGCAGGAGCAACACTGACATAAATATTTTCTTAAATATGTACTTTTTTGCTTTTTCTATGCATATTTTATGACCCTAAAAGAGGTCACTAGAGAGTGTCCTAGGTCTTTTTTATTTCAAAATGGAGCTATGCTCTTGCCATAGTCTACCAAGTTCTTTCTCTGTCATTTAAAACCAACCAAACAAAAAGCAATGAGCAATTCAACCCATCCTCAGTGATGTGTTTACATATCTGAGTCTAATAGTTTAGCCTGTCAGGCCAATAACCCATGTTTTGCAAGTTTCCTAAGGATGTATTTAAAAATTCAGTGGTTTGGATCTGCATGTTTAAAAGGCTGCCTTTTTCCTCACGTTATACTACTGCAGTTGTACTCAGCAAAGGTACTTGGGCTGAAGCCTGCTTTCCTCAATGAGTGTTCGGCAGGGCATTTTGGTGTGAAGAGTCCACAGAGGCGGGAACCACCTCCTCTCTTTCCAAATATCCACAAGGCAGTAGCATTTAGGACATGCTGCTGAGCTTCAGAGAGGGAAAAAAAAAAAAAAAAGAGGAGAACTTCATGAAGGTGTCTCTTTGTGTTTTTCTGCATTCAGATTTTCTCCCTGGCTGGTTATTTGCTGTTGCAGGATGGAAAGAAACTGCTACTTCATTGTATGTTTTTCTTAATTTGCACTATCTAAAAAACCCAGGTTTTTAAGGATGTGAAGTCCAGCCTCCAGAGTTAGCACTGAAGTTTCAGAGCCTTAATTCTGCCCCCTTGTGCTCATGTATAATGGTACAATCTTTAATTGAATTACCACATGCTATTTTTCCACAGAACTCCAGCCTCATTCTGTGCACAGGATGGCATGCCCTCACTGAATGATAGCTATTCAGTACTCCTGCAAGATCTTCACTCACTGTGGCGCATGCCTTATTTACTCATTATTCATAATGCCACTGTGAAGACAGAATTATTAATTTACTTTTCATGCCACTCATCCATTTCACAGCTATTCTGCAACATTTTGAGACCAGGGGACTACTGGGCTCAGAGACAGAAGTTGCAGGATTCACCTCCAGTGTTGCCTGTCCTACCACTCCCCTTTCATCCCTGTCGTCTCATGCCATGCCCATGTCAGTCTTCTCTCTCCCATCCTCCAACTTTTGAACCCTGTTTCCAACCTCTTTAGTCAGCAAATCCGTCTCTCCTGCCTTTCTTACTCCCAAATGGCAGCAACGTCATGACCCCATGCCTGTGGGAGCAGTGATTGTGGGTAAAGCCCTGCTCAGTCAGTCCACCAGCATGCATGTTCAGCGCAGATGGAGCCTTTGGAGAACTGGCTGCTAAACTTTAACAAGTCTCTACCTAGCATATGAATAAGATTTTTCAAAGGCTTATAACTTGGCCAGATTTAGGCAGTTTTTCATAGAGATGAAAAAGCACATTGCTGTCACCAAGGCAACCCACTTGCCTAATTTCAAGTTCCTCTGCCAAAACATTGCAGCGCTAGCACTTCTCAACAAACACTTTGCAAGAATTTCTCTCTCTCTCTCTTTTTTAAAAACATGGCAAAAAAACCCCATTTGCTCTAATCCTCTTCTCAGAAACAGCCGAACCAGTTTTACTCAATTTTTCCAAAGACAGGCTGAGTCAGAAACACAGCATGGAAAACTTAAGCCCAAATCATTAAAGTCTGGCAAAGCTATAAGCAACTAGAAATGGGATCTTTACCCTGAGAGGTGTCAGGCAGCCAGAGAGATAGATGGAGCTACCAAATGCACCTAGAAAGAGAGGTATCTTGAATTTTGGAGGTGTTTGGGTTTCCCTCCTCATTTCTTTTACTCAGATAACAAATAAAATGTCATGGTTCTCTTTGTTTCACCTCTTGCTTGGTATGCTACACTCCTTTTTTCTTTACTTTTGTGGTAAGAGAAGATTTTTCTTTACTTTTGTGGTAAGAACATGGAAAACTGTCACAAGATAAATCACACTAAAAATCCTGAAGTAGCTAAGCAAAAGGCCTATGAGGAAATAAAATTCAGCTTTGAAGCTGATTGTCTGGGTATGAAGGCAGGAGTAGGGGTTGGCCACAGTTGGCTATATCTTTATTAGATTTATATTGCTGCAGTATGCGTGCAGAGCTGGCAATCAAAAAGCGGGGCTCTAGTGTGTGAGCTCAGTCCAAACACAAAGTTAATAACTTACTCCCACTCTCTGGAGCTTCCAAGATACAGAAGAAGGATGAGATAGCAGTAGAACAACCCAAACACTGCACAATAAACTACATTCTCTGCTTCCTTCCCATCTGTACAGATTGAGAGCAATTTTACACTCCAGGCACACCACAACAAAAAACAGACACTGCTTTCTGTTGGGAAGGTGGTGAGGAGGAAAAGGGATGCATCTTTACAATGTTATCTTCATGAAGAAACACACACACTTACTTGGTGACAGCTAGAGCTCAGTTTACATCTCCTGGCCTGCATCCACTCAACTTAAAACAGATGAGACAGAATTACTGAAGACAGAGTCCCACTCCTGTCACTAGCATCATTAGGGTAGAGTAGCAGTGGGCTGTGGCTCACTGGCTCTTTTTCCCTTCACTTAGCAGGCACAGAAGAGCCCATAGGCTATTTCTGGCAGGGGAGTCACCTTTATTTGAGTGTGTTAGGAAAAAGTAATGAGGAAATTACCAAATACATAACACCTTGTCCAGTATATCAGTAACTTCTTTCTTAAGGACTGAACTAACCATTAGATAACATTGCCCTGAAAGAGGTATGATTTGCTACTAAGCATGAAAAAAAAAAATGACCTTTTTATCTAGTCATGAGGTGACAAAAATGCTTCAACAGTTTTTGAAAAGTGACAGGTCTCTGAATTTCCAAAGTCTCATGACTCTAAAAATACTGTGTCCTCAAAATTCCCAGCACTCAGGCTATTATCCCTTCTACATGGAGACAGGCAGTAAATGTTAGATAGAAAGAAACTAGTTTCTGAAAACTGTATATAGGAAGAAGATTTTCTTAATTAACTGTAGAGCCACTACATCACCATATAAGATCAGGGAAAAGGAAGATGTTCTGGATTTAAATTTTAGAGCTCTGGAGTTGATCAAAATGGGGGAGTAACTTTCTGCCAAATTTTCACCAGTAAACATGCTTGCTTCACTACTTTCCTTACTGCAGGTCCACTTACCTCTCTGTGGAACCCACAAGGCATGCAAGACAAATTCTGCAGGTCTGTATCTTCCTGCTTCAGACAGCAAAGTGGTTGTCAGGTCCACCTGGGCACTCTACAGTGGCTCCCTTTAAGAAGCAATGTAGGGAGCCACAACACACCATAAGGTACCTTATTTTTTGTTCTTCCTTTTGGATGGGTTCTATCACACATGAGTGCCAATCTATGTTTTCATGGTGTGTCTCCTGTTTTCCCCGCATTTGTATGCTTTAACGTGCAAATTAATATCTGCAGTCTGCTTGTGTCTTTCATTTTCCTTCCTGGGACTTGAAAAAAAAAAAACAACAAAAAAAGGGCTCTGTAATCAGGGTCTTGATACATTTGTTTTGTCGAATTCTATTCATGGACACAAGAATCAGAACAATTGTCTTCCCTAATCTGCTGTTCATAAGGCAGATAACTTCCAGGGAACTGAAAACACAACCTGAATTTCAAAGTAGCCAACTAGAGTAAGAAGCAAGAGCCAAAGCTCAAAGAGCAACACTGATAAAGTAGTGCCTGGTACTGGCAGAGCAAACACCTTACCAGGAAAAAACACTGGCAGACATCTACTGTGGAGAGCAGCACAGCGCCAGCCAGGGAATGCATAGGATAACCTACAGGTTATTCCTTCACTTTCCTTTTTACCTTCCTGCCATTCTGCTCTCTCTTTGCCTCACTATTTTTTGGTTGATTAGAATAATAATTAACATTAATTAATACCTGAACACTACTTCAATGAATAGTTTAATAAAATGTCAATAAAGAAATATGGATTTTTAATGAAAAAAGGAGCACTGTGTATTTTGGTCTCTGGCAGGAAGGGAGCTGTGTGGTTACTATGAGGTGGTTTCTGCTTCTGGGTTTCTGGAAAGTCAAATAAAGGCAGCTAGCAGCATTTTATTTATAAAATGAAGCCTTCAGAATTATGACTGGTTTTGCTGATTTGTGAATTCAGTATCACACTATGTGAACGGTCCACAAGAAGAAATTAATTCCAGCTGAATTAGCATTTAGCAGAGACGACTGTCCTACACATCAAGAAATGTCGTTGTTCCCTGAAATGTATGTTGAGGATGAGTTTTTATCATATTTTGAAAGCCAGTCTTCGTATTGCCAAAGCCCTGCAGCTAAATAAATATAATTTACTTGTTAAACATAGCTGTATTTATCTTCATTGAATTTCAACCATCAGAGATGTTAGCAAAAGATGGAAAGCTTTGCAACATTTACTAGTGAACTGCAGAAAGAACTTATTTCAAGATGTAAAATTTTGCTTTTCATCTTCCACTGAAGACCATGGGAGCTGTCATTACTCATAAAAGACAAGGGTCTGGTTAGTCAGCATTTATTTGGAACAAACTGGATTAGCAGCTGTCAGTCCACTTTGTTCTGCAAGTCTGCTAAGCTCTGCAGGCAATACTAGAAACGCAGTTTCCTCTTCTAAAGTCCCTAGTGTTGCTTTCAGGTCATCTGACACACACTCTTCAGATTATAAGAGTTCATGTCTCAGCCAAACAAAAGAGCAAAGTAATTTCTAATAGCCTCCACCCCCCTTGCTTTAAAATACTGTGATTTTCTAAAGCAGTGACTCCCTCAATTCCTCGTATTAAACACATGGAGACTGGCCAGGTATTTCAGGGCTTGGAGTTCACAGTCACGCTCCTGACTTAGAGTCATTGCACCAGTCCAGACCCAGAGCCATCAGGACTCAGAAAAGCTGCAAGGCTGCCTGGTTTTGGTTTTGGTTCCCTGCCAGCCTAGGGACAGGGTAGCAGAAAGGTGGCTGAGAACTATTGGTGCCAGTCTCTGAAAATGTTTGGAGGTCCAGAGAGGAAAAGTCTCTCCCACCAGCTCTGACTGGCACTGGAGTTAACTCAGCAGATTTATACCACTGAAACACCATTTACTATAGCTGTAAATGAGTCTTTCCAGATTTGCACCAGCACAAACAAGACCAGAACAATCAAATCTGTCCCTCAAGGGAGTTTTGGGGAACTGCATTCTCAATGGCACAAATAAATCTGACGTTTACTAAAGATCAGGCCAAGATCTGGTTGCTGTATTACTACAAATCACATTCAGCTTTATGTCCTAGGAGAATATATTTTAAAAGAAATGCTGAGGCTTAAATTTTAGTTTGGAGATACAAACATCGATGTAGATTAAGGCATTAATGAAATGCTTTCACATAAATCCTTAATAGACCCTTTTCTATCAAATTCCTACTTTGTTCCCAGCTGGTAAACTCGTTATCATCCTTTGGATCCTTGCACTACACTTATGTGTTGGTCTGCTCTCATGATCACGGTCTCAAATGTAAAAAGCTGGGTGTTGTTTGATTTTACTGCTCCAAAAATAGGTGGGAATACTGACAGCTGCTTACTGCTGCAAGTAAAAATCATCCTACTTTGTTAAGAAACAAATCAGAATGGATGTAAATGATTAAAGAAGTAATCACTGCACCTCAGTCTTCATAATCATATAGATTTTCTTAAACCTCTGGCCCTCCAAAGCTAAACAGGAGGCCTTGAATATGCTAATTCACAGCTCCATCCCTGACTGGTACAGTAGGTGCATATACGTCCAGACATCTGACTGAAATAAACTCTTTATGCTAGTTCTGTCTACTTAACTAACATAATTAAGGGAATTGCACTGTCTTAAAATTTAAATACACATTACTAACATTACACATAAATTTCAATGTCCTGTAGACAACCATTTGTCTAAAACGACTGGTTTAAGAGAGTTCTCACATTTCAGAAAGCTGTATTTAATTTTTCATTGAGTACTGCTGTCCAATAAACAATTCCCTGCTCTTTTGATGGCCCTGTATGACAAGCTGACATCTAACACACTTTCTACATCTCAAAGCAGGTGTTCTGTTGACAATAGAATTACACAGAATAAACACTGCCACTACACACTGACAATGTGATTTGAAACAAATATTGTAACAATTATGAATGAAACATTTTCCTAATAATATTTGTCAGCTTCTGTGCTTTTCACTCTTCTGCGCTATTAGCAATCATCCAGTCACAGAGCCTTCACAATGCTTTATCCATCACAGAAAAGCAGACTTGTTAGAAGCATGCCTATAGTGCCAAGTAAATATGTTCTTTCTTATTGTAGTTATTTATAGCTATGTATTTGTTTCCTGGCAGCACGCACACATGATGGTGAAAAGTAAAATTCTCCTCTTTTATTATTTACAAAGGAAACTACATCAGAATGCCAGAGTGATTTCCACTTTATCTTTTATGTGTCCTGTTGTGCAGAAAGTGAACTACTGCGCAATGGTTCTCTGCATAATACTGAGCCTGTTCCTTTCAAAAGTAGTCTGGAGTGACAGTATTGTCAGCCACTACAGAAGGGTTGGCTTCACTTCTTTTGTTTTCCCAAATCAGGTATTACCTACCATCTTTTATTGCTATTTAATGTAAGTATCGCCAACAAAGCCAGAGCCTGTTTTCTGAACCAAGATTTATAATGCTCCATGCTGCACAACTGCATTCTGTTGTACTGTAAGTGATAATGTGTCATACAAATCCAAACATTCAGTAGTTTCTGATACACTCTGGCTGCTAAATAATCATTCTTATTGTTGTGGTAATTCAATAACTAATCACCCTGTATGTTAATATCCAAGATTCTGCAGGAACATTTGAAGTTCTGCATTCAAGCTGCAAGTATTGCAAAAATGAAAGTACTGAACACATACCATAAAAAATTTATATGCTAGGCATCAAAATACTTTTACAAGTGCTAATCTTTACAACATGGTAGTAAGTCAATTTGATTAGTAAACCAAGACGTGGTAATTTGTTGCATGTCCTACAGAAAGTTCAAGAACCAAGCTGTAGAAATTGGGACTACAGGACTACAGGACAAGGTGGCAGATTTCCACATTCCATAAATTTGGGCCTGCATAGCATATCTGTCTCATCCTGCTCTGTGTCTTTTCCTTCCCATCTCTCTGAATGCCTAACTAAGCAGATAATTTACTTTGAAACGGTTCCTGCTACCTGACCTATTGTACCTCCCTGTCTCTTACGTGCCATTGAACAACATCAGTGCAGAAAGAATGTCCTTTTCTTGTGTAATTCCTCCCTGTAATATCATATCACCTTCTTCCAAGAGAATTATTTTCATTTCCATAGGAAATAATCTCAGTGTATTGTCCTCTTGAGATATCTCATGATACAAGCTGACCAAGTGAAGTAATAATAATAATCATGCCAAAAGAAGTTGCAAGTTCCTGTTTACATTGATGTCAGTATATGCATTGTGTAGAACAGAGCAGGCTTTACATAGAAAGATGATCCTGAGTAATTTTTTTTGCCACTGGGAAATTTAAAAACCTGACTAGTAGATACTACACTTACAGCTTCCAGAGTCCCACAGTATGTTTAGAGGCATATTTTCTAGGCTGTCTCTGAAAAGTAATAACTGGCAAATGAGAGACAGGGCGTGCACTAGTTTGTGATCCCAGACAAGAGGATCAGAGATCAGCCTGGAGAAACAGCAAAAAGATGACAGCTGAAGAAGAATCCCTAACAAAATGTACAATCAATTTCTACTTAATTAAATTTGTCCTGGATAAATGCCTAGCTTTGGTTCTCCTGTAGATCATCCATGGGATAAGTCAGAAACTGTCAGACTGACTACAATAGATCCAGAGTCCTCTACCTGTTGCACTGCAGACTAATAGGTATACCTGTTCACAAGCACTTAACATACCTTAAAGAAAGCAAAGTATCCAGTTCTGATGTGAAAGGCGTGTTTGGCATATTTTTGTGTCCCTACCCTCCTTTTCTCTTTCCCTCCTACCCAAATCACAGGCTCCTATTTAGAATGAAGCATCCAGATTTTCTTCTTATTAACACCAGTGCAACATTGCTGACTTCAGAGAAACTGTGTTTCTTCTGGAGTCTTATCACTGGCAGCTGCATCAGCCCAGCCTGCTGGATCTGGCCATTATAAGGAGCCTCCTATGACAAAAACTTTTCCATTAAGAAACATTTCATACAATGGACCTCTGTTGGTCCATAGGACATGGCACCAGGAAAAATACAAACCAGGAAAATAATCCTAATGAGAAAAAACAGAACTTTTCTAAGCTTCATCTGAGCTAAAATTCTGCAAACATTAAAGATAGTTAGAGAAAGCTTACAGTATTCCTTAAATTTTCTATCTGCAATCTTCACTAACATAACAGAAAGTAAAGCAGAAGGGAATCTTATTTCTGACAAGACCTAGATCTGGATCATTTAGTATTTTCAACAATTTTAGTTATCAAAGGAGAATAGAGGCATTTAGAGGAGGTAAGAAATGTGAGGGACACTTAAATTTCACATGAGAGAGAGCAAATATGCCTTTAAAAGCATCTAAAGGGAGACCAAGAAAAGAGTTTATGATTGCACTAATGATTGTAAACTGGTATTGAAATCTCAGGGTGTTAACCAAGTCCATGATTAGACAATACATGGTGGCTATGGTGACCCACGTCTTGGACAACGTCCTCAGAGCAAGACTGCTGAAAGACCTGGAACAAATTAACTTCTAGGTCAAAAGCAGTCACCCTGTCTAGTCTCAGATTGTATTAGATAAAGAACGCAAAGTGCACTGCACAGAAAACCCAAGGCAGAAGTCCCTGGAAACTGCAATACTGGCATTACATTTGCAGAGGCACCCAAGACTCAACAACAACTGGCATACTGAGAAAGATGCAGGGAAAGAAAAAGTTCTACGTCATCCTTCAAGATTTTGCAAAAACTAGTTCTGTAGAGTAAAAGTTTTTTCACAAGTGGCATTACTAGCTCAAACAAACTCTTCCTAGGAGTACTGGATATTGCAGCTGGAGATTATGATCAGCTAAGCCTGGCACAAGAGTTTTTATTAATTTTAATTTGGACACTGGCAAACCAATCCACGTGTGGCAAAACTATCCTGGTAGTTTCCATACACACACAAAAAGGTCACAAGGAAAATGCATGGGTAGGGAGAGGGATCAGAGCTTCCATAACCAACTTTTTCCCATTAAAGGCATTGATAAACAGATTGGGCAGAAACCAGACAACAAAACAGAAAAAACAGCACAGGCTGTAACATCACTGTCAAGTTAGCACCAATTTTTACAACTGTCACACACACTGCTTGCTGGACTTCAGGTTTTATAACCAGTTCCACCATCAGTCGTATTCAAAATCAGAAAAATTATAATTCCCTTGTTCCCTTTCCTCTTCCAGTCAACTAGCTTATATGTGCTTGACAAGACTGATCGTAGCTGGGTGGTGAAGCTTATTAAAATGTAAGAACAGCTCAGTATTGTGCAAAAAACCAACACAGACCAGGCCCACTGGCCTGTCTCCTACAGCAGCAATAAGCAGAGTAAGAGGGCCGGCATCCATGTCATATACCCCCTGCTATTCTGTTAGCCTCTTATTTCCAGCTCAGGGGACATGGCAAATCTGAAGCGGCTTGTATTTTCAGCAAGCCCCTGCAGATCTCTCTGCTGGTGCACCCATCCAGTCTCTCCTGGAATGAAGGTGAATTTTTTGTGCTTGTAACGGCCTCAGGCAGTAGCTCCGGTCTCCCATGTGATGCATGGAAATGGAGGTGCTAATTTCATCTGATTGCTATTCAGTCTTGTACTGGAAGAGTCCTACCTGCTTTCCTCATGCCACTTAATAGACTCCAGAGCACCCATACATCAGTGTAAGTTATCCAAACCTGGGACCAGATAGTAACACATTAGAGGTATCCAAAACATTGCAATTTTTCACAGCTTTTGCACCAGTGAGAATAAATCCAGTGCCCTGTCCATAGAAATATTACATCTTGACATTTTCTAAGCCAACAGAAATGAAGATTTGGTATTGAGCTACCTCTGCTGGGTACACTGTGCACTGTGGTTTGTACAAATCACAATGGTAGGACTTTATGCTGCTGCATCGTAACTGAAGCATACCATTTTAATAGCTTTAATTTTAGTCCATCGTGGATGCTGAAAAATTTCTTATGCAATAGAAAGTTCAAATGATCTGTCACTTCTCCTGGCAGACTTTCCCTTGATGCTCTTTTGGTTCACTTACCTGATCTGACCAGTAATCTGCCCATCATTGAGCTGAGGATGAAACAGCTTCATGCCCAGGTGAACAGTTTCAGCCAGAATTAGACTCAGCTAACCCCTCCTCTGTCCTCTCAGTCTAGATTTTCATGTAGTTTCTAATCTTCCAACATGAAAGCCATTACTGATTCTGTTGTGCTATCACAGCTACATCCATTAGATACCTGGTGCATTGAACTGCTTTAAAAAGGATTTATATATATACTTTGAAACATAAAGCAACTCCTTTTAATGGTACATCTTGAGCAAAACAGAGACAGAGAGGAATGAAGATCAAGGAGACAAAAATTGTATCTTTTCTTTTGCTGTGATTCAGAAAATTAAAAGGGAACAACCTTTCTCACTTTTGATCACACAGCTGGAAAAATCAAATCTGTATTTGTTGCCTTTCCTGGGTGCTGTGGAGCTGAGTGCCCTTCAGAAAGGCAGCACTCAGAGGTGAGACTCCAGAGGAACAAAACAGTGGCAAAAAATGGTCTGCAAGGTAGGAGATCTGCAATGACATTTTCAGGTTTGGCTGCCACTTTGATCTGCCAGTTCAGATGCTGGAACAGGACCAGACAAACCAGACTCACTGCCCAGAAACTCTTCCCTGGATGCACATCTCTTCACCAGTGTGCAGTCTCAACCTTTGTATATCCACTCAGCAAATATTATAGTCAGTGTCTCCATTCTGGGACAACGTGTTCTCTTGGCATATGCTGAGGAAAAAAACAGGGTATATCCTTCTGACACGAAGACTATGACATGCTATCCAAAATCAGCAAAAATCCAGGTCTCCCCAAAAAAATGTTGGCACAATCATCTTCCTGATATCCCTATCAACTGTTTTGATGTTTTCACCTGAAATATCTAAGTGCAAACAAACTCCACCCGCAGTAAGGTCCCTGTCTCCAAAATACTCAGGTATCAGTGGACCAGTGGATTTCAGACCCAGAAGAAATTAAATGTAAGGCTACCTTGCTATGGGATAACCAGTGTTTGGTCATTGATGCTAACAAAAGGATGTCTTCCACAGAGAGACAAGAATTGTTTTATGATGGTATAGTACCCTTTTCTCTATGAACTCCTCCAGAATGGGTTGCAAACGCAGACCTACAAACACATCAGTAGGCAAACACCTCTTCCGTCCAAAGGACACACAAATTTTCCTGCAGCACACTGTGGTATTTTACAGAGATGTAACCTGTGTTTAAACCAGGCCAAAAACTCAAACCAGTCACTATTCTCCACATGATCACTAAAATCCTTTGTCTCGTCCACTATATGAACTTTTACTATATGAACTTTTCATAAGCAGGCAGCCCTCTATGTCAAAAGCTTTGGAAAACATCATATTGTCTTAATTCTCTTACAAAAGCTAAAGAAAGGCAGACTCACCTCTCCTGCCAGCTGCTTTTCTCCAGGGTCTGAGGTAATGTCACCTCCTCACCGATTTTAAGTACGTTTGTGTCCATACTATGTTTTCCCCCAAAACCAAGCAAGGAGGAGAATGTGTACAAATCCACTGAGACTGTACACATAAAGCACAGCAATGTGTGAGAGGGGGATTTCTTGCTGCAGTATGTAAACCAATGAGCTATTGCTTATTGTACCATCTGCACTGCTGATCCAAACCCCAGTCTGCTGAATACAGCTTTATATAAGTTTGAGGGGGCAGATCCCCAGAGTCAGCGGGAATACGAGGCAATCACTGTATTGCAGGTTCAGTGTTACTAAGTAGAGTGTTTCTAACACATAGTACTCTTGACGCAAAGAAGCTGTAGGGTTTATTGTATGCCAAGCAGAGATCTAGTAACTGGTCTTCATCCAAAGGTTGAATTTTACCCCTCCCACCCAGGAAACAGGTAAAAAAAATATTTTTTTTACAGAGAAACTTTTGACAACAAAATCACAAAGTATTAAAAACCCCACCACTTTCAAACATTAATAAAATATTTTTGAATAACAAGTAGATTCTCAGAGTAGAATTGCAATATACTGGCACTCCGAAGGACTTTGTAAGTGCTGGAAATGAGGATATATTTGTCACATGAATTATGCTCCAAATGGAGCTGGACCAGTAATAAGTATTCAATCATCAGTTCACTGATTCTCTTTATATTTTAATACTTTGTTCTAAAATATTATCACTCCAGCCACTAACAAAGGAAGGAAGAGGATCCACTAATATGCATGATTTGTAGAGAATAACTTTCATAGGTAGTTATACATTTTAAAGATTCACATAGGCTTTAGTTGAGAAATCACTGAAGAGGGGCAGATTATCTCTGTGTGGTATTTTTGGGCATGGGAGATGTAAATTCATTTCCCATCTTATTGCGCCCCCTTGATTAAACCACTTCATCTCTCTGTGCCTCAGTTCCCCATCTACAGAAGGAGGAATGTCTCTGCCAGTCTTTACTTACTTAAACTGAAGAGCACTCAACAATATTACTAATAAGTAATAAAGCAAATACTTGCTGAATTAAACCTAAATTTGGCCAGAAAAGCAAATCCAAGTAACTAAAGGGGTTTGCTTTTTTTTTTTTTTTTTTTTAATGGGTACTCACTAAATCCTTCTGAAACAATTTGAAAGACAGAAGCAAAACCTGTCTCAAGATCTCTTGAAAGGCGATTGGAACTATCAAAATACTAAGCTCAGATCATGAGGTGAATGTATACAATATCAAACCAAGGAGTAGATTGGCACCTTTTCTGCAGCCAGCACTTCCAGGCTTTACTGAACACCCACTTCAGATGTCCACTACAGAGAGAATTCACGCTTACAAACAGGGAGAAGTTCAGAGCTGGCCAACAGCTCCTATCATAAGCGACAGTTTCTTACTGAGAAACACTTTGTATATTTCATATTATCACAAAGACATACATTTTAATGGTTTGTGTTAACTTTACCCTGACTTTTAAAATTCACTTCTTCACATCACTTCCCTACCTTTTCCACACGGATATTTACATTACTGCTGTTTACTCTCTACAGTTCTACTTCATCTTCCAAAAGTGTCATAATTCACACCACCAACACTGTTGCAAGTTCATCTTTCTACTCACAGCAACTGGATGTCATCAGTGAACAGGTGAGAGCTTTATTCCTTCCCAAAGCTTCCTGTCAAAAAAAACCCAACCCCAAGCAACTAACCCTTAAAAAGCACCCATGCAGCACAGAACAACCAACTTCTATGTTTTCTAGCGTGATTTTACTGGGCAATTAATTTTAGATGCCATTTATCTGTGACTCAAGAAGATACTAAGAATTTAATCTCTAGGAATGCACTTATTGTTGATTACACCTGTAAAACCTCTGGAGTTAATCAGGGGCTATTTAAGAAAAGAAGAGAGCCAAGGTATGCCACCCAACTATTTTCTGTGATCACAAACAAAATCAAATAATTTAAATAATTTCCTTGACCTGTCATTATTGAACAAATTTGGGTTTTCTTGGGGCTGATTTACCATGGCCATGGAGTGCTGATCTAAACCACATCTGTAAAATGACCTTCACTCCACTCCTTTGAGTACAGGCACATCGTCCAGGAGAATGCATGTTCCCACTAGCAACCACAGTCCAGAAGAAGGAAACACCCTCAGCAATAAATTCCTTTTGCACCTCAGTAACTCATACTATAGCAGAAACAGAGTCCAGCCATCTTGGTGCTGTAATTCCTTATGTCTACATTGCAATAGTCTGATATATGGGTGGAGACACTAGGTAGAAAGTCTCTGACAGAGATGAAGAAAAATCATATATCTTATAAAAGAATATTCTGATGTAGGCATGCATTGCAGAAAAAAAATACCTTTTAAAAGCAGAGAATCAGCTTCCACGAATCTACTTTACAAGTTTTACGGTGAGTGAACGCTAGAGGGTACCAATATTTAAAATAGATCATAGCTATAATGGTAACTTGCCAATAGGGGAAAGCAACGCAGGAGAGAGACATGTCCTTTCTCTCTCCAGTCTGAAAGAACACATTGTGTAACTTGTGCCTGTTATTCTGTGTGATGCACAGCCTCCAAGTTATGAATTAAGTTATACATATGTTGCCTGAGTCCATTTATCTTGTTCCTGACTTACAGATACTGGCTAAACTGTAGGGTTTGTAAGGCTGGTTAAAAAGAAATTCAACTGCAACATTTTTTGTTTGCAGAGAATTATCATTTTGGGTGAAAATAAAACCTTGATATTGTCATTAAAACATGTTTCAGGCAAGAAAGTTGGTTTTCCTTAGCCGAAGTCCAATATTAATTCAGTTTCTTTTTACCCAGGAACATCTTCAGCATAAATGAGTTTTGACATATGCTCAAATTGTCATCAAATTAAAACACACACACACAAACTTCTTGTAGATAATAAGTATCAGTTAAAATTGCTCTGTCCAGAGAATAATTTTTTTTAAGTACTTGTGCAATTGATGGAGCACAAATGCACAGAACTTCTGCTGGTGAATACAATCTAATTCAGGTGCCATATTCCCACTGATACGAAAGGGATTTAGATAACGAACTAGTTTTATGTATTTTGTTCCTCCTTACTTAAGAGCAATTCACATGAGATCAAACTATTTCTTGCTGCCCACCTGGCATGCACTTCTGCAGAATGACAGAAAAATCTTGACACCTGAAATACCACAGGAGGAGAAATAGAGGACAATTATAAACATGCTAAAACATTGGATTCAGGAAACATCCCTGACCACAGTACATTTGGTGATCTGTGTCCCTTAGAACTTCAAGTCCTTCTTTTCCATGTCAGGTGAACTCTTGTTACAGAAGTCCAGCCTTGTACTGCTAGTATATGAGGCATGGATCTTTTCCGAGGTTTATCAGTAAAATGACATACAGAAATAACACACAGTGCCTGCCTGCTTTATCATGCCTACCTAGAGCAAGTGCTATTAGTCTTTTCTTTCATGAGCAATTCAGCAAAACATTTAAAAATGCAAGGGGGATAGAAAAGATAATAAATTAAGATCATAAGATAAATGAGGGGAAAGATTTACACCTTTCAAGAAGAGGCCTGAGAGCAAAGTCTTATACTGACATTCTGCAAAGACATCACATGATAATCCCAAGAAATTATTTAGTGCTGAGGATAACACTGCCACTGAACAACGAAGGAGTTTGCTGGCAGACATGCTGAAAGACTGACATCAATCAAAGTTAACTGCAGCATCTTTGCTCATGCTGCGCACCCTGGAGGGCTGCCAAAGTGTGTCTCAGGTGCAACTGATGATGAGGCTATAGATGACTGTGATGATGACTGATGTGACACTTGTGCCAATGTTTGGCATCTTCGGTTCCCTTCCCTTCCCTTCCCTTCCCTTCCCTTCCCTTCCCTTCCCTTCCCTTCCCTTCCCTTCTCCCTTCCCTTCCCTTCCCTTCCCTTCCCTTCCCTTCCCTTCCCTTCCCTTCCCTTCCCTTCCCTTCCCTTCCCTTCCCTTCCCTTCCCTTCCCTTCCCTTCCCTTCCCTTCCCTTCCCTTCCCTTCCCTTCCCTTCCCTTCCCTTCCCTTCCCTTCCCTTCCCTTCCCTTTCCTTCCTCTTTTTCCCTCAGCTGGCTGATCAGGACCCTTTATTCACTTTTATCTGCTCCATGCCTTCTTTGTGAAGGTTAAGGAGCCAAACTAATTTTGCATATTGCTATGAAACAGAACAACTCCATATTTAACTGGTGCAAAGGGAAAGGAAATAAGAAGCCCTTTCTCTGACCACTACCACCTTTAGAGTTGATTTCAGTTCAACTCATTCTTGTACAAAAGAAATAAACAACTTACATTATTCACACGGCTGTCACAAACTGCACATAATACCCACAGAGTACTCACAGTTATTTATTTCAGTTTATTAGCTTGCTCTTATCTCACTAGTTCATGCTGAAGGTAAAAGGAAGTTCCTAGCACTGGAGAGGGTTTGTAGACAACTGATGCAGAAGGGAAGACTGTAAGAAGCGCTGTACAATGCAAGCTTCATTTAGCTTTGGACACACTTTATGAACAGGTCCCCAGTGCAGGCACAGCATGTGCAGTCTCCATCTCAGTCTATGGCAAGACCTCTCCATGCTGGGACACTCCATAGAAGCAAAGTAAAGATCTGTGGAACATACAGAGACATTAAAGAAGTCAGTTTCTTTTTCTATATTGGACATGAGAGCAGTAATGTAACTCTTGCAGTTCACTCTCTGCTCTTTAACGTAATAGCATAGTAATGTCACATAAACCTGCCCCTAGTGTTTTAGTTCTCAAGTTGTTGTTGAACTGGATCCCATGAGAGAAAGGAAATACATTTCTTTAGCCCTAGGATGCTTCCCTTGCCACTTTTCAAACACCTGCTGCGAACAACAGAATCAGCATAACTTTAAAAAGGTCCCAAGGATCTTTTGTCACAGGAGGTGTTAGGGACTACTAGCAGCTTCTCTGTTATTATTATAATTACCTACTCGTTAAACTAGTTAGAGAAGAAACAGTTACTGTTAGCACAGGAATTGGCACGATTTGACTCCCTTTAACACAAATGGTGCAATTAACACCTCTGATAATTTTCTCACAAGGCATTTCAGAATTCAGAATTACAGCCTTGCGCTGCTTTGCATTTTGCTTGCCTTCTCCATTAGACTTGGACATAACTTTGCATTTATAGGCTTATGTCTTCACTTTTTTTATTTGAGGCAGGAGGTGATGTCTGCAACCCACAGCACATAAAGCACTCGCTGTGCATCTGGTATGGCCCTCCATATCAAGTGGTTGATTAGGAGGTATCTTTTGTCTTTTACAAGACAAGTTCAGCCTACCTGCTTGGAAACACTGTTCTGTA
Organism: Theristicus caerulescens; assembly: GCA_020745775.1. NCBI lineage: Eukaryota > Metazoa > Chordata > Aves > Pelecaniformes > Threskiornithidae > Theristicus > Theristicus caerulescens. The sequence goes on along the minus strand of CM036583.1, from coordinate 39,413,592 downwards.
GTCTTATCTATTTTATATGTGTTCAATCTGTGCTTACATGTGGTGGTGAGTTTTTAACTTGGATAAGTGACAGAGACTTGCTTTTCCTTGAAACAGATGTAGGACAAATACAGACCAACTCCATGCTGATTAGTACGCTCTAGCTCTAAGTGGAGGAATTACTCAGCACATTCAGGGAGAGATACTTGCTGTCTCTCCACTTTAATAGTAAGTAATTCTACAGGACTTTAAAAGTCCCCTGAAGTTATATCCAGGAGAACCAGAGGAGAAGCTGGATAAGACACAGACCCGCTCCTTAAGAAAGCAGAACTGTGAAATTAAAAGTGTGCAAATGGTAAGGTGGAACCTACGAGCAGTTCGTATATAGCAGTGACAAATTGTCTCTTTCTGCTTGTGGATCAGCATCCCCTAACACAGCTGCCTTTTACAGCTTAGATAGCACAGTCTGTCACAACCACGTGGCTGCCCCTGAATGAGCTGACTTATCAATAGAAATCATTATCATTCATAGAATCAGAGAATCAGAGAACCACAGAATACCAGGTTGGAAGGGACCTCAGGGATCACCTGGTCCAACCTTTCTTGGCAAAAGCATGGTCCAGACAAGATGGCCCAGCACCCTGTCCAGCCGAATCTTAAAAGTGTCCAATGTTGAGGAATCCACCACTTCCCTGGGGAGATTATTCCAATGGCTGATCATTCTCATTGTGACAAATTTTCCACTTCTGTGTCCAGTCAGAATCTCCCTAGGGGTAACTTGTACCCATTACCCCTCAGCTTTTCCATGTGACTCCTTGTAAAAAGAGAGTCTCCATCTTCTTTGTAGCTACCCTTTAAATACTGGAACATGGTGATGAGGTCTCCCCTAACCTTCTTTTCTCAAGGCTGAACACAGTTCTCTCAGCCTTTCCTCATATGGCAGGCTTCCCAGTCCTTTGACCATCTTTGTGGTCCTTCTCTGGACCCTTTCCACCCTGTCCACAGCTTTTTTACATAGAAGAGACCAAAACTGAACACAATATTCCAGGTGTGGCCTGACAAGCACTGAGTAGAGTGGGATAATGACTTCTTTATCTCTGCTGGTGATGCCCTTGTTGATGCAACCCAGCACCCTGTTGGCTTCCTTTGCCACAGCAGCACACTGTTCACTCATATTGAGCTTGCTGCCCACCAGGACCCCCAGGTCCCTTTCCACAGAGCTCCTCCACAGCCAGATAGATCCCAGCCTGTGCTGCACTCCTGGGTTATGCTTTCCCAGGTTTTCCCAGACCTTACATTTGTCTTTGTTGAACTTCATAAGGTTCTTGTTAGTCCACTCTTTCAGCCTATCCAGGTCTTCCTGCAGGGTGGCTCTCCCTTCCAAAGTGTCCACTTCTCCACTCAGTTTGGGGAATATTCTTTACAGTTAAGGATCCCAGCCTTATTGTGATCCAGGTTACAGTGGCATATAATTGGAGAGACTGAAGTTACACAAGAAGCCTGAACTCACTGAGCTCTTTCTTGCCTCTTCCTTGTTCCACACCCTACCTACTCCTTGCTGTGCTTCACTGGTACTTGCCTTGTTCCACAAGCTGATTTACAAATGCTGCAAAACACTTGTTCATAAAACCAAACTGGAACAGTAAATAAAATCAGCCCAGGGGGTTGAGAAGGGTTTCATGGGTGCAACTCCTGGCATGAGAAGTGGGGACAGAACTGCATAATGGGTGGAGACTAGTGCAACTCAATGACTGACACAAATCTCAATCTAAACAGATCCAGAGAGATTGGAAAATATGCCACAACCCAGAGGTCTGTGACTCTTCCTTTTCTTTAAAGAGTCTTTAACTCCAATCATACTGGGAACTGCTTATGCTTGAAATCACACAGCTCCACATTAGTTTTAACGAAACATCTTTGACAAAGAGATGGTTATCACCTGAACAAACAAGTTTTTCAACTCTGGAGAGGGGGTGGTAACTAAACAGCAAAACCAAACAAATTAGCTGGTGGGATAGTTTGCATTAGGATGAAAACACAAGAAATGGATCAGGACCACTTGATGAATGGGTATGGATGTTAAAAAAGAAATGGCCCTTAAACACCAATTTGAGTACTAAGAAAGCAAGATATCTTTTTTTCCTTGTACAGGTATACACTGGAGGATGAAAGAGAAGAGACCAGGAGCAGAAGGAAAAGTTTAAAAAAATTTCCTAGAATAAAAAGCATGCTCTGATTTGCTGGAAAAGCTGCATGAATCCCAGACACAGCTGTTTCATTCTGGCATGTGCTTAAGGAGTGGTCCAGAGCCATGGATAAAATGAGATATGAATGAGCAAGCAGGTACTTCTTATTTTGTCTATTTCTGTTTCTTTTTTTACTAGCTATTCCTTCTCTGTGTAAAACCAGAAGGCTTTTTCACATCTGAGAAAGCATAAACCACTGGAAAATTGTAGAGTCCATATGGGTCTTTAGAGTGCAGTGTAATCCGACTGCAAATTCCTTTTTTTGCAGAAGCATGGTGCTTCTAGAAAGCATGTCAGAAAGTGTAAGGCAAATGACACCACTGCAGCTCATGGCCTAGACAGCACTCAGGACCAGTGTGAGGGGAAAACTATACTATATGGCAGCCTGACAAAGATCTCCTGGATGGCTTAATCAAGGGCTCAGCCAGAAAGACCAGCCTATATCTTAAAATATTTGTTTTATGTGTTTTTTACAGATGAAAGTAGCATGGGACAAAATAAATGTGGATTTCATTAAAAGGAGCCACAAAAAAGGAAAAAAGGAAGAAAAAAGAGTGACAGAAAAGAAGAATCAGGAAAAGATCAAAGGACATATAGAGAAATCTGAGGGATCAGAAAAGAAGAGTTTTGTGAGAAATGGTGAAAGATTGAGAGAAGTGTGGAGAAAGCAGCAGGCAAAGAAGAAAAAGTGCCTATAACCAACCAAAACTGCTCTGATGGCAACAGCATCCCCTGCAACCTCCCAATGGCTTAGCTTGACCCAGTCCTGCATGCCAGCCTGCTCTGTGGGCCACTGGGCAGGAGGGAGCTGCCATCCCTCTATTACATGTTTCAGTTAGCAATGGACTCTCCCAGGTTCTCTATTTCTGTGTAATCCAGAGGACACGACCTGAATTTAGATTGTGAGCCATCTAAGTGAGTACAGGTTGTTCTTTTGTTTGCTTTTCTGCTTACAGCTTGTGCTGTAGTTTGTAATTGTGCATCACTGCAGTTTGGTTCTGAATGAAACTGGTATTATTTATGTTGAAGTAGCGTAGAATAGCACCATGCCCATGCTTGCTGCATTTGCTGAATCAAACTCTCTCTGTCCACTCTTGTAATTGATTGCTAATTCTAAATATAACTTTACTTTCAGTTCTTATATTTGGCTGCATTTCCTACAAGTTCCTAGACCCTTTCTCTATCTTCTGTTCTTCTTGCCCTCAAAACAGCTATTGGGCAAAAGAGAGCTCAGGAATAGCTAAAAATGTTATGAACATACTGACTGCCTAAGGACATTAGTTTGGATCTCTGTCCTTTGTTAAACCAGCAATTCCCTTGACATCTTCAGCAGCATCACTGCTTTTGATGAGAACTGGCCAATGGCTGAAAAAATTTTTTTCAGGGGATGGAAAGCATATCACAGGCATTATTTTGTTAGAAAATCACATTAAAAATCCTTATTAGATTCCTCCCCCTGACTTTAACAGTGTTCAGAAATGGTTGCTGACTGTGTAAAACAAGAAAATGGACTGATGCAAAATACTTCAAAACCAGTGCTGTAACCATTGATTGTTCATGACTTGTACAGTGACGATAGAGTGCTTTCATCCATCCACACACAAGATCCACACTCTGTTTTGTTACATAATATTTTTTCATTTATTTCCTGACACCATTGAGTTACAGCTGACCTTTAGATAAAGGATATGGAACAGATTTCAAACACTGCAAAGGAGCATTTGTATCCAAATTTCTGGGTCAACTCTTTATCCAGAGGGCCATTGGAAGAATTTACATTTCCCCACCTCTAGAAACCATATGTTTATATAACTGAGACCTTGGCTCAAGTCCATCTCTGCATCTGTCATCTAACACAGGCAGTAAACTGTCCCCATGCTGTATACTTTTACTTTCAAAACATCCCTTCTGGGTAGAAATAATATCACACACATACCTTTTCTTTCAATTATAAAAGTGGTGTTTTCCCTTGATTGGTAAGACTTTATAACTGACTTGGAGGCAAATGATTACAGCTCACACCTTTTTATTGCTCCAAAGCAAAAGAGAAAAGCAAGGTATAACCAGAGTGAACTGCTAGAATGCTAAATCAGGATGGAAAATAAGTCAAACAGGAAGCTGGAGCTGCCTTCTTTCCTTTTATTTCATAACTAGGCTGCCATGTTAAGTATCATTGTAGAATAAATAGTGCAAAATAGCCTCTTCCTATTTTACACTCTATTATTGAAACCAGTTAAGATGTATGCAGAGTATGCAGGGCTTCTGTGAACACTTTCATCAGGGAAGCAGCCATTTCACTATCACTTCACCATGGACATTATAGCTGTGAGCTTACACTGCAATGAGTTTATATTATTATATTAATCAACATCATTAAAAACAGGTTCCAATTACAGTTTTAATACAAAACAATATAAGTGCAAAGTATTGTTATTATCCTTCTATCTGCTGATCTCAAAGTGCTTTTCATACATTACCAAGCCAAACCCCATAATTCACAATGACATAATGTTTCAGGAAGTCAAAGCAAGTTGCAATCCATGCTGCTTTTCTGGGTCAAATACAGCTTATAGAGTTCTTTACTCCCTCCAGTAGTTCAGTGATACTTTTTCAGGAGTTCACTGCATTGCCTATGTGGTTTTGGTGAGATACTTAGATCAGGATTCAGAGAGGTTCTTCAAGGCAAAATTAACCTTTCTCTTAATCACAAAATCTCCTATCTGTCTTAGAAATTATTTATATCATCCTTAAATCTACACTACCTGAGCAACAGAGAGCAAAGAAGAGATAGGTCTGGCTTGTGCAAGTCTGAAAGGTGCTTTTGGAAGAGGGAAATGGAGATAGAAATGGTTAGCAACTAGAATAATTTGAAAAGCAAAGAAAGACTGCTGATCCTAGAGATAAGAAGGTAGATCTCCTGCTTTGGGCTCTGGGAGTTAATGTTTTCCTTTACTCAGAGTTTTAGTATGTTCTGCTCAGTTCTAGTACCTGAAGAGCTCCTATAATTCCTGGATTGTGCTTAAGAAGACTCAGGACCACTGATTCTTATGGAAAACAAGATAGTTCGTCTTCCAATATAAACTACCAATATAGTGGTGCTCAGTTAGAGATCCTGTGTATAACTCGTTTGTAAACAGAAAAAAAAAAAAAACTACAGAAACCCTCTCCACTTTTAAAACAAGAACATTGCAATAAAAAGGGCTTCTTTTACCCTGAGTTGGGTAAGGGAGGCAAAACCAGATGGGGTAAGAGAGGCAGTAGTGAGCAGAAAGACTGTATCATATGCATAATGCAAATTAGTCATTAGAAAGGCCATTCTCATGTCCTTCCTGACTTTCCTTTCAATTCAAACCAAGGTAAAATGCTATGATTGGAAGAGTGAAGCTTTGTAGAGATGTGGATACTGAATAGCTGTAGTTACTGCGTTAGATTTAACCTCTTTGAAAGGTAAGGGATGTAACTACCAACTAACACTTAAATTAGTTATTAAAAGCCACAAAGAATGGCACATTTTGGAGTGTAGAAATCTTGTTCATAAGCTCACAGGAGTTATTATCCTTAAGTTCTCTCTCTAGAACACGTAAAAAGTGGAACAGAAGATAAATATAATCTTGAAACACTTTATTCCTTTCCTCATTGTCAACTATTCTGCCTATAAAACTTACCTCTGTCTGGATGTTCTTTGACCTGAACATGTGTAATGTTTTAAAAGGAGCATTCAAAACAGACAGCATGGCTTCGTAGTCTCAGTCTTTCTCACAGAGGATGTTATGCCAATTGGAGACTGGATTTGTTACCTAACGCAAAATGCACTGGCCCTATTGACAGGTAATCTGGGATACAGTTAGAAGACAGAAAGTTTGGAATGGCTTAGCCTGCTTTTTGGCTTTCAGCTAGCTGAAGTAATTTCTGTTTGCTATGTATATATTTATTATTCGTAGACTACACACTGCTGTATCAGGATCATTCCATTGGAACTGTTCTGTGAGGTCTTGCTTCTGTAACACAACTACATAAGCACTTTTGCTGCTCCACAAACCTGTGGATATTAACCCTTCTGCTCCTTAGCAAACAATGTGACAAGATCTACAGACAAACCAAACAAACTGTGGATCTACAACAGTTCACACTTTTGAACATAACAACTGCAACAACCACTTCACAACCTTGGCACAAATCTTTCTTCTAATAAGCGCAATTTGAAATTTAAGAAAATAAGCTCAGATGCTAGATTATAAATGTTTTCAGATCTATTGCTGCTTACAAGCCTGGAAGGAATGGAATAAAAGACCTATTTTCAAAAGTGTGTGCATGTATTTGCACATAACACTCAAAATGTTTGCACTCTCGTATTAGGATACAATGTGTTACCACAGCATACCAAAAGCAGAGGAGTAAATTGAGGTTCATCTTTGCAAATTAGTCTGGTAATCTGATCCTTCTGGATGATCTTTTCATTTATTCTTTAGATATAACAAAAAAGCCATGATACATTGCTAACGTTCCATTTATTCAATGTTTCTGAGATGCTCAATAGAGGAATTCCAAAGAAGTGTGCAAGTAAAAACTAACTACAGAAGAAAACAGCAAGCAGTTAGCAACTAAAAGAAGAAGACAAGAGAAACTGAGTAGTTAGTCTTGCTCTGGCCCTGATACAGCCACACTAATACTCTCAAACTCTCTTCTTCATGTGGATTCACATTCTCACTTTCAAAAGTGAGCTTCTAGTTCCACTCCCTGTTGATTCATTTATGTTCAACACTCAGTATATGTATTCCTTCCACTTCTCCATTATTTAGATGTCTCTGTTTCTGCATAGCCTTTCTTTCTAAATAACCTATCTCTCACCCTAACTTCCCTTAATATTCTTAGAATGATTCCCACTGTGACCTTTACCACCTCAGTGCATGTTCTTTGTGCCAGTGACCTACAGTCCCTTCTCAATATGTAAATGCCACTGCCTGAGCAAGGATTCTTCACATTAAGTTCAAATCACAGGGCTGAATCCTGCAAACCCTTCACATGCATAGTCCCTACTCAGAGGTCTCCCTTATGTGCAAAGTGTGCAAGATCAGGTTTCCAGTTTGAATGTAATGCTTTTCCATTGAAAGAAGTTGGATTTGCATTTCTGTTCTGGCCCTGCCTCATTGACATTTCCAACCCTATTTCTTTGTATGCAAAGGATAGATTTATTGAAAAAAGGGTGCTTTTTTCCCCATAAAAACGTATTTGCCAGTGCCACAGAGAGATGTACTCTGACTTCTCTGATTTGAAATTTCACTAAGATTTTTATTTGCATGAGATGAGGGCATAACTATGACCCTAGTAGGGTATCATTCTGAATTTACATCTTCTGCAGTGACTGTGGGGGAAAGGTTGAATCAGTGTCATCTGTCTAAACAAATGGAATTTAAATGTTCATTTCCACAGAAAAGGCTGAAGTGTATTCATTTCAAATATCAACAACAGCAAAAACACCACGCAGTTTTGAAACAGTGATAGTATTTTTGTATTTTAATTAAAGGGACATTTGCCATATGCAATGCAATATAATCAAATGAAGGAAAAAATATTTATGATCAATCAACACTATCAACTGACAGATAACTCTTTATTAAAATCAAATAAAGGCATGGTAGTGAGAGATCTATGATAAGCAGTAGAAGTACAGGACAGACAGGATACTTGTCTTCCTTAGCCTCACCATTCTTCCAGCTATTCAGCCAATTCCAGAAGGACATATAAGGCTACCAATCCATTTCCAGAAACCTTTCTTTCCCATTTTGGAAAAATTTTGAAATGCTGGACCCTAAAATGGCAACTTTATGATTTATAGAAAAGTTTGTACCAATTGATTGTACCAATCAAAATTGTGTAACCTTCTAAACAGTATCCAAAATAGCTCTGCTGATAACTGACCAATCACCCCATGGAAAAGATTACTATGCAGGCAAAATGTGAGTTCAGCTATATAAAAAGGCAGGAAGTTTGGGAAACACAGATGAATTTGGGAAGAGTAGAATGTAGAAGCTCAGTGATGTATAAAAAGCAAAATTCGGGCTCCACTAAGTCAAAAAAAAGAGAAGTTTAAAATAAAGAGGAAAAACAAAGAATAGGAAAGAAAAGTGAGGGCTTTTTCAGGACAAAGAAACAAGCACCAAAAATGAAATACAGAGAATAAGGAGGAATACAGGTGAAAGAAAGAACTGAGAGGGAATGCTTTAAGGTGAGAGGAAGGAGAAAGACAAAACAAGAGAAAGAGGAGAGACTGCCAGGTGGAGCAAAGGGAAAGGTTCCTGAGTGAAAGCAATGACTTTTTTTTCCATCCTTTAAAAAGCTTGACAATTTCTTTGGCAGAAAATGCTTGGCAGAGGAGATAGGAACAGAGCAGGAGGTTTTAGAGGAAATTCAGAAATAGCAAAGAATTGAAGGAAGAAAGGTCATGCTAGTTTAAGAGAAAAGAAAAATAAAGATATTGGTCAAGGGACAGAAAAATGGGTAAGAAAAGAGCAAATCTTGTGTGGAATTGAAAACACCATGATGCTCACAGTATCTTTCTTCAGCAAGGCATGGTGACACTAAAGTAGGGCAAAATCAATGAAAGATGGAACAGTAAAAAAATGCAAAAAAGGATACCTTTTAAAAGGACCCCAAGGAAGCAAAAGAAAAAATGTACAGTGAAGGACAGAAGATCAGGCAAGAGAGCTAAGAACAGCTAATAAAATGAATTAGAACAAGTTAAGAGGGTCAGAAGAAAGTAATTCAGTGAAACGCTGCAGTAGGCAGAAATCACAGTGCCTGGCTAAGAGCATGGGTCCATACAGACAATGATCCCAAGAGACTGCAAGAGAGGGTAGGTGGGATACCATGGAGTGACAAGAACCTTCACTGTGGGAGCCACAGTTCCCTGAGCCTGACTGGAAAGCTGAGGAGAGAGGGAGGGCCAGAACTACTGAAGGAATAGGAAGGAGAATCAAAAGAATGGCAGATGAGAGCAACAGAGGCAGATGAGGGCAGAGGAAGGAAGAATCAGATATGACAGATCCCATCTGCATTGATATGTCTTGTTACTGCTTGGGCAACTTGCAGTAGTATTGTGAAATGTTGGAAAAAAAAGAAGCTAAATTTGATTTGAACCATTCCTCCTAAAAAACTCCCAAAACACTGGAAAAGCTTCCAGTAATCAAAGTCTATCTCAGCTATAAACCAAATTCACATTTCAGATTTGAATGGAAACCCAAAGGTATCTGGAATTGTGTTTTGTTTATAGCTTTAAACATTTATGGATTAAATGAAGTTAGTCTTTACAAAAGAGTACACACTCACATACATACATTATAAGGATGATTTGTTCTCTGAAATACTGCTCCTGGGAAGATATGAAAACATCTGATGAAGCTTGTAAGGCATTTATCACCTTTGTGTGTTGGACTGCATATATATATCAAGTACATCTTAAAAAGAAATTGTATGATAACTGAAAGTGATGGTTGTTGCAAGAGATTTGACACTACACATCACATATTAGTACAGGGGAAATTTCTGAAGCAGAGTTTTCAAAGCAAGGCTAAAAGAAAGGTCTTGCAACTCATAAGGAAAGTACAAGTGTTCATTATAATGACAGATAATTGAAATTACTATTCAGATTTTTGAGACTATACAATAGGATATCACAAATGCATGATTTGTATTTAATCATTAAATCTCATTCTTTTGTGGCTCAGAAAGCAACAAGCATACAATCAGTACACAACTTTTTCATTAAACAGAGAATTTTTGGGGCTTATTAAGAATTCAGCTGTGGCTTGCCACATGTTCTGCATAAAGAGATGCACTAAGTGTCCTAGGAAAAGCACAGTTTCTTCCCTCCTTTATTCTGGGGCAGAAATAAAGGACACAAGCAGAAATTTGATGCACTGTCACAAGCAGCCAGCAGTAAACCTTTCTGTATCACCACTCCAGCAGCAGATGCCTTCCATCTGAAGCGAGGCACATCCAGAGTAGGGGATGATTATTCCTGCATGGAGGGTCTGTGTTTACTAACCATTAGCCACTTGTTCCTTTCAGAATTTCTGAAAGAAAATGAAGAGGAAAACTGCCTGATCCTTGAGCATAGCTGCTTTTCAATGCAGCCAGCTTTTTTTTTTTTTTTCTCTCCAGGAAAGGATACCATTTTGTTTTGTAACTGGGGAGTGGTTTTGCTGGACAGTTCCCCTATGGAAGAAACCAGCAAGATCAGCAGAAGAAGGTCTGACATATCCTTGACTCATCCTACTTCCCCTTAATGCTGCAAATTACCTTACAAAACCCCAGGGAGACACTGCAGTCCTGGGTGGAGGCTTACTCCCCCCTAGTAGTTTCAATTCTCATTCTGTACAAGGCTGCTGGCTAATTAGTGATTGGGTGCGAGCATCAAAAAGCCCCACTCTTTTTGGTGTTAGTTATTAAAAAATAGCTATTAAAGGAAAACACAAACTCAGTTTCTGAGAGGCTTCTGAAGAGAGAGAAAAATGGTATCTAAAACAGATGTGAGGGTCATTCCTGAAGAAATTTTAATCAAGTATTTCTGTATTATTTGAGCTTTTCTGTATTAGACTTGAGTCTGATCCTGCAAAGTACTGAATGCCTATGCTCCTCAGGGAAGTCTGAGACAGCTGTCAGCATTGAGCACCATACAGCCATACTTGTAACTTAAAGATCTCCCTGGCTCATTCATAAAGGCTAAAAGTGTCATTTTGGGGAAGGCAACTGGTGCTTATCCCCTTCCTCAGACCTATTGGATTTTTGGAAAAGACAAACTGAAATAACTCAGGAAGAGTTTTCCCAGAGTAAAGAATGAAGGAAGACTTGGTTCTTTAGAGGCAATAGCTACACCATAAAAAATTCCAGTTCATGGACAAGATTTACATTTCAAGCACTTTGAATACTTCTTCAAGATGTGATGGCCTTTGGCAGACAGGTGTGCTATTTCTACTGTCAGAGCTAAGGTGATCTGTATTCTGTGATTTGTTTCCTGGGACAAATATTTTGAAAAATTAATTCCCTATCTGGAGTCAGAGTATTATAATTTTGGGAATGTTCAGTCCTGGGCTATTGTCTCAGTCTCTCCCTCAATCTCAGATATATCCAAAGTTACAGAAATTCTCAGTGATTACATTCTGTCAGTCTCTGTAAGAGTGTAATGTATTGGAAAGCCACCTTATTCACTCAGTACTACTATCTGATCATCTAGACAGTCTAAGTAGCATTCACACATACCCTCCCCCTTTTTTCCTTTGTCATCAACACTTTTTTTTTTTTTGCATTTGAATAATAAAGTAATTAACAGACAAGTGCCTGTAGAAGTATTTAAGGTAGAGAGACAACAAGGAAACAACCAATAACATTCCTGTTCCTAAGATAACAGATTTTATTTAGACAGCAGTGAGCTACCAAAAAAAAGCCCAACAAAAAGCCGTCATGACAGGAAACATGACATGACTGCCAAAGCATTTCTAACTAATTCAACATGTGAAAATCTGTTTCAAACTGCTGTGAAGGGTTGGTTCAAGACACTTCCTGAAGAAGGCACAACAGCTGAAACATTAGCATGTCTAATCTGATACAGCTAGGCAAGCACAAACTTTTAACTAATGCACATAGAGTTTGTGTGTTAAATGAGGGTGGATGGACTTTGATTTCCCTCTTCAGGTCTACTGGCAGTGCCAGATCGCTCTAAGGTAAGCAACTGGAAGAAAGTTAAAGATCATGGCTTCAATGACCAACTTTCTTACATAACTCACTGAAAGAACTGAAACAATGGTTAAATCACAACTGTTACTGCTATTAAACTAAAAATTAATATTGTTGCTTCACTCTTGAAAGATTTTGGTTCTATCTCTACATCTATTTATGCATGGAACATCTTGCTAGCAGAAGACACACACAGACAGAAATAGAAGAGGTTCCTTATTCCATAATCCCAGCTCCTATGTTCTTGCAACATCCTGGTTTGCAGATTCAACAAATGAATTTGCAGTAATCTTTCTCCTTGTGAGTTATGCACTCACTGTCTTCAATCTACAGGTATATTGCCACCAAATTTTTGTGTACAATAGAAGAAAAAATCAGTAGTGTCCACTATGATCAGTCTTTCATTTTTCTTAATGAAACCAAAAAGCCAGAAAAAGGAACCCATCTGAAAATCTTGAAATTTATACAGTTTCTGGAGGAGAATTAGAGAACAAACAATAGAACCCAAGAATGTACCCTCTGTTTCTTAAGCACTCAAGTTCTTAAAGATTATTTGGAACAGGAGATAGTCAGGCCATGTAGGGTCAAGTAATATCTCTTATTAGAGACATCATTGATCTGCAGTTTATATTATAAGCCCTGAGGGCAGGTATTTTGGATGACCAACTGTATCAGTTGTCAGTATCCCGATAAAACTGCAAAAAGTGGAGAGCATACGGAGGATAGCATAGATGTGGTACAAACAGCAGCAGCCCATGGGACAGCGAAGCCTGTAGCATGCTGATGGGGAAAGGGTTGGTGTCACAGAGCCCTCTCTCTCCCAGCTGTGCATAGCTGGTGCACTAGCACCAACTCTAGCAGGCCTCTGGCCCTCCAGGAATTACATTAGCTCACCAAGCCACAGTTGAGTTATTCAGGGTTCATTTTCCAAAATCCCATATCTCCCAGGCACAAGGAACATAAGATCTGCCATATCAAGTTGGACAAAAGGTTTTTCTAGCCTACACATCCTGTCTTCACTGGTGGCCATACATGGATGCCTAGGGAGAAAATACCTGAAATCAGATTACGAGTATCATTTCAGTCCACTGATTTCTCATCTGCTTTTAAGGAGACAGTGAGGCAATATTCATTTATCCTCCATCATTTCAGCTCAGCTAATGGGTTTGCTCTTAATTCTCCCATTTCTCCTCCCCAGAACCTGCATAAATAAACTTTTCTATCACACAAAATGAAAAAACCTCCCAATAATACACTATTTTTAAGGAGACCATATGTAGCTATTCATGTCCACTGAAAAATCTGTGAAGCACACAGCATAATTGCACACATGCAGCATCTGTCTCCTCAAAGAAAACAAAAGGAGAAACAAAACAGAAGTGGCCTGTCAAGCAAAGTGATGGACCAAGTAGCTATACATCATCCCTCTCACTGCAGCTGCTTGTCACTGCCATCAGTACAAAGACAACTCCAGACAGGCATGCTAAGGAAAGGGAAGTTCCTGCAGCAAATTCAGTCTACATAGGAAAGAGTAGAGCTCAAGCAATTTAGAAAATGTTTCTGCTCTTTCTATTGTGCATTGTATCACAGCTTGATCTTATTTTGGTAAACTAACCTACTTACTCCCCATCCCCTTTCAGTGCCTCCTGCCTTAAGACTACAAGTTCTTTAGAAAATGATGGATGACACCTGTGGTGATCATTCAAGGGCTTAAGGTTCTTGCAAAGGATCTGCTTTATTTTCTGTTCGGTTTTAATTGGCTGTGCATAATAACAAAAAGGCCTTCACAGCCCCCGGCCCACAATCTCTGCCTGTGAACCTCAGCCCTTAAAGGCACAGTCCACACTGCCACAGCGTTCTCTTGAAGCTAAGAGAGTAACATTTAAAAATGTACACAATAAACAGACAGATTTACATCAACCTCATAAACATACAAACTGTTGTCTATGTAGACACATAGATAGTTTATAGTTGTGTATTGCAGTCAGTTATGTTTACAGTATGGTACAGGCATTTACTTAACACCATCTGTGCATTGGCTCATCTGAGAGTAACCTATCTGTGAGAAACAGAGACCATTTTAAGATGAGCATGTTAATTACTGGCGACTGAAAGGTGACAATTGAGTCTCTTTGGGCTTCTTTTTTTCTCTCTCTGTCCCTAGCTGAGATAGGTGCTTTAACTCAGTTATGTAGTTTAAATCACCACAAGCCAATCCTAATGCCCTAAAATTGGTCCTGACAGCACAAGCTCTTGTGTGGCCATGCAGTGAAATGGATTACGAAACTGATCCAGGTTAAAATTAACTCAGCAAAGCAGGGAAAGGGGGGGAAAAAAAAAAAGAGAGAGACAGAAAGTACAGCTTTAACACCTTCAGGAGGAGGAAGAGGGGAAGAACCAAGTAGTCCTGGTGGGAAGAGAGCACACACTTTTTTTGCAATAGTGCCAATTCATGTTGGCTTACATTATTTGTGGAATTTAGATATCGAAGCATGCTGTTTCATGTCATATTAAATCCAGTCTGACTGTGGGATGCCACCAAATAGGGTACCCCTGTATTCTTCACATACGTCTCTCCCTTGTCTCTTGCTGGATCTCACAAGTGTGGCATACATCAGGTCATCTTTAGTGGTCCCATTTGCTCCCCAGTTTGCACCCTGTAGACATGCAGTGTCAAAGCTGGTGCAAGGATGGGGGGAAGGTGAAGGTGGTGTTGAGTGGGAGGAAGGGCACTCAGTGTCAGCCTGCAGTTAAATCTGATTAAGGATACAGTGAAATTGCACCCAAAGGCCACAGAGGCAACAGAAGACTGTCTTACTCAAAAGCTCTTTTCTCCCACTTACTCATACTGATCTGAAAAGCTTTGAAAGAAGATTTTGTCACAAGTACACTGGCTATCAGAGCTTGGGACTCCTATTGTGCCCACCTTCTCCAGGAAAGATTCACTTCTGGTTAAATTATTAAAAGACAAACCCACAGTTACTATTTTTTTTGTTTTGTTTTGCTTTGTTTTGTTTTCTGGAGTATAACCGGCAGAGAACATGAAGAAAACATGTACACAACTATTCATCCTACCAACTGAACTTAAAACCCCACCTTCTCATTGACTTCAGTTCCCTGAAATGTAGACAGGAACCACGGAGCTTTCCTAAAATGCTAGCAACTGGGAGCACGTATCTGGTTGTGCAAAGCCTTGGGGTCCTCACCCTGTGACACGTATTGCCTGTCTGGGCAAACTCGCAAATACGGTGTGTCTCCTCTTCCAAAAGGGAAGAAAGAGGCACCCACCTATCTAGTGGTAATGTATTACATTCTGTTTCCTACTTATTTATTCTTTGGTGAATGAGATCTATACACAAGTGAAGAAGATCCACCTTTTTTCTCACCCTCTCCTCTTGGCCCTGTGATTCATCAGCCATGCCTTCATGAAAAAACTGATGGATTAGGGCACATATGCTGAATACAAAATGTTGTAGACTCATAAGAAAAAATAGTTCAGCTAGTACAAACTCACTCTGTGGATCCAAATTTGTTAAAAAAAAAAAAAAGTATTTAAAGGGTAACTTTGTCCTGGCAGATTTTCTGCCAGATCACATATCACCTGTCCTCCTGCAGTGAGCATGAAGCCAGAATAAATAGTGTACCATGTGTTCTAGCTAATTTGACAGAAATGCAGTCATACCCTCAGGCCTGATCCAACCCAAATCTGTAATAAGAGGTCATCTGGTGGTGTACAGTTCTGGTATTCCTGAACAGAGAGCCATAGCCCCAGCACAATAAAACTAACTAAATCCTCTTTTAATCCTCCACCTAAAGTTGCAGGGGATTTCTAGCAGCACGAATCACGCCACATGGATTGTTTTCTTTTTCCTCAGTTCTGAGCAGAGTGTTCTGTAAGAGTTCCTCAACTCCTTCCTCAGTTGCTCTTGGGTCTTGAATCTACTGACGAGCTCCAGGGCTCAGCACAGAGTACCGCAGCAAATTCCTGCCTATCCAAACATTTTACTCTCCTGTGCCTGCAGTGAGGAGAAGCTTAGCAGTGGGAACCTACAGTTTAATTGTTTACTTTCAGAGGTATTGGCTTTTTTTCAGTGTAAACAAAACTGCTTTTTGTGTAATTTGTTGCCAGAAACAATGTCCAAAGTAATTTAATAGATGCTCTAATTGCTTTCAAATTAATAGTCCAATCATTTCCCTTATTGCTCAACACTCCCAGAGAAAATCCTCTGAATTAATGGTGCTGTTGTTACTCTCTGTGTCTGTGGTGTGCTCCATATGCATACACTGTAGCACTAATGCAAATGCTTGCCGAGTCACAGCTCATACTGCCCCACGCTGCTCCGCTGGACTCTAAATCTGCAGTACATACAGTCCTCTGTGTTTCTTTAAATGGTTTTTGTGTAACAATTTTTATGTTCTCCACTTTACTGGAATATTGACTATCCATAAATTTTCATCAGGATATGGGGAAATCTCTTCTTGTACAAATTCCAGGTATCTTCCTAAAGTCTTCCCAGCAGTCTGGAGTATTTGAAATCTGGGCTCCTCAGGGGACTCAGAACCCAAAATTTCAAAATTGGTTCTTTCTGAGTCTGCCTTATGAGGAGAAATTGTGAACTCTCCTGTTATTTTATCTCCTGTCTGATGCTCTTGTTTAAAATCATGCCATTCATATATATTTTCAACTTCGCATGGAGTGTATCATTCTTCAGATAGACAGAATTAAGTTTTCTCGATATGCTATTCTGCCTGAAGAAATTATTCAATTCAGAATTATTACACCCAACTGTTGCCAGAGATAATGGGAACTTTCATCGTCTTCTTTGCTGCTTCCTTTATTTGCGATGTAATCAAAATTAAATAGAGTAAACTATGCCTTAAATCTTCTTTGGTTATCCCCTTTACTCACAGAGAATTTAAGATGTGAGGGGTTTCTAAAGTGCCTTCCTTCCATGCAGCTCTTTCACAGATGTGTTTTCTTTGTGGTACATTCAGGTTTCTGTTTTCCCCAGAGGCAGCAGTTTTTGCAGAACATCTGTTTTATTTGGTGCCCAGATTCAACTTAAAGTGTGAAATGAAGACAGAGGAACTCTCCATCAGCAGGGGCCAGACACAAGCAGCCACATCCAGCAAAAGAGGATGGCAAATGTCATCAGCAGGACCTGGAAGGTGGGGTAGGATTGAGCTTTACCCTGCATCAGCCTCTAAAGGCTGCGGTTTATGGAGCTTCCATACGGAGGCTGCAAGTGCATGAAAGAGCTGCAACCTCATTCTTGAAGCTGGTCTCTCTGCCTGTCTTCCACAGCTGCTCATTTATACTGGAGAACTGAGGAAAGATGCCATAAGTAAGCAGAGGGTGGCCAACACCAATATAAAGCTCTCAGCCTCACAGGTCAGGTTGCCCTTAGGGCACTGGTCAGTACCAACAGTGGGGAAGGAAGGCAAATATGTATCACACTATAAAACATTAACAGAAGGAAAAAAATACTTAATAATAGCCAGCCTGTTCCACATTTGGTCTTATAATAACATGACTTCATATCAGTATCCACTATTGAAAGCCATCCTGCTCAATAATTCCAAGTACCCATGCTCCCCTGATCATGAAAAAAAAAAGAGAAGATTACGTATCCAAAGAATACTATTTCTGCGAGAAGGTACTACACAGGCACCAAGATGTACCCTATAGACAGACAGGGAGCAGGAGGTAAAGGATATGAAAAGGGACGTGATGACAGGCATGGAACAAGGCAAAATCAGTTGACATTTTGAACATGATTGTGTTCTAATATATAGTCAGCAAAACTGGACAGGAAATGTCATAAGTACAGGCTTTCTTATGCCATTTACAGTACTTCCCACTTCCAGGCACACCAGATATTTCACCAGAAAAGGCTATTAAGCCTTCTACTGTGCAAAGAACAGGGAAGTACAAAAATGCACAAAAAAAAAAAAAGAGATTAAAGTAATTAGCAGAGTGTTTTCAACCTTTCAACCTCTTTAGGGCTGCTCCCACTGCATCTTGGGTATGACTTTGAGTTTATTTCATTTTGTTTTTCTTTACCCATTTTCACTACAAAAGATGGTCCCAATGCACAAAGCTCACATGCAAATCTTAACTTTCCTAACTTTGGGTATCTCTGAATATAAGGATTTGGTTCAGGCTGAGTAGAAATAACCTCTGGTCTGAATCTTACTTGTATTTGAAAGTCTGAGGTGCCCGGAACTAGGCTTAGAAGCATCTCAGGCTAATGTACACATACAGAATGAGAAGACTTTAGAATTTTAGAATGAGCCCAAATCTCAGGAAAAAAACACTTTAGATGATGCAACAGGGTACTGGGTCTGCCTAGGATGGAGTTAAATTTCTTCACAGCGGCCAGTATGGTGCTGCGCTTTGGATCTGTGACCAAAATACTGCTGACAACTCACATGTTTTAGCTACTGCTGAGCAGTGCTTGCACAGCATCAAGGCCTTCTGTGTTACTCTACCCTCTACAAGCAAGATGGCCAGGGATGGGCAAGAGGCTGGGAGGGGACACAGCTGGGACAGCTGACCCCAACTGACCAAAGGGATGTCCCATGCCACATAATATCATGCTCAGCAATAAAGACTTGTGGAGGAGTCTTTTCAAAGTAGCCACTGCTCAGAGACCAGCTGGGCATCAGCCTGCTTGTGGGAAGTAGTGAGTGATTGCCTTTGCATCACTTGTTTTTTGTTTTGTTTTGTTTTGTTTTTTTTCTCCTTCATTTATTAAACTGTCTTTATCTTGACCCATTGTGGTGGGTTGACCCTGGCTGGATGTTAGATGCCCACCCACACCACTCTATCACTCCCCCTCCTCAGCTGGACATGGGAGAGAAAATATAATGAAAAGCTTGTGGGTCGAGATAAGGACAGGGAGAGATCATTCACCAATTACCGTCATGGGCAAAACAGACTCGACTTGGGGAAATTAGCTTAATTTATTACCAATCAAATCAGAGTAGGGTAATAAGAAATAAGACCAAACCTTAAAACACCTTCCCCCCATCCTTCCCTTCTTCTCGGGCTTAACCTTACTCCCAATTTTCTCTGCCTCCTCCCCCACATCACTGCAGGGGGACAGAGAATGGGGGTTGTGGTCAGCTCATCACACGTTGTCTCTGCTGCTCCTTCCTCCTCAGGGGGAGGACTCCTCACACTCTTTCCCTGCTCCAGCATGGGGTCCCTCACACTGGAGACAGTCCTCCATGAACCTCTCCAACATGGGTCCTTCCCATGGTCTACAGTTCTTTATGAACTGCTCCAGCATGGGTCCCTTCCATAGGGTGCAGTCCTTCAGGAACAGACTGCTCCAGCGTGGGTCCCCCATGGGGTCACAAGTCCTGCCAGCAAACCTGCTCCAGCGTGGGCTCCTCTCTCTCCACGGGTCCAAGGGTCCACAGGTCTTGCCAGGAGCGTGCTCCAGCATGGGCTTCCCATGGGGTCACAGCCTCCTTCGGGCATCCACCTGCTCCAGCATGGGGTCCTCCATGGGCTGCAGGTGGATATCTGCTCCACTGTGGACCTCCATGGGCCGCAGGGGCACAGCCTGCCCCACCGTCGTCTTCACCATGGGCTGCAGGAGAATCTCTGCTCCCACGCCTGAAGCACCTCCTCCTTCTCCACTGACCTAGGAGTCTGCAGGGCTGTTTCTCTCACACATTCTTACTCTTCTGCCCGGCTGCAATTGCGCAGGTTTTTTTTTCACCTTCTTAAATATGTTATCACAGAGGTGCTACCATCATCGTTGATTGGCTTGGCCTTGGCCAGCGGCAGGTCCATCTTGGAGCCGGCTGGCATTGGCTCTATTGGACATAGGGGAAGCTTCTAGCAGCTCCTCACAGAAGCCACACCTGTAGCCCCCCCTGCTACCAAAACCTTGCCATGCAAACCCAATACACCCATGAGGTTTTTCTCACATTTGCTCTTCCAATCCTCTCCCCCATCCCAATGAGGAGGTAGTGAATGAGCAGCTGGTGGGTGCTTAATTGGTGGCCAGGTTCAACCAACCACAAAGAGGAAAGCATATAATTTTTCAAAGAGGAGAAATGAAAATAGAATTATTTCTGTGCTAATTCTATTGAATTGAAGTAGAAATTAAATAGGAAAAACACTCTTCACTTTTCAAGCCAGGGCGTGTTCAGGGGCTATACCCCATGGCCACACCTAAGCACGTAACAAGCATTCGTCTCAGGTTCCACTTCTTTATCACTAGCCTCTAGATTTGGATAGCCTGATTAGGTTTCCACTCTGTAAAATTGGGCTTCCTAATTATGAACAGAAATTTTATCACTGCTTATGTCTCAAGAACAAATTTTAAGAGAGGCCTATAAAACTTTTGCTCCTCTATAGCAAACGCACTATCCAGACACAAACTTAAGTTTCACAACACAAGAATGAGACAGGTAAGAATGTTTTATTATCCCATTTTAAAGAAAAGGAAATCAAGAAAGAGACAAGGAGCCATCTGTGCAAGGCTACAGAGAGTTAGTGTCAGAGTCAGGGCTGGCTGGCTTTCCTTTCTCTAAACCCTGCATTCAGGTTTGTGGATGACATTCTGCTTCTGCCAATAGTCCATGTAGTTTTACTTCTTTGTTTCTTTAGGAATCCTGAGATAGCAGAACATTTGGAGTAGGATATGTTTGATACAACATTTGCTACAATTATGTTAAAAATCCCTACTGATGATGAACCACTACCTCTGTCATGCATGACTGATATACCAGTTTGTGCAGCTCAAAAAGGCCAGAGAGGTGCATAGTTTAATTTTGTTTATTTATGCTTGCCAATTTAATCCTTTCTTTAATAATTCAACAATGGCACTGTTGCCCCTCCTCCTTAATTAGTCACTGGCTCTTTAAACTGAATGGAGATGATCGTAAGAGTTTCTTCATGTCTTTCATGTTATAGTAAAGGACTCTCAGATATTTTTTCCCCTAAGTCGTTGTTGAATTTGACAGCAGGACTATTCATTGCAGAACTAGCTGCAATTAAAGCAATTATGCAGATCACATGTCTTTCCAGTTTAATAGGTGGGTTTTTTTGTTTTGTTTTGTTTTTTCTTCTTTCTTTTTTTCTTTTTTCTTTTTTTTTTTTTCCCACTTACTGCAGCTTCTCTAAGCCAAAGAGGAGGATAAGGAAAGACAGACAGACAAGTGGACCACCTACTGACTAGGTCCCACCATGGAATTGGAGAATTTGTTAAATACCTTTGTGCCGGAGGAAATTCCTGTGGGGTACTTTGCATCTCAGCTTGCCAAAGGTCATCATCACAACAGCACCCCATGCTCTGTTCCTGCTTCCTAGGCAGGAAGGGGATGGCACACTCTGCAAACACTGATATACCTCTGTTCTCTGCAAAGTGGTTTAGAGTGGATAACTGAACCAAACTATGAATCAGAGGGAAACCAACACAAAGAATAGCAAATATAGAGAGGCCTTCCTTGTAAAAGCTGCAGAAGGAAAAAGATCTTAGTCTTGGGCACCTGTTTATCTAGCCCTTGACTCACAAAGAAAAAACAGGTCACTAATTAAGACATACAGCACAATATGATCTGTTTTTGTTACTGAAAGAGCATACTGACTTCAGTAAAAACTGTGGGTTTACAGACCATCTTTCAAAAGTCTACCCTCAGTCACACTAGATACCTCTGTGCATGTGAGATACTGACCTCCAAAGAACAGTGTGAACAAAGTAAGAAACTGCTGTTCCGCAAGGCATAATTATGAGCATAATTCTGGTCCTCCAGATCCATAAACACTTAAAAGCCTAAAAATCTGAGTATTGCCATTAAATACTTAACTGAAAGGAAAATTAAAGAGACTGACACTCATCTGTAACATGATCTATTGCCTTGTCAACAATGCCTTCTAGTCCTGCTTTTTCAAATTTGCTATCAAGAAAGTATCTCAAATTGCCTGTGAAGCAAGCAGAAGTATCATGTCCAGGCTTCAAAATTACACAGATAATAACTTTACAAACAAGTAAGTTGCTCTGTTCTAAACACACAAACAAAATGGAGTCAGACAATTGACCACCCCTGAAAAAGATCATGCAGTAACATGACAAAGAACTGTTGGCATATCAATTGCATTTTTTAATTCCAGCCCAACTTTCAAAACAAACCAAACATATCCTTAAAGCAAACCTGACGGTACAGATATTTTATCTTCCATGTGGACCAGTTGGCTTCATGTGAGAGCTCAATTAGAAGCAAACATTGCACATAAGTTTGCAAAACATTTTAGACAACAATTCAATATAATAAAACTTTGAAAAATTTGCCTTTTGGATATGTGGATTTTTGCCTGTAGACATCAGGAGAGATGAAGATATTTATGGGATTAAACAGAATTGGTTTTATTATTTGTTAGTTCTAGGAATGCAAAAATATATTTCTTACATGTGTGTGCATGTTATGCAGCCGTCTATCTCCCCCGCCCCATCCCTGCATAGCTCACAGACAGGGGATACATCCACATCCAAATGTGAAAGGAATATTATAATTATGAAGGTCTGACAATGAGCTGCTGCACTCACATTGTCAAAACCTCCAGCACAGTACAGCCCTTTTGTGTTGTCTTGCTGGAAGAAACAGATTCAAGAAGGCTCAAATTTCACTGCTCATTCTCCTTGTGAGACTGTAGTAAGAACTGTGTAATACAGACAGTTTTACATCTTAACAAGTTGGGGACCTCCATCTGTCTTTTGAGAGAATTTGCAACTAGTATAAGATAAAGTAGCGAAAAAATTTAAGGAGGTTTGCAGTAAAAACAATGGAGATTAAAGGTGAGCTGTAAGCCGTCTTCTGTATGTCTCCCTATCTTCTTATACTGTGAGCTATGCAGACCAACTGCACGATTAGGACTAGATTCATAGACAAATACATTATACACATATATACAGACCTTCTTAACTTGGCCTGCATCTGTATATGGGACTCATTTTAAAAGCCTTTAATAAAATTACTCTCATTAATGTCAAATGGCTTTTAATCAGGTCCCTAATCAAGCAGTTTGACACTAATGAGACTAATTTTATTAAGGACTTCCTAAAAGTTTGAGTTCAAACCTTGATTTTACTTGATCTATAGCAAAAGCCGATGTGAAATGCATAGAACAATGATTTTACCTTTAATTAGGCTTTATTAAGGCCTTCAGATGATTTAAACATTTATGCTACTTTGACAGTCAATTAAGGACATCAGTTTACTGTAAACGTTTGAAAAGGGTAGTGCAAGCTTTTAACTTGTCATGTCTAAAGCACAAGAAGCTCTTCATCTACTTGTAGCTTCTACCTATTCAGATAAACAAAATGAATAATGTTACCTGAAGCTTCCAATGTGTTATAACAACTAGAGGGTCTGCAGCAGCAGGAAAATCTTAGTTATGTTTGCAATATACAGTTTCACACAGGCAGGCATAATAGGTATGAGAAGCTGCTCCTCTAATAAATGCAGGGTTATGAGATGACCTCAAGTTGCCCCTTGTCATTTCCATGGTCTCCTCCTAATGCACACAGGAGGGAAGGGGCAAGGAGCAATGTCATAGCAGACATCAAATGTGTCTTGTATTTAGCTGCGCTGCTGCATTGAGGTACCATATGCTGCACTTGGTATAAACCCAGTATAGTAACCTGTTTCTGTAAGTCACTATTTCCTCAAATTAGTTTCCCTGGCTGCTCCAGGGGCAGCAGAGCAGCCTGGTTTTCCTAATAATGAGTTCATGGTAAAGCCAGAATTCTGCTCAGATAATTTTAGCAGTTTTTAACAGAATGTCCAGAGGTATTTCTGACTGTAACTGGTTTTCTGATTTTGTCTTTGTTTTACGTACACTTACAGGTGGTTTTCCAACATACCATGCAACATACTATCTTTTAAAAATTTTCTTTGAACACCTGGAGATAAAATTTTTGAATTAACAGTCACATTTTCATCATATTTAGAGTCTGTCAGGCTTTGAGCTTCACTTTCTTGCCTTTCCAAGAATAAATCTGGTAAACTCTTCGAGTTTTATCAGGTCACTCCAGCTTTCTGTGATACTCCTTGTGAATGGATTTCATTATCTAAGAACAAGTTTCCTTGAGACATTTAGTTGCTACAGCTGGCTTCCATGTGTTAACTTCTCATCCTGACAGTGTTTGCCTGTGACACTAGAGATAAAAAGCTTGCCAGTTGTGTTATATTGTTTTCTCTGTTTATGTTGAAAGGTTTTCCGTTTGGTCCTCACCTGTGCTGAACAAAGCGTGTGCTGTTGGAGGAGGAATTTTTGTTCTCCTAATGCATGCAGTTGTGTTCAATCATCATTTCCTGTAGCGGAAGCAACAGGAACAATATTATTCAGAAATGGTTGCATCATTTTTGTCATCTTGAGACCATCTCACAGCCAAGTTAACAGAATTTTTCTCTGCATCTAGACAATCCGAATCAGGAATAAATACACACCTGGACACACTCCAGAGACAGTCAGCCAGCATTGTACAGTTATGTGACCTGAATCAGTGCCCTCCCCCAAATATACTGGAAACACACCACCCTGATTCAGCGAGCCAGATCCTGTTCACTGCTACACTAATGTAAAGCTGGAGTATTTCTTCTGATGACAACAGAGAGTGATATACAGCTGTGGAGCTGATCAGAAAACTGGCCAGAACTACAGCTGACCAAGCAACTCAGAACACAATTGACTAAGTGAGCACAGGGCACTGTCCTTGGGTGTCTGTTGCATGATGCTGGATTCCTCTGCCACACTGGAAGTAACAAGACTGAGGATTCAGTTCCTTTTACTTTTTATTGAATGTCTACCAAAAATTGCCATTTCTTATTCGTTATTTTAGTGCTGGGGGTGATTATATTTTATCTGGTTTTATTTACTTCATGGATGGATAGAGGAAGTAAAACCAGGATATACCAAAATCCATCTGTGTTGGCAAGTTTTAACGGATCAAGTGAATCAGAGGGTATTGCTTCTCTCTCTGATGGCACACATGTGACTCTTCTTGTCAGAAGGAGGTCTTCAGAAAGCCCAGTCTTCTTCATCTCTCAGGAAGAGCTAGCATGGATTGAACATTTTAAGCTGCTGTCCCTCAGGGTCACACAGGCCTTGCCCAAAGCACCATTCTGAGAAAAAAAATGGTGGTTATAAGATTTATTTGCTGGGTAGAGCTTCAAAATGTAACTTTTAAATGTCACATGCACATCACGTGTGTATCTGTGAGCATGATTTTGTTGCATTCATGAGACTGTTATGAAAGGTTCAGGGAACTTAATGAGCTGATATAAGAGTGGTGGTGATAATCTATATACTATAGATGTACTTCTTATGTTGTGAATATTCAAGTTTAGGGCTATGACCTGCAGAACTGACAAAAACAAATCCTTTCCTGCATTTCAGCAAATAGTTACATGGTAATGTACATACGTGTCACTGAGGAAACAATTCTTCAGAATACAAGAAGGTTAAAGCTTTCCAATGTGCAAACAACATCGCTTTCACGGTGGATCTCCATAGGTGCTCTTTTCTTTTTAATGATGATTTTTTGGAACTGCTAACTATCACAAATATGCATTCTGTACATTAAGCAGGTCCCTGCATCATATTTATTTCATGGAATAATCTGCATTTTACAGCATGAAGAAAACCAGTGTAAATGAAAAGGGCCAGAGAGAAGTGTCAGACTTTTAAGAGTTATCTCGGCAAATGTTCTCACTTGCTTTGTTTGCCCTGTAGTTGCTCAGTTGCTCAATCAAAAATTTAAAAATACAAATATTTGGCTCTAAATTATCCAACTGAGGAATCAACACAGAAGAGATAAAGGAGATGTAAGGCTGACACAGAAGGGAAAAAAGATTAGAGTGCTTATGGGTGTAGAAGAACTTGACGTAATTTAGAACCAGTGTTTTATATTTCTTCCAGAATGAGTGAAACTTTTCTGGGAGCAATCTAATTTCCTCATGAACTGTGGGAGTTTAATTTCCTAACAGCAGAGAAAGGTGGCAAAAACTGTCTTTTGCATCACTCACAACATAAATCCAAACCAAAATCACTTTCATTTTAAAAAACAGTTAAGCCCCCTAGAAACTGTACTTTATTGTCAGTATCACATCATTTACAAAGCTGGGGCATTTAACAGCAAGGAAATTAATATTTAAGGAGATCGTAAATAATATATTACCCACATAGTAAAGTCACACAGTATTCTTATCAGTTATAAGAAAATATGTCTATTTTTGCCTTAACTCTGACCAGGGGCTTAACTTTTCTAGCCTTATTTTGGTAATTAATTATATTCTTTTATTAATTCCTTCTTTCATTCCTTCCTTACCTTTTCTGTCTCCTATGCCCTTCTCTCTTACTCTTGTTATACAACAAAATATACCGGAACCAAAAGTCCATCTAAACATGATCTGTAGATAAACAACTAAGAACTTTTAGCCAAACTTAAGTCTCAGATGATGCTTTGTGGCTATAGATGTATTAAATTCACTTGTTAGTTATCATCATTCTCCAGACGCTACATTTCAGACAATAAATGCACAGGTGAGCACAAATGGACACAGAGGAGGCTTATGTAAAATACAACATTCCCAGAACTTTCTGGGAGAAATGAGTTGTCTGAATTACTGAGCAGCTAAACACATCCAGATACCTCTTCTTCCCTCACAGGTTACTTCCTCCAGTGCCAGTTTACACATCACTGTGCTGAAGACTCACCAATGCTATAACTTCTGATCCAGAGTTACCATTAATCACCACTGTAGGACTCTGCACTTTGAACATGGACTACCAGTTATGGAACACTAGGATACTACCTGTCATGAACATATGATACCTTAGGATCTCTCAGCAATGCCGTACTAGATACACATCATCATGGTCATTATCATTCATGAAAACTTTCAGCTATGATGTCCCTTGTTTTTCGTGATAAGCAGAGTTGAGCACAGAATAACATCCCAAAAGTAGGACATACAGAATAGATGTCTTGGTGAGAATGAAGGGGAGAAATGATGGGATGGACAAAGAGGGAAGAGAAAAATCTTTCCAGCAACAGAAAGATGAGCAGAGAAGGAAAGGCAGATGGACTGCAAAGAGGAAAAAAAAATTTTTTTAAGAAAAGGATACAAAGGCAAGAATTTGGGAAAGGAAAGAGCTCTCATCAATGGATTACTTTGTCCTTTGTGCCAAATCAAAGAACACCAAAGAGGCTGTGACAGAAACTGTCAGTGCACCTCTGCTCTTCAGCAGGCAGAGCACCGAGGCATCTGCAGAGAGGTGCATTTTCTCTGTCCATTGTAACAGAAATGCCAGAACTGTCTCCTTAACAAATCAACACAGAAAAATGAATTTCTGAGGTAAGAGATCAGTGTCATCCCCTTGGAAAAAAACACTTTGCACTCATAGTATCTTTCTTTGTAGCTGGGCCATTCTTACTGGGTGTCTGTGTTTCTGCCCTCCATCTCCTTTCAGACTTAAAACCTGCCAGGATGTATCTGTAGCTGAATCCTTTTCCATTTTTGTTTAAAACTGAAAAACAATGAGTAGGAACTTCCATTTTGCACTCCTGGCATTGGTTTAATTACTACAACAACAGGGAAGGGCATATACAGTTCCACCAGTGGTCACACTGCCCTTCTGTTTGGTAAACACTTTGACTTCTTCACTATTCAGGAGCAAGAAAGTTTGTGAATGGTATCTTAGGAGAAAAGGATGTTCCACAGATGTGACTTTGAACTCCCTGAAGAGGGAATTATTACAGACGTATAACAGAATTATTTCTTATTTAACCACAAATAAATAGAAGTTATATATCCTAAAAGACCCCTTCCCAACTTCTTCCTTGTCTGGAACACAGTGTTCAAAAACTTGCCATACTTCCTAAATGATAGGTTGGTGTTCTTTCAGCCTCCTTCCCCATTAATAAGCTCACCACTTCCAGGTCATATCTTTTGTTAGACACAGGCTGTAGTAAAGAAGCCCTTTTTCATTTCAAGGCCCAACAAATTGCACTGAACAAGTTCCATGCAAAGAAATGGCAGGCATATAACTCATAGGACTTGTACTGGGAGCAGTGGAGAGCCCCAAGTTAAAAGGGATGCTCTAAAACTATTATTTCTACACTTAATTCAGTGGAAAAGGTGCCCAGGTTCTCTTACAGATTAAAGACATGACTTCTACTTCCTCACACAACAAGAAGAGGGCAAAGAAGATTAAGCATAATCACCCTATCATCATGAAGTTAGTTTCTTAGGCATGTACGTGAATAACATGACAAGATAAGTCTCATGGAAGCACGTGAACAAAGAGAAGGGAACAAGAACTGAGAAGAAAATCCAACATCTAAAGCAGGTAGCAAAGGTGACTGTGAAGCAGCTGAATACTAGCTCTCCTAGTGAAGGGCCTGCAATGGTCTTTGAGAGGGGTTTGGGCACAAATGGAACTAGTCCAACTAGAGCTCATGAAATGAGGGTGGGCCATGCTGGAAGATGCGGGATTACATTTTCTCTCTTCAGGGAAGGATATTTAGCTATTATTTTTTAATGATGTTTATAGTTTGAAAATTGGGTTGGATTCTCACTTGCCACTGGACCACTCTTTTTAGCAAGAATATTATCTAAGTTATATGCTAACAACAACATATTGGCCTAAGAAAAGAACAGTGAAATAAACAGTGCTTTTGCCTTTGATGGTTTCTAGGATACTATAATAGGAAAGGAAGATCCTATAGCTACTTACAGCACAGCTGAGTCAGTTTTACAGAAAAGGGTAGGTATAATAATTCTGACTCGGTACAATTGAGAAACAAGTTAACTGGAATGTTAACTCAAGTGAGCTTGGGTGAAAAAAAACAACTTCTCTTATGTGGATGAATTTACTCAGATGAGTCATTTCAGATAAACAATCTTTCCACCATCATACTGAAGGTGCCCAAGAAAATTTCCATAGCTAAAATTCATAGCCAAAACCCAGAAATGTCATTTTGATGCTTACTTTCTGCATATATTTGAGATTCTATACTTGAAACTTTACAATCCAATCAGAAGCTGGAGAGGGAAAATGCGCAGTTGTTCTTCTGAAAAGAACTTGGGATTTAGTGTCACAAGATGCTGGGTCAGGCACTCAAGCCAGCTGAAAAAGATTTCTGCTTCCACCATCCTTTTCCCTCCATGCCTTAGCCATTCATCCTAGCTATGCACTGTGGGTTGCCAGTAAAGTTAGTACAGCTATTTGCATTGTCAACTAGATCTCTGAAATTAAAAAAAAATAAAAAGGAAAAAAAGAAAAAAGAAAGATGTAAGTTACCATTATTTTAATGACACAGTTTAGATTTCAGCCCAGCCAAAGAGATGCATCTGCGCAAATGGGAAGATGGCAAACAAGCATGCTGGCACAGGTGGCAGTACAAGCAGTGGGAGTCTCTTCAGATAGTTTTGCAACTAATGCTAGTATATTTTCAAATTATGCCTGCCAGTATGGTCATAACTATAATGAGGTGGGAGCCAATCCTTCAAAAAAGACAATAAACACAGTCAAGGAAGGAAAGGTAAGAGAACGCACAGGCTGAACAGAATGGAAAAATATGCAGTGCAGCCTTATTCATAAAAATAAAATGAAATCCACATAGTAACTGAATGAGGCACTATCAGCCCAAATATCAGTGATCAGGAAAAGCCCAGACTCACATCTGTTCCAAGGTCCAGACCCAGATTCTATTTCTTCACTTACCAACAGACAGGAAATAAAGGATCCTGCCTTTTATTTCCTTATGTGAATCACTGAACTTCTGCCATTAAACTGCTCAAGGGAAATGCAAGGCTTGGGCTGGAGCACACCTTGGGCAGAGGACTGCTCTGCCAAGGCCCTGTCCCAATTTCTTTCTGTTCCTTTCTCCTGCCCCAGACTCTTTATCCCAGTGGAGTACTTTCACCCGCCCTGTTTCTTGTCTTCTCTACATTCAGGGCAGAAGGCTTTCCTCCTCCGCATTGCCAGAAGGTGCATAAAAGACAGCTGTCAATTATGCTCAATCTCACAATGACCAACAAGAAGTGGGAACAGCAATTGCTGCATGAAAGTCATGCTTTGCAGTGGACTGCACACAGGCTTAGGGGTACAGACCCTATAGTCTACACACTAGGAACAGTGAGAGGCACGCCCAGTAAGGGTGAGCAATCTTGAGGTATCCGCTGCTGAATGCAAAAAAGTGTCTAATGTACAGGTGAAAACTGTCACTCAAACTTTCAACATACATAGGAGATTTTTTGGGAGAACAGCGATGTGCACAAAACAGGCATCACCTCCTGTTTCAAAGCATAAGGAGGCAGGTATTTGCTAAGGAAAAAACTGGTAATATAATTGATCATGTACAAAATCAGTGGTTTATTTTAAAAAAACCTCCAAACTTTAGTCTTTTCAAAAGCAGTTGAAGTTAAAAGTAAATAAAATCAGAGGCAAGCCTGAAGCATGGAAAACTGCAGATCAAAGAACTGTGTACCAGCAAATTGGATCGTATGGTGGCTGGTGTCAAGTGACCTAGCTGCACTGTTTATAAAAAACAGTTATGGTTGAAACTAAGGAAATCTGAATACTCCTTTGGATTCCAAAACTATCCATCTTTCTAAGGCAACCTCTAAATGACTCCCTGACACAACCTCCATTCTTTGAAGATTTCTCTTTTCTTCCCTGAAGAGTATTCTTTCATCTACTATGCTCCAGACTCTCCCACTCCAAAAGCTGATGAACACGTACCCCCAGTTCCTTCTGAAAACGTTCTCTCTTCCAGAAGGTCTTCAGGGGCCAGCACGTCTGCTTGCAGGACTTCTTCCTGGAGGACTCTGGGCTGCCACTTCCTTTGAATAGATATGCCCTCTGTCGTTTCCTCCTTAATTATGACCCCAGGGTGCCTAACACATCTCTGGAGCACTGATCTGCGAAACTCACATAGAAAAGTGCTGGAAAGTTGAAATGAAGCACAGCACAGTAGAGAGGCTGCCAGAGCTGGTGAGCCAGAGGGATTTTCAGGCTGGGAAAGGACTAGAAAGGAAAGAATAATTTCAGGACTAGGTAGGCAAAATAGCGAGAAGAGAGGCAATTAGATCAAATAGGAGGAAAGTGAGAACTGAGACTGAGGTCAGATCCTGGATCACAATCATTTGGAACTAACAATAGAGGAGGGATTCAGGGATTAGTATCAATAAGTAAAGGACAAGAGAGAGACACATGGAAACTTGCATTTTGAGCAGTCAGCCAGATATTGATTTTGATCATAGCAGAGGGGTAAGCATGTGGGGAAAAAAAAAAGAGATAAAAGGCACAGGTTGTGAAATAGTGATGAAATGGACCAATTTAGTGCCCTTGCTCAGAGGAGAAAAAACTTTCCCCTGAGCGTGGTGTGTACAGACAAGCTATCTGGCCTCCAATAGAGCACAGAAGCAAGCTCAGCTACCAGCTGCAAGCAGTCCACATATAGCAGGTACACTGAATAAAACTACACCACTGCTGACAGTCCCCTCAGTGGTCTCTCCACTCACCTGGTGCCCAGTATACTTACTTCCTAGCTGTGTTAGAAAGAAACAGCTTAAATTAGAACATGGCACAGGTTAAGAATGCAGGAGTTATCACCTTTTTTTGGGGGGGGCGGGGGGAGGGGAGTGCAGTCCTGCCTTAAGGATGCGGCTGTGATGAGGTACTCAGCAAAACTTTGCAGTTTGGGGTTCACGCTGAAACGAGTTCAAATGCTCCACTTTACAACCAATGTCCAAATGCTCCCACACTAGCAATGATTGCCATCTGCCTCAGTGCCCTCAGCAAAAAGGACTATAATCATAGAAAAAATGCCACCGGGGACTATGTCCCTCCTTTTTCAGAGGCTGTTTTTAGGTATAGCGTAACTTTCACAACATTTTTGTTAAGCTACGTGATGCAATGCAGCATTAGGAAAAGATACTTGAGGACAATGATGTGTTTATCCAGTCTACGGATTCCTAGCGGCTTTGGTGCCTGTGTATAAAACACTCTGTCATATAAGGGAAGTTGGAAGTAGATACATGACAGCGCGGCTTTATTTTTTGCTTGCTGTTTGTGCCAGAAAAAAATCCCACCAGCTATAGCTGGAAATAAGGCAGTCAAAACAACAGTAAAATTCACTGAGAAAAGATCAGAAAATAGATTTTTAATTTATCCTCTTCAGAACAACAAACTGAGAATGCACAAGGTTCAGGTTTTGTGACCCATTGATTGCTATGTACTTCAGTAAGGTGGCCATTCATGATTAAACATACTTTAAGCACTCCAGATATGGGGAGAGAGCTGACTTGGCTAATTACCATTGAAGCAATCAAAAAGGAGGGACAATTGCTAAAGGAGATATAATGTCATATTCAATGACTGTATATTTATGAATATTAGCTGTGAGATGTAACCGTCTGGGCCTAACACCGTTCTTGCTGAATCCGATGGGAGTGTTGATTGTGGTTTCAGTAGAAGAATGATTTGCTAAACAGTGAGCCATCACCTGTGAAATCCCAGGGAAGGTGAGCCACGTTGAGGTCTTGACTCTACAAACAGGACTAAATAGTATGTTGTAATACACTGAGCAAATGATAATGCAAACTACAGGAAAAAACACTAACGAGGAAAAGCTAATCACTGGCAAATAATTTTTTGGCGACATAGAACAAACAGGGAGGTAGAGAATGGATTTCCTCCTTTTCTCCCCTTTAAAAACAATCAGAGGATATGGGAAGATGTTAGTCATTAATATAATACTGATGTTTAAGGGACAAAAGAATGAACTTAAGGCAGAGAATGGTTTAAAGTGAAACACGTGGGTTTGGCTGCCTGCATTTTATGATGTCTACTTTATTAGGAAAACAGTGGTTTTAAAGATCAGAGCACAGGTCTTGGGGGAGGCGAAAAGGAACTCCATGTTACTGTATGACTTTCTGTAAAGCATTTAACTTCTCATATTTCACATCCCCATGAAAAGGAGAATGATGGCTGCCCGGCTTTGTAGGACACCTTAGGTTCCTCAGAGAAAAAACCACACATTTACATTAGTGCATTACAATAGTATTTCTCATGGTCAAATTCCTTCACAACCTGTAATGGATCCCCACAGTGGGTCCGTTGGACTGAATTTTATACATGCGTATGCTAACTTTCAAATAAAAGGGAGCAGATCTACAGGTTGTCCAAAGGCATTGTGGTGGCTCTAAGGTTTAGTCCGGTAAGCGACAGTTTGGGCTTGGGTGGACGTGAGTTTTCTCCTACCCTATCAGAAACCTCCAGTTGCTGGTGGCATTTGGGCCACCACACAACCAGCAGCATCTTTCCCAGGCCCGCACGCATCCCACTGCTGGAAGCACTTCCCAGTAAGGTGGCAGGAGCTGCAGCCACGCTGCACGGGGACAGGGACGAGGGAGCACCAGGGAGGCCACGCTCCTCGGCTGGACCACCGCGCCTCTGCTGAAGCGGCAGCCGCTTACTTTTCTTTCCGAATGTGGCGACCACGAACAGACTTTGGTGGTCACTTCAACGTTAAATGATGCCAAGCAACGTTTGTAGAAGAACATCCAGCAGACTCCGGCAAGGCGCAGCCCGTGACTGCCGGCGGGCCAGCTTTGAGGCCGTTTGTGTCTCGCCTCATACCCCGGCCCCCTCCCCCGCAGCCGGCGGGGCGGGCCTGGCCGTGCGGGGCAGCCGGGGCTCTCCCGCGGCCCCTCCTGGCCCCCGGCACCCCGCGGGGCAGAGTCGGGGGGCCGCAGCCGCTGCCGGGCACGGGGCCTTGCCGCAGGCCTCGCACCTCGCCGCGGCTCCCGCAGCCCCACCGGCGGGGCCGCGGCCTCCCAGCCCGGCGGGGAAGAGGGGGCAGCCCTCGGGGGCGGCGGCGCCCGGGGCCGGCGGTAACCGCGGGCCCGGGAACGCGGGGGACGACGGAGCGCGGGGCCGGCACGGCTGCCATTTCCCCTGGCCCTCGGCGCTGCCGGGGGGGAGCGAGGGCGGGCGGCAGCGGCGGCGGAGGAGGAGGAGGAGGAGGAGAAGAAGAAGGAGGAGGAGGAGGGAGGGGAGAGGAGAGGGAGGTGGCCGAGCCGGAGTGAACTGAGGCGCTCAGCTGCCAACACTCACACACCGCCTGCCGCCGCAGCCGCGCTGCTCCCGGACTCCGGGCAAGAGGGAGAGAGGCAAGGCGAGGAGAAGCCAGAGGCGGGAGAGGAGGCAGAAGATCGCTGGCAGCGGGAAGGAAGTCAGAGGGGAGGGAAGCGCGGAGAGAGGGAGACGGAGCCCTCCTCCCGGCGGAGAGACGACTTCCCATGCAGCTGGGGACAGAGGGAGAAGCTGGCGCTCAGAAACTGTGAGAGCAGCTTTCCAAGCAAGTTACTTAATCCCCGAAGAGCGGCGGGAGGAGGGGACAGCAGCAATCACCGATCATAACCATTATTCCCAACCCCTCATCGTTTAACCCCCGGGCGGTTCAATGCACTACTCCAAGCTCTTCCTAGTTTCTTCCTCGGGGTAACTTGGGACGACGCTCCGCCGGTGCCGCCCGGAGGTGAGGAGAAGAGCCTCGGAAGAAGGAAGAAGTTTTGTGGGGATTGTGAGCGGAGGAGGAGAAGATGGGCTGGAAGCGCCGCTGCTGCTGGGGAGGCGGAGGCGGCGGGGACCTTCTCTGCCGGCTCACCCTGCTGCTGGGGTTCCTGCT
Organism: Theristicus caerulescens; assembly: GCA_020745775.1. Taxonomy (NCBI): domain Eukaryota; kingdom Metazoa; phylum Chordata; class Aves; order Pelecaniformes; family Threskiornithidae; genus Theristicus; species Theristicus caerulescens. Next base: position 39,378,914 of record CM036583.1, on the reverse strand, counting down.
GCCCGCCTGCAGGACGCGCCTGTACACCAACCACTGGGCTGTGCGGATCACCGGGGGGCTGCCGGAGGCCAACCGGATAGCTAGCAAATACGGATACATCAACATCGGACAGGTAACCCTCCGTACAACTACTTCCGAGCGGGCGCCGGCGGCGCGGCCGGCGGGCGGGCGGGCAGGGTCCGCTGCCGGCGCCTTGCGCCGCCGGGGCAGGGGCAAGGGACGGGCAGCTCCGCGGCCGCCGCACGACCCCGGCCCCGCCGCGGGCCCCGCCGCCGCCGCTGCGGGGCGGCCTGCGAAGTCCCCCGCCGCCCCGGCCTCCTGCCGCGGGCCCGCGGAGGTGATGCGCGGGGGCAGGTACGCCGGGGCCGCGCCGGAGGGGTGGGGGCCGGGGCCGCGGCCCCGGCGCACCCTCCGCGCCCAGCGGAGCCGCCCGCGGGCCGGGGGGAGGGGGGGCCGGGGGGCCCCGCCAGGGTCTGCCCGCCGCCGCGCTGACTCCGCGGCGGCTGAACTTTGCGCTCCGCGCCTGGCACCCTCCGGCCCCCCTTGCAGAGGAAAAACCGCCAATGCAAGAGCAGCTCGTCCGGCAGCGAGCGCCCGTCTCCCCGGCAGCCAGGACGTGGCAGCTGCGGCCGCCGGCCCGCCGCGGGGGGCGTCCCGACCCCCCTTCTGGCGGGGCGTGCGGAAGGAGAAGGTGACAGGGCTGGCCCCGGGGTCCCGGAGCGGCTGCCGGGCGTGCGGCGGCCGCCGGGGTCCCGCGGGGAAGGGGAGCGCGGCCGAGGGGGCCGGGGCTGGCCCGGGGTGGGAGCCGGGCCGCCGCGGCCCGGGCTGCTGTCCCGCGGCCCGCTCGCTTTCCGCCGGGTTGGTTGTGAAACGAGGGGAGAGAAAAAGTCTGCTCTCGGATGCCGGCGCCGCAGGCAGAGCTTTCCCGGCCCGCGCCCGGCCGGTTGGGCAGCACCTGAGCTCTGCGGGGCCCGCAGGTGTTTCGCTAGAAAACACCTGGACTGGCTAGGTACAGAGATCACCCCGTGAGAAAATTCTTGGGTCCAGCCAGGGCCAGGAACTGCAAGTGAGGAAACACCTGGTTCTCGCTGGATCCCATCATGCTGAAAAATCCCTCGCTGCTACAGCTAGGCACAGTCGCTGTTTAAAATGTCCAAAGATCACTTTTTTCCCTAGGCTTTCCTGACAATTATCCTCAAAATATGAGTTGCGCATGTAGGGTTTAGCAAGGTGAATGCCTAAAAAATAAACCATTCCGTTGCACGCTTGGCTGTGAACATCCAAGCACAGTCTTTCTAGACAGTATTTTATACTACGTGAATTGAAAGTTTAGAAATGAGCATTTACAGGTACAGAAGGCTTCATCTTATACATGAGATTCACAAAAACGCAGCTGCGTTTACACAACAGGCCTTTTACATCAACCAGATCAAAGTGAGACCCGATTTTTATTTGTGTTTTAGAATGAGTTCCCATGTATTGCATTATTGACTCAAAAGTTTGAAGTGCACATCTCAACTGTTCCCAGTCATTGCAAGCTTGAATAAAACAGCTGTGCAGTCTATTAGGATGAATAATTTACATAAGAAAAGCTGGAGAATGGCACTGAGGTGGCAGAAAGCATGATGTATAAAGATTCAGTTACTTAAAAAAATTGAGTACCAACTTCCCTCTTGCAGCACTTGGGCAGGTAGGCAATGTTACTCCCACTTAGAGGCACAAGAATTTGGGAGGAAGCTTTCATGTCAAAGTTGAACCCCCACCTTGAAACTGCCATTTAGGAGTCTAAGTGCAAACATTTTTGCATCAATATCTTTCTTTTTTGTCTTACACACGTCTTTTGCTCAAGGTGTTCCTCTGTATTCCTATCTGGGCCTTTATAGTGCCAAAATAGCAACAGTTAGTCAGTTGGAGGATGCACTTCTTCCCCTTCTTCCCCTTTCGTCTTTTGTCAGGCCAGCTGGCTCACTCAGAGCCTGCTTTTTTATACCTTGCACATCCAAACCTCATGTTGAATTAAGGAAAGAATGTAGTAAGCCACTGTTGCTTCTTATGTGTCAGTGAAAGTGCCATGTATACACCTATGAGATATTAATAATAGATACAGTACTGATCAGGTATACAGATGGGAATGAGAGAAAATAGAGACTATGAATAATGAAAAACTGGAAAATACATTACTGGATATGCAGATGAAAAGAGAGCATATGTGAAGGGAGCCAATACCATTACTTAGTTATGCAGATAAGGAAAGTGCAAGTAGAAGACGAATATAAGAATGTTAAATGATAGATGAGAAAGAAAACTTCAGTAATAATATGAAGTAGACTGATGGGTGATTCCTCATCTTCTGGCTGTAACCAGCCTTTAAGAACAAGAAGCAGGCAGTGGGCATACATAAAGAAATTGCGTAGAACTTCCTGTATGTATCTTGGATTGGAGTAACTGGGTGCTAGATGTCATTGTGCTGTGCCAATGTAGAGCTCACTGCTCTGCCGTTACAGTTACATGCCCTAAGAAGTGTTGTGCATTTGCACAAAGTCTTACACAGAGTTTCCTTTCATGGGTACCTTTTTACGATGGCCAGTGTTCAGTTTCTGATAATTTCTTGCAAAATCGTCTCCAAATGGTATTTCTGTGCCAGCGTGTTTGTTAGTATGTTGGTGGTCAGTCTAATGTCTGTTCTTCTATTCCCAGCTAGTGCTTATAGAACTTTCAACAGACTGACCTGGCCGCTAGATAGAATTTATAATTTGAGAATTCAGCGTTCATAAAATAATGCAAGTGGCTGTGGTCTGACCATGCATAGTTTAACATGTAAATATATGGTTCAAAGCCTATGTAAAATAATTCTATAACTGTATTTCTTAAAAATAATAAAAAAAGTGCATCGTTTTCTGTGAAGCTTCTCGATCACTCTTTGTAGACTGTATCCCTTGATAAAGATGGGTAAAAGGAGTAAGGTATTAACTTTTAGAGAAAGGAAGTCAGGAATGGTCTGGACTGATGAGGTAGATTTGCCCATTATGGGCCTTTTGCATAGGTTTGGAAAAGCAGGAAGATATTTGGCACAGAACAGGAAGTGCAAAAGTATATGAGAATGGGGCAAGAATCTACTGTTTATTATTGAGAGACAACTGCAAGCAATTTAAAAATCTGTATGTAGTGTGAGATGTTGAAAGACATTCTCTTAGCTGAATACACTGTGAAAACACTGAAAGAGATAACCAGAAAGCAGAATTCTCTGTTAGAGGCAGGACTTCACATGCTTCATGTCTGTATATTGGAGCAGCTATGGCCAGGCAATTAAACTTTGGTTTTGCAGATAATATCTCTCCTGGGTAAGCTGAAATATTATAATTAAAGCTGCAAGTGTCAGTAAAAGCTAAGCTGTTTACTTCTGCTTGAAGAAGGTAATTACAAATCTCATAAAAATGCACATCAAAAATAATCTGAAATAGATTCAAAAAACCTAGTGTAATGCATGAAGCATAATATTTTTCATTAAAATAAATTTGTGAGCTCACCTTTAAGAATAAAGTGCAAAAAGCTAAATCCGAATCCCACTATGGCTGGCCCAAAGAACCGACTCAGTACAAATGACCCAGAAAAATAATGGAATTAAAATATTCAAGATAAGAGGCAGTGAAACTGTGTATAAAAAAATGAAAGTCAAGTAGGTACAGTTGCAAAGTTGCAAATCAGGAGTGTTCTAACCAGGATTTAATTGCATGATTAGAGCTGAAGGGAATAGTGGAAAACAGGGGTTCTGAAGGTCTTATTTTTACCAGCCACCCTGTTAATTTTGCATGAGTGGAAATGAAAGGTGCTATAGAAGAGAGAGAGATTAGGGTAGGTTAGGAGTAAAACAGTTAACAGTAGGCAATATTTGGGTTGTGTTTCTGGAAATCTGGCATTGAAAGGTATATTAAGTTGGTCAGCGGAGACAAGACAGTAGACCCAGGAAGGCTGTGCGTCATAAACACTGGACAACATCCCTTCTCCCGGTTTTTGTTATTTGGTGCATTCCCAGTAACAAGCGGAATTTAGCTTTCCCTTTTTTTGGTGCTCGTGCAATTTGGAGAATACCCAGTTGAGTCTTGAAATACCTCTTAAGTCCATTTTCATTGCCATGGTGATGGCAGGAAAGCTACAAAGCCTATCTGAATGACTGGACGAGTCAGTCAGAAATAGATGGCAGAAAGGGACGTTAAAAGAGGCCTTGAGATCACCTGCTGGTGAGCAACTGAGAACTCCTGCAACTCACAGCTTCTGGTAAACTCCTGTTGCCCTCAAACTTCTGTGGTCCCCATCTCCTGTTACAGGAATTTGAAGCTTTAGCTTCTTCGCTTATTGAAAAGAGTTTTCCATTAATTTTTTGGGAACACGGTGCAAGAGAGAAAGAATCCTCTTTTACTCTGTGTTTTCCCAGGCTACATGTTCTGGTTCTTGTTCCCTACAGATTGTTCCAAGGTACTGCTCATTTATCCTGTATTTCCTTACCATTACCAATGTGAAGTTGACAGTAGACATAGAAGCTTGTTCTTCAAAGATACTTGAATTCTTGCAGTGAATCTAGTGAGACTGTCATTAATTTTCTGCATTTACGGCTTGGAAAAGCATAGAACAGCAACTTTGACTTATCATTGTATCAACTGTTTTTCAGTTTCCGTTGGAAAACTCTTTCCCCCACAGGACTGCACGAAGGTTACGTGTCACAAAAACAGAGGCAGTAGATCCCCTTACTGACTGATGCAAGCGAGCAGGATATCCTTCAGAAAGCCAGTGATTTTGATTGCTGCAGTTAGTGCCATCAGTTTAGATCTTCTGATTTGGACAGTAGCGCCCACTTGAGCTGACACTCAAATTAACAGGCCTTAATTTAAGGCCTATTGAAGGCCTGTCCCATAACTTCAGGCTTGGTTTTTGGTTTTTGGTTACTGGTAACGTCATTTCTGTGACATAACCACAGCTGCATTAAAGACGATGGAGCAAACGCAGTGAAACATCAGCATAAGCTACAAAAGAATTGGCCCAAGGTCTCCTGTGTTTCATTGGGCTTTGAAATAGCACAAACATGTAATATCAGGACTTAAATGCATGGAGCTGACTTTTTTTTTCCCTTTTCCGATGTATCGCAGGCATTTCTGGCCTACCCTTGAAGGACAATTAGTAGTTTCTCTAGCAAGTGAATCCTTGTCTCATGGGAAAAAAAAGCCTCTATTTTTTTTGCATGAGTCTTTTAAGAAAGTGGTCTGGACTAGCAATCCCTCTGGGACTGTGATAAGGTAGTATAATGCAAAGCAGCCAAGGAGTTGTTCTAAGTTACACACTGGATGGAGCAATTTGGGGTATACTGCATCCCCCAGCAGCACGTTGCTGACATATTTTGCCCTTCTACCTTTCAGTGGCTGCACTAAGCAGACCTTTCTCTTAGAGCAAAGGATCTGTCACTCGGTTTTGGGAAAGTTACTTTCACTGTTGGCAGCTGCAGAGAGTTAAACATATAGTCTGCCTAGCGTTTTGTACAATTGGCATAAATATTATGACTCTGTTGACAGCCTGGAGATTCCTTACTATACAGTGAAAGAAGGAAGCTTTCTTTTGATACAGCTGTGAAAATTAAGGTATACTGATATGTCATCTTGAGTCCCATGAATTTCCTCGTTTCTTGTAAACACAGCTTCTCACTGGATATAAGTTTGTGGTTTGGTGCTAAAATATCCCAATAGACTGGGGAAAGGAACACCAGCTTATAGAGGGATGACTTGTGAAGCATCTGAGAGGCTGGGAATGCTACTCCAGGCTCCGATGCTGAAGGCTTTTGTGCTCTTGAGCTGTTGACTTAAGCTTTTTCCCCTCACTTCTTCATTTATATAGATAAAAGAGGAGGAGGTCCAGTAAATGACTCTGGGCACATGAGCTTATTTTGACTTGAAATGTGCGGGCTTCAAAATAAGGAAGGTTTTCTAGGTTTGTGCTGTTCTAGAAAGTGATGCCTCATCAGTTTCAGGTTGCTGTCATCAGGTGCCAGGAGTTTCTCATTCAGGCAGGAGACTTCCCTTGACGGTGCAGGAGAGCAGGAGAAACAAATAGGCTAATACCCCAAAGGTGATGGAAGAATGGAAGAGATAAAGATATCTTATCTGTGGCTCCAACAAGGGAGAGAAATGCTGTGTTAATTAGTATAGGAGTAAACTTTAGATTGTTCTATTCCTTTTTCTTTCTTAATTCTAGGCAGGGGCTGAGGACGGGTCAGCACTTTTCCAAATCACATCTTTGCTCTCCTAATTGTATTCTTCCAGTAATTTTTCTTTTCTGATCTCTTCCAGGGTCTAGTGGCCTACTTCCCACCCTTGGCAAGTGACAGACTACCCTTTTCCTCCAATTTTCTTCCTGCAAGGAATACACACTGTTTGCCAAAAGACACCTAAGTGTGCTAAGCTTGAGGTGTGGCCCAGGAGTCACTGTTAGATATACAGATGTGTTTTTTAAGATAATATAAATGCTGATGTGATTTGTGAAAAGGTGTGGTGTTTTTGGTTTTTTTTATTGGGAGTTTATAGATTTAAAGCCAGCAAATCACAAAAAGAGTTAATAAATATTAGTTCATTTCAAACCTGAGGTCCCAGTGATGGCACAGAGAAGACATTGTGTAAAAAGATTGATTGATCAGAAAGAATGGGAGGAATGGCTGTTTTCCATGTTCCAAATCTATTCCTGATGGGAGGCAAAAGGAAGTTTTGCAAACTAAGTAGCTGAAATTGGAAGACTAGGAAAAAAGCATTCAGTTAAGAGAAAAGGGAGCTTATTTTAAGATAAAGAGCCTAAAGCAAGGTTGTTGTCTTCAGCAAAGGAAGGAGTTTGCTGCCGTAATCTCCACCACCTTACATGGATGACTCAAAAAAGCAGGATGGTAGGCCTCTGTGTGCAAAGAAGTTCAGCTACGCCAGAATAATAATATAGAGAGTTAACAGAAGAGACATGCCCCTTAAGAGCCTTTGGTCACAGGACTGAAACAGAGTATACTCTTACTAAAATTTAATACCTGGGATAAGTTTAATGAAGTCCTGACTGTTAAAGATGCAAGTACCAGGACCTATGGTATTAAAAGAATCAAAGCTAGGTGTACTCTAAGCTGTATGCACATGCACATGTAGTGGGGTTACACAGATACACCAAGGAAAACTGATTTTTTTCTTATTCGTGGCAGAAAAAAGTACATTTAGGGACTGGTAGAGAATAATCACCAGATGGAAAGGTCTTCAGAAAATGTAAGCACTGAAACAACATTCTTGCAAATGCTCACATGCCACAAAAAGAGAAAGCCAGCACATATTGGAGAATACAAAGGGTATGCCATGGCTAATTACTTCATACTTAGCAGTAATTCTCTTGTCTGTGCAGTTAAAAATTGGAGGGAGGAAAGAGAGCAGAGCTTACTACTACTATATGTGAGCTTTCATTAGGAGTTGGATGAAGAAAAGGATGTGCCAGATGGGTTCTGGTGATAGAGGCAGTCTAATAGTCTTTGGATGTTGTTACACAATGAGGGAAGATGAGAATCTCATTTAACAGCATCATAGTCAAGCTACAAATTACGTGATGATTTTTTATTTAAAGCACTTAGGTAAACACACTCTAAGTTATACTTTTAAGAATAGCAATTAGTTGCAAGCCCAGCTTACAAACAGCAATGTTTGTGGGAACTGCTCCTCTCAAACAAAATACATAAAGAAATGGACCAGACTAGATTAAAACAGAATAACCAGAAGAAATCGGTAAAAAATTTTGAGGTAAATCAGTAGTGCGTTATAACCTCTGGCTGACAATGGCTGACAGTTGTAGAAGTGAAGAGCAAGGGGGACATCTCTACAGATCAGCTTGTCCATCGCAGTGCTGTTGAGGAGGATCAGCGATGCCCACGTCTTTCCTGACAGATACTTAACCAGTTTTCAAAGATCTTCAGTAAGGAATCTCCACAGTGCCAGGGCATGGTCGATTCTAGTGGCTCGTTATCCTCTTTGCCCTGGTGAAGCCTAAGCCATATCTGTCTTCCTGCAGTTCAAAGCCTGAGTTTCTTGTTTCTCTATGCACATAAAGAGTAGCAACATCAGAAAAGTTGTAGCATTCCACTCTTCCTGCCACCCACTTTTATCTTTTTCCATCCAAGCCCAGTCCTTTCCTGTGTTTTGCATAGGTCAGGCTTTCACTGATCAGTCTTGCTGTTTGACTCTGGTCTTTCTAAATGATTCTCATCTTCTTGAGCAAGGAGCTGCCAGACCATTACAGCTGAGTACAGCATAAGGATTCCTTCAGTTGCCTTGAGGACAGCACTCCTACTTATGTAGCCCATTGCAGTGTTTGTCTATCCTGTAGCCATATGACATTGTTGACTTAGTTCAGCTTGTGATCTGCTATTGTTCACAGATTGATTCTGCCAAATTCCTAGGCTGTTGTTCTCCAGCCTGAATTTGTCCGGTAGATTATTATTGATTAGGTGTAGTACTTTGCATATGCCTTTGCTGAATCTTGCCCTGTTTTTCCAGACTTTGTTTTACAGTTTCAGTTTGTTTTGAATTCTGTTCCTGCCCCTGAACGTGTTTGCAGATCTTCTCTGCATGCATGTTTAATAGGTGTCTTTCCTATGCCAATATTCAGGTCACTAGTTGAAATATCGACCAAAACAGTTTCTAGAGGAACTCTGGCAGGTAGTCATTTGCTGCCCTGCTGTAATAAATAGATATATCAATGTTACTTACATAGTTTTGACCTACTATTCCATAGTTTAATTTTGTGCCCTACTTCAGGAATTTGAGGGGGACTGTTAATCAGATAATACTTGAAGATAGATACAGTTTTTCATTTGCAAAGTATCAGCTCAAAATAAATACGACAATCTCAAGGATATTGGATTGGACTGGATCATCAATGATTGCTATTATATACCTTAAGGTGGTCATCAGTGGATTTTTTACCCCAGTTTTAAACAACTCTAAAACTAACCAGTTTTAAAAACTGATTTTGTTACTTGTCCTCAGTCTGGAAAGCTTTTTTTTTTTTTTTTCATGCTGACTTTCAACTTAGAGACTGAATTTAGTCATGGCCAGTATATATCTGTTGTTGTGCTTAAGTGGCTCAGCTGTTTCTCCAGCACATTTGCAGGGGGAACCAGCCTTCACTTTTGCTTCTGTAGCTTCTGGTTTCCTATTAGAATATAGGCTTCCCACTCCCACAGTCATCTCAGTTGCTGTGTTTTGATTGACATCTCCTTGCCTTGACCAGAAAAGACGGCCAGCTTGTACACAACCTCCCTGCTGCTTTGTACAATGTCATAAATAATTCTCTAGACTTTGTCAGGCAAGATATTTCCAGTATCATATTTTCATGTTTTGCAGATGTGTTCTGTGGTTCTGGGATTGACCAGTATATCTTTCTCTTACTCACCAAATGATGAATTGTAAGATAACAAAGTTGGGAGATACATATGTCAGCCATGGATGTGAATAAATCATATGATCCCTAGTGAGGAACTGTGGTGCTCTTTGCCACCTGCCAAACACAGGAAAAAATGTGATCAAACAGAATCCTGTTTGCCAGAGATATATAGCTTAATACAATAAGTGATTATTTGGCAACATGCTGGACCCAATTTGACTGATATTTGCAGAATGAAAAACTCTTTGGAATGAAACGTTGGCAAGTCCAGAAGAGTATCAGAGCTACACCATGAAATCCTGCCAGAATAGCTTGTTGGGGAAATTCTTGTGGATTACATGGTGGTGTATGATGGAGATGAGATTGTAAAGGGCATGTTAGCCAGGCATGATCATGGATTATATAGTTCTAAACAAATTAGGAAAGAAAAAAATTCTCAGCACAGACTCTTCCATATAGAAGGAATCTGTTCCCAGGGAGACAGCATGCTTCTAAATGAGGGATAGCCATCAAGACGGGGCCATTTTTGGTCAAGTTATGGGTTTTCTCCTTTTTTATTTCTTTTTAGAGATGTTTTTGTGCCAGCAGGGAATAGGCCTCATTTACGTTTGTTTTCCAGGGCCAAACTGAAGTTACAGAGATGTTACAAGTCACAATTAAAACATTTGCTACATTCTCTTATTCATTCTTGTTCAAACTAGAATAAAACCACTGGGTTTTGTGCAAGCGTGCTTAGTGGGCAGTGAAAGTGTTACTGAGTAGTGCTGTGTGGCTGAAATTCAAGCCTAGAATTGGATAACGTTCTCCTTTTTTAAATATTTAGCTTAATCAATGGTAGCATGTAGCTTCCCCTCTGGATAAACTCAGACGACATTTGTTTGCTTTTATTGAGCTTTTCTTTGTAGCACATATTAACACAGTAACCTGATGTCAAAAAAAAAAAAAAAAAAAGGAAAGAAAATGTATGCTGTGTCGCACCTCTAAAGCCAGTAGTATGACATCTAGGGTGTAGAGAAGTAGTTCCTATAACATTTTTGTTCACATGAACAGTCTTTATTCAAATAGACCCGTAAAGATGCAAGGCCATTCTGGGTCAGTTAGAAGATCCATCTACCCTGCCTGCCTGTGGCAGTGGTGTTAAATTACTGTCTGTGGGAGAGAGTGAACAAAACAATCATCAGATGCTTCTCCCTAACCCTCCCTTCAGCTGTTTTCAGCTCAGGAGACTGCCTGAGCCGGATACGGTTTCTGCGTACTTAGAAATTCTTAATGGTTTTTTTGTCCCGATGCTTGTCCAATTTTTCAAATAAAAGTAAACTTTCAGTATCCACAATATTCTTTGGCAAGGATTTTACAAGTTTGCTACTTCACTGCATGAAGAACCACCTCTCTTTTGCTTGTTACTTACTATCTTCATTTGATGGCTCCTGAAAGAGATGGTGAAAGTCCATCTCTGTCCACTCTTCTTATGCCATACATGATTTTTTAGATTTCTGATATTTTCCCTTAAATGGTGTCATATCTAGACTGAAGAGGCTTAGCTTACTTGGCTATTCCCCATACAGAGGGTGTACCATATCTTTGTCCATCTTTCTTCTCCCACTTGGAAACTTTTCCAGCTCTACTATATCTTCTTTGAATAGAAGGGACTAGAACTGCACACACTACTCAAAGTGTGGCAAAACCTTGGATTATTCTTACACTGCCGTGTTCTCTGCTTTATTCTCCATACTTTTATTGATCATGTCTAGTATGTCGTTTGCTGTTGGGACTTCTACTGAGCTGAGTTTCTGTGCATTAGTCTGCCATAACCCTGAGATCATCACTCCTCAGTGGTCCTGGGCAGCTCAAAACAGTTCATTTTAGTGTGAGATAAGGTTTGTACATCAGTTCATCTACATGTCTACATTGGATTTCATTTGGCATTTTATTGTCATCAGTCAGTTTTGCAGGTTCCTTCTGCAGCTCATGCACAGTCAGCTGCAGTCTTTACATCTGTGATCGTTAGCAACAGCTGATATCTACAGCTCATTGCTCACTCCCTTTTCCATGTAATTTTTTTTTTGTGAAATAATGTATGTTTCAGAAGAGGTTCTGCCATGGACCACAGCTGGACTCCAGCAGGGATCTCCACCCACTGCAAGAAGCTACTTGCTTTTTAATAAACAAATTAATTACTCCTAATCTTTGTTTTCAGTCTTTTAAATGATTGCTTGCTTCTGCAAAGACCTTATGCCATGGTTTCTTAAATTCTTAAAAGTGGTTGGTGAAGGACATTGTCAAAAGCCTTTTGGAAGTCCAGAGTATACCTATCTACCACATATAGATATACCAGAATATATCTATCTACCTATCTTTATCTATATGCTTGACCTCTTCGAAGAACACTAATAAATTTGTAAGGCAGAATTTTCCTCTGTTTAACTATTTCCAAAGTGGTCGTTTTTTATCCAAGTGTCCATTAATTCTCTTATTTCTTAGTTTCTACTCATTTGCCTAGTAGTGACTTGCAAGTCCAGAGTGCTTCAGATCTCTTTTTAAAAATTGACATCACATTTCTCACTCAGCTGTTCTGAAATGTGAAAACTGTTTTTTAAGTGAGAGATTTCATGCCACTGCTTCTATTGGTTTCAATTACTTTAATTTACTGAGTGTTTTTATTCACCTATTTCATCCATATTCCTTCCACACTCCGGACTGCAGAATATTTGTACTTCAAGTATCATATCTTGAGCAACCCATGGAGCTGAACTGAAGCAAACAAATCAATCAAATGCTAAACTTTGAAAAAAATTCAATACTTTGTGAGTGTGCTATGTTCCAGTGAGCCAAGCATGAATGAATAGCAATGGCAGGGCTTTAAGCTGAGAAAGTTCCCCTACCCCTCCAGGAAATGAGTAGCACCGCTTCCTTGCAGGAATGCACCTCAGACTAAGCTCTATTTTCTCTTGAGCAACCAAGGCCTGTCCTGCATGAGGAGCAGTAGTTTTACCAGTTGGCAGTGGAGTGAAGCCAATGCAGATACCTGAACAGTGATCTTACAGCTCAGATTAGCTTTTTCTGCTTTTAAAGAAAAACACTTCTCTCACTGGACCTTAAAGAGACTCTCTGAAATTTAGCTTAGCAAAGTATTCGGTTGCAGTTGGTAAAGGCTTCAATAGCTTTTTAGTATGAATATTAGAAATGCACTTGCAGGTACCCCAATTGTATTAGAAAGTCAAACAGATCAGATGTGTCCCATCACTGCTACACAACAAGAGCTCCAAGCCTAACTAGCATGACAGTATTAACTATGGTACTGTTTTCAGTTTTCCTCTTGAAAGATTCCTTTTTGCTCCATTGTAAGCCAAATCATTCTCCTTCCTTGGGTCAAAAGCACAACATTAGTAGGATTTTATTCACACCTATTTGAAGTACAAGGTCATTTCCAGAGAGGACGTATATGACAATATCTGGGATTTCCTTGACACTCTTGACACGTGCCCATTTCTGCATTACTGTCATTGCTCATTTCTGCCTGCCTGATCAAGCAATACCTTTGCTTCAGCTCAGAGAAGTTTAAATATCCATTGTCAGTGAACAGATTCCTCCCAGTAATTCTTCGGCCAGTGCACGATGGTCGTGGCCAACTGACAAATCACAAAGCCATTGCCTGGGAAAACTGTTAACTGGAATGAAACAGGGTCACTGAGCCTTTCTTTCTAAAAGAGTTAACCATCCCATGACCTAAAGGGGCTCTGGACTGCGTTGGCATCACAGGTCTTATCAATAAGTGGTTCTACCATTGCAAAAGATTTTGGAAGCTTTCTTGTAGTTAAATATTGTTCCCATCTTGTGAAATTTGAGTAATTTCTATTTCTTGCCTGGCAACTACAAATATTAATCTGACACACTTAACTGCACAGTAAGCAATTCTAGTGGTGGCTGGAATCTGTGTTGATTTCCTGAAGTTTCTGATCTTGTAGGACTCATTTGACATGAAAACAAATGTTTCAAAATGCAAATGCAAATCCATTTATAAAGAAGAATACATGGTTTTATCCAATTCATTGCTACCATTGTAACTGACCAGCTTTACCCTATTTCAGTATTTTGGTATTATATATTTAATACCAACGTGTTAAACAAATATACAGTAGAAACATTTCTCCTTTCTCCAAGAAAATCTACTTTCAGTTACAAAGCTAAGCATTCACTCAGGCCTCAGGTTGTAAGATTTTGCTCTCCAGACAAGAAGGCCACCAAAGAATATTCTTTAAATGTGTGAAATGGACAGTGTAAGAAAGCTGTAACCTGTTTTTCATTGGTTTTAGTAAATTTAGATATTTCATCATGAATTGGATATCAGTTCTCCTTGACTTTTCTCTGTAGTCTGAAGTAATTTAGAAGCTGGTATATTAACCTAGGCATTAGGATGCTAACTGAATCTACATTGTAGGCCTCACTGAGGTCTGGATTAAAAAAAAGTTGGTTTCTTTATCAAGTGCTTATTGCAGCTCCCATTAAATACAGTGGAAGATCCCACTGATTCCAATGTAAGCTGAATTGAACCTTAGTCTCTCTTCTGGCACTATGGAAGTTGGTACAGCAGGAGAGACCTGTGTATATCTGAACTAATATGTCACTTTTTTTTTTTGTTGCTGTGTTGCAAATAGCTGCTTTAAGTGGAATTTTGCATGAGTATGCTAGAACTAACAGTCCCTTGGTGTGCTGTAATATTTCTTTTAAATCTTCACTAAACATTAGTTATGGTGATGTTGATGTTTTCTTTCTTACAAGGTTTGAATGCCACATAATACAGTCATTTTGGGGATTATTTTTTGGTCTTGTTTGCTTACTTACTTGCTTTTTCTTTAGGTGTATCCTTAGATCCTGTCAAAGAGAGAATTATTTTGTTTTCATACTGTTAAACTTAGGAAACTATAAGATCCTCTCCAGAAACTGTTACTCATATGAGTAGTTGTTGCATAAGTTGTCTTATCAAAATCCATGAGATTACATGTGGGTGTGGAGACTGTTTATATAAATAATGGATACTGGCAAACCTTACTTTTACACAAAAAAGTATAAACTTTTGTACAGCTCTAGCATTAACCAAATAAGATAGGTGAATGTGTCAGCATCATGCCTGATTCTAGTCAAGTTGTGTGCTTCTCTGTATTCAGTTAAGCATGTCGTACAGAGTGGAAGATCATCAGACCTTGATACAGTACAAAGTTGAGGATGTATGATCTAGGTTCACCATAAAAGAGCATTGGATTTAGTGCCTACGTACACCACATAGATGAACTTAACTGAGTTCTAGATATTCCCATGAGTCACTTCTTTATTACTCTTCAGTAAATTATATTGGTGATAGAGGAGGAAATTGCTTAAATCAAGTCTCATGAGAAAGTCAGTTAAATGAAAACATTGTATTTACTATGACCAATAAGACCTGAATTCAGATTTGTAAGACAAAGTACAGCGTGAAAAGGTTTATTGCCTGCAATATAAATGTTCACTGGAAACAGTATGACTACTGTAGGTCACTGCATTAGTCATTTTGAATGTTATAAACTCTCTTGCTATGAATGTGCTTAAGAGTTTTATATTGATGTTTACATAACTGGATAGAGATATAACAGTATATCTAACTTGGTGCCCAGTTCTTAAATCTTTTGCTCATACAAGTAACCCCATTAGATTTGATTGCCCTTGATTTATGCCTCTTAAATTCCATTAGCTTCAACAGAGTTATTTCTGATTTATGGTTTTGTAAATGAGAAGGGACTTGATTCCACTGGGACTAGGCAGATGTTTACAAGTTTCAGGACAGGGATGATAGTTATTAAATATTTAATGATCAAGATTTAAAAGGAGATGAATATGAACATTCTTTGCTGTGAAACTTCTCCTGCTGTAGTTTTTTAAAAAATAAAATCTCTTTCCTAACTACCCTTTATACTGTTTACATGATTGAAATAGCAGTGTCAGAACTTTGTCAAGACTCATTCTTATGCTTTACTATAATCACATATCAGAGAGTACAGATTATGAAGAAACAATAATCCTTAGAGTCTGGAGTAGCTAATAATGTATGGAATATGGCAGTTCTGTTCCCTGCTTAAATAAACATCCATGGTACTGCATGAGTATCCATCCTCGTTCTGTCATCTTTTTACATTTCTTCAGTGATACAACATGAAATAGGATCAGAAGTCAATGAAATAGTGACAAAGCTCATTTCAGGCAATGCAGTATGTCATTTAGATATTTTAAATTACAGTGAATTAGGAAAGAGAAAAGACATTTCAGAAAGCAGTGGCAATTTAGTTGACCCCTCAAAATGTTAAAGGTATTTGTTTCCTATTCGATGGCTTCTTTATGGGGGCTGTTTACTGAAACAATCATTACCATATTGCCTAACAGCTTCTTTGCAGATACAAACAACATTTGTTACGGCTTGAACTTGCAATGCATGATGACTGTGTTGAAGTCACTTGAAATATTGCAGAGGTTAAGTTTGTTGGTACAACAGAAAATAAATACACTTTGTTGCACTCATTTTTACTTGCAGAAGTAAGGTGGTGACTCGTTGGGCTTCACAAAAGGGGGCATGAACTACCAGTTTACATTGCACTGCTTTCTCTATTGAAAAGAAACAATAGAAAAGATTAATGGGAATGAAGGCAGTAATTGATTTCCTTTTGAGAATTTTCATCAAATGTGTAGTGTTGCCCTGAAACTGCAAACCCACAGTCACGGGTTGCTGAGCAACCTTGCATTGCTTTATTTGATAGGGACATGAACTTGCCAATTGCTGTGATGCCTCCTTACGTGAAGCTCTCAGTGACACTGGGGTTGCAATTATTAATATCCATCATTGTATTCGAATTGTAACATTTCACATGACAGATGTGGAAATGGCTTCCTTTGCCCTCTCCCACCAACCTTTTTAGGCTAATATATCTGTTGGAAGACCAAACCTGCACTTAACAAAACACCTTCCCTCCCCATAATTAAGGACTCTGTGTTCATTAATTTTTAGCTACTTTTTTAAACGTTGTTCTAATAGTCACAACCTGTTTATCAGTCCTAGAGAGGAAGTGGAGGAAACTCTTCCTTACTGATTTTAAAAGAAAGATTTCAAGTACTATAGTGAGATTTCTTTCAATTTCATGTTTGAACAATCAACATAGTGTCCAGATATCTTCCACTTCTCACATTTTATTAATTCTTAATTTCACTGACGGCATATTTGTATGTCCTCATCTCTGGGGAAGTGGTACCACACAGCAAGTGTTCAGAGGGTACCAACGCACAGCATAGTTCACATTCAAGGAGGGCTGCCAGCTCTTGTCCTCCTGTATAGATTGATGCATGTTCTTGTTCTTGGCGCTGCAACAGAGAAAAGTAGAGGCCAAGCACAGGCTCTACTTCTGTCATAATTTTTGGAAGGCATATGTATTTACTGTGGTCTCATGTGACCTGTGGCGTATAAGCCACAATTCTGTGCTCATCCATGTAAGACCCAAATGTTATTTTCACCTGGTCTTTATTCAGGCAGCTTTTTGTTGGCTTTATTTACCTGACAGGTGTCTTTGAGATTTCTCTTTCTATGATTTGGCTTGAGTATTCTTTTTTCCCTGCGCTTTTAGAAGTAACATTGTTTGTAATTAAATAAAATCAAAGTGTATTTTTATTTTAAAGAAAATGAGCTAACCTCTCCCTCCTTTCAGAACTCAATAAGGCAGAAAGATCTTCATTTGAATATCCACAGGATTTATATGAATATATAATCCAAAAAAGATACCACAATCCTCTTTGGAAGGATTGTTCATCCTGTATAGTAGGGTAGATTAAATTAATAAATCTTAATGTGATTTAGCATGTATTAGAATAAAGCTATGATGCAGTTCTAATTTATATCTTTCTAATATCTGAACTTATTTTATAGATTCATATTACCTCGTGAGACCTGCGACCTCTTTTATGACTTAATGCTTTCCCATTCTTCCAAAGATAATTGTACTAAAACTTAGTTGTCTTACATGACAAAATATGTATTTTTTTAATGAAGCAAAACATTTTATGTTGCCATTTGGTTGTTAGTTTTTTTCTCTTTTCTTGCCAAGTAATTCCACATGTTAAGTAAGGTATATGGTATGGAATAGCCCTTTGGTCAGTTGAGGTCAGCTGTCCCAGCCATGTTCCTTCCTAGATTCTTGTGCATGCCCAGCCTACTCACTGGTGGGGTGGGGTGAGAAGCAGAAAAGGCCTTGACTCTGTGTAAGCACTGCTCAGCAATAACGAAAACATCCCTGTATTAACAACACTGTTTTCAGCACAAGTACAAAACATAGCTCCATACTAGCTTCTGTGAAGAAAATTAACTCTATCCCAGCTGAAACCAACATGTCTAGGAAGCTTTTTCCAGATTACCTGAATTTTGTGAAAGTTAGAGGCCAATTATCAGTCTCAGAGGAAACCTGATTTGTTTTATATTGCTAAGTATATTTTACAGTATATTTGGAATAGAACATTTCTCTATTTGGAGAAGTAGAATTTTGGAACTCTAAAAATATTTTAGAATAAATCTAACTAGGAATTTAGAATTCTACATTTAAATTTAATTTTAATTTGAATTAAATTTTCATTATAGTTTAGAATTGAGACTCCAAATATGTTTAGATTATAATCTGGACACAGTAGAAAGCCTTGAAAAGAAAACCTATTAGAAAAAGGTTTTTTATAGAGGTAATCCAAAATTAAATATACCATCTCATGTAAAGAATTTCCACTGCAAATTGAAATGTTCTTTTTATATTCTTTTTAATCTGCATTTTTACTTAGTGTAGCTACAGTAGCATTTTCTGAGAATTATAAAGCTTCCTAACAGATAAATAAAAATTCAAATTCACATTAAAATTTACAAAGTGACTTTGAAATAATCTCAGCCTTGATACCGAAATTAGAATGATATCAAGAATTATAATTGACCTCAAGATATTGTTACTTTTTTATCCTACTAACAAAGGCACATGAAAAGTTAAAAGACTAGAGAGCTTATGTTTATTTTTCCAGTGAAAGACTTAATGTGCTACTTTATTTTTAAAGCAAAATACAGCAACATGTAAGCAACAGCAGTGACGTTATCTGAAAGAACATAATGCAGAACTACTTTATTTTAACGGCTCTGTTTTACTCCTTTTTGGCATCAACTGTTTAAAAAGCCAAACTGTACTTTCCCAGCTGAAGGTAAGTGTCCAGACAAAATTTCTGCATTCAGATAGCTGAAACACAAAGGAAAAATGCAAAAGAAGTCTGGAGTGGTGTATGTTATTTCAGTAAGGTGATACATTTTCCTCCCCATTTAAACAGGAGAGGGAATGTCAACGGTAAAGTGGTAAAGTGTTAGCATATTCCTACCATGTGAAGAGAGACAACCTGATTTATTTCTATGGAAATTGTGATGTTTCTGCTGTGGTAGCCATGTGGTTTAATTTATCTGCCTGTTTTGGGGTTTTGTTTATTTTTCATATGCAGGTGGTTCAGATGGGAATCTCCTTTTTCCGACTGAACTGCCCTGTCCTACAGACCAGAAATTAACAAACTGAGAAAAAACTCTTGATTACAGTATAGGTTTTTTCCATCTACAAGACTCAAAAAATGTTTCAAGAATCATAGAATCATAGAATGCTTTGGGATGGAAGGGACCTTTAAAGGTCATCTAGTCCATCCCCCCTGCAATTGGCAGGGACATCTTCAACTACATCAGGTTGCTCAGAGCCCCATCCAGCCTGTCCTTGAATGTTTCCAAGGATGGGGCATCTACCACCTCTCTGGGCAAGCCGTTCCAGTGTTTCACTACCCTCATTGTAAAAAATTTCTTCCTTATATCTAGTCTGAATCTACCCTCTTTTAGTTTAAAACCATTACACCATGTCCTATCGCTATGGCCTAAAAAGTCTGTCCCCATCTTTCTTATAAGCCCCCTTCAAGTATTGAAAGGCTGCAATAAGGTCTCCCCGCAGCCTTCTCTTCTCCAGGCTGAACAACCCCAGCTCTTTCATCCTTTCCTCATAGCAGAGGTGTTCCATCCCTCTGATCATTTTTGTGGCCCTAAGAAGGACGGGTGCATTTAAGACCAAGCCCAACTTGTTCTGAGTGTCACTATTCAGGAACAACAACGCTCTGCAGACGTATCGGTTCCCTTTAAGACAAACCTGAAGAGAAAGGAATGTGAGAGAAGCAAAGATATGAACTGGTAAGTTAGGCTATTCCTACCTCGAGCACATACAGAGATATTTTCACAACTTGGGCTGTCAAATTTCTGTTAGCTAATTGGGCTTAAAATAGAGCTGAGAAATGGGTTACTTGGGCATTTGAGCATAGCTGGAATTCAACCCTTCAGAGTAGTCTGGGTTGCATCTGAGGTGACAATCTGTGTTCATATCCACATCACATTGGTTCTGCTGTTGCTTCAAATTATTTTAGTTGACTAAGTTTGAGCACATTAAAAGTGCACTTGTTTCCCCCACCCGGTAGATATTTGTGTAATGTACAGATTCAGAGCCTCTGTAATAAAGAGACTAAACATCATTATTTCCGTCCTTCGGACTAGTCATCAGCACAGTATTATATTGCTACTGCAGCTCAAGACAAGACCATAGTGTTCAGTACTGCTGGTGGTTTTGGCTTTTTTTTTTAATGTTATCTGCCTGTAGTAATCCAAGAAGCTATTTTAACTCATGCAAGGTACTGTAGGATATCAGCCCAATGGGGGACTAGTAGAGAGCTTAAATATTTGGATAGAGGCCTCTTCTTAAGAGTTGGAATTTTAGGTTTTAGGCTGAGTAAGGTCTGGAGGGCCTGTGCTTCTCTCTCCTAAATATTTCATAAACTGATCTTTCTGAGAGCCCCAAATTGTCCAAAACTGAGAGTGGTCCAATCTTTCACATCACTGCAGTGTGCCATATGTGGGCAAACCTTGCTATTATTTCTTGTGAATGACACGTAGTGGGTGAAATTCCCCGTTCCGATGACAAAAAAACAATAACAAAGCTTTTGATTAGAGGGTATATTTGGGAGAGAAAGAGCCCCCATCTCAGTCTGCAGGTCAGATGGGGGAGCAGCTCTGCAGCTGTCCTCATAGTGGTTGCTTCTCCAGCCTCAATGTGATGGACATCTGTCAGTGCTGACCCAACAGTGGGGTTTTGGGCAAGAGAGCTGGAGGTTAGCAAAGTGTGGTCACTATTGCAGTATCTTATGGGGAAAAAAAACCACCCCACCCCCCAAAAAGCTCCTGCTTGGGGTACAAGTCAAGGTCAGGTTCCAGGTCTTGGATGAACATGCCCTTTCCAGGTATGGGCGCTTTAATTTGAGTAGGTCAGTGAACAGCTAACAGCTTCTGCAGGGCTTTCTTGCCCCTAAATGCTGAGATCAGAACCCTAGTTTTAAGATGTTTAATACTTCCTAAGTCTGGAGGAACACAAGAAGGAAAGGGGGCAACAGTTTTCTGTAGTATCAATGAATGTCTTCACCTGTGGATAACGAGGGGCAAACAGGGATCAGAATTAAGGCCTATGGGCTCACCTCCTTCGTGT
The DNA here is from genome assembly GCA_020745775.1 of Theristicus caerulescens. Classification (NCBI taxonomy): domain Eukaryota; kingdom Metazoa; phylum Chordata; class Aves; order Pelecaniformes; family Threskiornithidae; genus Theristicus; species Theristicus caerulescens. Next base: position 39,357,888 of record CM036583.1, on the reverse strand, counting down.
TCGTTACAGAGTGGTGTGCGTTGATGGAGCGTAAGCAGTATTGTAACCTGTGTCAGCCTTTGGTTCTGTCAAAACGCTTTGTGATACTAGGTTGGTTTCAATGGCATTTAACGCAGGGAAGAAAGCTCTGGTAATAGCAACACAATCTGTTTCAACCTTTTCAGACTGAAATGTTTTCATTTTTGCTCTGAAACATCATTTCCAGTGTACTTTGTATAACATGACAACATTTTAAACATTTTAAAGTTCAAAATATAGTTGAAGTGATTTTGTCAAAATGAGATGATGATAATAAACCTGATAAACTTTCTTCATCTTTCTGTTCTTGGTATTTCCTTCAGCAATTTGGAAGTTTGTTGCAATTCTGAAGGAAGTGAAGGGTCAGATCTTCAACCCCATGTGAAAAACATTGCTGTACCTATTTATAATGGTTTATGTTCCAGGTCTGCACAGGGGTAGCAGATCTGTGCTTCTTTGGCTCTTCTAGCCCTTTATAGAGTTCAGAACCTGATCTGGACCTGATCTGCCTTCCTTTCCCAATCCATTTAGGACCAAAATCATTAAAGACTGGAGAAACAGGGACCCTTACAATATATCTTCCAATTCACCAACTCATCAGCATATTGTTTTCCATTCAGCCCACTGGGAGAAGTGTACTTTGCAGCCAGATGTCTAGATGATTCTTCTCTTAAAAAAAAAAGTTTATTCGCTAGATAAAAAACTGTTTGGAAGGCATCTCTTGGGTTTCCTCCCATTACCTTGAACGACTTCCCTGCTCATGTTCTGCTACATGGAAGTTTCAGTTGTAGTTTCAGAGTTTAGTTGGATATGTCAGTTTGGTGATCGTATGTATATATATATTTAAGGTATATTTAACAGGCAGCTTTAACATTTGTATTTCCTTACAGAACTTATGAGGACACAATGTGGATGGAGATGAATTTTTTCAGTAATTATGTCCTAAATTATCTTAATATTGTCTTAGACTATAAAACTACATATGGAAGAAATATTTTCCAAAGACAAGCCTAGGAAGTTTGGCTCTTGTTTCATATTATCTTTAAAATTCACACATTTTCTCAACTTTAAATAGAAAATAAGACCTAATAAATACAAAATTAATGTAAATATGCAGATACTTTGATTTTCTGGGATTCCACTGTGATATTGTAGGACTGTAACTTCCAGGAATTATTTCATCCTTGAATAAACATAGTATGGTACTATTAAAGTGTATGTATATATCTATTTAAAATGTTCAGTGATGAAGATTACTTCTAAAGGGAGTAAGTCTCTCCTGCCCCCGCCATCCATTCTCCTTGCTTTTGGCCAGGCAATTCCTCAGGAATGTTTCTCTATTTCTTTTTAAAGAAATCAGGTCCTCCAGGTCAAAAAGGAGATTACAAAGATTTCCCAAGGATAAAACAGTTAAATTGCAATCAGTTTCTAAGGTAGTTAGCTCTGCAGTCTGGTGTTTCTGTCTTTGCATTGCTTTTCCTCTGAGAGTACCTCTAAGACCTGGTAGTTAAAAGTATAAAAAACAATTTAACAAGAACATCCATAATGATAAGTTTTATTGTGCTATATTTCCATGGTTTAACTGTTCTCCAAGTGGTCCAAGGATTTGGAAGGTCTAAGTAAATTCCCATTAAGGGAAAAGAGGGCAATAAAATTTTTAATAACACTGGTGTTACCTTACTGTGAGAGGCACTGGCAGTTAGTGAATATGAATTAAATTCCATTTAAAAGATTTGGGATCCTTTTATTTCATTGACAGTTATGAGCTAAAGCTGTAGATCTCACCATTTTAAATAATTATTATTATTAATAATTGTTATTATCTGAAAACTGATGGTTCCTGGAAGGCATGGCGTTACAATTACCACACTTAATTCTAAGGGCTTAATTCTGTCTCCTGAGCCCCAGATCTCAGAGGGAGTACAGCTGTCAAGTATTACAAAGCCTCAGGCTGTCCCCCTTTGGCTGGAAGGTAGAGCATGCAGATTCCTCCAGTCTCTTCTGTGGGTGGCTAGTGCTGCTAAACTGTAGGACCTCCAGGAGTGCAATTAGGTCATCCCCTAAATTTGGTGGTTTGGATGCCCTCAGAGGGGTCAGCTAGAGTTTATCTGTAGTAAATAAATAAAGAAATAGAAATCCTCAAACTAGTGCAAGACAAGCCACAGAGAACTGGGTGATATTGAGATCTGTGTAGCACAAAACAGGACAGATGTTTATTTTCCCTAAAATATGATGTTTCTATTTATGCAGTTCTGTGCAGTGGTAAAGTACAGCTACCTGCTTGAGCTGTGTCTTTTCAGTAATATGTGTTGTTGTGTAGACACACACACACACACACACACACACACACACACACACACAGCAGTAGGTTTCTAATTCACTCTGAAGACAGCAAGGTCCATAAAAGGTCTGTAACCTTTGTAGAGTACTCTGATGTGGTGAATATGCACTTCACTGGTCTCTGAGGACTTAAGGAGCAAGAGTAGCATCACTTTTGAGTAGTTAGCACTTCAACCCTCTTTGAGGCTACTGACGAGTCGAGGAAACGTCCAGGAAGTGACTGATTACACCTCTTTGTCTCAGGGAAGCATGCCATCACCTGCACTGGTGCTAACCCTGGTGCCAAATTTCAATGTTTGATATAAATAATAATAATTCAACAAGGGCGCAACAGTAGCCTGATGCTAAGGGACATCCAATGTGCTACAGGCTGTTAAACTTATAATAAACTCTAGTTAATGTAGTCAAAAGTGATGCAGTAGAATAGAATAGACTATTCCAGTTAGAAGGGACCTACAATGATCATCTAGTCCAACTGCCTGACCAATTCCAGGCTGACCAAGTTAAAGCATGTTATTATTTATCCAAATGCCTCTTAAACATTGACAGCCATGGGGCATCGACCACCTCTCTAGGAAGCCTGTTCCAGTGTTTGACCACCCTCTCGGTAAAGAAATGCTTCCTAATGTCCAGTCTAAACCTCCCCTGACGCAGCTTTGAGCCATTCCCATGTGTCCTATCACCAGATCCCAAGGAGAAGAGCTCAGCACCTCCCTCTCCACTTCCCCTCCTAAGGAAGCTGTAGAGAGCAATGAGGTCGCCCCTCAGCCTCCTTCTCTCCAAACTAGACAAGCCCAGAGTCCTTAGCTGCTCCTCACAGGACATGCCTTCCAGCCCTTCCACAAGCTTTGTTGCCCTCCTCTGGATGCAATCAAGGACCTTCACATTCTTCTTGAATTGTGGGGCCCAGAACTGCACACAGTATTCAAGGTGAGGCCACACCAATCGTGAACACAGCAGGATAATCACCTCTTTTGAAAGGCTGGTTATACTGTGTTTGATGCACCCCAGGTGCGGGTTGCCCTCTTGGCTGCCAGGGCACACTGCTGACTCACATTGACCCTGCTGTCAACCAGCACCCCCAGATCCTTTTCTGCAGGGCTGCTCTCCAGCCACTCCTCTCCCAATTTATACTTGTGCCTGGCATTACTCTGTTACTAGGTGCAGAATCCAGCATTTAGACTCGTTAAATTTCATCCCATTAATCATAGGCCAATGCTCCATCTATCTAGATCCCTCTGCAAGGCCTCTTGTCTCTCAAGAGAGTCAACAACACCTCCCAGTTTGGTATCACCAGCAAGCTTGCTAATGGTGCATTCAACTCCTGCATCCAGATCGTTGATAATGTATTGAACAGAACTGGCCCTAGAATTGAGCTCTGAGGAGTGGCACTGGTGACCAGTCGCCAGCCAAATATAGCCCCATTCGCTACAACCTTTTGACCTCTGCTCTTCAGCCAGTTATTCACCCAGCGCACTGTGAATCGCTCATCCCACAGTTGGACTACTTGTCCAGAAGGGTGCTGTGAAGGACAATATTAAAAGCCTTACTAAAATGCAGAAAAACTACATCCACCACCTTCCCTTCACCCACTAGATGGGTGACCTTATTGAAGGATATCAAATTAGTTAAACAGGACTTTCCCTTTGTGAACCCATGTTGACTGTGCCTGATGATTGCATTATTCTTTAAATGCCTTTCTGTAATACCCAGTATAATTGTGTCCATAATTTTTCCATGAACTGAGGTTAGACTAACAGGTCTGTAGTTCACTGTGTCTTCCCTCATGCCCTTTTTGTAGTCTGGAATAACATTGGCTAGCTTCCAGTCAGCTTGGAGCTCCCCAGAATGCCCAGAGTCCTGCAGCTCTTTGAGGTGTCCACAAGAAGACTTCCGCATATATGTTTAAGGAGGGTTTATTCAAGGGCATGCATGTGGAGATGTGAGACCAGGCTCATCCATGCCACAGAGTTGCGCCACTTCAGCTGGAGTTGCCTTTCAAAGAGAAGGCAGCATAAAAACTATTATTGCAGTGCTAATATACTTTAATTAGGCTTAGTCAAACCACTTCCTATTTAATTTATGATCAACTAACTTGGTTTAACTGAATGTTTCGGTATTTGACTTAAAGTAAACGTAAGTTATTCTTCCTGAAATGAAGATATCAATGGACCAACTGTATAGACTGGGATTAATATCTTAGACCCTGTTGCAGTTTTGCCCATTAGGTGAATTCATTTAAATTGTTGATATTTTTTTTCCAAAAAGGTTCTCCCTCATTCCCCTGTGCTGTTTACATCTTTCAAATTTAAAGTGCTCCTTGAGAATAATAATTTTCTATCAATATTTCTTCGTAGTCTATTTTGATATTTTCTCAAGATTTATATTTTCTAATATTGTAAAAGCATATTCTTGAAGTTTTTCAGTAGCTTATTTCCAGTTCTCTTTGAACCTTTCCTGTTGAACTCTCAAGTTTCCTACATGTATTCTTATAGATGCAAATTCAGGATACTGGGTTTTTTAAGATTAGAGTTTTTGAGTGTTGCTCCATCCTCTCTGGTGATTCCATTCAGATGTATTCACAAAACCAAGCCTGTTTTCTGAGGTCACTTTGAGTTTCAACTTAAAATGACAGTAAGCTCAATTGTCCATTTTTTGCTCATCATTAAGGAACTTTTAACTAAATTATTAAGTGTCTTACAAGATTTGCAGTGCAATAGAAGGTCAAATTCCAAATGAGTTGGAGAGACATTCTCCCTAAAGACAAGGAGGCTGAATGTTTGTTTATAGGTGTGTGAAACTAAAGTTTCGGGTTATGAATGTTTAGATATTAATGACTCTGGAAAGGAAAATTTCTTTGTCAAATTGTGTGGCTGTCTTAGTTTAATATTTACGTTGTTACTGTGTACTGATGGGATGAATAAGAAGTATTTTTATTGTACTGTTGTGAAATTTGCAATTTTGCATTAATTGATTTTGTACTTCGAGCTAGTCATTATCCTATGAAGTTACCATTTCTGTCTTTCTTTCTTCTACTTCTTCCTTGCCCACATTTGGCAGAAAGAGAAGCCTATTCCTGTTGTATAGTCTGATGCTGTGAATGTCCTTTTGATAATTTAATTATATAAATAGCCAAATCTAGTGCATTTTACAGTGCATTTCCTTAAGCAAACTAGATGGAATGTTTTTTAATAACCATATAGCCATTTGATGATTTTTATACTTGCCATTTGAAGACAGTTTGGATATAGATTGATATAGAATTACTTAAAGTACTGCATATAAATTAAACATTAAAAAGGTAGATACAGCCAGACTAAGCAGCTCAATTATAATCTTTGGTTATGCAGTAACTGCCTCAAGGACACTCCATCCATTTCATATCATATGTCCTTCTTTTGAAAGATGGTCAGTGGATTCAAGTAACATTTCAGCACACAGGAAATTGCATAATTTATAGACTTTTAGAAATGAAAAACAGAAAACTGGTTTTCATAAATTAAATCTCACTCTCTTTTTTCTTCTCTCCCCTTGCAGATTGGAACACTGAAGGATTACTACCACTTCTACCATAGTAAAACAATTAAAAGGTCAGTTCTCTCAAGTAGAGGTACCCACAGCTTCATTTCAATGGAACCAAAGGTAAGAAAATCCACCTATGTGTCTGAGGCAAAAGCCCTTGCATTTTTTATATGAAATATCATACCAGAGGACATTCACCTGAATGGCATATAGCATTACAAGAACTGACACACTATCTGTTCGCTAAGGTTCTGCTTCCCATTAAAACTAAGCGAAGACAATACCATGCTATTAATTATGTGCTATTCTTGGAACATAAGGTCCAACATTATTCATGGAGGAGTACAGGAATTTTGTTAATGCACTAATCACTGTGCTGTGCTTCTCTGCAAAACCACATGTGTAACATTCATGTCTGCAGATCTCCTTCTGTAACTCAACCAGCTTTCAGAATGAATATGAGCAATGTGGGATGGTATGATGTTCAGAGAAAAGTTTCTCTTGCTTTTTTCTAGTCTTTTGCTGGACTTGGTGTATGAGGGATTAAAGTAAGAATGCTCTTTTCTGCAGTCCTTTTGGCAGTTCCTACTGATCTTAATTTTAAGATCTGTTTGAAAAATGGTGTCATATCTTTGGAGTATATACTATAACAGGTAACTGTCACCATAATTTAATTACTGATTTATTGTTAAGTATAATATTGTCTTGTATCTGTATTTACTTTTGACACACTTTTGTTTTAATCATTTAATTTCAGTCGGTAGTAGCTTCATCACTGACTGTAGAATTGGATTTCTTCTGGTTTTCTTTTAGAAAGGAAGTTTGCAGAAGATCTCATTAGCTTTAGCATTATCCTGTTCATGCGGCCCACTGTCGCCATCAAACCCGCAAGTCCCTGGTGTTTTTCAGTGGTGATAACAGAGTCAAGCTTTTTTTAAGTCCTTGGATGATGACTGTTGCCTGTGAAGGATTTGTCAGGTTTTACTTGACGAATAATTTATGAGAAGTAGAAGTTATCAGTAAAAGACAGTTTGAATACTGTGGATGTACAGTGTACAAGTTGAGCATCATACAGGAATACTTCTGCAGTCTGGAAAGCCATATTTATGGTTTAAGTTCCTCTTGAGGATGGGACAAGACTAGGGAAGTGCACACAAAGCGTCTTCACCCCCTTGTTGATAGGGTTGAACTGCTTAACCCTTTAAGAGCACCAGCAGCTTTGCTGAGCAGCATATTTTGTGGATTGGTATGAAAATGATCAGGGCCCAAACCTCTGTTCGCACGAGTGCTGAGACCCACCATTCAAACAACAAGCACTGCACTTAAAATAGGCAATATAGCAAAAGGAAAGGAGAGTGTTCACATCTGCGTCAGTCCACGCTCTTTCCTGTGTGCACAGAGATGAAGTGATTTACACACAAATACACAAGTTCACATGCACGTACCACCATAAACTTTGGTGTTACATCCACCTTCCAGATACCCTTTCTGCACCTCTGGCAGCCAACCCAGACTACTGTGGCCATAATCGTGAGAGACTCTAAGGCAGAGCACAGCAGAAAATCAGAGCCATCCTTTATTTTCCAGCACTTTCCATGTTACGCCATTTCAGTCTTGTCCGCAATCTGTGCTGCTGCTGGTACAGAATTTCTGAATTTCTGAATCATTGTTAAATATCACTTCAATATTGAGAAGCTCTAGTGAGGGTTGTGCAAGGTACTCAACCCTGTTAATGATTCTGTACCCAAAGAGAAGCTGACAGTCTAATGCCTAGATCTGGCAAAAGTGTTTGTGATTGACTTTGTGACCACTCCACTGAACCTGGGCTTGGGAATTCTTGTGTGGCTGCAGACATGTCAATATATGGACATGTATTTGTAAAATAAAGGCCAGTTTGTCCTCAGTGTGTATAACATTTAATGATTATTAAAGCAGACTGGAAATTTAATTCTGTTATATAAACTGGACCTTTTAAAAACAAAAAGTTTAATCTTAAATAGGGCACATTGCACAGCTGTAAGAATTTTAAAGGACCAGTACTATGTGCTATTATATTTATGAATGTGACTGTATCTAATGCCAATATTTGCAGCAGATTAGATGACGTGTATTTGTGAACAAAGGAACACTGAGGTTTGTTTACTTTCCAAATCATTTAATGGTAGTTTACTTAATGCTTAAAATCCTCTCTGTGTAACATGCACACACAATTAACTTGATCTGTGCTTGCTTCAGATGTGGATCACTAATTTGCTTCTTTATGACATTTTAAATGATGGAATTTTTATTGAGTGGTAATTCATTATGTAAATAATCTGCATATAATGGAAGAGCCATTATGAAATCTGGTATTTCTAAACTATTTGTGTGGATAGTGCTTGATTTCACTTTGTGAATGTGCAGGGAAAGATATATAGGTAGTATAAAATCTTGCTACTGTGGATTTCAATTAATTAATTGCTTTGAAGATCTTTGGTTTGATTTTTTCTTCTGGAAAAGCCTCTTGACAGTGTTATAAACAATATGAATAGATCCAACAGGGAACATAAACTGAAGACATGTGGATTACACATTTTGACAATTTCCTTAGCATTAACCAGACATTACTCTGTATTTAGATAAAAAGATAAAGGATATGCAGTGTAACACGATTTTGTCCATTATCATCCACATTCTTGCCTAGCTGCTACGCATTGTCATTTAGAGATGAAATGGATTAAGTAGTTTTCCAAAGAGATGCCCAAATGAGGCTTTAATATCCCTAACATAGATTGTCATGTAGAAAATTTGAAACATAGCTGTATCCACAGCATCTTTTCCAGGCCTGTGTGTAGTTATGTGGTGTTTTCTATGTGTTGACAGAAAAACAAAGAAGTAAGAGAAGTTTGTGGATTCAAAGCAGAGATTAGTACTATGCAACAAAGTTAGTTAAGCATTGAATGAAATCTATTACAGAGGTTTCTGGTCTCTCCAGCTGATGTGCTGCTTGTGGTTGGCCTTTGGAAGGGGACAATGAAAGCACCATACCATGAACTTGAGACCCTTTTTTAGCTCCATAGAGTTTGCTCAGCAAAGTTATTTTGGTGATGCTACAATGCATGAAACAATGGGAACAAGAGCGAAAAGGAAGTCGGAAGATGGACAGAATCAGTCCATAGCTGAAAGGTGTCATGAAGCTCTAATTCAACTATTAAATAGTTGAGTTTATTGCCAGTAGGCTCTCTATTGAAATCAGACTATTACAGCACTTCCAGGGTGGGAATAAAGAGCTGTGGTGCACCTCTGGGTTCGTTGCAGTGGTGAAATGAAGAGTCACAAAGTGGAAAAAATTGCAAAGAATGATTGCAACCTGGGTCTATAAGTCAGACTTTACATCAATCTACAATGTATTCCTTTACATAAGGAAAATCAAGTGGAGATTTTCTATCACTGAAGAGATTGCAGTTTCAATGAAATGTCAGAGTTGAAGCACCTACGCATGACAATAATACACAGAAGTTAAATGGACAGTATAGATGAGAAAGCTGCCTTTTTATACTGAACTATTATGTGAGATACAGAGTTTGTAGTGAAGGGCCATGATAATGAAGTTTGTGACTCATATGGTGAAAAATATCCCACAGAATCAAGTAGCATAAATGGCAAAGCAATAATCCTAGAAGAACATAATTCTTAAGGTAATAAAAGGTAGCGTTTAGATTGATAATATATTCAAATTGATGTACATACGAACTAAAGTTTGTTCCATTTTGCCTATGAGGTCCCCAGTGCTTTGCATCACAATGGAGATCTGAAAAAGACATGTGGCCCACAGCAATGCTCAAAAATGTAAAATTAATAATTCAAGTTCCTGTAAAGTGTCACATTTACTAGTGGGAAAAACATTTTACAGCATTAGTGTTTGTTTATCAAGCTCAATTAAGATGACATCTCATCTTTTTTAATTTTAATTAATTTCAGATAGGTTTATTTGGGGTTTGAACTCCTGGTTGATGGGTCAGATTCACTCATCTTTTGGAAATGGGGAGGTTTCCAGTCTCACTTCCACTAAAATAAGAAGTAAAGCTACCTAATTTCAGCAAGATACCCTGCTTGACCAGGATTTTGTAGAAGTGTCATGCCTTTGTCACCTCTGCTCCAGGAACAGAATACCTGGGGAAACATTACTTCAGGCATTTACATTTTACCCAGCCTCACCTAACCACACACAGAGCAGATCTGTATGACCTGGTGATACAAAAATGTTAGTACTGTGTGTGTGTGTGATTCTTACCTTTGCCATAATAAGCTGAACAGAACTGGCAGTAGCCGCATGTAAAATACTGGCAAGCATATCTTTGATGAGACAACATGAAATGATGTGGGCTACCTTCAGAGGATAGGGAAGTAATGCCAGAACCCTCTCCTCATTACTGGTAGGACGTTTGCATGTTCATGAGAGGGCAGAGAGGAGCAGAACTGGAGCAGCCACAAGTAAACGTTTCATCATGTTGCTATGTAGTGGCACCAGTTCATATTGCTAAATAATATCCTCGGTTGATACCGGAGATGGCTGTCTGAAAAGTAGGGGAAAAGATGGATTTCACCACAAGGTGATGGTCTTGCTTTGGCAAGGAGTATGCCACCACTTGTGGAGCGTGCCTTTGGGAAACGTACATATGATCACTCTGGATCAGGCTGTTCATTGCAAATAGAGAGGAGGGTTAAAATTTTCAGTGCTAAGAAGATTGTCCTCAAGTTGTGTTTTCCAATTATTTATGAATGTAAATGTTCCAAGATCGCAGTATGAGGTTGAGTAAGGAGAAACTAAAGCTTTGAACAATTTGGATTTAATGTAGGGGGCACAAAATTCAGCAGGAATGAAGAATGTTACTACAGTAATAAACCCCAGGCTTTTAAAAGCCTGCATCATGGACTTAGAGCTTCGAGAAATTCAGATGAGAATGTTGTTATGGGTAAGGTTGTGTTTCATATTGGCAATGCTAAGTGTTAAGTTGTTAAACCTCATTAGTGAACAAAAAGATTTTGTTAACCAAATATAATAACACAACAGTTAAACACTGGGACCAGGTGAGTTACTGATGTCTGCCTGGGTAGCCATAATCTGTACAAGCACTCAGAGGACAAAGAATCAATACTACTCTACTTGGCTGCAAAATAATAGGAACTGTCATGCTGTTTTCCATGTTCAGAGTATAACTGGAGGTTTAAGTTAGTTATTAAGTAATGCAATATTTACCACTGTGGACCCTTTATTTAATTGCCTCAAAAAGCTTTTACATGAGCAATCCTTCCATCTTTAGCTTAGTCGAAATCAAGAATCAGACTTGCTATTTCCAAGGAGCCTGTTGCTGGGTGAGTTAGAACATGAACTGAATCACAATGTGTGAGAGGGCATAGCAACATCTCCCTTTAGCACCTGCCTCCGGAGTATTAAAAAGTTTCATGTAAACATGAGCAAATAGTCCTACAACTTGGATCCTTTTTCAGGGCTTTTTGAGACATAAAGTTGCTGTTCACTGACAAAGAACTGCATTAGATGCTGCTGTAATTAGTGTTGTTATAACAGCTTGTCGTGTTGTTGTAAAGTTTGCAAAAGGTGTTTGGGATTTTGTTTGCTTAATGGTGATTGAAATCTGTACTTATAGGGGTGCCTGATGTATTAATTTTAGCTTAAACCACATTCTTCATCAGCAAAAATCCCTGGGAAGTCTGTGTTGCTTCAGCAGGAATCAAGAGTAAATTTACCATGCTGAGGATTCATCAGACTTATTTTCATTTGTGACCCAGTATGGACTAGACTGCAATTCACAATATACCTAGACCTACAGGAAAACCACAGTGATAGACCCCAGTGCATAGAGCAATAATGGAGTGGAATTGCAGCCACATTTTGTAGCAGGTTTCTCCCTTGTCTACACCAACCCAACACCTGAAACACTTGAGAAAGTAGGGTGAAATATCTAATTGTTCTGAGGAATAGCAACCCAAAATTTGGTGTTCCTTTTCAGCCCATGGTCTGTGGATGACACAAAACCACTCAAAACTGAACCTTGGGTGACCGTGACCTGAAGATGAAAAGCTTAATCCAGAGCATGTTCAGACAGTATCATGTGAATATACATGGCCTTCCTCTTGCACTGTACTGGCCAAATCCAGTACTGCTGTAGCAGGAGGTAACTGTTCTTCAGTCAGCAAATTTTGTTGTATAGTGGTAATTTCTCTTCATTTATCTACAATAGGTAGAAATATTTAATGAAGTTAATTGTAATGGGACTGAGGTTTATTTGTGAAGAATAAAAGCTTTGTTAATGTCTAATTCTATTTCTATACTCACAAAATAGCTGACTTTTCTATTAGTACTTAAAGAAACCCTCAATAAATAATCACTAAATCTTCCTAGTGGAATTACCTTTTGATATTTTCTACTAAAAGCCAAAAAATGGCCAGTAGGAATTCAGTGTAATATAATTTTAGAAAAGGAAAATGTCCACTGTCAGGGAATATGGAAGTGTTTCCTGAAATAAATTATTGTGTTTGATTACCTACACTTATGTTTCCATTGAGTGCACCCTCAGTAAGTTTGCAGATGACACCACGTTGGGCAGCAGTGTCAATCTGCTGGAGGGTAGGAAGGCCCTGCAGAGAGACCTGGACAGGCTGGATTGTTGGGCCGGGGCCAACTGTATGAGGTTCAACAAGGCCAAGTGCCGGGTCCTGCACTTTGGTCACAACAACCCCAGGCAACGCTACTGGCTTGGGGAGGAGTGGCTGGAAAGCAGCCTGGCTGAAAAGGACCTGGGGGTGATGGTTGGCAGCCGGCTGAACATGAGCCAGCAGTGTGCCCAGGTGGCCAAGAGGGCCAATGGCATCCTGGCTTGTATCAGGAATAGTGTGGCCAGGAGGACCAGGGAGGTGATAGTGCCCCTGTATTCGGCACTGGTGAGGCTGCACCTCTAATACTGTGTCCAGTTTTGGGCCCCTCAATTCAAGAAGGACATTGAGGTGCTGGAGCGTGTCCAGAGAAGGGCAACTAGGTTGGTGAAGGGTCTAGAGAATAAGTCTTATGAGGAGCAGCTGAGGGAGCTGGGGTTGTTTAGTTTGGAGAAGAGGAGGCTGAGGGGAGACCTTATTGCTCTCTACAACTACCTGAACGGAGGTTGTAGCGAGGTGGGGGTTGGTCTCTTCACCCCAGTAACAAGTGATAGAATGAGAGGAAATGGCCTCAAGCTGCGCCAGGGTAAGTTTAGGTTAGATATTAGGAAAAACTTCTTCATTGAAAGAGTAGTCAGGCACTGGAACAGGCTGCCCAGGGAAGTGGTTGAGTCCCCATCCCTGGAGGTATCTAAAAGACGGGTAGATGCGGTGCTTGAAGACATGGTTTAGTGGCAGACTTGGCGGTGGTAGGTTAACGGTTGGACCTGATGATCTTAAGGGTCTTTTCCAACCTTAACAATTCTATGATTCTATGATTCTACTTTTATTTTCTAAAGTAAGATGACAAATGCTAAAGACAATGTTAAATTTGTAGTTAGGTCTAGTAAGACATTTTTCTGAATTTATCCATTGCCGGGATTAGCATTGCAGCTCCAGTAAAGATCTGTCTGCACAAGAAAATCGTGACCACTATCACATATGAGCAGGTTAGATTTAGCCTTTAAGATACCTAAATATAGGTTTTTTGTTGAGCTTCCACTAGTGACTGTGAAGGGAAAGCATGTACAAAATTCTTTTCCATAATTTGTCCTCAAATTCAAGAAATTTAAGAGTTACTTTTTGACTCTTAAATCTTAAATTGTGAACGTAGGACTGTATAACATTCACTTTCAGAAATATTTGTTCCCTATATAGCAAAAGTATCCCCTGAAGGGAGTTTTCCTCTCCATCACTCCTAAGGAACATTTCTATGTATTTTTGAAGGTTCCTAAACAAACTTCTGTAACAAGATCTAGACTACAGTCACAAATGTTGCCACTAATCGTAACCTCTGCTTGACATGTTTAGTGGAAAGACAATGCATTTTAACAGCAGAACACACACTATGATGCAAAAGCCAAGAAGTCCTGCTGGCACGAGCCCGAGATTCACCAAGTGCAGAGAGGTCAAAGAACACAATTTCTCAAAAGAAAAATCCCCCATGTTTTTAAACAGTTCTCAGCTAAAATCCAGCTACAATCCAGCTAATTTTTTGAAGTCTTTAAGACTTATTATGTTCAAGACACATGCTGCTCTGCAAAATTCAGAATAGGTTACTTCTTTTTTTTCTCTTGGTAAGAATGTGTCCCTTGCAAAGCCCCAGGCCATTGCATATATGTAGGGTCTTTTGCTTTTGCCTCTCCAAAACCAGAAGGTTCCAAATACATCAAACTCAAGAGACCAATGCAATCTGCCGCATTTTAAATATTCTTGTCTCAGAAGATTTTAGCTACTTCTCTGAGAGATGGCTGAGTCCTTGACTGCCTCTTTAGAGTCAGCCAACATCTTTCTCATTGACCATGAAGTCCAGAGACCATAATAGCAGCTCTGCCGCAATCCCTATAAACTACTGAGTGCTGGAATGGGATATTTGACAGCTGGTCTGACGCTGGGCTTCTGTGCCGTTGCAATAACTTGCTAAAAAGGGTGGGGCACTGAAGTTTTTCACAGCATACTACTGGTCAAAATCTTGACCCAACTCCTTGCCATCCTGTGGTCTTCCAATTTCCCTGCCCATCTCATTACCAGCTTAAGAAAATAACAATATGAGAATAGCAAGAGAATGCAATCCTCCCTGAATAATGTCTTTTTCATTCCTCAAACCATTTGCTACACTAATTAGGAAGTGAGCCAGTTAAAACCTCTCAACTAATCTCCAGTTCTTGCCTAAAAGTTAACAGTGAGATTGTCATTGCCAAGGAGTTCTGTAAAATGACTTGGCAACCAGAAAATTGGCATGTTCTGAAATCTAATATTTCTTTTTAATGCACATGCAATTAGCGATATCAAGGGGACAAAACCCTTTTGAAGCAGGCACTAACAATTGGGATAATCATAGAATCATAGAATTGTTAAGGTTGGAAAAGACCCTTAAGATCATCAGGTCCAACCGTTAACCTACCACCGCCAAGTCTGCCACTAAACCATGTCTTCAAGCACCGCATCTACCCGTCTTTTAGATACCTCCAGGGATGGGGACTCAACCACTTCCCTGGGCAGCCTGTTCCAGTGCCTGACTACTCTTTCAATGAAGAAGTTTTTCCTAATATCTAACCTAAACTTACCCTGGCGCAGCTTGAGGCCATTTCCTCTCATTCTATCACTTGTTACTGGGGTGAAGAGACCAACCCCCACCTCGCTACAACCTCCGTTCAGGTAGTTGTAGAGAGCAATAAGGTCTCCCCTCAGCCTCCTCTTCTCCAAACTAAACAACCCCAGCTCCCTCAGCTGCTCCTCATAAGACTTATTCTCTAGACCCTTCACCAACCTAGTTGCCCTTCTCTGGACACGCTCCAGCACCTCAATGTCCTTCTTGAATTGAGGGGCCCAAAACTGGACACAGTATTCGAGGTGCAGCCTCACCAGTGCCGAATACAGGGGCACTATCACCTCCCTGGTCCTCCTGGCCACACTATTCCTGATACAAGCCAGGATGCCATTGGCCCTCTTGGCCACCTGGGCACACTGCTGGCTCATGTTCAGCCGGCTGCCAACCATCACCCCCAGGTCCTTTTCAGCCAGGCTGCTTTCCAGCCACTCCTCCCCAAGCCAGTAGCGTTGCCTGGGGTTGTTGTGACCAAAGTGCAGGACCCGGCACTTGGCCTTGTTGAACCTCATACAGTTGGCCCCGGCCCAACAATCCAGCCTGTCCAGGTCTCTCTGCAGGGCCTTCCTACCCTCCAGCAGATTGACACTGCTGCCCAACGTGGTGTCATCTGCAAACTTACTGAGGGTGCACTCAATCCTCTCATCCAGATCATCGATAAAGATATTAAACAGGACTGGTCCCAACACTGAGCCCTGGGGAACACCACTCGTGACCGGTCACTAGCTGCATTTGGCTCCATTCACCACAATTCTCTGGGCTTGGCCGTCCAGCCAGTTTTTAAGCCAGCGCACAGTGTACTTGTCCAAACCGTGAGCAGCCACTTCTGCAGGAGAATGCTGTGGGAGACGGTGTCAAAGGCCTTACTGAAGTCCAAGTAGACAATATCCACAGCCTTCCCCTCATCCACTAAGCGTGTCACCTTGTCATAGAAGGAGACCAGGTTAGTGAAGCAGGACCTGCCTTTCATAAACCCATGCTGGCTGAGCCTGATCCCCCGGTTGTCCCGCACATGCCGCATAATGGCACTCAGGATGATCTGTTCCATGACCTTCCCCGGCACCGAGGTCAGACTGACAGGCCTGTAGTTCCCCGGATCCTCCTTCCCACGCTTCTTGTAGATGGGTGTCACATTAGCTAACTTCCAGTCATCTGGGACCTCCCCGGTTGACCAGGAGTGTTGATAAATGATGGAGAGTGGCTTGGCAAGTACTTAGGATATAGATAATTAGTTGTAAATACTTGTTTTGCTTCCTACCTTATACTCTTTAGGTATTAGAATATTTCAAGATAGAAAACAAGGAGGAAAAAACCTCTGTCCATCCATTGCTTTATCAGAGGACACTTCAGCATCACAACCAGGGTGGTTAAGGTTGGAGAAGTGACTTGGACAGCATGCACTCCAGTATGGTGCAGCATGCTATGGGAGTCTTCAGCTGGCAATTGATTTGAGCAGGGACTAGTAGAGATCCCAGACACTTTTGCTGAGAGTGTAAAAGGTATGTGCGGCATGCTGTGTAGCTAACTTAATTACGCATCATTAGGTTCATCTTGTGTACCTTGAGTTATCTAAATGCTTTCTAAAATCTCCTCATTCTGGGATAAGATTTTCTCAGCAGCTCTCTGTCACGATTTCTAAACACACGGCTGTTGCTTTCTTGCTTAACGGCACATCTGCCTGGTCAGCTTTCCCCATGCAAGCTGGGAGTGCTCATCCTCATTCCAAGTGAGGCCATTAATAAGTGACATACAATGCATATGCAGCCGGATCACACAGGCTTCTGCAGCTTTATTTTGTAAGTGCAAATGCTATGTTAAAAAAAAAAGGAAAATCCATTTGCAGCCTATAAAGGAAAAGGGTGTTACCTTCCTCTCGCAATTCAGGAACTGCGAACGGATTTTGCTCAGACTTAATGATGACAAAAGCACTGTAGGTAAATCTATGTGCGGGAAATTTAAACCTGTAAGATGACTATTTCATCATAGCAGTTATAAACATGTAAAAACACAGGGTTATAAAGGAAACTGCTTGGCAATCCTTCATCCAGGGATGCTAATAGATGTTAATAACATTTGAGTTTCTTTACAGTTCCAGTAAACCAGTACACGCTGCTGTGTTTTTTAGCAGCAAAGTGGGCTTTTAGGTGAAAAATGATAGGGCAACTAAATGTTTAAAAAAAGGTAAGGAGAATTAGCCCTTTCATTGCTAATCTGTGTTCTGAGAGCTTTCCAAGGAAGACAGCAGCTTTCACAGCTGCAATGGTCTTGTGTTCTATATTAAGTGTGCTTTTGCTGTTGTTAGAGTCAGTTTGCATTGCTAGTGGCAGAGAGATAGCAAATTGCTGTTTTGGCTACTGGGCTATAAAATTGCTGGATATCAGAAAGAGTCAGAAGAGGAGGAAGTGGAGAGATCCTAATTTTGAACCAGGGAAAGATGCACCATTCTGGAAGAAGCTGATCCTGCAGGGCCAAATGCCAGAATATTGGCGGGGGGGTGGAGAGAGAGAGATTGAAAGAAAACATATTTTGGAAAGGAGCATCTCAGAGCAGACTGTCTAGGAATGTGACAGAACAGCTTCTACACACAATTTCCTGAGGCGATCCAGCTTCATCTGATACTGATGATATTGGTTGTAGTGCAGGATATTCATAGAA
The DNA here is from genome assembly GCA_020745775.1 of Theristicus caerulescens. Classification (NCBI taxonomy): domain Eukaryota; kingdom Metazoa; phylum Chordata; class Aves; order Pelecaniformes; family Threskiornithidae; genus Theristicus; species Theristicus caerulescens. The sequence continues at coordinate 39,340,052 of CM036583.1, read as the reverse complement.
AAATGGATTAAAGGTCTTCACCCCCTCCTTGCATTTGGTACATTTTCTGGCAGCAATGGATGTTCCTGATGTAAGGCATCAACATTTTTATGCATTTTTATGCCTGCTTCTGACAAGCAAGACAATAATGTTTAATTCTAGTGGTTGTTATCTCAGCCAGCTATTCTAAATGGTGAAATCATGATCCACATAGATAATGTCATATCTAGCATTATTAACAGGCAATTAAAGTCAGGGACAGGGAGCTGGAAAGATATCCCTCCCCAAAACAAAGCAAAAGAATCTCCCCCCTGCCCAGCTTTTTGTGTGTAACAACCTCATTCCTTTTAGGATCATTTTAAAAAGTCAGTGTCACTGGAAAGCCCCTCATTTTCCTTGGCTGATCTGTTTCACTCTAGCAGATCTTCACCATCCTGAGAGCTGCAAGTGTTAACGGCTCAGAGGAGGTGCCAAGCAGCTATGTCCTGTTCACAGCTGTGCTGCTTGAATGTGTGTGGCCTTTGTCATACGACTTCGCTCCTTCTTGCTTCTACCTCCCTATCTGTGAAATGGGGACAATGCTGACAATTGAATAAAAACTTCTGCAAATGGCAAATGCACAGCGCGTACTATGTATTTTATTCTGTGGAAGTGTATTTCTCTTGGTGTCACACAGAGCATTTTATGAATACAAACAACATTTTAGTAAAATAAAACACTCATTCTAAATCCTTTCCATATAATCCACTTAAAGCAGTCATATCCATTGGTGTGTTGACTGTTGCTTACATAAGCTGTGTTTAACCTAGATTATTGTTTGACTTTTTTTTTCCCTTTTTTGAGGGGGAGTAAATGCTGTCACTCCCATTGATGGTGAAGTTCTAAATAAATATAAAGGCCAGAATATGAGTTTATCTTTGCTTTTGTAAAGGATCCAAATTAAAAATTTCTTTTTAAGTATGTGTACCAAACTCAGAGTCAATCCACCATTTCATCAGTAGCCGTTATAACAACTTTGTGTGATCATATAATAAAACTAGAATTTCTGAATTCTAAACAGTTTTCTATTTTCCAGGGTGTTCCTAAGAAACTATTTCTCCAAAGTACAGTTGCCAATAGACTCATAGTCTGTAAGACCAAAGGAAACATTGTGGTCATCCAGTCAAACCATGTTCAATCAGATGTCATATAGCTCACCAGAATTAATTTCTGTTTGAAGCAGAGTGTAGCTTTTAGAAATCTTCCAATTTTAATTAAAACACTGCCAGCAATTGAGAGTTTCTGGAATTTTTTAAGATGTTCTATTTTTGCTTTATCTGAGCTAGATAGCTCAGATAAAGCAAAAATAGAACATCTTAAAAAAAATCTAGCTCAGATAACTCAGATAAGTTATCTAGCTTCAACTTCTAGCCATTTCACATTGCTATAACTCTCTGTGAGTTTGAAGAATACTCCTCTATACCAGTTTGATGACCTGTATATGTGTTTGGACACTGTGACCTAAATGCCCATAGACTTCCCTTTCCTCAGCTAGGAACACCTCCTAGAACCACTTCGCTGTGGATTTATTTTTCTCTTCATCATTTTTGGGCTTCTTTCCTGGGTCCTTGCTGTGTCAACATGCTTCCCTTGCCTTGGATGCAGGAAGCTAGCAGTGAGATTTGCAACCCTGCTCAGTGCAGATGTATGGTAAACTCGCTTGTCATTTTATGAGCCCAAATACACTTTGATGAGGTAGTCTGAAGAAGGCATTTCGGTAATGTAATACTGTAATCTTTGTGAGAGACTGAGATTTCTTACCATCTCTTTTGACTTTCATACTCTCGTGGCAAATACTGGAAATCCAGCCAGCTGGTTTTAAGCTGTTATCTGATGATAATACGTGTGTTGTTAATCCACCAGAGTCCAATTTTGTCTTTCAGTCCCTCCTATCAGCAGGTAAAGGAACTGGATGGATGATTAGAGATATAATAATAGTACTAATAGGAAAGTTTATGAAAGCCATGACAGTTTTTGAAGCTCCTGAAATGTCTTCCCTGGCAAGAGCAGACATCTTCTGTAGCACATCCCAGATTATATCAAAAAAAGCTTATGTTTGTATGCTTCAGAAGATACACGTTTGCACACTTGAAGATTGTCTTAATCAGAAGAAAAAAAAGTTTTATTGGTACATAGAGTATTCATAGCCTGTAATCATATAAAGAATCACATTTGTATGAGGCCATTTTAAAGTCCTTTTATCCCAACAGAAGAAAAAGTAGAAATAGCTCATAAAGATTGCTATCAAATGACATAAATGTAGATAACAGAAATTTTGGCAAGACTGTAGAGACCACACTGCAACCTCATATAAGTGGTCTAATTGGAGACCGAAAGGCTTTAGTATATGCAGTTGAAAAGTCTATCCCATAAATGATAGCCATGGAAATAATGCTCTTTATTTTCTTTTTCTCAATTTGTAATATGTCAAGTGTTGTGAATTATGAGCACAGAGAAATGAATCCATAACTAAGTGACTGTTCTTGGCACATTTCTAATGTCAGAATGTGCACAGGGGCCATCCAGGAGTTGCAAAGCTGAGATGTTGCCCTTGTTTCAGCCAGGGCTTTAAAATAAATAAAAGCAGTAACCAGCAGGTACATTAATCAAGTGTCATTCCAGCTTTTATGTGGTCTGACTTGCAGAAATTGAAAGATACCACCGCACTGGAAGCACTGTCAGCAATTCGTGAGGTGTGGGAACAGTACTTCAGTTGAAAAAACATTTGCTGTTCTTCAGCCTACTGAATGTAGGAAAAGAAACTTCAGTCCTTTTTCATTTGCCTGGAGGGTTGGACTGCAATGTTTCCTCAGGCTGGCTATATGTGTCTTTCACAGGCAGCTCTTCGCAGATTATTTCAGATGGTGATGATGATGTTTAATAGCTGCAGCAATCAATATTTTAATAGCAGCAAACTTCATTGACAGCTACAAGACTGAAGTTCAGGACAGAAAGAGGTATACTGGATCTTGGGTCACAGGCTGATGAAAAGAGAGATTAAGTCAGCAATGACTTAAAAGGACACAGGATGTTTCCCGTTTCTGTTTTTGTTTGCGTTTTTTTTTTCACTACAGTTTGTGCCAGAGGAGACAATGCTAATGATTCCCCTCTCTTGATTTGAAGGGATAAATCAGAGACAAACATGCTGGCTGTGAAAGAAATAGGAGTATTTATCAAGTTGTGTGTCCTGGTTTCAGCTGGGATAGAGTTAATTTTCTTCTTAGTAGCTAGTAGAGTGCTGTGTTTTGGATTTAGGATGAGAATAATGTTGATAACACACTGATGTTTTGGTTCTTGCTAAGTAGTGCTTACACTAGTCAAGGACTTTTTCAGCTTCCCATGCTCTGCCAGGTGCACAAGAAGCTGGGAGGGGGCACAGCCAGGACAGCTGACCCAGACCAGCCAAAGGGCTATTCCACACCGTATGACATCATGCTCAGTATATAAACTGGGGGCAGCGATCGCTGCTGGGGGACGTGCTAGGCATCGGTCGGCGGGTGGTGAGCCAATTGTATAGTGTATCCCTTGCTCTGTATATTATTATCGTATTATTATTATTATATTATTATTACTACTATTCTATTTCATTTTACTTCAATTATTAAACTGTTCTTATCTCAATCCACGAGTTTTCTGACTGTAACCCTCCCAATTCTCTTCCCCATCCCACTGGGGTGGGGGGAGTGAGCGAGCGGCTGCGTGGTGCTTAGCTGCTGGCTGGGGTTAAACCACGACAGTCCTTTTTGGCGCCCGAACAGGGACTCGAAGGGTTTGAGATAATAACAGATTAACCAGAGCGTGGTAAGGAATTTGTATGTGTTAACAATTGCTCATCATAATATTGATTCATCTGTTCTCGGTATTAGTCTACCTGATTTGCACCATGCTTTTGTTTTTGCAGTACGTGTTAAAAATTGGTGTTGGGTTTTGCAGTTTGCTGTGCTCTGCAGTGATCAGTGATGTTTTGCCTGGGAGATTTGTTATTAAAACACTGACCTTGAGCGCTATCTGGTATTTGGGTTCTGTAGTGAAGCCATTACTGTACTTCGGGTACCACCTCATGGAGACACTTGGCAATTATACCTCTTCCTCTGAGAGCTTCTTTATGGAGGAAATACAGAATAGCACGTTTGTTGTTTTCTTCTATGATGTTTCGTCCTTCATTGCAACAACTTTTCAGTATCTTGAGCATCCTTGGGTAGTTAAGATATATCTATTGATAGTTCTTGGGAATATTGTTTCAGTTTTGTCTAAGGTTAATAAGCACCTTAAGAATATCATCCAGAGATCTGCTCCAAGGCTGGATAGTTATGAGTGGCAGGGTGTGTGGGAGAGCATGGGCAAGTACCTGGGACAGTGGGCACCTCCAATGTTTTGGAACTTCACTCCTGAACAAGTGCAGAATCCTGAAAATCTAGTAAAGTATTTGGAAAAAGTATGTTGTCACCCTGGCAACTCCAGAGAGACACAAATCACTGCAACGTGCTGGGGCCTGGCCCATGCTTACCGAGCCCTATTCAACACTATTCAGAACCCACAAGGGGAAGGGAAGGTCTCTGGATCTGACGACAAAATGACAGATGCTGTGGCTGCGCCAGCCCCTGCGCCAGCCCCTCAGGCCCCCACGACAGTCACTGTGGTTGCGCCAGCCCCCACAACAGGCACTGCGGTTGATCCAGAGAACCAACCCGTGCCAGTATCAGTTGCCCCTATACAGAAGAAAAAAATATACAAGGAAATCAGCTCGTTTAGTAAAAGCTGATGATGAGCCAGCGTCATCAAGAGAACAGGAGGAGGAAGAGGCAGAACCCATAAACGAGACAGTAACCACACGATCCCTATCCCTGAGTGAGCTGCGAGATATGCGAAAAGATTTCAGTCGTCGTCCAGGCGAGCCCATCATCACCTGGCTGCTCCGATGCTGGGATAATGGGGCCAGTAGCCTGGAATTAGAGGGTAGGGAAGCCAAGCAGCTGGGATCTCTTTCTAGGGAAGGAGGCATTGACAAAGTGATTGGAAAAGGGGTAAAAGCCCTCAGCCTTTGGAGGCGACTCCTGTCAGGCGTGAAGGAAAGGTATCCCTTCAAGGAAGATCTTATATGTCACCCAGGCAAGTGGACTGCCATGGAGAGAGGTATCCAGTACTTGAGGGAATTAGCCGTGCTGGAGGTGATTCATAATGACCTGAACAATGAGCAGTTATCCAAAGATCCAGATGAAGTCCAGTGCACACGACCCATGTGGCGGAAGTTTGTACGGAGCGCACCATCATCGTACGCAAACTCATTGGCAATAATGACCTGGAAAGATGAAGAGGGACCAACGGTGGATGAATTGGCTGGCCAACTCCGACAATACGAAGAAAGTCTCTCTTCCTCCCTACGGGCCTGCATCTCGGCTGTGGAGAAGTTGTCCCAGGATTTCCAGCAGTTCAAAGAGGACATGTCCTACTCCTCACCTGTACAGACCAGTATCTCGGCCATTAGGAGTAAGCGTCCCTCTCTTCAAGAGAGAAGATATAGTGGATACACACCACGGGCCACCCTGTGGTTTTATCTGCGTGACCACGGAGAGGACATGAGGAAGTGGGATGGAAAATCTACCTCGACCCTAGAGGCACGAGTACGTGAGTTGCAAGGAAAAAAAGGTGGTTCTTCCAGGAAAATTGCTGCTCCAGTTTCCAATGAGCAGTTCCCCAGACAAAGTAGAAGGGCTGATTTTGCTTCCGATCTTAGTAAAGGGATTTTCGATTCACATGTACAAGAAGTGAATAACGAATGCTATAACCAGGACTAGAGGGGCCCTGCCTCCAGCCAGGTGGAGGAGAGGGACAACCGGGTGTACTGGACTGTGTGGATTCGATGGCCTGGCACATCACACCCACAGGAATATAAGGCTTTAGTAGACACCGGTGCACAGTGTACCTTAATGCCATCAAGCTATGAAGGAGCAGAACCCATCTGTATTTCTGGAGTGACAGGGGGATCCCAAGAGTTGACTGTATTGGAGGCCGAAGTAAGCTTAACCGGGAAGGAGTGGCAGAAACACCCCATTGTGACTGGCCCGGAGGCTCCGTGCATCCTTGGCATAGACTACCTCAGGAGAGGGTATTTCAAGGACCCAAAAGGGTACAGGTGGGCTTTTGGCATAGCTGCCTTAGAGACAGAGGAAATTAAACAGCTGTCTACCCTGCCTGGTCTCTCGAAGGACCCTTCTATTGTGGGGTTGCTGAGGGTCAAAGAACAACAGGTACCAATCGCTACCACAACAGTGCACCGGCGGCAATATCGCACCAACAGAGACTCCCTGATTCCCATCCATAAGCTGATTCGTCGACTGGAGAGCCAAGGAGTGATCAGCAAGACTCGCTCACCTTTTAACAGTCCCATATGGCCAGTGCAAAAGTCTAACGGAGAGTGGAGACTAACAGTAGACTATCGGGGCCTGAACGAAGTCACGCCGCCGCTGAGTGCTGCCGTGCCGGACATGCTAGAACTTCAATATGAATTGGAGTCAAAGGCAGCCAAATGGTATGCCACAATTGATATCGCTAATGCGTTTTTCTCTATCCCTTTGGTGGCAGAGTGCAGGCCACAGTTTGCTTTCACTTGGAGGGGTGTGCAGTACACCTGGAACCGACTGCCCCAGGGGTGGAAACACAGCCCCACCATTTGCCATGGACTGATCCAGACTACATTGGAACAGGGTGGGGCTCCGGAACACCTGCAATACATTGATGACATCATCGTGTGGGGCAACACAGCAGAAGAAGTTTTTGAGAAAGGGAAGAAAATAGTCCAAATCCTTCTGGAAGCCGGCTTTGCTATAAAACAAAGTAAGGTCAAGGGACCTGCACAGGAGATCCAGTTTTTAGGAATAAAATGGCAAGATGGACGTCGTCAGATCCCAATGGATGTGATCAACAAAATCACAGCCATGTCTCCACCAACTAGCAAAAAGGAAGCACAGGCTTTCCTGGGCGTTGTGGGTTTTTGGAGAATGCATATTCCAAATTACAGTCTCATCGTAAGCCCTCTCTATCAAGTGACCCGGAAGAAGAACGATTTCAAATGGGGCCCTGAGCAACGACAAGCCTTTGAACAAATTAAACGGGAGATAGTTCATGCAGTAGCCCTTGGGCCAGTCCGGGCAGGGCAAGATGTAAAGAATGTGCTCTACACTGCAGCCGGGGAGAATGGCCCTACCTGGAGCCTGTGGCAGAAAGCACCGGGGGAGACTAGAGGTCGACCCCTAGGGTTTTGGAGTCGAGGATACAGAGGATCCGAGGCTGGCTATACTCCAACGGAGAAAGAGATATTGGCAGCATATGAAGGGGTTCGAGCTGCTTCGGAAGTGGTTGGTACTGAAGCACAGCTCCTCCTGGCACCCCGACTGCCAGTGCTGGGCTGGATGTTCAAAGGGAGGGTCCCCTCTACACATCATGCAACTGACGCTACATGGAGTAAGTGGATCGCACTGATCACACAACGGGCCCGAATAGGAAACCCCAGTCGCCCAGGAATCTTGGAAGTGATCATGGACTGGCCAGAAGGCAAAGATTTCGGAATATCACCAGAGGAGGAGGTGACACGTGCTGAGGAGGCCCCACTGTATAATAAACTGCCAGAAAATGAGAAGCAATATGCCCTGTTCACTGATGGGTCCTGTCGTCTTGTGGGGAAGCACCGGAGGTGGAAAGCTGCTGTATGGAGTCCTGTACGACAAGTTGCAGAAACTGCTGAAGGAGAAGGTGAATCGAGTCAGTTTGCAGAGGTGAAAGCCATCCAGCTGGCTTTAGATATTGCTGAACGAGAAAAGTGGCCAATGCTATATCTCTATACTGACTCATGGATGGTGGCAAATGCCCTGTGGGGGTGGTTACAGCAATGGAAGCAGAGCAACTGGCAACGCAGAGGCAAACCCATCTGGGCTGCCGCATTGTGGCAAGATATTGCTGCCCGGATAGAGAACCTGGTTGTAAAAGTACGTCACGTAGACGCTCATGTACCCAAGAGTCGGGCCACTGAAGAACATCAAAACAACCAGCAGGTGGATCAGGCTGCTAAGATTGAAGTGGCTCAAGTGGATCTGGACTGGCAACATAAGGGTGAATTATTTCTGGCTCGGTGGGCCCATGACACCTCAGGCCATCAAGGAAGAGATGCAACATATAGATGGGCTCGTGATCGAGGGGTGGATTTGACCATGGACACTATTGCACAGGTTATCCATGAATGTGAAACATGCGCTGCAATCAAGCAAGCCAAGCGGTTCAAGCCTCTCTGGTACGGAGGACGATGGCTCAAATATAAATACGGGGAGGCCTGGCAGATTGATTATATCACACTCCCACAAACCCGACAAGGCAAGCGCTATGTGCTTACAATGGTGGAAGCAACCACTGGATGGCTGGAAACATATCCCGTGCCCCACGCCACTGCCCGGAACACTATCCTGGGCCTTGAAAAGCAAGTCCTATGGCGACATGGTACTCCAGAAAGAATTGAGTCAGACAATGGGACTCATTTCCGAAATAGCCTCATAGACACCTGGGCCAAAGAGCATGGCATTGAGTGGGTATATCACATCCCCTATCATGCACCAGCCTCCGGGAAAATAGAACGATACAATGGACTGTTAAAGACTACACTAAAAGCAATGGGTGGTGGGACATTCAAACACTGGGATACACATTTAGCAAAGGCCACCTGGTTAGTCAACACTAGGGGATCTGCCAATCGAGCTGGCCCTGCCCAGTCAAGACTTTTACGTACTGTAGAGGGAGATAAAGTCCCTGTAGTGCACCTAAAAAATATAACAGGGAAGACAGTCTGGGTTACTCCTGCCTCAGGCAGAGGTAAACCCATCCGTGGGATTGCTTTTGCTCAAGGACCTGGGTGCACTTGGTGGGTGATGCGAGAGGATGGGGAAGTCCTATGTGTACCTCAAGGGGATTTGATTTTGGGTGAAAATAGCCAATGAACTGAATTGTATAATGTTAGTTGCTATATAATACTGGATGTCATCACTTCTGTGATTACTATGTGCCATATCAACAGTATACAGTAAGAAGTGCCCAAATTAATGAAGAATGAACTTCGAGGAAACCGAGCAAAGCGCAGCAGTGATGGAACCAGAACTGGCTTCAGCATGCAACAATCCAACACCACACACCATCTTTCCTGCCCTGAAGAACTATTAGGACAGATGAAACCCAAAGTCATGGACTAAATGAACTCAACATTTTAGAGGGATAGCCTATAGACTAAGGAAATTATATCCATGTGTGTATGTGTGTGTATATATATATATATATATATATATCTCAAAAGACTGGAAAAGTGGTAGTGATTAATTGGAATGTATTGGAAAGTGTAAGACCTGGGCATGATGTATATGGTATGGAATAAGGGGTGGATACTGTCCTGGTTTCAGCTGGGATAGAGTTAATTTTCTTCTTAGTAGCTAGTAGAGTGCTGTGTTTTGGATTTAGGATGAGAATAATGTTGATAACACACTGATGTTTTGGTTCTTGCTAAGTAGTGCTTACACTAGTCAAGGACTTTTTCAGCTTCCCATGCTCTGCCAGGTGCACAAGAAGCTGGGAGGGGGCACAGCCAGGACAGCTGACCCAGACCAGCCAAAGGGCTATTCCACACCGTATGACATCATGCTCAGTATATAAACTGGGGGCAGCGATCGCTGCTGGGGGACGTGCTAGGCATCGGTCGGCGGGTGGTGAGCCAATTGTATAGTGTATCCCTTGCTCTGTATATTATTATCGTATTATTATTATTATATTATTATTACTACTATTCTATTTCATTTTACTTCAATTATTAAACTGTTCTTATCTCAATCCACGAGTTTTCTGACTGTAACCCTCCCAATTCTCTTCCCCATCCCACTGGGGTGGGGGGAGTGAGCGAGCGGCTGCGTGGTGCTTAGCTGCTGGCTGGGGTTAAACCACGACATTGTGCTACAAAGGCATCTGAAACGCCAAAGAACTAGGGAAATGGGGTGGTGTAAAATATGCCACTGATACTTCCCTAAAGATCAAAGCCCAAACATTTTTAATATTTCAAAACTCTAAAACTGAAGCTTGATATAAGCACTTTTGGCTCAATTCTGAATTTTAAACACCTACTAAGTATTTAATATAAACAGGGTAGGTTTGGAAAAAAATAATTAATCCTTTTCTTATGATTAGGGATATACTAAACAGTAGTGATACAGACACAATAAAAAAATCCAAATGGGATCAACTTTTCCTATGGTTTAAAGTGCTCTGATCAGAAAACTACTCGATTTGATATTTAATATATGCTTTGTGACTGATTTTTTCTGTGGCGGACTTATGTGAAAGATTTCCTTGTTGGCAAAGCATCATTAAGCAAAAGTGCTGGAAATATACTGAGTAGCAGGTGATAGTTTCTTCCTTTGTAGAGAGCAACAATATTGTATGAGGACAATTTCAAGGGGTTTTTGGATAGTGAAGAGACTACCCAGGAGAAGTATTTGCTTTGGCAAGACCATTATACCACTGTTGGATATTATATATCACTTAATTATGGAATACTTTTACTGTTTCACTAATTCTCAGTGGATTTGCTGAACTGCTGTGGATATCTATGGCAATAGAAGCCATGGCAAACCCTTGACTGAATCAACACCTTTGGAATTACACTGGTATTTTTTGACATTTGAATTTGACCCCATGGGAGAGATTTGTCTTCCTTAGAAGTCATTTAGTAAATGATTTAAGGCCATCTTAAATTAGCCCATGCAGATGTCTGAAGGACTTAAATGATTTATGATGAGAGTTGTAGGACTAGCCTAAGGAAAGAAAAAAAAATCCATCAGAAATTTCTACAGGTTTTTTTAACATATATCATCATTGCTACAGTAAGATAAACATAAAACCCAAGATATTTCAACTGCCAGATGTTAGACTCTAAAGCTAATTAAGTTTAGATAGCTTAAAGTTTTATCCCCGAGTGGATACTGGATTTAGCATCAGCCTTTCAGTTTATTTAAGAAGATGTAATTTTAGGCCTAAGTTAGATGGAGTTACGACATATCAGTTTGCATTCGGAGTGATATTAATACTAATCCTCATGGTGTATTGAAATTCTAGAAGATTATGCTGTCCCAAGACTAGATATACTAATGTTGTATGTAATGGTGTAAGCAGAGCTTTAGGTACTGTACCAAGCAGACCTATCAATTAGATTTAATTAAATTATTAATTATTTATTTAATTATTTAATTATTTATTATTTAATTAATTATTATTTAATTATTAAAAATTATTATTATTTAATTAAATTTTTTAAATTGTGTTGCCTTGTGGCTCTTGAGTTGTTACGAGGTGAGTTGTATGACCTGTGGCTATAAATGATAAAGTATCTTGTATAAACATAAGAGTTACTTTTAAGCTGGTGCAGCAAAGGTTTTTCCTCACTTTTCCAAGGCTGAGTTATTTTAGAAACTGAACCAGAGCATCTGAGCTGGTTAGGGCACTTCAGATCTGAGGAAGGGAGAAATCCCCAGCTGCTTGAGATACGCTTTGCCTATGACAGCTGGGGCTGGTGCTACTGGAAGCCACCAGGCAGGAGCCCAGGCTCCCTGGAACTTGTTCTCAGCTCTGCCACAAAGCTGCTGTGTGATTTTCATCCTGTAATTTTGAACTGCTCCGTGGTCTGCTGTGGTACAGCGCACAAGAGAGCAGGTTGGGCAGAGGCCGTGGCTACGTTCACTCAGCAGTTGCTATAGTCGCACCTATGAATAGAAAACCTGCAGAGGCATCCCCAACGAGAGAAAATGTGGGTCTTTTTGCCTTTCATTGTTCCTTGCTTTTCCAGTGGGACATGAGTCCTGGCCAACAGCAGATGGTCTGAGCTTCTCCAGAATTTCAGTGTGAAGCTTGTCCATCCTAGCAGCTCTGGCTGCTAATAAACTGCCTTGGGGCAGAGACTGTGCATCTCCACTGCTAGCCGGGCTGTGCCCTTTTCTGTTCCCAATTTATTCCTCTACAGTCTTGCTCCTAAAGCAGGAAGAAGACTTTGCTGCCACACACAATTGTAGGCTGATACGTATTGATATTTGTGGAGAGCTCTGGGGATGGGAAGGGTGCAGAGGAAAGGCAAAGGTTTTTTCAGATATGTTAAAATGCACAACTGTGGATCATTGTACCTCATGGATGTGGAAGTATGGATGTAGTGCTACAGTGGATTACTTGTATGTAGCAAAGTAGGTGGAAACCACTTAATTCATATCAGGACTGACTGGCTTTTCTGTGGCTATGAAGTGGAAGAATGTGCATTGAATTTCAGCTTTGTTCCACGGGTGAGACTGCAGTAGCGTGCCGTGCTGTTGTGCAAGATGTGTTTCTTTGGGCTTAAGCGGTAATTTCGAGCATTCTCTGCTGCCTTCTTTCCTCCTCTGCTTTTCTTTTCTCTCCCCAGCCTGTTTCTTTTTTTATCTTGCTTTTTTCAGAGTATGTAGTATAATTATGACAACGGCTTTGATTGTGGATTGTCATTGACCCTTGCTGAAGAAACACTTTGTCAATCAGCAAGAATGCATCACTTAGCGCTGCTGGATTCATTGACTTTTTATCCAACTTTAGACCCCTACAGTTTGTGAAATGGTATCTGCAATAATTTTCCATGCTCTTGACCTATGTCAACAGCTACTTTACCCAACTGTCTTCATCTATTTTTATGGTGCAAACTGGCTGCTGTTATTGTGAGTCAGAGAATACTGATAGGTTAGGAAAATAGCCTGGTGTTTAATTATAATTTAAAGAACCCACAGAATTCTTCTTAAGCTGAGTAGTCCAACTTTTGGGGGTCTCACTTTTGTGACTCTGCACTTGGACAACAGGAGGTGTGCCAACAGTCTTGGTCACCCCTCCTGCATTCCCAAGTAATGGCTTGGGTCTCAGTTGTTCAGTAACCAGGATATGGCCCTTGGATATTGGTATATCCTCCTATGCACTTTAGTCCTAAATTTATTGACTTTTTGTTTTCATTACAACGTGAAATGAAAAAAAGAGAGTGTTGTCAAATGATATGCTTAAGTAGAGCTTGTGTCACAGAAAATTTCATGACCGGACAACTAAGGTACATAATGGTTTTGTTAGAAACATAGAATCATAGAATGGTTACAGTTGGAAGGGACCTTGATCATCTGGTTCCAAACCCCCTGCCATGGGCCAGGATACCTTCCACTACATCAGGTTGCTCAAAGCCTTGAACACTTCCAGGAAAATTGCATCCACAACTTCTCTAGGTAACCTGTTCCAGTGTCTCACCACCCTCACAGTAAAGAATTTCTTCCTTATGTCTAATCTAAATCTACCCTTTTTCAGTTTAAAATTGTTACCCCTCATCCTATCACTACAGTCCCTGCTAAAGAGTCCCTTCTCATCTTTCCTGTAGGCCCCCTTTAAGTACCAGAAGGCTGCAATAAGGTCTCCCCAGAGCCCTCTCTTCTCCAGGCTGAACAACCCCAACTGTCTCAGCCTTTCTCCATAGGAGAGCTGTTCCAGCCCTCTGATCATCTTCGTGGCCCTTCTCTGGACCTGCTCAAGCACGTCCATGTCTTTCTTATGTTGGGGGCCCCAGAACTGAACGCAGTACTCTAGGTGGGGTTTCATGAGAGCAGAGTACAGGGGGAGAATCACCTCCTTCGACCAGCTAGCCACACTTCTTTTGATGCAGCCCAGGATACGATTGACTTTCTGGGCTGCAAGCGGACATTTCCAGCTCATATTCAGTTTTGCATCCACCAATACCCCAAGTCCTTCTCTGCAGGGCTGCTCTTAATCCACTCATCGCTCAATCTGTATCCATGTTTGGGATTGCCTCAAGGCAGGCACGGAACTTGGCCTTGTTGATCTTCATGCAGTTCTCATGGGCCCACCTCTCTAGCCTGTCAAAGTCCCTCTGGATGCCGTCCCTTCCCTCTAGAGTAGGAACTGTAAGAACAATTTTCCTCCTGTGGCCTGTTCTGGGCCAAGGACAGTCTCATGTCTCTGAGAGTGCCAGCCTCACTCCTGCCCTTTTTCAGCCTGGTCTATCAGAACTCATGTGCATGTGAGCGTTGAGGGTCCTTAGGTAAGTTGAAGAATGAAGTGTGCCAAGTGCAGCGTGAGACCATCCCCACAGGGAGGGAGGATGTTTGCCCAGAGCAATTCCTCTGTAGACAAACGCCAAGTAAAAGTGCTGCAATGCTGTTCAGTGCCAGCTTTCCACATGATGAGTGTGGCCCCTTTTGCTCATCTGTCCTGGCTCTATACAGATTCACTGCTTGCTTGGTGATACTTTCCACGTCCCCTATCTGAGTTTTCTCTCTCTTTTTCTCTTTAATCTACAGTGTTCCGGTGGCACCTGCTTTCTTGTTATCTGAGCAGGAATTTCTAATTTCTTCTTACAGGCGTAGGACAGATTGAGGTGAATGATGGCAGTACAAGGGATAAAGCCACGATTACATTTGGGAGTGGCACCTTCAGCAACTCTTCATTATAGACTGAAGACCCACACCTTCATGTTTAATTCTGCGATATAAAAATCATAGATTCTGGTATGAAATGTATGACCTACTTCAGAGTTAGGGTGGGTTTTTTTTTCCCTGTGCATGCTTTCCTCAAAATGGGAATGATTACACCTTCAGCTTGCCTGTAACTTCTGCTTTGTAGTAGTGGCATTTTCACATACTGGACTTGACATATTTTTAATCAATTTGAAAATATTTATTCAAGCAGACCCTCTCATGATATATTTGGAAAAGTACTCTTTCACAACAGTGTCTAGTGTTTGTATGTTAAAAAGTACACTCCTTTGATAAATCGGTGGATTATTTTTTTCAGCATGTTAATTTTTTTTCCATTTTTCAAACTTTTTTCTTCACAGTTTATTACACTCTATGAGGTCTTACTGCAGCATACGTACCTGGGGCTTCTTTCCCAAGAATTCTATTGAATCAATGAGAGTGAAAATGGTAGAAAGTAGTTTTGTTTCACACAGAGATAACATTTCGTTATCATTTTTAGCACTAAAGAGAATAAAAGAGTGGTATGCTTGAATTAGCTCAGAGCAGCTTTTATGCCATAGCACTGTTCCATGCAGGTCTGTGAAGAAGAGCTACATCATGCACAGAACAGCCCTGTGAGTGCTGAAGTGAGGAGACTGGAAATGATGATTTTTTTAAAATAGTTTGGTCTCCAATCTGGCTTGGCTTTGATTTCTAGACATTCAGGAAATGGAACTTTCAAAGCTGAAGTCGATGGGAAAATGTGCACTGTTCCCCCTCAGTAAGTGTGACTTTATGGAAATGTTAAAATGCACCTCATTGTTTGCCTAGAGTCTCCTTTTGGTAAGAAACAGGAATCTGTGTAATCAATTACTCCAGGGATTTTCCTTCAAGGCCTTTGGGTTAGAAAGTGTGGACACTTTTTGAAAGAAAATATTTTTATACAAATGAGCTCTTTTCTTACAGAATCAAACAAATCCAAGAAATACCAGTCATTTGACAGTGACATGTGGATGAATACCCATAAAATACTCAAAGGAAATATATGTCAGAATACTAAAATAACTGCTGAGTCTTGATCTTGTGTTCGTTAATATAACCCAGTGCTTGTACAATTTAACCTAAAGTGGAGACTACTGGCAAGTTTTTCTGTTGATTTATTAGAGAAAACCCCCAGACCCTGTGGTTCAGTGGAGTAAGCTATTCTATTTATATAGCAATGATATTTTCTGTAAACTAAATTTTATGCACTGACTTCTCAGATGAGAAAATTGCCTTCCTGTGACATTTTTAATTATATTCTAGATGGCTGTATCAGTACATCCTCAGAATAAAAACAATTAGTAAGCAGATCTCACCATAAGGTGTTTGCTAAAAATCTAACAGACAAGGCTATAATCAGGACTGTGATCAGGCATGTTGTTATGTTTTAGGTTACTCTTTCCAGCAACCTGTACCATCTTCCTCATGGCAGTGCACAGTCACTGACCGGGAATGGTCATTTTGACTTTCCCCTTTCACTGATGTGGATATCTATAGTGCTCAAAGTGAGTCCTAATGTTTTATACCAGGTTTGTCTAGTTTGGAGAAAAGGAGGCTGAGGGGCGACCTGATTGCTCTCTACAGCTTCCTGAGGAGGGGAAGTGGAGAGGGAGGTCCTGAGCTCTTCTCCTGGCTATACTGTGACAGGCCACATGAGAATGGCTCAAAGCTGTGTCAAGGGAGGTTCAGAATGGGCATTAAGAAACATTTCTTTACCGAGAGGGTGGTCAAACACTGGAACCAGGCTTCCTAGAGAGGTCGTAGGTGCCTCATGGCTGTCAGTGTTTAAGAGGTATTTGGACAATGCCCCTAATAACATGCTTTAACTTCCGGTGAGCCTTGGAATGGTTAGGCAGTTGGACTAGATGATCGTTGTAGGTCCCTTCCAACTGAAATATTCTATTCTATTCTATTCTATTCTATTCTATTCTATTCTATTCTATTCTATTCTATTCTGTTCTGTTCTGTTCTGTTCTGTTCTGTTCCGTTCCGTTCCGTTCCGTTCCGTTCCATTCCATTTCATTCCATTCCATTCCATTCCTTTCCTTCATTAGAGAGCTACCCGCACTGTCTTCCCATATACATACTCAGGCAAGCATATCATTTACCCCTCTCTGTATTTGTATGAAATCAAATGGCTATTTTACTTATAGTAATTTTATGCATACATAAAATTGTCATTAGGTCTTATGGGAAGACAAGAAGCTTATTTTTCTGGCTTTGGGTCTGATCATGCAAGCTGCACAGCCCTTCTGCAAAATTGCTCTTTCATATGTTTCCCCTAACTTTGCTAGCAGTTGAGGAAATAGGAATTATGGACAACATCTAGCATGTAATAAGGGCAGACCCTGCAACGGATACGTAACCTGAAGTACAGTCACTTACTTTTTTTGTTAAAAGGCGGTAGATAAAATACAGAAAAATATTTATCCGTACCTTGCTAAAATCTATCCACCTACTATACTACAGGGTTGCAGATTAACACAGTTGATGATACAAGCTCTTGTACAAGTATATGCATGTACATAAATACCCACATATATACAATAAACTGGAACTGTGCAGTGAGACAGTGTTTATGATTGCTTGGACTAAAGAACTGTCTGATAAGTCTTCTTGATAATGCTGTCTGGAATAAAGGAAACAGAAAATGAATCAATTGGGCTTTTTTTGAGGCATCAATGTATGCGTGTATCAGTCTCCACAAGTACTATGCTGCCTTTATGTTTATTTAATGGTCAGCAGATATTTGCAGCTGAATAGGCAGTAAATAAATGGAGACAACATATTTTCACAGTGAATAGTAGAGTTTTGCAATTTGTCTTGTTGGGAAAACCCCTTTCATTTATCCATATAGAAATGGTATTAGGTTGTTGAAGTTCTGCTTAAACTTGTGTGTTCCTGGAATATTTTACACTCCTTTGACTCTATTTACAAAAGAAAGGTGTTTTTCAAAAACTTCTCACAGTTGCTAATGGTAGTTCTTATAGGAACCTTGATGCACAGGAGTCCCTAATGCTAAATTAGATGCCCTGGGTGTCTGATTTACAGCTCCTCTAGACAATAGTAGTGTTGGTGACTACCTTTTTCCATTAATGTTCATGCATCTAAATCAGAGGTAGCAGTGACAGAAAGTTCAATCCTCTTCTGCTGAGTCTATCTCATTGTTTTTTCTTTGTGGACACACTTAAAACACCATCAGATCCTCAGATTGTGTTGGTAGTAGGCATTTGTAACTCCTCCCTGCAGACTCAAGATATAAATGAGTTTTCATAATGAGTTACCATGCATGGCTTGGTGTGCTCTGTGTGGTCTTGGCCTGTGCAGTGTTTAAATTTGTTGACTTAAACAACTTTCTCAACATGGCAATATGCTCATGTGATTAATTTCTGCAGCTAAGGATGAGTCAAGATGACAATAAATACTCTTGCAGCATAGAAGCCTGAGACCCCTCACTCAGTTGGAAATATTTCCAGCACTGAGACCCAAATCTCATAATAAGGCTTGGAAGGTGGATCTGTATAAGCCCTGAAAAATATGGTTGCTTATTCAGACCCGTTGAAGCTTTTTTGTCATTTATTGCTAAATGCTAGTAATAGAAGAAGAGAGGTCCATGACCTATGGCAATCCAGGCAGCTGCAGAGTCAGAGATCAAATGGTACCTAGGATGCCTCTCAGTTGGCTTCAGATGTGTTGGGAGGTCTGGGCTACCTGCAAGGAAAGAAACATTGAAGAAAAACAAGCTTCTATTGTGAGGGTCTGGAAAAGAAAGCATATATTAGCAGCAGGTGACAAGGAAGTAGGGTTCATTATAAGTCAGTTATAAATCAGCCTTTTTTATGGAGGCGAGATCCAGTTAAGAGGGTTGTTGGTCCCACTTTAAAGCAGCCATAATGCTTAGTGCTTACCAAAATCTTCTGGCTGTCCCTCCTTTGGCCTTTGCCCAGATACACTCTGTGCATCTGACTGGCCTCCAGACTTTGTTACATCAAATGACGCCTAAGACCTATTAGCTGTCTGCTCCTGCTGAAGGGGCAGATCATGTAAGATGTGAAGGGGGCAGTCAGCTCTCGGCTTCTCGAGAGGGTGTCCACTAAGATGGGTTTCAGCCTGAGCTGAAAGAGAAGCACAGTAACCAGGAGAGAAAGGCACAATATCCAGTTTCTCAGGTCTCTTAGAAGCAGAAAGAGATCTATGATTGTTACTAGAAGATTTAACAGAGAAATGGATTTCAGTGTGAACACCACCTGATAGTCTGTATTCTTAAACTGCATAATTTCTTCTCTAGAAGAATACTCTTGACACTGAAGTTAATTCTTGGGAAGGGGAAAAATTCATTCCTTCTTTATAAAGAAAGTCATGAAGCCTTTCCAACCTCTATAAGGAATGTCTTAGGAATCCTCTTATGCCAAATTCAGGGATGTCCTCCTGTATTTTTCTGTAACGGAGAAGTCGAGGCCAGAGTGGTATGGTAGAGGTGGCAGAGGCAGGCATGGTACAGATCTTAATCAGAATTTCTGTTAATGTCAATGGACCTATGTCTGTCTAAGAATTTGAAGCTGAGTTGTGGATGTACAGTAGAGAAATGAGCCTGCTAAGGGAAAACATTAATACCATCTCTGACAAGTGACAAAGAAATATGTGAGCTGGAAGTAAACTTCTTTTGTATATTTGTATGTTTGTGTGCATACACGGATATTCATAAACAGCACAAATAAAAGGTGCAGAGTTGGCTGATAGTAGGAAATGGCTGTCTTGCTTGGGGAGAGGTGAATTGAATTTTTATGGTTATATCCCATGAAACAATTCAGCAGAAATATGAGCTGTCAGGAAGCTAGATGTGTGTAAATATAACTTGGGTTTCTCTGTGGATAGTTTATATTATTTACATTTATAGAAACTAGCTCCCATTTAGAATAGCTAATGCAGAGATGACTGCAGAGTCCTGTCTGCTCTGAGGTTGATATCACTTTTGGTGTCGCCCTTTCTGGATGTGTCATGAATCTTTGAAGAGGTGTCAGACAGACAAGAATATAACTTTCAGAATTAGATTTTTAACCCTTATATTTATTTTCCTGTTTCAAGCTCCTTTTTTTTGTTGTTCTTGTAATTTTACCTGTTGCTCAGTACCCAACTGTTTCTCCCTGGGGATAACTTAGTATAAAATAAAGTTCTATGGTGCCTGGGTGAGAGAATCTTGACAAAGAATCACTCTGCTAAAAATACAGTTTAATTTTGTTTTTTCACTCCAAGCAGTGAAAGTGATTTAGATATTAGTTAAGCAAAATGTTTGAATATTTTTCTGAATGTTTTTGTTTTCAGGAACAGACTTAAATAAAAATTAAAAACAGAAACCAAACCAAAAAAACTCTCACGCTGTCAGAAAATTAATTAATTTCTCATTATAATAGACTGTTATGTTTTGTAAAAGTTACTGGTTTTATAAATTTGAAAGAAGCACTGGTCTAATAATGAAAAATAATAAAATAATGGCATTCAAAAGATGATAGCCAATGAAGTCCTTCTAGCAGGGGATTTAAGTAGTTGTTCAGGGAGATCTGTAGGACTAACTAAATTGGACGTATTCCTTAGTGAACAGTATGCCAAGGTGAGCTGTGCATTCCCGCTGCCAAAATGAACTCTTTAACATGAAATATGTCTTGGACTATGGTAATGGGAAACTTCCCAAGATTTCATACATTTCTTGATAATCTCCATGGAACCCTAACACTTACCATATGTTGTCCTGGTTGGCAGGTGGAGTGGATACAACAGCAGGTGGTTAAAAGAAGGATAAAGAGAGATTATAAACTTGGTGGTACCCAATCCACTTACTTCAATGATCCCAAGTGGCCAAGCATGTGGTACATGGTGAGTACATACAGGGTCATTGGCTCTGTTCCATGCTAGCATTTAGTTGTCTGCTGTGATATTTTGAAAAGGGGCAGAATAGTATGTTCAGAAAAGCAAATTTTGTTTTTTTCATGTAACTAATGGAGGTCTGTAAACTCCTTACAAGTATTATAAAGAATTCCCAGTGGGCCCTGCAATAGGAAACATTTTATTAATGCATTCATTCATGAATGCTTCCTATTGCAAGATGTCTTAGGAGTTACTTATTAGAGGATAAACTTTGAGCAATGAGAAGAGAAGAAACTTAGCCACAATCTGTGAGAGCAGTGAAACCACTTGTTTTCAATGTGCCTAATTCACTTTGTTCAACATCAACGTGATATAAATGTCTTGTGTCCTGAAACAGGAGAACAGAGCTGTGAACACTGATTGTTTAGTGTTATAATTACACTCTTTTTAGAAATGAACAATTGCATTGTCTAAATAAATGGATTGTTAGTGCTGTTTCCTGTCTGACATGAGTTGCATGTTTTCCGAGTAAAATTTTTTTTTTTGGCCCAATAGTCACAGTTAAAGCCTGGAGTGAAACTTCTGTATTCACAGTGGTTTTAAAAATATCCTCATTTTGCCTAGGAAGGTGCAAACAAAAAGTTGTATTTAGTAGGCAGTTGACTCCAGCTGACATGTCTCCATTTTGGCTGATAAAAGATTTGCTCTCTTTCTTTACTATCCTGTTGATGTAGTCCTAAATTCCTACATGTTCTTTTCTCACTGTATCACGTACATTGCTGACATGAAGACACTTAGAAGGTTTTGTGACTTGATAGATTGAATTGCTTCAGATAGAGAGAAGGCAACAATATGTAAGATAATTTTCATGTAAGTAAATACTGTCTTTTCAGGTATTTTGTTACTTTCAAAGCATTAATTTAGTATTTCAGGTGAATGACCAAGATTGTCCTAACACAGCTTTAAAGTATTTTAAAGTTTTTATTCATTTCATTCTGACTTGTAATTCATTGTTGCATACATTGAAAAAACCAAAAAATGTCATAGGTAATTTGTAACTAACAGTAAACAGTTGCTGTTAGTAAACTCAGTCAGAAGTCCTTATCTTCACGTATATATCATATGAGTATGTCATCAGTCAGAAAGTCTAGTAGCTTTGCTATTCAGTTTCCTGAATTGTTGTATTTTAATGAGAGGCTAAGTAATAACTTTACTTCCAAAATTCCTCTTATTTTCATGAAAGAACTGTACTACTGACTCTTCTTTTCCGATGGAAAAATTGTTCCATATTACTTTTTCTGAGCTATTAGAGATCTATGCCTTCAGGCAGTAACTCTCCTCATACAGTAGAAATGTATTTCTTTTATGTTTTATTGCAGTACTAGGTTGATGTAGCTAAGGGTTTTTTTAGCAATTCATTGTCCAATTTGAAAACAGCTTTTAT
This sequence comes from Theristicus caerulescens, assembly GCA_020745775.1. Taxonomy (NCBI): domain Eukaryota; kingdom Metazoa; phylum Chordata; class Aves; order Pelecaniformes; family Threskiornithidae; genus Theristicus; species Theristicus caerulescens. Next base: position 39,318,149 of record CM036583.1, on the reverse strand, counting down.
CCAAAATGTAGTTCTTTTCAGTTGTTTGTGAAAGCTGTATTATTTTGGGTCATGGCAGATCTTTTTCCCAGTTTATTGAAATGTGTATACTTGTCTGTCTCCTCTGATATGTATGTTTATTCAGTCTGCCTATCCTATAAATATGTGCATAAGGTGACAGACAGATTCCAATAAGTGGCAGTAGATCGTGATATTGTGTCCTGTCAGTTTTCATTTTTTAAAAATTTTATTTCAGCATTTTTAGGTGAAACTAGAAAATAACAGTGATTTACCTTTAGATAGTCTGCTGTTATTGCTATAGACTTTCAGCTCTGTGTTAGACTGAAAACAGGGAGGCCAAATTTCAAGAGAATAATAGTAGTCAAGCAAAAGCCCACTATATATGGTGTAGGGTAGCTTATGTAATTTTTCCTTTGTGCTCCTAGATTTATATACAAGGTTTTTAGTGCCACCATAGCTGCTTGGTGGAACTGGATTAGTGGGGTGTTTTTTAACTGATAATAGATGCTTATAGCAGTTGCCTCTGATCTTGTTCAGGAAGCTAGCAGTCTCCTATTTATAAATCAGTTGTATTGCCTAGCCACACTGCTTCACAGCTGCCCCACAATTGCCAGTCTAATGCAGAAAGTGTTTTAGGGCAGCAAATGGACTTTACTGTTTGTCTTGTACAAGTTTCAGAATATTGTTATTTCTATACCTGTAGAAGAAAGTCCTTACTTGCAGACCCTCTAGGAAGGGGCTGTTGCTGACTGATTGCATTTACCACCACTGAATAATTCTGTGTATTTGCGATATCTTTAGTGGTACTGGTTTAATGGCATTTTGTTGAGAGTGATCAGTAAAGTATTAGTATGTACACTATTTCAGCAGAGAGAATAGCTAAAAATACATGAATGAGTTGGCTTCAGGACTGACTTGGGTCATTACCAGATATCCTCATATGACTGTGATTGTATCCATAGCTACTTTTAAAAATATTATTCACCTTTTTAAGTTGAAGGGAAAAAACGAATTCGAGGTTAGTTAATGGTTTCAGTCATTGCTATGTCAGAAAGAGGTTTTTAGGTTGCTGGCTGCAGACGTGTTATTGAGAAAGTAATAAAGTATTATCATGTACAAGTTTGTGTTTGATTAATAACTAACTTCGTTGTGGGTTAAGATTGATACCTTTGGCCGTTGAACTGGCATAATCTCTAACAGGGCTGTAAATGTAGTTCAGATTTGTTGACACAAGTCCTTTTATTCGGAGACTTTGTCAAACAATATCTGATTGATGTTTTCCCTCCCCCAACTTTTTCTTCACAAGCACCACCCCTTGTAATTTTAATTGTCTGGACTAGAAATAATACATTTTTGTTTGTGTGATATCCATGGCAAGAAGTTACAAGTGGGATTCAGGCTTTCTTTGTCATTTAGTTTAAAAGTATCTCTCTCAAGAACTATTCTGTGAACAAATTAAAAAGTCTTTTTTAAATCACTTTATTTTTCTCCATTTACTCTAAACACATTCCTGGAAAGAGTAGCGAGATTAGAAACATAGTTATTTACCGGCTTATGGTTCTGTGGAAGCCAAAGCAGACAGAGCTTCCAGAGCCACTCATCACCTGAACAAGTATACTTGTACTTTTCATTACCAGGGGATTATCTATTGAGAAATTACAGCTTCTCATGCTTTCTAATAACAAGGAAAAGGCAACTTTGTTCTGACTTCCCTCCTTCAAAGCAAGGAAAGCTGGAAAAAAAAACAACTGCTTTATAATGACCTCTGAATCCTGAGGCATCTGTGTTTAAGAGTAAAATGGAATATTTTTATAGATTAACACATGAAACTTCACCTGTTCAACTATTATTCAAAACTGACATACAGAATTGGGTCCGGCTTGCTCAGAATGAACTGATATCAAAGAAATAAAGGGAAAGAAGGTTTCTAGTTAACATCCCTTTCCAAATTTTGAGTCAGGAGAGACCTAAGTCCCATATGCCATCCCCAGAGCTCAGCTATCTTTGTATCATCATGTTATATCTAATAAATTTCTTCTCTTTCATTGATGTTGACAAGATAGCCTGTTTGTCAATAACTGGATGAACTATATACAATCAGTTTGCGTAACTGAAAGAGGTCGAAGTCAACCCTGACGCCCTACTGCTGTCTGAAACTGTTTTACTTAACGTAATAACAACAGTGTCTTTGGAATGACTAAGGGGACTTTGTGCCTAACCAATTTCACTGTACGTGCCGGTTGGTTTAATGAGTTTCCTCATCTTGCCTGCATGGAAGAATGATCATAAAAACTAGAGAAGGTAAATACAAAAAAATTAAAAATATATGCAAAGATGTGGTTAATGTAACTAACTTTGACTTTCATAGTCTCCAAGACTCTCCTTGCTTACCATTTCTTTTTGCTCCCCACTTCAGAAGAGCTTCATAGTGGTCAGCTTAAACTGGAATCACACAGGCATACAAGCACAGCTTCCTGCAGCTGTAATCTGGCTCTGCTGTGAAGCTGGGGTCCATTGCATATTTTTTTTAAAAATAGAACGTAACTGCAAGAAATTAATTTAACCATTGTTTATTTTTTAACAAACCATTGTTAGACTACAAAGATGCTGACTATGTTTTTGCAGTCAGTTCAGACAGGCACAAGTCTTTTTCAACACTGATCAAGGATAATCCTTTCCAGTACTGTTATCATCCCTTCTATTGTTAATAATTTCTAGTGCTGACAGGATTCTCTAATCAGAGAAGTTTCCACTGGAGAAGTTTCCACTTCCTACCAGGTTCTTCCCACTCTGCATGGACTAGTTACTGCTGGGCAGGAATTGAACATATAATAGGATATTTCTGAGTGACTGAGAGTTTAGTGCAGGAGAATATGATGTTTTGAGATGAGAGGCTGGAGGAAGAGGTACTGTTCTGTTACAGCACCTAAGAATAAATGTGATAGTTAAAGTGTGTAAGCCAAGTGTTTCTTATCACCGGATGCCACTTCATCAAAGAAAGAGGAAATGTGTATCCAGAGGTTACTCCTTATAGCTGGAGAAGGTATGGCAGTGTCAGAGAGAAACAGGGGAAAGCTGGAACTTCCATTGCAGTAAATCACTGGAGCAAGATGGTATTCCTCTGAGAAACTACAGCATAAAATAAACTGAGCTACCCACAAAAATAAATAGTACAACTTTAAAAACGGAGTTATACTCAAAGAAGAAGCTAGCCAGGGTCTCTAAAATGCATACTTGGGGGTCATCCTGAACATTTTTATGGCAGTAAAACTTACCTGAAAACATAGGGAAGTAGCTGAAAATATCACTGAAGTTGTAAACCACAGCAAGAAGTGGAATATGGGAACTTGCCTGTCAGCTTCTCAGATAGAAAACGGGCGAGTTAGTCACATTCATAAGCTGCTTGGAATGGAGGAAGAAGGACACCACCTATTACAAGTCTAAATCAAAGAAAACGCTGTCTTTTAATTGTCATTGCTAAACACATCCCACACCAGCATAAAGTATAATTCAAAGCCTCATTGAAGTAAAACTTCCATTTTGTTTTATATGTATCTTAGGTCCACAGTGATGTCAGCTCACCTTCTGTTTTAAATCATTTTAAGGTCTGTTTTCGCTGTTGATCTCTAGAAACTAAGTACTTCCTCTTTTGAAAATTCTTTTTCCTTTTTCAGAATCTCTTTCCTTTTCTCAACCTTTGTTATTTTCTCTCCACATTTATTCCTTATTATTTGTTCTTTCTAGACATAACCATGCTTTGGAAGAGTAGGTGGAAGACAAAACGCATTTGGAGGAGTGCTAAAAGCAGGCAACTTCACAGTGTTCTGTTTGGAGCCCATAAGAAGGGCTTTTGTAAAGCTGCATTGTACGTCTCCACACTCTGTGAGTTTTCTCTGAGAGGTAGCAATATAATGGAAAAGGACTATAAGACACTGTAATTGACATAGTCTTTTTAAAAATAAGAAAAAAATATTAGGTAAATATAATGCACTTCAGTTGCTAAAAAAGTCAAATTTTCTTACAAAACTTCTGAAAAGATACTGTAATCTGTAAACATAGGAGAAGATACAATGTCAGGCTGTGCTGGTTCTCCAACTGCTTATGTTATGACTTAGCTCTGGGGGCTTTTAGAAGAGCATTTCCAATTTCCAAAATTGGACTGAAAGGACAAGCAGATGCCACAAATGCAAAGTTTTAGGGGATTCAAGGTGGAAGAGGATTATAGCAGTGCCAGCAGGGAACAATGAAATTAGGTGAACTGAGCCACAGTAGAAACTAATGTTTACAAATTACTTGGTGAATAATACTCGGTGAATTACTTGGATGAGACAGCTATATAATATTGTTGCACAATTATAGATGTAGTGTGATGTTACTGAGATTTTTAGAAAGCTATTGAAGATAAAAGACTTGCTGAGAAGCTTAACTTGTCAGCCAATATTTATCAGTTATCCTTTTATATTTGCTCTGTAAGATTTCTGGTATAGACAGATGAAATATAATTTGTATTGCAACTGAGAGCAGTCCATGCAGACTAATGAGATCTGAATTAGTTGCGTCTAGGGCTGGCTGGTCTTGAGCTCTGATGCTGAAACCAAAACCTGGGAAAAGTTGCTTACTTCTCACTTTCAGCAGGGACTGTGAAGTCAGCATTGCTTTCAGCTTTGGTGAAGGGTCTGGTGAAGCCAGCTTACTTTGTTTCTTCAGAAAACTCCTCCAGTATGTTCCATAGTGCTCTCCAGTTCTATTTGTGAGCTCCCAGGTGAGCTATACTAGCATTAACAGGGAGGGACAGACACTCCCACTCTGACACAGTATAGTTGACTCTGGCCAGCAGCCAGAATGCGGCTAATAAGCCTTTATCAGCAGTGAGTAATGTGAGTCTCCTAAGGTCCTGTAGCCATGAAATAAGGTGGAGGTGAAGAGTTAGACAGGTCGATTGCCTCCCTTAGGCCACTGATGAGATCTGTGAGGAGTTGGCTTATCTTGTGCCTCTCTTCCAAATCCAAGTGCGAGCAGCAGAGCAGAGAAAAGGATTTTATGTCCCTCGTCTGGCCTTTAATGAGATTAGCTAAGGTAAGTGGGGCTGTGGAAGAAGACAGCAGGGACAAAGGAAGGAGTGACAGGCAACTGATGTGACAGGCTGGAGAGAGGCGGAGGGAGGAGTGGTCACACTGGGTCCAAGTGCAAGCCTGGGCACAGGGGAGACAGAATTTGGGACCGAATTTCACCTGCTAAATGATAATGCCACAGCAAATGAATACGTGTCACCCCCCTTTGCAGCCTCCTAAAAATTTATTTCCAGCCCACCTATGCCAGGCAGTGGCAGCTAAGGGAAAACCTCACTCTCTTTTTATTGCCTTCCCAAGAATTGTTCTCTCTCTCTTTTCGTCTGTGCAGTGGAAGCCAAATCATTGTTCTTTCTGAGGTGGCACGGCAGGCTTGTAAGTGTTCTGCATATTTTGTAACTTGGTTTGGTTGTTGCGTGCACTTTTTGCGTTTGTGTTTTTTACTGCATGAGAAGATCAAGCTTTTGGTGTTTTAGAAAGTTAAGAAGATGATCTGTGACTTAACTTCAGTGGAAGTGCTGCTAGAAAGAATCAAACTGCCTGTCAAAACATATACCTTGCAAATATGCATGTGCAGACACACCTATTGTTCTCTTTGGACAAGGTAGAACTAGTAATGTAAGGTCAGGTAATACACAATTTGACCTAAATTCGTTTCCTGTTGGAACATGACAGCATACTTTAAGTAATCAAAACCCTGTAGAAGTGGATTTAACCTGATCTACTGAAAAGAGATTATTAGTGCAACTAGTTTAGCAAGACTAGGAAATAGTTTAAAGACAGAACAACCAGATAGGCTACTTGATCTGTTCCTCTGGGACATTCAGTTCTGACTTCCAGATAAGCAGCTCTGGAAGCACCCAGGAAACACAAAGTGGAAGTCAGCACTGTTCAGAGGTTGTGCCAGCATTTTCACTGAACCAAGAAGCAGCAATACTGAAATCATTTCCATACTTGCTTTGGGAGAGATTCGCCTGAGTGTCAAAGATTTGGTAATAAATCATAGAGCAATAACACACATTCCTCTGCCTATTTACTATGGTGATTTTATCTTCAGAGGGAGAGTATCCACTTTCATTTTATCTTTCAAGAATTTATTTTAAATGGAATTTTTTTTCTGGGCAACAACTGAGTCACATTAAGAAACTGCAGGTACTTTTCTGTATAATGTCATTTGTGAAATATCATTTGTGTATAACACTGTGTTTTTCTGAACTGCCTTTTTCTGACTAGTTTCTGCAATTAGTAAGGAAATGATAGTGCCACAAAATCTTTGCTGAATTTCTAATGAGGTATAATAAATATCTGCCTTCAGCTTTAGTTCAAACTAAACAGCTAACAATAAATTATATGGAATATAAATGGATAGAAAATTGCTAACATTACCAAATGTAAAGTGTGACATACTGGGGCACAATTTAGTGTATTTTAGTTTTTATCTCTCATAGGACTTCAGCAGGAAAAACGTTCGTGTATATACAGAGGTACACATTTATCTGGAAGTACACTTTTTCTGTTTTCAAAGGAGAAGGAATTTGCCCATCATTACTTTTTAACAACAGTTTTCCAAGAACTGCTTAGTTAGCTACCCACTTTTCAGATTTTTTTTAATCAAAATCAAGTCATATCAAATAGAAAACCAATTTCTTTTGTTGTGCAATACTGAGTACTCTATTAACATTACTGAAAAAAGGAAGAGGTAATTTAATTGTAAAAAATACTGCCTTGTTTCAAACACTTTATGTGGTTTTTTGCTATTGTTTGCATACTAAAATTGTAGATACTTCAGGAAATGGATTGCTAAATATTATATCTACTTAATTAATATTTTATAGCTTTTTTTGATATAAAGAACACCATACAAACATCAGGAACCCCAAAATGACCAGAAGTGCACAGCCACAGTACAGAAGAATCAATTCTGAAGCTTGGCTGTCTTGTAGTCTGATTGCTAAAGAATGAACTGGTGTGACGTGTTCAGTTTGCCATCATCAGAAGCAAACTCATGACCTTATATAAGACTTATATAAATTTCTGACACAAACAGTAGCTATATTACTTCCAGTCAGGGAGCAAAAATTAGTGTTGGGCTTCTATAAGGCAATTTCCTAACCATTCTTTACAAAGGGGAGCCTGATCTGTGTAGTGTCTTTTGCAAAGGAGAAACTGGGGAACGACTATTTAGCTGTAGGATGTTAGATGTTGTACCAGTCTTTAAATATCGTTATGCCCCTCTTTACTGAAGACAGATGCCACATGCAATAGGATACCATGAGAATGGGGACATCAAAACTCCAGCTTTCCTGATTCCTGCATCCATGCTCTAACATCTCCTCCTGTATATTGCATGAGCAAACGTTGTGACTAAAATTACAAGTATGCAGTGGACTTTAATTCTCACTGACTCTTTTTTGACCTTAATTTGTGCTCCCTTTTCAACCATGTTTAAATAACAACAAAAAACCCAACCAAAAACCAACAAAAAACCCCACCCCAGAACACAGTGAGGATGGCGACTTCAATATAAAAGTGTGTTCTGCACCACTTCATTAGATGCAGGCCATCCTTGGCATTGCTTGTAGCTGCTTCTAATGTCATGAAATCTGCTATGAGTTACATCTGCTGCTCAAGCCCTGTGAAGAGGATTTTTTTCTAGCAAACAAGAAACAGATAGCAGAGGAGACTAAAAGTATAGTAAACTCTATCCCTGCCATTTTGGAGAGAAATCCAGCAAGTGTTTGCACATATGCATGACTTTTAAATACAGTTTTGATGAAAGTTAACCTAAATAAATTAAGTGATAATTTTGAACTGAGTCATTGAATACAGGAGACTGTGTCAGCCCAAGACCCCAAATCTCCTCAAAGAGAGGCAGTAGGGCTTTTTGGAAAATATGCCAATTCTAAGTTGAGCAGCACTACAGGCAACATCTGTGCTTGCTTTTTTGCTGTGGAGGTTATAAATTCTGCAAAAACTTAGACACTGGCTGTTTCAATATAAATTCATTTCCAGCAAACATCAGAAATGCATCATGGTCAGGGGGAGGAAGTGTGCAGGAGGGAAGAGCCTCAGACAGCCCCAAGAGACGGAAATGTGAATCTTTTACAGTATTGATACCACTTTTGTCTCACCCTTTCTATTGCATTAGAGTCCACTAATCCATGAGTAGCATGCCATTTAAGCATAGAATTTCCCTTTCTTTATCTATTTTTTGTGAATTTGTCACAGAACAAAGCAAGTTATTTTCAGTTTTGAAAACAATTCAAAACAATATTGAGCCCAAGTAGTAACAAGCACTGAAGTCTAAGGTGAGGCATATATATATATACATGAGAGACTAAACATTAAGTATTTAGTGGGGTTTTCCTCTTCTGTGTCTTTCGGATAAGACAGTTTATTAATAAACAGTAAACTACTGCTTGGGAGATAGTGTTTTGGTTTTTACAAATATCAGCCTCTGGTTACAAGATTACATTTGGGAGCCAGAAAACCCATTTAGAAAAAAATAAAGACAAGTTAAGCAAAGAAAACATATTTCTGCAGTTACAAAGAGGTTGAGTAACTTCTCCTTTGTTCACTTTCATGTACTCTTCCACATCCAGGTTTAATGTTGAATCAGGAGGAGACTTTTTTTTCCATATAAGTCTCCTGGTCTGTCTGCAAGTAGGCTGTTGAGGAAAGTTTGTTAGTTCAAGCTTTCAGACGCAGTGTTTGAATGGGCTTTATATGATCCCAGCTGCTGAAACACTGAAATCCGTACTTGATTAACTAAGTCCCCATCTACATGACTGGAAATATGGATAAAAGAATTACTACAGCCTACTTAGAAAATGTTACAGCCCTTACATCTTGGTAAGGAGTCGGACTGCTTACAGAAAACATGATTCTGGAAAAAATCCCTGAATTTTTGTAGCCCACTGAATTCACGTCTGAGGGCTTCCTCAGAGCCCTCGGTACCAAGACACCAAAGATAACTTGAGGCTCTGTGTGTCACATCCTATGACCTACAGTATCTTTGCCCACAGCTTTTCAATCCTGTCCCAATCCCTTACATCATCTCTTATGACTACCTGAACAGCAGAGACAAAAAAAAAAAAAAGAGGGAGCAGGATTAACTTTTCTGACAACACTGAGAAGTTAGATTGGTTCAGCATTCTTGAGGATCTTGTAACTCTATTTAGGGCGTCTACTATTAATTGTTTTACTACTACTACTACTACAATCTGGTTTTGATTTCATTATTAGGTGTATTTGCTACACTCACATGGTTTTCCTTTTTAAAACATTGTCTCCTGCAGTTTCCATCTGCTCCCACTCCAAACTGGTGATGAACTACACAGAAGAGGGTAAAAGTATTGTGAAAGTGAAAGCATTCTTCTATTTTATGTCTGTCCTTTGAAAATGTTTGCCCAAACACACTGTTATGACATTGATCCATTTTTGGTTAACAGGGAAGTTGCATGATACTGACCAGTGAAAGAGAATAAAAATGTAAAGTTTCCTGTCTTTTAAGCCCACTCACATTGGGCATGTGGTCTGCTTTCACTATGTTTGGCTGCTGCTTCTTCTCCAGTATTCAAAAGTTTCGAGTATTGACCATAACTGTGTAAAGCAGCTTTGATCTTGCTTGGGACTTCAAACATGCTGATAGCGTTAGGCCATGTTATACATTGTGTAAACTATTACCAGTGAAACATTCTGAGGACTAATTCAGTAGATATTCTCAATGAATGAATCTACAAGGGTGGCCAAAACAACTTTGTAAGCTTGGTTTGTTATTTTGCCAAGCCCTAGAAAAAGTCTTAGATTGTCTCAACATTTGAAAGACTCACAAGATTTATCCCACAATCTAATAGGAAAAATAAACCTAAGGCTGAGCCATTCATCTCTTTTTGCCACTTAACAGGTAGAAGTTGTATGTATGAGTGTGACTGTGAATGAAACAGAGGTTATGACCCATGTTGCCTCCAGGCAGGCACTAAGGAGCAGAGATCTCCTGATGCAGTTATATTGTATGGGGAAGGACAGGAACAATTTACATGTCTGTGTATGTGTTTAGATAAAAAAATCTAAGTCATCACCGTTTTTCTTCTAGGCAGTTGTGAATAGGGGTGCTACTAGGAAATTGATTCAAATAGGAAAGTTAAATTAAATGTAAGGCATGCAATGACAGCATTGAGCAGATTTCCCCCATTTCTCCTTTCTGTAGCAACCCTGTGATGGTAGTCACACTGCATCAAGTTGTTCATTTCATTCATGTGTTGGTTTTGGGGGAGAGGCAAGGAGAAAAATATAGAGCAATCAAATAAAACATTTATTGTGAATTGAAAAGTTCTCAGCTAGATTCTTGTTTTGCCCTTTGTGTCAATTTTAAATCCTGGCATCCATAAGTCAAAGGATGATAGGTTAACTGAGAGAAAGTGGCTGAACAGGGGGAAAAAAAAAGCTGGTTTGACTGTTCATAAGGAAAAAAGAGAAATCTTTAATAATAAAGTGGCTACTTGCAATGGTGCTGTTAATGAGATGCTGTGCAACAAAGTACACAGGCATGTGATGAGGTCTCATGTGCCTCACTGGAATTAGGCATCCACCTGAATACTTTGCAGATCAAGGATAGATTTAAGCATATTCCTAAACTTAAGCGTGCACTTAAAAGTTTTGCAGATTTTTTCAGTGTCACCCAAACCAACATTAATTGGCTGCTAACTGGCCCAAACTTTGTGTTTAAATAAGTCTGTTATTATATTGTGATTACTCTTTAATTGGTTTTGTGGATTGTTTTATGTCAAGCCCTAGGTCTCTACAGCAATTGACCAGGGTGTCTGTAACAACACTATGAAACGGATCTTCAGTTGAATCAATTGAAAAGCCTCATTTATTTTATATAGTGCCAAGGTTATAAAAACAAAACCAACTTTCTTCTTACTTTTAGAAACCTTTTTTCCTTGAAAGATCTTTATCTTTCATACAAATAGCAGAGCAACCACATACACTTACATTTTTCTGTTTTAAAACAATCCATATCTATGCACAGAGATGCTCATCAATTAAAATTTCTAGATTTTGCTCCAGAAATAATAAAAAAATATTTTTTTCAAAATTTTTTGTCACCCACTCCTAAATGTAAAGGTCAAAGGGGAAAATACCTCAAAACATCACCTCATTTGAATGTTTCATGTTAAGTCCCTTTTGACATTATTGCTGTGCATATTTTATTGAGTTTTATTGATAGTAATTAATGTTTCTGTCTGTATTTAGAGTGCAGTTGTTCAGGGTACGCTTACATTTAAAGCAACACCTAACTGCAGACACCAAAACTTGCTCTCAAAGTATTTGAAGGCAGTTAAGTGGCAGAAAAAAGTTTATTTCTCCCAGATTGTACTTCCTACTGGGGCTTCTGTGGAGTTTTCCCTGACACAGAGCTGCTTCAGTCTCACAGAACCCAGCATCAGGATCTGAACTCCTTTGGTTGATTCATTTCACAGATAAGGCAGAAGATTGTATGATCATTTCATTTGACCAACAATCAGTACAACTGGTAATCTGCAATCACAAGCCCAGAATTTCTAATTAAGCTGCAATATGTTTTCAGTAAGACATACATATATTAGATAAAAGATCACATTTGTAGGAGAGTCACATCTGTAAGAGCATTGTTGTAATGATTAACTATTAAAAATCTTACACCTTGTAGTTGCATGTTTATCTTGCTCTATACTTACCTTGTTAGGCCATGCTCTACTAGATTAAAGAAATGTTTCCCACTTCAAAAATCTCATCTGTGTTGAGTTACTTGCATGCTGCAATCAAGTCATGTCTTCACCTTCTCTTAGATAAAATAAATTCTTTGAGCTTGTTAAGAATTGCTGTAAGTTGTGTTTCCAGCACTTAGTTCAGAAAACAAGCAGCAAGGACTCATTGCTCATTTTCCAAGAGCATCCTTTTTGAAATGTCAGTACATGCACATGCACATATCATTCCAGGAATAGTATCATTGCTGTCATTAAAAAGAGTGTGTTAACCCGCTTCTCTTCCTGTCCCACTGCTTAACTATCAAAGAATAATACATGGCTTCATAGAGCATTTTCTTGAAGTTGTAGGTGACTGTCTACCTTACATCTTAAATCCTTTTCACCATTACTGTGTTTCTGGACACTTTCTCTCACTTTATGCCTTGCATTCTCAGTCCTACATGCATAATTTTATGTATGATTTTATATAAAATTATCTTACAAACACAACACTTACATAGGTTCACCTTCGTAAGTGATCCAGATCACTCTGTCTCTATTGCCATCATTACTTCCCACTCCACTAATTTCTGTCATTAGATCTGAGAGTGTGCTACAGGAGAATGTAATTTCAACTTTCCCGAACTACAGTGAAGCATTGTAGCCTCTTAAGACTTGAGACTTAATAATTGCACATGCTCTGTAACGTTTCCTTAAACAAAATGAGTATATATCTGTTGAGCCATCATAATTGCTTCAAAGTACAAACTGACATGTCAAATCCTCTGTTAAGTTCCTTATGAGTGGCTATGTTATTAAGTGCTTACAGATTCATACTACATCTCTAATGGATCCAAAGATGTCATTACAGTTTTTAAGTAAATAAAAATGTTTTTGTAACTGCCTCATGTATATCCGTGGTAGAACACAACAGTTGAAAAAAACAATTAGTTTCCGAGAATTCCCCCTTTTACTTGGAAGACCCTTAGCTTTGCAATGTATTTTTGGCACACATTCATGTTAAAATAGTTTTTTCAGTTAAAGAACAGAGCCAGTAGGAGAAACAAAACAAACAAGGAAAAGAAGACCCATTTACAGCTGAGATTTGAAAATGGAGAAAGCTGAGAGTCAGAAGGCCAGTTGACAGGAATCACAGAAGAGATGGATAAAGACAGTAGGAATGACAAGGAAGAATGCAGACCACAGAGAAGAGGAGCCACAAAGAGTATTTTGTAGCTGTAGCACCAAGAGAAGCGGTGGATGCAGAGGAACTGTGAACAATCATAAAATTAAGAACTCTTACAGTTTATTTCTGATCGTGTATAGTTCTCCCTTCTGACAATGCTGTGATCATAGTTTTCTTTAGTACTTTCCCTGGGTGTCTCATCTGCTGATTTCCTGGGTTTTTAAGATACCTGCAAATGCAGTTATCATTAATGGGTATCATTTCAAAGTTGAGACTGCCCTATGCACAGACTCTGTATAAGCCTAACAGTCATAAATGTGGTTTTCCTCCTAGTCCCAGTTAGACAAATTACATTTTCAAGTCTTTGATGTGCATAAAAGGTGCTTATACTGAGGTTGTATATTCTGTCTGTCTACAGGAATACATTACTGTAGTATCAGTTCAAAATTATGTACTCAGATCAGTTCCACATATTCAAGGGCTTTATTTGCAACTGGGGGAAGTTCATTCATAGTACTGCTGCAGTGAATACAATCTAGGTGTCTTTAATGATAAAGTCGGGGGTTTAGTTTAGCAGCAGCTCCCCATGTCTCTTAAAGTCCTGTTACTAGAAGGCTCCATAGACATTGGTCTGTGTCCAATTTTCCATAAAAACAGTGTTTGCAGATATATTGGACTTCTCAGAACCTTTCTGCCATATCTATATTTTCTGAGATAGCTTGAATCCTGACACTCTGCTGAGATTTCCTTTAAGACTCTTCACAATTTCCACAACATTTTTACATTTGTTGCCTATTTTGCACAGTCTTTCATGCATAGCTATGTCATATGTCTCTGGACTAACCTTCTTCAGCATTGCAGAAGGACTTTAACATTTAATCAGCTGAGTCAAATTTCTTGAGATATTAACAAGAGTGACTATGTGGTCCTTTTTTGCCTTATGCAAATCTTTTGTTTTGTTTTGTTCTTGAATAGCTTTTTCTTTTCATTCCCAGGCCTCCCTAGATTTCTCTGGGCTAGTTCTCTCATTTCTGCCAGATGATCTCATCTGCAAAATATAACTAGCCACTCCCTCTAGTGGTTTGGCCTTATCTTCCCAGGTTTCTCTTATAATACATAGTGGGCCTTGCATTCATCAACCATAGCACATTCAAATGGTGAAAAGCCCATTGGTGCCTGGGGCACTTACTTCCCTATAGGCAAACTAAAATAGCAGCCATTCATCTTAATCTGATCCTGTACTGTTAATGAATTTTCACAGCATGCATTTCAGTGTTAGATTAAACATTTCTGTAAGGCTGTCTAAGGAGGGTATAGAGTGATTTTTATACTTCTGTCTCAAGAGAATAGTTTCATGAGCTTAAAGTTTGTCCTCTGGCAAGTTATAATCTCCTCTGACATACCAAACAAGCAAATAATGGGACCAAGGGTACAATAACCCAATGGCTTTTTATGGTTCTTAGGGAAAAGGCTTTTAGGTATCGAGTAGCATAGATGTTTATTGCTGAAGTAAAGGCACTGTGAAACAGTTCCAGCCTCAGAACCTCCATGTGCCTACAAGAAAATAGGAAAACTCCTTCTCTATTACTAATAACGGAATATGGGGCTGTCATCATATTCTGACCTACATGTGCCCCGCTATTTCCTACCCCCTTTTGTCCCTTGAGGAGGAGTAGGGACACGTATCTTTCCTTCAGCCTCCTGAACAAGTCCTGTTGTCTCACATCCCTCTCTTTCATTGTCCTTCTCTCCCTCCTTCTCCCCCAGGACATCCCACCATTAACACCAGATGTCACCAAGCTATTGCCTCATGGATCAGAGGGACCTGAACACAGCATAAAAGGACTGTAGTAGTGCAACAGTCCTTAAAATTTGGGTATGAGCATTCAGAGCCAACGCCTCTTCATCTGTTTCCTCATGAGTCCTCTCATTCCCTCAAATTCATAACATTTGTAGAAAAACAAGTTTCCTAGTCTGTCCTAAATCAGCTCCCTGCTCGCCCCCCAACATTCCTGTAACGGCATATCCTTCTTAAACATCACTTTTCTCTTTTCCCTGTAAAATGAAAAGAGGCAGGAAGGGGACAGAAGTGGGTTTATATAAACCCCAGGCTCCTCCCACTCTCATCAGTTTCTGGGAAGGTTAATGATTAATTGAAGCCATCTGCTCAGGGCCTTCTCTCCATGTGGTTAGTTCAGTTCTGTCACATATGTTCGCACAAAGTCTAAATAAAACCACCTTTTTCTCCCATGCTTCTTAACAAATTGAGATGGAAGTAATGGTCTTTGACTTGAAAACAGCTTAAAAAGTAAATTGTGAAAAGCCTGTCTTTAGTAGTGTAGAAAGGATCCCTAGAAACTTAGAAAACCATTTTAAAGCAAGACTTACTCTCTGTTTGTTATCTTAGAAATAATGAAAACATCAAGTCTATCTTGAGAGAGAGAGAGGGAGAAACTTGGTCTTACTAGATAACTGTGACTCCATCAACTGATGCATTAAAAAAAGAGGCATCTTGGGACTTTCTGTAAAACTGCCCTATTTTTCTTTCTTTTTGGGGACTTAGAGGAGATCAAATAAAAATGTGAGGCAAAGGCCATGAAAAATGGTAGAATGGAAAGAATTGTCTCTCTGAGGAATTATTCATCCTTCCTGAATACTGGATCCCCAGGGTTGATGGTGCACAGCTGAGGCCAGGGAGCAGCTATGCTTTTCACATATTCTCTCAAATGAATAAAAGAATTGCCATACTTTTTTTTTTCCTAGATAGGGCTTCAGGCAGGTGAAAATGCATTAACTTTTGATCCACTTGCTGGCCCTTTCTTGCTAAGTAGACAGTATATATATAGTAGTGGTAGTATCAGTAGTAGCAGCAGCAACAGCAGCAGTAGTAGTAGCGGTAAGTCATCATACAGTCATCCTGAGAGAATACAGCCACATATAGAGAGATATTTCCATGCATGCTTCTTTCTTTCCTGCATTTCTTAGCAGTAGCCACAGGCTGTGGAAATTACTTCTTTTCTCCCTTCTCTGTCCTTTACTGACTCTCCAAGATGTTCTGTGTCAGATTCTTATATTTCTCCCGATACCTCCCAGGGAGAAATCTGTCCATACATTGACACATACCTCTCAATATATGAGCACTGATTCAAGGATATACAAGATGCACCAGGTCTGTAATATGCCATTCATATGGATGATTTTTGCATCCAGAGTAAAATGGATTCTGGCTGCCTTTATTCACAATTTCTTCTTCATCTTCTTCTTTCATTTCTTTCTGTAGATATACATATTTTTGCTCTTTGGAATGATGTGGTGGAACTTTTCCAGTTTTTGTGAATGTCGCTTTTCCTATTTGCCTCTTAGTGGAGGTGGCAGAACATGCACAATGACCATGAGGCATTTTTAGCTACATTTCTCTCTTTGCCTTGAAGCATGTTGTTGCCTTGTGGGAAAGAAACAGGACTAGAGTCAGACATCCTAATGGAGCCACAGGTCATGGCCCATGTAGAAAGAAGAGCTGATATTAGAGGCAGATTATTTCTGTGCCTCTACTGGTTCCAGAACTTGCAACTGGTAGAGAAACTTTGCTGTATGCAGACCTAGAAGCAGGGGGAGTTTCCACAGTCCTAAAAAGGGTGTGCTGTCATCAGCCTGTGGAACATGGACATAAAGGGCTTCCCTGAAGTAGCTCATGTTTAAGCCAACGCACAGGTTACAGAAAAACAACCACTGTTGACTTTAAAAAAGTGCCAGTGATGGAAAAGTGATGGAATTGTCTTGAATACAAATTTAACACATTATGAATTATTCGATTTTTTGAAAGAATAGCAATGTAATCACAGCCAAAGAATAAGATTTATGAGCTCCTTATTTTTCACTGCAAAACCCCATATATATAGTCTTGTAAATTATTTTTGTCTCACTATAGCCATCAGATACTCCTATGAATACAAGAAGCCTTTTTATATTGATTTCCTGTTCTCCTTCATTGCTTAAACAGGCATAAAATAATGTATGCCTGTGATTGTTCTTATTGGCCTCTAAGTGTATTTTTGTTTGTTAACTTAAAGAATCAATAAAGCTTAAGAATCAAATTCATCTCTGAAGTAAATGAACTAAACCCTCTGAAGTTGCACTAGCAATAAATCGGTGTTAAATATTTAATATGGTACACTCTTGAAATATTTCTCTTGATATAGACACAGATTAAAAAAAGTAGCAATTCAGTAAAGCATGACTCCAGAAGTCAGATAGTATTTAATGCAAAAAAATCTTGTATTTGAGATGAATCAGACTTTATATTATCTGCCTCTTCCTGCTAGAGCTTATATTATTGTGTGCAGCAATAATCAGAAATTATTTAAAGGTGAAACTCAGAAGAAAATAATTTCCTATGCAGTTAGCAATTGCTGTGTATCATGCACTAAATATCAGGTTATGTCTGAGAAAAATAAAAAAAAAATCTGCAAGTACACCTTCTCCTAAAAATCCTTCTTTCACCTTCTGTTTATTGTGATGAAAGAATAAAAAAAATGTGAGAAATGCCTTTAAAAAGAAACATTATTTTAATAGTCTTAGAAAATGTAGCTTTCAAGTGCTTACTCTAGAGAAGCCAAAAAATAATTTCAGTAGATCACATTAGCTTTACAGGTTATGATGCTCTTCAAAGCATGTCGTCATGATTTCTATTACATTACACAAGCCATTTTAATAAGGAGCCTACCTTTCCAACTCTCTTGATTACCTCCCTGCTTACTTCTTTCATTCCACTTTAAAATTGGATCACATCAAAAGCATAAAGAAAAGAGATTATTTCTCTTTTTTGCAGGAAAAGAGAGAACAATTGGCAAGTTTTAACTTAGAACACTGCACGAAACTGTACCTCAGAAAGCTGAACATAGCATCAGGATGTCTCCTCTACTAAAGTTAAAAGCCAATAAACTTTGCTGCCTGTGCATTTGCCTGGACCAGCTAAGAGTGCCAGATGCCCCACATATTACATTCCCTTCACAGAACAGGTAGATGGTCTCTTTTTTCTGATAGCTTCACAAAATGCCAGGATCCATTCCTGTGTGTCCCTCTTCTCCCTGCTTGTGTTGACCAAGGTCAATACGTAGGCCCTTGACTGTCCTTATTCCTCTATATGCAATCTTGCGCAACTTCTGTCCTCTCCATGCTTGCAGGTTAGTAGCTGACAAAACCCCCTGATGCAAAGAGTGTGACTGTAGTTTGCTTGTTTCTATTTGTGCCAAAGACCATTTAATTGCTACTCTAATGAAACGAGGAAGACTGTCTTCCTGTTCTTGTTCCTGTACTTGTTCTTCATCTTCTTTGTCTTTGTCTTCTTCTTACTCTTCTTCCTCTCCTTCTTCTTCTCCTTCTCTTTCTTCTTCTTCTCAACAGTTAAAGGGTCTATCTTTTCTAATCTCTGACTGGGAACGAGTATTTCAGAGCTTTCCTAGGATCAGAAGCATATGTAATGTTCCACTGAATGAGATCCAGGACCTGCCAATTCACAATTGGTCTTTAAAATTGTGCCATTCTGATTGTCATCTTGTGTTTCTCTGTATCCCCTTAGATAGAAGAAGACCTTGTCAAAGAACTCCTTGTAACTCAAAAACTACAGGAAACCAATGCGACCTCACAAAGACTTACAGAGGGCACAATATGCCATTTCTGAGAGACTGCATGTAACAGGATTAGAAACTTCTGTTTCTACTGTTTTTATAGACTAACAGGCATTGCAAAAGTCAGAACAGAATTTTATAGTCATTGTTCTTTTAATTTGATTTTAAGCTCTGGAATTCCAAAAGATTTTGACCCTTGATACGATTCTTGATTTCTCAGTTTAACTGTTCACTTTTGTTATTGATCCCTAATTGGATACACCAAGCCTCCGACCACAGAAATTAGTGCAGCAGACAAGAAACATTAAGATAATGATAATGACCATAAGCTAGTTTTTAGAGAGAATTTCACAAAATGGCTAAGAGAATCCAGGCCCATGTCTGATACTGAAAGCATCATGCAAACATCAAAACAGAAAACCTTTCTAATGTTATGTCCGCTTGTTAAGTGCACAAAGACAGGCTTCCATATTGTCTGTCCAAAGATGTCTAAATGATTCTTTTGTCTTTTTATGCTCATAAGCATTGAATTTCAAGTATGAAAAAAGTTCAATATTTGAGATTTTTCTTACTATAGCCCTCTTCCTTCCTATGTGTACTTCAAGAGTCTCTCAACCTTGCAGATGGTTTCTATTAAATACTAATGGTGGTATCATTAGCATTTTCCAATTAAAAAGTCCAAAGAAAAACGTGATCCTTTGAATGCCTTTTAAAAATCTCAATAAAATTACTCTATGTAACTGGGCAAGAACTTGTTTATTCCTTTTGATGGTATCCTCCAGGCAATAGATGAAAACAATATATGTTGAAATAGTGCTGGCTTACTGCAGTTGTCTAGTCATATTACCAATGCAGGAAATTTCTGAGTTACTTTATCTGCTTGGAGAGGGGGTAAATTCTGTAGACTAACCTATTTTATACTAGTCCCTTTAAAATTAAGAAAACAACAGTTCAAAGATTAACTGATCTAATAAAAACTTGTAAGCACACAGCTTTTGTACATTATCATGACAAAGTTTGATTTTATTCTAAAAAGAGAGAACAGGAAAAATAGAAAATTAACTATAAAATTCAGTACTTGCCCATTGATATAAAATTCACTCACTCTGGATCACATAATTTTTATTTTCATGATAGATGTTTTATTATTTTTTTATTTGGGTAACACTGTAAATTGAAACAGTGCTTCCAAATTCATTAAAAAACAGCCCTCTGCTAAGAAGCTGACAACATAATTTGGATAGGTGGTAAAGAAGCAGCACGCAGTTAAAGAAAAATTATAGAATGAAACCCAGTAGCGGAAAATTCCTTACAAGAAATATTTTTGAAGGAAAGATATTTAAAGGGACAGGAAAGAGTGCAAGTGAAACCAAGTAATAGATGGCATCTTAGATGCTTGTTCAATGTGGAACAGCATATCTATACCATATTATATAGTGTTTGAAGAGTAATTGCACTCCAAGTTTTAAAGTGTTCCTGATAAAAGCCAAATCTGACTTTTTTTGAGAGAAAAGTCACAATCTGATTAATCTGGAGAAAATCACACACGAATCCAGGGGAAAGTGTAGTTTGTAGTTAAAATATGGGAATCTGAGATTAGATGTTGAACCAAACAAAACTGAAATTTAGGTGGTAAAAGACAGTATTGGAAGAGAAGACCAAGGCTAGGAGCAGGGAGAGAAGAGCATAGATAGAAAAAGAATTGAGAGGAGAAAGAAGAGTAAGGAACAGAGGTGGAAAGAAAACAAAGATGCTATTTTTAATAGGACTTGAGAATAAGTTATATATTGTAACCATAAGAACTGAACCCTTCATCTGCTGTTGAACTACTCCCACTTGGATGCTTCTCTGCTGCCTTTGCATTTTGAATCCATATGTTACATATGCTGTGATCCAAAGTTATAAGTGGGCATGTAGTTATGCCTGGTTTACCCCTGGAATTTCTTTTATGCAGAAAAATTGTTTAGACTAGCTTTCTGCCCAGTCTTGGAGCAGAGCAAGATAATTTGAGTATCAATTTGATCTGGCACATCTCTTGAGAAGATCATCAGAGCACGCGGTAAAGCAAGACATGTCTCTTGTCTTGTGTTTGTCTACATGCATGTAGCAAAGCAGCTGATGAATTAGCCCCCTTCAGCCACTGCCACAAAAGCAAAACTTCAGGTAAGGTAAGTGAGGGCAACTGACTGTGCCAACATCATTAAGGGAAAAAGCAGTGATCTTCTGGTGGAGAGCCAAAGAGCTTGCAAGGGAATGGGGATTAAAAACCCATATGCTTGCTCAGCCTGAGTGGTTTGACTGACATGGAAGCAAAACAATAATCTCATCCCCTAGGAAGAGAGGAGGAGAGAGTCAGCAAAGCAGCTAAAGGGTCATTTGGCATTTCAGAGAAGGGGATGAAGGGGCAGGGTAATGGCCCAGTAAATTTGACTGGAGGTCAGAGCCAGGAGTCCTGATTGCCCATTGCAGCTCTCTCTTGGGTTTACTCTGTGGCTGGAGGCTGGTGCTTCCACCTTTTTGTCTCCTCGTCTTCACATCAGTAAAATGTGAATGATGATATTCATAGCTTTTGCAGATATTTTCTGATGCTTATTTCAGTAACACTTTTAAAAAATGCAAAGGCATCTGGAAACGTTACACGCTTTTAACCCCCTTGTTTGTACATTAGAAAGCCTCGTGTGTACAACCATTACATTCAGTGTACAACCATTACATTCAGTGTACAGATGGCAAGTTTAGATTCTAATTAATTTCATAAAGCCAGCAGTGTGAGCATTTCCACGCAATATACAGAACAAAAGCATTAAGCCTGCCCTATGCATTCCTTGGAACTGGTCCCTGAAGTCAGAGAGAGAGACAGATACTTGCAGATACAAGGGAAAGACCATGAAAGAAACTTTATACTATGTGCTTATATATAGTGCCTAATAATATAATCTTGCTTTACTAACAGCAAATGACCACTCTTAAATCCTCTGGTTTGTGTACGACAGTACAGGGTGGTAAACTGGAGAAAAAGGAGGAGGAAAATTATGACTTAATAGTAATCTGATGTCCATTTGCACCCAGTATGGCTAACAGTTCTTCAGTGTGCTTACATTTGGAAGGAGAGGGATGGGCTAAGCCAAGGCGGAGTGTATCCCTCTGAATGTATTTATACTCCTTACAAATTGTAGAGTGCCAAAACGTGAGGCTGAAGTGGGGATATGAGGCAGTGGGGCACGGAGTGAGGTGGAGCGTGCTCATGTAGCCACTGTTGCTATGATACAAGTTTCTTTTTTAATTTCTTTTTCCTTCCTCCCACCCTTTGCTTTTCCTCTTCCCTGCACCCCCTCTTTTTTTACTTTTTTTTGCCTGTTACTCTCTGAGCCTGGAGGAGCTGGAGGAAAGCAGTGCAGATGAGAGGCTCACTGAACTCACTTCACAGGGGAGGGCTCTGCGTGTGGGTTAAAGAGTCGCTAATGGGGCATACAAATACCTGAGGGTCATGTCTCATTGCCATGACAAGCCAGATTTCTTCACATGAGCTGGGTGCGTTCGTATCAAGGAAGAGGCTTCCAGTTTTAATGTACCCTAAACTTTCTTTCTCCTTGGTTGCTCTGAAAGCTGTACCCCAGGCTATTCTCAATCTAACTATCTACAATTCATCAGACACCTTAAGCTGCAAGTTTTTCAGGGTGTTGTTTTGGTTACAGGTTCTTAACTGCTGCTCTTCTCCTGCTGATATTGCACAAAACCTGCCAAAAGACTTCTTTTGTAGATAGAAATGAATCTGGATTAGTTTCCAGACATTCTGTCAAGAAATTATACAGCACATAAGCTCCAAAAAGCAAGTTTTGTTTCCATGACCATTTCTGTACAGGCATTTGTCTACTTTTATCCACATACGGTTTGTTTTTCTGAAAAAATTCAAATAATTCAAATGTACATTTCAAATGAGCGTGCTTAACAGCCAGGAATAGTTGCTTTGCTTTACACATGGCTTCTAGTGGTTCAGTATGGCTGGACGTTTCCCTTTTCTATTGCTTAGCATGAAGAGTAATCTGAAAGAGAAATAAGCAGGTCTAGCAATTTTCATTTAATTTGGAATTTCTTTTTAAATTATGTTCTGTTACCAGAAAGTGGCAAAATAATTCACTCTCTAAAACTTAATTTTGAAGTTTTAGAAAGCAGGCATTCTTTATTGTGGCGCTGGGCAGCACTGGGGATAGTTCCACCATAAGTGCTCCCAAGGCTTGATGGACTTTCAGTAATTATATACTATGAAAATATACATATTCATAGGATTTCTACATAAACATGAGCTTTCCTGGAACTTATTAACATATGTAAATGTCCGATCCGCATGCGCAGTCATCCTCTGTGGTGGTCCTCAGGTGGTCTTTGGGGGTCTTCAGATGAAGGCTCGTAGTCTTCCTCACCGTGTTCGCTGATTGACCTTTGCTTCTGCACAGACTCAGTTCTTGGGTCGCCTAGCTGTCTAGAGGGGAGTGTTCAGGAGCCTAGAACTTAACTATCCACAAAGATTCGCTTTTGTTATGTAAAGGGAGCATTCAAGAGCTTTGTTTGGTAAAGGGGAACACCCAGGAGCCTCTATCCACATTCTCAGGTATCAGTTCTGTCTAAAAGAAGGTGGTGATCTTGTATAGTTGCTATTCAAATCAATATGGTCATGTGCTGGTTTAAATGGTAATGTTAATATAAGTAGGATAATAGTCCCACACTGCTCACTAATCTGCAACATCCAACATGTTTATCTCCTCTTCTCTTCCCAGCACTGCAGTGATAACACCCACCATTGCCAATCAGATATGAATATAGTAGGTGCTTGGAAGAGAGGTTACACTGGAAAGAACGTTGTGGTCACCATCCTGGACGACGGCATTGAAAGAAACCATCCAGACTTGATGCAGAATTATGTGAGTGTCCACACGAGTCCAGATTTGGTGTTTTATTATTACCCTGAATAAATTTGCTGCTCCTGGAAAGATGGAGGGAGGGAGGAGGGAAGGAGGAATAATCATACAAGGGTTTCCTCAAATGTTAACACCAATGGGAGGAAGGAAGACAGCTTTTGGTAATCTGTATTGTTTTAGTTAAGACTGTTCAGTCAAATGTATTTAATATCTGGATGCCTCTTGTAGCTGAGTCCTGAAATTCTGAAGGACTAGAACTAATCATCGGATGTTTTTTCTCTTTTCTGTAATTATTTTGCTTAATATCCTCACACTCTCAGAACTTAGAATTGGAATACACTGCTCTTCAGTTAGTGCGTGCAGCTGAAGTCCATTTTTGGCCAATACATTTAGCTAGCAAGACAGTAGCTTTTCTCAAATACTGTAATTTTAGTCATATTCTTCCATGTATTTATTTTTAAAGCTATTTATCGTACTGCTAGAAATAATGCTAAAGGAAAAGGACATGACTTGTTATGATTCACTCAGTTAAAAACAGGTGCAGAATATTTTGGAATCTTTCAAGTAAATCTCTCTTAACTCCAGTGAGTCCCCTTACAATTTGTAATAGAGCTTTGTTTTCTGCACCCTATGTTTCATGTCACCTCAGGAGGTTTCTATTTGCTTGTGGTTCATCATATTTAAATGATTGGTTTAATATACCTTGGAAGGATTGTATAACGTGAGGAGAAGCTGCTTCTCTAGTGGGTGACTTCTTGTGTTAGTGTCAGAGTTTGAAGCTGTTCAGAGCATCAGGACCATGCTTTGCTGAGTAATTAGTCTTGTGCTTTGGGAGTAGGCATTACCTGAAAGCACATGACCGTGAGGACTTTATCATTTTTCTGAAATAAAGTTCTCAAGGTGTACATTCACACAAGGTAAGAAACCAAACAAATATATTTGAATTGAGCCAGAATGGTGAAGATGACCAGCGCAAAGCATGCATATACCTTCAGTCCCATTACAGACGTAGAACTTGTAAAAATGCCCTGAACACAGGCTTTTTGCCAGCAAGTATATGATCTTGACATAGCATTGAAGAGATGAAGGTGACAAAAGCATCTTTAACAACCCATCAAAAGCTACAATCGTGTCCACAGTTTAAAGCCGTTTATTTTAAATTAGGCATACTTACATCCATATCCTTCCCCGTGCTGCACATGGAACTCAGCTTAGAAATACATGAGGAGGACTACACAAACACAAGTGACAGGCAGTTGCCCTATTTGTCAATGTATGCTTGATCCTAATGCATGCCACATCTTTCATTTTAATCTCTTAAGTTATTTAAACAAGCCAAATATAATTTTACCTCCTCAATGAATGACCCAGATTGTATTATATGTCACCTCATCCCAGTACTGTCCTTCCACTGAATTTAAAGCAGCTATTTATTTCCTTACCACCTCCTCTCTCCCTTTCCTCACACCAACAAGGAATTCCCCCAAAGCAGTACACATTGCTTGTTTGATGACAAATGCCTTCTATATGTTAGATTATTGCTGGTGTGGCTGCAAACAGAATATTTGAGGTGTATGTGGTAACTGGTTTTGAACAAAGAAGAGATTAAAAAGAGCTGCTTGCCATGTCAACACACCACATGCTACTTGCATCAATTAATGGGAGCCATACAAACCAGCAGCTATTTACTCTATAAACTATTTTCAGCTGTAAGAGTCCTGGTAAATGTAAAATATGGAAAAAAAAAATGGAGATATCCTGCAAATACTTGAAACAGTTACACTCCCAGGGAAATGGGAATGAAGTTTATGTTGCATTTCAAGCTGTATTTTTATAACAATATTCTTAAGAAAATTATATTATTCCTTGAAACTATGACTGAAATTTCAGTCATCATTGTGCAGATAATTTCTTGAATCTTGAAACACTTAGCAAAATCCCAATTTTGAGAATGAACTCTTAACTTCCAAAAGTTTCTTAGAGGAAATGTAGTCTTCTGGTTTAATGAAACAGCACTTTCTATTTCCTCTCTGACCCAGGAACTATGCTTTTTCAGAGCATTTGTTATCCTTCTCCCTTTCCCAAAAATAAAATAAAATATGTAAATCCTGTAATTATTAAATATAGAATCCTTTCCTAAAACATACAATCATCATAAAACCGCATGAATTTTAGTTAACCTAATTACTCTCCTGTAGGAACCTGCTGAAGAATGTATAGGCCATATGAGTCAATGGCTAATCAATGAGAAACTGTTTTTCTTTCTCCTGTTGGCTACAGGATTCGCAGGCCAGTTTTGATGTCAATGGAAATGATTTTGACCCTATGCCTCGATATGATGCCAGCAACGAGAACAAGTAAGGCATTATGACATTCATGACATTTTCAATCTAGTTCGTCAAGTAGAAAGTACCAGTTCTTCTATGAAAGTCTAGGAAACTTGAATCCTCATAAAGCAGTGTGATTTGCATTTAAATCTTTGTGAAATACGTATTTATGTCTCTTCCATGCACACTGCATGACACACTCTTTGAAAGCATTTAGACCAATCCAAAACAACATAAAAATTAGTTTGAGAGTTCTGGGCATGTGAAATGAACCATTCTCAATCCCTTTGGGATGCAGAATATAACGGGTAACTCTTACTTTTTTCAGATATTATCTCATTGAGTTATTGGGCGGTTATTATGTGTGACAACTGGCTTGCTTCTGACTCTCTTGAACTTTATAGACTTTGTGTATTGAAGAAATAGACAAGTTAATGGAGATTTTTTTTCCTCTAATCATGTCTTTTAAAGTGATGGAGATTTTACATGTGAAGGTTTGACAGAAACCTTATAAACCTAGAAGTGGCAATTCTGCCAGATTATATTATCTGTGTCACGTGACTGGCTGGATATATCTCCATGAATGACATATTTCTCCTTCAGAGCTCAGCTTCCTGATATTTGTCATTCCAACTCTGCTCTTTAGATGTGCTGTGGTGGAGGCTGGGGGAGACACTGGGAGGGACACGTCACCTCAAGAAACAGGCCACTTTTCTGCCTCCATAGGTATTTGAGGGCAGTTATTTGTTGCTAACATTTTTTTAACGAGGTACTTGGCAGAAAGAAATACCTTTCTGTGGAATTGCATGAATTAGAGGAAAGCTAATCCTACTAGCTATCAACATGCTAACTGTGCATTTTGTTTTCTTGAGGTCTGTTTTTTTTTTTTTTAATTGTGGAAAGCATTTAGTATTCTTTGCCTGCAGAAGAAAGAGTACAAGAGGTGAAACTTGGTCCTTTACACAACTGAAATGCTTCTGGGTTTGTGTTGTCTCTTCCCTGCAATCCCACAAACTTTATCCAGAAGAATGCAGCAGGTGTGAGCTGGGAGTCAGCAGGAAAACTTAACATTGGTTTGACTGGAGAAACCAACTGGAGCAACCTTGGATCGCGCTTTGATGGGAGAATCCTCTCCTGGTCAACACCTTCTCCATAACAGCAGGGAACCATGTATGGACAGGCTGAAGAACAGGGCCTCGTTACACATAGCTGCCTGTTATGTATAGATCCACTTGTCTTGTCTTACAGTGAATCTCAAGGAGCTGTCATAGCTACTTTCAGCCATAGGGTGAAATAACTGTGAAAACTTAGCTGAATTCTGCCAAATACTTGTTTGGTCAGTCAGCCTGATCCTGCCTGGTAGGCCAAGATGAGAAATATGTAAGGATTTAGCTCTTAGAAACTATGTAAATAAATATACATACACACACACTCTCAAATCTTAGTTGTGATGACTAGAAATACTGTTTAACATAGAAACACATTATGTTGGTATTAATTGGAATAATAGTTTATTTATTTGGGACTGCAATCTTGGCCTATGTTCTCATTCAGTTGTTCTTATTTGATGCTGTTTACATGCTGCCAAATATTTTTGTCTAGAAGCAAGTACATGCAAGAGCCGTTTCTTTCCCTTTTGCCCATTGGGCATATCTTTCTCATCCTATTTTCATATAGAAACTCAGTTTACTGAATCGTATCTGCCTGTTCTTCACTAGAAATCTCCTAAAGCAAGAGTACCATGAGAGAATAAAACAAGAAATTCAACCCTTTGTTTTGAAATGTGTAAACATTCTGCACATGCAGGCTAGTTTAAGTTTAAGCAAAAAGAAAACACTGATGTGGAACAAATGGTAGATAGACCCGGTTGCTGCATTGCTTCAGTTAAGTTAGCGACAAGTGGAAGATTTCAGAGCTAGATGTTTGTACGGAAAATGCTACTACTACACTGAAGTTGTTAGGAAATATCCTCAAGACATGTTCATTGAAACAGAAGAATGAATAAAGGTCTATCAATTCTTGCTCTTTCCAAAACCTTCTATTTTTTCTTAAAATTGAAGAATTTCATGTGCCATTGTTATCTCAGTTTTAGATGTGTCCTGTCACTGGTGTAGAAAGGTCAGAATCACCAAATGTGCTATAAATTTTTGGTGGCTAATAAGAGAAATCTTTGGTTTGGCTTATGAGAGATCTCAGGACTACAAGCAAGGTTTATAAATGTGCTAGTTACCTGAAAACAGAGTCGGAACATAGGAACATAAATTCTTTACAGCCCAGAGTATGTAGGCATTGCCACTCAGCATGCTGCAACAACTAATTTGTATGACTGACTGCTTCAGGACCATTCCTAGCTTTGAACCAGATGTCTATATTATAGCCCCATACAAAGATTTGGAAGAGCAAAACTGTGGCTAAGTGATCACCACAAAAGGGTGGTCACCCCCACTCCTTACCTCATGTTTGCTCTTTCCTCCTTTCCCCAGCCTTTGTGCAGCTCTCCAGAGTGAATCACAATGAAAACTGCGCTGCCAACAACAGCAACAACAAATTGCATTTTCAGCCAGGTTGGGCAGGTACCTCATTCAGCTCAGCCTGAGGGCAGAGGAGAGCAAGACAGGCACAAGTGGGGAAAATGAAGCACGGCCTGACCCTCTCACTGGCAATGCCAGTTTCAGTGAACTGAGATGACTGTATGACAATGCCCCAAGTGCCTATGACTGTTGTCCAGAAATCTGAGTGTGATGGACAGGCAGGTGCCAGCAGTGGCCTCCAAGGAGTTTTGAGAAAAGATGTGACAGTCAGCCTGGCCCTCTGCGAATACTCCCCAGCTGAGCCTGCGGGTTTGCATCACAGCACGTCCCTCTCTCCTGCTGTCCGCCACCCCCCATCCCCACACACACTTTAGGGACACATCCTGGATCATCTGCATGAAGATGCTTCAGTCCTTGGAGCTGGGGCATGATGAGGGTACACTTGGAGGCCTCCCAGTTTAGATGCAATTTCAGGGATTCAGCATCTGGTGCTGCAAGGAGCAGTGTAGCTCCAGCTGTGAATCACAGCTGAATCTTTTTCTTTGGCTGGGTACTGAAGTCATCACTGTCTTACAAAGCATGTCCAGAGAAGGGAGGCTGCTTTCTATTTTGTTGCTAGTTAGAGTTTTATATGGGATATAAAACTGGACCGATTCATTTCTCTCCTAGGGCTGGGGGATTTGAGTTTTTGTACCCTACCTCCCTGGTGAATACTCTCACTGCCCAACCCCTAAGGTCCTGTGGTGAGATGTGGTGGTGAGAGGGCAGATGCTGCACTATGCTGAGCTTCGTTAGTGTTATCAGGAGGTACAGCGTCAGTGTAGAGTCAGCTCTTGGACACAGAGGATACATGAAGCATGCTTTCAGTGGAAGATTACTTGGCAACCTAACCTCCACTTCCAATTAGCAGATACACTGAGCCTGGTAAGCAGCACCTAAGCACCTTCAACTTTTGGGGCTGTCGCCCTTCCTTCCCTAGTCCCTACTGGAGTCAATAAGAACCAAACGACTACATAGGTACTGAAAAGCACTACTAGTAGCCTGTATATTTTTATGTGTCTAAAATATCTTCAGAAATTGGGGCAGGAATTCTGATTATCCCAGCATACATGGTCATTTAGCACTAGATACTGAAGTTGTGCCTGGAAATTGAGGAAACCACAACCAGGGAACATTCTGAAAGCCATACTTTGCAAAGACTTTGTAATGTGCAAGATCAATTTGGTTGATTCCTGCTTCCTGCTATAGCAACTGGACAACATTGTGTAATGGTGATTTGTGTCTTCCAGTAAAGGTGGGATGTACAAATGCACCATTGTCTTATGAAATGATCTAGTTTATTCTGCCTCATTTTATAACCCAACCTTAAGGGATGGAATGATAAAGAGTAGAAAGAATTGCTGTAAAAATAAGCAGGTGTCTCTGGGCAGCTTTGCACGCAGCTGTGAAACATCAGGGTATTGGGTCTGTTTGCTAGCTTTTCACTTTTCATTAGTAGTGAAGGCTTTCTGTTGCCAAGGCTTACTGGTGAGGAAAAAAGGAATGAGAAAAAATTAAATGAGGGTTTGTGAAGTGACTGAAGATAACCAGAATGATATTTTTGAAGTTTTACATTAAATCTTCTGTTAGCCAAGGAGAATAGGAGGGTAGAAAGAAACATGAGACTAATCTTTCAAGGCTTGTAGTCAAAATCAGGGTGGGACGATAGTTTCTGTAACTACTATGGTATGTAGGCGTCCTGCCAGAAGTTTACTTTGGTTTCTACAAATTGGCAGCAAATCACGAAGCCTGTAAATGGTACAGACCTATACTAGAGCTTCGTTTTGCTCAGAGGCTAAAGACAGCAGTCAGCTGTGGATGAAGTCATTCCTGCTATGCAAAGCATCTTGTTTTGGTTTACTGCTGAGTGTTGCTGCTTCATTCTTTTTCTGTTATTCCACTGTTACCTGTAAACATCTACGTTGAAACAACTAAGCATTATCAGTCACAGGTCCTTAGACAAAATACAGATGGGATCACTGAAATGGTACTCTACCTGTTGTATAGCCTCAGAAATAAAACAGATATGTTCAGAGTATTAAAACGTTTTGCTATTTTGACCAAGCAAAAATGGGTTTTTCTGTTTCATGAGAAATTTCTTGGGGATGATATTTCAGAGCTTAGGTCTTATTCTGCTGACAGGTACTTTTATAAAACAAGAGGACCTTTTAAAAAAATATCTTTAAATAATACCAGTTGACTTTAATGCAGTTCTTACTAAACTTATGTAAGAAAAAGTAAAAGTAAGCTCTCATTTCTGTTTTGGAGATACTGAGTCACTCTTTGGACGCCTCTTCAACATTTTTCAGTGGTGCATCCCACTACATAAATAAATTATTTTAATAACCTTCTAAATTATTTTTTAATGAGTGTAAGATTTTTGAGAGACAACAATTTTTGCTGTTCAAAAATCGTAAGAAACACAAGCTACTTATGCCTAAACTTTGCAGTATCTGGACAGCTTTACATCTTTTCACACAACACCAAAAAAGCTAATGAATTAATGAGCTTCAGTCCTGCTTGATCCAGACATTGACATTGTTTTTCTGTGGCATCCATTCCCATTCATTATTTCTTTCCTTTGTCAGTCACATTAATGTAGATGCTCAATAAAATGCCAAAGGCTTAATTTTCTTCCAAAAGTGACAAGCTGCTAGTTTATATTGTCTGCTTATGTCAAAGACCTGTAGTATGTCTTCAGTCATTTAATCAGAATGGATACTAGATATTTGACAGGCAGATCAGCTTCTGTTGCCTCCTGATGGTCAATAAAGTAAAAATAAAAGGCTTCATTGACTGCTGTAACAGGATTCAGAGCAGATACCTGAAGAACTGAGCACAGTCAAACACAGGGAGCCTGAAGTCTCTCATTGCTGGCTTGGAAGATCATCTCAAAAAGGTTCCCACTGGAGCAGTGTGATAGAAAGGAATGCTGACAATTGGGGGTATCTGTCCATGTAGTTTATGCATTTTGATTGCCAGTATGCACCTGTTGCTATTGCTTTGAGATTGGCTGTATCATGTCCTGCAGACAAAACTGAAAGGAATATAAGCTGTACTGAGAAGCACTGCTGCACCATCGTGTGCTTTATCTTCTGTGTAAAAAACAATTCTGCTGTCAGATGGCTAGTCATAACAACAAAAAAAGACCTTGGCAATTCTTTAGACTAGTCACTACTTTTTTTGCTTGTGCCTGCTCAAGGCTTTCAAACAGGACTGAACTGCATATCCCAAGGCTCAGACCTGCAGGGAGGACCTGGGAAAGTCAGTGATTAAACTGTGGAAGGAGGCTGGAAATAAATTGGAGCAAGGTATCAGCTCTCAGGAAAAGGCTTTTTTCAGGGGGAATCTCCATTGTGTCTGCTCTTTTTCTGACTTTTCATCTTGACTTTCTCCAGTCTCTGGAGGCTTAAAACCCAAAGGATTCAGTGATGGTAGTGTCTGGCAGAGTGTGGTCTGTCTGATGCGAGTGAAGCATCTGTGATAGGAGATAAATCTTCCTTAACAGGAAAGTAATTTAGAGTAGAGAATTAACTTAATATGTATATGTATTTCAGATCAGGAGATCAAATGCTTACGCTGAGTGTTGTATTGTTAATTCCACATACCAATGACTGAGTGTCAGGTGTCTAATGTGTCTCAATGTCCCTGCAAATTTAATGGACTTTGGTTAGGATTGTTAGGAAACTGCAGATTTTGGATTGTTTTCTATGAACTGAAGTGTTAATTTATGAAAACCAGGGTCTGAACCAAACAGTCAGAGGTCGTTGGTATAGAAGCTGCAGTCAGAGATTGCAATCCTGATTTATCATGTTTTGGTTCTATTCTGATTTTAAACTCATTGCCCTTGTGGCCATATCCTATTGTGCTGCAATTTTAGCAGATGTTAATAATGAAGTAGGGTTCAGTCTGTGTCAGCTTACAGTGAGATTGCCACATTTTACAAGGAGCAGTGTTAGTGATTCATCAGCTAGCCTCCAAGTTAATTATGATCTAGTGACCCAACCAAGTGCCTAGGGGCATGATGCAGCATGGAGATCATGAGATATTAGATCTGCATTGCTTGCCAGTTGCTGCAGTTAAAGGTCCCAGTGTAAAATTGTAAAAATAAGGGAGATAAACATATTGCAGCTTGCAGAATTGTACTGTGCTGAAGTAGGATAATTTTACAGATTCATTTGGAGCATATTTTTCTTCACTTTCTGTTTTAACTGTTACTTAGAGTCTCTGTGTGCTATTACCCAATGAACATGCCTGTCCTTCAGGTGGCAGTACCTCAGGGGTAATCATCATACATCCTTTGTTTCTCTCAGGGAAGGACTGAAGGACTTGATGCATGTGTGTAAAATTTTTTAGAGGAAAACTTCTTTTCCTTGAAAGAAAAGTATTGTAGAAACACGGATCATGAATCCCCACCACATAGTGCATTTGATAATGTTTTTCTTTTAATCTAAAACATGTTTTTAACCTATGGGAAGAGATAAAGTCTGCATTAAGACAGAACAGAAAACAAGCTAAGTGTTGATGTTTTGAAATTCTCATGTCTTCCTGCTTCAGAATAAAATGTGTGTTCATTTGAAGCTTTTTGAGAGAAAGTGGGACCCCAGAATTGCTGGTAGCTAGGGCTAGAAGAGAGGCAGTCTTTGTCAAGTTGATTCATTCACCCGCAACAAGCATCCTCATCACTGGTCTCTGTGGTCAGTCCCTTGTGAGAACATTTCATATTGACAAGACAATGAAAAATTCATTGGACTACAGGGCTTGATTCAGTAGCCTTTTGATCCAGGTTCCAGCTTCAATAGTGGAAAATATCCTAATGAAAGTTTTGTCGAACTGCCAAAAATTGTCTTTTTGGTAAACTTCTAATCTACTCATTATATTATCACACTGCATTACATAATCCCCTCTGAAGTCCACAAGTGGTATGCATTATAATTTCTTGAGAGCCAAAAGAAAGACATTTCTTTGAGTAGTTATTGAAAGCGACAGAAATCAAACAGAGGAATAAGCAAAAACAAAGTTCAGCCAGAATTCCAGTTGCTCAAAGATGAAAAAAATAGTCCTTTTTCACTACCTTGGTATCAGTCACTGAGTGGTATTTCTCACCACCTAACTGGCGTTTGAGGAGCAGCACTCATCCTTTTTATAATGTATAAGACTCTCATGGTCTCAAAACATTTAACCGCAACACTACAGGAAAGCTTTTTTCCTGTTTCTAATTACTGAAGTACCAGACAATGAGCTCAGAAATAAAATGACATTCTGAAGTGTTATGCAACTGCCTCTAGTTCTTTTATGTAAATAATTGATAACAATGAGTCAGATCTTCCCTTCCCATTCAAAGTCAACAACAGGAGGGATATAAGCTTTGATAATTACGGTTATTTGTGGCATTCACTTTTCTGAATTCTTTTTTATGGAGAGTTAGAAATGAAAGGTTTTTTTTCAGATGGTCTTTTTCCCAGAGTTGGTATTTCCTCTAAGTATGCGTCTGTATTTTGAGGCTTTGAACTTAGGAGGAGAGAGTCTACAACTACAGTAGGCAAGTTTTGATTCAGTAAAATAGTAGACCAGTTTCAATTTGCATACATTTATACACACAGGTCTACAACTGAGTAGAATTTGAGAGCACAAATACATTTCTATGTGTTGTCCCCTCTTTAGACATTATAGGTATTAGTTAAAGAGTGGATCCACACTGTGTATGTGGTAATTGGTTTTGCCAGCTGATTTCATAGTAGTCAGCTCAGTCAAATGCAGTGCAAAATGTGGTTCATTGAGACTTCTCAGCCAGCACATGTATTCATAAAGCATAGTACTGATTCCCCCTTTAACACTTGTGGCATCAAAAGCAGACCTCTAATTACAAGTTTGATAAAGCAATTGTGAATCCAGTGTCAAAAGCTTTTTAATGGAAGCATTTTTCTAAATAACATGATATTAACTGTTGAACTCTGCAAAGTTATGCTATATGTAAATGTCTTAATGGAATTAGTAGATGTTTTTATAAGACATTTTCAGGATAAAACTCTCAGATGTTGTTTTTTCTTGCAAATGAAAAAATATACATCTGTGTAGGTTTATTGCTGTAGGCAGGCTTATTTTTTCTAGCCTTATTTTACATTACGGTGATTTTGTAATTTTTCTTAAAGATACATGGTCAAATTATTATATTTGACATTTTAAGTGAAGTCAGATTGCTCTCTCGAAGATAAGTTACTTTCTTCCCTGAAGGAGAGCAATCAAGGTAGAGAAATTCAGGTGCAGAAGTAAAGCAATGGGTATCCATCACAGATGTAGGTTGCGCTGCTGCGGTCTATGCTACAAAAGTTCAACCTGCTTTGCAAATTATTTGTATTGCTATAGAGTCCCAAGGCAATCATCAAATCTCTGATTTTAGCAAACTGAGATAGAGACTATGGCTTCTTTGATTCTCTAACAACTCTAAGCTGTCGGCTAGAGATGTCAAAGTGTGCCAAAGAGAGTGTAATGAGAAGGTCTATGTCCTTCGCCTTTCAGCCCAGACTTACGTCCCTGCACTACTCTTCTTAACACTCCATAAACATCAGAGGAAGAGCAACCAACTTGTTCTACAGTGTGGTGAGTGTGTGAGAATTAGACGTCTTACAGTGAAACCCCTTTTCCAATTAGGAGCAAACCTTGCTCCTGCTGAATCAATGACACAAGTTTCATTAAAAAACAATTATCAGCACAGATAAGAGCAAGACTTAAACTTATTTCAACAATTTCCTCATTTATCTTTGAAATACAGCTCTAAAGAGAAATGAGAGGTCTGTTTAATGCAGAACAGCATCAAGTGAAATTTAGGATTAAGCACAGTACATATCTTGCACAGTGAAATTGAAATTGCACTCGGAATTCAAAACAGGTTGGAAATATGTCTCTGAGCTGGAATATGGAGACCCAGAGTTATAAAATATTCATTTCTTTAAAATGTTGTCACTGCAATCATCTGCTATTAGAAATGGAGTATGCAGAATGGGTAAAGACCCATCCATGACCTGCCTGCACATTAGTGTATTGCTCCTGGTTTTTGCCTTATGACATTAGGATCCTTGTATCTGTCAGTATCTGCCTTGCATGAAAGCATAAACATCTTTTTTCCCTAAACGCATTCCCCAAGACTGTTTTTAGGAGGTCCAATGGACTGCTTTTCCTGCCACGGAAGTCTAAACATGAAACTCCAGATCTGCATTCTTGTATTCCTGGGATATTTTTCATTTCTGCTTAGGTGTGATTTCAGTAGAACTGATGCAAAATATTTTTGAGAAGGGTTTTTTTCTGTTTCATTTGTTTTTTCATTGCACAGAAATGATGGGGCTCTAATGTGGAGATTTTTAAGTAAAAGGAGATTGCTCAAGCACCTGAGGTCTCTCCAGCTGATATACTTTGGTGTCAGTCTGGATGAAAAACATGAATCAGGATGAATAGTGACTGATAATATACTGTCATACAAAAGCTTGTGAAACCAAAGATGTGGAATGGAAGATAAAATACCTAAGTACAGAATGTATCTGTAACAGAGCGGGCTTATGGCCATGAATTTAAGGTGATAAAGAACATAGGCGTTAACATTACTTTGTTTGTAACTAGTTGTAACTAGTGTTACATGGTGGTCTAAGAACATGGGCAGTCCTGATAAAGGATTTTTAATGGCTTATTTTTCTTGGTTATACCAGGTTGTACTGGATCTTGTTGGGGCAGAGTCAGTTTTCTCCACAGCAGCCCATATGGTGCTATGTTTTAGATTTGTGACCAGAACATTGTTGGTAACCCACGTTTTAGCTACTGCTGAACTGTGCTTGCACAGTGTCAAGGCCTCCTCTGTTTCTCATGCTGCCCCCTCAAGGAAGGAGGCTGATGGTGGACAAGAGGCTGGAAGGGGACACAGCTGGGACAGCTGATCCCAACTGACCAAAGAGATATCCCATGTCATATAACATCATGCTCGGCACTAAAGCGGGGGGGTGAGGGGGTGGTGTAGTTTTTCCAAAGTAGCCGTTGCTTGGAGAGTGGCTGGGCATTAGTGTGCAGGTGGGAGGTGATGGGTAATTGCCTATGCATCCCTTGGTTGTGTTTTTTTCTTTTATTTTCCCCTTTATTTATTAAATTGTTCTTATCTCAAGTGACAAGTTTTTCTCACATTTGCTCTTCCAATTCTCTCCTCTGTCTCAATGGGAAGGAGGGAGCGAGTGACTGGGTGGGGGTTAGCTGCCTGCTGGGGTCAATACTCCAACCTTTTAATAATGTATTATTTCCCAGGAGTAATTCTAATAGCTTTGGAAGTGTTCTTTATGGTAACAGATATCTGAAGCATTATCTCTGCAAGACTGGTATCATGGTGAAGTTAACCACAAGATCTGTGATGAGATAAGTTTCTCTCTGCATATGTAGGCATGTTCTGGTAGAAGGGACTTATGCTCCAGAGAAGTATCCAAATGCGGAGCTGTTGCAGAGCTGCTGGTCCCACAGTTGCTGTGCTGATCCATTGGTCCCTGAAAAGCAATCCATAATTGACACCTGTAGCAATAGAATTCGCTGGATGAAGTGTTGGGCAATGCAAGTAGAAAACAGTTGAAGGAAAGTAGAAAAACATCTTTACTTTGTCACTTCCACTAACTCATACATGTCAGGTATCGCAGGTAGCAACAGCAGATACACTTGTCAGTGGAATTTGTGATATCTGCAGATGTCAGATATATAGGACACTTCAAATACATAGGAAACTTATCACCAAAACAGGTGACAGTCCCCTGAAAATCTCAGAAATCAGCTTGTCAGCTATAAGATCAAATAGATGAAAAGCATTAACCAAATAAATTCCATCACTTGGTTTCTTCATGTGCAATTAGGCTGCAATGTAAAGTCTTTTAATTCACAGGGCAGACCTCTACTGTGGGCCAGCAGTTAGGTAGAAAAAAACATTCCTGCCTGTCACTGGCTTACAGGCAGTTTGCTACCTTATGCAGGGGTGCTGAGAAATTGCAGTCTGAAGTTTTATTCTTGGCTTTGTTTACAGATGCAATATGATGATTTGCTTACAGAGCAAAGAAAAGGGTGTAGAATTTACATATTTATTCTGAAAGTTATCATTATTAACTGTGGCTATGCTAGTAGAGGTGTTCCTTCTAGTCTCATATTTGCAATTGAACCTCTTGGTACCTCTTCAGTAGAATGAGAATAGTGGTATTTTCTTACATCCAACAGTACAACTTTTTAAGATTGTAGATGTTGTAGTAAAAGGTGGTAAAATGCAAGCAGGGGGGAAAGCAAATTTGCAGGTTTTAGTTAATCACTTTTTTTCCTTTGCTCAAAAAACAGATGACAGACTACTTCACCTGTATCCATCTCATCCAAAGCTCTTCTTTATGCTTACTGTATAGATAACGTGGTATAGCCAGTATACAGTGAGCTTTCTGAAATACAAGGATGCTCACTCCAGGTGGTACATTTGGAAGTTCCAGCAGCAAATTTCTAGGAAGCTTTACTCATTGTGTCCAAGCCTGTGTTTTCTAAGGCTAATATCTTAGATAAATACGGGTGGATTTTCCTAGGAATAGCAAATGCATGGCCTAGCCAAAAATATTCGTTGTGCCAGTATTCCAGTTCTTACCCTAAAGCTTTTAAAAAATATTGAAAATTATAATATATCATCAACTTCAGATAGCCCTATATTCAGAAACACTGAAAATGTTTCATTAGTGAAACTTAATAAATAAACGTGCAGCTTAAGTTAAGTTAATAAGAAGCATTCATAAAGCATACCAAGAGTTTCTGATTTGTGTAAAGTAATATTGGGAGTGACACTAACTTCCTTTGCAATCTGAGGCCTTGTTCCCAAATTAGGATTAATTTTAAACTCCAAAAACATTAACAAAACCTTGAACTATGCTCATTATCCATATAGTTGCACAAGAAGAATTAGTGTAAGGACTTATTTTCCAAGTCTCATCTTAAATACACTTATGTCAGGTTAAAATATTTTACTTTTGTAATTAACAAGGGTAAATTAAGGTGATATAAAACATTGTTAAAATGGTACAAAAAGCTAACTGTA
This sequence comes from Theristicus caerulescens, assembly GCA_020745775.1. Taxonomy (NCBI): domain Eukaryota; kingdom Metazoa; phylum Chordata; class Aves; order Pelecaniformes; family Threskiornithidae; genus Theristicus; species Theristicus caerulescens. Next base: position 39,279,645 of record CM036583.1, on the reverse strand, counting down.
AAGATTTTAGCTTGTTTGTTTAAATACATTTACTTTTACATCTTCCCAGTTAAATCAGTGCAATTTTTAAGTAAAATAGTTGTTGATGAAGCAACACATCTGCTGACAACATCTAGAATCTAGTGATTTTGTGAGGTTTCCTTTTGACTTACATATTTCTTTCCAGTCTCCTTTTATGAAGACATATGGATGTTTTCAGGTTTGGGTGTTTGTTTGATTGCTTTGAGGGTTTTGTATTTTCAATTAGAAATCTGTGTAGTGCATTGACTATGAAAATGACAAGATGACCTTTGTGTCACAACTGATTTTTTTTGCAAGGATCTAAAAGTCTCTTGCATGCAGATGGAAAGAGATGGAAAGAGAAAGAGAGTGTGCCTCTGAGGCACCTGCTGAGGTTATTTTCTAGTCAGCTGGGACCTGTAAGTATCCAGACGGCTTTTCTTCGGCATGGGACAGCATCATTTTGCAGAGTTAAACTTGACTATAGCGTTATTAAGACTTTGGAGGACAGTGCATTGGCTGCAGCATGGGAATGTGAACCGTCAAGGACATTATTTCCTCTGCAGCTTCCACTTTCAGGGTCTTGCTATTATTTCCATAGGCAGTTTCTTAGCTCTCCAGGTGTTACTTTCCCCCACTAACCTTGGGGACTCAGCAACTCACAGGTGCTACTCTGAGAGACAGGTTGGTATAGACAAAGGAATCATGAAGGCTGTATGTCCCATGTTTTCCTGTGTCCCCTCCCTCTGCTTTTCCCTATGTCCAGCATCTGACTGCTATGTCTCCAGGATTAGAATCGCATTGATATGAAAGCATAACATGCCCAATGTTTAGTGCTTCAAACATGTTTCATTAATTCCCGTATGATATGACTGCTGTTTATAACCATGACAATAACTGAGGCAAGGGAGAAACAGTCCTCCATGGTTGTGCACCATACCGTGTGACACAGAATGAGAAATAGCAAAAAAAATCAGCAAATAATATATTTAGCCCAGTATATCGTTTTATGTATTAAAAATAAAAAGAATTATTTACTGATGTCATAATATGTTTTAACCCAAGGTAAAGTAAGTAAGGTTATTGGGATGCTGCAGAATCTAAGTTCTAGGATTATGTTCTGTTCACTGAGACTGTTGCAGACTGGGAAGAGACAATTTAATTATTGTGTTGAACCAGTAATTCCAAGTGTAAAAAATTAGCTAGATTAACCATTTTTACAAGGTGATTGCAAGAATTTTCTTGTGTAAAAATACATGCCTGATTTTGTCCATCTTCTTCCCTCATTAAGTTGTACACTGCAGTAATTCCCCTTACAATTTTGTTAGACATGTTCCAAAAAGATTTGAAATTGGGCTTTTGTGAAGTGATAAAACTGTCTAGTCTCACACGTTAAGAATTAGAAAAGTATAGAGAGATACTCCGTTCTTTTCAAGTGTGTATGCTACTCTATTCTTCAGGCTGCACAGAAAAAGGGATCAACCACCCTCATATGCATAAAATGATTGTCAGAATTGCTTGGAGCACATCTTCCTTGTTCTATGACTTCCCATCCCTTCTACAGCCTCTCAAACAGCTTGGATTAGGTTAAAAAAAGATCTTTTTTGCTTAGGTGGCAGGGGAGCCTTGAAGCCTAAGCAACCTCATATTCTTCAGTTTCAAAAGCAAACGAAATAGTCCTTTTGATTAGGTATATCTAGGTAGCGATATACCGTTCCAAAGTAATACTGGCCTTGATATTGCTGCTGAACAGATTTAATTCCAGTGCACAGGAATAAACTGTACTGTTTTTACTTGTGATTTGCTTTAATGAATGAGAACAAGAATTGGATTACCCACCTTAGGAAGGTTACTGTACAGTTAATGTGAAAGGCTGTATGGAAAAAAAAAAAAACCTCAGATAAAAGTTTTGCTCTTTGCTGGCTTTTGAACTATTTTATGTCTTCTCACCAATGCCTTTTTCCCTCCAGAAAAGAGGCTGAATTAAAATTTTGCCTTGGGTTAAAACATTTTAAGACATCAATAAATAATTCTTTTTATTTTTAATATATAAAACTATATACTTGGCTAAATATATTATTTGCTGGATTTGTTTGCTGTTTCTCATTCTATGTCAAATTTCATTGGCTCCAGCAGACCTTCTATTCACTGTTTATTTTGCCTTTGGTAGAAAATACAGACAAAAGGCGTATTTGTTTTATACACTGAAATTCATTTGCCCACTCACAAAAACAAAACTGTAAAATGGTAATTAATATTGTAGAAGCACAGTCCTTTACTGAGCTCATGTTGGAACTTCACACTTGTGACAAATTAGCTGGTTACTGCTAACAGCTAACAAATGTAGAGAGAGTGGGAAGGCAGCATCGCTGTTACCCACGCTGTTAAGTTGAAGATGTGCGTGTCTGAGATGTGAAGTGTCCCGTGTGTTTGTTTTAATGCTGTCACCTTTGATTTCATTTGTGAAAAACAGATGAGTTATCTTCAAGTTATTCTTTAAGTAACTTCCCATAATCATGCGAAAAGTCATTAGCCTTGGGGACCTTGACTCAAGACATCTTCCAGTCCTGTGCTGTAACCACATTGCGACACTGTATTTGATGCTCAGAAACAGGATCCTGTCTGTGATGTAACACCCAAGTCTTTGGCATTTTTCCTGATATCTCACATTGGAGATTTGTGTAACTTGTTTTTCACATTTACTCTGTCATCTCTTTCTGCACTTTTAATATCCAAATATCTCTCCTTTGTGAAATAGCTTTATTCTTATTATTTTTCAGCTGTAGTAGATTGTGTTTTAAACGCTAAAGATTGAGATTTTCCTTGCCCATGCTTTTAACTTCTGACAGTTCCTTTACATCTCCTTTTTCCTATGTTCCTAGAACAACATTCCAACTCAGTGCCAGTTTGGAAACTATTTTTCACCCTCCAGATTATTAGAAACCATTTGTATGTGAGCAGCTCTGAAAAATTATTTCTTCTGCACTACATAAGACATTATTCTGGGATGCAATAAAATGCATTTCTGATGAAATGCATTTCTGATGATTACTGTTCAAATATATATTTTCTCCAGCGGTTATTACATTGTGGTGTCTCAGATATCACTTTTTCCTGCTTACGAATATATACCAATGTAAGAGAGATCTTTGAAAACATTTAAAAATTTAATTAAAGAAGAGTTTTGCAAAAAATAAATGACAACTCAGATATTTTCCTACAGTTAACAATGGCTACCTAAAATTCCATTCTTACTCTCCCCATAGAGGTTTGAAAATTATTTTAATGTTTAAAGTTCCTTTAGTCCTATAATTTTCAATGTCCACCAACTACACAGTTTAGTCCATGTTACATGTTCCATCCCTGGGATTCTACTCTGATTTATAATAAAGACTAAGTAATTTCTTTTCTTAATATTAATGCATTGCCTTTATGCATGGGGAATATGCTTATTATGTAATTATGCTGAGAAAGGAAGTTGACAGTTATCAAAAACAGGCTGTTCAAGCACAGCCTATTAAAATGTATATAACCTTGTGTAAACTTTTAGACTATCTATTCTAACCTTTTTACAATTAAATAATATCCACTCTTACAATATGTGCAGTATGGAATTTGCAAAGGATGTGAAGTTTTCTTCTTTTCTGTAGACATTTCTCTGGATTAAAAAAAAAAAAAAAACAACAACCCCAAACAAACAAAGCACACCTCCTCAAAGCTCCCACTGTTTTCTTAATTTGTTTACAAACCAGTTCCTGTGCTGAGTATCTCTTAGAAAACCTTGGCAAATTACTGGTATGCCCAGAGACATTTGTGATAGGCTTGCTTTGAAATACTCTGAAACTCTTTTCTCCTTAAGTTCCCATTCTGAAAAGACTCATTGGTGACAGGTTGAAGTGGGTTGGACTATAATGATAGTGTCATGAAAAGACAGAGGGCTTTAAATCCTCCAGTCCCCTGAGCTTTTTGTGTTCTGAAATACCTCATGGACTCCAGAAGAATAAAATACAGGAAAGAAATGCACAGTCAGAGTGTTTGTGGAATTCAAAGAATAGCTGTCAGAGATGGAGGCTCTGAAATGCAGATGCAATTTGCATGGCAGGGGCTTTTCAAATTACCAGCAGCTGTCTTCACTAACTCTGAATATTTCCTTACTCTAAACGTTCAGAGACGAGCTTAATTAACTTTTATCTTAAAGATGTTCCTGGTGACTTACACGTTCTTCCTCTTCTGAAAAGCAAATTAAGAGTGATTATTGAAAGATGAATGTCTTATTTTAAATTATGTTGGTGGGATGGGGAGTGATAGTTAATCACAGAACATGCACCTTTTCTCTTTCCATCATTGCCTGAAATACCAAGCCATTTCTGTCTCAGAAAAAAACTGTTACTGAAAAAAAGTTACTTTGTGTAACAGATTAGTGTGTAGCTCTTAAATTTCTCTTATCTTATACTTAGAGAGCCATCAAAAGACTGTACCTTTAGCATCCAGGTGCTCAAGCACTATTCATGCATGCAGCAGGAAAAAGTAACATACACTTTTTCATAGAATTGTACTTCAACAATTTCTTTCAAGTTCTCCATATAATAGTGAGGGCATCATAAGGCAAAAAAAAATTATCTTTACTAAGGTCTTCCTGAGTAGGTCTTTGACACCTTACTGACTTGTTAATGACAGACTGACGAATTTCCTCCTTATAAAAAGAGAACAAGATTGATCTTAATTGCCTGCATATTTTCTTTGTGCTTTGTGTTCTGTCTCTCTGATATACAAAAATGAAAATAAATACGTTTCTGAAAAAGTTGTGCTTATTTGCCTGGAATGGAAAAATTAGATAAAGCAGTTAAAGCCAGTCAGAATCATAAAAGATGGTTTTATGGTGGAAAATGCTGGCCAACTTTATAAGCATCTAAGTGCAACTTTTTTGGAAGATAATGCCTGTGACATCTTATTTGTTTTACCTGGTGGCCTTTTGAGCCTAAATCTGTCTTTGAATAGCTATTTTTCATGTCTCTCCTTATGAGACAAACAAACAACAACAATAAAGCTTTTTTACCTTCCGTTTCTTTTCTTTCTGTTACACGCCAGGTAGGAGACGTTTGTAGATGGGCAGAATGTCTCATAACCAGGCTTTCTTTCATGTTCTATTCTGTGATACTACATCACACTGACATTAACACAAAGGACAAGTGCAAAACCTTTTAGCTGAGTGTCTCTTCAAAGTGCCATTTAATAGCCTGGGAACTTACTTCCCTTCAACATAAGCTGGCAAAGGATCCAGTGAAATGAAGCATTGACCCTTAAAGTTTATCAAGATAGGCCTTTGTAGAAGGGCAGTCGTGCTTTGTTCTAGGACTGCATCAACTTTTTAAACAAGTTGTATGTGATGCAGGCATCCCACAAACACAGGAGATTGTTGTGTTTTGACATATACATACATTCACAAAAAAATGCTAACTTGAAAGCACCTCTTGTTTCACCTCTTGTTACTGGTTATGCTGCCTCCATAAACTGGTTGTAATTTGAAGTTTTCAGGATTTAATGCTCAGTAGAAGTTTCCATAGCTTTAAAGCAGACTTAACCAATTTCAGGCATCAGTTTCATCATATTTGTTTATCAGGTTAGTTAAGAAATTAGTGTAATGATTAATCAGAAGTCTTTTCTAATTTTAACTGCAGAATTCAGAGTCTTCTCCAAACTGTAGACCTCAAGCAAAAATCTAGGACAGAGAAAATTAAAAGCAGTGTGGAAAGAACATAATTTTTTATATGCAGATTTTTCAGAAAGTCTTCCTTTTCACAGCATAATTAAAATATTACTTAAAGGACCTGTAAAAGATAACATATTAAAAAAAATTGAGTTGCATATATGATTGATTCTCACAGTGGGAAACTGATTGCAAGAAGTGCAATTTTATACATATGACCTTGAAATGAATAAAACAACTTTTAATTTTGTCTTTTCCATTATAAATGTAGAATACAATTAACAATAATATTGGCAGAGAAGCGAGGGTCTAACATAAAAATTTGCTTACAAAATAAATTTATACCATTACTGGACTTAAAATATGATAAAAAGAAGGATTTTCCAATACATGAGGACTAGTGAAATATTCAGCAAAGTTGATACTCTGCTGGGAACCACGGACAAACTTGAACTGTTTCTTCCATTCTTCTTCAGGCAGCCCCCGTCCTCCAGGTGTGGTTTCTGTTTGTCCCCTTTCTCTACTGAAAAGCCTTCCTCCCATCACTGCATTCTAAACTTGGTACCCAGGAGGGGTTTCATGCCAGTGCAGTCTCCCTCTGGGAAGCTGCGGCTCAACCACATGCATTTCACCAGGAAGGCAGTGATGTATTAATAAATTATATGCACTGAGGTGATGCGTGCGGGTATGTTACACCTACATTTCTAGAGTATAGTCATCCGTGCTTTGGTGTGTGAGTGATAATGCCTCTAAAATTATATGTGGCACCTAACAAAATCATAATGAGAAGAAGAGAAGTTTGGGAATCATGTGTCTTGTAAATAATTCTTAAGAAAGACAGGCATTTTCCTGTAAGTATTTTAAAAAGACACTGTTTCAAGCAAACACAGAGCTAGAACACTATTTGAAAATACTTGAAAATGAAGAAGGATCTTTTTAAAACTTGTTTTCATCTCTGCTGAATTATTTACTTCAGGCTTTTCAAAATAATTCTGTAATAAGATAAGGCATCGGTTTATCAATTAGAGTTAGATAGGCTTTCATCAAATGAAGAAAATTAGGCTTGAAAATCAGGCTTCATAGGAAAAATAAACTTCACATTCAGACTTGAAAAATTCTCTGATCAAGTTTTGCAACCAAATAATGAATTGTAAACAGATTAATAGGAAATGAGTTGAGATATACATATAATTGTGAAACCTTGATCCAGCTTTAGGATTCATCAGCATCCAACTTGTCACTTTGATTTTGTGAATAAAGACTACACTTTTCTCATAGATTATATATATCTTACTGATCTGATAAACTGAATGATCTCCTTTGAAGTTCTAACAGGTTAGCATTGATCACTGATGTTGCTTATTTTTTTGTTTCCCCTCTTTTTTCCCTAGTCCTATTTGTCGTTGTTCTTGTTTTATATTAATCCATTCCAAACAACTTATCTTAGTGTTTCTCATCTAAGTGTCTCAAAAGGTTAAGGGAAAAAGGTTGCACTAATAACAAGGAAATAAGGAGTGACTCTACCCAAAACAAGCTGTACCAAGAGAAAGCAACTGTGATTCTTGCCTGTAATATGGGCGTCAACTTCAATTCAAAAACAGTGTTCTCCAGATGTCTATGTAAGCAGTCCGTCAACCACCACCAGCAGAAGAGTGCCTGTGTACACAACTGACCTCACTTAGCCTTCTCGGAAGTGCTTGCCATGTTGTTATCTATTTTTTGCCTTGACTTTTTAAACTTCATTCTTTGTGGCTACCCAAGCCTTACATTATCTTTCTGTCTCATCAACTCCCCATCTCTTTTCCTGTCTGGTCTGAAACTCCATATCTTCTCTCCACAACAGCTCTCAAAAGTTCCCAGTCTGCTCCTTGTTGCTTGTGTTGCATTTCTGCAATGGAGTTGCTTGACTGCATAAGGGGGATGGCAAAACTTACTGGTAGAAAACACACTGTGAAACCTATATTGCAGGCAAAAATCATGAAAAGCAGGGACAGCTTTCCTACCATGTTGGCCATATGGTTGACCACTGTCACCTTGTAGAAAGCATGGATCAGGACTAGGCAAGGCATCCCACTGTGGCTTTGTACAGTGGGGAAGGGGGTGAGCAGGTTTTGTGTTTTCCTTCAGCAGCTTCTTAAGATTATACCCTTGCAGCCCAGCTCTGCTTCCAGGCACAGGGTATACCTCTGGTGTGGAGGGTACTTGAGCTGTTTTTTCTGCTTCAGGAAAGGCAGCAGGCTTGGCCCAAGGAATGACCAGGACATGGCTAAACAGAAGCTTTGAGCACACTTGGCATATAGCCAGTCTTAGGCTTGCCTCTAAACAGCAGTGTGGGCATTGGTGCAATCTCATCTTACTCATGGAAAAGTGCGGTACATGCCATGCCTACTGGAGGTTGTATGGAGATCTACATACTAGCAACATGAGTGGTTAAGGGAGAATGCAGGACAAAAATTCTGTCTATAATGTAAGATTTGGTTCAAAATCAAGAACTAGGATTCAAGACTTCTTTCTGTTGCTGTGGATTATGTATCATCATTGTATGTCTTTGTTACAAACTGTGCATGTTTCCACCAGCTAGAAAGCCTACCATGAAGAGTTTAATATGATTGTGATAATGATGTTAAAATGTGTTCAGAGGAATATTGTAACATGGGTATAAGTTACTACGGGGGATTAAGTAGTGCAAGACATTGTGGATAGCTGTGCTTTTAGCACCTGAGGATGGGCAAAGTCAAAGCCTTTAATCCCAACAATCTGTGCTTACTTGGAAAAATGTTTGTCTGACTGCAGGCATGGAACTCGTTGTGCTGGAGAAGTGGCAGCCACGGCAAACAACTCACACTGCACAGTAGGAATCGCCTTTAATGCCAAGATTGGAGGTATGTGAAACAATCTCCCACCAAAAAAAAAAGTAACCAAAGAGCCATTTGTTCTAAATGGTACATTTAGACCTTTCTCAACAAGAGAAGGAGATTTGTATGGATAACAAACCTAGCTGTGTTAACAAGTAAATCTCAGTTGTAGAGTGGTAGTTAAGTACCAGTACTGAAGGAGTTTGTCTGCAGTGACACTTCTCCAGTGCTCCCTGGAACACTGCCTCTCAGTACACAGACAAAAATAGAAAGTGAGACCTTTGATGAAAACACAAACCCCAGAATTAGGATATTTGGGTTTTCTTACAGGTTCAGAGTTCTAAGTGATGAACTTTGAGAAACCAGAAATAAATGTACACATCAGGAGTATTGCCTTGCATATTGATCCCCCAAAAACCAATGTCAAAACATAAAACATTTTTGTGTTATTTGGCTGTGGTTGAAGAGAATCTTCTTTTGATCCCTCTGTGTGCCTGAAATATGGATTCGATTGCACTTTTTTGTTCATTCAGCCAAGAGTTTCCAAGTGGCTTCTAGAATTCTTAGTCAATGGCTGCTCAGTTAAGACCTTTGGCTTAATTTGTGGACATAACTATCAAGGTGCCATCTACATGTATCCTAGGCTGTAGCCTGCCTGTGCCAGATTTTAATGCTTCAAGTGAAGTTTTACCCTGTACTTTTCATGAAATCACGGCATTGATGATATTGGCTTTCAGTAGAAAGACCTATAGCTCAAACTCATTAATTGTTGATTTTCTGTCCCAAAATAAAGCCCATCTGTGAAAATAGAAACATGTTTACCTATGTATACACCAGAGGACAGTTCAAAAATATGACCAGGCAGAGCTGAGGTCATGTTTCCACAATTAATAGTACTGTATCTGTTCTCTACTGGATCAGTACAAGTTTAATCCAAATCAAATGTGAGCACAGCTGCATTTCAAATTAGCCAAAGCACACAATGTCATCCTAATGTCAGCTTTCTGTTTTCCTGCTGGCTTCAAGAGGATAGACAATACCTGATCCAGCATAAGGTTAGAGTGATGCAGAAAACCAATTTCCCCTCAGGTGGAGAGCCTGCCTGCACGAAGTTACCCTGTCAGAGTGTTTTAGAAAATCTGAACTGGCCAAGTGAGTGAGTTTGTGGCACATGAACAGGCTGTCTCATGTGGACATGGCATTTGGTCATGTACCAGGAGCTATGAAATCAAATTTGTTGCGTTGTCAAACCAGAGTCAGAGGAGAATTAGTGCACTGACAGAGATAAAAGATGGCTTCTGGAGAAGTTTTGTTTGTGAGTTGGATAGTCACACAACCTACAAAAGCTTGGGCATGTCCTTGAAAAGTTCTCCATTAGTAACAGTGGCTTCTTAATAGGTTATTATTTATTAAGCATTAGGAATGTGCAATAGTAATGTTTTAGAAACCCTCCAGGCATATTAGCTGAATCACTGCCTTTTCAAAATATAGTGTAAAAACTGATTCAGATGGGCATAGTATGAGCGCAGTTAATGTGAACAGTAAAGACCAGATGTGTGTGCCTTTTCATAATATATTTATTTATTTGTTTGTTTGTTTGTTTTCTATGAAGAATACAGTAACCTTCAAGAAATTTCACTGGTCTAAGCAAAAAAAAAATTTTATCCACTCCATTTGTCACCACAATTCTGTAGAGCCATCATTAACATTGTTCTTAAAAGAAAGCTGGAAAGTATAACAGTGTGTAAATCTCACTTGAGGTAATGTGCCACCTTTTAAAAGCATCAGCACTTGAAAATAAGACTTCAGGAGGCTCAGCAGATAATCTGCAGAAAGTCAGAGGCAAAAGGGAATTCCAGGGTATCAAGAAGGGAGGTTAAGCTTCCGCTTCCACTAGGTGTATGTATTTAAGCTTCTTTGCTGCTGACCTCTAGTTGGCATGCCTCCCTTCCTTCCTTCAGAAAAGCCATAAGCTACACATGTGAATATGCAGTGGTTGTGTTCCCTCTCCACAGGACAGATAGAGTGTAAAAATGTTGCATCATATTACGCTGAACTAGTGTTCAGCTTGCTTGTTTCCCAGGGATTTAAAGACCCTTCTTGGGCCTTCTTGGAGAAAAAACTAGAGTCGAACTAAAGCAATTACATTGTCCTTACACAGAGAAGCACCTGCCAACAGTGATATTGAGTTTGCTCCACCAAGATAACTATTCTTTATTTCAAACCAAAAAGCATTTCTGGACATGTAAGGTATAGCAAGGACATAAAGCAAAGGGGAAAAGAGATCCTTTCTACCGATATTCCATCAAATACTGGCAGCTGAACAAATCCGATTAATGATCTTTGTGATGGAAAGTCATTAACGAGATATCCACCAGTAATGCTCTCTTTTTTTTCTAAATGTGTTTGTACTCCTTGTCTCATTTCCACACATTTAAGAAGCTCTCACCACAAATAGGTCAAAAATAAGACCCTTAGAAATTCTGAGCCTTCTCTTACAATGGTGTAAGTGGGGATGTAATCTGTAGATAAGAAAATTTGAGTAACATTGCCATCTGGACCTTCGGTTCTTTTGCAGGTTGTGGGATGTTTCTTATAAAAAATTACGCACTATGCCTGCAGTTTGTGCTTAGCTAAGCTACAGGTCCTTTCACTGAAAGACAAACCAGTGCACCAAAGGGGTAGATCTTCTTTTTAATGTGATTCTCTGCAGTAGTCACATGTAGCAAATTACCACCTATAGAGCTTGTGAGACTTTTTATAGGAAGGGATGGTTAGCATGTTGGTATTGTTGCAGACTGATTGTGGAAGTTGCAAAGTATCTGTGGGGATTTGGGTGCTTAGTTACTTGGCTGGGCTCAAGTCCTGATGGGAAAACAGTTACACTGAATTATGGCACAACAGATGTAGATTGTCTTCAGCTGACGAGGAATTAGTTCAGCTGTTTCTTTAAGTCAGATGCTGATTAAAAACAAACATTTTAAAAGAAAACTTGCTTTTAGCTCAGTTTTGCATGTTTCCTGTGATTCATTGGAAGTTTGTTCTGACTAAAATGCCACTTACATTTTGGCAATTACTGCAAATACTGGAAAAAGTTTACAGTGCTCTAAAGTCTTAGGTGGAACAGTCTGCAAATGCAGTCTGTTAATTGCCTTCTGGACAGCTTTTGTTGTGCTATCACCACATGCCAAATGCAGTTTGGAGGTTTTGTGATCTGCAGAATTAACTACTCCAGACATTTGGGGAAAAGAGAAAGAGAGGGAGAGAGGGGGAGGGAGGGAGAGAGAGGGAGGGAGGGAGGGAGGGAGGGAGGGAGGAAGGAAGGAAGGAAGGAAGGAAGGAAGGAAGGAAGGAAGGGGGGGGAGAAAGAGAGAGAAAGGAATTATTTTTTGTTTAAATAGCCAATGAGACATCTGTTGTTCAAAGTCACTCTTGAAGCATGTCTGTCAGTTGTTGGCCAGAGAGAGCAACACCTAAGTCACAGCCTTGTACATATTGTTTTAGATTTGACCACTTCACCATTAGCAAAAAAACCTGGTGTGAATTACTTCAGGTGCCAATGGCAGAATTTGGAGTTATTGTTCACCGGGCGCATGTTGTATTATTTAGGCTTGCTACACAGTAACAGAAGCATAAAGGGAAGCTTTATTTTCCTTCTTTCAGAAGCGATGTACCTTTTATTGTCTTTATTTAGAGCTAAATATATTTTAATGTGCTGGAAAGAAATTGAGAACACAACTTCCACCCATCATTAATTTTCTGAGATTATGCTGAGGAAGAAAAATAAAACCTGAGAATCCCAGAGTTGGTTTAATGACTTTTTTTATAAAGTAAAGTTCAGAGTGAGATCACTGTTTGTAGAAGTTTATTATCTCACAAAACATGGGCAGCTTTTGCATGAACTTAGAAATATGATCACTTTTCATTTTTGAGTCAATTAGAGTAAGGAAAAAAAAAAAGACCCTTTATCAACAAAGCACCCCCTATGCCTTTTGTTAATTGGAAGTTAAGGTCTTGGTAGACACTCAAGTTACTTCAGTCTGAGCTCATGAACAAAATGAAATGTCTCTGTAATTAAAAATATGTAAATTTGGCTTATAAATAACACTGGCCTTTTGCAGGGGAAAGAGTGTCAAATTTCTTAATTGTGGAAGTAATCATTACTCTGTACTATCATATAGTTACATGCTAATTATTATTTAATGTTTGACAGCCCTTTAATCAGATGTCACGCTAGCTGTATGTAGGTCCTTTTTCTTGTTTAGGTTAAAACTGGCATCGGCAGTTTTCTCAATCAGAATTAACTTCGGTCAAAGTCTTACAGTTAGTCAAAAGAACAACTTTAAAATTTTCTCAGTTTCCAGATTTAAGCCTACCTTATTCAGTCTAGTGATCATGATGCCATTCACTTTAGAAGGGCTGGCACATTGACTTGTCCAAACCCATAGGAATGGATTCTTTTAACAGAAGAATTTCAGATTATACCTTAAACAATCTTCTTCTGCACAGAGGAGGATGTTCACAATATTGTAGTTTCAGGCTGAATAATGTTATATATAGGATATTTGTTAGTAACTTCCTGTAATCGCCTTGCTACTGTGTATGGTAATCGTTCTGTACAAACAAGCTTTCTCCCCAGTTTCTTCTTTGCGGCCTCATACAATGAAGGAATAATCCCATGTTTATCTATCAGCAGAGATCCTTTTATTACATCTGTCAGCATACTTAGGACTGTGCATGATTAAAATTAGGTGCTGCAGTTTAACTGCAGTATAAAAGGAGAAACAAAATCACACATTATCTTCAAGTGAGACATACAAACATTTCAAGGTTCAAGTCTTTTTTTCAGTTTACTTTAGCATAGAAGTTTGTTGTTGACGTTCGAAGGCTGTATAGTGGATAAATGACTTGTAGATAATTTTTAAAACTTGAAGACCAAAATCTTCCTTCCTTTTTTGTATTTTTTCATCTAGAGACTTTTTTCCATTGGAAAAACACATATCCAAACAGGTTTGGTTTTTTTTAACAACAATAGAAATCCTTATGATCATTCAGTCCAATGTCCTACACAACAATTTTCTCTGGGAGGGAAAAAAAAGAAGCATTTTGACTTGGTTGGTCCCGTTCATTGTATCTTTCATTCTGAAGGTGTACGGATGCTGGATGGAGATGTGACAGACATGGTAGAAGCAAAGTCTCTGAGCCTTAATCCCCAGCACATCCACATCTACAGTGCCAGCTGGGGGCCTGATGACGACGGTAAGACTGTGGATGGACCTGCTTCTCTAGCTCGTCAGGCCTTTGAGAACGGCATCAGAATGGTAGGTTGGCATCAAAGCGCATCTCCTAGATCTGCTCTCACGTGCAAGTGTAAGGGTACGCGTGCTCCGTACATGCAAGTGCACAGCATGGGGAAGAGGAAACAATTCTGAAGGAAAGAAGAAAAGCTTCCTTTGCATAAACCTAAAAACGCATTTTCCTTCTATAGTGACCTGATGGTCAGTCTTCCTGAAGTATCAGCTCTGTTCATTTTCAATTGGAATACATCATCCTCAGTGTCCTTTAAAACTGCTCTGAGGTAATGATGTAATTCTGCGAGAAAAAATAAGACTGAAAAACGCTACTTTGCACAGCAGTGCCAAGTCGTCAAATCTGAATTGCAATGAAATTTTAAAGCAAAAGCCTTGACTGTTTTTCCTTCTTCCTTCCTTTCTTTAATTGCTTTGTTTTACTTGATTTCCTAATGGAAGTTTGATGATTTTATTAAGGAGTTGGGGGCTAAAAACAGTCTACATCCATGTTTCTTTTAGCATTTATGTCTGGTTTCAGAAAACTTACATCCTATTTATAACTTACATATACATTTCTCTACAAGTCTGTGCTGTTACATTTTCTCTCTGCTATAGCCCAGAGGTCTTCAATAATACAACGTACAAAATCCCAAACACCCCTATATGAAAAAATCTAAGATCTTTTCAATTTTCTTTAATAATTTACTGTCAAACAAGTAAGACCACAGAAGGAAATGAGTAGTTAGAGGAACTTTTGATGTCAGAGGCCAGTTTTTAGTTCTTCCTTTTACCCTCCTGCCTGTTAGATAGATTAGGGAATTCCTCATCTTCCAGTGCTCACACCTCTTTCAGTTATATAGGACTGGTGGAAAGGAAATTTACAGCTTTGCACTTGAAGGTCTGAGCATTATTTTGAATGCAGCAGGAGATTTGTTAGTTCAGTGGTAGGTGGCTCTAGGATCAGAAAAGAGGGGGGATTAGCATAAAGCATTTGTTTAAAGAGACTGAAACTGTTGGACCAAAGTGGAACTGAAACGCAGTTACTGGAACATGGTAACACTGTGCAGCAAGATTGGAAAATGCAGCTATTATTGACGTCAATAAGCATTTTAACCAGGTATGCCAAGACTGATTTTAGCAAACTATAGCTAACACTCAGCCTGGAAGATTTGTGCCACATGTAGGAGACAGTGTCTGCCACTGAGAGACTATATTAATTTAAGGTATACCATAAAAAGCAGTCATAACAGAAAACAGGGACAATGGGTGCAGAGCAGTAGTAGACAGTTACGAGAGCACCTAGTCAAGCTGACGGTCTGTATGCACAGTGCAGTGTTTCAGGTGATTTACAGTATACTTGACTGTAAGTTGTAAATAGAATCATAGAATCATTAAGGTTGGAAGGGACCTCTGAGATCATGGAGTCCAACCGTTAACCTAACTGCCAGGACAACCTCTAAACCATGTCCCTAAGGACCACATCCACACGTTTTTTGAATACTTCCAGTGACTGTGATTGCACCACTTATAAATATATCATAAATAAATAAATGAACACATCATAAATAAAAACATCATAAAATTGATACCCACTATCACCATATACATTACCTAGCAGCACAAGCCTAGGAGGTGTGAATTCACATCTAATCACGGCTGCATCCCTGGCTTATTTCAGTTTCCTCGAGAAAGTTGCATAAATTTCTTACTCTCACCCTTGTCCTCCCTGCCCCAAATGTGGATAATAATACATGTTCAACTACCCAGCAGGTAAGTTATGAAGAGCAATTACTGAAATACTAGACTAATGACAGGGACTTTGTGCTTCCTATGCTATGTGATGTTAAAGACTTATCTCTCAAACTCAGTTCTGTGAATGCTTTACTAACCATGCAGCCACAGACCGCTGCCTTCCTTTCACTTGGTCATATGATGACCATTCAGTGTGGAGCTGCAGATACACACTTTTGCTTGTTGTACATTTTGTTACACGTGAAGCCTAGCATAACAAAATGCTCAAGCATGTACTTAACATTACCCTGTGAGAAATTCCAGGAGCTTAGCCGTTAAACACATTTAGGGACACTGGTAGATTACGACCAAGAGAGCTCTGCTGTATTTAGTAATTATTATTAAAATAGTTATTGAAGTGCTGTTAGAACAGTATAACAAGTATGTAGAAGGCCAAATACATCTCCATAACTGCTTCCCATACATCATCACTCCTTCTTTCAAATGGATTATCAGCACTCCCCATCATCCAACTAGAGTTTACTACTGTTTGACACTGACCACAGAGAAGAAAAACAATAAATTGATGAAGGGGACCCTAATGGAACTGCAGGATGCAGGGGAACATATATATGTGTTAGTTTAAATGTCATACTTCATGTAGGTAAGACAATAATGAAAAGTTCAGCACAAATTTCTGTACCAGGAGATCTCGGCCATTTCCTCACTGAAATCTCAAACTGGGGATAAATCCGGTATAAATCAAAAATGTGGAATAATTTGCCAAGAGCATGGATCTTGCCTACAAGCATTACTGTTCCACTGTTATTATAGCTGTAATATGAGAGGATACCCTGCAGAACCCAGATGAATTTCATTTTACCAGCACATTGTTCTATATTGTTAGTAAGTACCAGTATATGGTGGAAACATAGTATTTAATTTTAAAATTCTGAGGTGGTCTTTTTTCTGATAACAATGCAGAAAAAGAGTTTGGTATATTTTTTTGAGAAATAGTAGAAGTCATATTTGGTGCAAGTCAAATTATTATTTTTACAATTTAGCTTCTATTTCATTTTATTGACTTTTTGTTCAGCCCAAAGTTGCCCATGCAGAGTTGAATAGATCTAAATATTTCCATATATTTGGAAATTTTGTCTAGCTCTGACTATGAAAGCTGTTTCATTTCTACTAAGGAAATAAAAGTTCTCTTTAAAACTTACAGAAAATCATACTGGTAAGAAATACAAAATGTTTAAGGTTAATCTCTAATTTTCATTCTTTAAAATGTAACACAGACTGAAAGATTGTAAATGTATGTCTCAATTACCACCTTCCTTAATAGGCTCAGTTTCCAGACCAAAAGTTACTTTAAGATTAACCTGCTATTGTTCTTTTTAATAAACCATGCCTTTCCGTGTTGAGATAAAGGTACATTTTTATGTATTTCCTTGCACTGCCATAAAATGTGTCATTTTAAAAGATGAGGGAAATGGGAAAAGAAAAGACAAATTATCTCTGTGCCAAAATATTCCTAAAATCAGATCAATGTCCAAGGTAATGACTAGATACTCAGCCAAACATAGATTTCCCCAAGCAATCACAGTAATTGTGCAAATAATAACAGGCAGACAAAAATACTTATTATGTCATGTACAGATCTTGGCCTTCCTCTTTTAGAAATATTGAACTGAACAACAACAGTATTACATCTAGTATAGCATCTGTCGTAAATTAAAGTAACTGGTACAGGAAAAATTGGCAAGATCTACTTTCAGATCCACACAAAGGTTCAAGATTGATATTCTTAATTTATTGTGCATATGCACACACAACTGGATATTATTTTTTAAAAATGGGACAGAAAAGGGAAAGGTCAAGATTTTTTAAAAGCATCTGAAAAGGAAATTATGCTCAGCTTGTTTAATTAGGAAAAACAAAGGTGGTGCTGAATAATAACTTGATTAGGGTATAATTAAACTGAATTTTTACTTTTATTTATCATATTCATGAAGTAAAAATGAAATGGATGCAAGAGCCACAGTTTCTTATTCAGTTTGCTGAGAGACTGGAATCCATGAAAAAAATGCCTGGTTTATCTTTAGTGCATATTATTCCAATTAACAGCTCATGCAGCGTGTTTTAGAACTATTATTATTTTTAAATCTGCTGAGCTAATATGATTACTCCTTCCAAATCCTGCAGAAAATTACAAAGATAAATGACTGTACAGTTTTTCCATAGAGTCCCACAGAGGCAGCACATGCCATGAATTGAAATAGACAAATCTATTTAAAGAAAGGATACTGAGTAATAACTGAGTTTATGAAATGACAACCTAACCCACAAGTTAAATATGTTTTAAAAATTCCACCCAGCATCAAGGTAAAGGAAGAGGAGACCAATTTTTAAACCTGTCTCAAGTATCGTGATTTTCTGTCATCTTTAGTGTATTTTGTTTAATTCTATTAAATTTGCATACTTGAGTTCAAAGAGAAACCTTGGAGACTTTGCTATCAAACAATTTCTATGCAAATATAAAACCTCCCTTTATATCCTGCTTCCAGTTGACAAGGTCCTTTTCTTGGAAATAGTGTAGTCATAAGGGTGGAAAATTCTAGAGGCTTGTGTTTTAAATACCAACGTATTAGAAGTTATAGACCTAATAATCATGAAAATAATTACATTATAATCACGCAGAACCTTCCTGAAAAAAACTCAAATGACGGGCAGTATATCCAAAAGTAACATATTCAAGAAATTTTAGGTATGCAATGTCACATTTCACCCTGTGTTCAAGAACAAACAGACTTCGCATTGTAAAATTTGTGGCCAAATCATGTAATAAGACCGTGCAGAGTCTGGGACAAAAGGGAGAACACAAAAGCCTTTCCTTGATTCAAAAAGATAAAACCAAAGTACTATTAGATTTTAAGATGACTGTCTGTATCTCACAGTCTATAAGCACGATGCTATAGCAGTTGAGAGACTTAGGCTCACTGATTCATGGCTCTGTGATACAGCATTCAGACTCGTTCATTTCTATTCATACAAATAAGCCTGTTATTCTGGGATCAGTCTCAACAACACTTGGAGAGTAATGCATTTCAGATAGTCTGACTTGTTCTTTCACTGCTGTTTGGCAAAGACCTAATAGTCAAGTTTCTGGATATATGACCCCTGTTGATATTTTACATTGCAGGGTTTCAAAGAGCTGGTTATCTCACTTCTCCAAATGTCTCGCCAACTGCATGCTTTATGTTGTTTGTTCTGCAGTACCCATAAGGTAGTCCAAATCAGGAACAGGGCAGGTCATCCTTAATACAACCTAAGAGGCAGGGAAATCTGCATGGAAAATTTTGGCTTTCTGCCTGCGTCGGCACAGGGGCCTTCATCTTATTGCCATGACACCATTCTGTTTAGCAAGCTGGACAAAAGCCAAAATGTTTGATGGACATTAATGATCAGATGCTGTGTGGCTGAACCTCTTGTGAGAACTCGGCTTGATGCCTTCCCTCCCATCATCACTGCCCCTTCTCATCTCTCTCGCTTCACCAACTTTGGCTGCAAAGTGTGTGTTCAAAGTGTTTGCTGGGAGCAGAAGGCTCTCTTACAATCGCTAAACAAGCCTCCTACCCACACGCAAGAGAGAGAAAGGCAAGGGAAGAAAAGGGAAGGGAAGAAAAGGGAAGGGAAGAAAAGGGAAGGGAAGAAAAGGGAAGAGAAGAAAAGGGAAAGGAGAAAAGAAAGAAAAGGATTTCACTTATTATTATTGTTACTACAACTACGACTACGACTACTACTACTATATGCTTCTACTCCAAAAGTAGAAGAGATTGTTCATAATTTGCAAGTGTCCAGGCAAAGGTTTGCTGTCTGTGTTGCACCACCGATGTTTCTCTTAAATTCATTTTTCCTGTCATCACTTCTCTGCATCATTCTGAGTAGGATGTGTTGCCTACACAAAGAGGAGTTATTCTGTTCTGCTTTGCCAGAGAATTGCACTATAAAAATCAAAGACAAAAGTTACTGCAAGAAGACTTCCAGTCAAATGTATCAAAATAACTTCCAAAATGGCTGTCATTTTATACATTGAAATATTGTGATGCACAGAGGTTAAGACCAGACTTTTTAAACTGTGTATTGTGTTTGTTCACCTTGTACAGCTGCCATTTGAGACTAACACATATCTGTGTGTATGCATATCTCAGATTATATACAGATAAGTTTTGCATGCACAAGACCTCCTGCACATTTCTAATTAGTTGGCCAAAAACTACTTGTTGAAGATCAATTGGAAGAATTAGTGCTGTGCTTGGTGAAGATCTCAGACGACATGACTTCCCGTATGCTGATGTGACCTAACGTTAGGTCCTGGCATTTATCTGTTATATGATTTGCATATAAACGGTGTATCCGTTTAGCATCTATGATGTAATATCTAAACACGTGATGTTATAGTTACTTCAACATACCAAGTTAAACTTTGGGTGGCTCTCTACTACAGGTGGGTGCTGACTATGTACTGGAACTGGAAAAGTCGTATGGCATTTTAACATTGCAATTCTTCCTTCTGACGTCATGAGACATAGCATCATTGACTTGAAATAATATTCATAGTTCTAACATCAGAAAAAGTGATTATCATCTAGTCCTGGCCTTCATCATAAGCCAGATCAGCAAAATTTCATCCAATTATTACTGCATCAATATCCCTGTTTTCTTGATTCATCTATTGTTTTCTCTTTTCTGTACATCTTTTGGGAAGAGCCAGTCTTGACTGAAACCTGTTATGTCCATGGCTGTGCAAGTCACTAACAACCTTCACTATTAAAAATATATAGCTTGTTACTCATCTAAATTGCTTAGTTTCCTTTCCACTGTAAAATACCTCTTCTGCTGTATTTATGGTGCATCTTATGGTCTTAGAAATCTCCACATGTAAGTAATTACAGATTTTGGCCAAGTGATCTCTTGGATAAATTAAATTGGAACATAGGGACATAAGACAGGAAATAACAGCGTAGGTCATCCAGTACAGTTCTCTACTATCACAGGCATCATGTCCTATAAATACATTCAGCAATTTCTATTCTAGAATGAATTAGAATTTTTTTCCCCTCTATTTCTGTTGGGAGACTCTTTCACAGCCATCACTAATCTATTGGTTAAAGACTTTCTTCTAAGTTATAGCCAGGTTTACTCATGTGCAGTTTTTTGCCCAGTTGTTCCACAGCCAAAATTGTGCTTCAGCTCAAATACCTTTTCTCCTTCCATTTTTCTTTCTGACATATTTATAGAACACAGTCCCCTCCCAGACTTCCTTTTGATGTGATAAAAAAACCACATTCATTAATCGCTTAAAAACTAGGCTGTTGATCTCCTTGCTCATCAGAGTGGTGCTTCTCTCCACATCTTCCAGCCTGAATTCTTTTCTTGAATCCAGTTGATCATAATTACTAGGTTCACTAACATGTTCTTTATTTTTATGTCAAAATCATCTAATAACTTTGTTTCCCTGGCTCATCCTTAATATACTCTACTCATAACTTCCTTAACACCTGTGTTTCTCCAGCACAGCCCACATCATTTCCAGTGCAACCATTTCCACCTCCACCTCACTGTTACATTAACCTTCATTTTCTTCTGTTTCATTACTGATTTCTTGGAGGGCTCATCACATATTTTGCAGAAACCAGACAGTCTGGTTCTAATACATTTCTCTGCATAAAATAAGTCACCAGAGAAAAACTTAACAGATTTACCTGGAATTCTAAAGTGCGTCTTGCATTTTAACCTGTTTCCATTAATGCTGGTGCCTCTTACTGTCCTTCAAAATCTGTTCTACAGCCTTAACAGTAATGTTTTGTATATTCAGTTTCCTTCTGTTAGTCAGAATTTCCAAACCACAGTTCATTCCTGTAGTTCTTTCTGAAACACTTTCTGTTTCCCAGCATTACTTTTTCAAGTGTGGATACCGGAACGGGGCATGGAAGTAGTATCCTTCTCTATGCATGCATAGTACTCTTTCCCTATTCCCTGCACATGTCATATTCACCCTGCTTACTGACCCAAGGAGCAGTCTAAATTTTAGGGCAGCTCATTGCCAGTTGGTTATCTGCCATGACCCTAAACTGCCTTTGAGAGTCACTGCTTTCCAGGAGTTTGCCCACCTGTCTGTATGTCTTACCAACAAGCTTCATTTCTAGGTCTCATTACATGGCATTTGGCTGATATACATATCTCAGGATGCATTAATGGCTTTTCAAATGTGATTTATACTTGATACGATTTAGTTTTCTCCAGACTGAGATTGCCCAGCAAAAATCAGGTTAGGTGACAACCTTAACACATCATTAAGCTAATAATAATTCTTTGCTTTACCATTTGCACATAGTTAGCAACTTTCAGCATTCAGCCAAAGTAGAATTAGGGATACTACCTTCCAGTAAATGAAACACAGTTTAGGCTCAGTGATACCTGGATGAACTTTGATACTATGCACTTTATTTTCTTTTGGAAATATATAAACAAAGCTAACCTTAAAATTTCTCTCGTTTGCTTTCTGTGAAAAGTGAGCTTTTTCACAGTCAGCATGTAGTACAAAAAAAAAAATGCAGAAAAAGAAATAATATGCCAGAAATGTTCTTACATTACATTCAGTGGAATATACAAATCCTAAAAGGCAGGAAAAATTGGAATGAGAGTTACAGGAAAATACACCTCAAAATGTCCAGTTTCCTTACAATGTCACAAAGTGTACTGGAAACCAAAACTGTTTAGTTACCTCATCCCATCTCACACTTATATGGAAACTGTTGTAACAAGCCAGAATAGCATTACTGCTTTTGGACTTGTCATCAAAAGTGGCCTCTGGTTTTGGGTGCCCAGCCTGAAACAGGTGATATATTTGAACATAAAAAACCCACGCCATTCTTGTTGTGGGGTAAATCTTAGTTTGGAAAGCCAATACTGAAAAGCAGCTTTGGCAAATGGGTCTCTTTCCACACACTTAAATACATACATTTCAGAGAGTGCATTTTTGAAACACAGATCTGGTTATTTTGTATGGGCAAATCACATATCCACTTCACTCATACGCTTGAACAACAGCAGAATCTGTGTATTTCTACATGTCATGTGGGAAAAAATAGATTTCTGAAAGGCTAATTGCTGGAAGTTTGGTGTCAGGAGTTTTCTGTGCATAGAATTTAACGTTTAAGGCACAAAACGGTGAGGGCAATGATTTTGCACACAGCCAAAGTGCATTGTTTCCTCCTAAACAAATGCTATGGGAGACAAATTGCACAATGTGATTACTGCAGTCCTCAGTCTGCAGAGGTAGAAGTGGAACAGCCTTATTTTCCTGCTCATCTAGTGAAAAGAGGTAAATTTGCTGAAAATTTGAGGTTCTTTGTTGGACCTCAGAAGTTCGACAGACATCTCAAAACATGAAGTTTTCCATAAGGAAGAGTCTGACGTAAGTAGTGAAACATCAACTTTGTGGACTTGGTGGCCATGGACTCCTCTCAAGAGTGTTTAATCAGCAGTAATATAAAGGCGACGAGAACTGCCTGAACCCACTCCACAGAATGGGTGTGTGTGTGTGAAGTCCGTCGCATATCCAGTTCCAACACAGATATCTTTCTTGTGCACTGCCTGTTTACTTTGGCTTTGCATGCAGAGACAATTTCACCTATCATTAACTGGAGACTCTTCATGCAACTGAAGTTTTGGAAAGCGCAGCCCTTGTTTTATCACAGGTGCTTACAGTATACAACTTGCTTTATCCCAGTAACAATATCAGCAACAACAACAATAGTAATGATAATATGGAGAGATAGGCTGAACCAGAACTGCGATTCATGCAGCCCTGTAGCTGGCTCTATTTTGTTTAGGAAAATGAGAAATTCATTCCAGCATTCCACAGGTTCAGATTTCAGGTTTCAGCCAACACTTCTTTTGGTTGCACTTTAAGCACTAATTATAGCTCTGTGGGGAATATCTTGGAGCTGTTTAAGCTGTTGTTCTAGTGAAGAATAAAATAAAAAATACACCACATGCAAGGATGCATGTTGAAATGTTCCACTGATATATCCCAGTAATTATTGTGTTGATACCTGGGTGCTTGTGGTTATTCAATATGTTATTTTTTATGCACACATTAAAACGTTTTCACACTTCAGTATTTTAAAGGTATCGTATCCTATGAGCTAACAAAATACATTTTTCCTTCTTTTTGTCATGATTAATTATTTTGTCTTTCTTTTTCTTAATTGAGAAGCTGGTTCAGAAGTAGGCAAAAAGTTTAACTTTATTAGCAACAACTTGCCTTTTCAACAATATAAGGTAATTGTTGCTTTTTGTAAGTAGTGACAGATCTCACAGGATGCTGTGATCCTTGGTGCCTGGCCCTACAGTGGTTGTACTATGCTGCACTCAAAATCCTGCCTTCATAGTAGTTTTTTTAGGTCTCCAAAGCGCTGACCTCTGTTCTGCACATTCGGTTATGAACATTTCCTCTTTAGAAATTAGTTTTTAAGGAAAAGGTCATACCATGGGCTACTTTTTCCAGCTTCCACATCAAGATCAATTTCACTTCCCAGCAGTAGTTTTTGACCTTGGAAGCATTAAGTAATTTTAGAACAGTATTGGGGAGAATAGAGGAAATTAAATGTTTAGGCTCTAGGTGTGGGTAGAGTGTATCTCCTTCTCTCTCCATTTTATGTTTTCGTGATTTGTTTTCTGCTCATGGGTATGGGATTTCTAGCATATTGGTGCCAAATTACCTCTCCCTGGCTGCAGCCTCTGTACCTCTAATTACTCCAGGTCAGTGGTTCTGTCCTCCGCCTTTCCTGCTCCTTCACATTTTCTTCCCTCTCCCTTGGTAAATTTGCTCACTTCTGTAGAGACAGCGACTCACTCCATAGGCAGGGAGGGTTATGGGGGCATTCAGTTCCTGGGCAGGAAAACATCAGGATTCACAGGCTGGATTAAGGCAGCTTGACTTGTAAAGCAGTGAATGAATGTACAGTCTAAACTTTGTAAAATAGTGTGAATAAATCTTGCTCCACTGGCTCAAACTACACCTTGTAGATGGAAACTGTTTTTTATTAGATGGAAGTGTGCTGGAAGCAACTTGAAAGTATATGGGGCTGCTGGTTGTCCTTAGATGAGTGTGTGAAGACCTCTACCTTATAATGGTTCCTGCCAGTACCTCTAAGGCATTCACTCATAAAGATGTGGTTTATATGTATACACACACACACACACAAACGCACGCACTTGGAGCAGGGGATGTTCTTTTAATAGTGTTAGGAAATTCTGCAGATGTCATTACGAACATGTTCATACTGGCTCTGGTTCTTGGCAGACTAACCCTTCCGTGCTGTTGAACTGGAAAAAAAAGAGCTTTCGTATCACTTACCCTGCTTGCAACTTGCTGACCAAGGAAAAGGAGGCACTAGCAGAAAAAAAGTGGTAATGCCCCAAGATTCTTGTGCCATGCTTTTACAGGTGCAATTTCTGCCTTGGGCCTTTTTGTCAATGACCTGAGTCCATTTCCTTCAAGGTCAGCTGTGTGT
This sequence comes from Theristicus caerulescens, assembly GCA_020745775.1. NCBI lineage: Eukaryota > Metazoa > Chordata > Aves > Pelecaniformes > Threskiornithidae > Theristicus > Theristicus caerulescens. The sequence goes on along the minus strand of CM036583.1, from coordinate 39,254,477 downwards.
TGAGCACACTGGCTTTGCCCAGGAATTGTGCTAGAAAATTGGACTGTGACTAGGTCAACAGCAAGTCTTAGTTGTCAGTGAAAGACTTTTTCCTTTCCATAATGGAACACTTGATTTTTTTTTCTTTTTTGTTATCTGACATTTTATGCAATTTAAGAAAGTAGACAAAACAAAAGGAGAATATTCCGTAATGGTCTGACATGCACTTACAAGCATAAGTGTAGTTATGGACACCTTGCGGAGTTTGTAAGAGAGAGTCGGTGGCTATCATTGCAAATGGAAGAGCAGAAACAGCACTGTGCCTAGAAGGAGAGGTAATGCATTTTTAACATCATGGGACAAGCACTGATCGCACTTTGCTGCGTACCCATTCCACCCTGGTCTATGCCTCTGCTGTATTTCACTAATGCTCTTAGTTTTGCTCAAGTTGTGCCCATATGGTTTGTAAATGCACCTTTGCTTTTGAGTAATAAATGACACATGGCTTCTTTGGCAGCTCAAGGCTTGACTTTTCATCTTGACACCCTTGGGCATCTGGCAGATGACAGATGATAGATTTAGACCAACAGTAAAAGCCACAGAGTGCCTTGCATGTCTGTTTATCTTAACTTTGTAACACGGTCCAAATGTTATTTAACTTTATGTATTTAAAGGAGACCAGTTGGGAATGGCATTCACATACAGTAGGACAGCTGATGCTGTTGCTCTAATTACTTGTTTGGTATAGTTACTAGCAAGTTTATAATTTCCTGAGCACGACTGGGTCTATTGAATTAAAGCAGGGTGTTTGGAAACAGGGAGAAAGAGGAAACCAAATGGCAGTTTAACAATAGGCAGTAAATATAAACCAGAACTTATTTACTTGACACATTATTTTAGTCAGGTTGAATTTAGTTTGGGTTGTGTTTTTTTTTTTTAAGGCTGCCATTTGCTTTGCCAAATAGCTTCTAGGAACAAGATCTTTAGCATGTTTTCTAGACTGAAGGTGATGCTGTTGTTTTCTGTGACATGCTGAGTTGTTAAATGTGCAGTATTGCAATTTCTTAGAGGAATGGGAATTCTTTCTTTGTATGTATTAGAAAATACTCTTTTCCATTAGTCAGTGCACCTGGTACTTATTTTTTTATTGCAGTAACAGAGATGTCGATACTTTATATATTTGCAGGAGACATTAGTTTTGAAGAAATATTTGTTATTATTTGTTTACAAAAAACTTAGCATGGGAAGGTAAATTTGGGTGCAAATGGGTGTTATTTTTAAAGCCCTGTCATTACTATTAAAATCTAAATTGGTATTTATTATTTTTAAATACTGCATTGCAGAATTTCTAACATCCATTGGCATGTTCTCATCAGGACTACATTTTGTGCCCAAAAATGTATTCACATATCTGTTTCTGCAGCTCATATTTCATTATTAGTACAGCAGCATAAGTATGCGTCTAAAGAAATATAGACAGATTCTCTGTGCAGAGAAGCTAATAATTCAAGGGTTGCTCCTGCAAAATTTACACGAAGTACAGTCCTACCCTGCTGTGAAATGGTTTTCATTGCATGAGTGGGACAAGTCATGTTATAGTGCTGTTTGCAGACAAAACCAGCTGATGATGACAGCAGAAAAATGACAGGTGGACTGTTATTGATAGGATATTTTCCTGTATGCATATGTTTTTGAGAATTTTTTTTACAAAACTTTTTTTTAAAAAGTGGAAGATGGACTTTTAGCCAAAATATTAAAATAGTTAGATTCCATTTTTCTCCTCCTTGGATCTGTGGTTTGATTACCCTGATATCTCATTTCTTCTCTCTTGGTTGTACTGGTGGGTTAGTCTGAATTTCCCATAGGGTATCCATTTGACCAAATGTAGTTACATAATGCTGTTCTTTCTAGAAACACATGTGAAGAAGAAAAAATGTAAAATTCTTCAGATAGCAGATACTTATGAAAATTCATCAAAAAAAAGTTTCAATGGAATCTTTTGACATGTTCTGGAGGTAGAAGTGTGTCTGTATAATATGCTTTTTTTAATGTATTCTACCTGCCTGTACATATATTAACATTGTTGGGGTGTGTGTGTATGTAGGAGAGAGAAGTTATTTTTTAAGGGCAGTGTAGGACCAGACAGGCATCTGTACATGACTCTGAAACAGATGTCAGAATTGACAGACAAGCCAAAAATGATCATTGAGGAGACGGAAAATGAAAACAAATAATAGAATACTGCTGGGAAGCATGATCTAATGGCAAGAGATGATGGGATGAAACCAAAACAAAACCAGTAAAAATCAAACAGGAGCACATTAAAAAGTAGAGAACCAGTACATCTTTAGAGTACTCCTCCATCTCATTCCCCACAAACATACAGTGCGCCCTAATTTCTGGCTCCCTGAGCTGCTGGGATAATAAATCAGTGAATATGCATGAAATAATCTTTCCATTTACCCTTCCTTTTGTCTATTTCATCAGATGTTTCCAAAATGGAGGGGTGAGAAGTAAAGATATGCAAAGGGAGATAACTAGATGGTAGAATGAAAGAGAAGTGGTTCATAAACCAGTTCCAGCCCCATGAAGTTGCAAAACACATCCCACTGGCTTTGAGAGGCTCCGAATCAGACTCTGCTGAGAAAAGCAGGCAAAAAAAGAACCCCAGATGGAAAGGGGGTTTTGATTTGGCAAGAGTTCATAATGTGGGGAAGAAGAGCTGTAACACTTTGTAAAGATTGTCTTAAAACAACCAAAAATGTCGTGATTTTGCAATTTTTTCTAGAATAGTAGCTAAGATTGAGTAAAGGAAGTAAAAGAAGTTGAAATAATTACACTTCCTGGCTGGTCAGACTGATCTTGTCTGGACAATGTCGATTTCATAATACATTCAACTTGGCACCCTGGGATTTTTTTCTCTGCTTGAAATGTTTTTTTAATGAGAAATTGCATTTTAGAGACATGACCTTATGTAAACACTAGCCAGGAGAATTTGATATTTAACTTATTTTGCTGGAGAGAAGAGTCTCTCCAGGTAGTATACTTTTTTTAAACTCACAAAATGAAATTCATCAATGTTTGAGAACTCAAGCCTGGATTGTGAACTGTGAGGGGGTTTTGTCTTACACTGATGTACGTTCAGTTATGCTCAGCACAAAAAGCCCTAGTGAAACCCCTCTGAGCATCTGGATTAAATGAATCTTTGAATTGGTAATTGTTTAAAGTTGACCTGGTGGATGTCCAACAGATGTCTTTATGTTGTTTGTGGTACACAATTGCACTCTGTTTAGAAAAAAAAAACCAACCAAACAAGCAAACTCCCCCCATGGCCAAGCAATTAATTCATGTGCAAAAAGTGGTGGTTTATGCCTTATAACATTAATTTATCATATACAGGGGTGGGCCTACCCAAAAACTGGGTAGATACTACATGATGAGTTGCAAGCGAATGAGGTATAAATGAGACTGTTAGCATAATTATAACTGAGAGGGATGTCCCATGTTTTGAGAGAATTTCATGCAAGAAAAGGTGACACAATTTAGCTTAATCAAAGACAACTGTAGTCCTTTGGTGAACCTTTCTATCTGAATGGTAAAGTGCCTCCACATAGTGAGTGCTGATAATTAATGCAGATCATACAGTTGCATGAATCTGAATTGCATTCACTGGCATGAAATATGTAAATATAACTGAGGAAAAGCCCAATTACTCATATATCCGTAATTCTCAATTCCCCTATATCAGCAATACAGGTTACTGCTCAGCTTCACTTTTCATATCAACGCCTATATAAGAGTACTAGCACCACCAAAAATGTTTTGATTCATTTGGACATTATATAGCTTTGATGTATTAAGAAAATGTCAAGGTGAGGTTACCTATTTTTAAGTCCTCATTTGAAATTATGAATATGCCTAAATAACTTGCCCAGCTAGTCATATATTTAAAATATCATGCTGAACTAATGCTTTAGTGCTTCATTATAATAGATTTGTAAGAATCATTTATTTTTGTCCTTTTTGTTTATATATTATCTTGTGCATTTAGTATTCATAATGGACTAGATGGGTTGGACTAGATGACCTGAGGTCCCTTCCCATCTCAGGTATTCTTGTGATTCTGTGATTTATAGTGTCTGTGAAACAATGATGCTCTGGTTCAATGTATATAATGCTACCCAGACAATACCTAGTGCCACCAGGCAACCCAAGAACAAACAGCTAAGAGTGCCCTAATAAATGAAAGGTATCAACTGTTACAAAGGGGTTTAGTTTCAAGTATGCTATTTCTTTTCCTTTTCCAACCTAGTATGATGTTTTAATGCTTTCTATGAGTCTTCAGCACCTCTTTCTTGGTACGGCTGGACAGCATAGATGCAGAGCAACAAACAGACACTGTATAAAAGTTGTTTCTGAAGCTGTGGTCATACCACTTATTTTCTGAATTTTTCTGATGTCTGATTCTGAACTCTGCTAAATTCTGTTTTCATTTCAGATTCTTCTCAGTGAGCTAGTTTCTTTTATTGTCTTTCTCTCATCAGATGTCTTTTTTTGGGGAAAAGACTTGTTCATTAAGTGGGTGAGGGGGAAAAGAAGAATTTAGTAATCAAATCTTTTGTGCTGTTTCCAAACAGGGACGAAGAGGCTTAGGTTCAGTCTTTGTTTGGGCATCTGGAAATGGTGGAAGAAGTCGAGACCACTGCTCCTGTGATGGCTACACCAATAGCATCTACACTATCTCCATAAGCAGCACAGCTGAAAGTGGGAAGAAGCCATGGTATCTGGAAGAATGTGCATCCACCCTGGCTACAACATACAGCAGCGGAGAATCCTATGACAGGAAAATAGTACGGTTTTTAATTTTTTTTATGTATATTGGTTTGTGTTTTGCATAGTGACTTTGGGGAGAGGTAGAGAGAGCAAGCTCTTTTATACTAATTAATGGACTGCTTTAGGAAAAAATCATATGTGGGCACATTCATTTAGCCTCAGTGTGTTACTTGGTTGGAGTCACAAGCATGGGTATCTCTGCATATTGCAGCCCAATGCAGTGTAGGTATACCCAGTTCATAGCAGATTTTTTCAGTCACCTAGTTGCTGCTGTCTCTGAGTGATGCTTTCAAAGATCCTATTGCCACTGCCACCAAAACAGATTTCTGTCATTACCAATATCTTGTAGCCCATCAGTAGGCCTAAGAACATATCCTCCTTTTGTTTTTAATCCAGTTATCAATAGTTTTCCTATTTTACACGCATGATATTAGCAGTTTTCCTACATACCTCTCTATTTTCTCAGATTAATTTTGATCCAGTGTCATTCCTCTTTTACATTCAGTGATGGTCAGTTATTATTAATATTACTGCCTATTCCACCTAGCTGATTATGTAAGCAAGATTAAGCTCAGTGTTCATCTTTCTGGTATTGTTTCTCATCTCATTCCTAAACAGCCAGTGTCCATTTTTCGTTATGTTCTCATATTGGCTGGAAACCGATAAATTGTTTTAATTCTGTTTGATAATCTATTGATACCATTAGTATTTGTATGCTATATCTGCTTTTTCAAATTGAGTGCATTCAATATACTTTTCAATATTTAATATACTACTCCTTTTAACCTTTTAAACCTTTGTACTAGGATTATTCATGTTTGTTAATATTGTCCTCTTCCCAGCTTATTTGTTCTATTGTATAACTTAGAGATCTTAATTTCTTCCTGATCAGAAGATTTAGGGATTTTGGTTTTTGTTTTCCCCCCAGATGTTTTCTTAAGCACCCATCTAACATTACACTCTTATGGTCCTTAGCATACCTCTCTTGGTGTCAGTGAGGAGTTAAAAATTCTTGCAGCTATGTTTTTTTTAATAGTGTCTGCCTTGTCTTTCAGGATTCTGGGATGCTGGCCATCCCTTCTTGGATCCTCCTTTATTTTCAGATGATCTAATTTTTGTTTTAAACTTGTTCTGATGTACTTCTTCATTCCAGTAATTTTTCTGTTCTTAACTTGGTTCTCTCCACTGAAACCTTATCTCTCGTCCTGGCATGTTTCTTGTTCTCCCTGATAAATAATAATAAAGAAAAAAAATTACTTCGTCTCCTAGCAGTCCTCACTTCTGTGATTAAATTCCCTCTACTGTCCTTTAAAAGACTAACTTCTTCATGTTTAAGTGAGACTAATACAATATGAGGTGAGCAGAGGCGATTGTGGTTCCCCAGCCTGACCTCTTGCTTAGCCAAGTCTGTAGGACTTCCCTGAGTCCTTCAAATCCAGCAGTTGCTGTCAACTTGACAGTAATTTTCATAAATACAATCAATCTTGCTTTCAAAGTTTCCAGTGACAGAAAATCCACTTAAATTTAGGGCAAGTGGTTTTAATTACCCATTGCCATTAAAAAATTTCTCTTGTTTGCTATCTGAGCTCCTCTAGCTTCAATTTCTAGGCATTTGTTGTGTCACAGATTTTGGTGCTAGTATGAAGAGCACTCTAGTTATCTAACATCTTTCTACCCATGTAGCCTGATCAGTTAATCCTTTTTGATAAATGAAGGAAAGCTTCTTGCATCATTCTGTGTAAGGCATGTTTTCTTATAAACTCTCTCCCATTTTATGAGTTTTGAGCACCCAAACTGGACACAGTCAGGTAGTAGCAGTATCAGTACCAAATGCATAGGAAAATGTGTATCCATGAGTGCCAGCTCAGTTCCCCTCTCTTCATACATAGAGCCTGACTCAGATTTTTTAGCTTCACTGTCATGTAGTGTGTTCATCGTTGTGTGATGCCCAACCTGCTTTCAGAGCTGCAGCTTCTCTTTTTCAGAGTTGGTGGTCCAAGGACGGATATGAGGGTAGTTATGGTATATTTATTGCACCATTTACCACTGGCTGTACTGGTTTAGTACTCAGTCCAGACCAGCCCTCATCATCACTTTCTCTAATGTTTCTCCAAGTGCAACATTCATCAGAAAGTGCTGATGTTTGTTTTCTTCCAGGTCTTTGGTAAAAGCTTTAGGTCATATTAAGGCCAAGAACCAAATTGTCAAAGGCCTGATTAGAAACAAGGCTCATTTCTTATATGTGCTATAAGCATATATGTAATTTCTCCGCTTATAAGTACATATCTGATTTCTTATATACGCTTACATTTTGAGACCTCATAATTATCCCATTTTAATTCTCTATTATGTATCATGTACCTTTTTAATCTCTTAAATTTAAATAATTTTTTTTTTTAATGTGCAGTATCACATTATGTGTCATGTAGAATCCTGACTATACTTCTTTCAACGAAAGTGGTGGCCAGAAAAAAAATACTGCAACACTTTGTCAAGCCCTCTTTTCCGGTTATGTTCCAGCTTATGTTATCCACCATTAACTATACTACTAGTTAATTAATTTATTAATAGTTAGTTTAGATCCTGTATCAGCTGTTTTACACTAGATAAAAACTTGGTAAATAGATGAAATTATTAGGGCAATACTGCTTACCCTTTCAAAATATTGACACTGTGCGGGTTTTCTTTCAATCTTCTGGAACTTCTCCAGTGTTCAGAGACTTGCTAAAATCAACAGTACAGTCTAACATGTTCCCTGTCCAGCTCTTGTAAAAAGTCTTTGGTGCTTCCAAACTTTCTGATTTAAACTTGCTATTTAAAATATCTTTAAATAGGAAGATGATTTATCATCTTTGTATGCTCTGAAAACTTAATTTAGATTTTTTTTTCCAAAAAGGAACATTCAGTGAAATAGCCATTTACTATACACTGCTATTCATTATTCTGTTATTTCTGGACAATTAAAACAATATTGGTTTGGGGATTCTTTTGCTTCTGATGTATTTGAAAATAAAACATCCTTATACTTTATTCTGTTCTTGTAGCCTTCACCATTTGGCCTTTGCCTTTCCTTACCACCTCTATGCACCTTCTGTCTTCTAATTTTTATTCATTGCTATCGACTTCATCTTTTATTCACTTTTATTTATTTATTACTTCTTGCACCTGTCAATACTTGTTTTGTTGACCAGTATATCCTTGCTCATTTTTTTAAAATCCAGTAAAATATCTGTATGTTTCTCAGTCCATATTTGTACTTTTCTACTTAGCTGATTTAATCTTTGTGCATTCCTCTGATTTTTTAATAGCTGTAGTTTTCTTGATTGTCTTCCATACTTTTCAATTAGCATGGACTTTCTGCTTTTACAGAATTACTATTTCATTAAGAGACCATTGCTTATTTCTGACATGTCACTCACTTATGACTTACGCTAGAATCAAAAACACCTAGAGGTGATCTCACCTTTATTGTTAAAGACTTTCTTATGACCCATGAGAACAGATATTTTTTTAGTTTACTGTAGTACCCATCACTTCTAGAATTTATGCACTGTGCTAATATTTGCATGTTTAGTGATTTTTGAAAGGTATACTTTACAACTAAAAGATTAATTATTATATATAGAATGTACATACATTATCCCATAATTAGGCAAATCATGAAGAGATTTTACATAAACATTATTGACAAGACTTAAAGATATGCCTCTTTAAAAATGTCCTTAATTTGGAGTCTCCATTGGAGATCTCACACAGGCTATCAGAGATAAGTAAAAATAACTTATAACTGAAGTCCATCAATTCTGTAAGCACTGATTGGTTTTACTAATCAGATCCTCCATTCTTTTGGGAGCAATCCAGTTGCATATGCCAATTTTAGATTATTCCTACAGAGTGCATCATTTTGCAGAGTGAATGGTAAAAGCAGAAGTGTACTGAGGAGCCATAAGAATTAACCCAAGTCCGTTGATCCTTTGTTTACCAGAACTTAATTTACCCTTGCACTCTTGTGCGAAGCAAATTTGATGTTGCGTGTGCTGAGATTCACTGATCTCAAACGCTTGAATATCAGACCATAAATATTCCCTCCAAGACCCTTTTTCCTGTACTATATTATCTGTTGACTTCTGAAACACACAAGCTATCTGAGGGTGTTTTACTACTGGTACTTGGCATTTAAAGCCAGGCAAACCTGTTCACCTTCCAGACACTGTCAGTGACAAAGCAGAACAGTGTACGGTAAATGCAGTCAATAGCTTTCTGTTTGTGTTGTGTGTAAACCAGTTATCCCCATAAGGGATAACAACTACGTGCTTCTGTTATGGTACAGCCTGGCGAGAAATGACATGAAATTGTGAAGCCAGCTTTCCTAACTGAGTATCAAGCAGTCCTTTCAACACGCACACACATGGAGACAGGGACATTGCTCTCACCTGTGTGACTCTCTTGCTGGTAGCCTGGTTTTGAGAGCAATAATGATAGCATCACTATTCTCTTCTCCAACTTGTCTACTAAAGCCAGTTCTCCTAAAGACCTATCAAACCTCCTTTACCTTGGAAAGAAGTCTTGTTTGAAACAAGTACTGAACTAAAGACAGAACTGAAAATTTTGAGGACAAAGTTTTTCAACTGCTATAAAATGCTAAGAGAGTCTAGAGTAAAGAAGGTGTGTGGTTTTCATTGTTGTACTACACATCCTTTTCACTGCATCATATCTCACAGTTTTGTTTAGACTACTGCTCCTTTTGAATCAGAGATTGTCTTCATATCTTTCCACAAAAAGCTTAGAGCTTTCAGTAAGTTTAAAGGGAAAAATAACAATAGAAGAAGAACAGAAAGATTGTTATTAAATTTAAATTCTCCAAATTCTCTTATGCTTGTAAATTTATATGCAATATACAAATTAGCTATGAACGGCTCAACTTCATGCCATAATACGAAAAGAGCAACAATATTTGATCAAGGCATATGGTGATGTGGTTTGTTGGAGTGAGACTTGTATATTCAAAATAGAAAAAAAAAAATACTACTGCAGTAAATCAGGAGGAAGTGACCTGGTGTGGGATATACAATCAAAATCAACTTAACTCATTCTTACTTATTGTCATGTAACTCAGAGCAAACTCCAATATCATGTGAGATTCTGCAATGTTGTAGTAGAGAAATACCTATCCACGGTTAAGGGACAGTGAATGTTTACAACTTTATAGTGTCATATTCCACAGTTCCTTCATATCTTTCATTGCAGTTCTTCAGTTTAATATCTTTTTTTTATTTTCTGTTTTTCTATCCAATATGTGCAGAATGTATTATAAGGTAGATGAACAAACAGTAACCAAATGTTAGGCACTCATTGTGTGGACTAAAAGTCTTATTAAAATGTTTTCATTTCAGTATGGACTAATAGAAGCACTCACACTTTTATAAATACACAAAAGACTTTTTTTCTATTTTCATTACTATGCGTTTTTATAATTGCTTGTTACATGCATAGGATGTAACATAATTTTAGAAGGTTTTCTAGTCTGGGTTTTTTTTTTTTGTCTTGTACAATGACAGCTTAAGAATATAATTTCATCTAGGCAACTCTGTTTTCCATATGGAGCTTTTTTCACTGACTTTGAACTAAAGTAAATGGAAGCAAATTCTGACCTGAAATAATGTGAACTAACGATTACAGTTAAACACACACTGATGTTACCATCTTGCATGAATTCCTTGTTGCTTAGGGAAAGGACTCCAAGTGTTCTTGACTTCATGCTGTACCAAATTTTATTGCAGTAACTGTTAGACCACTATGGACTGAGTTTCCAACCTTTGGATGTATTAACAAACCCAAAACTTCCAGTCATTTCACAGATGCAGCTGGATGTATGCCTTTTACATAGACTTTTAGAGAAAAGAACTAGAATTACTTTTAGGTATTTTAAAGAGCAGCTACAAAGTGCCAGCATGGGTATAGGCATAGGAACTCATACTCTGGGACAAAGGCAAATCAACAGTAGGTAAAGACTATAAAAATATACTTCTTTATAGAGGTTATCTCTCACAGCAGAGTGAATGCAGGAGTATTGGCTAATAATATACAGTTGTCAACGTATTTTTTTCCTATTATTCTTTTCTCTGCTATTTTGCATACTGTAAGACAATGCTGAAAGATAGTTTCCCCACACCAGACCATGCAGCTCGGATAGGTTAAGCACCACCTAATATAGTTATCTGTATGGGCCTTTCATTTATCAAACATGTTGCACAAATGCATCATATTTCCTTTGAATTCCTTTTTCAGATTATTTCTTAAAGCACTAAGGAATTTACACATGAAAGTCCCTCACAGATACAATTTATAAACCTATTATATGACTTACCACCTGAAAATAACCTCTCTACATACTGTTCCACCTATTTCTTTGTTTTCTAAAAAATGTCAATTCATCTGCCAAGTTTCTTTCTCTTCTAAGATGTATTTCTGCCTTGCTGACTAGCTTCTGCTTTAAGCAGACCTTGAAAAAAAATACACACAAAAAAATCTCCTGCCAGTTCTTAAAACACAAACAAAAGCCTGCTCTTGTTCAGAAATTCTTTCAGGGTATCAAGATACACACAACATGGCACCTTCAATTTTGAGTAGATACAGATACACAAAGGATGTGAGAAGGAACAGCAAATTTCTGTTAAACCCTTGTCACTTCTAGGGACACGAGTTCATAGAAACCAACGTGTCTTGAAGAACTGTAGTAGAAGGTAAAAAATGGTTCAATCAGTTCAGAAAGCTCATGTCATGAAATAGGAAATAGCAAGAAATGCAGAGGCTTGGGAGAGGAAGAGTAAGCATGTTGTCTGCTAAGGGAAATCCCATTTTTGACCTTAGTCATTAACCTCCCAATTGGTGAAACTATGGAAAGATTGATGATGCAGCCTTAATAATGACTGTACAGAAATGGTATCTCCTTAATATCTTCAGAGCAAGTTGCTTCTGTAAAACTATTACAGTGAGTTTTTTCTTTAATAAATGTGTGCATTTTCTGAAAGCTGTTGGAATTCTGCATATGGCAGGTATTACAGTGCATTGTGGTGATTCTATAATTTTTGTCTGACTTTCGTCAGGGTGTCTGTCCTAGGTTGCTAATTTCATGTTGATTAAAGTAGGCCAGTAACAGAAACATTGTCACTGTCTTCAGTCAAATCTAGTTGATTCAAAAGATTTAGAAGTGGATATAACTCATGGCCCTAGAAATATTGCATGGACTCCTCTTGAGTAGTCTGGTCAGCATTTTCATAGATCAGTAGTTGTTACAAAGATATTTGAAGCATACAAACATGTTGTACTCAACAAAAGATTCAAAAATTTCTCCTTTTCCCCACCCTATTGATCAGAATGACAGCTAATATACACTAATGGCAGCTTCATGGTGCTGTTAAATACCACGTCCTTTTATTGTGATTAATGATGTTGCCCTCATGTGGTTCAGAAATTTGGGGGACTGTTTTTCTTCTTGCAACTTACTCGTTTGTTGGTGGTCTTGTACTCTTTTCTTCTCAGAGTAGATGCGACACTTCTCTGACAGTGAATCCGTAGTGCTGAAAAACATGCCTCAGATCTTGGAGGTAATTTACATCTAAACATCCCAGCTCCTGTCAGTACCTTTCCTTTGAAATGGCTGAAATGGGATTTCCATTTAAGAAGCTTTCCCTACACATTTTCTGCTGAAGTATTTGCTGAGTGAAAGAGAGGGATAAGGGTCTATAGGTCAAACTGCTGCCACGACATCCGCTTAGAACAAGAGACAACACTGCTGAACAAAGAGGTGCCATGGTTTATTGTCCCTGATATCTGTAGCTACAGGACAATAAAAACACTCTGGAAGCATGTTCTTCCAGAGGATGAGAAACACAGGGAGCAGAATGCAGTGTGCTTTTCACTGTATTGAGAGAGGCTGCCGCTTAAGGAAAAGCTGCTATGAGGGCAGTTCTCCCTGCCTGAGCTCCTGTAGGCTTTGCTGCCTTTGGTCCTCTGAGGAAAGCACCTGCTGCACCACTTTTTTGCAGGGGACAAGGTACCAGGCTACAAAAGAGAGAAGCATGTATTAGTCCCTTTTTCTGCCCTCTCTCTTTCCTGACCTCCCTTCCAGTCCTCGCCACAGCACTGACCAATGCTTTTCCAAATGGGATACCTGAATCTTGTGTGTCTCTATTTGGGTGCATGTCATCCTGTAGTCCTTGACCGTGTTAATCCCACGTGCAAAATCACTACTTACATTTGCACATATAGGCAGTGTAATGTTAGGGCTGTTCCTGCTGCAGTTTCATCTCTTAATGTTGTCAGGGCATTTATGGAATTTGCATGCATAAAGTTTTTTCCAGCACTATTAATTTTCATTGTCTAAATTAATACAAAGTCTGTAGGAGGGAAGGCAAGAGATAAAGAAATTATATGAACATTCTGGTTATGGGGTTCAACTTTTAGCTGATGACAGATAAAATAAATTGTTTAACAAGGTGTGCATTAAATAATAGGGGAAAAAATGTCCTTTCTAGACTTCATTGTTCTTGAATCTGGCCTTGGCAAGTTCACTAATGTAAGGATATGACATTATAAATGCTTTAATCCATCTTTTTCAACTTCTAGAATCTTCCATTTTGTTTCACTTGCTCACTACTTCCTTTCAACAATCATTTCCTGGGTGCTGTTAGCTCCTTCTCTATTGGAAGTCTTTTGTGTTAACTTGCGTATGCTTACATGTCGTGAAAACTTTCAGCAGCCTTAGACAAATTACATAATATGTATACTACCAAATATGGCTAATGCAGATGTGTGAAACCTATACGTCCTACATGCAATTGCTTGTATTCTGTCTAGATGGGATGTGGCTGTTTTTTCAGAGCATATTTTGCATATCTTCCAGTTTCAAAACTGGATGGGCGTTTTTACATGCCCTGTGCTTTTTTGTGATTTTTCAATCTTCTGATCCTCTCCTCCTCCCATCTTTGTGCATATCCGTGTTGCAAATGAAGTATGATACTGGTGAATTAGATGAAATGGAGACATAATAATTCTGTATACTTAGGTAAGAAGCTGTGTAAGCAACTTCTCTGCCCCTCAGGCAGATATTTTATGTCTGCTAGTGACTGAATCTCAGGGATCAGAGGTTTGCATGCTGGGGACTGCTGTCTGCTAGTAACTATTCTCAAGTCCACGTGGGTTTTGCTTGAGCTTCTGTTAGGTAATAGTGACTTCTTGTCTCTATTGCCTTGCTCCTGCTAGGAACCACTTCTTCAGAAAGAAGAGCATGGATTATCATTGCCTGAAAGAAGCAGAATTTAGAATAAACACATTTGTGTGTGTGATTTACTGTCTTACAGGAAGAAGCCACCTAAAATTCATTATGAGATAGGAACATCCTAACACTAAGTAGAATGCTGTGCCTCTGGTTGGTATTGCACATTATAGTTTATACATCCACTTAGATTACATAGAAAAATATGTGGCAGCATATAATTAAGCAATACATAACCATTTAAAACTGCAGTTTACTAATTGGCTGGTGATGTCTAGGCCAAATTTGTGATTACATCAGGATTTTCCAATGAATTGTTGCTTAATTTCATGTGAATTATTGCGTAAGTCATGAAGCAAGGATTAAACGCGGTACTTAGCATGACATCAACTGTATTCTGTTCTTTCACATACTTACAGTCTGACTTCAGGCAACTTAATTAACCCCTCCATACCTCTTTTATAGTCTCTAAAATGGGCATAATCAGTCTGTATATAGGGAGCACTGTAAGATTTAGTTCATTCCTGTTTGTAAAGCGCTTTGAGATTCTTGGATGGAAAGTGCTGTATAAATGCAAATAGAAGGGCAGAGTTCTAACTGTGAAGTTTTAAAATCCTCTGCAGGTTTTTCTAATTTACAAGTCTTTTTGTTGATCATGCCATGAAAAAAAATGAGACTAACTTATGTTTTCAATGCAATACAGAGAACACCTCTCCAAGTTCACAAGTGACTTCAAGCTCAGAACATGTAATGTCATGTATTCAGACACCCTTTTTTTTTGCCTTTCCTTGCAATGAAAGAAGGAAATACCGTCTACGTACATGCGACTCATTCGAGCAAATGAAACCTGTTCTGATTTCTGAAGCTGTGTTCTAAATTTCACACATTCAATTTCTTCCAGATCACCACAGACCTGAGGCAGCGTTGCACAGACAGCCATACTGGAACCTCAGCCTCTGCACCTATGGCTGCAGGCATCATTGCACTGGCACTGGAAGCAAAGTAAGATCTGAGTTATACTCTGAAAAAAAAAATTAAGCTTACAGAAAGATCTATTTCACTCATTCAGCACCTTTATCCAGGGATCTCAAAGTGCTTTGGAAATTTTCTTGTAGCAATTCACAGTACCCTTCCAAGGGCAGGAAGATCCGCGTGCTTATTTCACATGCAGAAAAGCTGACAATATGGAAATGACGGCAGAGAACTCAGTGTTGAAATAACTTGAAACGGTGTTGAGCACAGGTAGTTTCCAGTCATGATGTACGGGGTCCTCACAATGTCTTACAGTACCCTCACAGCGCTGCCCAGATATGCTGTACTCTTCAGGCTACTGTAGGTCGCTTCTTGCATTTGTCAGGCTCCTCTTAGCAGTGTCTGTTCTTGAACATTGAAGAAAGTTTTGGGACGGTGTTAGGCTACTATGAACAGAAATTAATACAGTATGAAAAATAAAAATTCTCAACTTCTGCATGCTGACAAAAGTCTGTTTTTTCTAATGGGTTAAGTTCCTCAGCTGTAAAAACCATGGACAGTGTAGCTCCATGGTCTTTTTACCTTTAACTCAGAAAAGTTTCTGTCTTACAAGCATTTTCTCCACTGCAGGATTTTGTTGTTTGTGTCTAATGTATATCTTTAGTGTGCTTCATGAAGCAGCAGAAATGCTGGAGATTTATCAGGTAAATCTGTATTTCAAAACCTTTTGCATTACTTTGCGCTGTGTTGGATAATATTTGCAGGTCTAAGGTGGAATGCTTTACCCCAAATCCTGCTTGAAATCAAAAGTTTTAAGTGCTAGGAGATTGATTCTATTAAATTCTGAAGAAAACCAGTTTCCTCTGGGGTCAGCCAGCTCCTTTGAAGGAAGTAAAAAATTTGCACACAATAGTCATTTCAAATTGTATGTAATTCATAGCAGCAGAATTATGTTTCCGTCTTTAATATTGCTTCTTTGAAGAAACCATGGGCCAATATTCAACACAGAATACTTTTTTGCTGTTGAGTTATAGTCATGAGAATAAGCGTTAGTAATTGAAGAGCTGACATAATCTTAAGGAGTGCAGTGCTTGCATCATTATAATTAGATTTTCTTAATGCAGTCATTAGAAACAAAGGTATTTTGAAAAGTTAATCTAATGCTAATTTTTTTTAGAAATCTTTTTAATCTCTTTTTAATCTCAGTTTTAAAATCCTTAAGTTCATTTTAAACAATCTGCACATGCAGATAAAATTGCCTGTGCATAAATTTCATTCTGCTGAAAGTTTTTCTAATTATTTCTTCATGAAAGAAGGTTGCTTGTAATTTATGGTTTGTATTTTATATGATATTTTGTGTGAATTTTCTAACAAATTATTGTTGTAATTGAAAGTTTCAATGAGTTATAGCATATAATACCTACAATCAAGCTACTGCTGACTGTGACATCTTAAAATGCACTGAGAAGCTTACACTTTACACAGCCTTTTTTCTCTTGTCAACTTTGGTGACTATATCAATGGGAAATCCATGTTACTGCCTATGGACTAGTATTTTTTTTTTTCCAAATTAATAGTTGCTATGATAAGAACAAAGACAAGACTATATTAAAGCTTCACATGCAGTGATGGAGACAAAATGTGAAAGTGACTAAAGATCCTAGTCACTTTTTTGTATTTGGTATACTCTGTTGCATGGTGCTAACAAGAGATTCAGGGTGAAAATGTATTGATTTTACCTCCTTTCAGATTCTGTTCAGTTTCAGTACCTGGAGCGTTCTTACTTATTTCCAAATCTTAGCCTATGTGTTTGCATAGATCCAAAGGAATTATATTAATAATATCATAAATGTGCTTTTCCTCATTTGTATTCCATTCACTAACTTTTCTCTCCTATGTGTACTTAAAACCAATTTTCTGAACACAGCACCATCAAGAAATGAAAGAAAAAATTTTTTTAAAAAAAGAAAACTAGGGAGATAAATATTTTCACGTTTCCCATGCTGTTTTCCGATAAATTAATGCAGTCCTAGAGTTGGAGAAACCTTTGGTCTTGTGAAGTTATAAATTATGAAGTAAGGCCTTTAATATTACAAGGAGATCATATCATAATATATTCAATTTTAATGTCTGGGATTTGTTTGTATGAAATCTATTCAAATTACTTTAAACAGTTTCTGAATGGTAATTCTTATTTATTTATCTGATTTGAAAATTCAGGTTCTATTTTCACCTGTGATACCTGCCAGTTTAGGTGATCCTAAATAAATGCTAGGAATTAAAGTGCACAAAAAGAAGTTTTGAAGCCATCTTAAGTATTTCCTCCAATACTTCTAAGATATATGGCATATAAAGGACACATGATATTATGGCTTAGCCCAAGGGCTTACTGCAACTAGTTTGCATTCAAACAGAGTTTGCATTTACATAGATTCTTCATTAGATTCCATATTAGTGCCTGTGCTAATAGCACTAGTGTTTATATGACATTTTTTAAAAAGACTACTTGGAAAGGGGTTTTGCAAGGTTAATTACGCTCTTCATACAACAAGCTGCTTAAAAATTGGAGCACTTAGTCCTGAAGACTTCTTGAATATGTCTGTAATAATGTATACTTTCATTCCATTTTGTGCTGGAAAACACAACAAATTATACCGTGGAAGGGTTTTGAGCCTATGAGGTCGGTTTTCCCCAGTAGCCAAGTTCTGTTCCTGGGAGACATCAGGAGGTGAACAGAGCACTAGTCTGGCCTGAATAGGAGTTAGAACAGCCAAGAGGTTACTTCAACTCACGCAAAGGCACATTAAAACAATGGAAAATGAACAAGGCAGATTTCCACTCCAACCTGCCACTTTCTTTCTTTGCTAAGCCCCATACGGTAGGATTGGCAAATAGCTGATGGAGGACCTCTTACCTGCATACTGATTTGAACCCTCTACTTAGCTAGTTTTTCCAACTGGGATTCACTCCTGAAATCCTGGCAACAAATTGTTTTGGAGTGGTGGTCTGCTTACTACCCCAATTTCAAATAATAATACTAATGCGAACACATCTTTTTTATGAATTGCATTTTCAGTCCAGTATTTGAGTATCAAGTGGATGTTTTCCTGCAGTAACCAAAGAAGTGTAACTGAGTTTCAGACTGGTTGTTTGGAATCCCCAAGGGCGTAATGCAGAAATGTAGATATGCAACAACTGTCACACAAAGACAGACATCTCTTAATCTTCATACTCTATGGTTTTCTTATGGTATTCGAGTAGTTAATTGTTTTGTCTGATGGTTCCTAGTGTATCTAGTATCCTGTTCAGGCTCTATGAATAAATACTTGCTTGTGTATTGCACTTCTTAGTCGTTATATAATGTTGATTTTTGCTAATTGTCAACCAGCAATTATGGGTATAAAGTATAATTGATTTAGTCAGCAGAGGCAGCAGTCTTCTTACTAAAAATAAACTATTTGCATTGTGTAGTACCATCTACTGTTGATATCAGAAATACCTTTTCTTATTGATGAAAGGTTTGTATTTGGGATTTGGGCAAATCAGAGTCAGGAGAGACAGTATGCCCACATTTGTTCCAGTGGGCATTGTGACATGTTCCTTTGGAGAAGACAAATTTAAAAAAAAAGTCTTATGTTGCTGACGGAAGGATACATTATACATCCCCAATTGAACTGCATGCTCCACTATTTATAAGCCAATGCATGTTTTCCAACCCATGGTATATAAACTGCAGTTACATGAGTAAGAAGTAGCACCTGAAATGGAAGTATTAATCTTCTGTGTTTCTACTGTGTGGTATACTCAGTGGTATAGCTTTGGGGAGAGTCTGTTTTCTTCCATGATTCTCTTCACATGAGCTGTATACTTCGTTTGTCTTTGGTTACATGAAACCAAAGCTAGAACAAGGTAGTGTTGCGAAGAGATACAGAATTTCAGTGAATTCTGATACCAACAATCCATTCAGCAAAGTGACTATGCACCACGTTCTAGAAGGTAGTATAACCGAGTGTAATTACTGAGATGAAAGAAAGATGGAGTTCACATTGCAAGGGGCCAAGAGTGTCAGAGGAAGATACTTTGGGTTTCTGAAAACTGATCAGATACTTGCAATACTTCCCATATTGATTGTTTTTCTTACAGAAAGGAGAAAAGCAGTATACTGTCTGGCAAGGGGCAGTTTTGAATACAGAGAACATATTTCTGTGCCATCAAAGTTATGAGGAGTT
Organism: Theristicus caerulescens; assembly: GCA_020745775.1. Classification (NCBI taxonomy): domain Eukaryota; kingdom Metazoa; phylum Chordata; class Aves; order Pelecaniformes; family Threskiornithidae; genus Theristicus; species Theristicus caerulescens. The sequence goes on along the minus strand of CM036583.1, from coordinate 39,235,187 downwards.
TGCTTGTTCATAAGTATAGTCAGAGGCTAAAGGTGATGAGACAGTTGAGGCAAACTGTGGGAGTCCCGTCAAGTGACCTCCTTATGTAGGCTTCCAGTGTAAGAGAAGGAGAGGTTATCTTTTAAGTCCATTAGCTTTAGCTAGGTCTTTGCTCTGTTGCTTGACTGCCTATTTTAAAAGGGAACACTAGAGTGTGTGAGTTAGAAATCTTTTTGTGAATCTTTGCATTTTTGGAGTAGTTTTAAAATAATGCTCTTAATGGTGAAGTATTTGAAAAATGTAAACATAAATAAATGCCTGGTTTAGAACCTGTTTTTCTCTTGAGCTTTACCCACCTGTGCCACTTATGCAATTTCAGTTATTATATTGAGATTTACTTGGAAGTACTTTCCTGAATTCAGGTTGCGCAGTGTTTCCCATTTTAAGGTCCTGTTTTCAGTTACATGTAATTTTGCCAAAGAATAATCATTTCGTCTGAAATTTTCCATGTAACTTGCTTTAAAAAGGTTTTAAGAAAATTCCACCCAGACATTTCTTAAACTGAGTCTAGGTTAAAAAAAATGTTTGACTGGGATCATTTTTAACTTTTTCATTGAGTTTTTACTATGTCTACGCTTTGGAGGAACAGCTAGAAATAGAACAAGTGGATAGCCATTGTTCTGGTGCCAGGGCAATGCCTTTTACTTTCCCAAGCTTTTCAAAAATTTCAGTTGGCATGTGCTCAGTTGAGAGTTTTAAGAGTTTGGCAGCTGTATCCCCTGTAGTTTCTTGGTTCTCCAAGCGTTCCCCAGCCTCAGCTTTTAGAAGCTGCTTAGGGTTGTCTCTGAAGTTGCTGTTAGGGGTGCTGCTGGCTGTTCACCTTGAGAGCAGGGAACCCATCTACTTTTCCCTATCTGTGTTCTTGCAGCAAGAGGAAAACGAGGAAGATGGAAGAGGAGCAAGTTCACTGGATTGCAGTCTCCCTGCAGTCTTTCATTTGAGATTCCTTGCACCACGGTGTCGTAGCTCAACTATATTAAAAGTGAACAGTATCACTGGACTTGGCAGATAGGTCAAATCAATAGCCTGGGTACTATGCTAATCATAACTGCCTGCATTAATCTAAGATAATGTAAGGCTTCCCAACATGCACAGTCACAGCTGGTTCTAAAACTGGCAACTGACCTGAGGTTTTTGTTGCTGTTGCTTCTATGCTGATGTCCCTCAGCAGACTGTGCGCACTGTCTTTTGGGCAGTCCCATTCCATTCTTCCTCTAGAGGAAGGACAATAAGGGATGTGATTCAGGTAATTCTCTCTCAAGGGATTTCTCCTCAGAAAGTCATCATTATCAACCTGCAGTTGGGTCACTGATTGTTTTCTTTTTGGCACTTAGGATTTTCTGTCTCTGGGAAAAACATGATACTCTGTAGGCTCTGGAATCTGGCACCACTGAGTGCACTGCAGATTTGACACAGGTACACCAGAACACCATTGCTGGTGGATGTATGGCTGCTTATCCTGCTGTTCATCTAAAGGAATATATCTGTCATGTCCTATCACAACTTGTCTGTATTCTATCCTAAAAAACAATATGAAGATAAACCAAAAGATGGTTGTAGCCAATGCAGAAGCCTTCGGACACTAACTCATGAAGAGACTAGGATGGATTGCAGAAACTATGGAGGTGCTTCAGGAATATGAACTGAATGACATAAATTAGAGCCAGACATAAACTGATAAAGATGATGTTGTACAGGCAAATGCTATTACCTTGACAAGATGGTGAAAAAGCTATAGCTTTGAATGGAAAATTCTGATATTGTAGAATTTGTGAGCTTAAGATGTTTAAGATTAATGTGTTTAAAATATGAGTGATATACTGAAGTTACTTAGTGACTGTTGAAATGGATGGATCCAGTGTGTCTTTTCACAGTGAAACTTGGCAAATATCAGGACAGTTCTGAATGTAATTGGTTTAAATTACATGTTCTTAATGGGTTTTAGTCAGCAATTTGTTTTCAGTTGTGTGTCACTGCTCTTCTTTGTCCAGTACCTAAATTAAGCTATTAATGGAAAAAGAGGAATATGATAATTAGCATAAAAGGCTACTGACAGCAATTTTGATCCTAAAAAGATATTTTCCCAAAATTTCATTAATTGCACATCTCTTTAGACAGAGGTCTATGGCATATGCCATTAACACTACTAATAACTGACCTTTGACTTACAGTATTTTCAGTTGCCATTAATTTTTTTAAGGGATTTTCATCTTTAGCAAGGCTTGGGTTTCTTTCAAAGGGATATCATGGGGCAAAATTGAACGCGAATCAGAAATTAGCAGGAGAAATGGCAAATTTCTGACAAGCAACCTGGAACCCAGAAAAGAAGAGTGAGCAAAGAAGGAACTGAGAGCTAACTCTGAAGTAACCAAATAGTTTTGTCTGATATACTAGTTGAATGAACAGTGGTTTACCAGGTCAGAAAATGAAAAGGCCACTAGAGCAGAAACTTAAGTTATGTTTACAGGGAAAGAGCTACATGGTGATCAGCAAACACATAATAGTCTTTACTTTTCTAGCAGGAAGTTGATAATATTATTTGCAGTGTATATGACAATTAGAACCTATAAGGGTGTCAAACATGTCAAAAACACGTGGTTTGTATGTCCATGTGTGTGCATGACTGGATTATTAAACACTGGGGTCCATTTTTGTATCTTCTTATTTTCAGGAATGAAATGGTTATGGTATAGACCATTTAGATGCTTACGCACAGGATAAGCACAGCAATTAGACGCTGTGTTCCTGTCTTATCCCTCTTAAAATTTTGTGCTGCAACAGGCATCTTCATACTGACTCTTTATGCGACCTGGGAAAGAAGAATGTCTCCCATTAACAGAGCTAATATTCTTGTCCATGAGGCTATATATTGGAGTCATTAGAACAGGTAGTAGCATTGTAGATCTCATGGGGCAATTCAGCTGACTTGTGAGTGATAGGAATGCGTGAATTAACCAGGCAACTATTTCTTATGGTTTTTTTATAAATTTATTATAAAGCCCTTAAGGGTGGGGTTATGCAGAAAGTAGTGATGAAAATTATCTCCTACTGCTCTACAAGATGTCTAGGGCACAGAGACTCATTTTTATAGCAATAATTATCCATGTCTGTTCTCTCATAGCTGAAATTTCCAAAGAAGGTTATTTGATACTTCCAGATTGAATGGTGATCCTCTTCTTAATCCACCTTGTGATATTGTGTTTTTCCTTAATTCGTTGGAGAAAAGTTTATTGTATTCTTCCAGCAATTCTCATCAGACTCTGCTATTTTGGCAAGAAATATTTTTTCAGATAGGCCACCTTTGTCAGATTTAAATTACTGGTTATGAAGATAATGTAGCAATTCATTTGTTAGCATTCATGTCGCTAAATATATCATTTTGCTAAAAAAAGAAAAATCAAAGTTTCACCCTATTTGTTTATTGCATTGAGTGATATTTTTGCTAATTGTCTCTTTTGCACCAGTTATTTATTCTGAACAGTTATTTTTGGCACAGTGTCATTATGCAAAAGGATAGAGCCTGAATTCTTTACTATTTATTTCCAGGATTAGGCCAGTTGTCACTAGGGAGACTACTTATGGAATGAAGAAATCAGATTTGGCCAAAATTTATGATCTACTATTTCTAAGCAGCCTGTTTAAAGATACAGTTAAATAAATCTCAAATGAATATTACTGTAATATATTTGTCCTATTTCATTTTTTCTCATTTACCTTGTTTCATAAACATTTTGAGAAGCCTGAGAGAAGAGGGCTGTACCTTAGAGTACAACTATTAGTTAAGGACACAACATTCATTATTTTTTGGCTGCTGTACAAGCACTTTTGTGTGTAATTGTTCTCACTTCTGCTTATTCTGGTTTGATTTTGAGTATTGTCTGGTATGTGTAATCCCAAGGCAATTTCAGATGAGACATTGAAAAAAAATTTTCTGGAAGGAAATTGCCCATTTTTTGAAATCAATCCATTATCAAGAAGATTTAGTACTGTTCTTGTTAATGCATTTGTTCATTTCAAGATGTTTAGCCATTAATTCTTCTGAGATTAATCAAGTGCTAAATCAATTAACATCAGTGACATCTTGTCTGGATCTGGGGCCCACATGGCTAGCAAACAACTGTTTACTCACTTAGGATCCAATTTTAACATGTTTTACAAATATTTGACCAATTCTGTGATTTTTCCAGATGCTTTAAAATTGGCTGCTAGCTATGTTGTTTAAAAAAACAAAACAAAAAAATCCCTCTTCTTTCTCCAAATGAACTGCTATTTTGACATCATTCCAGTTTCTTTCTTTTTTATTCTTTTTTTGTTGTTGTTAAAGTTTCTGAAAAAAATTATGGGCAAACAATTGCAGACCTATTTTATTTCAAATGAGGTGTCTACTGTAGAGAGAAAATTTTAATCTGGCAATAGCTCAATTCTTAGTATAGTGAAGGTCCTATAGTATGCTACAGAAATTGGTTTGAATATTGTTCTTATGCTGTTAAATCTCTTAGGTATAAATATTCCCAAACTGCCATTCCTTGAGAAGACAACATAAAAATCTTATGAATTATACAGTAAGCAAGCAGATTTCGAGGTTGCATAAGAGACAGATTGATTTAACTATATACCGTGTTGTGTTCGGGAAATCAGACCATTCATCAAGGTTTTTTGCACCAGAATTCTTACCTTAATTTTTATGATGAAATAAGGATGGTAGATAAAACTGCGAATGGCTCAGTTTTCAAGATCTGCCATGATTATTGTTTTTAGAAGTAAACCATGATTCTGAGACATAATCTCATTTGCTGACTGAGCAACTAAGACCAATTTATGAGTGGTTAGTATTATCTTATCTACTATATCTTTACATCCTTTATCTAGGCATAGTTAGATCCACCATTAGATCCATCATTCCTCTTTAAATAATCAGTTGGGTGTGCCCTATCTTGAATCTCTCCTTGAGAAGTTGAGAGGAGTATTTCAGTGCCTTATTTTTCACCAGTAGCATGGACAGCTTGCTTTATAGACTAACAGATTGTTAAGATTCCAGATTATAAAGAATGCAGCTCTTGGGATTCCTGGAGGTCTTCCTGAAGGCCTGAAACATGTTTTTCTAAGACTTTAGACAGGCTCCCAGTGAAATTCCTGAGCTGGTATAAAATCATATTGATTTTTTTTTCTTGAAGCATGTTACGTGACTCTTCAAGCATACCCTATCTTACAAACCCTTAATGCTCGTTACATTCCATGATATTTTTTTTCTTTTTTTTTCAGTCATTTTTACCAGCTCAGCTGGATAAACAATTACTGTCATTCTAGTCCAACTCTCTAGTGTGAGAAATTCCACTTTAAGAAGAAAAATGTATCTATGGGCATATTAATGCTTTAATAAATGCTCAGGGACAGAAGGCATCAGCTCTCCTTAAAAAGAACAGAATAATTTAAACATGGGAATACCCTTATATCTTGTAGACAAAAACAGAGCGAAATTAAGTGGCCATGAATTGATACAGCTTGGAAGAAATTACAGAAAAATCTGGCTACAATTAATAAGAGATTCACTTAAAAATCATCTTCCTTCTTCAGATTATTCCATTTTCTCCTCCTGTTTCAACAACAAGCATAGACAGGACTTTCTGTGTTGACTCTAGAAGAAATACATCCCGCTTCCTGTACTGTCCCAGCTGTAGATAGAAAGGTGCTAGGTTATATCAGCATACCCATCATCCACACATCTACTGGGAAATGTTCTGTAATGGAAAAGATACACTCAGCATTAAAATCATATTACTGCAAAGGAAATGAGAAAAATATGTATGGTTAAATGGTTTGGTCCCTGTCTTTACATTATTCCTTACAATCTTGTTATATAAAAGAAGTCTGACATTTTAGGCAACTCATACTTGTTTTCAAGCATATGGATTATAAGGCTATTGGAAAGTAAGATGTGTAAAATTCAGTTATGTGCAAGTGAATGTCCTATATGTCCCAAGTTTTTCTGTCCTGTATGGAATTATGGACGATGGTTCTGAAATTGGTTTTCAGTAATTCCACCAACCCATGTGAACTTCTATTGGTTAATACCCATGAATATACATCTACGTGCACACAGAGGATAGGCTAGGAGCAATTTTTTCTATAAACAAGATGACTGCAAGTTTGCAATAACTTCTGCGTCCCTGCTGCCTTCTCCTAAAGCTGCAGCTTGTGGAAGCTGAAATTTGTCACCTGAAAACCTAACTGATGCATCTTGAATGAAAAAGGAAGTGCTTATTTTTTAATAGATTATCACATATATTCACTGGTTGCTTCCTCATAGCTTGATTTCAGCTCACAGGATAAGCAAGATTCTACTTCCATACTTAAGCACCATAAAGCACTGATCACCCAAGTATTTCCAAAAAGGTATTCTCTTGACAAAACAAGTTGTGGAAGATACGAAACAATGTGTGCAGGATGCCAATCCACACAACATACATTTATGTACATCAAACAGAGAGATGAGTGAGATTTTTCTGTGTCTTCCACTGTCAGGGAGACTTAAAGAACAAGATATTTCTGCATGTTGTTATCCTCTGTCTGCTTCCCAAAGAAATTTCTCATTGAAATTTCTAATAACTCGACTATGCGTTGGTTTAAGAGTGCAGAGTCACTCCATGTGATGGCAATGTCCCACTCACCCCAGAAAGCGAGCCACTCACAATCACCCATGGGTTGACCTTCCCCACACTGTTATGGCTGTTGCCTTGGTGTAGTTTCTACATGCAAGTGGAAACAGAGCCCAGGTATCATGCCTTAAACATAAGTGCTGAGAATAAGTCACTTGTCTGCCAGCCCAAGTGACTTGTTGGTCCGAGAGGCACGAGAGCATGCGTTGAGGAACTGAATCAAGGTTTCCTAGGTATTCAATGACTGTCTAGTCCTGGACAGTGTAGACAGCCAATACTGGGTCTGATAAACTTCATTCTGGTCTGTCTTCATCATTACAACTGAGTGGAGTTGTGCAAGTGAGTGCAGTAGGGGCAGATAATGATACTCTGAGAATGATACTAAGTGACTGGTGGTGTGCACTGCAATACTTTTTACCTCTTCGTTATTTAGTGGCTCAGTTTATCATTCCCTCTACTAAACTGCATTTTTAAATGGGATACTATTCATCTTCTTACAGATGATAGAAAATTGAGAAATTGGAAGGAGAAAGAAAAAATATTGCAATTATGGCCATGCACCTTTAGATCATCTTCTAAGAAAATAAATTCTCCTTGGATGGATCTAAGAGAAACAAGAAAACTATACTCCCTAAAGATTTGACCTAGTCCTGCAAGATAAATGGGTATTAATGTCATAGTGAGGATGCAAATGGCATCTTCTTTCACCTTCCCAGTGGACAGGTTATTAGGAATCCCTTAAAGGAATACACATCTGTGCAATCAGGCAGTTGCTCTGTAACTATTCACATTCAGTGCTGGCTGCTTGGTCTTCTTGAAGAATACACATAGACCTTCAGTGAATTCCAGGACCTGGGGTAATAGACAAATTAATAACAACAGAGGCACCTGAAATGGCTTCAATAGGAGCTGAAAGTCTAAAGGAATTGCCAACTCAGGCGTGCAGTTAGTAAGATTTAGTAGAGCTTTTCAGCAAGCCAACATTTTACTTTTTTTACCTTTGCACTGGTCAAGGTAGATAACATACAGTAGTTGGTGGTCATACAAATTACCTCTGTGTGAAGTGTACTCCTTCATCTACCCTTAAGTTTTATATAATAGAATATTATCATATATCATTATAGTCTGCTTAATGCAAACCTCCCAGCTGTATAAATAATTTCATGTAGTAATTCTGTAAAATTAGGACACATTCTTTTGAATGGAGCAAAGGAAAGCAGAGAAGAGAAATGAAGGTTGTTTTGGGTTGGGTATTTTTTAGCTTACATGACCTTGTATCCCTACATTCTGGTAAAATATGTCTGATCTGTGACTTTTGTCTTTCCCCTTTTTCATAGCCCATTTCTGACCTGGAGAGACATACAGCATATTATTGTCAGGACTTCACGTGCAGGACATCTGAATGCTAATGACTGGAAAACTAATGCGGCTGGTTATAAGGGTGAGAGCTTCCTTTCTTCTTTGCCATCGGAGGCAACATATTATTTGATATTTTTGAAGAAGAAATAATCTCAAGTAGTTTGTTTGACCCTGTGTTGTGCATAGTTTTGAGACCTTTCGGGCTCCAACTGAAGGGGCCTATCTTCTCTTTTATAAGGAAAACCTCTTAGAATGACTAAACCCAAAAATAGCAGCTACAAAATGCATTGGCCAGATCTTCTTAGTCCTTTTCAGTCCTATTTCATGCACTGCTGGCAGAAAACTAAGTAAATTGGTGTTTTTTACATTTTCCTTCTATAGCTAGTATTCCGATAAAATAGTCTAGAGTTGAAGATACAGCAGTTTCTGGATTCAGACCATGTTTTCATGCAGAATTCTTGACAATTTTGATTAAAAATGACAAGACAGTATTTTCAAATTTCTGTTTTATATGATTCACCCTACATTATTTATATTTAAGATTTCTGTCAGATTTAGGATAAAATCAAATCTTGAGCTATCAGGACTTAATGGGACAGAAATCAGACTATTCAGTCAGTTGTCACATAGTTTTCTAAAATTTTGTACAGTCTTGTAATTTTGTATTAAAGTTACATCTTTTATCTTTATTCTCTTTTGTAATGCAAGCAGAGGTAAACACTTATGCCATTAAATAAGTGACTTATTTTCAGGATGGGTTAAAACTGGACCTTGAATCCATACAACATTGTATTTCAACACAGATTGGTTTCTGATTCCCCTTCACTAAATTCTTACTGCTTTCAGTTTGGATTGCATCTAAAAAAAACCCCCAGAATTTCTGGTTCTCTTTTCATGAGAATTCCACCCAAGACTGCAGTACTTCTTTTAAGATGAGATTTGAACTATTTTGTGCTAGGATCTCGTGAGAGAAGAATGTAATATACAAGAACCATCAAATCTTTACCCTGGTTTCACTTTAAAACTGAAGGCTAGCTTTAATCTATTTCAGATCAAGGCACTGCTACCATAGAGCATCTTTAGTATATCATTCTGACCTATGACATTTCTCCTGCAATGGAATAGAAACCAAACCAGAAGAACTTTCTTTTTTGGATCCAAACCAGACTCTAACTACACACAGTAGATTTAGAAATGGGTATTTGACTCGAACCCCCTCATCACATGAAGGTTCTGACATTCAAGAGTCCGGTTTTGTCCCATTTACAAGCACATGTCCACACACAAAGACACATATAGTGAGAAATAGATACCTCCTTAATTGCAATAACATTACAGTATTTGTTATTGTGAAACATTTCCCAGGATTTAAAAAGTTTTGGCAGGAGATTGGGACTGTATTATCATTTTGTTGGAGCTATCTGAAATTCAAACAATGCTTTTCAAGTAGCATAAAGTAGAGCATTTTTTTTCCATAACTCACTTCCAAAATTCTATATTTTTATGTTTTTCCACTTGTTGCCCAAGAGAGACAAACACTCTGTGGGGCATTTCACAGCAGCTGTCACTCATTATCAAAGGAGAGGTTACACTAACACACCAGCAGTAGCAGCACTGGCAGCAGGACTTGCACTGTTGCACCACTGGAGCCTGCTTATTCTGAATCCTTGGAGCCACACATTTTTCTATGCATTGTAGCAGATAAATAGTGAGAAAAAAGGCTGAGAAAAGCTTTGTCCTCCACTTGTGCAAAATCACAAACATAGATAAGCTCAGCTGGGGGACTGGGATTCAGGAAATACAACTTGAGCTGGCAGAGCTCTGCTACAGACTCCATGGTGGAATTGAAAAAAGGAAGACAAACTAAGTGCCTCGACCTCTGTGGAGCTCAGGAATCAACCTTAACCCAAATAAAAGCACTAGTTTTAACTAAATTATTTTGGCAACTTAGGCTGAGCAAATGGTTCCAATAAAAATGCAGCTCTCTTTAAACCTCTGTTGGTTTTGGAAGAAGGAGAAGCAAAAGATTTAGATTAAATCACAACATCCAAACCTGAATTCAAAAGGGGGTTTGCACACCACTGCTGGCAAGACTGAAACAGTTTTTTTACTATTGCACGTGGCAATATTTAGTATAATATTACACTATTATCCTTCACTGTTGCCAAGAGTAACAATTAAAGTCTGTTTTTTCATAGATGAATTACTCTGATCAGACAGAGTTCCTTAAGGAATTGTATCATAATTTTGTTGATGGCAAGATCCATATTGCTTCCAGAGCATGCTCTTAACAAAGGAAGGGGTGAAGATTTTTTTTTTTTTTTTAAATTAACTGAAGCAATGACAGTCACAAGAAACAATCTGCCTTTCTTCCATGCATACTGGGGAAGAAAGAAAAAATGAGGAGAAAGAGAGAGACAGGCTTGCTCCTTTAGAAACAAGAACTGAATGGGTGGAAACAACAAAAACTTGGAAGAACCTCTCGCTCAACAAAAGGTCAGCAAGAGTTGGTAGTTGAAAGTGGGTCAGCATGCCTTTTCAGGGGGCTGTTTTGCTGGGCTGCATGGCAACCCTGTCCCTCGCTATAGTCCCTGGCAGTGTTTTGCCGTTGCAGAACACACAGAAAGAGCTCACAGATTTCATTACTGGTTGCAAAATCTCCTTTTTTTTCTGTCTTACATTCATAAAAAGAAAGATTAATTCATGAAAAACACTTAAGCCAGCTAGTGATTTGCTAAAGCAGTGCCCATTATTTGTTTAATTTTCTGGCAAGTAAACAGCATTTGTTAAATGCATGTCAATAGAATTAGCTCAGAAATGGGCAAGAATTTTTTCTTGGTAATTTTTTTATTATTGTTTTGTTGTCAGCCAGCATGTATCTTTCCTCAGGAACTTATTACCTGCTAGTGTCAAAAAGAGAGACTTGAATACTCATTTTGGGATATTCTCTGGTTAGTCAGTTGTCATATAGTTTTTCACTAGATAAAAAGATATGTTATGCTCAATTTCGCTTCAAAAACAGAGGGGTTTTCTACAATTAAAGCAGTTAATTAACTGATTATACAGAAAAATACTAGAGAACATCTGTTTTTGTGAAGATATCAAAACTGTTCATCTGGTTTTGCTAAGGCAGATTGGTATTGCAAAGGCTTCTTGTTCTGTCAGTTGTTTGGTCAACAACAGAGCATGTAACTGTATTCATAAAAAGGGAATACTGCATTAATGCCGACTTGTCTCTAGGTTGAAAGATACAGAATGAAACTGCAGTTTTAAAAGCAATATTCAAATCATCTGAACAATTCTTTATCTGTAAGTGAAACTCCAAATACTGACAAATACTGTCTCTGGGGAAACAGACCATTCGCAGTGAAGGAATACTATTAATTTGCAGAGAGAGTTTTTAGAGAATATATTTCACTCTTCCTGGCTCTGAAGTATAGACAATAACACTTCAGTACAGTGAACTAAAATGCTACTGAAAGATACAAGGAAATCAAAACTCTAGCCACTTTTTTTCATTTTCAGACCATTCCTAGGCCCAGTGGAGGTATTCTTCCTACAGAAACCAGGAGTCATCTCATTTGCCTGGGAGTAACAAACTGCCAGAGTTATGTCACATCCCTTTAGGTTACCCAAAGTATCTGCTGCTTCCACTGGAGAGTGACCATTGGAGAGTATAGGTCACTTAATGTTTTACGGCCTTTTAATATAATTGCATAATTACGATATGTAATAAAGCTGGTGATTATTCTTCTTGTGAGCAGAGCATTACCAGTTTGGGAGTGAGAAAGAGATGAGCCTATCTATCCTCCTTGATAGGAGACCTAGACTGGCCAGATTTAAATTTCTGTAAGGTGGCCAGTAACCAGACACAAATTCAGAGACCAGAAAGAAAATCTTTGCAATAATATGTACATTTCAGAGAAGACAAACAAACTATTCATAAACACACTGCTGCCTATTTTCAATAACTTTAAAATTATATTTTTAAATCATTGTTAGAAGCTGGCATAAGACTTTTGAAAAATAGCAAGCACTTGTGAATGGGTATGTCAACCAATCAAAGCTGTTCCTCTATCAAAAGACCTTCCAGTCTTACAGATGCTAGCTGATATTTTCACATGCCATTAGCAGCCAATATCAACTCCTACTCACCCCTAACGCCCATACCCATGGTGCACAGAGCAAGTGAAACATGGGCTTTGAGTTTAGCTGTTGTAATATCCTAGTTTTGGGTAGTTGGCAATTTGACACCAAACAGATGAAGTTGCCTTGGTCTTTGTAGGAGTGAGGAAGACTATATCCTATGCAAGCTAGACTAATGATTTTTTGTGCTTGAAAGATTAAGCTGATATTTTCAGGCAGACAACTTAGAATGCTGTTGGTAAGTTTCTTGTTCAACTTGTTGAGAAACAGGGGCAAATGAAAGCTATCTCACATGTGGCTTGTTTCTCTCGCTCTCCCAGGGCTGTGTTGACTCAAGGCAGTGTTTCCTAACCAGGAATACCCCTAGTGCCGTGTCCTCTGGCCACCTGCTCTTCGCAGCAGACCCATGGCTTCATTGCCAAGCCATGACACAGAGCTATTTCTGCAGCTCTGCAGCACCCAGGGAACCCCCTTAAGCCAGATTTTGTGTCCAAATACATTAGTCCTTGGAAAAGGCTCCAGCTTAGTAGTGTCGCTCTCTAAACCATTGGTGTAATGATAACATCATTAGACGAATCTGACATCTGGAGTCCTATTTACCAGACATTAAGCTACATGATTTTAATGTTGTGGGAATTACATTTATCAAGAAACAAGCATATAACATACCATTTCCAAATGTGAGCCACACAAATGAGAACCTTACTAAGTAAGGCTTTTCATGTAGGCAGCAATGAAGTTACAATAGGAAGTCCAAGGGCAATCAAAAGAGACTTCAGGGCCTTGGGATGACTGGTTAAGTGATCGGGGCACAAGCAGTGTTCTCCTCTATCCTTCGAGTTGCAGGGAATGATGAGGGAAGAAACAGGAAGACCCAGCAGATCAATAACTGGCTCCGAGACTGGTGTCACTGGCAAAATTTTGGGTGTTTTGATCATGGGTCGGTCCATACAACACCAGGTCTGCTAGCAGCAGATCAGGTACACCTATCTCAAAGAGGGAAGAGGACCTTTGCACAGGAGTTAGCAGGGCTCATTGAAAGAGCTTTAAACTTGATTTGAAGGGGGAAAGGGATAACACCAGGCTCACAGAGATAAGCCTGGGGGTGGCACGCCAGTGTTTGAGGGACAGTGTGCTAGCAAGGTCCTTCAGTCTGCTCCACGATGTGCTGGGTACGCTGGAGCACATTTGAAATGTCCCCGTACTGATGTGCACAGTACCCTAGCCATCTCAGTGGAGGCAGGGGATGGAGATCCACACAGCAGCAAAGGCACAAGGGTTGTTGATGTGTTAGAAACCACAGAAGCACTTGAGAACAGTGACATAGGAATTAGGGCTTCTCCCCCCAAAATGGTGGCAGGATCAATAACCCAACTGAAGTGCATGTACACCAATGCACACAGCACAGGCAACAAACAGGTGGAGCTGGAAGCCATTGTGCAGCTGGAAAACTATGACATAATTACAATCACATAAACATGGTGGGATGACTCACACAACTGGAGTGCTGCAATGGATGGCTATAAACTCTTCAGAAGGGACAGGCAAGAAAGAAGAGGCAGTGGGGTAGCCTTGTATGTTAGGGAGGGTTTGGACTGTCAAGAGCTTGATGATGGTGATGATAGGGTTGGCTGTTTATGGGTAAGAATCAGGGGAAAGGCCAACAAGGCAGGTATCATGGTGGGCGTCTGTTACAGACCACCCAACCAGGATGAAGAGGTGGATGAAGTATTCTATAAGCAGCTGGGAGAAGTCTCACAATCGCTAGCCCTTGTTCTCATGGGGGACTTCAACTTACCACATGCCTGCTGGAAATACAATACAGCAGAGAGGAAACAGCCTAGGAGGTTTCTGCAGTGTGTGGAAGATGATAACTTACACAGCTGGTGAGGGAGCCAACTAGGGAGGGTGCCCTGCTGGACCTCTTGTTTGTGAACAGAGAAGGCCTGGTGCGTGATGTGACAGTTGGAGGACATCTTGGGAACAGCAATCATGAAACGATAGAGTTTTCCATTCTTGTAGAGGTAAGGAGGGTGGTTAGCAAACTGCTACCTTGGACTTCCAGAGGGCAGACTTTGGCATGTTCAGGAGCCTGGTTGAGAGATTCCCTTGGGAGGCAGTCCTGAAGGGCAAAGGAGTCCAGGAAGTCTGGACATTCTTCAAGAAGGAAATCTTATAGGTGCAGGAGTGGGCCATCCCCATGTGCCAAAAGATGAACTAGCAGGGAAGAAGACCAGCCTGGCTGAACAGAGAGCTTTGCCTAGAACTCAGGAAAAATAAAAAGGGTTTATGACCCGCGGAAGACAGGGCAGGCAGCTCAGGAAGACTACAAGGATGTCGTGAGGTCATGCAGGGAGAAAATTAGAAGGGCCAAAGACTAATTAGAATGGAATTTGGCTACCACCCTAAAAGACAAAAAAAAAAAAATGTTTCTATAAATACATTAACAACAAAAGGAGAGCTAAGGAGAATATCCATCCTTTATTGGATGGAGGGGGAAACATAGTGACAAGGGATAAGGAAAAGGCTGAGGTATTTAATGTCTTCTTTGCCGCAGTCTTTAATAGTCAGACCAGTTGTTCTTGGGGTACCCAGCCCCCTGAGCTGGAAGACAGGGACAGGGAGCAGAATGAAGCCCCATAATCCAAGGGAAATGATCAGTGACCTGCTACACCACTTAGACACGCACAAGTCTATGGGATCCACCCAAGGGTACTGAGGGAGCTGGTGGAGGTGCTCACCAAGCCACTTTCCATCATCTATCAGCAGTCCTGGCTAACCGGGGAGGTCCCAGTTAGCAAATGGGAGGTTAGCAAATGTGACGCCCATCTAGAAGAAGGGCCAGAAGGAGGATCTGGGGAACTACAGGCCTGTCAGTCTGACCTCGGTGCCGGGGAAGGTTATGGAGCAGATCGTCTTGAGTGCCACCACGTGGCACGTACGGGACAACCAGGGCGTCAGGCCCAGTCAGCATGGGTTTATGAAAGGCAAATCCTGCTTGACTAACCTGATCTCCTTCTGTGACAAGGTGACCTGCTTAGTGGGTGAGGGGAAGGCTGTGGATGTTGTCTACCTGGACTTCAGTAAAGCCTTTGACACCGTTTCCCACCGCATTCTCCTAGAGAAACTGGCTGCTCACGGCTTGGATGGGCATATGCTTTGCTGGGTAAAAAACTGACTGGACGGCCAGGCCCAAATTGTTGTGGTGAATGGAGTTAAATCCAGTTGGTGGCCCATCACAAGTGGTGTTCCCCAGGGCTCAGTTCTGTTTAATATCTTTATCAATGATGTGGATGAGGGGATTGAGTGTACCCTCAGTAAGTTTGCAGGCAACACCAAGTTGGGCAGACGTGTGGATCTGCTGGAGGGTAGGAAGGCTCTACAGAGGGGTCTGGACAGGCTGGATCAATGGGCTGAGGCCAATTTTATGGGGTTCAACAAGGCTAAAAGTGCCGGGTCATGCACTTGGGTCACAACAACCCCATGCAACGCTACAGGCTTGGGGAAGAGTGGCTGGAAAGCTGCCCGGCGGAAAAGGACCTAGGGCTGTTGGTCCACAGCCGGCTGAATATGAGCCAGCAGTGTGCCCAGGTGGCCAAGAAGGCCAACAGCATCCTGGCTTGTATCAGAAATAGTGTGGCCAGCAGGACTAGGGAACTGATTGTCCCCCTGTACTGGGCACTGGTGAGGCCACACCTTGAATACTGTGTCCAGTTTTGGGCCCCTCACTACGAGGAGGACATTGAGGTGCTGGTGTGTGTCCAAAGAAGGGCAGCAAAGCTGGTGAAAGTTCTAGAGCACAAGTCTTATGAGGAGTGGCTGAGGGAACTGGGGTTGTTTAGCCTGGAGAAAAGGAGGCTGAAGGGAGACCTTATTGCTCTCTACAACTCCCTGAAAGGAGGCTGTAGCCAGGTGGGGGTCAGTCACTTCTCCCCAGTAACAAGTGATAAGACAAGAGGAAACAGCCTGAAGTTGCACCAGAGGAGGTTTAGGTTGGATATTAGGAAAAACTTCTTCACTGAAAGAGTAGTCAGGCACTGGAACAGGCTGTCCAGGAATTGGCTGAGTGACCATCCCTGGAGGTATTTAAAAGACGTGTAGGTGCGGTGCTTCGGGATATGGTTTAGTGGCAGACTTGGCAGTGTTACGTTTATGGTTGGACTCGATAATCTTTTCCAACCTAAATGATTCCATGATTCTATGATTCTGAGTAGGCAGCTGACAGCAAGAGTTCTGGAAAAGCAAATGTATTTTTAGAAAAGACAACCTAGCCATACATACATGATCAAGTCATCAACAAATTGGTGGATGTAAAGTCTGATAGAGATGTTGGCACTCACTCACTAGGTTAGGCATTAGTCTTCTATTAGCTGAACTGGTTAGATTAATCTGAGCACTTTTTGCCTTGTCGCCCCTGCTTGGAAGTTGTTTGAAGTCAGAGAAGCATTTATTTTAGCACCAGGAAAAGAGAAAAGCAAATCAGCTACAATTAATAGCTAGTCTAACAGTGAGTGGAAGTGTCTTCCCCAGCACTGACAAAACATGTATGATAGGAAAAGGTCTGTGTCCTCAGGAATCTCAAACCACATTTAAATATCATAGGAGTCACAGGGTCAATACTGTAACCTTTATCATTGCTTCATACAGAAAGCATTGCTGTAGTTTAAGAAAATACCAGAGGTGGGATTTGGAAATTAAGATAGTTCAGGAAATGTGGAGTAAAACCATGCATTTTTTAGCAACAAGTTTAAAGTGATTGTCTTTTTATTGTATGGTCACTGCAACCTTTCTAGATGGCTCTTGTTTCCTCCCCACATGCAACAATTCAGCTCACAGCTGAATAAAGTTTTCTTAAATGTAATATTAAAATTGCATTAGGAATTTTTCAGTGTTTCATATGTTAAACCCAAACAAATTGCCAGGTATCTGAACTCTGCTAGCCATTAGCAAGACCTAAAAAATCTCTTTGGGATTTGGGGAAGGTAGCTGGAAAATATATCAGACTCTGCAGCCTAGATCATGGTTATTGGATTTTTTTTTCCCCTAGCACAAATTGAGATCCATACAATGTTGCTTCCAGTTGAAAGACTTGTAAGATCAGGAATATATCCATATAGTTCCAGAGATGGAGATGTACAAAGCAGGAGAGGGAATCTCTCAGAGAAGCCGGGGAGGTGTCATTACTTCCCCCAGCCTCAAACTCTTCATTATCAAAGCTTCTCATTACTTGTCAGCTCTGCAGCACTCTATTCCCTGCTGGGTCTGAAAAGCAAGGAATGGAGCTGTGAATGTAAAACAGAGTCTAAGCAGAAACTTCAGGCCTGTGGTGGGATACATAAAGAAAAGTAGATTGACATTTTGTGTTACAGTTGGTTGCTTTCCTGGGGTCATATATTGTGAGTCAAACTTACAGGTGTTTTAAAATCTAAATTAAATAGCTCTAAAGCAGGAGTAACAGCAGGCAAAAGGCAAAATTAGGCTTTAAATTTCTATTGTAGTAGCACTCAGAATTGTCACCAAACCGTGATCAGCATTGTGGACAAAGAATTTAAAAAGATAGTGCCTCTGCTCCACAACTGACAGACTTGATGTCCATCTGTCCCAGATATAAAGCTATGCACAATTACTATGCTCTGCACCTCCTAGTATTCCAAACATTGCCAAGTGGACTGACAGCACTAACAGGATGCACACTATGGGAATGACAACCTTTGGCATTATTTTCTTTTAACAAGCGCAACTCAGACCTTCTTTGGCAAAACCCTGCAAAGGACTGGGGGCGCAAGGAGGAAGGGAAGGGATAGAAGTTTTCCGCTATGGACTCATAACCTAGGAGTCTGCCACTTAATGTGATATGTAGATTTCCATTTTGCAATATTAAGAAAGAATAACCAGGATCAACGAATTTAAAAAGTGAATGATAAACTGATACAATTCTCCAAAGTAGAATGCTTTAATTATAGACAATGAAGACTGCATTTTAAAGGAAAAGTCCTTTGAAGTTATATGCAATTGCATGACCTCTTTATATACTAATTATCAAAGCAGTACACTTGTGAGAATGTTCTAGGCAAATATCTACCCATACTTGTATACATCCATGGCAATGATGAACATCTTGTGCACAGGGTAGTTCTGTCTTTTTTAAAAAACAACAAACACCTGCCTTTGAGAATACCAAAGCTCTTCATTGCTGTTGCATTGCTGTAGTGTATTTCAGTAATTACAAAACTGGCAGTTGTTTTATTATCAGAGGGTATCCACTTTAGTGGAACTAGGATTCGGGCACGTTATGAAGCAGATCTCGTCACCTACTATACAGTATCTTAAGCACTTAGAGCATCCTGGCAGGATGTAGAATGTCTAGTAATAATAGAAGATAAGGCCCTCCATAGGACAACTCAGATCAGTTAGTTGCCTGAAGTTTATAACTCTACCGCTTTTTCCCTCCAGAAAAATCAGCTATTGGAAACTTGCTTTTAAGTCAGGGGATGCAGAATTTCATACACAAGGTCTATAACCAGCATTACTGGTCCAGCTATCAGCTATCTGGCCTATTGTTTAACTTCCTTTTGCTTCAGGTTACTGATCAGAATCTACTACAGAGCTCTATGGGAATAGTGTGAAGTCCACTTAATTAATAATTTCTCTGCTTTGGGGTGAGGTTGGTGTAGTTTCAGTTCTAAAAATAACCATCGTTATTATTAAATAAGTTGCAAAATACTTTGTTACAACTTTCTGCTTATTTGTGTATATCCTTCCTCTGCCAAAATCTGCTACAGCCCCATGCTCACTGAGGAATTAGTTTGGGTGTAAATATCCCTCTGGAGCACCGACACTTCTGAACAGACACAGCCGCTGTGCAAGACAGAACAAGAAGGATGTTCTGCACCATGTGTCTGATACACCTGACAGCACCAAAATGCTATCTTTGTGTCTCCTGCTAACGATCTGTCAGCATTTCCACTTACAATGCCTTTGACTCATCTGTCATCATCTGTTCTGAGATGAAGCCTAGCATAGAGGCTTTCACCAAAAGGTGTTTTTATTGTTTGATAGGGTGAAATGACATTTGGCTGCTTTTGAGTTATCGGGGAATCCTAAATGTACCTCTGAGGATAAATTTGCTCCTAATAGAGAAAATTAGTACATTTTCTTAAAAGGTGTTCCATGGTGCAGTCACAAAATGGCTTTTTTTGTTTAAAGAAAATTTGAAAGCTCCCATGTTTTTCAATGGATTTTTGTGCTTTTTGGAAAAAAATCCAACACAAAAAGAGTATCACTAGTTAAAAAATTATCGCTTCTATTACTGTAGATGCTTCGTAGCCAACTTTATTTTGGCAAACTTTTTTCTCCCTTCTAAATGCACATAATTCTCAGATTTATTCCATTCACATAAGCTGGCTCATTTCAAGTGATATAAATGAATGTCTTCAGTAGAGGCTTTATGATTTACAGCCAAATGCTGCTGCAGAGAAGCAGCAGCTTGTCTGTCTTAACAATCACCAGCCAGCAGTAGTCAGGTTTTCTGTTTCTGTTGCAACCCTGCTCCTTTAGAAGCAGAGAAGTAAACCAGTCTTCCTGGTCACTCTGCTGAGGTTTTCAGCAAGGCTCACTGGTATTTTCTCTGACTCTGGGGAAAATGTCCCCATATGCAGGGCACAGCAGATACCATGTGCTCGGAGGGCTGCATTAACCTGGTTTACTCATACCTAAACAAGCTTGGAGAAGTAAATCGGGAACTGATTCAGGTCTTGCTGCAGGCAGGGGAGAACTTGGCATGGCCGTGCTGGGTACCTATGGGTGCTCACTGCTGACCATGGACCGTGGGATGGCCAAATCCCAAGACTAATGACCTCTGGCTGGAAGCTGCTCACACTCATGAGAGGGGGAAGTATTTGGGTGGTACTTACTGTCGCTACTAGTAGAGTCTGACTCTATTAGTCTGATGCCCCAAAAGTGTATTTTGCTGTTAGTCCTTTTTGTCAACCAATGTCTACTCTTAATAACCATATGTGTTTTAAATTCCTGAAGTAGATAAATAGCACCAGGATGTGAATGCACATGTGATCTTGGATTTAATTCCTTAATGTGTTAAGATGGTGTATTTTAGAGCTATTTTTTAAGTGCCTGCAAAGGCTCATAGTAGGTGATGCGGTGTCAGAATTGCATGCAGAAACTATTCGCAAAGGTACGCTGGCTACTGGAGCCTCTAGTAGCTGTCCCACTAGTGTTACTGGACAATCTGTATTTTATCTTATCAATGAATAGGAGCTTTTGGCAGAGAGAAAAAAATGTAAAATCTAGAGGGCTGATCTTTTTTGGCAAATCTATTATCAGGTAAATCCACAGTTAGTATATTATTGAAGAGACTGCACTAATACAAAAATCAGAAATTGACATAAACACAACTGGAAGCTCAATAAAAGCAATTTTTAAGTGTTCTTTTAGCACCTTTCTGACCACAAAAATTGTCATAGGGCTGGAACAGCTCTCCTATGAAGAAAGGCTGAGAGAGTTGGGGTTGTTCAGCCTGGAGAAGAGAAGGCTCCTGGAGACCTTGCTGCGACTTTTCAATATATAAAGGGGGCTCCTAAGAAAGATGGAGGGAGACTTTTTACCAAGGCCTGTAGTGACAAGACAAGGGGCAATAGTTTTAAACAGAAAGAGGGTAGATTTAGATTGGACATAAAGAAGAAATTTTTTATGATGAGGGCAGTGAGACACTGGAACAGGTTGCCCAGAGAAGTTGTGGATGCCCCATCACTGGAAGTGTTCAAGGTCAGGTTTGACAGGGCTTTGAACAACCTGATCTAGTAAGATGTCCCTGCCCATGGCAGGGAGGTTGGACTAGGTGATCTTGAAAGGTCCCTTCCAACCCAAACCATTCTGTGCTTCTATGATTTTATGATACAGAGGCCCTTCAGTTTCTCATTGTGCATCTTTGTAGCTGCCACTTTTAAGACAAATCTATTGCGCAACTCTCTGTCCTTCAAATCCTTCTCTGGTGTGATGGTAAGAGTACGAACTCAATGTTCTACCATTCCTGCTGAGTCTCAAAAAATACCTGGATTTAAGGGGATTCTGTGGGGAGGGAGGACTGAGTTTGCTGTTTGCTTTGTCTTTAAGTAGAAAAAATGAGGGGTTGATTCTGTGTAAAATATAAAAATGCAAATAATGTGCTTAATCTAAAAAGCATGAGGGAGTTGGTTTTACAAGCAAGAATAAAAAAGAATGTTCTTGCACAGTTGGGTTATTGGCTTCCGAAGCAGTTATGTGTTTCAGAAATCACATCCAGTTATCACAGATTACTGGTCATAGGTTGACATGAAACAGGAATATGGCTGAAACAGGATGAATTCTAATTCAAGATCGATGTTCTCTTAGTTAGGACACGACAAAACAAAATTAAAATCGTTTAAGTCATGTATCATCATAGCATTTCTCCTTTTTTGTCCCTTAATTTTCTTTAGACAATTGTCTTTGGTTGAAGCATTTTGATATTCTAAGCAAATGACAGAAACTTAAAGTAATATAGAATTAGAGCTTTGTATTTGCAAATAAAATGTCAAATGTAAAAGAAATACCGGTGTAGGTCGGTTTGAAGTATTTATAGGATAAGAGTAACTCGAGAGTCTCACATGTTCTAGTCTTGTTAAGCAACATTTAAGAAAACCACAGTATAAGGGTCATTTTAGAGTCTTGTTTTGTCAGTATCATTTTGGATGAGACTGGATAAAGATCCTAAAGTATTGTAAATGAACAAGTCATAATAATTTACATGACAAACAGATGAATCTAGTTTAGGAAAGCTGCATAGTCCTCATTTGACAAACTGAAGTTATTACCATTTCTCTCCTGATTTGTTTTTTGATATGTGTATACAAAATATTCATATTTCCAATGCTGCTTTCACAGTATAAAAAATTAAAGGCCAAAAATATAGTAGGGAGAAAATATTCTGCAATGTTTTTTGTCAGATGAGCAAAATAGCAAGGGAGGTTTAGCGTCTAAGCTACTGAAGAGACATCTTGATGAAAGGCAATGAAACTGCAGCCTAACAAATCAAGTTTAGCTGCACTGAGGCACTGGAAATGCTGTTTTTTCAGTGTCTGGGCCCAGTTTTCATGGAGTCTGCATGATTCTGTGTTATGATTTATCAACACCAGCCATTCGTATTTCTCTTAGTCAACTCAAGTGGGATATACATGCTGCCTTTAGATTTGGGGGGAGCTTTACATACTCTTTGTATATATATGAGAAAGTTATTGAATTTTCAGTAGCAGTTTCAGACAAAAACAAAGGGATTACGAAAAAGCTGGGGAAGTCTATCCAGCAGCTGAGCAGGCCTTGACTTCATGGTGCACTAATAAAGGAAGTGCTCCAGGGATAAAAAAATGGACTTTAGCCCCGAGAAATGTTATTTTCTTTAATGATAAGAAGAGTAAAGACATCAGCTAAAACTCAATATTTGCTTTGTGTTGCAGGAGGCAAGTTTTTCTCAGAAACTTGTCCTGCATCTGTAAAGCTCTGTGTATGTCTGTGATTTTGCAGAAATATGAATGGGTCAGTTTGCATTGCTGCATGAGTAGAGAGAGGATTCAAAGACAGTTCTTTCCATGGACACCTTGATCACAAGGAGATCATGGTTTTTAGCCCTTCAGCTCAACAAGAGCAACAGTCTGCTCCTTAGTCACTAGCTTACATTACACCAACCTCACATTCCTATTCTGCCTCCGAAAGGCAAATTATCTTCTTATAAAACAGCCCTATACCCCCTCTGACATGCTCAATGATTTCCTAGCAACAACCGAGCCCAGTAGCAATTCACAGCAATTCATTACAGTGATAATGTAGAGCACCTAAGTGGGTATGTGCAAGCTTCTGGGGCATTTTGCACTTGCAGTCAACTTATCTCACTCTGCAATCATCAGTATCTTTCAAATATTGCTTTTCTATCTGGGTTACCAGAAGTGAGCTCAGTACCATTTGCATACAAATCAGTAGTAGTTACAGAAGTTTCCCAGAAGACATTTATGGCCCTGTGTGGACCATTGAGGTAATTTTTAACCTCTGGGAGAGGCACTCTGGCATAGAGTTCACAGAAGTACTAGCATATACACAGATGAAGGGGTGCAATTTGAAGGCAGTAGGAAACAAAATCTTCTTTCTTCTCTAAGACACAGGGGATCAACTACTTTTGTTAACTCTGTGATTCTTTCCTAAATTGCTATTATTTAGTCTTTGAAAATTATGGGCCTCTGCTGGTACCTGCAGCTGCTAACCAACCCACTGGATCAAGGGCTTTGAAGTGCAAACATTGCAGACAGCCAAATGTCAGCTGCCTGGAAGCTTACCACGTGGACAGATTTAGGAGCACCCCTGACTGTCAGGAAGTTTTTATTTCAATGGAGAGGCCTTTCAAGGAAAAAATGTCTGTTTCAGCTATGGAAAAAAAAGCCAGCAGGTGCAGAACTTCTCACTCCCACCTCTGCTCTCATGCAAGAGAGTTTAAGCATTGAATCATGGACAACTAACACAACCACATAAGCTTGAGTGGTATTTTTTTCTCCTGGATGAAAAATGAACACAATACTACCTTCCAAGTAATTTTTAGGGTAGAAAAGATGGAAAGTTCAGTCTCTAGATTTTATTTGTATTTTTAATGTGCATATTAGGGAAAAAAATTTCTAGGGAGAGGTGGCTTAAAAGCCACTTTAAGTTTCCATCAGAAGGTCACTGCCTGGTGTTGGCAATGTTAGGTGCTCTTCTGCCCTTATTTCTGGGTGAGAGAAGGTGAGTTGAGGAGAAATTTGGCTCTTCTTTGAACTCAGTAGTTGGGTTGAACACACAGCATCTTACAGCCAGACATCCTGAGCGCTAACCCAATGCAGGTTGCTACCTGTCAGGAATTAAAAATGCATTTTCCATGGGTTAGCTCAAAAGATTTTTCCATTCATGAAAATTTAACCCCTCACTGTTTAAATGCAGTACTATACTGAGTAACTGTGTACAGTTACTGACCATGTGAGTTAACACTCTTGTTCTTCCCACTGTTCTTCGGAGCAGACAGAATTATTATTAATTGAAATTTTAAATATCAGAGCAATGCATGTAGTGTACGAAGAGACAAATGACTTCACATATAAATATGCTGTCATCAGCAGATGCAGTTTTTGCAAGATGACATCTGTGACCAAGGAGATTTCCATCCCAGGAACCATCTTCACAGTACAGTTTCTCCATCTAAGCTTTCCTTGCCCTTTTTCTGGCTGCCTCCACCCATGTGTAAAAATAGGATGTCTCTTTCCCTGTCCATTTGTTTGTGGAATACATTAAAGAGAATTCAGAAGTCTGAAGGAGGGCTGAATTTAATTATTTTCATATATTTTAGTCGTTGTGTTTCATTTCTGAAAACGGTACCTACCTCATTTGGCAGAAGAGCTGTGTTTAGTTCTCTCCAAATGAACATTTCCATTCTATGTGCACTTCAGTTTGGGGCTAAAGAGGAAGGAGATGGGAAGAAAAACAGTTCATTACGCCTTGCAGTATTTTCCATTGAGGAACCCTCTTCATTTGGCAGTTGCAGACAGTATTAGATACCGCCATATTTGGAAGATGGGATCCTGAAGCACTGATTATTTTTATGCTTTGAACTGCTATTTGTTTGACAAGGTTGGGGTTTTTTTGGATGGAGTCCTTTGAATTCTGGTTTGGCAATGAATGGAGGCTGCATTCACAAACCCTCTGCAAAGTGCAGTTGGAAAGACTTACACCGTGCCTTGTCGCGTTACTGATTAAAATAGCACTTATATTTTTCTGAGGGTTTTCTGGTAGCACTGTCTGTGGTAACAAGTAAAACTGATTTATTAATATTTGTGATCTAAACTCCTCCCTCTGGAAGCTTTTTTCTTTCAACTTCTCCTGTTAGAACTTATATTAAGAGCCCTGACTGTCACAATAAAACGACATGGCTAGCAGCTCTTTCTAATTCATCCAAATCCATTTGCGAGCTTCTGTTTTGATTGGAACAGCAACCAAAAACACAGAGCTGATTCAGTGAGTGAAACTTTTAGCCTTTGTGAACTGCTGGAACTCTTGACATAGTTACATCAAGTTAAGTACTCTTAAAATTACAAAAAAGTGAAAGACAGAATTGGCACAAGTCTGTTGGAAATACTTCACCTCATCTAGGTGTTGGGCATCTGAAAGTCTGATTTTTTGTATCCTAAGAAAGATGATGCTTTAAAGCCTTCTGCTTTTTTGAGTAGAAGCCATTCCAGCATTAAAGTTAAATTACTAGGCATTGAGTTTCTTGCAAGGGGACCATTGTTGACTCTCCATGGCATGAAAGGCAGATAGAGGTGAGGACGTAACATCCAGGAATGAACGTTAACAGAGTGCTACTCTCCAGGCATGGATGCTGAGTACCACTGTGTGTGTGATGCATGCAGTAGGTAATATCAGAAGTCGACAGCAATGTTAACAGCTCTCTCCAGCAGTAACTTCATCTGCAGATATGTCCTTCATCTTCAGATCTACAAAGGAGGGAGAGCAAGAAGCCTTTCTGACACAGACTCTGCATAAGAACCGGATTATCTTTAGGGTCTTGGACTTCAAATACCATTGCTTTTCACCCTCATCATGCAGACAGCTTTAGGGAGATGTTGGATCTAGCTGGTTGGCTGGCCAGTGGCAACCATGCTTCATACAGCAATAGGAGAGCATCCACATGCTGCTTACACTCAGGTTAAGAC
Organism: Theristicus caerulescens; assembly: GCA_020745775.1. Classification (NCBI taxonomy): domain Eukaryota; kingdom Metazoa; phylum Chordata; class Aves; order Pelecaniformes; family Threskiornithidae; genus Theristicus; species Theristicus caerulescens. The sequence continues at coordinate 39,209,230 of CM036583.1, read as the reverse complement.
TGTACAGCAGTTACAAAAGACATCTGTTCCTTCTTAAATTTATTGTCTCAGTTACCTTCAATATTTACATACATGCATGCATTTGGTATTTGAGTAACAGAAATAACCCTCCTCTGGTTCTTTACACCTTTTAACATTATGCCATATAAGAGGACTGGGCTGAATTAAGGCACATGGACAAAAGGCAATCGGAGGCAATTGTACTCCCTGGTGTTCTACAGTTCTGGTCCACGCCTCTCATGGTAAGGCAGTGTAATTCATGATGGTCATTTGCTGCTTCTGTAATAAAGCAGTGAACAGATTCAGTGAACAAATAAGATATAGTTATTATTGTTTCTAGCAAGGTGATTTTTGAGCTTTGTGCAAAAGCAAGGAAGAAGTAGAAAAGAAGCGGTTCCTGTTAGGATATGACTCTCTGGAATTAGTCTATGATGAAAAACAAGGGTTTATGCTATAATTGCAACCATTCTGTTTGTACCTTGCAGTGAGCCACCTCTATGGATTTGGACTGATGGATGCTGAAGCAATGGTGATAGAAGCAGAAAAGTGGACAACAGTCCCTCCACAGCACGTGTGTGTGGAGAACACAGATCGGCAAATCAAGTAATACCTGCTGCCAAAACTCTTGCTGGCATAACTTATGGAAAGAAATTGGGTATAATTTACCCCTCCCTTGCATTGTGTATAATGTGTCATTTTGAAAGCTATACTGGGGATCTCTGTCACCTTCACTAAAGTCAGATCATTTGCGTGTAAAGGTTGTTCTCTGTAGTGCTTGGAAAAAGTCCCTAGCTTAAAGAATGCCCCAGAAGTTGAAGGTGTAAAACAAGCTGGGCTGGATAATGATTGATTCTGGTATAGATGATGCACCGAAGAAGAATGTTTGGTTGAGTGCACTGCAGTCACCTTTGTAAGATGAGTACAAACTTATCAGTCCAGGATCTAACAAGCAAATACTCTTTTTATTAAAGTACTATATGATGTTATCTCTCTCAAACAGTCTCAGGAGAGTCTGTAGCTCAGAGGCTAGGACTAAAGTGCTTTCTGCTTGCTAGGATAGGTTCTTTATAGAGCCAGTCTTAAGAGCAAAATTCTGTGTATGCACTCTGTGGATACAGAGACAGCATCAGTCATAAGGCACGCTTCCAAAGCATTAAGATTATTGTTCGATAAATATGCTCGACAGGCTCAATCTATAACTGGTATAGTCTGCAAGGATGTCGTGCCAATTTAAACCAGCTGAGTCAGATGCCATTTGGTACAGTTAACGTGTAATACTTGCTATTACGTAAGCAAGGACTATGTCTATGCCAGGCATTTCCTGGGGCTTAACAACCAGCTGTGATCCCATGACAATCCCAACAATTCTCAGCTGGCCACTAATCCACAAAAATGCTCTGTCTCAAAGGCTTATTCCTATTACAGGTTTTTCACTTGTCCTCTTTTAGCATGTGTACATGCTTAACAGAAAGCCAGGTAGTTGCCATTAGTTGCGGTAAAATAATTACCCTGTGGTGATAGTTTCAGCTAGGAAATAAGTGTTAAAACTAAGGGTTATAAGCTACTGATTTCTCAGAAACAATTGTCAAACACTGTCATTCACTACTAAGCAAAAAAAGATGTGGTTATCTTATTTTACAGAACATGAAAGAAATGCTGATGTTGCTTTGTATGCTTATGTTATAGAACAATACGACCTGACAGCGTTGTCCGTTCAATTTACAAAGCCACTGGCTGTTCAGATAATCCTAACCACCATGTGATCTACTTAGAGCATGTCGTTGTGCGCATCACTATTACTCACCCTCGACGTGGAGACTTGGCAATTTACCTAACCTCTCCTTCTGGAACTAGGTCACAGCTCTTGGCCAACAGGTATAGTATGACAATGCAACTTCACAGTCCATTCAGCATGCAGAGCCTGCACTGAGATTGCAGCATCAGCAGAGAACAGTCAAGTCGTTACAGTAGGTTCGCTGGCAGGCATAGGCTAATTATTTTTTCTACGAGAGATGGGGAGAGTGAAGTGAAAATGAGCTCAAAGATGGCAATCTTAGTCTTTATCAGTAGAAGAGTAGGCTGTAAAGCTGTTGAAGGACATCATCTCCAAAACAAATATTAAGTCAATTTTGATAGTCTTGTGTGACTCACCAATTATTAGATGGCTGGAAATGTGAAGAAAATAGTAACAGGCTCAGTGTTACAGAAGGAAGCTGAATGAAGTGTGTTTCTACATACTATTGGCACTTATTTTTCATTTTTCTCCTTATCCTTCATTCACTAGTAGTAAAAATCAGACAAAATAGTAGTTCTCTACTACTATTTTCTTTAAGCTTTGTGAGTATGGTTATGACTTCTGATGTTGCCAATTTCCATATCCTTTTTTTGCCCTTGCGTATTAGTATGCTCAAGCCATGAAAGGCTCCTAGTAGGACAATGCTGAGAAGTTACGCTAGTACTTTGAAATTAATGGGTCCTATTAAAATTTTTAAAAGTCAGCCATATCCTTCATCCCACGTGTCTGTGATGGATACTTGCTTTTGAATGTCCACCCACTCTAACATCAACCACTAAGAGAGATCAGTCCTTTTTCTTATCCTGTCACCTCTCTGTTATGTTCTTGGAGAAACTGTGACACTACATCAAATTGTCTGTTTTTCTCCAGACTGGACTCAAGCAAGTATCTCTTTATCCAATGGAGTATTTCCAACATTAGTGCAATTTGGTCCCTGGAGATGAGGGGCAACATTTTGTGTATTTGTGCTCAGCAAATTGAAAGACTTCCCAGTGATGTTTCTGCTTCTCTGGTCTACTAGCAGAAATTTTCTCGGAAGAAAACATTGGCAGTGCTTCCCAGATAAATCTTGCTAAATCAGTGATCAAGAGCACTGCCTCCTACCAGAGATGGTTAAAGCACTAAGAAACCCCAGAAACCTGTTTGTTACAGTTACAATAAGCAATGCTTCTATACTTCTCCAACTGGCTAGAAAATCTTCTTCCTAATGAGACCATAGTATGATAGGGAAAACATTTTCCTTGGTGACTAGCAGATTTAGATGACTGCCATTCTGCTGGACACAGCGTGGCTTCCACACAAAAGTTGATGTTAGCTGATGTTATATGTCTCAGAAACAGCAAAAGCTGCCAGGTGTCAAACCTAAGTTGTGAGAACTTTTCTGCCGTCCCACTCAAGTCTTCACAAAAGTTTATATCCCCAGTCCTACTCTTCAGGGCTTTTAATGAATTGGGAGTTGCCTGCTTTCCAGAGTGCCTTGTCATCCACATTCCCCCAGCCAGATTTGCTGATATAGTGACTGTCTAGCCCTGGAGACTTGATTGTCTTCCTGTCCCTCAGTGGTAGAAGGACTTACCTTTCCTCTTGAAAGGAAGGACCTGTTCTGGAAACAGGTGGAGCTCAAATGGACTGGTTTCTGATTGAGGTGTGAACCCACATTTTCATTAGATATTAGGTTAATTTAAAAGAAAAGATACACTGAGAATACTCTTCAAGCTGTGGACATTAATTCATCAAATGGAGAGAAAGTTGTCCTGGAATTTTGGGGTCCTCTAGAATATCTCCTGTGTTTCATTATGAGTGTTGTCAGTGCCTTGCTGATAAAGCATGTGGGCACACACATCTATGTATCTCCCTGCTACACTGAACAAAGAATTTGTCCTCTGCTAACCAGTGCAGTGGCAGACTTCTACCCTCTCAGCAGTTATGAAACAGGATTTTGTTTTTCTCTTTGAAGAAATTCTTCTTTAGTTTTCTATTCCATTTTCATGCAGTAGTTCTTCTATGCTTCAAAATGAAAAAAATTAGAAGTCCTCCAACTAGGTATCCAAACAAAACAATCATCTCGTGTAAACCCAGTGGTCTTAACACAGCTAACTTTTGGCTCTAGGCTTTCATGTCTTGCAGCTGACTCACAGCAAGTGAGAGAGAAAGACATTCCAGTATTCACAGTTCACCTCTGGTGATGACTGGTATGTGGAATAGGTACAAAGTTTAAATCAATCAGTCTCTTTGTAACCCCTGCACCTTAGAAAGTAATTTTTTTATGTACCTGTGGTAGAGAGAGAGAACGCAAATGTATGTATTAAAATAAGGTGATGTTCAGCTGTTTCTTATCCTGTACTATCAGAAGGCTAAGCAGAAAACAAAGAAACCTGAAAGGCCTTTTAATGTTTTGCCACTTTCCAAAAAATTATTCATGACAGAGCAAATACTCATACAACCACACCAGAAATTCCCTTCGTATGCAAGCTTCAGAGATATACTAACTTGTCAGTCACATTTGACTGAAACAAAAAACTCTGGGCTACTAGTATTAAGGAATAAATGTATTTTGCAAACTCTAGGTCTGAAATACCTAGCACCTTCACAAGCCCTTTCTTAGGGTAAAGTGATGGATATGGGCACAGTACTTTTCAAAATGGTATTTCAAGGCTTGTTTTATTTGGTCTTGCTGGAAGAAGTCTTATGGGTTAGTTGTCTTGCAATTAGTAGTATACTGAGTGTTGTTGAGCATATATGTTTTGACATCATGTTATAAAAAAAAACTTGGAGTAGGAGTGTTATTCACTAATATGAGAATTTAGTTATGAGGCATTTAATTTTTAAAGTATTATTGATGAGGGCATCAGAATAAATGCATTCAAGTACAAGTAGCATGCAGGGATGCATTGACAGCAAGTGGTCTGTTTTTTTTTTCTATCGGCAAAGGTCCCAGAGGGTGTTGTACATTGCTACTACCCAACTGAGATGCTTTTCTCAGACATACAAGACCTTTTAATGCACACATACATGATTAATAGCAGCAATACCAGCTGTTTTTACTGAACCCAGGGAAAACCTCATTGCTTTACCATTACTCATCTGGGTTTAATTTGAAACAGTTTGCTGGTAAAATGTCTTAAAGTGCAAAAGGTATATTTTACACACGTGCACTTCTTCTCCACCAATTCTGGAAGAAGAGTCATTGTGTAGTTTGTGGTGCATTGACGAGTAGGTCCCTCAAGGCAATATCTGGCCTTTTTTCTGCATATTTTATCCTTAATGTTGGCATCCCCTAAAATGACTTCAGTAAGAAAACTTGTTAGTCAGAGGAGATGTGGATTCCTTTGCAGGCATTTGGTGGATTACACTGTCACTGGCTTGAGCCTCATGTGCATTCTTCAAAAACTGCATTACAGGGAACATCTGCTTTGTTGTTTGGAAAGTACTAAACATGATTACATTGGATGTACTGCAGCAGAGGAAAATACGGGCTTGGAAAAAACTGGCTGGTGTGAGGATGAGGCTACAGTTAAGTCCAATGGGGAACAGTATCCCCTTTTTAAAAACAATTGGCCGTTGGATTTGGCAGCACAGGTTTCTGAGTGTTTTTGAGACATACCAAGGTCAGTTCTAACAGACACTCAGTACAGGGGGGCTATGGAGGAGAAACTAAATACAAAGAGGACAGAAGAAAACTTAGGGCTTGTTTGTCTCCCACTGAAGTCATGACTTGTTTAGTTCTTGCCCTTTAAATTTAAAGCAGCTGCTGCCATTTGCACTGCGTAACTGAAATTTTTTAGCCACGTGGTGGCAAGTTTCCAGGCCACTAGCTTCCTATGCTTATATGGCACTGACATTAATAATACCTCTGTTCAGTAACAAAAGCAAGTATTTTCCTCACCATATTTTTCCTATCATGAAACCTTAGATAATCAGTAAATTTTGATAATACCCTCCTCCGCGGGAAACTCTTAGATCAAAAACAAGGTATTTCTCATCTAATCTTACTTGCTAGCTTGCTTCATAAAAAGTCTTGGTGATCAGAAGTAGAGGAATCCTTTTCATTATAGAAAAGGAGCACATTTTGATTTCTGGACTGGTCCATCTTACATCTTTATTGCAGTTTACACATTATACTCTCATAACAAACCCAACATTTTATGTATCCAAATATGATGAAAAGGATAGGGCCAACCTTCACGTTGAGTCTCACTGTTACAGTAACTGAAAAGGACTCTGGTGGTATTATTAAGTCCAGGATGAATAAACAATAATCCTCTGCTTGTACTATGCCTGCAGGATGAAGCAGTTCTTCTCCCAACTCATACTTGCTATGTTTTATTTCATTCAGGTTGTCTATATCTTTTTTTCTTTTTTTTTTTATTTGGGGGGGGGGGGTGAATAGACATCCCTCTACCTTTCTACCATCCATTCTTTGAACAATTGCAACGTCAATACCTCTAAAAATCCTTTTTGTTAGACCCTGGCAGTATTAGCAGTAGATAGGGTGGGGAGTTCTGGGGATACTACAGACACAACATCAATTTAAAAAAAAAAGTAAACTTTCTTTTTATCAAAGAGGGGAAAAAATACTGTTGATTTGCCCAGCTGTGCAGAAAAGACTAATGGGGTTTATGTGCAAAAGAGTAAATGAATGAATGTAAGTGACACTATCCTCTATGTAATTCTAAAACTGATCCTGGAACTTGCTCAAAGAAAAATGTGGAAGAAGAATGAAATGCAGTATATCTGAGATTTAGAGCAACAGATACCTTTCTTTGATGACTGAGACTAGTAACGAATTCACCAGGGATCTGCAGAGTAGGCATGTATTGGCTTTTAGAATTCAATACCTCAAGTTCAGTTTTAGTGGAACATTACAACCCATTATTATTGGATGCAGGGGGAAAAATAGTGACATAGTGGCAAAGAATGAGGAAAAGTTTGAGGTACTTAATGCCTTCTTTGCCTCAGTCTTTAATAGTCAGACCAGTTGTTCTTGGGCGGGGAGCAGAATGAAGCCCCATAATCCAAGGGGAAATGAGTAGCAACCTGCTACACCACTTAGACACGCACAAGTCTATGGGATCCACCCAAGGGTACTGAGGGAGCTGGTGGAAGTGCTCACCAAGCCACTTTCCATCATCTATCAGCAGTCCTGGCTAACCGGGGAGGTCCCAGTTAGCAAATGGGAGGTTAGCAAATGTGACGCCCATCTAGAAGAAGGGCCAGAAGGAGGATCTGGGGAACTACAGGCCTGTCAGTCTGACCTCGGTGCCGGGGAAGGTTATGGAGCAGATCGTCTTGAGTGCCACCACGTGGCACGTACGGGACAACCAGGGCGTCAGGCCCAGTCAGCATGGGTTTATGAAAGGCAAATCCTGCTTGACTAACCTGATCTCCTTCTGTGACAAGGTGACCTGCTTAGTGGGTGAGGGGAAGGCTGTGGATGTTGTCTACCTGGACTTCAGTAAAGCCTTTGACACCGTTTCCCACCGCATTCTCCTAGAGAAACTGGCTGCTCACGGCTTGGATGGGCATATGCTTTGCTGGGTAAAAAACTGACTGGACGGCCAGGCCCAAATTGTTGTGGTGAATGGAGTTAAATCCAGTTGGTGGCCCATCACAAGTGGTGTTCCCCAGGGCTCAGTTCTGTTTAATATCTTTATCAATGATGTGGATGAGGGGGTTGAGTGTACCCTCAGTAAGTTTGCAGGCAACACCAAGTTGGGCAGACGTGTGGATCTGCTGGAGGGTAGGAAGGCTCTACAGAGGGGTCTGGACAGGCTGGATCAATGGGCTGAGGCCAATTTTATGGGGTTCAACAAGGCTAAAAGTGCCGGGTCATGCACTTGGGTCACAACAACCCCATGCAACGCTACAGGCTTGGGGAAGAGTGGCTGGAAAGCTGCCCGGCGGAAAAGGACCTAGGGCTGTTGGTCCACAGCCGGCTGAATATGAGCCAGCAGTGTGCCCAGGTGGCCAAGAAGGCCAACAGCATCCTGGCTTGTATCAGAAATAGTGTGGCCAGCAGGACTAGGGAACTGATTGTCCCCCTGTACTCAGCAACAACTTTATCATGGCAGCTCAGAGATCTCCATTACTTCATAAAACTAACTGTTATAATGAGATGTAAAATGGAAATTAAAAAAAAAAAAAGTGTATGCATACATTTTAAATAAATCTTCTTTAGATCCACGTCCAGAAGTTTTAAGTGATCTTCCCTGACACATGTAGGTGAGAAAGCTTCTGAAGTGCGCATGTGCTCCCTGGCCATTTCTTTTTTTCCTGAATACTTCAGTGCAGGCGGGCAGTATGGTCTGGCTGAAGCTCTGGTTAAGTCAGTTTGGGGTGTCTGCAGTTCCTCACAGGCTACATCTCACAGGGAGCTGGTGGTTGAACCCTGTGAAGAAGAGCTGCTCTAAGGAGAATAGTTGACCAAAGCATTTTCAGGTGCAAGCCTTGGGAAGGCACTCTGTACTCTTTTCAAACTGTGAGCTCACTTGAAGTCTTGTGGCGAACGAGACTAGTAGGCAAGGACCACTTGCCTGTCAGGCTGCCAATTTAGTATGCTGGAGCACATCATAAACAAAGACTGCTTCTTCAGAGGAGCAAATAGCCTTCTCTTGCCCCCTACTCCACTGCAGCCCCAGCCATCAGCCAGTGCAGGACTTCCTGGCTCTCGATGTGGTCAGTTCAATATACAAGCATGGCTGTCAGTCAGGTGCAGCCACACCTTCTGAGATGGAAAAAAGATCCTGATAATAAAAAAGCTCCTTTTATGCATTTACCTTTTGTTGTTCGTGATCAGTGATGGTGGTGTTACCAAATGGATCCCCTACCCCGACTCCCTTCTCTCACATGAAATTAAAAATTAAAACAAATTAAAACAAATTCTTCACAGCATTTAGGAACTTTAGAGATTCTTTGCTAAAAAGCTGATACACTTGTTTTTAACGATAGTAGATTTAGCTGTGAGAGATTAGCCTTATGTTCCCAGTTGTGGAATTCCAAGAAAGTGGCTAATTGCCTTTCTCTGGGTCTAAAATTTGATTACAGATGAATATTTCTGCTTGAAGTTATATTCTTAGACAGAAAGGCGATGCAATTTCTAGGCTGAAGTCATGGCAGTGGAAGAGGCCAAGACTCTTGAATTTGTTTTAAGGAAATAATTGTTTTACTCTGCACTCTGTAACATATATATTCTTATATAGACCTACATATGGCATGTGATGAGTATTTCATAAAATTTCTCAGAGAGAGAAGGGTCATTATTTTTAAATGTAATGCATTGTAAGCAGCAGCCCCTAATTAGTTTCTCTGGATATAGTCAGTCATGTAGTCACATCCATCCTAACTGGAATGTCCTGTTACTAAGAGAGGTCACCTGAGTAACTGAATAACAGATCTGGCATTCTTTGTGGTTATGTTAACAAATAAGTTATAAATATTCAAATGCTTTACTCACTTTGGTACTTAAAAGCGTGTTACATGCATGAGCACAGGTGTTGCACGTGTATATGATCATGGTCATAAAAATCAGCAGATTATTCTAATAATCTTGTTTAACTATTTTAATCTATAACAACCTGTAATAGTCAACTAACAATTCATCAGACCATATATTAATAATTTACTAGTCCATAGTAAGCTGTGTGTAACTGTGTCCTTGATATGAATTTTGACTCAGTATCAAGCTGACAAATAACAAAATCAATTAACTATCTGGACTGGATCCATGCTCCTTAAAAGAGCCTATTCCATATGTGTTTCTTTCTGAATAAGAAAAAGTACACCTGAACATTTGGTCATTTCATTCATTCAACACCATTGAAAGGGAAATGCATGTGCGGCCTCACAGGTTCTTTGATTTGAGAGTTTAGTGCATAAGCAGAGCAACACAAAAATACTTGGACAACATACACATACAGACAGCCTCAGTCAGTTTCTACTTTTTTTTTAGCTGTTCTTTTGATCTGTCTATAGCTTTTTGACTCATTTGTAGAATCTTTTGTAGAAACACAGTTCATACATTAAAAGATTCCAATTTAAACCTTACTTTATAAAATTCAAACCTTTTCCAAAGAAATATTCTTTCAAAAAACTAGTCAATTTTCTATGAAAGAATATTAATGGATTTTTCCCATTTCCATGGATGGAGATATGAAAGCTTACAGCTTCAGCCATAGCGTATTTTAGGTAAAGGTGTTTTTATATACCTATGGTAAAGTCATAAGAAATTTTTGTCTCTTTCTCCCAAAATTACTTAAAAGAATGATGCAATATTAAAATGGAAATCTGACAGCAATTTAAAATTCCAAAACATGACAAATAAACACCCTTAAACAAAAATACTATGGGAAATATTGGACTAATTACAGTAAAAATAAACAGCGACTTGTGTTTCTATGTATGTGAATGGAAGCTCAGTGAACATAGAATTTACAGTATAATTGCACGGTACTTACATAATACTATATAATTTAGGTGCCACAATGGCAAAGAGGAATATTGCTTCCCTGACGGATTGAGAGGGTGTTTAGAAAGTAATACATTAGTTATCAGCAAAACATGGTATGACAATTTGACTAACTGTTGGAAATAACCTACATAATTACTTAAATTGAACATACCCACGTGCAAACACTGGGTAATAACTGCATAATAATTTCTACCCTTCCGTAAATGATGCGTGCCATGTGTTTGTGAGATGTGCTGTATTCAAACAACTGATTTAACAGTGACATGAAACAGGCCAATTCTGCTGGCAGAATATACGTATATATGTATACACACACAGAGACACACACACAGAGAGGCACAGAACTGCATCAGAAGAAAATCTCACGCAATTATCAGTGAAAATGAAGCCTAATTCTAATTATACATCTATATTTTAATTTAATGTTATCAACACTAATAAAAAAGAGTACTATTATAGGCATTCATTTAAAATGGAAAAAGATTGCACAAATGAGAGCATGAAAATCAGCTTTGGACTGAGTCCTATACAGTATACCAGGCATGCAGGTCCATACAGGTCCTATTGAACTAAGTGTGGATATGCAGTACCTGACCCCATGCCTTTGACTGACCAAAGTTTTCAGCAAGAAGTATGGCATTTTATTCACATCCTGTGTGGCGATTTTTACCAGAAATTGACACATACTTACATTGCTACAAACCTATCCTGCTTTCCCAATGTTTGCCCAACTTCACAACCTTTTGAGAATAGAGCTTGAAATTAGCTTAGAAAATAACAGCAAAGAATCAAGTGAGTGTGAAATATCATAATATTTTTGTAGTCTAATATTAGATTTTTCTCTATTTTATAGAAAAGGGTTTTAAATCTATTGGATTTTCTACTGTGGAGATCTTGTTTTACAAAAAATATTTAAGCATAGCTATTACCAGTGGAATTTTCACACATAAAGACCAAATTAAAATAGTGATAAATATATATACATACATATATATGAGTGTGTATATATATCTATTTTTTAAAGCTGAGCCGTGCCGTTTTATTGGAGGCAACAGTCTTGATTAGAATGCACCTCCCATGAATAGCTTTGGAGTACCAGGCAACATGCTGTGAGCACTGAATAAAAGTGCAAATTCTCTTGTGTCTTTCCAAAATCTCATTAATAAATTCCAGTTTTAGGTAATAAAATCTCTGGCCAGTCCTCCTTCCCTTTGCCCCATGGGATCAGCATCACATTGCAGCCTCTGAACTGGGCCCCCATACTAGAAATTATCGTAATCCAGGCCTAAGCTGCAACCTCTTCACCCAAGACCTGAGTAATTAAATTATGGTAATGTTGTTGGTTAGATGAAACCATCAGATGCCAGTAGCCTCTCATTTTTACCCAAACTCAATTCTGTCAAGTGTTTGGAGAGAGTGATACCTTGGTCAGTTGAGGATTAAGACCAATGTCTCAGTTACATTTTATTTCCTCACCAGAAGTCACATATATTAAATTGCTCATATTGTCTCAGTCACGTGATACTTTTTATTGGTTTTAATCCCCTTTTAAGTATTCCAATCCAAAGCCAAAAATAAATGTTACATAAATGTTCCAACTTATGAGTTGTTAGTATTTACATCACACTGTTAAAGCAATGGATATGCTGTATTGTGAGCACTTTTCTCAGGACACATAAATCCTATTAAACAATATTAACAATTTTTTTTTTTTTTGCAATGAATTCTCTTTCCGTTCTCCTTCATGTTATGACAAATGATGGCATGTAAAGAATCTCTTCCATCAAAACAAGAAACTGTTGAATGTACTTGAAATATGTGTAAGAAAACCATCATGAGCAACATTATGTAAAGGCACAGATGAATGAACTGGCTAATTAGTACATCATTCAAGAGTTTGCAGACTTGGAGGCTTAGCTCCCCAAATAAAATGGTTCACTTAAAATAATGTCATGATTTATTTTAGGCTATTTGATCATTCCATGGAAGGATTCAAAAACTGGGAGTTTATGACTACTCACTGCTGGAGTGAAAAAGCAGCAGGTGACTGGATCTTGGAAATCTGTGACACTCCATCTCAGCTGAGAAATTTCAAGACTCCAGGTATGACTCTAACCTTTATTTGGGCTCAGTGAATTCAGAAGAATGCTTGCAGTTGCTAATACTGCCTTGACTGTTTTCCAACTTTTATTTACAGCTGGAACATCTCACTGGTTTTAGTGTGAAGGCAGAGCTGTGAAGAGCATTATTCTTAATTTCAGTTATCAATACACTCTTCATTTTTATGTTGCTGCTGTTTGCCATTTAAGACACATGGTTCTCTTTTATTCTGAACTTACTTTGGGTTTCCATGGAGAATTTCATCTTCTTAGGGGTAAACTGCCCTCTTTCTTGCAGTCAGATGTGTTGCCTCAAAGTGTAAAAAAAGACTTCAGCCATTTAGAGCTACATCATACCAGGCATGAATTCTTCAAGCAGAGACAGACCCCTGTACTATCTGACAGGTTACCAAGAGTCAGTGCTTTAAACAAAGCCAAATTTTTACTAGCCACAGTTTTCAAGGAAAAAGATATGAAACTTCATGTGCCACATTTGAAATAAGTTATACTATCTCCATATGCAGGCATCTGTTTTCTTGGATGTTGAATATAGATTTATCAGACAGGTCTTCAACATAAGTTAGAGCAGCACTGAGTTACTCTGCTGTATTCATACTGCCTGTGACATTCACGGCTGATGTGGGGCCCATATTTACTTGGCCTATATCAGCTATATAGGGCCCAGGGATTTATTTTCATGTTTCTCTTTGCTTTGTATTTTTTATCCTACCCATAAGAAAAAGTGTCATTTATCAGTGTTTACACAACTAGAAAATCCCACTATGCAAGAGAAAGAAATTCATGGCTTGCTACAACTGGTAGATTGCATTGTACTCCTGTGTGTATGGGCAGAGTGCTCAGACCTGGCATTCATCCACTCATGAACTGTGCTCCTCGTAAGAATTTTTGAGGCTACAGACATTCTTTTGCTTTTAATTCCCACTGCACAGTTCAGTTTCATTCACATATTTCAGTATGAGCACTTTGAAAGAAATAGAGGTTGAGAGAAAGGCTTTCAAAGAGACTCACGGGAGTACATGCTTACTTCTATTTGCTGGTTATGAGAGATGAGTATATACTTGCCTTTGGACTTACTGAAAATTCAAACCTTAAAAACCATTTCGAAATAGATACATTATACACAGACAAAACTACCACTGTTTATGCATGAATACGGAATGAATATGGTCCTTCGTTCAGAGCCCCACATCAAAGTAAGTGGAAACCCTTTAATAAAAATAGTCAAAGGTGAAATATCACTTAAACAAATAATCTAGATTAAAACATGTTAGAGAGATGACTACTACTGATGTACTGGATATCATTTATCACTAAACCTAAATTAACACTTATTCTGATGGGACAGCATGTCAGAATGCAATAATATTACAGTGGAAGTGACAAATCTAGTTGATTACTGCTTTCTGATAGATAAAAAATAATTATAAGAATTCTGCTATGAAATATATTTAGGACTACAATGACATTAGCAATAGAATTGGTTTATAATTCAGTCAAATAAAAGATACATTCCATCTCAGACAGCTAAGTAAACTCACAAAGCAGTAAGAGTTTTCTAATTGATTTGCTAAAAATCCATTCTAACTTTTAAGACATAGATATTAACTTAAAATACTTGAAGCTATAAAAATATTATTTTTGTCAACTTAACAAGAGGGGATTTTTAAGTACATTTGTTCCTGAATTAGTAGGTTATTGGAAGTCATTAAAACTATTCAAATGTGCCTTGCTAAGGATAAGTACTTTTATTGTTTCTACTACATGAAAAAGCACACATAAAGAAACATTGACTAAAATGCAAACTGAAGTGCTTAAAAGCTTTGAGTTTAAAACAAGAAAGGGTAGTGTAATAGGGCATGTGCATGTAGCTGACTCTTCTAGAACAATGTTAATTGTTGCAATTCTACTTTGTCCAAGAAAGGCCGTTAATGTTTCTGCGACCAGATATGGAGATGGAGTACTTTTGTCTTCCTCTTGGTTGAAATTTGGTTTGTTAAATTATTCAGTTTGGAATGAAGCCTATGTGCAGTTCACCTGTTCAAGGTAAATGTGCATTTCTGGGAGGCCAGCTGGTCCAGTCACTCCTGCAGCTTACAAACTCTCTAGGACTATTTCCATCATGACTTTGAGCAAGCCAGGGCACAGGAGGAATTCTAATGTGTGAACATGCAGTTGTCCAGTCTCCTTCCTATTCCAAGTGTTGCATAGGCCAAATTCAACTGGGTTTACATATTTTACTTTGGACAAAAAAGAACCCTCTCATTTCAAAATTAAGACAAAATGGAAGGGCTGATTTTATGCTGCTTAGATAATTTTCTGTCTAAAAAAATCTAACACACAGATCAGCCTCACTCAACTGCTGTTGAAATTGATGGAATTGAATGAGAATTTTAGTTTTTTATTTCTGCTCTTCATTAGCAGAGTTATGTTATTTTTAATGCAGCAGATGGCTAGATAGCCAGTCTCTCTGCTTTTTAAAAAAGTTTCTCTGCGTGCCTGGCCATCAAATCATATTCTCTTATTGCCTGTCTCAGTTGTCTGCATAACCTGAATTTTTTTTTAGAGTGCTAAACCAGCAGTGATAAGCCAAAGTTTTTAAAACCTGTTACGTAACATGAGGCCAATAAGTCTCTATTGAAGACCGAGGTGATCAGTGTGATTTTCAAAGTTGCTGAGCAGTGAACAACTTTTTAATAAAGTCTGTGGTAACTCTAGGGTGGCCAGTGTCATTTAAAAGTCAGCTGTATACTCAAGTGGTTAACTTTAAGCACGGCATTTTGAAGATCTGGATTATCTTCGTCTAGAGCTCGGAAAGGAAAAAACAGCATTGCCAGTGTTTTGATTTTCACTTCTTCATTTTTATCTGCACTGATCACTTTCACCGTGGTTTTGCAGTGGTGAAAAGTTCTTAGCTAAGTGATGTTAATTGCACCACTAAAGGCAGAACAAAGTTTCCAGTACACTAAAAAGGAGTATTCATTAAATGTATTTGGAAAAGCAGACATAGACTGTGAGCTGAATTGTTCAGGGATTTGGGGGGAGGTTTGCTGTTTGGGGTTTTTTTTTTATTTTCAGTGCTTTAGAATTTGATAGAGGGGAGGTATTAAACAACAACTAAGTAACTTAATTTTAATCAGATTACTGAAAAAAAAGACAAAAATCAATGATTTTCAACTCCATCTTGCGCTTGTTATTCCTGACGCAGCCAGGAATGTCTCTGGCTTGAAGGACAAGTTAGGGTAGCTCTTCACCTTTGTCTGTACCAGAACCCGTGGTTCATCCTACAGATATGAAGGAGAGCAACAGTGTAACATGTTTCAGATGTTCCCCTCTTCTCTCTTCCCCAGCATGTTCCCTGTACTAAAGCCTAGAAAAGAGGTAGCATGGAGCCATTTTGCAAACTGTTCATCTGGGCTATTCTCCAGACATCTTTTACAGCCCTTTTATGTCACCAGGACAGTCTAAAAGTGGCCAGCTATATTTCCAGCTTTACATGTTAAAAGCTGTTCCTACACACTCCTGTTTTACATATGTAGTTGTATAGATCTTACTGATTTATTGATTTCAATACTTTATATATACTCTTGTCAGTGCTACAGTGGCTAATCTCATAGGCCTGATTTCTTTTGCTCTGTGAGGACTAAGGCGTAAAGACCCAACTCTGGAAGAAAAGGGGCAGTGAGGCCAGGGGATATGGAGAAAGTAGACCAGCCCAACCAAGGATTGTGAAGGAAGTCGATACACTGAAGGAATCCTGCTTTACTTTCTTTTAACTGCAATGTGAAACAGTGCTTGATCCTGGTTAGGTTTTTACATGCATTTGGATTTCACAAGATGCAGTCTGGTTGTGAATTTGGATCCTGGTTCATTTTATGCTGTCTAGTAGTAAGTTCCCCCAACTTTCTAGAGCGGTGGTTGCCCTGTGATGGAAGCTGTCCAGTAACACTTCTGTTCAGAAAGATTTGAAAGTGCCTGCCATATATCAGTGGTGGATAAACTCAGCTGTTTGGGCATGTTGGGGTTAGTCTTCGCATTGAACAGAACATGAAGTAAACAAAAGGTGCTTAAACACCATTTATGGTGCCTCTCCGGTTTATCACTGTAGCCTGCAGTTTATCATCACACTGATATCACTGTCATGCCTGTTTCTTGTTTCTGTTGTGTGCGTGTTTGTTTAGCTATTGAAAGGTCTTATAATTAAGAGCTGCAGTTTTCCTGTAATCAAATTGAGAACAAAGAGCCAACATGTCATCATATCCCTGCATTGGCAAGGTAATGCCACATCTGTTACCCGTAAAGAAATGCAGGGTCCAGTTCATAAAAGCAGTGCATGTGATTTCTGCATTTAATTCTGTAGAGTTTATGGAGGTGGACATGTGCTTGCTGTGTAACACTGTGATATACCCTTTCTCCTATACATACAATATGGGACCCCTGTTTCGTACAAAGTACAAGCAGGGTAAAGGATTATTCTAGGCAAACTAAATGATGAAATCAGCCAAAAATGGGGAAAGAAAGATTTTGGCTTAAATTTGCACACTTTGTTTATTCATTATAAAAGTGTGTGTGTATGTATATATACTTAGTTATTGAAATATTTTCATTGTGCAAATTAAACCTGCCTTGAGGCAGACTTCATTTATTTGCTGGCAAGTCACATGAATTTTTCCCCTCTTTATTTACTGAACCATTCTTAAAAGGC
Organism: Theristicus caerulescens; assembly: GCA_020745775.1. Taxonomy (NCBI): domain Eukaryota; kingdom Metazoa; phylum Chordata; class Aves; order Pelecaniformes; family Threskiornithidae; genus Theristicus; species Theristicus caerulescens. Next base: position 39,192,146 of record CM036583.1, on the reverse strand, counting down.
AACTAATCTCCTGAGAAACCCTGCATTATTCCCCTTGCTGCCCTTTTGCATTAGGTGTACATTCAAAGCACCAATCCTTCCTGCAGTAATGTTAGTACAAGCCCTTCCATGTGTGTGGAGTCCAGACACAACACACTGTGCCTGAGCAGCATCTTTACCTGTGGTTATTTTTAGTTGGTCCTTGCAAAGACTTTTTTCTAGTATTCAGTATTTTTAGGAAGAAGTATAAAATCAACCCTTGGAAAGTTTAGTGATCTTTGGAGCATAATAATGATGAGGATGAAAAGTTCTGAATAACTTAGCAAAACACACATTTTTGATTGCATCCAATATATTATAGCCCATATGCTGTAGGAGTGGTTTAACACACAAAAAGGACAGAGACACTATGTGGACAAGCTGTAGCTTTGAAAAGGCTTTAGAGATGACTGCATATCTGGTTGAAAATGAGCTCCCTGTGTGACTCCTTTCCTAAAGAGAAAAGTGCCTTTAAGGACCCAGCTGACTCACTCTAAAGAACATTGAGAGATAACTTGATCCCCACAGGTCTATATAGGAAGAAAACGTGCTTTGGTTCTTTTTAATCTAGTGGGCACTAAAGAGCTACATGGCTGTGAGCTAGTGGTAGGAAAAGACAAATTGAAAATAAGATGCATGCAGTTCTACAGCCAAGGTAATTAGCCAGTAGTTTGGCAGCAGGTTTGGTAGACTCTTCATCAGTTATTTTTTTTAAATAAGGATTGAATGTCTCTTTAAAAATAGTAATGCTTTGCTTTAGCTCTGAAAAGTTGGAAGCTACTGTGTGAAACAACTGTCATGTGAGGTATTGTCTTGCCTATAGTTTCTTCTCAAAAACTGAGTACAGAGCAGAGAAGGTTTCATACGAAGTATAGAGATTTCTGTCCCAGAAAGATTAAATCGGGGTGGCAAGAGAGATACCAGAGATACCCATCTTTAACCCCAGTATAAACCATTTAAAAGAACTGGGCTATCATCTGTCAGATCGTGGTTTTGCTTGTTGTTGCTTACTGCTTGAAGGTTGAATGTAAAAGCAGAGACATAATGTATTGTCTTGGTCGTATCAATGGAGGATACCAAATGGCATTGGGAAAAATACAGAAAATCACTTGTAAAAGTCAAAGTAATTTGCTTGCACAGGTTGAAAAAGTCCAAGTGAACAATATGAAACCTGAAATTATTAAGTATCATTAAAATGAAAGAAGAGGAAGATTGCTTGAATTTAATTTTACAGGAAGTATACTAAATTAGTTTCTTGAGAAGAGACATACCTGGATTACATTTCTTTTTAAATATGAATATAAATATTTTAAATAATAGTTCTAAGGATAATTAATGTTCTGAGGGAAAGTGAAATCCAGAGCAAAAACTCTTTGTTGAGTACCATATACGTTTTCCAAATAACTGTAGGGCCAAAGGTTTTATTTTTTATTGTTTATATTGAGTTCAACCCATGGTGCAAACTTTTACAGACCTACAAGAGGCTGAAGCACAATGAAAATACCATGTAAAAATCTGATTGAAGAAAGTATGCTTTCTCAATTTATAGTGAAGCAGTGATTGCACTATCTATATTAAACTGAAGACACTTACTTGAAAAGCAACATCTCCCATACCTGCTCACAAAGTCATGTTTACAAATTATATGTTTTTGTAAGACACAGAAGATAGAAATGGTTTCTAAAACTAGATTTTAAATACTTAACTTCTAGGCAAATTGAAAGAGTGGTCCTTAGTACTGTATGGAACGTCTATCCAGCCTTACTCACCAAGACATGATTTTCCAAAAGTGGAAAGAGTGCGCTCTAGTCCAGTTGAAGACCCTACAGAAGATTATGGAACAGATGACTATTCAGGTGTGTACATTCATTTACTCTGATTTTGCATTTACTGAACACATAATAGGTTGAAGAAGTGACCTGAGACTCTGCATATGTAAAATGTTCAGTGAAGTGGATTCTTAATTTAAGATCAGAACTATTTGCTTCATAATTTAGATATTTTCATTTCATCCTTATGAGTTTGTAAGCATAGAGTTATATATTTTTAAGGTACACTTCACATACTATGACGAATGCACTGCTTTTCATATAAGTATACAAAAATATATATACATACATACGCACACGTATATATGAAGAACATTATCTTCTACATCTGTGTTGTTTCTCACTGATCCCTATGGAAGTTTTTCATTGGCACTGCAAAATAAGTCAAGTTGGCAGTTTCCTACATGTAATCCAACATTAGGAGCATCGTGTAGGTGGTTAGGGCTGATGAAGCTTAAGTATAGCTCCGGCAAGCAAACAGTAGGACAATGTTCAGTTTAGAAGTTTCCGTTATTACAGTCTCCTGCCACAGCATGTCAGACCCACAGTCCCTATTTTAGATTGAGAGCTGCTGAATTCCTTGTTTTGCGAGGTGATGAAACACTACTATCTCTGTTGTAAAGGTCACTAACTTCTTAAGTTTTTGCATGAAGCAAACTCACTTTACTTCAAGTTTACCTCATGTTAGGAGAAATGTCAAGGTGGGTGGCAAACTCAATGTATTTCATTCATGAGACAGAAGTGATCCTGAAAGTTATAACTTCACCCACAGGCTTTGTTCACCTACATAAAGGCAAGAGTTGATGGTTCTCTCCTCCCGTAGGAGGAAGGACCTACTTGAAAACTTGTAAACATAGAATCATAGAATATCTCAAGTTGGAAGGGACCCAAAAGGATCATTGAGTCCAACATGAGTGCGGGAGAGATGGAAGACTTGCTAATCAGCAAGTATTAGCTGAGGCTTTTGCAGCATGTAGCAGCACAGAGGGAAGCACTTCTGGGCCTTGGTGGCTGGTTCAGTTGGGTTGTGGTAGCCACTTGAACCAGTTATTACTCAGTTGGTAACCTGAGTAGCCACTGGTCATGTTGTTCATCATTTATGTTGACCTGATTGTTATAAGTGATTTTGCTAATAATTCCTTATTATGAATTACAGAAGCCTTTGCATATTTCTGAATAAAATTCAGAATGATTTGTTACTCATTAGGAAAGCATCTGTTTTCCCATTGCTAGATTCTTGTCGTGGTTTAACCCCAGCTAGCAACTAAGCACCACGCAGCCGCTCGCTCACTCCCCCCCGGTGGGATGAGGGAGAGAATCAGAAGGGTAAAAGGGAGAGAACTCGTGGGTTGAGATAAGAACAGTTTAATAGTTGAAGTAAAATAAAAGAGGACAGTTAAATAGGTAAAGCAAAAACTGCGCACGCAAACAAAGCAAAACAAGGAATTAATTCACTACTTCCCATCGGCAGGCAGGTGTTCGGCCATCCCCAGGAAAGCAGGGCTCCATCACGCGTAACGGTTACGTGGGAAGACAAACGCCATCACGCCAGATGTCCCCCCCTTCCTTCTTCTTCCCCCAGCTTATATACTGAGCATGACATCATGTGGTATGGAATAACTCTTTGGCCAGTCTGGGTCAGCGTCCCTGGCTGCCTTCCCTCCCAGCCCCCCATGCACCGGGCAGAGCACGGGAAGCTGAAAAGTCCTTGACCAGTGTAAGCGCTACTTAGCGACTATTTAGCGGGACTTAGCATCGACATTGTTCTCAATCTAAACCCAAATAACAGCCCCATACCGGCTACCAGGAAGAAAATTAACTCTATCCTACCTGAAACCAGGACAATTCTATAGAGGATGCCACACTTGCTAAAAATTATTAATCGTTGTGGATAAATACTGAGGGCAGTATTTGCAAGGTCTTCAGGTACTAAAAAACTTTCCTTTTGATTGAGCCAAATTACTATTTGGAATTCAAATCAAACCAGGAAACAGAATAATTACATTCTGCATTAAAATACTATGTGTTAAGGAGTGCTAAGTATTAAATGAGAAGTTTTAATCCCTTCCCCCGCTATATTCTGGTTTTGTTACAGGTCCCTGCAATGCAGAATGTAGTAAAGTAGGGTGTGATGGACCAGGACCAGATCATTGTACTGACTGTCTGCACTACTACTACAAATCTAAGAACAACACACGGTAAGACCAAGAGAAAAAATCTTTATTTCATAGATTTCTTACTGTATATCTTAACTTCCTTTCCTCTTCTCTTTGCTGCAGTCATGGAAAATTCGTTTTCCACTGAATTTGACAAATTTTCTTAGGAGGTGAAAAAAAACCAAACAACCAGCTAATCAGAATTTAAAGTACAGCCTTCAAACCCCCTTCTCTGATTATTTCCCTGTCTCTTGATTATTTTTTCATAAGAGGATATATATTTATTTATTTATATATATATATATATTAAAAAAAAACTGTGCTAGCTACTACAGCTTCTGTGATTGAGTTTGAACAAGATATGAAGAAATGTAGATGGTCAAAAATGATACTGTATGACTCTCTGACAAGGCATTTGCCAGTGAGATAGCATACGCTGTAGGGAAATAAATGGATGAGAAGAGACAGCTTGATGCAATGCTTTGGAGGGTTACATCTTAGTAAACGTGATCATTAAAAAAGCAGCAATGCTGAGAAATACTTCTGCTTTGCAGTCATGGTCCAGGAATGTGGTGGCAGGTTATTTCATTAACGACTCTGCCTTCTCTTCCCTGCTGTCTGCAGGATCTGTGTTTCGACCTGCCCACCTGGTCACTACAATGCAGACAAGAAACGCTGTAAAAAATGCTCACCCAATTGTGAAACCTGTGTTGGAGGCCATAGTGACCAGTGCATGACCTGTAAATCTGGCTACTACCTGAATGAAGTAACCAATAGCTGTATTACCAACTGCCCTGATGGGTTTTACCTGGATAAGAGTTAGTATTTCATGTTGTTTCTTTATTGTGGGCTACAGAATTTGATCTGGGGAGGTTGCTGGAATACTTAGGAGCAGGAAAAGTGTTATGTTGATGCATCTATCTCTTACCCTATTCGTCTTATTAAAGTGTTGTCCGGTGTGATCAAGAAGCCCCTCAAAAATCTTCCTTTATTTTAAAAACCGTGCTTAGTGGCAGGATGTCTTTTCTGCTTGTGGCTGGGAGTAACAGTAGCAGAATGAGGGCAGTTCAAGAGCAAGTCAGCTGCAGGACAGAGCAGTTTATCACTACTCCGGGAAGGGACAGGCAGCACCTACATTCTGAACATGAGGCATTCCCCATTCCCCCAAATTCAAATATAGCACCAGATAGAAGAGAGACATGAGGAATCAACCATGGACACTGAACTGGAGCTCTAAGAAAAATAGACTCCTCAGATGTAAAACGTGGTTGCAATTAATGTTTCTGACAGACTGTAAGTCTGTCTCTAAGTACCTGCAGTGATGTGATGACCCAAGAGCAGTAATTCTCTGCCATGTGAGACACCTGCCTTCAGTTTCCTCCTGTGATTGCCAAGTAGACTGCCCCTGTTCAATTTCCAGCCTTGGCTAGCAAAAACGCTTAGACATATATTCAAACATGTGCTTAAAACTTCAGTGATTTCAGTTACCTTCATACACATCTTTAGAACATAAATAAGTTGCTCGGGAACTTTGTTCATCTAGGTACCTAACCTTCTGCTTTCTGCATCATGAAGCTGTGTGTTCATTTTTGAGGATTAGTAAAAACAGGTACTACTTTAATTCTTCCATTTTTCACTGTGTGAGAACTACAGCAAAAGGCAATTCCTTTCTACCCAATTAAGATGGATAGATGAAAATTTAGGATTAAATGGGAACATAAGGTTTTTGTTCTCAGAAAGGTACAAGGCACTGCAGCTCAAAAGACAGCAGGTCTGAAGAGAGACATCTCTGTAGGGAGCTCCTGAGATGAAAAGGCAGGTGTTAAGTAATTTATTTGTTGGCTTTGTTAAGATCAGACTTGTTCATGCAGGTGTGTCTTTAAGCACCAAATCAGATAAGACAGGACAGGCAGCCTGCACGGAAAGTGTAAGAGGTAAATTGCAGGACAGTCTCTGGAACACATGACAATCGTTACTGCATATCACTGCTGTATGAAAAGATGATTTAAGTCCATGTTATAAATAGTTAATGTAAATTTAAACTGTTTATGAAGATTTTTTTAACGACCTCAAAGCATAGTTTTCTCAGGGTACAACTTTAACTTCAAATGTTTAGAAATAGATTAAACCATTTGATGTTTGATAGAAAAAGCTAATGATAGGCAGAATTTAGCTATTTTAGTCTAGCTTGCAGCTTCTTTTCCTGATGTCAAGCTAGAAAGCAATAAGTCATGTAGTAATATATCCATATAGTCTTATTAAACATAACTGACCAAGGTTTTTTGGGCTGTTTTCTTTTTTTCCTTTGTAGATAAGATTGTTTGCCGAAAATGTAGTGAAAACTGTAAGACATGTGTTGAATTCCAAATCTGCACAGAATGCAAACATGGCCTAAGGTAAGGAAATGATGGATGTAGCTAAACACAATACCTGAAGAGGCTTACAAGGCTGTGGATACACACTGAAGAACATCAGATAGCTATTTAACCTTGAGTGGCCCTCATTTCATGTGTTCCATTGCTGTTTAGTTTTTTCTTGTGCTACTTTGTGCTAGTTTGGCTAACAATGGATTTTTGGAAGACCTTTCATTTCAGGTAAAATAAAAGCCACAGTCATGTGGAAAGCTGGCTTCATCACTTTTTTGACCTACAGTGTGGCAGTCAAGGATTATTTTAGAGGTAGAGCTGATGAATCATATTAATCTTTCTGATTCATTCCTGTGATAGTTAGAAACTATTTTCTTATCTTTATTGTATTTCTTCATACATCCAGTCATTCACTTATCTCAAGTACCTCAGGCTCAATTCTATTACAATGTACTGTGCACATATTTTAAAAAGCAGTGGATATTTTTTATTCATAGGGGGACTTAATCATTCTTGAAACTGATAGGTAAAACCTACAAAGCAGCAGTACACATTTCAAGCTTCTTTATGAATGAATGACCTTTTGATCCAAGCAGCAAAGGTCAAAAATCTTATAAAACTCATGATGGAATGTATGCTGGCTTTATGCCACAAAAAATATGAAGTCAGTATTCAGTATCTGTAGGGGTTCTTCTTGCAGAATACGAGTGTTCTGTGACTGTTTTAACACTGAGCTTTTACTTTGTCAAAGTGGATTTTCATCTCTTAGTAAGAGCTGAATGTTGTTTGTTTCTAGGACATCAAGAGCTGGATTCCTTTACATTTTGTAAAGGAATTCTCATTTCTGTGTATTTGTATTGCACCTAGATTTTCTAAGTGCCTGCACAATTTTTATTATGAATATCTCTATTTTTTTTTTAAAAGTGACCCTTTGAAAAGGAAGTGTGATTTAATGGGAAGGAAAGCATGGGATCGGATCAGAACATTGGACTATTTACACTCTCTGTGAAATACGAGTATCTGCTTCCCTTTTAAAATGTTTTTAAACTTGCAGTCCATGTTAAGATTTTGGAGAATTTTAACAGACTCAGAATGACCTTCTGTGTATCTGCAAAATCAATTACTAAATTAGCAGTTTAGAAGTTCCTACAACGGGCAAATATGGCAGGAGGCCAAAGATTACATAGATTTGTGCCCTTATAGGACACAGTTGTTATAGAAAAGTTCTGCTCATGTTTTCTTTATTTCTCAGAAACTGGGTTTCCCTGTCCATTAACACAAACAGCAGCTGGTAGCACCACTGAAGAAAGTAGACAAGTGTGAGAAGAGAAAGAGAAACTGAAATATAAAAAATCAAAAGAACCCAAACTTCATGTTTTCTTGGGCATTATTAGCAAACTGAGATTGATTTTTGGTAACATTTTGAAAAAACACCATCTGTGTGGGTGTGACAGATAAATGGAGCCTTGCAAGGACATGCATTTCGCATTTCCCAGTTGTTTGAAACTTGCTGTGGTTTTTTGGCAGTTATCGATAGGCAGGGCCCTTGGTGGGACCTGGGAGACCTGGATTCCAGTTCTGATCCTGTTACTGGCCCATTAAATAAACTTGGGCAAATTATTAGTTTTCCCATCTGTAAAAAAATTATAATGCTACCTGCCTTGTAAAGCACTTTGAAGTGTGTGGCTGAGGAAAAATAATAAGAAAGCAGGGGTTGTTAGGTGTGTTGAACTGCTGCTTTAATTTTTTTCTAAATTGGGACCATATACAGTCTTAAAAATTTCCAGTGGTGCTGAGCACACACAACTTTTGCTGGATCCAGTCTCTAAAACAGGGTTAGCACTCACTCAGGGTCGTAATCGCTGGAGCTGAAGAGCATTTTTAGAGAAAGGGTTAAATTGGATGAAAGCTGAGGTTCCACAGAAGATGGCAAACATGGCAGAGAAGTCCTAGTTTAAAAGAAAAAAAAACAACAACAACAACAAAAAAAAACCTGCTGTAGGCATCTTATAACATGAAAGTATAAACAGCTATTTAGAGGGAAGCACGGAAATGTGACTCTATGCTATTTCTTTTTCCTCTGTTACTCACTCTCTTGTGCTGTCTCTCAAAAGTGCCTGCAGGCAGAATACCTCCAACTGTAATCTTGACAAATGTCCCAAGCCACTCAGAACTGGCATTCAGTTAGGAGATTTCAAAGGAAACTGCTATTGCAGAAAGAGGTGGTGATTTCCTTCACGGTGTATCTGTTCTTAGCCTGTGCTGTTAGCAATAGTATCAGGAGATGGTCTTTCAAGAGAAGCATGAGATTTTGTTAACAAGACCCTTAGCATTTTTTTTAATACAGTGGTGCTGACCCTCTGCCAAATTCCTCGTGGGTAATTGCATTTTACATGCCTGAATTTTTAGTACTCTTTGGCATTGTTCATTTTCTTTTCTGGCCCCTACTACTTGGTAGTATTTACAATGAGTTTGTAAACAGCTCCTGTATTTCACCATGGGCAAAACTGCATTTCATTCCCACTTGAAGTGATTGCTGTCTCTAAATTTATAAAATATGACCAATGAAGGAAGCTGGTGAATTCTAATATATGGGTAGTTCTTTTATTAAAAGAGAACTATTGGTTTGTGCATGACCTTGTTGTCCTCTGTTGCTGTTATCTGCCCAAACACTGTGCTTTTTTCCTTTTTACGATAGTTTGCATGGCACTAAATGTGCTATCCGCTGTGAAGAAGGAAAATACCATAATGGCAGAGAATGTGAACCATGTCACCGTTCCTGTGCAACATGTGCAGGTACCCTACTGACATTTATCTGCGTCATTTCCTTTCCTCTATATTTTTAGCTCTGATTTTATTCTACTATATCACAGTTACAGTATACCGTGATTGTTTACATATAAAAACTTAATTCTCTTGATAGTTCTTTAATATATTTTAAATACAGCAAACTTCTTTCAGCTAACATGAAAATCTAAGTTTTCTAATTGAAAGTGTACATACACTTTTTTTTTCTTTTTTTCTCTTTTTTTTTTTTTTTCCTCTTAGTAGAGCTCATTCTGATTTCCCGTAATGCCCTCCATTTTCTTTCTGGGATGCAATAATGACTGATAGGTTTTGTGTGAGCTTTAGAACTACCAACAGCCATTTCTTTCAGAAAAAGATAATACTGAAATTATGTCACATTGTTTATTCTAACCATGTACCTTTATTGCTTGATGTTACTGTTTAAAAGAAAGTAAGGCACTTAAAACATAGTCTCTAAAATTGTAAAATTTTGCTACAGTTAGAGGTGGTATCTCTTAGGCAATAAGAGGAACTAGCCAGTAATACAGTGTGTTTTCTCCCTGGTTTAAGGTGCTGGAGTAGATGCCTGTATAAATTGCACACAGGGTTATTTTATGGAAGATGGAAGATGTGTACAGTCCTGTAGTAGTGGTTATTACCCTGATCACTCTACTGAAAGTGGATACAAAAGCTGCAAAAGGTATGTCTGATGTTTGGCAGTATACTAGCTATTACTGTGTTGAAAAAGATAATACTTAGAGAACATAAAATGCTACTGACTTCAAAAAATAGGAAAAATATATTACATGCTAAGCAAATGAAGGAAAAGGTGGGGTTTTTTTTCATTTTAGTCTGAGTTATATTCGTGCAGGTCTTCTAAAAGTGTTTTTTCTTGGGCATGTATGTCTGTCCTTCACTTTAAAAAAGCCTGTAGTGAGAATCTAAGTAGATATCCATAGAAATGTAAAATTTGCAAATCTGGCAGAGGATCTGCATTTCTGAATAACAAACCAAAATAGTCAAACTAGGTTGGGTTTTTTTATTAATTGCAAGTTAATTACTATTCATAAGGACCATTTCAGTTCTTCAGCTCCATATTCACAAACATGATACAAGTATATTACCAGAGTGCTGTCCAGAATAGCTGACTTGACTCAGTGTACAAATGGGTGGACAAATCTTGGACAAGGCTGTGCTGTGCAAGGAAGGGACATTTTTTTTCTCTTCCATTCTTTGTTAAATAAATACCATTTGTTGCTCTTTGGAATCATTTATTATTGACTCACTTTGACTTCAGGGCAGGAAGGCAATCACTATGCGTTACAGGTTTCCACACAAAAAATAAATCAATACACAATGAAAATATGATGGACCCAGAAAGGTGATGAAAGGACTGGGCAGCAGGTCAGTCTTTTCCATCCTGCGGCTTTAGCTCATGCCTTGCTGGTGCATGTATGCACGATCAGCTTAATACTTTTGTTGATTACTTCTGCATAGTTTCAAAATACTAGAATAATGCAGCTGTTTAGTAAAAAAGTGTGAATAGAAAGTGGTTGGAGGAAAAACACAGGACTGGGTTGCAGAGGGAGTTGATTATTTATTATTATTATTATTATTATTATAGCAGGAAACAAGCCCCTTGCAATACAGAAGAGGTCTCCTAGGAGCTCTTATATTTGGGGAGGCCATAAGACCAACTCCTGCCATTGTCTTTCAGATGCGATGCCAGCTGTTTGGATTGCAGTGGTCAAGGAGACAGAAACTGTACAAGCTGTCCAAGTGGCTATAACCTAGACACTGGTGTCTGTGTAGTGGGAACAGTCTGCAAGGATGGTGAGTGCAATTCTCTGAAAAGATCCGTTTTACCACTGTCAGCTTCTTCTTTTATATGTATTGGGTTGGTTTGGTCTGTTTCTTTTCTTTTCTTTTGTTACAGTCTTGATTTGAGGTCTACATTACTTCTTAATTTTTTCAGGTTTATGAAAAGGAGAAAACTACATTTCCATGCATTAACGAGATTAGTCACATCCACTTTACCTTAATTTTCCTAGGATTCCCCCCTGCCAACAACCTACTTTTCCTTCTTTATCTGTTATTCAAAAGCTATTGCTTTCAAAAGATTTTTATATGAAGGCCCTAGTGTACTATCAATAGAATCACATTTATCTATTTTGCCACTTTAAACTGTGAAAATGCTGGTAAGTAAAAAGGATTTTAAGTGCCTGTAGTAGTGCTTGAATTATGTGAAAGGGTAACGAGAACAAAAGAATTCTGAAATAGGGGGCACCAATTTGTGGTGGAGTTTTGAACTTCCTCCATGTTCTCTGTGGCAATCAAGATAGCATTCTTATTGCATATGATTGGCTTAATTATTCACTAATATTCCTTTCAAATGTCACAATTACAGAGACACTAACGTAACATCGTGCTTCCCTAAAAATGTTACTACGTGAATTACTTGGAGATACAGCCCAACAAGTGCAGTCCAACAGGAAAATCATACCAGAACAAAGTTCAGTGTTAAGCCATGTGGAAGAGACCTGAGATCTGATGTACAAAAAGCTAACAGTGACTCTTGGGTCCAGCTCATTTCCACTAGATTTAGTAAGAGTTTTACCAAAGACTTAAAAAAAAGAAAACAGAAAGAATGCAGGGCTGAGTCTTGTTTCTGTGGTCCTTTACAGCTCCTGTTGGAATTTAGGCCTTCAGACCTTTAAAAGTATCCTGTCCATCGTAAAGTTACGTTACAGGTATTGGTAAATGAGACATGAGACCTTTTCACATCAGGACATTCTAAGTGTCATTGTAATCTAGAGCAAGTCCAGAGAAGGTCAGATATAGACAGACAAATGAAGAGGAAGTGTAATGCTAAGAGTTTTCAGTAAGCACAGTCTCAGCATGGTATTGCAGTTAAAATTCTGCAATGCAAACATTTGACATACCAGTTTGGTCTTTAATGTGGTTGGATAAAACTGTCCTCATTTGTACACTTGCAACTTCAACCAGATACACGTGTAGCTGCCCAAGACTAGGGACACCCCATCTCAGTACTGTCTCCCCCATTCTTCCAAGTGCAGCTGGCATGAAAGGGCAACACATCAGTGTGCGGGCCTTCAAGCAATTGCAATGCACTGTGCTGAATCCCACCACACAGCACGTGTTCTCAACAGTCTAGGGTAGCCAAGGAAAGTTCAGAAGGGTTTTTTTTTTCTGTTAATTTACAACGCATAGAGGGTTTAATTTCATTGACTGACAATCAAGCACTGGTTGCTAGTCTAACTCACTCTATAGGATTTGCGTTTCTGTTGAGAATGTTTTATTCTTTTTCTGTGGTTTGACTGTTTTATTCTTTTGATTCATAAAAATTGAGAACAAATTCCTTTGCTGTAAATATCACTGTTTTCTAATTATTCTGTTTCTAATCTTTTTTTCCTTTTCACAAATGGATACCAATCATTCCCTGTTGGACCACACAATATCTCTTCCTGAAAAAAAAAAAAAAAATGCTGTTGACTGAAATTCCTTTTGATGGACCAAATTTCCTACTTGCTACCTGCTCCTGAATGGTCTCTTCAACCAAATCTGCCTGTCTGACCAATTAAACCTTCCTCCATTGTACACGCCATGCTCTCCAAACCTTCAACCTCCCCTCCTTCTCTTGCTGCTGCCCTCTGGAAGCCACGGAAGAGTCCTGGGCCGAGGGAGGATTCTGTATGCTGGTGAAAAAGAACAATCTCTGCCAGCGGAAAGTGCTTCAGCAATTGTGTTGCAGAACATGTACGCACAAGGGGTGAACTGACACCTCCCAGCATCCTCCTGCTCCTGTAGACTTATAGATTAATCCGTATTATTGAAAAAGGAAAAAAGGAAAAAAAAAAAAGAAAAAAAAAAGAAAGCCACCTCTCTCTCTCCCCTCCTCTTTGTCTGGGGAGATGGTGAACTGTTTGTTGGAACTTAAATGGAAAAACTACAACACGCCTACCTTTCATAACTGGGTGTCTAGAGCTGAGCATCCAGGATCACAGAGTCAGTATTGTTTGACCAAAGCATTTGATGCCAAAATTAACGTTTAACTCATTATTTGATTTCCTGTCAACCTTAGGATTATTCCTGTTTTTTGAAGGTCCTTTTTCTTCCCTTTTTTCCCTGCTTCTTTCCCCTTCAAGATGTTTAAAGAGTATTTCAAGAATACAACACAAGTTTACATGGATTAAAACTAAACAATACAAAAATGTTTGCATTAGTCTTTTTTGTGCTATATGTATTGACAGGGGGAACTTGAGTTCCTGAGGGGATCAGAAATATCATTAGCTGCAGGACTAAGTTCTGCCCCTTTTGTAACAGTATTTAAAAAAAGAAAAGTGAACATTTCTGCACACATTTATTTCTTACTTCCTCTGCTGTGTGCTGTTTTTTGTATCACATGCAGTATGTATATATGTTTGCCCAAAATGTGGTTTTGGTCATATAGATTTCATTTTTAGACAGCTAGCTTATTAACAGATATGCTAGGATTTTTATTTTATTTTTTTAAATTGTCAAAGCTATTTCAAATAAACTTTAAAAAAAACATTGTTCCTGTAGTGAACAAATTCAAAAGATACTACTTCTCTTGGTTTGCATAAGCGAGAGTAATGTATACGCTCGAAAGTCAGAAAACGTTGCTAACGTAAGAGTTATTCATAAATTATTGTTGTCTTGTAACGTTCACAGAAAAAGGGGATATTATCATACAGATATATGGAGCTATTTCATAGTGCCCATACATAAATGTCAGTGTGACTATATGCGACAGGATGTGTTTACAGGACTGGATTTATAATTATGCCATATACATCTCCAGGAATAATTACATATAGGGCAATAAATCAATGGTTCTCTTGGTGTAACAATCATGTCATGATTGGCCTGAATCTGCTTTTAATTGCTCACAATAGAAATTTCAGCAGGAATAGTCCTGCTGAGGCCAATGGAGTTACCTCACTGTAAAACCATCCTGGGTGGTGAGAGAAGCGGCCCCTGCCTTTCTCTCTTTATCCAGGCGCACAGCTGCCAGTACAAATTTCTGTTTAATATGTCTTCATCAGTTGCATTAGCATACTGTTCAAAAGACAGTCATTTAGCAGAAAACAGAAAATTGAACTTCAAAGATACTGTTTTCAGGGGATAATACTTAAAATGTGCAAAGTGTCTTTCTTAGTTATCTTTAGAGGAAACACAAATAGAAAATGAATTGCAGGTGTTTAAGCATGTAAATGTTAGATAATAAAGAGGATAAAAAATTATTGTGGAAGTTTTACAAATGAATGGATACAAACCTAAAGGTAATGTGCCACCTTTAGCAGAGAGCAGATAAGCTATTACAACTTGTTTCAGTACAACAGGGGGCCAGTCAAGCTCCTTTTGTGCCCATTACAAATTTCCTGATAAACATTCAAATTTAAAAGAATTCAATTTGTGCTAGTTTAACTGCTAGTCTGTTACTGCCTCATTTCTCAGTATAACATGTTTAACTAGAACGTAATGCTTTCAAAGTTTAAGTTAATATTATATATATATTATATATAAATATATATTCATAATTGAGATTTAATGTAATGGATTGTAAAGAATTTGTTTGGATACTTACAAATGTCTCTAACACTATTATAGAGAAGAAATTAATATCTTTGTTTTCTTTAAAAAAACTGACACATTGTTATATCCAAATTCATTTTTTCTGAAAAAATACTGTACATGTGTAAAATGTTCAGTTGTTATTTGTAAAATAGGGTAGTTCTGTTGTAATTGATATTGGCCAAAATCAATGTTATTCCATATTTTATTTTTTCTATTAAATTAACCTAAATTCCTGTTCTTTTGGTCTGGAAAAACATGTTGATAATCTATATGTAAAATATCTTTGTTGAAGGGCACAGGTAGCTTTATGGTATAGAGCACTTAAATACCACACGCAAGTCATTGAAGCAAATTGGGAGGGTAAAGGTGTTTAATTTTACTGCAGATGTTTGTTGTTTTAAGTGATGGAATTTATGATTGCAGAAATGTCTGGTTTCCATGGAGGACACCTTTTGTGTAGTAGCAGTACAGCCATGTCTGAACCCTAGTGGGTAACAAGTTGGCTTCCTCTGACCTGTAAGAGTTTGTGATGAGCCTAATCTCTTAGGATTAAAAAGTGAAATGCATAACTACTACAGACAATTTAGGAGGAAGGTTTCATCTTTGCAGTCATACATGGCCATTTGCACAGTGAGATACTGATGTCTGTTCACATGCCAATACTCACATCCAGTACACCTCAGATCACAACAAGAGACTGCCACTTGAGAACAGCAGGCTCTCTGTCCTTGCCAGTAGACCAAAAGGGCTCCATGTAGACTCATCTGTGACCCCTGCAGGGTGAGATCCTCCATGGACGTTAGCTGATGCTCTCATTTCCCACTTAGTCGTACAACTTGAGTGGAGATCGAAATGGCAACTTATCCAAGAAGTTGTATATTCAGATGATATTTTAAGCACGTTCACTGAGACCATGTAAAGAATTTCCTGAAAAAAAACCACTTTTCAGCCTTATACACCTCATTGTCACCAACTAGGTTTCAAAACAAGGAGTTAGGTCATCATTCTCACAGTTTCCCTGTCAGTCCTGGGAGCAAGCATATGTGGGATGGCACATTCTTAGCAGTAGTTTGGTAAGACCACACCTAGAAAAAAGGTTGGCCTAATCCTTACACCAATACTGCATGAAGAGCTTCTTTCAGCTCCCACCCCACCTTCATCTTCCAACTGGCATTAGAAATTCAATCAATCATGGTGTCTTTTATTGTCAAGATTTCTATTCTTTGGGTAGGAAACATACAAAAAGTGATAATAAATTTATTATGTCTCTGGCCAAAGAAGTCTGCTGTAGAGGGCATATCTGTAAATGTTGAGCTGCAAAGTCTCACAGACAAGTAAGCATAGAACTGAGTTTTAGGCTGAAAACCAGTACTTTTTGGTGTCAGCTCAAGACTCTTTGAACATTATTTGTGATGCCTTAATAGCAGTGGCCAGATGCAAGCAGAATTTGTAAGCAGCACAATAGTTAGTCCTTGTACAAGAGGATTGCTGCAGCAACAGGATTGCAATTGAAGGAAGCTAGTTTGTTCCAAGCTGCAGAGTTTTCTTAGGTGATCGATCCTCTCTCTCTGATTCAATGGTGAGTAGTTTGGAGTGTTCAGTATTTGACACTGTGTTGTTAGCATGCAGAACAGATATGGACCATTTTAGGAAGACCAGAAGCTGCTAAGCATGAACAAAATGATACCTTTTTCCATGTCTGAAAGGACTGTGGATGGCATCAGTCCAAATCTGTTTACTGATTTCTGCCTTATTTATATCACAAGTCAAAAAACAATGACAAATTGAAGATGCTCTTCTAGTTAAGACGTATCACTTCCATGGTAAAGTATTTGCCAGTTCATGTCTATTTAGGAGAATCCTTACACAATCCTTGATTTAAGTAAACTGGACACCCAACTAGACCTCTTCTTTACTGGAAGTCTCAAAGACAATGACAGCTTTGGTCCAAAAAAAAAAATCTGATACATGTGCTAACACTATTTTTAACCAGAAAAGTTTAGCATTCCCCAGACATGCAGAACATCCTGCAGAAGCCTCTTGTGTGAGGGCATCGTTTTATAATAGAAGTGTTTTTTTCTGCAATGGGGTTACAGCCTTACTCCCTTTCTAGCTGCAGCTCTCCACCTCAGCCACACACCAGTGTTGTGGGATCAGCAAATCAGATACCTGCCTCGATATGTTGGTGTAAACCTTATGCTTCTGACCAGTAGCTCCTGTGGCTCTTGGCTTAGACCCTGCCTACCCACACACCAATCTCCACTGGCACATCCTGCCTCTTTTTGGGGAGGCTTTGCAAACCCCCCCTCTGTGGAGAACACTCTTTTCTAATAAAGATTTTCCTGTGAGACCTTACAGACTACCCCAATCTCTGTTGGGATTGTAATTCTCCAATGTCCTGTGAAATTCTGAGCAACCCCTGCTACTGAATATATTGTATAATAGCAGGGCTGCTGCTTGTTCCACACTGTCAGGTAATGATAAGAGGTATGAGCCTTGAAGATGAGGAAACCTATATACAGAGATACTAGAGCTGACTACAGCAATTTCACCCATCACTAAATACAACTTGCAACTGGTGATGACCAAGTTAATCCTCTTAATAGCCACATCACAACCAGAGTGAGCATTATCTGTACGAGTGGCCACTTTAAGTAACTATCTGCTACTTTTTAAATGAAATTATTTTATAAACTGAATGACTGTAAGAAGGCCTGTTATAAATTCAAGATTCCTGTAAAGACATTTAAGTAACTGCTTGTATGAGTCAAAGCTTTCAATTTGCAGTGCACCTCGTGGAACAATGACTTGTCTGTGATCCATTACCATGCCTTATATTTATACTGGATATGCCATTGTCATGTCATTGGTACAGAATGAATCAAGAAAAGTTCTGCCATTAGATGTTTGTGCAAAATATTTTAAGCAAGCATTAAAAAAGTTTTACAGCATACAAAGAAAAATCCTAGTCAAGTTTTCATCAAAAAGAAACTGATACCAACAACAACTTGCATGAGCTTGTTCAGAATATGCAGTTTCGATATATGCAAAAAATCATTGAAAATGTATTTTTGATGAACATTTTGTTTATCAGGGGAAAAACTAATTTCTGTTTGGCATAATTTTAATTTACTTGTCTTACTTAAACTATCTTGGGAGATTTCAATTTTTGATGAAATTTATTATCTGATTATTTACTACCACCTGTCATGAGAATGTATTGGGGCTTAAATCCTCCTCATTAGCAAAGACTAAAGAATTGTGGGTAGCAATACAGTGTCCTTGCAAACAAACTAAGGCTCTGAACCTTAGGATTGCATCCAAGCAGTGGAAGTGCAACCAACACCTGCATTTCCACCATTGGTTCCACACTGATGAGCAAAGAGAATTCAGATCTGTTGAAATCCTGAGACATTTCTGTGAAGTCTCAGAGCACAGCAACATTGAGTCTCACTAGGGAAACTGTTTTGAAATCCTCAGGATAAAGCCAGAGAGACTGCAGTAATGTTCACCTGCTGTGCAAGGGTAGCAGACACCACCACAAAACTATATTTTAATAGGCACACTATGATTGAAACAATCATGGAAGTACTTTATGGATTAGAAAGCAATGTTTATTGCATAAAAGTGGAGCCAATTTTCACTTCTAGCATGGAAAATGTAGTCAAAGGAAAGCATATTATGGTGAAAAGGCTGTGAGCATTTAAAAAAAAACAATTCCAGTAGCAGCAAATGCAACCTCTCAGTGCCACACCAAAGGCTGGTTTTTGTTACATCTCTTTTTTATAAGCAGCTCATGCATTTGCTGCCAAAGATGGGCAAGGCACAGCTTAGAAGAATGCCCCTTGTACAATCATTTATTTGTCAGTGTTTCTCAGTGTTTGGGAGATGGATTTGTTGAAGGTCTTCTGGGAAAACAACATCACTTTTCAAAGCAAAAAGTACTGTCCTGTCAAAAAACACAGTAGACATCTTTGCTTTACGGTGTTACGCAATGAATTGATTAAATACCCATTTTTCCAATCAGCCTGGAGGGGAGAAGCTGGAACATTGACCGGCAGTGAATATTTATTTACCCAAGGAGAATTAATGGCTCCATCATGCAAACTCAGTAATACCACTGAATGTTCACTGGAGCATGACTAGTGTGATTTAGTTACAATTCAGATAATATTGCGTATCTTTTCCACTTCCAATTGTCCTTGGCCTGCCCACTGCCCTGCTCCTGATGCCTGCAGACATTCTTTGAGATGTGGGTTGGAAGGAGAGTCTAGCACCTGGTTGCCAATCCCCATGGGTCACATTGCTGTCAGCCATGGTGCTTGTGACCATGCTAATGTGCTGTTCTGTGCAAATCCACTGGATCAAAAGACAGAAATAACTCAAATATTCATTCCCAAATAAAGTAGCCCCTTTTCTTACTCCAAGAGCAAGGCCATACTGACCTGAAGTTGTGTAAATGCAGCTCTTGCTGGATCTCCCTCTAGCACAGCCTCCCTGAACACTTTCAATCCCAAGGCTGAAAGGAGGGTTCAAAGAGCTTCCATAGCCAAACGGTGCCACAAAGCCTGTCTCCACCTATATCTGAAATAGAAGGGCTGTGTCATTTACCCATTTCTGCACCCTCAGCAGGGAACATGATCATTAAAGGGAACATCCTGGACTGTGCTTTCCAGGTAATCATCAAAAGCGATTAACTTGGCTATTCCTGAAGTGCTTATAGTGGAGATGAGGAACCACGGGAGATTTTAAGCAAGAGAAGATCTCCAATATAAGGGTATTGAGTTGGCTGAGGAGTTACAGATAGGAATAAAATTTATTCCTTTATAGCTCTGATTAAAAGACTTATTTTGATCTGGTCCTCACTTCCAAGGAGATAAACTTGTATCTTTTTGGCATATTTCTTTCAGGCTTTAATATGTACTCAACTCCACAAATTAAACAGAAATTGCATTTGATTAGCAGTATGAATCTATGTTGTTATGTCTTGTCGGGGCAATAGTTTGCCTGCTGAAATCTGCCCAGTTATCAGCAGATCAGCAGATCTGTATTCACATCCTGATTAAGTTGGAGATCTCCAGTACAAACACTCTGTGCAGGGATCTCTCTGTTTAAGATGGATGACACCACTGAAACACTGCCCTGAGACATCCAGCTCCTTCCCATTTCAGGTTTATGTCTATTCAAGTCAGACTGCAGAAATCCTGTAGACAGGGAAGGTTCTGCATATACAAATTACATACTCCTTGCTGTATAAGATAGGAGAGAGACACCATGCTACAATGGTTGGAGTATGACATGTGTTTTCCTCCAGCATTGAAAGGTCCTATCTTTAGTGTACTCCCGGTGCAAATAACACCAGCTTTACTGAATGTATACAGTCAGCGTCCACCTTTTTTTGCATATTTCACAGGAAACTACCTGGATTTCCAAAGCAGTGCTATCAGCACAATGAGATAATTTTCAGTGAGACTCAGGTGTCTCCGTTCAACTGCCCTTTAGGAAATTCCCAGCTACGGAGCTTCACGAAAAAATAGGAAGCTTGACAAGACCAGACAGGGAAATTTCCAGTTGGAAAACTCCAAAAAATGGAGAGGCTAAACAGATTTTTTTCCATTGTCAGTCTAAAATTTTGACTGTGCCATAGTATTTCCCTCTCCTTCACGTGAGAAGCATACAGAACAAAGTGTTAGCAATACAGATCAGGATTGCACCATTCCCCTTCCCGCTTTCTCATGGGGCTGTCAAATTTCAGGCTCCAGGTGAGCAGTAGAAAACCTTGCCAGACTCTGACCATTGCGCTTACACAGGCAAGGGATCCTTGCCAGCTTTTACTTCCAGGCATCCACATTATTAGTACAAAAGGAGGTTTAAAGCTGATTTTTAAAATGCTAAAAAAAAAAAAATAGTACAAATGGAGGTTTAAAGCTCATTTTTAAAATGCTAAAAAATGTCTTTCTGGAGTCTATTTATGCCTGCTCAGTACCCCTGAGGGCTCTGGCTCTTCAATGGGTTTCTAACAACTATTGTATAAATACTACATAGAAATGAGGGAAGAAACACACAGAATAAAGAGGGGGGAAAAATCTCTTTGTGTCAGCAAAAAGGGCAGCTTTGGCTAACGTAAATATTTTTATTCTGCAGGGGAAAGAATAGAGGGCTGTGTAAGATAGTGTAGTTGATAAAGGCAGTTGCCTCTCTCCTGCCTGTCACAATTAAAGCTAACCTGAGGCTCTGTGTGATCTCAGCTAATCCTGCAACAAAAGAGTATTGCATCCTAAAATCATTATATCACACTCAGCTCCACACACCACTGTTCAGGGAAAAGATATTCAGCCCTTTTCAAGGTTCTGCTTTCTCCCTTGGCACAAGGTGGGGCTTCGGTGACTTAGGAACCAACATCCTAATTTCAGCCTTCTGGTTCATCACTGCCTAGAGCACTTTTGAAAAGAAGATTTCCACTCCTGAATCCCTCTTATCACCTCAAATCATAAGACCCCAAAGTTTTGCCCATGAAGGGTATCTTATTTGTCCCTTCAGCACATCCAAACAGGGAGACAGAAATTTGGTCATTGTGTAAAATGACTTAGTGGGGAAGAATAATGAGCAGGAGGCTGAAAGCTGAAGCTAGACAAATAATTAGAAACCAGGCTCAAATTTTGTATGACTGCCCAAAATTTTGGGGAAAAGGAAATGCCGTAATCTCCATGTCCTAACATTTCCAAGATGAAGACAGGATCTCTTTCAGGGAGCTGTAATCTATCAAACATTAAGGCTTTGGACTAAACAGAGGGGTAACTTTAAGAGGAATCCTCAGGGTGAATTTTAATGGCTTGTTATATGCTGGTTAGTCTAAGTTCCTTATGGACTTAGGCTTTATGGATAAATATTTCTTCAGGAAAACTCAAGGAGCTGGTCGCATGAGCCAGCCAAAATAAAATGTATCAAGGCCAAACATGGAAAAAGCAGAGAGCTCCCCAAGACCAAATGCTCTTGGTTCTCATTGCTGATTGATGAAAAATAATTCTGATCAATGTTTCTTTATCTGCTCTGTGAAACTTCTGTAACCCGTAAGATTACATACAAAAGCCTAAGTACAAAATCCATATCCAGGTTCCCATGAAAGTAAACAAGCAAAAGGGAGGAAATAAGGTAATTTTTTCATTGATTATAAAGAAAAGACACTGGGGCAATGCTATAGAAGATAACCAATGCACATTTTTAAATTAGATAAAGTGATGTTTTGATTAAGAAAAGTGAGGAAGTAACATATGACTTGCAGTGACTAAGTCTTATGGGGGGGCTACAAGAGAAAGATTCATTTATGACTGCCAGCACATAAAACTGTATATCTCCAGTCATAACTTACAAGGATATTCACACACTGATCTAACTGTTCTCCTGAAACACCATGTGTTGTCAATGAATGGCACAGCTTTTGGAAAGCAGGAGAGAAATAATGACAAGATAAGGGCTGTACACTTAACACTGCTTATGCAAATAGCAACAACCTGGCAACTACGACAGTGCTCTAGTCTGGGACTCAGGAGAGACAGATTCTAGTTTGCTATTACACCCTAACTTGATGATCTTACTGCAACTCAGTTTTTCTGCCTCCTTAATAGGAGATAATTGTCCTTACCTCATGTTAAAATGCATCATATCAACTGATAGGAACTCTGTGTAAGTGTAGGCTCTTGTATGCAGTTAAAGGCACAGCCTGCAACCTGATGTGGCCCAGATGTGGAATTAAATGTTTCTAACTAGGGACACAAAAGATTATACATTAAAATCTTCCCACTATGAGGCATTATGTCTGTTAACATAGCCTTATTCCTATAATATCTTCAGTTCCTTTTTTTTAAACAAGCTGACAGATGTTTTAAACAAAGTGACAAAGTAACAGAATTGAGAAATAAATGAAGGTTAAATATGGGATGATCCAATGTAACTGATGAGCATTGCTCGATTGAAGGCATAGCTGAGATGCATTGATGAGAGTATTCCCCCATTATGTATGTTGGACAGATAAAGAATTTTAATACAGAAGAAAAAAAAAAAGAGAGTTGAGGCTTTGGTAACTAGTATTTATCTAGCGAGATTTGTAAAGAAATATATTGCCCACAAGGAACTCTGGCAAGCAGTTAAACGGCCCTGTGGAATAGTTTAAAAGTCTTCTTTAAAGTTGCATTTCAGTATTAACTCTTTGGATATCCACTAAAAACTATTTTGTTAACATTTAATGGCAGATCTTCAGCTCTAGATGTGACTTGCAATTCAGAGGGCCTAATATGTCTGCATTTTCCAGTGCACATTCTTATAATAGTACACTTTAAAATGCTTCAACTCGGAGGATAAAGTAAGCAGAGAACTGGTCTTCCTGGCACTATTCCAGCACAGCTGAAATGAATTACAGCACTTCCAATGAAAGGCGTAACAAAGAAATAACAAAAACCTTTTAAAACTAAGCATTTCTGCCATGTGGGAAGGATTTGAGTGGGCATAGCCGAGGTATATGAGTTAGTAGCTCAGTTCCAATGGATAAGCACACAGGCAGTGCAGGCAAACAAAGTGAAGGACTGGAGACACAAAAAGTTTTTCTAACATGTATCACAAAACAACATCAGAGAAGCAATTATTTAATAATGTTGCCCTGACAGATTTCCCAGTGATGTAAAGCTGGTAATATAAAGCACTGAGCCACCAGACCTGCAATAGGAAGACTTTCCAGATACTGCATTTTTTCATAGTTGTGTATTGTCCAAATATATGTGTGTGTATATATATGTATGTATCAAATTATATTTTCAAATCTCATAAAGCATTTGAGATCATGGGATTCCATGTTATACCCTCTGAACATGTATCAGAAAGACTCAAGAGGCCTACATTAAGCAAATCTGTCAATGGTCTGATGAGCTACTGGACAGCAGGCCACAGTCTTTTTTTCTAGAAAGTGAGAATTATAAATACTCTGTATTGTGACATTTATTCATCAATACAACATTTTATCTCAGTAATATCTGGATAAATTCAGAATCCTGCTGAATTCAATGTCAAACAGTTATACAATTGATAATGTTTTTATCATTATTCCTTTATAAAACAATCTATCATACAAGGTACAGTGTTGCAGTTCAGAAAACTGCACCGCTTCCATGGAATTTTGTCAATTTACATGATTAAAGGTTTGGCCTATATGGACACGTGTGGGATTACATAAATGCATGTAAATATATATATATACACAAAATGCTCTTTGGATAATGAGAACTATAAAAAATGTGTGAATGTGTATGCATACACAGATTTCTCTTTCTGTGATGTCATTGAGAGATTGTTCATTTGTTCCCAGTTCTGAACTTCTTCCCAGTTAGCACTGATCCCAGACCAGTCTCTGAGGAGCACTGTCTTCATGTTTTATATGGCTTTGTCACTGGCTTTTAGCTTGTCTTTTGCCTTTTTCCTTTCTTCTGGAGATGCACAAACCTTTACAAAATGAAAATTGTATCTTTACCTACATTTTGGGTACCTCAGCTCCAGCCCATAGTTGGCTGGATGTTCCAGTTGGTATGCCTTTGTAACTCTACTGGTCCCATCTCCTTAAGCGTCATAAGTACAATGCAAGTGGAAAGAGTTTCTCCATATCGAAGTATCCACAGAAATTGCAGGGTTTATTTATTGCATAGGACTCTGTGCCCAACCTCTTCCATTGCTTAAGAATGAAGGAACAGCCAATTCTCTCAAATATATAGACTCAGTTAGAATAATTTTTCCCATAACAAACTGACATAAAAGACTCAATCTTGAGCTTTATAAAACTGCTTGATAAACCGATTTACTGTCCCCACACAATGCTGCACACAGATACAGAATTCATGCTACTTACCAAATTAATATCTCTGCTCTGAGAGTTATGAAGCATACAGCTTACCGGTTTGTAGCAATATTTTTATTAATATTCAGTAAATAAAGAGGCAAACCTCGCACTTCAGTGCCATAATAGTACTACTGCATTCATGATCTGGAAGTGTTTATATCTTTATCTCAGTTTTAAGACAACAATTCATATAATACAAATTTGTTTTTTCAAGTCCAAACAGGCACTTGGGCACCAAATTTTCATTCAGCCTAAATGAGAGCCTAGGTCTTTTAGATGTAGAGTCTTCCAGCAGCAGCTTGGGAAGGGGGACAAAACACATTATAGCTAGAGGTTTGGGGAGCACCAATTTGTCTCTGACTAATGGAAGCTTGCTCAAGTCCTTCTCGTCACATAACATACCCCACACCCATGAGAGCACACTCTTTATGCTGCAGCTTGCAATCAGGAGCACATGGCAGCTGCACCAAAGGACATTATGTAATGAGGTACCCCTCGTTTTGATGTAACTCTCCATGGTGAATCTTAAAGAGTCCCATTACTTCAACCGATGCAAAAGAAATAGCATTAACTGGAATAACAAGAATCGCTCTCTGTCAGATTCATGTGGAAAATAAAAATAAATATATAAGGACTAGAGACTACTAATTCTGAGTATCCTGGTTCCCCAAGGGAGCCAGTACTTGTTTTCCTGATACCACAGGGAAATGTGCTCCTTTCAGTAATTCGAAACAGATCTAATTCCTTTCACTCATTACATTTTCCAGCCTGGCTTGGTGCATGGGTTTTTTTAATGTGAGATGTTGATCTGAAATGAATTTTTTTCTACCAGGGGAATATCTTGATGATTCCCAAAATTGTCAGTTGTGTGAAGCATCCTGTCAGAAGTGCATTGGACCTGAGCCAGACAACTGCATCAGCTGCCCGCTCACAAGGTAATTGTCTCCTAGGACAGTGCAGCACAAAGACCTCGCATCATCACCTGGAGAAGTGGCTGTATGGTCTTTAGCACTAGCTTGCAGAGTCGAGTAAAAAAGCAAGCAATGATTAGGGCAAACAAAATCAGGGCAAGTGAGAAAACAAATGTTATGTGAACAAGACAGCTGGCTACACAGGCAGTTGGTGTTTAGCCAGATGATTCCCACAGATAGAGCAAAATTTCTTTTAATGCACGAAACAGTCTTTCTTTCATTGTCATCCTTTCAAAATCATAACTGCTAGAATCACAACAGTGACAAATTTAGCAACAAGAGTCTAGGGGATCTGTAGTTGAACACAGCTATGGAGTCTGGCACAAGGCATGAATATGACACTGAGGCTAGCATTCAGCTAATTCGGGAGATACTTATGACACCTAAACATCATCTGTCCCCTCACTGAGGCATTTTAAGTTAGGCTGATTTTTCTAATGTGCCATGAGGCATGAACAGAACTAGAATGAGGCTTTACCAGAGGACATTGCAGATCAGAGACTTATGTTTAGGCCATCTCGCACCGAATCCGGGAGCTTACTGGTTTTAAACTCATGTCCTACCAATAGCTTTATTCTCACACTGATAGCTCTGGTTCTGTTGCACTGGATTGCATAGTAGCCAGCTGATATTTACACTGGTATGAAATCAGAATCAATCAGGTCCTGTAAGGCACAGAAAAAAAATCCCCAAGTAATCCTGCAATTTACCCTGCAAATATTTGTGATATGGCTATGCCAATATAAGACACACCAGGACCAGTGGAGTCCAAACAAATTCATAACTGAGGAAACAGTATTGAATTAAGGTGTGTTATGTTAGAAATGGCATTAGCACAGGAAGCCTGGGCAGAATTTTGGACTGCAGACTGGATTTCTCCAATTCACAATTGCATTTAAATTATCCTGTCTGTGTTTCGTTGCAACCTATTTTGTGAGCTTTACACAGAGACATCTGCAAAACAAAGAAGGTACAGAACAATGTCATTAGGCAAAACCACCTAGGCATTTACATGAATGAGGTCTCTGTGACCTTTTGGAAAGGTGCTGCTGTCTCCCCTGGTATGTTGGTATCTAAGGTTTCCGAAAGCTTTCTGTGCTCCCTCTGCACATTATGAAAGCTGCTAGAAAAAGTCATATTAGGACATTCCGTAGTAAAAGAAATAATAATAAAGAAAATCTCACCGAGAGGATAAAGTGTAAATCCTTCCAGTGGACATTATTCATTATGTACTTGAAATAGACCTGTTTAATTGAAGCAGAATCATAAATGCTGTCGCTCTTGAGAGCTTCAGATCATATCTATTGAAGACAGAAATGAGTGGCCATTAGATAACACAGACTAAAATTCAGCAGTGCTGCTTTCCTACAGGGGAACACCTTTCCTCTTTGAAAAGGATGAAAAGACTTGGCCGGGGGGGTGGGGATTACTGAAAAATAATGTGAAAATGAAAACACTGAACAATCCCCATTCTTTGTGAAAATTCAGCAGTAAATGTCACCTTGTTTCATAATAAAATCACTGTCAGATCATCTTCTTTGACAATTCAAAATGCTGTGACCTGTTTTTAAAAAATTATGGAATTGTAGTTTTTTTGTCCAGCCAAACTGATTTTCATGAAATTCCTCGTCCATCTGTTTACTGTTTGAGCTACAAAGGTTAGTGACAAGATCTGACCTGCCAGTGCCTTTCACTAAGGGCAACATAACAAAAAGAAAGATAAATGTGCTTTACCACTGTGTGAGCTGTTTGTAAGGATGGCTGTCATTACAGCTAGTATACGCAGTAGAATACAGTAATACTTGCATGTCATATAAGCATAGTCCAGCTACCTCCAGTACTTCTGTCACATTGTCCCATTTGCACAGAAAGCAACCAGGGAGGGCTGCAGCCCCCACGAAGAGCTGAATAATGGTCCTAAACATGCAGGTATATGAACTACATAGACACATCTTTGCTGAATACTGTGTATAGCCATACAGGCTTCTCCCTGATTCTCTCCAGCAACCTGCCTTCAGCCTCGCAAGTCTTTTC
Source organism: Theristicus caerulescens (assembly GCA_020745775.1). Lineage (NCBI taxonomy): Eukaryota > Metazoa > Chordata > Aves > Pelecaniformes > Threskiornithidae > Theristicus > Theristicus caerulescens. The sequence continues at coordinate 39,164,486 of CM036583.1, read as the reverse complement.
AATCAATTCCTAAGTTTTCTTTGATACATGCACTTCAGGAAGGCTGTTTGCATGATAGCCTATTCTTCTATCTTCACACTTCATAAGCCTAGATTTTTCCAATCATGGTAAATTTTAAATGGTTTCAAAGACTATTTGACAAAATTGGTTTTAAACTTTGCAGATATTTTTCTCCCCTTCTTTCAGAATAAATCTGACAATGACCATAGCAACTCAAATTTATGAAGGCACATTGCAGACATTCTCTAATGCCATTGGCTGGCTCCAAGGAAGCATGCACTATTTGAATGGTATGGAAAGCCTGCTGTTCCTTAGGTGTATGGACAAGCTGATAGTCTCAAAATCTGTACTAAGATCCTGAACGGTGCTCAGCTTCTCTAGAAATTGAGTCCCAAGTCCTCAGATACCAAACTGGTCAAATGAGTTAAGTGTGGAAGATTGCAGTCTCTCCTCTCTTATTTTCTTAATATTGAAAATGCTGCCAAATTCTAGCCAACTTGTTTCATATTCTTTTAATAGTCATATCTGTATTGATGCTTTTCTACTTTTCTCCCATACAGATTAAAACCAGTAGACATTAAGTAGCAGTGAAAAATGGAGCAGAAATTTTCATCACATAAAAGGACTCTGTAGCAAGTATTTCATTACCCAGCCAAAGGGGAACATTTAGCAGCAAAACTCCTAAGTGTTTGCAGATATGCAAGTTTAAAAATACAGCTCCTAAAGGCCAAGATTCAAATACATGTTTGACTATGTACAAAGTCATTGCTGTGAAGCCATAGTACTGTTCACAGGAAGCCTTTGAAGTAAAACGAATAGGAAACTTCAACAGATGGATCATTCCTTTATGGAGAAAGACCAAGTCTTGCTTTCCTTCTAACAGACATAAGTGACCACTGCAGGGATTGAGGTAGAAGGACATCTAGGTACAGGACCAAAAAGTGATTTTTCTCAGAAAAATCTCAGAAAAAAAGTCATCTCTGAAGTCTAAGATCCAGGTTCAAAACATGGTTAACTTTCCACTTAGTAAATACTATAAACAAGATCAGGAAAATGAAGGAGTAATGTGTAAAGACTCTTGTAAATAGAGTGAATGAAGAATATCTTTGGTTTCTTGTTAGTTTCCTTTAAATTTAAAGAACAAGTAATTGCTGAATTTGTAATTATGCCTCTTTTTGCCTCAAAAGAGTCTTTGATGATGGTAGCTGTGTTATGCAATGCCCCAGAGGAAAGTTTGAATTCAAAGGACAATGTCATTTGTGCCATCATACCTGCCTGGACTGCAGTGGAAGTGAACCTAACAAATGCACTGCTTGTGGAACAGGTAAGAAAGATTTCCCCTTGCAGCTTTCTCCCTTTCCTTGGCCTACCTTTTCCCTCTCCTCTCAGGACCAGTTCTGAGACCCAATAAAGTACGTAGTGCTTTTGCTATTGATCTGCGTCATAATCTTGTTTTAACCCTGAAGAGAGTTGAAACTCAATTTGTTTTTTAAAAAGTACAAGAAAAGACAACTCTGCATTGTCTTTGCATCTTTATGCATTTCCCTTTGTATGTTTTGAATAGGAGCTATGTTAACAGAAACAGAAGAAGTAACAGGGGGGAAAAAAGGACAGAAAACCTACTGTGCTGGTTTTGGCTGGGGTAGAGTTAATTTTCTTCGTAGTAGCTAGCATGGGGTTATGTTTTGGATTTGTGCTGAAAACACTGTTGATAATACAGAGATGTTTTCATTATTGCTGAGCAGTGCTTACACAGAGTCAAGGCCTTTTCTGCTTCTCACACCACCCCACCAGCGAGTAGGCTGGGGGTGCACAAGAGGCTGGGATGGGACACAGCTGGGACAGCTGACCCCAACTGACCAAAGGGCTATTCCATACCATATATGATGTCATGCTTGGCATATAAAGCTGGGGGAAGAAGAAAGAAAGGGGGGACATTTGGAGTGATGGCGTTTGTCTTCCCAAGTAACCATTATGTGTGATGGAGCCTTGCTTTCCTGGAGATGGCTGAATGATAGGAAGCAGTGAATTAATTCCTTGTTTTGCTTTGCTTGCATGTGCAGCTTTTGCTTTCCCTGTTAAACTCCCTTTATCTCAACCTACAAGTTTTCTTACTTTTACTCTTCCAATCCTCTCCCCCATCCCACTGTAGGGGAGTGAGTGAGCGGCTGTGTGGTGCTTAGGTGCTGGCTGGGGTTAAACCATGATACCTACATAGCCTGCCTCTGGAAAAAAAAGCACTATACATGCCTCCCCCAGCCTCTACACAGTATGTGCTACACTGAAATGGAGCAAGCTTTCTGCACAAGCAGGCAGGGAGCCAGGGTGCTTTCCAAAACATCTGTCTGGGGAAGGCTAGGAAACAAGCACAGTGGTTCCACCGAAGACTGCTGTGTCCCTACAGCTGGGCAAATGGGGCCTGCAAAGAGAACCTTACCACTAACACATATAGCAACTTGTCTTTTTGACACATTTTTATAGAGCTTAAGTTGACAGAGAGGGTAATATAGTTAAATTTGTGGTTGTTCCAAAAAGCAACTCCTCTCCTTTTGAAGCTCCATTATAAAAATTATTCCCTCTCACTTCTGTAACACCTGATGGGTGAAGAACTTGAGGCTATTATATACAAGTATGTGTAACTAGCCTGAACAGCCCTTGGAAATGACTATATAAGATTTAACTTTCAATTCACTTAATAAAAAGGAATTTTTGATGAGCTTTTTCTGAGGACTCACAATGAATTCACAGCATTTTTCCTTTCAGCTGCTACTTCCAGTTCAGTTCTAGTCATTAATGGCGCAGGCTTTATTTAGTAATAAGTGTCCAGATAGCAAGAAAACACTGGTATGGCTGGCATTAATTTGTCATACTGATGATGAGACTGACTTTCTTACTTTGGGAATATGATTGAGTAGACAAAGTTCTCAAATGGTACTTCAGGTCCAGTATGAAGGAGAAGTTTGTATAATTGTTCCCCAAGTCTCTCCCTATGGTGGACAGCAATATAAATTTCTGTATTTCTGTGTATCAAGAAATGAAGACACTGATGAGAGTCACACCCTGAGGAGGCTGGAAAAGATCTTTCTAAAGATTTGTACATGAAAAGAAAAAGAAACAGAGTCTGAATAGTTCTGCTATGGTGTAGCAATTATTCCCTTTACAGATGCTTTCTCTGCAGTTTCAGAAGTAAATTATGTTAAGCAAATTCTTGCTCTATAGTTAAAGCAAGCAAACACACTTAGCACAATGATGTATGTAAATTATACTGTAGGGAAGCCCATTAGAAAACTCTTCGTGTTGCAGCACATGGCACATGGAGTTGTAGGTGTTTTCATAGGTTTCATTCAGAAGCAGGGGACCTCCCAGTTCCCCATGCACTAGAGAATGCAATTGCTCTGACAGCAAGTAGATGCACACTTGCTATTCAGATTCAAATCTTTATGATTCCAGAGTCTAGCTGTGACTAGGATGAGGATTACGGTTTAATCTATAACAGACACAGACTGATCCTTTCCAAAGGTGAAGTGGTCAGCTTTACTTTCCTAATGGCAATTCTACATCTGCATGTACAACACAGTACAAATACTTGTATGTTCACTGCAAGGGAACTCAGTAATGGAAAACTCTTGATCCTTATTTTATTAGACTGATGGATGTAAACAGTAATTATTCACTAGCATGATATCTTTATATGTCATAAATCTCCAGGAATGTGGAAGGTTTGAGGGCCTGAAACTTTTTTACATTTTAGCTCATCTGGTGTAAAACTCTACAAATCTAGCAGTCAATGAGCAATATTAATTCTCATCAACTGAAGCACCAGTATTTCATAAAGCTGCTTCTTATGCCCAAATGTTCTCTGTTCCTGCCATCTCTTTCCTGTTTGTTTGCCACACAGATAGAAGAGGGATCGAACATTTCCTGTATCATGGGGAGTGCAGAGAGAGCTGTCCTCCAGGTCACTACCATTCAGAGCACACCTGTGTTGCTTGCTCTGGCCACTGTGAGGTGTGCCTGAACTCCAGCCACTGCAAAAGATGTTTCAGAGGCTACTACCTCAATCAAAACATATGTCAGAAGCATAGTTGTAGAGAAGGTAAGCATCCTTCAGTAGGAGTTAACAAATACTCAATTTAATCTGTTACAGAAATGTGGTTAAGGGTCTTGGTTCCTGTTTTGAAATATACAGTCACATCTGATCCTGAGGTCCTTAAACTCCAGCTCTGATTATCTCCTAATATTATGTTAATGTAAAATAGGAGTAATGTCCTCAAACTGAGTACAGTTACACAAGAACAAATGAGAGAAGAAATTGCTGTGAATCTTTCTCCTTTTTGGATTTGGATAAAGTTTATTCCCAAGAACCTTGCTGAGTGCTTCCAAATGTTGGCCTTCCATTACCTAGGATTAACCCAAAATTGGTTATTTTCAAAACACAGGTGAAGTGGAAGATCCTGACTCTGAAGATTGCATACCTTGTTCAGATGGATGCCAGAACTGCAAGCAGGGTAAATATTCCCTTTATGAACCCTTATCCTTATTCTTAAGGTAGGGAAAAATTCCTCTCTTGTCACAAACCTATGTGCATGCTGCTGAGCAAATAGTCACTGCTGCATTCTCTCACCAAGAAAACTGTATTTTTCCCCAGTGTATTTTTTTAACACCATTTCTTAATTCTATCTCCAGCATAAATAAGAATATTTTTTTGTATTATTTAGCTATTAATCTCTGCAGCACTTTTTTTTTCACCCCTGCTTGAATGGCACACTTGGACTGAGAGATTTACTGACTTTCTGAAGCCATTATCAGACACAGAACTTTATCATAGATGTTCAAAATTTCTAGGCCTGAAAATAGATCATTAGCCTGTGCTTTTTCTTTAAGGAAATAGACATAAGGACAGACCTTAAATTTCATTCAAGAGCAAGTCACTGCAATAGCAATGCTACTGCCCTAAAAAAATACTAAAACATGGATACATTTTTCATGCCGTATTAAAAAAAAAGTTACTTCTCAACATGATATGATGTTGGCAGAGAGTTTGTCGTCTTCAGATAAATGCCATTTAACTTACTGAACTCAATCAAATCTGTATTGCATAAATGCAAGTGGATGCATCTACCACAGCTTAACTCTGAAGATGCTTTTGATCTCAATAGTTCACCTTCACAGAGGATTAAAAATGTTCAAAAGACAACACAATTCATTGTTTCCACTGCGTTTACATTATAAAAATTTTATTTCCTCTGGCTATATAGACTGGAATACAACTGATCAGTAACTCAAGACTGAGAGGCAACAGGGTGACCCATCAGAAAGACAGTGTTCACTTACAATCTCTTAGATAAATTTCTTCTCAAGAAAGCAGAGGTTAGGTAAAGTAGTGCCCAAATGAGTACTGATATGCCAAGATGCTTTGATAATGATTCTATGATATGATTCTGTGATAAGACCACCTACGTCGCAGAAAGTAAGACTGCCAAAATCTCCTTGAAGGATTATAAAGAAGAAAAAAATAGACCTAAACTTTACTTCTTTTGGTGCAAATCTAGAGCAAGTCAGTAATCTGCAAATAGTTACCTGGAATTGTTACTTTTCAAAAGAAGGAACAAAAGTGGTTTGCTATATTTCCAAAGACCCTTTTTCAAAGTGCTAATATTAGAGACTACCAGGATTATGCATTGTCTCCCTGAATTCAAACAGATTTCCACAGGCAGAGGAGTTCGTACTGGGCCCTCTGGTTTCTCCCACTTGCTTCCTAATCTGGAAGGATTCCTTCCTAATTCCTACTGATGGTAGCATCAGTATCAGGAGACTGAATGTTGCTATACAGAGGAGTATGAATAAGAGGAAAGAAAACTGTGAAAGCACCCGGTATGAAGAAACAAATAATAAAAAACAAACAAACAAATACCAAAACAAAACAAGAGAAATTAATTCCCACCACTAGTCACAACTGTTTTGATGTTCTTTCTGCTTTTGTGTCAATATTTTTCCCTGGGAAACAAGACTATCATGAATGCTTATGCATACCAAATTTAGGAAAGGATTTTCATCGCATACTACTTTCTTCTTTCTACCAGTCACCCAATCTAATATGTCATACCATAAAACTCCCTATGACTCCGGTGACCAACCATTCTGCACTAATGCTGTCAAGCCTAATGTTTTCCTGTGTGACTACACCTGTAGCTTTCTATATTGTTGAAGGAAGACCTTGAGGGACCAAGGTTTAACATGATTGCAACTACACTGTGGTCTTTTTTTGTATGGCATGGTATCCAGATTCATGTCAGCTGTCTGCTTGGTTGTGGGGAGAAAAAAGAAGTTATTCAATACCAATCTTTATTGCTGCTATCAGGTGTTGCTTTCCTATGGTAATATTTTTGGTGCTCTTCACAACACTTATGACTTAAAACTCTTTATATCTCTTCTGCAACAGTTTAGTGCCAATCCTTGCTTTGAATTAGGGTGAAATGCTCTATGAATAGCAACTTTTCTTAAAAATAGTCATTGTAAGTAACTCAGAGGCTAATTTTTTTTGTGTATGAGCTTAATAAGCCTGCATAAGGAGACTGCAAGACCGTTCATGGGCAGGTGGCATACAGAAAAGGGCTGTACACATTTACCTTTGTCCTCAGAAGATCACTCATCTCCTAAATATTAATAATCCATAATATTCACTACATATTTACTCTCAAGTTCTTGGACTCAAATTTCTGATTTAAAATAGGCTTTTCAAAAGCTTCAAAGATATCAGGGAAAACAAAGACTGAATTAACTTTCATTCCTGAGTAAAGTCAGAAGTATTAAGATGCCAGAGTTTGTGAGGGCCATACTATTAAGGAAACTCTTTGGCAGTTATGATGCATATATTATAAGGAGTCAAAGAGGTTGGTTTAATGTTAGCTCTATTTGGAACAGAAACACAGCAGTGGGCTAAAAGCAAGATCCCAAGCAGCTTTTGCAAATTACCATGTGTTCCTGAAATAAAGCATGACTTGTAAACTTCAAACTTAAAATTAATCAGGTAGAGATGTTGTTTGCATGTGTTTCTGCTCTTAATATTCAATGAGTTTTCTGGCATATCAATAACTTAATTCATATATAAGATGAACACAGTAATATGTTTCTCATGTCTTATCAGAAAATTGATATATTTAGAGACTTCTGAAAAAAAAAAAACAGCTGAACTGCCTGTCTCTTAGAAAACGGAAATGGATTATTTTGAAAGCTGTAAAGAAATTACACTGCTATAAAAATAATTTAAAACAGTAACATTTCAAGGTGAGAAAATATGGAATGTGATACATTCAGTTTCACATCTTTATGGTCTTTCTACAGACTCTCCTTTTAAAATTAAGCAAATGCTGCATGATTTTGCAGTCTCTCTTTATCTTATCTTCCTTTCAGCACCACTGAGGAATTTAATCTGAGTAAGAACTGTAGAGCAGGAGTAGAAAAAGCATTCCAGTGCTATGAACATTTCTACTAGAAGTGTAGCGGAAAGCTCTGGGGAATGCTCTATCAAAAAAAAAAACAAAAAAAAAAAAAGGAGGAAGCAAAATGTGGTAATCACAGCAATTGGAGTCAAAATTATATAGTTCACATACTGAAAAGTAGTTATTCATACACAAATGCAAATACATTTCATGCGTACTTATGGATCTGCAGAAGACTCAAGATCATACTCTCACAAAAAATCATCAGGCACCTGCTCTTTCTGAAGTGCTTTGAGATCATTTGCTGCAAACTGTAAGAGATAAAAATAATTAACTTCTTTAGTTTATACTGAGTGCAGGGTCACTTATAGAAGCTGTATGAATTTTAAAAGGAATATCAGACCAGAGTGACATTACATTGTAAACTGGGAGTAATGAAATACAAGTGATTCTCTAACTGTCTACAAATTACAAGGTTAATTGATATTTTTTTTCTTTTTTTTAGGCACATACCTAGTTTTAAGGAGGGGTGTATATGCTAATTAAGATAACTGAACTGCCTGTTTTCCTAGTAGCCTGAAGGACAAGTCATTTTTGACCAAAAGTTTTTTTCACAGGGCACCAAACAATGGATTAAACTGCCATCTGTGGTCTAGGGCAATGTTGTCCTGCCTTGCACAGGCAAGAAAATGAGTCAGATTTACTCTCTTTTGGCATGATGCCGGGTTCCAGCAGACTAGAGCAAGTAATGGAGGCAGACTGTGTGAGAATTCTCTCCTCTTGATCAGTAGTGACTCTACAGACAGATTAAGACACAGATATCATACTTTTCTATCAGTTTGATACTTTACATCCCATGTCAGACATTTCAGAGAAGAACGTAAAACTCACCCAGTAAGTAACACTGCAGGTTAGTGTTCACCTGGTGTGAGGATACTGAGGTAGAAGATTGACAGTGTTTGTAATATCTTCTGGGATCCTCAGGGAATAAAGTAAAATTTCTCTGTTTTCCTCCAAGTTTAGACCCAGTTTTGGTTTAGGGTTCCAGTGTGGCAATATAACTTTACTCTATCTACATTGAAGGTCTAAGAGCAAAGATAGAGACTGTCAGAGATACTTAATCAAGGATAGATAAGTCTTGTAGTTTAAATACAGATGATGCTTTTTTTAAATTCAGGCAATACTTTCTTTCTGATTCACTTCATTAATTTGGAGGCTGCTCGTATTTTAAAGACATAAAGAATCTTTACTGCTCATAGACACCATTCTGCCTGCAGACACTGTCAAGTCCTGGGGTATGTGATAGGAAAATTGCCTCAGACAGCACTAATCCCAAAAGGATCTATGGCTTTGTGTACACAGTGTCAAAACAATCACTGTGCACAGCACGGTTCACCTCCCTACCTTCTTCCCACATGCTCTCGAATGCATCTGACTCTGCTTGCTGCCATACTAGCCCAATTGGCATGCTCAAGCATATGGCATCCCATGAGAACTGAAAGGCAGACTCTTGCACAGGCATTGAAACCTGAAGTGAGAGCCAAAGACAAGTCAAGTCTCAAGGGTGACTTCAACATGTATGTTTAATCCTAAATTCTTACAAGTTGCATTCAAATATATTCCTACTGCTGTGCAAGCAAACACAAACACAAAATTGGGCAAAGTGTCTCAGAAAGTGTGCTGAATAAATTTCAAGTCCACACTTCCAAGATTATCTTTATGACTTTGGTACCTCATGTCTGATAACCCAATTTTGGACACTCTGAGCCTACTTTCTAGAGCAGCAATGAGCTACTGCTCCCTTTGATGCAGGGGAACTGCAGGTCTTCATCACCTCTGACCATCAGGCCATGATTAAATTTTAATGACTTGTCTTCTGGTGAGCACCAGAAAACACCATGAAGTCTACAAAATTAAATCCAGTTTCCTCAAAGGCAGCTTTTAAAAAAGAAAGTTCTGCTGAAACAATGTCATTAAGGAGGAGGATTTTCTTTGTGCTGTTGCAGCAGCTACCTTCTACCTCCTCAATGCAAGTTCACTTACTCACAGATTTAGATTACTTCAGGATACCACTCATATTTTATCCAGATCCTTAAAACTGTAATGAGCTTCAGAAACTTTCTTCAGAGTCAAACTTACCTTTTTAAGAAGCAGTCATCTATAAGCTGACACTCAGGACAAGAGAAAAACACTAAGGTAAAACTGCAGAATTTGAGCCACTTGAAGTAATTATTCTAAGAGAATTTCAGAGTCAATACAATGCAAGAACATAACAATCCTGGCTTTTATTTGATATGCCTAAAATACAACACATGGACCAAAGTGTTTTCTCAAACACTTTCAGCTCTCACTCTCTTTCTAATAATAAGATTTGCATTTGCCGTTTTGCACCTGCATAATGAACAGACACAAAATATGAGTACTTATAAAGGTAATAAGTGACAAACTTCTCTGATATGCAATATCTACTGACTTGCATAGGTACACTTCACAAGCAGAAACTGCCACACCGTTAACCAATAATGCTAAATATGAGCACCTAGTTCATTGAGGAGCTAAATATTTGCAACACTTGAAGCTTAAGTGGATCATTGATAAATTCATAGGAATCAACAGAAGGATAGGTTGTCCTCTCAGAAGGGACTGTGAAAGTTAGGCATTGTCCCAATTTGTTTGCCTTCCTGCCAGTGTCCTCACATAGAGCCACACATTCCTGATCCAATTCTTACTCACCTACCTGCTGATTCACTTCCACTCACCTCACTCAACTTGCGAAAGCACAACATGTTATAATATGAATACTTCTCACAGCTTCCCAGAGATTACCTCATCTCCATGTAGCAAAATACCATGTATATTACCTTTTGACCCATCCAGGTTTCTGCAGAGAGCAGCACAACGTGGCTTTTCCAAACTTTGCACCAGGACTATTTTCAAAGGCTAACACTGAGGATAAAGTGCTCCTCAGTGAGGGTGCAGAGTGAAGAATGTTCAGAATAGCCATCTCACTTTTGTCTTTCAAAGATACCTTACAAAAGAGACAAATACCAAGAAACCCCGAGGAGTAGTGTCCCTGAGAATAAAAGCCTACAAAATAGGCATTTAGGCCCAAGTGTGATTCTTTGTTTTAGCAAGGTAAAGCCTGAGCAACTCTCAAAGGTCATCCAGAACCTAACTATTTAGTTTGGTCTGGGTTACAAGGTCTATGTACAAACATACAGCTATAAAGGCAGAAAGTGAGACTAAATAACATGCAAATGCTCCACAAGATCCATTATACAGAGTGAGATGGGGGGAAAATACAGTCTATAAGGCAGTGGGAGTGAGAGAAAAGGTATCTGGAGAAGATTTAAGGAACCCGTGACAAGGGCAGCACTGTGAACAGACTCAAGCTCACAGGTACAGACTGTGATTGTGGCAGTTGTGCTCATGATTAATGAGTGAAAAGTGATCTGGTTCCCATAGCAACCTAAGAAACACAAAAGAAATCTTCATTTCTTCAAACCTTCCCTGATGATGAATAGACCTTGGCTTTCAAAATACCAGAGAAAATTATGATAAGGATCCTTTTTTATTTCAGAGTAAATCTTCCTCAAGAGGTTAATCATGCAGAATGGGTTTTAGATTTGCAGATAATAGGACTCGTTTCCACAGGCTTCTGGGGTGAGAATATGCAATCTGTGCAAAAAGAATGCCCAGCAAGATTTGGAACTGTTCTCTGATTTTCAGTACTGACATTTCAGTGTAGACAGAACATTACATTAAAGGACGTTGTCTTTCCTAAAGTATAGGTAAAAGAATTTCCTTGCATGCTGAAGATAGAAGATATATGTATTAATGAAAACATTCTGTCTTTGAAATTTCTGTTTCTCTGAGAAAGAAAATTACTTCCTGGGTAAAATCCAGGCTTCAGGCAAGTCACTGGAAAAACTTAAGATATGAGATTGAACCATGAGTTCTGCAAACACAGAATACTCCAGATTTTAGTTTAGAATTCTCCATAGAAATAAGTACACAGAAGAAAAATACTGGGTCAGATGAAAAGTTCATCCAGTTCAGTAGTCAGTGACCAAACAATGAATGTACTCCTAAAATTACAAAGACAAACAAAGCATGTATTGCTACTCCTTCAACAAATTGCAGTTCAGGAGCTTCATGAATCAAAATGGTAAAGAAATGTTAGATGCTGAATCATTCTGCATGTTGCAACAAGAATACCAAGGTCAATCAAAAGAGATTTCAGGACCCTGGGAAGAATGCTGAAGGATTCAGGACCACAGGTAGTTTTCCTCAATCCTTCCACTAATGGGGAGAGACACTGGAGAAACAAGCAAGCCCAGGACATCAACACCTGGCTCCAAGACTGGTGCCTCCACCAGAACTTTGTTTTTTATAATCACCAACAAATGCTGCATTCTGCACCTGGGATGGAGGAATGCTGGGCACAAGTATAACTTGGGAGAGAAGTGGCTGGAGAGCAGCCCTGCAAAAAAGGATCTGGGGGTGCTGGCTGACAGCAGGGTCAATGTGAGTCAGCAGTGTTCCCTGGCAGCCAAGAGGGCAACACGCATCTCGGGTGCATCAAACACAGCATATCCAGCAAAAGAGGTGATTATCCCACTGTATTTAGCATTGGTGAGGCCTCATCTTGAGCACTGTGTGCAGTTCTGGGCCCCACAATTTAAGAAGGATGTGAAGGTCCTTGATTGCATCCAGAGGAGGGCAACAAAGCTTGTGGAAGGGCTGGAAGGCATGTCCTGTGAGGAGCGGATGAGGACTCTGGGTTTGTCTAGTTTGGAGAGAAGGAGGCTGAGGGGCAACGTCATTGCTCTCTACAGCTTCCTGAGGAGAGGAAGTGGAGAGGGAGGTCCTGAGCTCTTCTCCTGGGTATACTGTGACAGGCCACATGAGAATGGCTCAAAGCTGTGTCAAGGAAGGTTCAGAATGGGCATTAAGAAACATTTCTTTACTGAGAGGGTGGTCAGACACTGGAACAGGCTTCCTAGAGAGGTGGTTGATGTCCCATGGCTGTCAGTGTTTAAGAGGCATTTGGACAATGCCCTTAATAACATGCTTTAACTTTTGGTCAGCCCTGAAGTGGTTAGGCAGTTGGACTAGATGGCCAGTGTAGGTCCCTTCCAACTGAAATATTTCATTCCATTCCATTCCATTCCATTCCATTCCACTCCATTCCATTCCAGCAACTTTACTTCAATATGTACCAGCCTCACATATTTACAGCAAGAATAACACTCGGAACAATTTTTGGTTTTATTTTTCTCATTTTCATCCTAATTAAAGGTAGCTTTAATTTAAAAAAAAAAATAGAGGTAATTTTAGTAAAAATATATTTTTGGAAGAGAGGAAGTCTATTCAAAATGCTTTCTTCTTTTTTGCCTTAAAAATACGCATATTTTTAATTCTTTAAATATCTTGGCTGAACCAAAGTTACAGTTTTTGGCCAAAGAAAATACTGATACATTTTTCCCCTGTATAAATGTAACTGACAACAAAATCCAGCTTTTGCCTTGGTTAAAATTCACAATCTCTTCTTTCTCGCACTTACTGGTAATATGACTTGTCAAAATAAATTACAATGTCAGAAATGGGAAGAAAGAAGACAGAGCTGATTTACTGACAAAACACAAAAAAAAATGAAAAAGACGTGAAAAGCCAAGAAAAAAGACACAGATAAACAAATACCTTCTCACGCAAACTGGAAGATCCAAAGCAGAGTCCTTGGTTCCACAACAGAAATTTTCATTCTTAAGGCTTACTGAAAGCTGAGTTTTCAGTTGGCCCCATGTCTAGTCAAAAATCCTATTATGTTTGGATTGTACATTTCAGTTATTTTAATTGAGATGCCATAAAAACTAAGGAAAAAATGGTCTAAGGTAGTTAAAATATATAATTACTCTTGTTGGTGATATATTACAATTTATAGTACTTTTTTTTAGATTATTGTAAATTATTGTTCAGGGGAATGCAAAAGGCAAATAAAATCCAGCAGTAACTGTTGAAATTAAACAATTACTGCAGGCTGGCCCTTAAAGGAAAACTGCAATGCAATATAAAATCATTTTCAGTCATTACATTTAATTAAAATGGAAAAGAAAGGTAAACCAGGCATTAAGTCCCAGTCAGTGAATACCCTGAACTTCTCCTGAATGGAAAAAAAGTTGAATGTATTCAACACATTCTAGACTCACGGCTGAGCCAATAAATAGTTGAAGAAATTTAATTTAAAAAAAAAATCATAAACAAAACAGGAAGCTAAAATAAAAGTCACAGTCTAAATACAGATCCTGCAAAATGTATCCTTGCACTTAACTTCAACTCCCAGCTTTATTGTATACAGTAGATAAAGTTAAGCATGCATCCAAGTCATTGCAAGATCTGGGTCTAATTAGACGGGATACTTCAAGTAAGTACTACTCAAAAGCACAGTGGACTAACCATGTAAATTTTCCAGAATTAGGATCTGCCTAAATACCATGAACACTCAAACATAGTGAAACAGTGACAAGGATTTCCAAAATGCTCTGGAGCTTATTTTTAATATGGATGAACTTATGTACTAAATATTTCATTAAGCCTCTACAGTAATACTACAAAAAATCACTTACAGTGTTCCTCTACATATTTGAACAAAAATACCCTTCCAGCACAACAATGCTATGCTTGTAACACTAATGCCCATACTTCCCTCCCAGAGTAGTCAAATCAGAGCGTTCCAACAGAATGCATGAATGTTTGGCCTTTGACCAATATTTAATCTTTGCACGTACCTTTCCTGTATTATAACATAACTGCACTCCAAATGTATTATACTTGAGAAGAGTTGGGGGTGGAGGAGGGAACAGGAGTACCAGTTTATTACAGACAAGGAAAGAAACAAAATTACTTTTTCTATGAACTCTAGATGATCTTTACTTATCTAAGAAAACTGCAATCAAACCAGAGTCACTGAGGACTTGTTTATGTCTGAGGCCTTATATATTAAAATTGGTTGAATCCTGTTTCCATTGCTATCAAGATCACTTTTGTTTCTGTCTTCAAAAGAGTGACATAGGCTCAACATAATGGAAATCAATGAAAATGGAAACTGTAAAATACAGATGAAATATTAGCAGTAGTTATGACAAGAAGTCTTTTGGAGTACGACATACCAACAAACCCACTTTGCACAGCAGACATCTTCTTATTTTATGGGCAAGTGAAGGTCTCAGTGAATACAGGATGTTTGTTACTGCTAGTCCAAGAACTGATTATGGCAGATTTTAAAGAAGCCACTGTTGAAGAACTGCACATATATATCCATAAAATTCCCTAGACTTAGTTCATTCTTAAAACTCATTTCCAAGGTTTTGGAAATATAGCATGTGTTAAATATGAAATTTGCTATTGCAGGAACAGTTGCATATTTAGTTATCTCTCTGCCTGCTATCAGACTGCTGCCGTCTTTGCATTCCTTTCTAAACTATGTTCATTATTCCTTGACAGTTTAAATTCAGAAAATATAACTGAGTATGTTAGAGCTTCTATTTAGTGTGGTAGAGCTTCTGTTTAGTCATTATGTCTTTAAGGGAAAGAACAATGGTTCAGTAAGGGTTGATAAATAACATAATATAGTAGACAAATTGGCAAATGAACTTAGGCCACACTAGCCCAATGACTGCAAGTTTTCATTTTGCAACATTGTCAAGAAAATCTCCCCCCACCTCCAAAATCTTAGGTGTGAAGAAAGACTCAGTGCATTCCCAAGTGAAATACAGCAAACCAGCTATTCCAATGAAATTTGTGGCCTTCTAATAACGTATTTACTATTACCTCTTCTGTCTAAACTTTGTGTAAGCAGCAGGATGCAAGTGCTATTTGTGATACATTTTTTTGTCCTCTCCACAATATGTATCCCAATCCACAATCTAAACAAACTATTTTTACCCATTCGTTCCTAGATATTTTCTCCTAGATCCTAAACCAACTCAAAAAACATGGTCTTTACTTAATGGTCATTTACTTAATACTTCATTTTTCTAATCTCTTGCCAGAGGACAACCAGACATTTTGTCTTTATTTGCAGTTACTGCTGAGATCTGTCTCAGATTGAGCTATATGAAGGGGCAGGCAACTCAGGAGGACTACAAGGATGTCGTGAGGTTATGCAGGGAGAAGATGAGAAGGACTAAAGCCCAACTGGAACTTAATCTGGCCACTCTCATAAAAGACAAGAAAAATGTTTCTACAAATACATTAGCAACAAAAGGAGAACTAAGGAGAATCTCCATCCTTTATTGGATGGAGGGGGAAACATAGTGACAGAGGACATGGAAAAGAATGAGGTACTTAATGCCTTCTTTGCCTCAGTCTTTAATAGTCAGACCAGTTGTTCTTGGGTTATCTAGCCCCTTGACCTGGAAGACAGGGTGGGGAGCAGAATGAAGCCCCATAATCCAAGGGGAAGTGTTTAGCAACCTGCTACACCATGTAGGCACACACAAGTCTATGGGGCCAGATGGGATCCACCCAAGGGTACTGAGGGAGCTGGTGGAAGTGCTCACCAAGCCACTTTCCATCATCTATCAGCAGTCCTGGCTAACCGGGGAGGTCCCAGTTAGCAAATGGGAGGTTAGCAAATGTGACGCCCATCTAGAAGAAGGGCCAGAAGGAGGATCTGGGGAACTACAGGCCTGTCAGTCTGACCTCGGTGCCGGGGAAGGTTATGGAGCAGATCGTCTTGAGTGCCACCACGTGGCACGTACGGGACAACCAGGGCGTCAGGCCCAGTCAGCATGGGTTTATGAAAGGCAAATCCTGCTTGACTAACCTGATCTCCTTCTGTGACAAGGTGACCTGCTTAGTGGGTGAGGGGAAGGCTGTGGATGTTGTCTACCTGGACTTCAGTAAAGCCTTTGACACTGTTTCCCACCGCATTCTCCTAGAGAAACTGGCTGCTCACGGCTTGGATGGGCATATGCTTTGCTGGGTAAAAAACTGACTGGACAGCCAGGCCCAAATTGTTGTGGTGAATGGAGTTAAATCCAGTTGGTGGCCCATCACAAGTGGTGTTCCCCAGGGCTCAGTTCTGTTTAATATCTTTATCAATGATGTGGATGAGGGGGTTGAGTGTACCCTCAGTAAGTTTGCAGGCAACACCAAGTTGGGCAGACGTGTGGATCTGCTGGAGGGTAGGAAGGCTCTACAGAGGGATCTGGACAGGCTGGATCAATGGGCTGTTCGAGGTTCAACAAGGCTAAATGCCATGTCCTGCACTTGGGTCACAACAACCCCATGCAACGCTACAGGCTTGGGGAAGAGTGGCTGGAGAGCTGCCTGGAGGAAAAGGACCTGGGGGTGTTGGTCAACAGCCAGCTGAATATGAGCCGGCAGTGTGCCCAGGTGGCCAAGAAGGTCAACAGCATCCTGGCTTCTATCAGAAATAGTGTGGCCAGCAGGACTAGGGAACTGATTGTCCCCCTGTACTGGGCACTGGTGAGGCCACACCTTGAATACTGTGTCCAGTTTTGGGCCCCTCACTACGAGGAGGACATTGAGGTGCTGGGGTGTGTTCAAAGAAGGACAATGAAGCTGGTGAAGGGTCTAGAGCACAAGTCCTGTGAGGAGCAGCTGAGGGAACTGGGGTTGTTTAGGCTGGAGAAAAGGAGGCTGAGGGGAGACCTTATTGCTCCCTATAACCACCTGAAAGGAGGTTGTAGCAAGGTGAATGTCAGTCTCTTCTCCCAGGTAAAAAGCAATAGGATGAGAGGAAATGGCTTCAAGTTGTGCCGGGGAGGTTTAGGTTGGATATTAGGAAAAATTTCTTCACTGAAAGGGTAGTGAGGCACTGGAACAGGCTGCCTAGGGAAGTGGTTGGGTGATCATCCCTGAAGGTATTTAAAAGACGAGTAGATGTGGTGCTTAGGGACATGGTTTAGTGGTGGACTTCGCAGTGCTAGGTTAACAGTTGGACTTGATGATCTTAAAGGTCTTTTCCAACCTAAACAATTCTATGATTCTGTGATTCTACACAGATAGACATCCATACAGGCAAAAGTGAGAGGGCAGTTAGGAAAAAAAAAAATGTCATCAGAACCTCTCGCAGGCAAGAGGGAAAAGAGTCCTTTTTTCATAAAAGCCAGAAAGTACATCGACAGTTAGTTACTAAACCTGCAACCCCAGCAATTTTAACAATGTCTCTTTGATGTGTATTCTATTCTTTCCATCAACAAAACATAAGGACTGTATGTGCCAATACCATAATAATTTTCAAAAGGTATAAATACACTTATTTATCATCATATCAACCTGGCTCCTAACAATGTTCTATAAATACTCTAAGGAAAAAAACCCACACAAATGAATTAAGGAAAAAAATATCTCAGGAAGTGTCCTTATTCAGAAACAATATTAGTATTCCAGAAATCATTCAAAAAGAAGCCCTGAACAAACCAAATGTCTTTTATCTAGAAGTAAAGGAAGACTTCATAGAAAATATTTTCATATTTTAAGAGTATTTCCTGTCTTAACATAAAATCTAATGCAAAGAACACTAGATTAGGTGATTGCTGTTTCTGTTTGTGCTCTAAAGAGTAAAGAGAATATTTTCCCATATCTGCAACATTTCTGGGTAAAACTTTGCACCTCATAAATAAATTGCTAGAACTACTTGCAAAACTAAGTGTGTGTTGCCTAATAAGTTTGCATGTTTAAAGTGTGATTTATTGTAGACGCAGTTCAAACAGACTCAGTGAAAATTTTGCCTTATGAGTACTATTAATATCAAAAATAATTTATAGGCATTTCATTGTAGAACAGTTTATAAATATATTTGCCCAGGTTGTTCTATTTCTTTACATTCTGCTCCCTTTGGGATACTTGAATAAGATAAAAGAAATAGAAAGCTAAGAGAAGATAATGGAAGGTTATAGAAAATATTCTTTACTTTGTGCGAGCATAAAGCCATATCCATCATTGTAACAGTTTTAAGAAGTTGTCTAACACTTTTTCTGTACATTCCACAAATTTTTTTAAGGCAAAAATTAATTTTCTGATGAGAAAGTTTACTAAAAAGCCTTTCCCGCCCCTCCTCCCCCATAACATAGAAAGGTTTGTCTAGCTCAGGATTTTTAAGATTAAACTGACTACTTAGATGTTTTTGAAAAGTTTGCTTTTAGAGGTGCCAAATGCTTTTAACTTGTCTCTGCAACAAATACAGAAATAGGATGAAACTACAGATTTGGATAACTTAGAGTCTCCTTTTAAGAGTTCATTTTGCCAAACCTGAGCTCCTAGGAAGGTTCTGCTTTTCAGAATAGCATTTCCTAAGCACTCAGCACCTTCTAGGTACCTTATGCTGGGGACTCAAAAGTCACAAGTCACTGCAAAAATACAGGCCAGGACTTGATTGTGGAAGAGGTTCTCTCCAAAAAATGCAAACAGAGATTCAGATATAATAATGTTCTAGTTATGGCTGTAGTTATTTTAATGTAAGAAATATTAACATAAAAATTGTGTAGCAGCATTTTTTTCTAGAATTCTGGCTTTAACTCTGAATATTATTTACCTAATTTCACATTTTTAATTTCAGATGACCCAAGAATCTGTATAACATGCATTCAGAACTATTATATGTAAGTATAGCTATATAGCTTTTCATGCCTATACATTCTTCTAAAGCAAAAATGCGTGCTTCACTACCTAGATCTGTGCTGTGTATATTATCCCATTCCTTTTAGGTATGGCCTATCTCAGAACAGTAACTTTGGAAAAAGGTTTGGGAAATGCTGAAAAACTAGCCAATTGCTCACTATCAAGGCCTTTTAAATCTTATGGACTGATGTGAACTTTGCATATATGAAGTAAGGAATATAGAACAGAAAGGGTCTAAAACAGTGCCTCTGGATTTGGAACTACTATGCTGTTAGTATATTGTGTTGTCCTGGTTTCAGCTGGGATAGAGTTAATTTTCTTCCTAGTAGACGGTATAGTGCTGTGTTTTGGATTTGGGATGAGAATAATGTTGATAACACACTGATGTTGCTGAGCCGTGCTTACACTAAGTCAAGGACTTTTCAGCTTCTCATACTGCTCTGCCAGCGGGGAGTCTGGAGGTGCACAAAGAAGCTGAATGGGACACAGCCAGGACAGCTGACCCAAACTGGCCAAAGGGCTATTCCATACCACATGACATTATGCTGAACAAAAAACAGGGGGGAGTTGGCTGGGGCAGGCATGCAGCCGCTGCTTGGGAACTGGCTGGGCATCAGTCAGTGGGTGGTGAGCAATTGCTTTGTGCATCAGTTGTTTTATATATTCTTTTATCATTATTATTATTTTCCCCTCCTTTTCTGTCCTATTAAATTGTCTTTATCTCAACCCACAAGTTTTACCTTCTTTCCAATTCTCTCCTCCATCCAAATGGGGGGGAGCAAGCAAAGGGCTGTGTGGTGTTTAGCTGCCTTCTGGGTTAAACCATGACATGTGTCCAGTCCTGGTATTTGCAGCTCAGCAGGCACACATGTAAGGAGGTTAAGCAAAAGAAAAAAAATATTGATTAATTGAAAGTTTAACTTAAATGGAGGGAAAAGAAGTAGTCTACTGCTTTTCAAAGAGACAGTTAAGCCATCTCTGTAAAAATTACCATGACAAAAGAATATGTTGATAAAGAGGCTATTCAATCAATCTATAAATAATGGCATTGGATTATGTATTTTTATAAGCTATCAGCTCTTTACAACCACAATATAGTAATTTCTAATGGAGCATGCGTTTGGTTTTGCACCTACATTTAAAAAAGAAAATCAAATTAGTTATACTTAAGAACCCTGAGATTAGAAAACATGACTTGTTAATATTTGCCAGTTGAATAAGGAACATAACCACAAATACACTTTGAATCCTTCATTAGAGGAATAATTTCTGTTCATTAGGATGAGAATAGAGCTTTACCATTACCATACCTAGAAATATACAGAAAGCAAGCTCAATGACCTTAAAAGACACTTACTAATGATGTTCTACTGTATCTTACAGGTATAAGCAGCATTGCTATAAATACTGCCCAGAAAATACCTACAGAGATGAAAGTTCTCTGCAGTGTAGAGAGTGTCCTAGCAACTGTGATAGCTGTGACAAGGACAAGTGTGACTCATGTAAGGAAGGCTTTTATCTCTCAGGTAAGCAAAGTATCAGGTATGGCATATATACAAAAGTATTTTAGACTTTTTCTTTAGAGAAAAAGTCTGGACCCAACTTCTCAAATTCATAAATCTCTTCTACAGCAGACAGTGGAGGCTGAGGGGAGTTAGGACTTTGCAGAACTGGGTCCTTTGCATTAACGTAAGGTGGTAATATTAGCCAATGGTGCCGTTTGGTTCAAAGGCTCCATATATATGACTACAAATTCCCACTTTTTTTTTTTTAGTTTTGTTTTTAATGCATTTCCAGTCTTTTGGGCAAATATAAAAAACATTGTATTTGATTCAGACTTTGTGTTAGGAGGGGTTTTTAACTCACAGAAAGACATCGAAACATTTCCTTACTATGTGCAAGTCTAGTTTTACTTTGACTTTCAGGTCCACATAAAGTACAAGCCTTAAACACTCTGAAATGAGCTCAGTTAAAACCACTAAATTCCACATCAGATTCACACAAGACTAGGAATCTCTTAGCTTTATTATGAAGCCATAAATCAGGCAGATCTGGTGCCAGATTTATCTGAGTTCAGCTTTATATTCGCCAGAAACTAAAGATTCATCCACTCCTCAAAATTTGCATATATCTAACAATATTATGGAATTCTGGAGTTATATTTTATATTGGGCCAGTATAAAAATTCAGACTCAACCATAATTTATCCAGATTTGGACTTTCATAAGATTTGTATGTGCCAGTATTTAGGATATGGACGAAAACCCATCTAGATATAAATTTAAGTGCAGATTGGTTTGAAGTGTGCATAAGCAACTGAGCTGAATTTAGGTTTCATACTAAAAAATTAGAGTTTATATAGCCACAAAAAGTTTCATGGGTTCTTATATACTGTTTTTTTCTTAAACTGTTTCTTGCTGGAGAAAGAGAGATGATATAGGTGAGGTTCCTTCTTGTGAGGATTGACAGAGGTCAGTAGACACCATGACATGAGGCTCTGCTTTTGTTGCAGGTGGCATATGTGTGAGTGAGTGTGGAGATGGCTTCTTCACTGATGACATCTCTAGAGAATGCGAACCTTGCCACAGGAGCTGTGCAACATGTGTTGGGTACAGCTACAAGAACTGTACTGGGTGTAAAAACAGTTTCCAGCTATCTCGTGGGCAGTGTCTGAATCCAAGAAATTCTCCACCCAATGGGAAGTTCTGGAGTGGTAAGTTGCAACAGATCCCTTAATCCTTTCTGTTTCTCTGAAGACTACTAGAAGTTTTAGAAAGAGGATATCAAGATCTTGCAGCTTGGGTGAAACTGCACTTCTGTCAAACTCATTGTGATTTTAAAAATATAGTGACCAAAACCTTTGGTTTCACAGAGTGAAATTCATCTTCCTGCAAATAGCATAAAATTTTAATACAACTTAGGTGTTCCTTATCTGGGAGTTATCTTATCTGGAGAGACAAAAGATTAAAAAATAAAAGATAAAAAGAATGAAAAAGATAAAAGATAGATAATAGATTAAGGTACTGGGAGTTCCTTATCTAAAGTACGGGGAGCCTTATAGGCTATGCGTTAGGCCAGCTTTGTGGCTATTAATTACCTACACAGAAGTGAATGTAAGTTGGAGGAAATGGAAAAGAATCAAGTGTGTCCATGTATGTCTGTGTGTGTGTGTGTGTGTAGTATGTGTTGAAAAGCAAGCTCTCTTCTTTTCCCTTCTCCCCGCAATGTAGGCATGTACCACAGTCCAAGGGATCGAATACAGGAGACAGAATTACATTCTGGATTTCTTGTCCTACCTTAGCCATTTCCACAACCTTCACAAAATAGTCAGTTCTTTCTTGGTTCCTTCCTCTATAGCATGGGAAAAACAATTCTCTGTTCCAAAAAAAAAAGGGGGGGCGGATTTGGAAGGAAAATAATGCTTTTAAAATTTAAAGCTGTTGAAGGCAATGATTTGTATTAATTTTTTGAATTATTTCCCTTCATAAGTGTCTTCAAATGCATCCCAGTATTGTCACAAATTTCTTGTTAAGAAAGTGTTAAATGAAAAGTGCGTAGTAGAATATTTGTCATTCCCATTATGTCAGTTATATAAAATACAATTGAATAGGTTATATTACCAAATGAAGCAGTGCTAACAGTGAATTTATCACCCAGCACACAAATTAAAACACATTTGTTTTGAATATTCATACTTTTTAAGTGAAACCTGTGCAGCACATGGAATCTCAATAGTTAGGATTGCAAGTGGCACTTTTTAATTCCCTGTATGCCGTAGCCTCCAAGAAAGGGTAAAATTTCCTCTAGAGTGTCAATAGCTGCTTTGCTGATCACTGTAAACAAGAAGAAAAGTTGGTGTCATATAATCCTTTCACTCTCTTTATAGTTGTAAAGCATCAGCTGGAATAACACATTCAATTTTGGGCACAGTGTTTAAAAAAAGAAGTGGGCAAATTAGAGAGGAAACAATGAGGATCATCAGAACTCTAAGAAAAAATTATTTACAATGAAAGTTGAGATAAATGAGGGGCTTGGGACTAAATGAGAAAGCTAAGAGGAACACAATCACGAAGAAGAATGGGATCAGGTCTCTGTGAATGTGGTAAACAGGACTTAAAATCCAGAAAGGGAGTTTTAGATTTGGCATTGGGAAAAAAAGGGGACTTTCAAATGGAAAAATGGTAGAATCTTGGAGGATGTTTCAGGATTTCCATCATTAGGGGTCTTTAAAAACACATGAAAATCATCTGACAGGGATGTTTACTGAGTGGAATAAGAGATTAGATTACTTAAGGTCCTTTCCAGCTTTATTTTTCTATCAAATACAATTTTTCTTCTGATTCTTATGTCTGTCTTTGACTCAAACACATCAAAGAATGGCTATCCTTAGATCTATATGACCTTGCATTAAAAATTAAAATATACTAACAAATATTTTCAGAAAAAATATTGACCATTTCTATTCATTGCCTATCTACGGAGAAATGTTGTATCAAAAGGAATAACATTTCTCCACTTCAGAAAAAGATCAGAGAGACGTAAAAAGCAGAAATATTAATAGAAAGTTGCTCTCCTCCATGCATTTCCTTGTGTTTCATCCATATGAGTAAGTATTTTTTCAATTTGAGACTGTCTACATGAATGCCATGGAAAGAGCACATCTGTAGTTTGATCGATCTATTAGTTATCTTTTCTCACACTGTCAAATAGAGTGACTCGTTATTTTTTTTCTTTTGAGCAGGCAGCTGATGCAGGTCTGTATATATCACCATTGCTGTGCTGTGAAACCTCTTTCTCTCCATCTTGTGTACCCTCTCTCTTTCCTTCCAGTAGTTAGAATACATCTTACTTAGGGGCATTTCAAACTATAAGCTCTCTTGGAGCTGTACTGGCTTGAACATTAATGACTGCTCCAAAGTCACAGGATTCCTGCTGCAGCTGGTGATGGGAGTCCATGGAACCAGGCTGGAGGCTCTTCACCTTCTCTGGGATAGATTTGCTGGGATTCCTGCAATCTGGCAGCAGCTGTGCCATGTAACCGCTGAGAAAATGATGTTGAACTTGGTGATATCTTGAGCCTTTTCTCACCAGAGTAGGCTTCCAAAGAGTAGCAACCGTCAAGTCAAAATGTTAATGAAGTTGTCACCGTCTTTACTGAAGTTACACCCTTAATAACTACATTTATCAACAGTTTGTGAGGTGTCTTGCTCAGATGCTGTAAGATCTTCTGGTTCTCGTAACAGTCATTTTCATTTGCTAATTAACAACAAAATCTAAATGGTTGGTTTTTTGGCTAAAATATCACTCTTTCACTCATTTCTTTTGGTGATGCATCCAAGAGGCAGATTATCAGCGGAGTCCAGATTTCCCACTGTGCCATCTATATTTGAAATCCTCAGTCCACACTGAAGATCCTTAATAAAAAATAAAGGATTCAGGCAGGACCAAACCACGTTTAACTCTAGCAGTACATCACACCAATAGGGTAGTTCCTAGTTAGAGACTGCAGTACATTTCACACCCTGATAATGTTTTGAAATATGTGGCTAATTTTAAAATAAAAAAAAAAAAAAGAAAAGAAAAAGAAACAGTTTCACTATCTGTTACAGTTATTTTCTTCATTGTCAAAAGCATTCTGAAAACCAATAAAATTTAGAAGAGGCAGTCACTCTCTTTTATTGCTTTGTTCAACAGTGCTGTAGGATAAGTATAAGAATGGACAAAATGAAAACGTATCTGTGCTCCTTGAAACTTACTGTCAGTGAGGATTCTGGCTGGCATACCTGTACAGAAAAACTCCCTGGGCCTGGAACAATGATCCCTCTAAAGATCTTCTTAAGCATTTCTGTAGGACTTTCTCTTTTCCACTATTTATTTTAAAGAAGATTATGAGGACAGAGAAAATACTTTTTCTGTCATACATGGGTGCAAATTATGGCATCTTTCCAAGTTTTTCACTGCTTCCTCTGGACAGATCTCCAAGTATTTTATCCTAGCTTATGTTTTGTGTTCTTTAGCTTGTTTATAGCTACTTTGATTTTCTCCAGGGTTATTTCTCCTTAGCAAAATATAAGAATCTTCCATCTCATCCATTGTCAAACTCAGATTCTAAGGATAGCCTGTCATGCAGCACAGGCATGGTCCACAAAGCTTGTCCATTCTGTAGGGGATATTAAAATACTTTCATGTTTGTTCACCAGCCCAGTGTAGGAAAGACTGTGGCTGAGGTTTGGCTTTTGACACTCATCCTTTCTGCCTGTTCATCAATATACTCTTCTTCCACTGGGTGCTCAGTGTCCTCAGCACATTTATATTGGTGCAGCATCATGGCAGAGCTGCCTCTGAGCTTCAGTGACCAGAATTAAAGAATGTAACTAAAGAATACAGGCCAGACAATTATTACTCCTACCACTTTGGGGAATTGAGCTGGGTGTGGGGGCCAAGTATGAAATGAACAACCTCGCCCCTGTCATGGGAATGAAGATGAGATCTCACCAAGCTCATCCTCAGCACATGCCCTGCTCCAGACAATGCAGGAAGACAACACAACTAGGAAGATAGCCAAAATTTCCAAATCCAGTAGTTTACAACGGCTTTTACCACGTTAGTCTTCTATTTACTCTTTTTCTTTAGAAATGTCAGTAACAGAGAATTGAGGTATTAGACCTTGAACTGTATTTACAAATAATGAAGTCATTTCTCTTTGGCTCTTCCAGTCACATGGATTCAGTGGGTTCCACTGTGGTTTTAGTGACTGTGTTGACATACCATATAGGAATGTTTTGAGAAACAAAGACTGTTGTTTTTTTTTCTTCCAAGGCTAACATAAATTAAAGGGCAGCACATCAGAGCCTGCCACAGGGAAACCAACACAGAGTCTGACTTTCTTTGAAACTTGAGAGACTAGTCCATCTAGGTGAGGATTAAAACCTTCGTGAATGTGAAATACACTTTTTTTCCATGTTTAAGTTTTCTCTTGTATTTCTTATGCAAGGATAAATAATAGACCAGTCTTTTGAATTTTTATGAGCACACACTCCAAAAACCAAAACATTCTATAAAAAAACAACTTTCTAAAATAATATTTACTTTGGGGGTATACTCTGCTGGGCAAACAGTTCAGCTCATATCAGGAATCATTAATAAGTCATATCCAGGTCTGAAATAATGAAACAGACTATGTCTGTTATCCAGGCTTTCGAAAGCAGAGGGCAAGCCAAGAAAGGGGGGGAAAAAAAAAAAAAGAGAGAGATTGAGCTCTGTGTTTCTAGCGTGAAACATCTGTCTTTTATCTCATGTACCAGATGATGAAATGACTTTGGAAGCCAGGAGACACACTAGTGTAAGCTTGATTCACCAAGTGAATACACACACCCTGTCAACTGGATTAGATGTTTTGCAAGTTATGGTCAGGTCTTCATTTTGCCTGTTCACTGTAAATACCGCACCCTAAAAACTTGTTCATTCCTCGGTTACAGTTTAGTCTACCACATTCTTCTGAAAAGTACAGAAGGAAAAAAATGGGTATGGAATGAGGTCTGTTTCTGATGCCAACTCAAAACAGAATATGTGCTTCTTTACATGCAGATAATACATGCTGTAGTAAATTACATAGCTAAATAGCAGCTGGTTCTGTTTACTATTACATACCACCCCCAATAATAACAGCAACCTCCCACAAGCAGCCATTGACCAACTGCATCCATCTTGCATATTTTTCTTTTCCTAAATACAGAGTAAAATAAAAACAGTAAAAATGTGCTGGTTGAGAGAAAACAATAATTCAGGCTTTAAAAGCCTTATTTAAAAGGACCTGAATGCAGCTATGTAGACATACTTATAAAGGTTTCAGAATGTGGAAGGGAAAAAAAAAAGGAATGGGGTGGGCAGACGACAGTAGAGAAATCAGCAGCAGGAGAGAACGGGTCATAGTCTTCCAAATGTGAAAATGTTATGACATTTAGTGTGCGGAATTAGAGCATCATGGGAAAAGTTAGGAGACTTTTTAAGCATTATCCATATGTGAAATTTCAGGTTGCCAGAGGCCAGCAAAAATGATTCATTATCCCATATGTTCTTAGGCATGCCAATTTCATATTCTAGATATTTGTTTGTGAAGTAATACTATGGTTGTTACAAGATAATGAGATTGGGAATTAACGGTTATTGGGGATTGTGATTTACTTCTCAGCCCTCCTATAGTTTCCTTAAATTTACAGTTCACATAAGTCTTCAAAATGGGATAGGTCTAGTATTTTATTACACATGTATATCATTTTCATTATGTTTTACCGTGTCTATGTAATGGCAATTACCTCATGGAGATACGTAACCTGTTTTTGTGTTTTTATTCATGATCGTATCAGTTTTGCAAGGCCAATGCCACGCACAGAATAAAATCTAACAAACTAAGTAGCATCTCAACTGGATCACATTCAAATCATATCTCACTATACAGTGTAAAAGCTAGACAGGTCACCCTCTAAAAGAAATATGTTTGCAGTTACAAACAGCCATGGCACTTCATTTCCTTCTGCATTCCTCACTGCAGCAATTTTGCCATGGTCCGACAATAAAATATATGGTAAAAATACTCTCCTTGTAAAAGTCAATGTCTTTTTAACTAGAAGATAAGGGTATTACAATTGTACGCAGGGAGCTACCTCGATACTCATGGTGAAAGGAGTTAAATCCAGTTTGCAGCCAGTCACAAGTGGTGTTCCCCAGGGCTCAGTATTAGGGTCAGTTCTGTTTAATATCTTCATCAGTGATCTGGACATGGGGATCGAGTGCACTCTCAGTAAGTTTGCAGACATCACCAAGTTGAGCAGACGTGTGGATCTGCTGGAGGGTAGAAAGGCTCTACAGAGGGATCTGGACAGGCTGGATCAATGGGCTGTTCGAGGTTCAACAAGGCTAAATGCCATGTCCTGCACTTGGGTCACAACAACCCCATGCAACGCTACAGGCTTGGGGAAGAGTGGCTGGAGAGCTGCCTGGAGGAAAAGGACCTGGGGGTGTTGGTCAACAGCCAGCTGAATATGAGCCGGCAGTGTGCCCAGGTGGCCAAGAAGGTCAACAGCATCCTGGCTTCTATCAGAAATAGTGTGGCCAGCAGGACTAGGGAACTGATTGTCCCCCTGTACTGGGCACTGGTGAGGCCACACCTTGAATACTGTGTCCAGTTTTGGGCCCCTCACTACGAGGAGGACATTGAGGTGCTGGGGTGTGTTCAAAGAAGGACAATGAAGCTGGTGAAGGGTCTAGAGCACAAGTCCTGTGAGGAGCAGCTGAGGGAACTGGGGTTGTTTAGGCTGGAGAAAAGGAGGCTGAGGGGAGCCCTTCTCCTCTCTACAACTACCTGAAAGGAGGCTGTAACGAGGTGAGTGTCAGTCTCTTCTCCCAAGAAACGAGTGATGGATGAGAGGAAATGGTTTCAGGTTGTGCCAGGGGAGGTTTAGATTGGATATCAGGAAAAATTTCTTCACCGAAAGGGTTGTTAAGCACTGGAACAGGCTGCCCAGGGAAGTGGTTGGGTGATCATCCCTGGAGGTATTTAAAAGATGTGTAGACGTGGTGATTAGGGTCATGGTTTTAGTGGTGGACTTGGCAGTGCTAGGTTAACAGTTGGACTTGATGATCTTAAAGGTCTTTTCCAACCTAAATGATTCTATGATTCTATGATAGCAACTTAAAAATACAAGTTTTTAAGTCCCCCTTTTACTCATAAATGAACATGAATGAACAAGATTTAAAATTAAGAAAACAAACCATCTTTTATCCATCTGAACACTTACTGCTTGCACTCTCTGGCATAAAGATCCATTGTCCATAAGGGGTGGGTAGACAGAGCAAGATGAACAGCACAAAGAGGATGAGTATATACTAGTACCAATTCTTATAACACAGTTGTGGATTTAATTGAAATGCAGGAGGGACCATAGGTACTTCAAATGCTATTATATTTAAAGACATTTCTCTTTAGATATGGCCGTATCTCTGCTCATATGTCCTCAGGTTTTGTAGAGGGTTTCATGGGTTTTTTTAACAAACTTTAAATTTTCCACAACAAGTGGTGAGCATGCGAAGAGGACCACGCTTCTTTCCACATGGACCTATGTTTTTCATCCTGAATATTTTTGAGGACTCATTTAATCTTTCTCTAAAATCAGATTGAAAAATTCTGGGAGCTCAAAGTAAGATCACTTAAGTAAAAAGGAAGGGAATATGAGGACATTGTGTTACATGGAGCTAGAATTTCCCTCATTTTTTCCTTAATTCCGTTTAGGGTCACAGTTAAAAGTTTACAGTAGTAGGTTTCAAGAAACTCTGCCATTGTCTCATTCATGTTGCACAAGCCCAAATGAGGAATGAAAATAGAAAAAAATATATTTTTCAGTTTTCCCCCACCCTTCCAGTTTGATAATCCCTTGAACAGACTGAATAGGCAAGAGCACTATGGTAGCTTCAGAGCTGCAGTAAACCTTAGTTCAAGAAATGGCACAGTGTGGTTCAGTTTCTCAGCTTCTAGAAAGGAATAGGAGAGATTGAGCTGGGTGTATGTCAAAGTTGTTACTCATTCTGACAAAGACACAAGAATCAATGTGACATTGAGTCAGATTCTGGCCTGAATAGAGTTTAAATAGAAGGTATTTTCATCTAGGGGAAAAAAAAAAAAGAAACCAAGAAAGAATATAAGTGTAAGGATACAAACAGCTCAGTAGGTCTGAAAAGGTCATATGTTTTGGCCTTTAAAAAAAGAAGAGCAGAACAGTATAATAATACAATATAGTGTTTTTTCAGAGGCAATGTCCCACTTCTAGAACATGGGTGGTTTACAACTCTACCTCATAGACTTATGGCGTCTACATTTACAAGTTTCATTTGCAACCATAAGAAGTACAGACTGAAATTTTAAAGGAAAGCTTGTTGGATGCTCAAGTACAGAATGGCATCCTTTAGGGAAAAGAAAAATACAACCGAACAGTTAAAACCAGTCATTTCCAACCTTTCCATTTATCATCAGTCCAAAGATCAAGAAAGTACATGACCATTTTTGAGCTTTGTAAGGCTATTCTTTGGAAAGCTCTGGTTACATTATTGGAAGCAGTTTGCACAGATTTCCATAAACTAGTCTCTTCCATCACATTCTCCCATTTGCGAAACTTTTTGCTAAGCAAGAAAATAACATTTAAAAACTTCACGTTATTCCAAACGTGTTGCTTTTTTTAATTTTGTTTAGTAAATGAAAGCTTATTTCCAGTCAGCAAGAGCTTTACAACAGGAAATACTTGTTTTAACTGTCCGGAATTTAAAAAATAAATAAATAAATAAAAAATTGTAAGATTTCTTTTATCAGTACTAAAGTTGAGGCATTTAAGGGCTTACATCTGGCTGAAAAGCTAAAGGTTGTCTCCCGTGCCAAATATCGGAAGCCCAATTGTTTGTGTACATTCCCCTCTGGTGGTGACTAGCACATATTACAGAAGAAAACAAATGCTACCAAAGGGGCAAGGATTAAATGGAAATAAAAAGTACTTCACCGAAAAAGATCTTTATTTTTAATTGTAAGGCTTGAAATGTTTTTGAAACAATGAGCTCGTTTAAACATTCTTCAGTGGTAGTTAACAACTTCTCTGCTTAACCTTACCTTCCTGCTATTTATTTTTTATATTACACCAACTCTCTTGCCAGGATCAAGGTCCTTTTCCCCTGGCAACACATACTTCAGTAATATTTCTGGCTTGCTTCTTCATACACATAACTGGTATTAAATTACAGCACTTAAAACTGCCCAGTAGGGATTTTAAAAAAATAAAACATAAGCCAGGGTAAGGTAGCTGGATGCAAAGCTGCTGAAAAGGGAAATGAAAATTTGTATTATTTACTGCACGTTTAGAAAAAGGTCAATGACATTTTCAGTGGGAAAATCAGGACTCTGCCTTGAAAAATTCTGAAGGTTTATCAGAGTAACTGATGGAGGAACAGAGGATGTGCAACTGCAGGCAGACATCAGGAACAGATGGTCTTTCTTTCAGCCAAGGTTCTAGAGGCAAAGTGAAAAACATTAATTAAAAACTACATGGCTGTGCAACATATCATCAATTATTCAATGTTCTTTTTCAGAGAGTGCTAAATGACTAGTCTCTAAAAGCGAAAAATCTTAGGATTTGCAAGCCAGTGGGGATTTTCTCTCAAGAGCGGAAAAAGAGAGAAGATCTGCATATTTAAGGATAGGAGAATAGAAAATCTATTAAAACCAAGCATCTGGCTTTTCCGGAGTATTCCTGATATTCTTACAGATGACATCAAGGACACTCTTTAAGGATTTGTTCAATAACAAAGAGTCAGGAAAAAACATGAAACTAAGGAGTAGTCTCTCAAAAAAAATCTTGTGACAGTGAATTTCTGCATCTCGCGAGAGTAAGCAATAGTCATCAGCAAGTTACTTTGAGGATTATTTGGATAAGCAAACTGAAAATGCTTGTGTGCTATATGGTTAGGTACATCTAGAGGCTTAAGAGAGACTTAAACTGTCCTCTACTTCCCGGAGCACTTAAATGGACTAGAATCCTCTTGGAACAGCATGTTGTTGCCTGAAATATAGGAAATAGGTCTTCAGCAGGGAAAAAAGCCATAGAAAATGTGTCAGCAAGAGACAGAAAGGATTTAAACTCACAGGACCTGCTATTGCAAAAAACATTACAAGATATCCACGTGCACACTCTTAAAAGGGCTAAGAAAAGCAGAACGAAAATGCTTGTTCTCCTCAAGAAGGATGAAACTTACAGGCAACTAAAAACAGTATTTTAAAATGACTTTGTAACTCTAGTTCTTCACTCCCTATACTACACAACTATTAATATATATGTAAATATGTAACTTACGCATAGATAGTGCAAAGTACAGAGCCTAATCAGGATTTTTCAAGAAATCTCCTTTCTCCTTGTTTCATGGATCTGCCTGCCCAACAGCAGGAATCTCTCCTGTTATATCTGGAGCTGCTTAATATTGTGCCAGTTACCAGCAAGAGTTGCAACACTACAGACTTTCACTACCCTGTGCAAGTAGTAATGACAAGTAGTCCTGGCAAAGAACGACTAACTACGTCCTTGTTGAGTACCCTACTGTTAAACAGCCAGATGTTGATCTGCTGTGCTGTCCCTGGACCCTCCTGAGTTGTTCTTGTTCTGGCCAGGGACAGCATATTGAGAGATTTTTTAAGTGCAGAGAGTTTTTAAGACGTTCTGAGCTGCTGGTAGGGTCAGATATGGATGTGACATATTGTTATGGACAGTCTCCTAGCCACATTGAACGTGGACATCACTTCTTTCACTGAGATAGCTATGGCTCAGCTCATTTAGCAGTACAGTTATAAATAATAATAATTATTAATATTTTTATTATTATTCCTCCTTCTTCTGCCCCTGTGCCATGTTATGCACATACCCACTTTGCCTCTCTGCTTAATAAAATGCCCACCATTTCCCCTTGTGGGAAAGGGCTCTATGTAAGTCTCCTGTTCTCCTCCCTCCTCTTTTTACTCAAAGCATTTGCTTTCATGAGTTTCATTCAAAATGTCAATATTTTAAACTACCTTGCCATAACAGGCAGAAAAAAAAAAAGTAGTGATATGCTGCATGTGGCTAATGGATACTGTCAGCCAGTCCATCAACTTACAGAAATCATACATATTTAATTGGCAGGATGAGCTGGATGTGCTAACTGAGGTGCAAAGCTCAATCTTCAACCAACTTCTGATTTATTCCTTTTTTTTATTTTCAGGAAAACCAAAAGACTACTGTCTTCTGTCTGCTGGCCCACAATTACTTTTTCATCAGACATCCATTTACCCATTGCTATAATTGCTTGGATCAAAATACAGAGCTGCATGCTGAGACCTATCACATTGCACAACAGACTTTCTCTGTATTAAGTATGATCCTGTAATCTCCCTGTCATTCTGGAGCTGAGTAACACACTAAAGTCTATGCAAAGCAAAACCAAAGTCTTAGTGTTCCACAAGCATAAAAACCCCATTTGACACACATCAGACTCTTTCTTTTGGAGGGAAATAGCAGACAATAGCTTTAGGGAGAACTATTTAACAGATTTTCTTTCCAAACACTCATTTCTCTCTCCTTCCTACTTACGGGGTAATGATGTTCTGCAACCAGCTAGTATAAAAACTCCATGAAAATACCTTACCACACCAAGTCCTCCAAATTTACATACTTTCGAGCTCTTCCTGGTTTTATTCTATTAGGATTACAGATCTGGATTTGGTTTTAGAGCACTACACTGAAACTAACATTATTAAGCTAGATTATTGTTCTCATTTGCAATGAGCAGTCCAGAACAGTGCTTAGTGAATCTCTGGATAACATTTATATTTTCCTTTATTACAACTCTTAATTTACCATTTAAGAGAGTGGAGTTGAACACAATCATCAAGTTCTTCAACCTTGTGAATTCCAAAAATTCACAAAGGTACATTTTCAAAACAGCTTAGAAAAAGTCATAGGAAATGGTCCTCCTAAAGGAAGGGGAAATGAACAAAAAAAGCTTATAAGACAGTAAAAAATGGAACTTTTTTCCTTTCATCCCAGATGCAAAAAAAATATTGCAGTCTTGTGACCCTTCATGTAGGACCTGTGAGAAATCTGCTGACATATGTACTTCATGTCCAGAAGGTAAGATACTTCAGATTCTTTGGGTAAAAGTTTTGCAAGAGGCTAAAACATTCTGTATCCTACACACTTCCAGGGAATATTTTCATCAATGGTCACTAGAAAGTTCTTTGACAGCTTAAAACATAGGCAAGTAATCAGATAATTGCCAGCTGAAGTCAGACATCAGCTAGGAATTAAGAACATGCCCTTGGCAATACAGGTAAAGAAATTGTTAGGTGGATGTTGTTCCTTTTCTTTTTCAATCAAAAGTTGTAGACATGATGCAGGAATTACTGAATAGGGGTTTATTCAGGAGGATGTACTAGGTAATCCTGATGATTCCTTCTAACCTTAAATTTCAGTGAAGGTTGAGCAAACTACTTTGGGAATTGGCTTAAAGAATGTTTTATTCATTTTTTTAAGCATCAAAAAGTTAAATTTCGAGGAAGTTGAAAGCTTTTTTTGATAGCCATCCAAGGCAGGAATCTTTTAAATATATTTCTAATTGGTGTCTTCCCCCACCTGGGTTGCTCTTTTGCCAGGAACGTTTCTTATCCATGATTCCTGTGTTTCTCTGTGCCCTCAAAAAACTTTTGGCAATGTTGCAAGTGGAAAGTGCGAGATGTGCATGGATGGCTGTGAAGCGTGCTCTGACCACTGGCACTGTCAGAAGTGTCAGGCTGAACAAGACCAGCCGCTCTTCCTCCACAAAGGCAGATGTTTACAGGAATGCCCTGAGTAAGTAACTCCTGTTGGATGACTGCTCCTTGTTTTCTCACTGTGCTCCTGCACTTTAAAGTTCAGATCCATTATAAACCTTTCAAGGGAGACCTTAATGTAACCTAAGCTACCAGAAACCACCACAAGGTAAAAGTCATTTTTAGCTGGCCTGAATAAACAACAGTTTCTCTTGCTTACAGAAAAAGTGAAAAATCAAAAGTGAAACTAGACATGAAATCCTATGACAGATGGTACAGCTCCCATTGACTTGAATAAGACCATGGTACTTCAGGATGGTTCCTTATGGTGACTGAAAATAAGCCTCTGATTATTCTCCTAACTTATTCCTTTCTTAAAGTAGTACAGAGCAGAGGTGTGAACCCAGAAAGTGAATGTATCAAAGTCCTGATATGGAAATATGGAGCTTAGTGGTGTGTTTCTCTCTTTGGCTTATATTCTTCACTTTTTCCTGTACTAAATTTGTGGTGGACTTGTCAGTGCTAGGTTAATGGTCGGACTCGATGATCTTAAGGGTCTTTTCCAACCTTAATGATTCTATGATTCTAACTGGAATTCAAAATGAAAGATTCCCATTTGACTGTGATTAATATTAGATTAGGCACTTGAGTACATCAGGTTCTCCTGTTTCTGTGCTTTTTTCATCAACATTCATCATACCTATATATACACATAAAATCTGTGCTATGCAGTATGAAGATCATGCTTGGTTAACTTTCTTCTTTAGAAAAATGTGCAGCTCCTGCTTTTCTTACGATCAGTACAAATTCCCTGGCAGTACTTTCCTGCTAACTTTGTCAAATAAGTCAATAAGGGCCAGTGGAACAGATTCTGATCATCAAATGTAACAGTAAATGCAAAGTAATTGTACTAAAGCCTACTCTAGTCCAGAGACAATTTTTAATATCAGAAATTGTGGCATACAAGCAAAGATAATGTTTCAGCATTAATATATTTGTTCTCAGTACTCATTCCCCACAGTTATCTCACACAGGGTCAGTATAACAATATTAAACCTTTTCATATATCACTAGTCTTTTCAGCTCTTATTATCCTCCTTTTTTCCAAATTCCAGACTATAAATAATGGCTTCCCAGACATCATTAAGCAAAGTTGACCAGAGTTAAACTCTGGTTTTAGCCTCTAAGACAAAGTTCTTGAGGCATAACTACTCTTCATTGGAGCAGAGGATTACATGACTTTTTTTTTTTAGGTTTTTTTTGAGTTTTGGGACATGCTGTAGGGGATGGAAAGGCTTGACTTGCTGCACTGATCATGTCTGACAGAGGATTTTGAAAGACTGGGCTGGCAGAGTACTCAAGACTGAAACAAGAGAAGAAGACAGGACTGTGAGAAATAGATGCAGGATCATGATGAAATGTTAGGAGAAAAAAAGAATAGATGGCAGGCACAGCTCTTCTTATCTTTTTTCTAATCTTGCTCCTAACACATCTCCTCAGGCTTTCTTTGGAAAGATCACCTCCAAGAAGGAAAGGAGAAGCACCTCTCTACAGGGAATAATGAGCTTGTTAATGTGAAGTACATGTTCTGGGACTACATTCTATGTCAACTTCTTCCTTAGTTTTCATCAATGGCTGTATACATATGGATTAGCAATCTTCTCAAAATGTGGTCTTGCTTGTCCTTTAACTTTCTAACATTTTGGTTTTGAGAGTGTAGGCAGATTGGATTGCATCCAGCCTCTCCTTTTATCCCTCTTCTCCTGAAACATAGGCACAATTTTTTGCTATATTTTCTTTACAACTAATAGTCCCAATCATGGTTGTCTATGGTTGCTGTCACACCACAGATACCAGTAAAACATGCTCCCTCCTCACCGTCTCTAGCTTGCTGGCACTAAACGCAAGTACTACTTAAGCATCCTGGTTTTGTTGGTTTTTTTTAAACCCAGCCCTCCTTATTCTTCCCAGCCTTCACACTTCCAGGGCTTTCTCTTCTCTTTCTTCCCTCTAGGGACACTGAGGTTATACTTCTCTGTCTTTCCCTTATATCACTGTTCTTCCTATCTTATGTAAGGGGGGGATCAAGAAATGAGCAAGACAGAAAGTCCAGCATCCCTTAGAGTAGGTACAAGAACAAAGGAAGGCCAGACTCCCTTCATAGCACTAACCATGCAAATTTTCTGCTCGCAGACAGAGGGGATGTAAGTGGAGGACGGGCAGGAAATTGTGTGAGAAACCTGTTTGATCCAGTGAAATGTGTGTGCTGTGAAAGTCTCATATATACTCATAATTCTTACAGCCTAGACTGTTTGATAACTATACATTGACCAGCAGTTTGCTTTGTGTTTGTTTTCATTCAATAGGGGATATTTTAATGATTCTGAGACTTGCAAGGAATGCAGTGGATCCTGTAAGACATGCATGGGAAGTGCAACCAAATGTTTGTCCTGTAAAAGTCCCTTGCTTCTGGAGCAGTGGAAATGCAAACCTACCTGTTCAGAAAAGCATTTTGCCTCTGAAGGAATCTGCAAACACTGCCCTGAAATGTGTCAGGAGTGCATTCACAATCAAACATGCAAAGGTATTACAAAGAACTGGTCTTGACTTGGCTAAAATCCATCTGGATCTGTCTAAAGACAGACAGAAACACACATCTGAAAGGAAATTCTGTAATGAACAAAAAAAAAAAAAGGAATGTAGATATCATTGCTAACCTCTAAGATAGAGCCTAAGCAATCAGTGCTTTATGATGAGACTCAGTCTAAACCGTTAATCTGTAAAGATTTCACATTGCTTTGCCTGTTCCTGTTGTCCTTCGGAGATTCCTAGTGGTTTGATTCTATTTCTGACCTAGTGTGTCCATGCCTAAACACTTACATACACATTTACACCAATGTGAAACACAGAATGTTTTTTTCCTAGTTTGGCTGAATGTTACACCTCTTTACCATTTTTGCAAATGACCACTCATGGTAGAAAATGAAATCTCTGTAATGAAACATGTTAGGAAAGCCTTGGATATCCTAGTGTGTCTGAATACCCTCACAAAAATTTCCAGGATAGTTAATATTGAGCCAGCCATTCTGGAAACAGCAACAGGGATGAAACAAACAAACAAAAAAATCATAGACCAAGCTATTAAACCAAGTACTCATAATGAAATTAGCAGCTGAATCCCAGTTCTCTGCAAAGACAAACATTTAGGTCCATATATTCCAGCCAGACTCATATTTTAATAATAAACCAAACAAAACTTAAGATGTGTACATCCCTGATTTTGGAGGAAGCTCACAATGTGGATATAATACCTCAGCAGAAGTCCACCTATATTCAGTGGCAGCATGGTTTGGTTAATATCAGCAAAGCTGAACAGTTGACTTGGCTTCTCAGTCTCTTGATGTAACACAGAAGATGCTTTGTGAGGGTTGGGCAGTTTGGAGGGGAAAGAGTCGAAAAAGAAAGCACCACCTTCCCAAGCTGTCCTCTTACCTCCTGTTATGACAGGCACTGCAGGATTTACGGTTTCCTAGGATTTCTTCACTTCCTTACTTACAGAGGTCAGAATTTGCTGCCCGTTTGCTTACCTGTTGTTTGCTGTTCTCTGTAGAGTGCATGGATGAGTTCTTCCTGCATGAGGGGAAGTGTGTGCAGGACTGCCCTTCTCACTTCTACGCTGAAGACAAGCACTGCTTTCCCTGCCATGCAGACTGCAAGGATTGTGACGGGCCAGACTCAGATGATTGCACAGAGTGCACCATCAACTTCTTTGTCCTCTACAATGGCATGTGTTTTGAAGGCTGCCCTGAAGGGACTTACTATGAAGAAGCCACTGAAGACTGCCAAGGTTGGCAGCTGTTGTTTTCCCCAGGAGTATTGAGATACGAGTGGGTCTGGTTGAAGACTATCCCAAAAGGGCCTGCCTGTGCTGGCTAATGTCGCTCTCAGTGTCCTAGAAATGGAGGAGATATAGCTAACACAGAAAAAAAAAACAAGGCATAGCTTAGAACAGCAAAAATTGGAGAGAGCTGAGAGGGAGGTAGCAAAGCTAGATGTGTTTAATGTTATGGGCAACCACTCTGGTAAAGTGCTGAGTATTGCTGGAGACAGTATGTTGAAAACCACTGCTCAGCAAAAGCAGTGCCAGTGCAAAAGGAAACCTAAGGAACTTGCCACATAAGACTGAAAATAGTAAAATGTTTGACTATGCAGAAGCAGAGCTATCACTCTCTTTCCCTCAGCCTCTCATCCTGAGATGATGGCTGCTCCTTGCAAAATTAAAGCTGAAATAATAATCTGAAATGCAACAAGACATGATGACATTCCTACTGTTTGTCCATTTCAGCATGCAATAGGACATGCCAGACTTGTTCTTCTTCCACTGCCTGCCTTACTTGCAGAAATGGCCTGATGCTGAACCATGATGGGCACTGTGTGTCATCTGGGTACTGCTCTCGCACTGAGTACTATGTTGAGAAAACTCAGACCTGCAAGTCTTGTCATAAGAAATGTTTCCACTGCTCAGGACCGACTGAACACCATTGTCTTAGCTGTGCGAATAACCGCTATCTTC
The DNA here is from genome assembly GCA_020745775.1 of Theristicus caerulescens. Lineage (NCBI taxonomy): Eukaryota > Metazoa > Chordata > Aves > Pelecaniformes > Threskiornithidae > Theristicus > Theristicus caerulescens. The sequence continues at coordinate 39,125,452 of CM036583.1, read as the reverse complement.
TCAGTAAGTGTCTTGCTCCTGCCTCTAGATTTTATTCTACGCTGAAAGCATGAACTAGGCAAGTTTCTGTCACATTTCTGAAACATCTAGGGCTGCTTCAGCCAATTTAAATATTGCAAAGTTAACCTGACAAGTAGATAACTTGTGCAGAGATAATCACTTCTGCAGGGCTACCTGGGAACTCTTTTGTGAGACTGGGCTTGCCACTCACTGGGGCCAAAGCAGGACTTCTAAGTAGCAACAAACTCCATGACTTAACAAAACTTGTATGTTTCATTTACTTGGTATGTACTGTTCCTGTTATTTCCTACAAAGAGCTTAAAAAGACAAGAGGGATAGCCTTAGCTTTTTTAAAAAAAATATGTACACACAGAGATCTCACATTTTCATGTTGGCTTGTTTAATTCCTGCAGAGATCTGATGAGCAAAGAATACTTAAGCAGAGCTGTTAAAAAGTTGTTCATGGGTCATTAGGTCAGTATCTAGTGGATGGCTGAGGTGCAAAGCCACTTTTCTGACTTTGGAGCAAAAGACTGTACCGTCTCAGAAACAAATTAGTAAAAAGTATAAAATCCCAGAACTTAAACTTTAGCTCTTTGCATATTCTTTAAAAAGCAAACAAAAATTTTAGAAAATAATTGGGAGACAAAAAGATTAAAATTATCTTTCATGCAGGAAAAATCTAAAGAAAGTTTGAATTAAGACTGAACATGAGCTTTTTTAGTCTAACTGATGCAGATTTTGCATTTTTAAATTTCTGAGGTCTTGTATCAGACCTGTCTTTTTTATCAACACACTCACCTGGTTTGCACCATTACAGCTGGTAAAGTTAATGGAAGTATGCAAATAAACATCCTGGAGTGGAGAAAGAATTGTAAGAAAAATAGAAATAAGGGGAAGTATCTTCCTTTGCCCAGTTGCAATCCGAGCAGCAAAACTATAAAGACAAGTTAGATAATGAGTACAAGCTACTAATGAGTAATCACTGCTCTCTTTAGCTTGATGCACTTGCAGTTAGTTGCATCAGTCCTAACTTCTCATTCAAGATTCCTATTCTAATGCCCCTCTGAAATCTCAGTGAAAAAGGGGGATGTACCTGGCACATTTGGCAGCATTACAGGCATTTATTCCCATAATATAAAGCAGTAGCCACACACAGGGGTAAAGACCAATGAACAAATGTCATTAAATCTCAGATTTACCATCAGATTTGTAATATACACAGACTGCCATGAGGCTGATGCTTAGAGTGAAACCCAAGGAAAATGGCAATGCAGATAGAAAGTTTCCTAATTACTATTTCTTCTTTTGTGTATTCTGAAAGAAATCACAGCTGCTGTTCATTATTATGTATTATGCATTTATATTTCCCAAAGATAAAACATTATCTGTTCTGAAGAGCCTGATAATGTACATACATTGCAGAAATGAGGACTAATGAACTGACAAGACTTAGAAGAAACAAAAAATAATTGCTATATCCCAACATTCTCTGTTCTTGTTCTGGTACATGCTCTAACAGCACCCCCTATTAGAGAGTTTGCTCTAGCACAGCTGTAGGAGATGTTTTATGGCAGCAAATACCGAATATGATGTGTTATTCTGCATTGTTGTCTGTGCAGATACAACCTGTGTTGAAACATGCCCAGAGGGGTATTATGTTGACAGCAATGAGCGACAATGTTCCCCATGCCACAGCACCTGCCTCGCTTGCACTGGAAAACACAGCTCACAGTGCCTTTCCTGCAAACCGGGCTGGTACAGACAAGGAAAAGGATGTGTAAACCAGTGTCCAGCAGGGTAAGGTCCAAGATCTTTAGCTAAGAGCTACATCACAGGGAGAGTTTTCAGAAGTTGGATCACTCTGCCCTATTCTACTTCAGAGTGAAAACAAACTGAATTCTATTTTCAGGTGAAAAATTCTTATGTTGTCTCAGTACAGAGGTGGTGGAAAACCTCCCCTCACAGTAGAAAACTGCAAAGTTGGTGCCCAGATTGGGACCAGCTTGATGTGGTGTGTTTTGGTTTTCTTGTCACTGCTAGGCTTTATGCAAAGCCATGACGATCTGATCTGTTGTAGATATTTCGCACAAAACTCCACTGGATCATGTGAGAGATGCCACAAGGGCTGTAAGGAGTGTATGGGGCCTCAACCCACCGACTGCCTTTTCTGTGATACATATTTCTACCTGTTGCGCTCCAAGAACAAATGTGTCAGCTCTTGTCCTGAGTATTACTACGAAAGCAAGGACAACAATGTGTGTGAAAGATGCCACCCTTCCTGCCGAACTTGTGAAGGTAAAAGCGTATGTTCCACTTTGACCAAAAAAAAGTGTTATCAAAACACCTGCCAAGGAGTATCAAAACACCTGCCATCTCTCTCTCTCTTTTTTTTTTTCCCCCTCACTCTCTGCTCCAAGATTTGGAAACACTTCACAAAGAGATGTACCATGCAGAGCGCTACCAACCTGTCCATGACCTGAGTAGCTGCTGTGGGCGATGCAGAACCCCCAGGGGCTGCCAGGCTCTCCCTAGCCCTGGGTGACTTGCTGCACTGGCTGCTCTATGCTGCTGCCTTACTTTTAGAGTATTGATTGATCGAGATCAAAGCAAGGATATGAATTCCTGCCAAGCTCCCCATAGGGCTGCCTCCAGCCACAGAGCGCAAGTGTAAAGGCAGCCACTCACAGGGAGGGCTGGGAGCGAGTCCCGGTGCCAGGTCAGTGAAGGGAAACAAACTGACAACGGTAATGAAGCTTCCGTCAGCAAGGCCTCTCACAAAGATGCTCACCAACTTAAAAAAAAAGGGCTCTCTTGGTTACAGAGCTGGACCTTGTTTCTCACACAAACACTGAATAATGACTGAATAATATCTCACTCTTTGAGCTGTCCTACTATGTGTAACTCTGTGAAAGCCAAGGAACCTAAATCCAACCACACATCTTTACAGTCTGCAAAGGCAAGAGTAGAAAATCAACAGCTAACGACACTGAGGATAACAATAATGCCATAAAGCAAAGTTTTAGGGTGAAAAGGGAAAAAAAAAAAAAGGAGTGATGTCTGTGATGTCTGCTGCTTTTAATATAGTTAAGTATTTTTTAAAGTCAACTTGGAGAGACCATCCATTTTGTTCTGTGACACACCTATGTACTCAGTTTCTTCTTTTTCCTAATTCATCCAATTCTGAAGCAAGCAGCATTAATCCCCTTGGACCAATTTGGTGTCCTATTCTTTCTGAACAGCATCAGATGATAGCTAACAGGTGCCACTCTGCAGCTTAGACCACACCATATTGTAACATACAAAATTTGTTTCGGATAGAGGATACACCGGATAGCACAGATGGCTGATTGCAACATAACAATATTTAAAATTGTGGAAATAACTCTTAGAGTGAAGCCACCTTCAAGAATTATTAAAATGTAATTGTGTAACAATATCATAAAAAGTAAGAAATATTTTGGCTTGGATTTGGGACAAAAAGATAGCAATTTTAATTTACAGACTACTTCCATTGGTTTTTACTTTATATGGGGTAAATTGTACAGGACAGACTTTCTATCGTTATTACAGAGACACTAAGATGGAACACAAGCCAGTCCTTCTAAACAGCAAACCTGTAGGTATTCTGAAATGCATCTGCATTGCTGATGTATGAGCAAAGAAGTATTGTGCTGTCTCTTGGTTCTCGAGAGCAGGAAGGCAAACCCTGCACTGCTCAGAAAAACCACATAGTAAATTCACTGGGTTATGGAAGGTTGCTAACTTCACCTGTTTAACTGCTTCTAAGGTGAATTACTTGCATTTCCATTTTCTTCCTTTCAGACAGTGGCAGAAAATGCCTAGTTGCAGGGAAATGGACAGGTGCATCTTAACACGTAGGACAAACCCATCACTTCAATGTTTCACAGAAGTACCCTGTGTAGCATCTGTCTTCAAAAAGAGTCTCCAACACACAAAGTGTGTGAGGACATGGTTTAGTGGCGGACTTGGCGGTGGTAGGTTAACAGTTGGACCTGATGATCTTAAGGGTCTTTTCCAACCTTAACAATTCTATGATTCTATGATTCTATGAAAGTGCATATGATGCTCTGTTTGTGCTTAGCAAGGAATTTTTTTCCTACGCAACTAAAGAATTTATTTTGCTGTTCAAACATAAACATACCTTAATTCATTGTGGTTTGAAAAGGGTTAGGTAGCAGGCCTGATAAGTATTGATTTTGTGAAGGAGAGCATTAGGCTAAGGTTTCCCACAATTTTACGTCAGTGTGGTGACCTAATTGATTTTCCTGAATGTGTCGGAACTTCCCTGTACAATTGATTCCCAAATCAGCTTTTCATGAATATCAAAACACCTAAGAAATGAGCACATTTGTGGGCACATCATTAAACCTCAAGACTAGGCCCAAGCTCTTTCTAATACCAACCTCCTCGTGCTGGACTTCTCACTGCTGATTCTTGCTGTTGACAAATACCCTTTTCTTTGGTGGCAGTGGTCAGTATAATTTGTAAAGGAAGTTAGATGACAATTTTTCCTGTTGTAATATTGTTGTTTTATTTGCCTTTCTAGGGAAGGGAGCATTCAGCTGCACATCTTGTGTATGGAGCTACAGTTTATTAAGTGGAATGTGCAACTCAGATTGTTTTGTAGGTGAATACAAAGTCCAGGAGACACCAGGACAAGAGGTACCTATGTGTAGGCATTTTCTCCTGTGATTTATATGCTGAACTTCAACTTCTGAACACAATATAAACAACACAGAATGGCCTTCTCTGAATTTTCAAGGCTGCTTATCTTTAAATATGCTTATTTCTTTCTTCTCTTGGCAGAGGAAGCATTGTTTCTCTTTCTGGGGTTGTCTACTATAGAGTAATCCTCTACCAGTAAATATAAAGGCACAACTTTGTCAACGATGATACCAAAGCCATGTGAACAAAATCAGCTATATCAGTAATAGAGGATTTTTTTTCTTCCAGTATAACTGAGATTTCCCCATGGATTTCTGCTGCTTTGTCTGTAAGAAATCACATTGCATTCCTGATTGACAGCTTTGCTGGCAGAAACCTCTAGTGGAGAGACAGGCTGAAGTTAACAGAGCTGTATATTTAGTAGAGTACGACCACAATTACGTTTGGGTCTGCGCCACAAGTCTGGGCACTCCAGCTTCCAGATTTCCACACCAACTGCCTTCCAAAGATGTTTATTCAAGAATATAGCTGCAAGGCAAGCCAGCTGGCCTGAGATGCTGCATACCCTCGAGTCTCTGGCCTGGAATATCCCCTTATCAATACTGCTCCATAACTGTGAGCCTGAGGAAACAGCCTAAGAGCTGGGGACCACAGAGGTCCACAGTTCTTTGCGAGAGCTTTAACTCTGAAAAACTGGACCTCCTGCTATGACCCTCCCATCATGCCGAGGTTCTTTGATTCAGGACAAGCAGCCTCACAGGTCTGACAGGAAGTCTGATGAACAGTTATTGGAGTTTCCAAATCCTCACAGTGGGTATAGGGTCCTGGTACCATGGCAGAAAAAATAGCAATTTTTTCCCAATAGGCCACGAACTGCAGACACTGGAAGCCTTGAACTACCTGAGCTCAGAGCATTCTGCAAGGTAGATGTGACAACGATGATCTCTGGTATTCTTTGTACACAGAAGCTCCCAGGAGCCTATCTGGTATTTGAGAAGCATATTTGAATCTAAGCTGTTTCTGTAAAACAGAACCAACACAATCTAATAAAAACCTGGTTTGCTAGAAAACTTCCAGCCAGCTTCATTCCTTATTTCTGCTCCTTCCTAAGTTAGAAAGGAAATTCATTCTCAGCTGCCCTTCTTTATTCCAGAATATTTCATGTTGCTTCTCCCATGTTGGTTACTTTTAACAATATTCGAGTACACTTCTTGAAGGCCACTTTACCATCATTACTGCCAAAGAACCATAGATCTGCTAGCATGAGACTAGCAAAACAAAAACAAACTTTTTGGCCAAAAATCTTACAGTCTGAATGAATTTTGGCTTGCTGTCTAGCTAGATGAGATCTCTAACTAAGCTCCTACAACACTTTCCCCCCTCTCCCTACAAGCAGGTCACTGAGAACCCAGGAAACATGAACCAAGTTTTAGTTTTCCTACTCCCTACTGTATTTTGCCATTGATACCCACAGTGCCCAGAGACGACCACCCAGACAGTGAACGACAGGTCAGAACTGCCAGGCCAGGTCCAAAGAATCCAAAATGAAAAGTGTATTGCTTGTGTTCTGTGTCTGAAGGAGGACGAGCCCAAGTGTGAGAGATGTGACAGCTCATGCACTGAATGCAAGGGACCTGGGCCTCGCAACTGCACAATCTGTCCAGCCAGCATGCAGCTCTACCTGGAGGAAAGCCGCTGCCTGCCCTGCTGCAGTGACTCTGACCCGGCAGGCACCCCAGACTGCTGTGACTGTAGTGAAACACAAGGTAGGACTGTGCTGAAGAGCAGTAACAGTGCTGAAAGGGCTTTATGACTGACTAGGCGGACATCTAAAAATCAGAAGGGGAATGGAGCGAAGATGTGCTGCTGACCTGCAGGCACACAGTGTACACTGTTTCTACTGCTCCATCAGCAGAATAGGAAGGGCTTTACATAAATAACAGCAATCATGACTGATGCGCGAGACAGTACCTTCTTTCATGCACAGCTGTTGTGTTAAATGGCCAGGCCTTTCATAAACCAGGTGACTGGGAAGTGCTTGCTTCAATGAATAGCCATCTGAATCGTTGCATTTTAAGCTCATCATGTCAAAACGTGTTTGTGTGCCTGTTAGCTTTTCTGCTTCTTTCTGATTATTTCTAGTCTAATAAAGAAGCATAGCTATCCCAGCAACCTTGCTTACATCCTTATACCATCACAGCTACAAGAACACAGTTGTGGTACTGGAAGAGTAATGTTCAATGCATTTAAAAACATAAGCAGGCCTAAACATTGTACAAGGTGGTTTAAGACAAATAGCCCCCCGCCATACACACCCATACAAGCTCATGTAATCTTTTCTTTAACTGCTGTTGTAGATGACTGTGTATTACGGACCACTCTACCACCCGAGAGAAAAAGCAAAACTACTTTCTTTGTTATTACCTGCATTGTGCTTCTCCTCATCATTGGAGCCATTGTATTCATCTGGAGGAAATCACGAGCCAAAACCCAAGCAGTCAATAAAGGTGGGTATGAGAAGCTGACAAATGACTCCAAAACCTTTCCTTCCTACACGAGGAACTACCATGAGAGTACCAGTTACCAGGAAGATCAAGTGATTGAGTACAGAGATCGAGATAATGAAGATGATGACGAAGAAGATGACATTGTATATATGGGCCAGGATGGCACAGTCTATCGCAAATTTAGATATGGACTTCTGGAGGACGAGGAAGATGAGCTTGAATATGATGATGAAAGTTATTCATTTAGATAACTCTTTACTAATTTATGGATTTCCTGCTCTGTTGCTTTTCCTGTTAAATTACAGCAATTTAGTTAAGTATGTTTAGTTACTTCTTAGCATGCTGAGCACAAGATTTTAGCTAACAGTTATTGTGAGAGCAGAATGGTTTCTAAAACCATTTTTTCCTAAAGCTTTTAAGTAGCACTCCAGATGTAGGCTGGTTAAGAGATTGTTTCTGTGCATTTGTGTGGAGAGTAAATCCTTTCCCAGTATGTATTTGTGTGCATTATAACTAATAGATACTCTGCTTCATACCATGTACACACGCTCATTGAGAATCTCGCCAATCACTACTAGAAATGTGCAGATATAAACAAGATGGGTGTATTTACCTGATGAATGCCACTGGGATAGGATGCCGGTAGTCTACTACTCTGTGATTATACCTACTCAGCAATTCATAATAGAACAGGCAAGTTTGCTGACGTTACCTAGATTTTCTTCGTTGGTATCATCTGGTGCATCTGTGTTCCTCGAAGCCAACATGCTCCTCCTTACAATCTTATAGCATACTTCCCAGTGAAATTGTGCATCTATGACATGATGTTTTAAGATTTCTGATTGTGACTCTACTCCAGGTAAATATATTTTATTCACAGTTTGTATGAAACATAACTAAAATATTTTATATGTCAACCTCTGATCAATCTTTATTGCGGTGTTTGTCAAATAATCTTTCATTGTACACACAAACTTCTGAGTTTACCGAAAAGGGAAACATGGTCTAAAAGCATGCCCACAAAAAAAGGACTCCTTTTGTCTTTCTATCCACCTTCTCAGGCTACAAGGAAGTGATTTAAACACAGAACAAGCAGCTTTTCCATTTCTGTTATAAATGGCTGAGGATGTTCAGACAATGGCAAAGTGAATAATTAGCACTTATTTGGTTAAGTAACTTAAATGAACACAGCAATGTGATTTTTTTTTTATTATTACAGAAATATAATTTATCATACTAAAGAAAAGGATGGGGTTTATGGTCCTTTGTTGTGAAAGAATAAATTCTTTGCACAAAACTGCCTTGAAAATGCTGTTATTTGTCGTTTCATTCACTCTCAGAGTTCCTTTAGATTTCCAGTAAGAATCCTCTCTAGAACTATAAGTCAATTAGTTAAATTTAGTGTCTACAAAGGAATTGTGTGAAAATACCTAATTTTCATGGCTCAATGCTTCAATGGAATTTTTTGCATTAAGTATTCCTAAAGACCTCAGGATAGTTCCATCTGTAAGTTTAAAGTTTTATGGAGAGGTTCTATAGCTTCCACTTTGAGTTTTAAACTTTGAATCATTGCACCTTTAGTAAGAGAGGAATTAGCAGTCCTGTGACTTCACAAAAGCCAAAACAAGGACCTATATTTATCAAAAGTTATACGTTAGCAAGGTATTTCAGAAAGATACATGTTATCCATCACTTGAATTCAAGTTCTGCTCTGACAAAGTGCTGAAAAAACAGAAGGGGGAAAGAAAAGTGAAAAATCAGTTTGAAAAGTCATACTGAAAAAATGGACTGTGTTATCCTGCTCTCCCAAACTTGTTTGGATTAACAATATGCTTTATTATTGTTGTTAATGGCTTATAGCAAAACTGTAAGAATTTGCTTTGACCTGAAATCTCTCCTCACACTTCAAAGCTATGCCTGAGCAGTCCGAAACCACTGTGACAGATGTAATGACCACTTTGTTTACGGGCTCTCACACTACATCATCATTTTATGAAAACAGTTTCTTGCATTTAAAGTTAACCTGGGTGGTAAAAGAACACCAACAAAAAATGCAAACAAGCACTCATTTTGGAAAAACTGTCCCTTAAAACAATTTTGTCTAAATTGGTGCAACTCAGACCGGGACAACTTTGCATTTCTAAGTACACATCCAAAAAACTAAGCCCCAAATTCTTCTCGAATGTCAATTTTTTTCAGAGGTTCTTTGTTGTGGTTTGGGCACACCATTTCAACCACATTTTGAGCTATCAATCAGCTGCATATTCTTTCACTTCTGATTCTTCCTGCTCTGCAGTCTGACACTTCCCTTCTGGCTTTCAGAGCTTGTCACACAGTCAGGAATCCTGAAGGTCAAAAGCAGAAGGGGACTTCCTTGCAGTGCTGAAGGTGCACACCCAGAGCTGAGACACCATTTGTTAGGAGAGAAGCAGTACTGGTAAATTCCCTCCACCCAAATAAGCAGTGCTTTTTGGGAGGGATTCAAATGACTATGCAAATGATAAGCCTATTCTTAAGAGGTGTCAGCATAAGCATGCAGCAGCATGCATGATTTTACGCTGCATGGGTAAGGTGACAAGGTGCATGTCGTACAAAACAGCACATAATCGCCTTCAAGTTGAACCAGTCATCTTAGCAGAGCAGTGAATAATTGATGAATGAAGTTAGAAGGGTATGATATGAGGAAGAGAATTGCATTCAAGGTTATTATTTTTTTAAAAATGGAAGTTTCAAAATAGTGGTCAAGGAGACCCAAGCTTAGTGACCCACAGAGCCGGATCACTTTACAGTGTTCACAGTTAAAACTCCCTGCTAAAAGTCCACAGGGAAACCAAGAAAAATAAAGTTTAACAGTTAATTGGCACAAGAGGAAATCATTCATGAGTCACTCACACTTCTAAAGAAACTTCATGGAAAACAGAATACAACCAAGGAAGCCAGTAATAAATGTACAGAGAACACAGCACACAAACGAAATACTGATTTTTCTGGATTATTTTATGGACTTCTAGTGTCTAAGGCATTTACACTCTGTCCTGAAAAAAGCTAGAGAAATTCCAATCCACAGTTGTTCAATTCCACAAATCCTTAGTTGCCACAAGGCCAATTCTACTCCTTTCTCCTGTCTGCTCCTCCACCCACCATAGTGAGAAAGATGTCCCAAAGGAAACAAATATCTTTCAAAAACAAAGCTGCTATGGGATCTCTTCCATTCAACTGTTCCCTAATTAATCTCCTTTTCATCAGCCTCAAATTCTTGTTATCTTTGGCAAATATCTCTCACCCTCTTGCTTCTCAAGCTTTTTTCCATGTCAAGGCCCTTCCTTCCCACTGCACCTCTTTCTTTGCTACTCTCAGTCATCCATGGAGTTTCCAAAGTCCTTCAGTCTTCACCAATTACTTGTACTTTCTCTGTCCTTCTCCTAGGGAACTCTCTCTCATTACCCCTTCAGTAGGAAAGGTCTTTCAAAAAGATCTCAAAAAATCACATCTCCTAGATAGTTTACCACCCACTTACCTCTCATGTAATCTAGCAATTACATTTCAAAAGAAAGTGTAGGTTACTGGTGTTCTTTACGCTCTCTTTCCACAGAGTGTATGTAAATAGGGAAAAGTTTTCTCTTCCATGACTCTACCCTCAAGTTTTGCTAGAAAGGAGGTGGAGAAAAGTAGGTCGTAGGAGTTACATTTCAAGTGTCTTGAGGCCCAAGACTCCTTCCTCTACAGGCTATTCCCTGATCAGACTACATTGTCACAGTCTACCACATATTTGCCTCTGGGTCTTGGAGAACAATTGAAGGACTTCAGGCTGAGGACTCAGACTGAAATTTCAAACCAAAGATAGGAATGAAAATACAATAAACTTAATTGCATAAGTTACCATAGAAGCCTTTCAAATGGATATTTTGAGGCATTTGGTTTTCTCATGAAAAATAATGTGTTTCAAGAGAAATATATATTTTTGCATTAAAAAATGTTTTCTTAGCAATCAAATTTCCCACTTTAAAAGTTACTAATAGAAAAATTCTGATTATCTGTAATAAGTCACTATTTTACCTAGGTCACCTATGTTCATTAGAGTCCCTTTTAGGGTGGGGGCAGGAGAGATGCAGAATATCTTTCAGAGTAGACCAGAACTAACTATCGATTTTTCATCTCCCCTCAACCTCTTATGTGTATGTGTGGTTTCAAGCCTGAACTTTAAGGAGTAACCAGACATGCATCCTGATGAGGAACGGACAGATATGCTGACTCAGACCTCAAAAGCACTTTTGAACAGAGAGACTTTAAGAAGTTTTTCCACTCTTTTTCCCTAATTAGTACATATATATGACAATAATAAGCTATCATATCAAACAACAGATGACTAAAGATTCTGACTGTACACAGACATACTCACAATGAACTACATATACTTATAGATGTTCAGATGCAAAATTAATAGGAGACATATGCACATGTAACTTCTGTTCTCCTTTCAAGGTAGGTACCATATGTTCATACTTCATTGGTTGTTTCCTACTGCTCAGAAATATCTAGGAAGTTGCCCAACACATGTTGGCTGATTTTAACATCTCTCTTATGACTTTATTAATTGTTAACACACAAAAGACAATTTTTCCCTTGGAAAAGGTATGTTACAAAGTAGGCAGTAATTATGACTTCCCCCCCCCCGCCCATCATCCCTTTTCAGATTTAGGTTTATGCTGGAGGGACATCTCCTCTCAGACCTTAACAAACAAAACAGATGCACTAATTATCTCTTTGCATGACTTTGCACGTTTATATTACACATTTAATTGAATAGTAAAAAGGCAAATAAGTATTCTTTTATTCTTCCTCCTTTATAGTGTTTATTTAGCATCTAAATAAGCACATTTTCTTTTTCAGGAAGAGTTCAGGTGCTACACTTCCCTAATAACCATTACACTAAATAGTTCTTGCTCCATTTTTTTCCCCATGTTCCTCCATCCTTGCTGGCTGCATGTCACATCTAAAATCCTCATCCAGTTATTTTTCTGTATCCTTTCTCCTCCTTCTTGTCACCTAGCATCATCTTCATTTCCCAGTTCTTTTTTTTTCCTGATGCAAAAACCTAATTTTGTCACTTAAGTATCTCATCATTAGTTTAAAAAAAAAAAAGCCAAATATAAATCGTACTGTATTCATTGCACTGAATTCTACCTTCTTTCATTGACAAATCTTAGCACTATGGAAAAGCAAGCTAATCATAACCTCAGAACAAACTTAAAAAAGATACTAAGCACTTTGCTACTCTGATCCACAAAAAAAGAAAGCAAAATTAAATTCTCAGTCATTACAGAAGATGACCATTTTATAAAGTAGTACCTTAAGTTATATAATTAATTATATATGAACTGTCACTGTAAGCAATATTTGTGAAGTTCTAGTCTCCTTAAAAACCTAAATAGTCCACAAATCTATCCAAACACTCCCTGGAGCAACAGATAATGCAAGTTCTCTAAACATCATACTAGCAAGTAGGGCTTTCTGTTTATAATTTTTCTTACACCTTTCTTCTCCCTTCAGAAAAACACAAGAAAATCAGGGGAAAAAATATAGCCCTATAAGATCATACTCATTACAAAATTAATTTGAAGGCAATTTGGTATTTTTTTAATATCATTTCAGTTCCAGAATGAGAATTAGTGGAACATCTGAATCCTTGTAAACTATAGTGCTTGACTGTTAAACAGAAAACTGAAGAACATAGGGGCTTGAGGATTTAACTTTTAAATCCATACCTCCAGTGTGGACACTGTGCTGTTAGAACAAGAGCACGATCCGTGACAAATACCAAAGTACACCGAAGAGTCCACTGCATCTAACACAAAAAGCAATCCTTATGCAATACCGACACTACATATTTCATTCATTCCTGATGCAACTTGAGGGATGCCACATAGAGGTTATATAAAGGTCTAGGTACAAACAGCATGAAAGTATGAGAGAAACTTTTCCCCAAGAGGCCTGAGCCAGATTAATGTGTTTCAAGATACAGGTTTGATTCATTTTTAGCTGTAGCAGATGGACCTTTGCCCTGACCTTGACGAATGTTTAAACAATTGAACGAGAACAGAAGAACGCTTTCCACCTGACTTCTTAAAGAACCAAGCAATTTTAAATTTTGAAAAAAAGGGTATAAACAAATCTATTTTCAGGTTACAGAGGAGCTACGTCCTCAGAATTCTAAGTCCTAAATAAAGCACGAAAATCCCCAGAATGGGACTGGTTTTCAGACACACTTTAATTTTAGCTAGTTTAAACAACCTCCAAATGCTTTTTTCTGTCAGTCTAACTTTTTAGGTCATCACTCTTACAAAGCTTAGCATAGGACTGAGACACCTAACTGTGCTAGACATGGCAAAGGAAAGCACCCTAGCAACCAAGTCATTCTCAGAAGCCTCCTTAGACACAAAACTTACTGAACAGCAATACTGGCAATAACCCTTACTATTATACAACAAAGCAGTGATTCTCACAGATTAGAAACTGAATAAACTATTTCCAAGAATTGCTAGAAGTCTAAGGCAGAATAAGAATTAAAAAGGATACCAACTATTATCTCTACATAGCAATTTAGAACTGGCTTTCTAAGGATACCAAAGTTATCAAAATATCAAGGTATCAAAGATATCAAAATACTACAAAGTCTTTTGAAGCAAACTTTCAAAGTTCACCTACTGCAGCTTTGTGATTATTGTATTTCGCCAGTTATCAGATACACATCTGCAACCAGTCAAAGGACTAAGAACTTTCATTTCCTTTGGCTCAGTACAACCTCTCAATGCAGATGTGGCAAATAAGGTTGCAAAAACATCAGTAAACCAGACTTCACACTTGTTACCTTTGGCAAATTTCTCTCACCTCCTTGCTTCTCAAGCTTTTTTCCACCTCAAGGTCTTTCTGGTTTTCCTTCCCCTTGCACCTCTTTCTTTACTATTCTCATTCATTCATGGAGTTTCCAGTGAACTAGACTTCACCCTAGTGCCACTCTTTAATAGAAATGCTACTAATGACATTTTCCTTTCCAGCATTTTAATTCACTGTATTCATTTGGAAAACTATGTTTGACAGTCTCCATGTCCACAATATGTAACAGTTACTGAAAATAAATGAAAATATATTCACATCAGTAACAATTTTAACATAACTATTCTAATTTTATAGGTATATATTTTAAAAAAATCAGGATTTTTAAACTGATTTTCAAGTTTTAGTGAGCTAGATTTCATTTTCAGGTAGATTTGGACAACATTGTGTTGTATATATAGGGCATCTGTTCTAAAGTAAAAAGGATACCAACTGAATACAGGTTCCATATCTGTTTCTAGGAAGGCTCCAAATTCAAAATATAGCTAGCCATACAGGAAGCCTGTATAAATAACTACTGCAGACTGTTTGTCTGTGCACATTGTGCCTTTACATTTTCTAAAGGTGAAGGCATGCTGCATTTTAACATCTGCTAAGCACAGGTTCTTTAGGCTATCAGAACGTCAGATAGTTTAATGCCACAGCTACCCAAATAAGACCATTATCACCTGTACGCATTTGAAAAAAATTCTTATACTGTTATTCTCACATTGTCAACAAACTCCATTTCAGAACAGTAATAGACTACAGAAGGAGATAGCCAATTAAAATGCACCACAGGCTTTATTTTAAAAGTATTTGAAACTGTGGAAATACTTACATTGCTTGAACTCTAACAATTTCAGTGACCTTTATGCCTCACTTGGTGTTCACATATTGCCTTACGAATAAAGAACTGCAAACATCTGGAACATAAATAACGTAGCACCAAGTTTGTAAGCAAGAACAACAAATCTCCCTGACCCCAAAAATGAAAGAAGTTTAAGCACCGTAATGAAAGAACTCTGCAGCACCTCCTTCAGTATATGCTAAGGAATATGCACAGATTATTTGCATCCCATAGAATACAATCAATCAGAAAACCTGTGATAAGCAACATCACTACTTTATCAGTAGTGATTACATTCTTTTTTTAACACTTTTACATTCTTTTATTAACGGTACAGTGTCACAACATAAATTGAAATAGTTATTTGCACACAATACAAAAATATAACCCTTCATAAAGTTTATACTGTTCTAGGAATCATGTATTGAACTTAAAAGTCAATATGCAATATTTGATACTAAATAATGCGCAGAGATACGTACACTCAACCAAATGAATGCAATTACACTTTCTCTTTACACTTTCTCTAACTTGAAGACAAACAAGCAAAGAGCAGTTTATTACTTTACTGTATACAGACGCCACCCTTCAGGTGAGAACTGTGAGCAAACTAAGTTTCTCAAGTTTTTCTTTTGCTACTGTTCTCTATCCTCAAGCAGAGTGGTTTTAAAACCAAATGATGAAATGAATTTTGGATGGTAGCATTCATTAGCAGTTACAGAGTAGTGTTACTAAGACAATCAGCTTAAGGGAGTATGACTTCCACAGCAGACACATGAATCATAGAATCATAGAATTGTTAAGGTTGGAAAAGACCATGTGGTCAGCAGGACCAGGGAGGTGATAATGCCCCTGTATATCACTGGCAAAAATAATTTTAAAAGGCAGCTATGAGCTTAGCTATAATACCACAATCAATAAAGATTTCTTCTTTAAATATGTCCTTGACAATATATTACATTAACTACCATAGCTACTATTTGTTCTTCCAGAAAAGTAAAACATAAAACAAGACCTTGACATTGTTATATACTCAAGAATGCCTCCCTACACTGGGGAAAAAAAAAAAAGTTGAAAAAAATTCTCCCATCATACCTCAGTTTTGAAGTGGAGGAAAAAGCAACTCACTTTCAAGAAAATTCTTGCACAGATTTCCAACATGCATACAGTAGAAGTCCATTAAACTGGTTTTGGGTTATTTTGGCGGGGTGGGGTGGGTGTTTGTTTTGGTTTTTGTTTTAAAAAGAAAGTATTTCTGACAGCAGGTAAGTTCATTTTCTTTTAATATTTTCCTGCGAGGAAGGCCAAAGTGTGCTGAAAATGTCCAGGCAACAGTTAGGACAAAACTCTCAGTGTCTTCTGACAGTTAAATTTATAAACAACCTTAGCAACATAGGTCAAAATACTGATTATTCTAGTAAGTGCTTTTACAGAAATCATTCTTTCCTCCCTGAAAAGGTGTATATCCTTTCTATCTTTGCCATCAACAGGACTGACGAGCAATTCATCTGAATAATCAAGTTTTGGCTGAAGTCCTGCACAGCTACAAGGACTCCCTGACTTGCTCAAGGCCTTTTCCCAAATACCCCATGAAATTGGCTGCAAGTTAAAACATTATGAACTAGAACTCTGGCAGGCTGACAGTGCCCACGACAGAGAATTCCCATAAGGCTACCTTGATAGAGCCCTCTGAAATGCTACAGTGCAATGCAGGATCACAATAGGATGGGACAAGGAGGAAATTCAGAAAATTGTACTAAGGTGGGGGGAGTAGATTTGGAAGTACACACACGCACTATATATACATACATACTATATAATTTAGGAAATATTTTCCAAATTACTATCAGTTTTGACAACACACCCTCCATTTAGCTGTGCAAACATTTCAGAGTGGGAAAAGCCTCAATAACTTGTAACAAATACTCAATATCTACTAAAATGTTGATATATTATTCCAAGAATCCCCAAAGACTTTCACTGATCTGCAGCCAAAAGTTTGGACCTTACCTGCAGTTAGTGCAGAGGGTTGAAACGATCTTCCTGTGCCTTACAGCCTAACTTCAACCTTGAAGTCATTCATTTCACTGTCAGTATAGTGAACAACCCAGAAGTTTTCCTCATTTAAGGCAGCTGCCAGCAGCAATCAAAATGCAGTTGCCTTTAGTTACCTCCTCCACCTCAGGGCCCAAAGAGCAGAAATACTGTCAGACTGGTCTGCACCCTTTAAGCCTGAACTTTTGCAGTGTACCAACTTTCTCCCTGTCATTCACTTCCTGAACGTTAGTGAAATGCTTCCTCAGAAGGCAACTACACAGGTTATGTGTTGTCATATGAATGGTCAACTAGGCAGAGGTATCTATCTCACATTCCAGTAACTCAGTGAGTAACAGTCATCTCCTCTATTTCAATTAAAATTACAATAAAAATAATTTCAATTAAAATGACAACTACAACCATGACAGCTGTATAGCATATCAAAAATAGAAACTATAGTGAATTATTCTTGCTACTGTTATCTAATCATTGGTTCCCTGCACCATAGGTAAATTTTTGACTCAATCAATATAAAAATTTTCTAAGTTGCTACCTACAATCCAGATGCAAGAATGATATAAAATTGGGAAGAGAGTTGAAATAACATTCTCTGCCTGAAAAACTGATAGTCTTCATTGAAGTATTTAACTCTCCACACCTTAGGGGCAGAAGAGGTCACAACTAACTTTGGTCTTGTTCCACATGTGCTAAGATCTCTAAATGACTGGTATCATTAGGATTTGCAGCTTTTGGGTAAAGACCTAAAATAACCTTCTACTCCTTTTGCATGACCGGTTAAATGATCAAGTAACACAAACAAACTTAAATCATCTTGTGTGGTTTTAGTGTTCAGTTCCAAACACAATTAACCTATATATCTTGTTGCAGGATAACCCCGGTAGGCAGCTAAGCACCACTCAGCCACTAGCTCACTTCCCCCATACTTCCCCCAGTGTGACACGGAAAGAAGAACGGAAGAATAAAAGAAAGAAAATTTGTGGGTCAAGATAAAAATAGATTAACAAGTGAAGGAGAAATTGAAGAAGAAAAAAACAAAACGAGTGATGCAAAGGCAATCACTCACCAGATGTCCATCCAGTTCCCAAACAAAAGATGGCCAACTTCCCTAAACACTCTCCTCTTCATTTTGTTGCTTCGCACGACCATTATATGGCATGAAATATCTCAGGTTAGTTCAGGTCGTCTATCTGGTTGTGACCCCTCCCAACCTCTTGCACAGCCCCAATCTATTCACTGGGGGAGCAGAGAGAGAAACAGAGGCGGCCTTGATGCTCTGCAAGCACTGTTCAGGGACAGCTAAAACATTAGTGTGTTATGTTCATTGTTTTGGTCACAAATCTAAAACACAGCACCGTATGAGCTGCTATGAAGAAAATTAACTCCATCCCAACCAGACCCAGTACACACCCATACATCATATATCAAATGATACATGATATGTGGTAATGCAAAGAAAAGAGCTCCATGAGATGAAAAAACCCCACATGGTTTTGCTTAGCAGTTTACTGTTTTGCCTTCTGGCAGATGAAAGAAATTGTCTTCTTTGAGTTTAAAATGTTCTGGTAAATCTAGCTGTCTTTTTGCCTCTTCAATGTCTTCTTGAATTGCTGAAATGAGTGCCTCTGCAATAGAGAAGTAAGAAAAGCAGTATTTAAAAGCTGGTCTGAATTCTGGACACACAATAGCAACTGAAAAAGGGTGTACTACAGAACACCAGAAAGCAATCACAAAGGCAGAGTATATTTATTATGAAATTGGAAAGGCAACCTCCTCTGTTTCTAAAATGACATGCTTTTGACATGCGTTACACTTTTCACTGCTGTAAACACTACTTTTTCCTTGTTCCAAGACATTTCATCAAAAAAGTCAACAGAATTTCATTACTCTTTCAGTTTTAACATAGATGCATTTTTAAAAGAAATGGACAGACTTGACAAATGCTTTTATCACAAGTTCATGATTTTCAAGCTACTCCTCAGACAACTGACATGACAATAGAATTTTTAGACTAAAATAAATAAGTACTGATAGTCTGGAAGTTGTGGGGTTTTGATTTTTTTAATATGACCAATTTATATAATTAGTAGATACCACTTAAAAAACATTTTACTAAGAAGTCAAAGGTAAGGCATAGAATCATAGAATATCTCAAGCTGGAAGGGAGTCCAACTCCCTGCTCCTCGCAGGACTAACTAAAACTAAACCATATGACTAAGAATGCCACCCAGATGCCCCTTGAACTCTGACAGGCTTGGTGCCACAACCACTTCCCTGGGGAACCTGTTCCAGTGACCGAGCACCCTCTCAGTGAAGAACCTTTTCCTAATTTCCAATCTGAACCTCCCCTGATGCAGCTTCATTCCATTTCCTCATGTCCTATGCTGGTCACCAGAGAGAGCAGATCACCACCTCCCCTCTGCTGCCCCCCCCCCCCCGAGGAAGTTGTAGGCTGTGATGAGGTCACCCCTCAGCCTTCTCTTCTCCAAGCTGAACAAACCAAGTGACCTCAGCTGCTCCTCATAAGTCTTGCCCTCGAGGCCTTTCACCATCTTGGTCACCCTCCTCTGGACACGCTCGAATACTTTGATGTCCTTCTTATATTGAGGCACTCAAAACTGCACACAGTACTCGAGGTGGGGCCACATCAGTGCAGTGTAGAGTGGGACAATCACCTCCCTTGACCGGCTAGTGACACTGTGCTTGATGCACCCCAGGACAGGGCTGGCCCTTTTGGCTGCCAGGGCACACTCTTGACTCATATTCAACTTGCCACCAACCCAAACCCCCAGATCTCTTTCTGTGGGTCTGCTCTCCAGCCTCTCATCCCCCAGTTTGTACATATAACCAGCATTACCCAGTCCCAGGTGCAGAATCTGGCAGTTGCTCTTGTTAAATTTCACATGGTAGGTGACTGCCCAGCTCTCTAGTCCATCCAGATCTCTCTGTAAGGCCTCTCTACGCTTGAGAAACAGCTACCCTACATGAAACAGCTGATTATGAAGAGATAGAGCAATGACACAGTACTTTCAATATGCAAGAACATGACAAATAAAACATTACTTTAAGATACCTCCAATATTGACCTAAAGAACTGAAGTTTTTTTCTGATCGAATATATCCAACAATGACTATACTAAGAATCTCTCCATAAAAGTCGCCTTTGAAAGTGTGGATAATGTGTGTTTCCTAAAAGAGAAATACATTGACAATTATCATGATGCATTTTGAGTTTATTTACCTTGTTGCCAGGATGTTCAGCCAATACCTCTAATTCAAATTCTCTCCCACACATATCAGGAAAACTGAGACACTTAGTCTAACACATATAATGCAAGATTAAGAGGCTAGAGCTTTTGATTAGGTTAGTAGGGAGAATTGTACTTTGCATGGCATTTAAGAACATTGTGATATTTATTTCAGAGGTAAGATTTTCAAGGCAGCGAATCACAAATAGTGCCTAGATTTGTGTGATCATCAAGTTGCCGAGTCCAAATAACTGTAATGAATTTCACTGAAACAGTTGTTTTACAAGTAACTCACAGGAACTGAATGATAAAATTCTAAAGAGAGTGAAGGCAGCTATCTTCGAAGCAGGGATTCATGTCAAAATAGAACTGCTTCCAAGTATTAGCAATTAAAACGAAGTTCTGCAAGACTCAGGAAAAGCACCAGCACCTGATATCAAAAACAAAGGTAGATGACACAGTTCAGGATTTTAACTCCATCCTGTTACTGTTTATTTTTGGATCTTGATTCTATATATTAAGCCACAGCACCACATGTATGGATTCCACCATTTAAGAGAAGAATTACTGGAAAATCATTACAAATTAAGATGCCCCAGAATTTCATAGTTTAAATGTGGATGTATTGCAAAGGATGAGAGATTAGTATGTTCCAGCTCACTCTAGGGATCTCATAACCACTAAACTGAATATATCTATTAAGCTTATGTTTATCTAGCTATCAGCACAATAAGCAACAACCACTTTGGAAATATGAATTTTGATTTCAGAAATATTTACATCATTGTGGAAGAGGTAAATGAAAATAAATTTTATTTATCTACAGCTGCATGCTCTATGGCTACTGAGGGGGTTTCGGGGATTTGCGTTTTTTCCTCCCCAGAATATAAACATTTGAGATGGATATCAAATACATTTGTAACAGCAAAAGGAATTTCTAATCTCATTTACAGATCAAATTCTGTTTATCTTATTCAAAGTCAATGTCTGAGTAATTTATTATAATCGAAGTACCACACAAAGCAAAATTCTTACCACTGATTTCTTAATATTCTTATAGAAAGGATTCCATCCTATGCTCAAAACCATTTTATGCACATCTCCATTTCCAACACAGGCCCATCCATAGTATATACCAGTACAGATATCAGATGGAAAGCTTTCGACTATTTGCTCAGAAAAGTTAGCTGCAAAAATTTTAGAAAGCGTACGTTTGTGTAACTAAAGCACATCACAGAATTTTCAAACACCTAAAAGCCAAGCCCCATCTACATGCTATTTACAAACAGAACACTGATGATGACAGCGATACAACGTGCCACTTGCAAAGAATAAACCAGAAAACAGCCTCATAAAATGTAGCCTCTGTGGTAATACCAGAGTTGCCACATCTCCTACACATACTATTTCATAGTTATACACATACTATTCTATTCTGTAGTTAAATAGTTAATTCTATAGTTAGAATTAATAAACCAAAATATGCGGTCTGAATGCATTTCACTATTAGGACTATCACTGGTTTAGTATGGTCAAAGAACAGAACAATCAAGTTTCTTTTGTACTGTAAAGTAGCATCTTAGAATTACTTAAGTATCAGTAAATTTTTTTTAGTAAGTAAAAGATGTTAAAATAAATGAAGTTATGATTTTAGTCACCTGCCAATTTTTTCATGTTGCCTTTTAAGTTATTAATATGAGGATTTCTAGGATTTTCTTAGAAAACTACAAGTCTGAAATAAAACAGGTTCCTTTCTGACTGAGGGGAATAAATCAAAGCCTTCAGCCATACAACTGCCCTACTTTAACTTCACACATGGGAAGAGCTCTTCATGCCAGGTTTCAAGCCAATTTTAAAGAATTTACAGTTAGTGGATTTCTATCCTAGTTCATAAGCAGAAAAAACTTTCCTCCCACACTCCCTGGTACTACTAAGCCATATATGAACAATCAAGAGAAAAAACTTAAGTTTATATTAACAGATGTTGTCATATGTCCAGTACTTAAAAATTTGTTACAGGTTTTCTTGCCTATTAGGATTTGTGTAAAAAGCCTGCTGACTTCAGCCCATCTTTAGAAAAGACTAAAATCCATTTGAATTACACCTCTATCTGTATTCAGACAAATCAAAGAGAGAACGGCAATGGGAAAATACACTTCTCTTTAGGACAACTACTCTTGCTCTGCTTTTTAATCTCTGCATTATTCCCTTTACATTTCCTTCCTTAAAGCTGCTCCCTGTGCCCACTCCTTTCTTGTCCTAATCTGAGGTCCAACGAGTTTATAAGAACTGGCGTTTTTCAAACTGCCGTATCACAACACCGTGCACAGCACATACGATCATTTTCCAGCATCTTGCACATCATCGTGATCATCATCAGACAAGCTAACTAACTAACAAAAAAGCAAACAGAAAGAAATTGTTTAGCTGAAAGTCGGAAAATACACAAATGAGTGAAGGAGCCTGGAAGCGGGGGGGGGGGGGGGGGGGGGGGGGGATTTTAAAAAAATTACACGGAAGAAGGTAGGCCTGTTCACAGAGAGAGCAAGTCATGCCAGTAGCGCAGCCGTGCAGGGCAGCGGGGCGTCTCCAGAGCTCGAACAACCGCAGTCGCCACCGGCCGAGCTCCCGCACCTCCCCTCGGCCGGAGAACCAGCCGCCCCTGCCCCTTCTGCCCGCCGCCGCCGGCGGCCCCTCCGCAGCAGCACGGCACGTCTCCGCCCGGGCGGCCGGAGCGCTGCGGGCTGCGAAAGACCCCCGGGCCCGAGGCCGGCCCCACCGGCGGCTGCAGGCCAGCCGGTGCGGACCGCCGGCCCCGCGCGGGGGGGCCAAGGCCGGTCACAGCCCGGCTCCGCCGCGGCGCACACCTCGCCGGTGGCCTTCACGGAAGGGGTCACCCTCGCCCCGGCCCGGTCCCCGCGCCGCCCGCTCACCGGTGGGGATGCCCAGCTCCTTGGAGCCTCTGCCGAAGCCCTTCACCACCTCC
Organism: Theristicus caerulescens; assembly: GCA_020745775.1. Classification (NCBI taxonomy): domain Eukaryota; kingdom Metazoa; phylum Chordata; class Aves; order Pelecaniformes; family Threskiornithidae; genus Theristicus; species Theristicus caerulescens. The sequence continues at coordinate 39,102,244 of CM036583.1, read as the reverse complement.
CCGCGGCAGAAGTAGGGCAGGTGCCTCATGGCGGCTGGCGGCGGCGGGCGGGCAGCTCCCAGCCCTCAGAGCCGTTTCCCGCCGGCGGCAGCGCTCACCTCCGCCTCCTCCTCTTGTTAGCGCCTGGAGCGAGGCGGAGGAGTAGGAGGCGGAGGAGGAACAGGTGGAGCGCTCCAGCTTCCAGTTCACAGAGCTGCCCGGCAGACGCCTGTCTCCCCGCAAGAGCGGACCCGCTCCCACCCCACCCGTCCCGGCGGGGCTGAAGTTCTGGCTGCTCAGTCCGCTCCGTTACCGGGGCCGGGCGCGACGCTGCCCTCCGCCGCTTCTCCCGGCCGGGCGGCGGGGCCTGGCTGGGAGGGAAGGGAGTCGCAGGGCGGGCGTGTGGCTGCCGGGGGCTGCTGTCGGGCGGGTCCTGCGTTCTGGGAGCTGACCCAAGGGACGGCTCCGGAGGCAGGCGGGCGGGAGCAGCGCTCAGGGCCCGCCGCCGTGGGCTGTCCGGCTGAGCGGGGTGTGCTGCGCTCCTGCCCACCGGCTCCCGTGGGCTCGGCTCTCCGGATCCGGCCAGGCCGGCAGTCTGTACCTCACCCGTGATTTGTCAACCTTGCGCTGCAGGGATTTCCTCCCGGAAAATACTCGTCCTGTATTCACTCTGTATTGTAAAAGGAAAGTGAAGGCCCACTCAACATTTCTCTAATTTCCTGTTTCCAATTGCTCTTCATGTAGGTGTGTGGCTACACTGCTTTTATATATCCAGCTGATTAACAGTCACTTTCCTAAGGGCCTAATCCAGCTCAAATAAATTGAATTTGCACATGTGCCGTTCAAGATAGCAGATAGAAGTGCATATTCAGTCTCCATTGCATAGCAGGCAGCCTAAGCTCATCTGTTTATGTCAGTGGTATATATGCCAAATAAGTTTTGGGGATCTTATTCTTGACTGCTGTAGTGTACTTAAGCATATTTATATAAAAGCACATACCAATATCTTGAAATACCACCAACATCCTTGAAGTGAATTCACAGTCTTTTCCACTTACTCGTACAAAGCACAGTTGCTAATTTTACCAGTTTGATATAACTAGTTACAAAAATGTTGCTGGAGTTACCTCTGTTAGCTAATTTTTTATAAGGAAAAGCAGTCTAAGTACCTACTGGTAACCAGTTCATTCTAATGATGGGGAACTGTCTCGAGAAACTGATTATGCCACACCACAAGACACTGAATGCTACCAATTCACAGATCTGTGGGTGCTAGTTATTTTATACGATAAGGCCAAAATTATTTTAAAGAATTATTCTACCTCAAATTTACCCTCTTCCTATTTCTTTTTTGTCTCATCCTACTTCCCCACCACCCATGTAATGCTAACATTTTAATTCATTGTTTCAGTTTGAGTAACTTTCACTGACTTACGGAATCATTGTTTTGGTAACTGCAGCTGAACAAAAAGGAATGGTCAAGATATATATATTAAAAAAGGAAAAGTAGCCGAAAAAAAGGTCCTAAATATGCTACTACTGCATACATTCTCTTCTGCTGTCTGACAGCACGGACAGAGAAATGTTACAAAAAGTTTTCTTTAATGATATTTAGTAATGGAAGTTTCTTGGATATTAAGCCCAAGTGCTGAGGCTGTTAATTAGTTGCCTAGCTAATGACAGGCCATAACAGCAGACAATGTGACCATTGGCCTGTGGGACTTTTAGTTTATTTCAGCTGTAGAGAAAAAAAAATTCGTGAAGCAGATACATTTATATTTTTCATAGTGTGTTTCTTCCTGTTAATAATGAATTATGCTTTTGGTTATAATTTGTATAGAAACAGATGTATACTTGCATACTTCCATTCTTTTTTTAATGCATACTTCTTTTTGGAATAAACTTTGATGTTCTTGTGGCGCCCACAAGATGGCACTCGATCTCTTCTTCAATATCTGCAGGTTTGGGTACAGGTTTGGGGCACAGGGTTTACAATTTCATGTCAGTAACAAGAGATCTTGAGAAACAGTAAGTCAGATAAATATTTCCATGAACGACATGGTTAGTAATTTCACAGCAGTCTCACTGACGACTTATATCTCATTAAATGGTTGTTAATGTTAATCCTTTTTCTCAGTCATGATGTGGTTCAGCTTAAAATTATTCATCGCTGATACTGGACATGTTTTTCTTTTGTTATAAATTGTACCTAGTTCAGCTTGGAGGGAGGATTTTACATAAGTAGAATTTAAGTACGTGTATTCAAATTTAGTAGACATGTTTCTTCAAAAAGTGTAGTTGAATCTTAGTCACAAACATGTATGCCAAGAAAAGCAGTTTGATAGCTCATACCTGTGGTTAGAAAACTCAGGCACTGTTTCACACAGCTGGAAAAGAATTTCTGCTCTGTGCTGATGCTACATTTTTTATAGCTATTGTTGTTAGTGAAAAGTCTTTAAGTATTTCTTCTACTGTACATAATAGCCTTACAAAACAGAATACAGGAAAGAGAGCAGATGTCGTGTCATCTGTGTAGGCTTTCTTTTGTACAGGAATAGCCTGCATCAGGCCTCACTGCTATACTCTTTATAAAACACTGAAAAGGCCTTGTTAATTTTCAAGCTGCAAGGGAGAAAGATTTCCTACCCATGCAATAGCATCAGAAAGAGAGGATGAAAACAGTGGCTCTAGTGACTCACATTGAAGGGAAGAGGTAACAAAGGAAATGGCTGCAATGTTTTTTCCTGCTTGCTCATTATTTGTTAAGCTCATTCTCTTCCTACCTTCCCTGGGCTGTACCTCAATATGGCATGGAGGCCTTGAGCAATGTGCTAGGAAGACGCGTCTCTGTTACAGCCTTGTTCACACACTAAGCAATGACTGAGCAAACAGGAAAGTTTCTGGTGAAAATTTCTCACTCTTAAAAGGAACTGGATGCTTCTACTCCTGCCATCACCAATATGTGATGCTGTCTCCCAAGCAGATGCAGGGTATGCCTCCATTTGTTACAGCACTACCATCTGTGTAAGGCAACTGTATTAGGAGCCTTGCAGAAGACATAGTAATTGAGGAGTTTGTGATCTTGAGCAAGCCATGCCTGTTGGGCCTTGTACTTAAGGCCCATATGTTAGCATGAGTAGATGCTGTATGGGAACCTGTGGGAGTGACCCATGCTGGCCTGTGCTGTGTGCTAGTGGATGTTATGACAGAGATAATATTGCAACCTATCAGGAGAAGATATGTGTTCCTGTTTGTTACACAAAACAAAGGCCACTGCAGCATGGGAGGGAGGAGGAACCTCTCCAAGGACAGAATCTGCACAGCGTGCCATGGGGGTGATCCATCTGGGATCCCTCTGATGCTGCACAAAAGCAGGGTACCCTGCATCTGAAGAGACATAAGATTTACTCACTATCTATATTCCTCATTTTATTCTATCTTATTAAAACATCTGTTTTATTAAGCCATTTGTTGTTGGGCCTTTCTTGCTGAGATCCAGAAAGATCCCTGCACCATTTCTCTCTCTTTCTCACCTCACCACCCACGCAGGTGCAGAAGAGCAACCCCTCTTTCAATTAGGGCAGCACTGGAAAATATCAGTCTGTGTATGTAACTCGAAGTTTACATAATACATCAGAACTCCCACGGGAGTGCCTGAAAATTCATGTGTTCAGATCCCACATTTCTGTCGTTTCTTGGCAATAACATGTAGGGTATTTTTATGAAGGTGGTGTACAGAAAGACTGTCCAGAGGCAAATTTTGGTAAAAAATAGATGACTTGCTGAAAAATGTTCTGCTGATCCCAGTAACTCTGCTATAAAAAAAGAAACACACAAGGATAAAAAATGTACAGCAAAAACATCGCTGGATGAAAATTCAGAAATAACAGAAGTACTGCCAGTTTCACAGAAGCTTGACAAAATTCACCATATCACAAAAGAGAGATAGGGTGAAATTCTGAGTAAATGCTGAAAGCTTGATGACAAAGAAGGAGTAAAGTAAAGACAAGAATCACTGTGCATGTTAATAACATTGGAAGGAGCTTTAACTCCGTGGTCCTATGCTGGCATTAACTTGTTTGGATATGCTGGAAGTAAAGTGTTGATACTGTTGCAGAAATAACCACAACACAATTTAGATCAGTTCAAAACAGAAGCAGGTTATTACTATTGCTATAGGAAAGAACACAGAGCATCAGTGACCATCCCTGCTGATACGAACTCTGCCCAAATGGGGCAGTTACAGAGTTGATAGTCCCGCAGGTTATACAACTCCTTCTTCATCAAAACTGTCAGATAAACAGGATGTGGTAGATAACAACGGCAATATAAATCCTTCAGATAAGGAGGCTCTAGACAGTACATCCTTTTACAAATAATCCACTCCTTTTATGACTAATCCACTCCTTTTTGTAATTAAATCTTGCTGACTGGCAAGACCATTAGCTGAAAATGTGTCTTAACTAGGGAGGCCTGCAGAGGCCTATGAGACATTAACTATTTTGCTTCCACAATACTGCGTTCTTTTTTTACTCCTTTCTAAGAGGAGCAATATCAGGGAATATAGCATGAAATCATAGTAGCTAGATACTTTATGCCAACAACCCTGAATCTGCAACATCAGCAAAATGCAGGTAGGAAGCTAAGAACCAGAATACCGGTTTGTGCAACAACTCATGGTAAAACACTGACATTGTAAAAATCTGTGTATTATAACTAAATCAAAGATGCTGCTCATGTTATGTAGGACCACATAGGTTTAATCATTTCTAATGGAAAGGAAATATATGTTTATCTAGCAAAAACATGAACATAAGAGGATATAAACCAGTTTATTCTGAAATTGTTTCTCTCTGCTATAACAACTAAACAAAACATCTTCCACAAAAGGAGGAAGTAGAAATGAGACTGGAATTTAAATGACAAAAATCAGCTGTGCAATAGGAATAGATCATAGAAAATCAAAGGAAAGACTTGAGCAGATCATTGCAGAGGCAAAGTCTACAGTCTTTCAGAAGGAGCCTGCAATTAGATCACCTTAAAGCAATTGTGAGACCAAGCCCTGAAATTCATGAAATCCCAGCAAGGAAACCAGCTCAGACATTAACTCAGAACTCCTGATGAATGCATGCATACATACATACATTTTTTTTTTTATCGTTATATACATAATATTGTCATTTGATTATTTTTAATTTGGGAAAGGGGACTTTCTAGGATAATGGGGACTGTCAGGAGATAAAATTTGGAAAATTTGAAAAGTTGAAGTTACTATAATTTGTTAGTGTCTCAGGTTACTGTCTCAGGAGGAGCTTGAGTGATTGTCCTCATGGCTTAGGTTTCCTGTGGTTAAAATACAAGATTTTTCTGGCTTTACCAGAATCATCTTTCATCACTCCTGCCAGAGAAGCCAGCAAGAGTAGTAATTCATTTCCCAGGCAGTCGTATTAGTGCCAGGCCTGCTTCTCACTCTACAGTGCAATCAGCAAGGCATGCTTTTTAAATGGATCAGAGTAGCAAAAAGTAATCTAAGAGGGACCATGAGGGGCCCCTAATTTACCCAGTACATATTTTGTAGTTAATTTCAGCAACTCACAGCTGCAATCCATTTCTATTTCTATTTTCCAAGACCATTTTCTGGTTTTGATTCTGTAATTGGGGCTAACTGCTAACCAGTCTCTTGGAAGAACTTTGTCCCAAGATGGCTTTAATCTGACATGGTTTGTTCATATTAAACTAATTTTAAACTCACCTGAAAAAATTGCCTATCAAAGTATGACAATTTGTGTAAACTCACAATGGGTAAAATGAAAAACTATTTCTGATGTGTATTACAGATATTCATTCATACAGAAAAAGCAAATATGACCTTCCCTTATTAACTCTCGCCATGAGTCATGCTCATCCCTGCAACTGAGCACTCAACTCAAACATGGTAAGTCTGCGTGTCTGCTTCCAAGTCTGTTTTCTGATCCTCAGTTTTTTTCATCAGACTCTTCCAACTGGAAAGAGATAGGAGGAGAAAACTGCTCCTGGCAGACTGCGGGGTTACTCCCTCCTTTCTGAGCAGTGAGTTGACCAGGAGCGTCTGCTGGCCTCAGTACCCAGAGGTCACTGCTGCAGCCCAGGCTCCTCTGCAGCTTCTGGGGCTTCTGGCTGCTCACTGCCTGCTTCCAACTAAATGCACCAGACCTGACCTGAACCACTGTTTGCATCCAGGATGAAACACAAAGAGACACCATGAAAAAGCATGGTGGAAAAGTGTTAATTCAAGATGATGTTGTTTGTTGTTGATCTCTTAAACCCTCCCAATGGAGCACAGAATGAAATGCAATGCTAGAAGTCAAGGGATCAGGGCCTGAAGCAGAAAACCAGTCCCTGTCACTAGCCTAGCCCCAGTCAAAGGAGTTATTTGAATGGAGAGCAGTGAGTCGAAGTGACCCAGCTGGATTGTGGTGTTTGGCTCTTCTCCGGGCTCTCCTGACACTGCTGGAGCAGGTCACCCAGCCAGGAACAAGGGCTAACCAGGGGACCAGAGGCAGGCAGCAACAGGAAACACTGGCGCCATCAACCCTCCAAAATATTTTCTGTTTCTGAAAAGCCGTTGAAGAGTACCTGCTGGGTGCATTCTTTGTGAGGCTGCTTTAAGACCAACGCGGAGGGGCTTACTAGAGACAACAGGCCACAACAAAGGTATGAGAAGAAGCTCCACTGGCAATTCCTGGATTGAGTTTTGCACACAGGAGAAGGAGGGAGGAAGAACATAGCCTTCTTCAACTGCAGTGCTTTCACCCAGAGGCACTGAAAAAATCCACACATTATTTAGATTCTACATTCACATCGATTAAAAATATCCTCCAAGGTATTTTGTCTACGTGGGTGAGGAGGTGTGAGCCAGGAAGGATGGAGGAGGAGCAGCAAACTGAGGAGAGGCCAGCAGGATTTGTCAGATGCTGCAGCTACTCTGTGTTATCTTGGGCATTATCTTTCTCTCCTTCTTTCATTTAGGATGAATGTCCTAATCTGTAGCTGAGGAAGCTTAGAAGAAGGGAGTTTAAAGCCTTTCATTAAATACACGACTGCAGGCACAGTGTGTTTTTTGTTTCCCACAACAAGGGCATAGGCACTATCAGGAATATCAGGACAGAAAAGGGCAGAGCAGTGTTGGCTGTACAATGCATGAGGTATACAGGTGATTAACATAGAGAAAATAATTAGCAATCTCTAATCATTTTATTGCTGCTGACTGCATCCAAGTCCCTGAGAGCAGCCCATTTGAGAAACAACATGAAGCCAGCAGCAAGGGTAGGGCAGCATGCCTGACATTTGTATTATTTCAGCAGCAACTCCCTATAGAGGTGGAATGGCAATTTTCCAACATTAAAATGTTTTTAAGTAAGTAAAATGTTTAAAAAGGCACAGAAGGCTTTGGGCACTTGATGTTCTGGTTAGAATGGCACCTGCTGCCTTAATCCACCACAACCCTGTAACTGTGGCATCTGATCTGACTGGAGGAAAACAGCTGCTAACCAACAATATTCTTTGGGTTTGTAACTCGCAGATGAGCTCTACCCTTCCCACTGCCTCCTTCTCCAATGTTTCCTCTGCTTCTGCCATCCCACGGAGAAGGCACTTTGTCTCAGTGTGTGGGAGTTTGACAAGAGGAAAGTAAGAAAAAGTATTCTTTTGTTAATGATGCACCACAGGATCTTGGGAAGCAGTTTTCACTTGCTGCAATCATAAAGGACCAAGCATTGTTGCTACAAGATGCTAACTGGGCGAGAGCCAGATGAAATCTCTGAAGTAGGTGGAGGTCATAGGTTTTACTGAGGTCTCTGCTCTTTAGGGATCTGGTTCTCTCAGCTTCTGTGATTTTCCAAGAGGTCTGGCACCTTTGGAGGGCAGGCCAAAAGACCAACAGGGACATTCTAGTTAAAGGAAAATAACTCCCCTCAGCAAGTCAGGATAAGACCAGTTGCTGCATTTCATTCCAGAGAATTCTCGTCTCAGATCTGCCAGAACTGTTTGGTCCCTCCAACTACACCATTCTTGCTTATCCTTGCATTTCCCAAGCCTGTTCTTTGCACATAGAAATCCAAAACCCTGTCCTGTTTGCAAGGTGCATCCTGGTCTGTCTCTGCCTTGTAAAATAGGGGGAAGAGGGCAAACATTACCAGGCTGTTCTCTGGTGACCGTAGCAAGGCCCGAGGAAGTTCTGTGCAGACACACAAGGAGCTCTGGGATTGATGGGCAGGGGCTTCCAAAGGCAGTGAGTGCTAAGCCCACTGCTGAAGTGGGGAAGGGTCTGATGAGCTGAGCAGTCCATTCCTCCCCTTCCTTTCTAACACTCACAAGCACACTTCTGTAGTGCTTGCGTCTGCTGGCATTTGCCACGTTCCTGCCAAGAGAAAGTTGCACATAAAAAATTCAGGCCTTTTGCTTTTACTCCTTCCATCTGGAATTCAAAGAATGATGACAGTGTGAAACTCTCAAAAGACGTTAAAAATCAAGGCAGAAGTAGAGCTAAGCAGACAGTATTTATGGCCTCTACTTTGTCCCAAGCCCTTTGTAAGAAAAAGTAATTGAAAAGAAAAAGTGTATTCCTCCTATGGAGTACCAAGCCCACAGGAAAAAGGGAATCCCTTTTTTCCTCTTCGCAAGTCTGTAACACAATGGTCTAGTGACCAATAAAACTAAATCCTTCTCGGCTGTCTTAACATGCACTGATCTCAAGGCACATGGCTTTATTGGGACTGCAGATAAAGCAGATGGTTGGCCTTGGGGTAAGCTGAGGTGGTCCAGAACCATCTGAACTTTTCCACATTCTCAGTTTCTATTCTGTTCCCTACAAGAAAGGATTAGAAGAAAAAGTGTATAAAGCTGATGAATGGTGAATAACAGAGACTTTCCATTTCTGTTTACTTCTCATGGGTACTATGAATAGAAGGTATTCAATATTTGGAAGTCTTGAGAGGTAGGCATGTGTATTCAGGACATCCTGGGTTAGAAGACAGGAGGGGACCTTTCTTACTTTAGAGCACCGCAGGGACTCGTTTAAGAGGGATCACAAGGAGAATGGCTCAGCTACCTTTGACTTAACAACTGTATCAGGTATAGAAAGAAAATTTTGTTGGGTTTGTTCTCTTACAGAACCACAGAACTGCATAGGTTGGATGGAACCCCTTGCGATGCTGCAGTCCAACCCCCTGCTCAAGGCAGGTGAGGTACAGCAGGTTTCTCAGGGCCATGTCCAATCAGGTTTTCAATATCTCCACAGATGGAGACTCCACAGACACTCTGTCCACCACAGAGTTCCCACCTCTGCACCTTCCTCTCTGCTCCCATTTTTCACCCATCAAAAATGCACTGTGACAAAGCCCAGTGCCAGGCTGGCTGGGCTGCCATCCTTTAACACAGGGGTCCCAGAAGGTCCATAGCAGTGAAAAGTTACTCTTTCAGTTCTTCCAATCTCTCTTGCTGCTCTCCTTCTCCAAAGCACACATCCAGTCCTCACAGAGATCATCTGATAGGAGTTTGGAGGGGATATTTCAGAGCAAGTCCTGCAATGCCAAGATCTTCAGATGAGGCTTTGGACACTTCTGCTGGGACCACAGGGAATATCCTTGTGACTCTCTCTCAGAAGGAGGCAGCTTGGTTTCAGCCACTTGCTCTTGCATTTGCTCATTGACACTGGAATATCACAATGCAACACACAGACAAGAAGTAAAGGGAAGCAAGTCAAAAAGAGTAAAGTGGTATTAACATCAGTCTAGGAGGTTCCTGGAGTGCATGGAGGATAACTTCCTGATGCAGCTGGTAAGCGAGCCAACCAGGGGAGGTGCCCCACTGGACCTGCTGTTCACGAACAGAGAAGGCCTGGTGGGTGATGTGGTGGTCGGAGGCTGTCGTGGGCACAGCGACCATGAAATGGTAGAGTTTTCGATTCTTGGAGAAGTAAGGAGGGGGGCCAGCAAAACCACAACCCTAAACTTCAGAAGGGCAGACTTTGGCCTGTTTAGCAGTTTCATTAACAGAGTCCCTTGGGAGGCAGACCTGAAGGGCAAAGGAGTCCAGGAAAGCTGGATGTTATTCAAGAGGGAAGTCTTAAAGGCACAGGAGCAGGCTGTCCCCATGTGCCGCAAGTCGAGCAGGTCGGGGAGAAGACCGGCCTGGCTGAACAGAGAGCTTTGGCTGGAACTCAGGAAGAAAAGGAGAACCTCCCACCTTTGGAAGAAGGGGCAGGTGACTCAGGGGGACTACAAGGATGTGGTGAGGTTATGCAGGGAAAAGATTAGAAAGGCGAAGGCCCAGCTAGAACTTAAACTGGCCACTGCTGTCAAGGACAACAAAAAATGTTTCTACAAGTATATCAGCAACAAAAGGAGGGCTAAGGAGAATCTCCCTCCTTTGTTGGATGCAGAGGGAAACTTGGCCACGAAGGGTGAGGAGAAGGCTGAGGTACTTAATGCCTTCTTTGCCTCAGTCTTTAATAGTCGGGCTGATCATCCTCAAGGTTTTCATGCCCCTGAGCTGGGAGATGGAGATAGGACACAGAATGAAGTCCCAGTTGTCGAAGAGGTGACAGTCACTGACCTGCTCCTTCACCTGGATGCCCACAAGTCTATGGGGCCAGACGGGATCCACCCGAGGATACTGAGGGAGCTGGCGGAGGAGCTTGCCAAGCCACTCTCCATCATTTATCAGCAGTCCTGGTCAACCGGGGAGGTCCCAGATGACTGGAAGTTAGCTAATGTGACACCTATCTACAAGAAGGGTTGGAAGGAGGATCTGGGGAACTACAGGCCTGTCAGTCTGACCTCGGTGCCGGGGAAGGTCATGGAACAGATCATCCTGAGTGCCATTATGCGGCATGTGCGGGACAACCAGGGGATCAGGCTCAGCCAGCATGGGTTTATGAAAGGCAGGTCCTGCTTCACTAACCTGGTCTCCTTCTATGACAAGGTGACACGCTTAGTGGATGAGGGGAAGGCTGTGGATATTGTCTACTTGGACTTCAGTAAGGCCTTTGACACCGTCTCCCACAGCATTGTCCTGGAGAAACTGGCTGCTCATGGCTTGGACAAATGCACTCTGAGCTGGGTTAAAAACTGGCTGGATGGCCGAGCCCAGAGAGTGGTGGTAAATGGAGCCAAATCCAGTTGGTCACGAGTGGTGTTCCCCAGGGCTCAGTGCTGGGGCCGGTCCTGTTTAATATCTTTATCGACGATCTGGATGAGGGGATTGAGTGCACCCTCAGTAAGTTTGCAGATGACACCAAGTTGGGTGGGAGTGTCGATCTGCTGGAGGGCAGGAAGGCCCTGCAGAGGGACCTGGACAGGCTGGATCGTTGGGCCGGGGCCAACTGTATGAGGTTCAACAAGGCCAAGTGCCGGGTCCTGCACTTTGGTCACAACAACCCCAGGCAACGCTACTGGCTTGGGGAGGAGTGGCTGGAAAGCAGCCTGGCCAAAAAGGACCTGGGGGTGATGGCTGACAGCCGGCTGAACATGAGCCAGCAGTGTGCCCAGGTGGCCAAGAGGGCCAATGGCATCCTGGCTTGTATCAGGAATAGTGTGGCCAGGAGGACCAGGGAGGTGATAGTGCCCCTGTATTCGGCACTGGTGAGGCCGCACCTCGAATACTGTGTTCAGTTTTGGGCCCCTCAATTCAAGAAGGACATCGAAGTGCTGGAGCGTGTCCAGAGAAGGGCAACTAGGTTGGTGAAGGATCTAGAGAACAAGTCTTACGAGGAGCGGCTGAGGGAGCTGGGGTTGTTTAGTTTGGAGAAGAGGAGGCTGAGGGGAGACCTTATTGCTCTCTACAACTACCTGAAAGGAGGTTGTAGCGAGGTGGGGGTTGGTCTCTTCACCCCAGTAACAAGTGATAGGACGAGAGGAAATGGCCTTAAGCTGCGCCAAGGCAAGTTTAGGTTAGATATTAGGAAAAATTTCTTTACTGAAAGAGTAGTCAGGCACTGGAACAGGTTGCCCAGGGAAGTGGTTGAGTCCCCATCCCTGGAGGTATTTAAAAGACGGGTAGATGCAGTGCTTGAGGACATGGTTTAGTGGCAGACTTGGCGGTGGTAGGTTAACGGTTGGACCTGATGATCCTAAGGGTCTTTTCCAACCTTAACAATTCTATGATTCTATGAACATACAGGAAAGCAACATGAGCTACAGTATTTTAAATGCTGGGCTAGAACAGGAATCCCATGTCAATAGACACTTGACTGAGTATATTTTCTAAACAGAAGATAGTGCTAAATATATGTCACAGTCCTGCTGGTTTTCAGTAGAGGTAACAGATTTGTGAGAAAAGCTGATCCAGATATCAATACTGCTTTAGGCAAGGAGCAAATGTAGGTGCTGGTAAATTATCTGAGTGGGGCAGTTTTCTATTGGGAAACAGTGAATTCTGGCTAAATTCAATGAGCAGATACTGATCTCTTCAATACATGGATGAAACTGGTGGGCAGCAAAGCAGCCAACAAGCTTGCGCTGTGATTTGCCCTACAGTCAAATATTATTTATTTCATTGCAAAGAGTTAAAATGGATAATGCTATTAGGATTTTAAACACAGTTTGCATCCAGTAAATACTTTCTGCTCTTGCATCAAGAGCGAATGTAACCCTGACAACTAGCATAGTCCTCTTGTATGCAGCAGACTCAAAACTAGCTTCTCCCACTTGAAAGCTTACAAGAGATGCTTAAGCAAAGTCCCCCTCCCTTCATCTGCTTTCAGGCTTTTCAGGTTAGACAGAAACCTACAAGCCCCTTCAAAGACACCTTCCAGCAATGCTAAGACTTCCGCTTCAGGACTGCAGGCCTCCTGGCCTGCAAGGTGATCATGGGGTGTTTCCTCCTCAGATGGGTGTTGCACTAGGAAAATGGGTCTCAAGACACAGCCCATGGGAGCAGATGGGTCAGGGTGCCAAGAAAAGCCCAGGTTTTTAAATATTTAATTTTGTAACTATTTAAAGACATTTAAATTCCTCATTCCTTTAAAATTCATGTTGCCATGAAAAATTCTGATTACACACAGTTGGCTACACTATTTTTTTCTAAGCATAAAATCAAGTAGTAGGTGATCTTTTCAGTCACACTAGCGCCTGTACGTGTGCAGGTCTCATGCATACAGTATAGTACGCTGTAGGGGACCCTGAATGAAACAAGCTGATTTCACAACTTGAAGCTGTAGAGATACATCAGTACTATGCTGTGCATGATCATCATCAGGAGCACCTTCAGTTTGAAACCCAGTCACCTAAAAAGTTAGAATTAATTTTGAGTACTTCATTCCCTGAAGCCTCATTCCATTTTCTTCCATTTTTCCAATTCTATTTTAGAAAACGTAAAAACTGTGTTTGAAGGGTTTTCAAGCTAATCCGCATTTTAAAAATGTCAAAGACCTTTAGTTTGGTTTGGTGCTGCAGAAAAAAAATACATTATAGCATGGCCAAAAGCTTGTACAGGGTAGTTACTGTATTTCGTAACAGCTTTTCCTTCAGCCAAGTCTACCTGCAGTGCCTGTGCTCCAGCACGTGGTGGTGCCTTCTGCCAAAATAATATACCTCCGGCTTGCTAGAGTGCGGTTAAAATGTATGGTGCCAGCAGTAGCTCTCATTACAGTAAAGATCATCGATATTGTAAGGGAATCCCCTCTGTTTCTATCAAGTAAGCTGTCCCTGGGGTCAGCTACATCTAGCCTCTTGTCCCCACACTGGATTGTCAGTGATAAATCTTTCCCCTTCAGTGCACGTGCTGAGGACTTATCTCCCTCTAATCACCAGGGGAAGGCACAGGCCTTCTCAGCCTGCTGCTCCTTCCTTCAGAAAGCACAGCAATACTTCTGCTTGGCATGTGGCAGTTTCATCCAAGACTAATGATTTGAAGGAAGCTTGCTTGGCATCTGTCTCCCTTAAAAGTGCTCAGCACATATTTGGCACGTTTTTCTTCATGGGTCATCTCACCCTTATGCAGTTTCCCTGTTCTGCACCTTCCTTTGCTGTAGAACAGGCCATCTAGTGCAGACTGCAGTGATATATATCCAGATGGAAATCCATCTGCTACAGCAGCATGCTTATCTCTGTATATTAATGTTGTGCCACAAGTCATGCCCTTCTCTAGGTAAGAAGCATACAAGGAGGATAAGCACTGCAGGAGATTAAATTCTGGCGTGTTGTCTTTAGATGGCCAGAAGCTCAGTGCAGAGCATTACTGTTTGTACAGTGTCTGTACAATTAAGTCATGGGTACTGTTCAGGACAAACACGCACCAAGTGACCAGCATTTACATCAATCCAATAGCTTAAAACCACCTTAAGATTAGTGTAAGCTATCCTTTGAAGCTCCTGCCTACTGACAATGAGCATGGAGTGGCTGCAGCGCAAATGACAATTGGATCTCTTGTATCTGCCTTTTCTTATGTCCTTACACTTTGCAAACTCTTGCAAAGTTTCTTGAACCTGTGAAATATGGAAAGGGCATGTTGTTGTAAAGAAAAATTGTTTGCTCAGAAAGGGGAAAACCTGCCCTCCTGCAGTCACAGAACAGAGAAAGTGAGATTTACCATTAGCATAGCCCCACGTAGCACACAGGCTGGGGCATGCATCACAGATCCTCGCCACTGTGTAAAATGCAAGTTTCTCTCTCTTCTTGTGCTCAGAGAGAAACGGAGACAGTAAAAATATCTCTGCACCCTAGTATACAAAGGAAGTGATCCAATCTAGATGTACATGGGGAAAAGAAAGCCTGTAGCACCACACTAGTGTTTAATGCTCCTGTTTCCCAGGAGTTCTCCACAGTGCAGCTCCCAGCTCCAGCACAGATAGGATGACTTGTACTAGCTGAACCTCTGCCCCCATTAAGTGCTGCATCCCACAATGACTACACAGGCAAACAAGCAGATTTGCAAAGCAAGTCCTTCATTAATAAGCTCCAAGTTAAAGGTTTTCTCCCACCCCCTGGCCGTTTCTGTTGCTCCTTCCCAGAGTTTCACAGTATCTTGTAGCCCAGTTGTCTGAGAGGTGTTCAGTCCTGTCCTCAAAGCCTGTAAAGGCTCCTGCTGCACACTTGTGAATTTTTTGTCATTAGCTAGCTCTATGACACAAGCTGCTGCCCTCTCACTTTGCTCAGTGGTCCTTTTAAGATTGATATAATGAGGTACTTGTTCAAGAGAAGCACAACCCAAGGGAAGAGTTAGATAATTAGGCAGCAGTGGAACTTCCTTCCAACCACAAACCAAACTAATAAGTTTTCAAGATCTACCTTGATCTACATTAGTAATTTAAACAAGCCAGGAATCATTCCTTGTCTTTCTCTGAAAAGGCAAATTCCTTTTCATTTCTGTTTTACTACAGATCAATGGTCCCTCTACTTCACACATACCAGGTCTATTTTCTTTAAGAGATGATCAGTTTGTAGATATTTACTTAAACCCTAGGTAATTTTCTCAGTTTGTATTTTGCTCTGGTCTAATAAAAGGTCTTACCTCTGTCCCTGATCTTTGGCCTCTGTCCTTAGACATCATGCCTACACCAATGCTTTTATACTGTTTAAAAATAGACTCATATTTATATTCCAAATAAACTTCTAATGCCTTTAAATGCTACCCTGAACATGATTTTGAATCCATATTCTTTCCAATGCACTCAAATCTTTGAAAGTCAGAGTGACATCTTCTTTTACCAGTCTATTGAAAAAGTCTGTTTTCAAACTTGTAAAAGATCTAAGTTATCACTATTAGCAAGGAAAGGTTTGAAAATAAAAGAGGAAGACTTTGTTGCTATTAGATAGCAAGATAAAACCATAAATACACAGAAACTCTTTGTTGTTTCAGGTTTAAGATCAGAAAACCAGTTCTACCATCAAGGCAATAACCCTGGTCTGAAGTCCACTGAAAATAACAAAAATCTTCCCATTACCTTGGTTGATGTGTAGTAAAGCAGAAATAAAAAGGAATTTACTTTTTCAGAGAAAGAGAAGGAATGTGCTTCTTCAGCACTTCCTAGAAGTCTGATTACTTTCCCAATGAGGGCCTAGAGAGTTACATAAACTAATCTGAAAAGGTAAACAACTCAAGGTTTTATTTCAAGTAATGGAGCCCAGTGTATTAAAAATACTGACAATTAAAATTCTTTTTGGGCAACAAACCCATCACTAAGTTGCTGAGAAGCCTTCTCAGGTGAGCAGTGTCCTTCTCAGGACTTCACTTATGCTGAAGAACTCATCAGGGTGACGAAACGGTCAGGTTTGTGCCACTCAGCAGAGGACAGCGTATGATTAAGAGCTCACGAATGAGTTAGTTTAACTGCACATACATTTCCCACAGTCATCAACCAGATTAAAAATTGCTGTTCATAACAGACTTTAACTTGTGAACGCTAGAAAAGAAAAACCTCTTTTTGGATAGCCAGCTCATACCCCCATGGCCTCCCAGCATGGCTCAGCCTGACCTGTAACAGCTCCCAGTGCATTTCCAGGGGCACCACTGGTGAAGTCAATAGAGCTGTACTTGGTGAAGGGCTTTGTCATACATGTGATGGAATGGAGACCCAGGAAACTTGGCTTCAAGGATGTAAAACACCTGTGCCATGGAAATAACTTTCAGCCTTTAGCAAAACTGGCTGAATCCAATATAACGATTGCCAGACAAAAGACCCTGTGATACATTTGATGGTAAAAGGAAAGCCAGGAATATTACACACCTGTTAGTCTGGAAAGGGCAGAAGTGGATTGTCTTACTGTTCTTCTACATAGTTTTCTTTTTTATTATATGAGTATATCCCAGGTTCCCCTACAGCTAAGAAAGGGTCAGGAGCAAGGATTGACTCCAAGACCTTCCCATACAAAAGATGACCTTTTGTAATTTGAGGGATAGGAGTAATTCTTGGTAGAAGTATTTGAACTGATATTCCTAAGTATGTCCTCTGCATGGGTAATGTAACTCTTCACGAGACAATACTGAATGAAATACAGACTTTCTTGAGCACAGGAATATGTCTTTGGAGAAAAAAAAATTCTTAGACCCTTTTAGGAGGTCAGAAAAGTCATCAAAAACCAGCTATGAAAGGCAGTCCAGAATGCTCACAAGGCCTCAAAGGGGCAGGGAGACTTGCTTAAAACCAATCTGAAAACCTGATACCCTCAGCTGAATGGGTTTGTGTAGCAGAAGCTTTTCTGAGTCTCCCTCAGACTGGAGGCTGGCCAGTTCACTGAGGCCACCATGCACCCACTCTGCCAAGACGTTGCCTGTGCAGGCCCAAAGGACAGGGAATGCAGCACCATGCTTCTGTTGTGGTCTTCTGGAACCAAGAATTCAGCGGATGGGAAACAGGAGGCTTTAGCAATTTGTTCATAAGGAAAAAAGCAACTGCTTATACACTGGCACAAGAGATACAATGCTGAGTCAGAGACTGGTAAGCTGTGGAGAAGCCACAAAGTGTCAGTCCTACATAGGGGTTAAACGATTGCCCCAAATTCTAGGAGATGTCTATCTACTCCCCTTTAAAAAGACTGTAGATTTTTGTAACAAAACCCTTGAGAAAAATGTGGAAGCTGAATCAGAGAAGTATCTGAGTCCTTTCTTAGTTAACCTGCATATGAGGAAAGGTGAATTACTGTGGCACATGCCCAGCTTTGCAGGGGGCCATAATTGTTCTGGCCAAGCTGTCCTATGGGGTGCTACCTGCACCTGCCAGCAGTGAGGGGTGGCTCTTGTAACTAAGAGGCAGAGGCAGGACCTGGTCCCACCTGAAAATCCAAGCTCTCAGGAGTGATGAAGAAGAGCTGTACCACATTAAAAAAAAATCATTTAGTCATTTGCATCCTGATTGTAAAGTCCAGTTAGAAAGGTGCTTACAAATAATTTGAGAGCTGTGGGTTGATCGACAATGGAAAGGAAACAAGAAAAAATTTGAAAGCACTGCATCCCAGAGCAGAGGAAGAAGTTCCCAGGAGTATTCAATGAGTATTCCTGCTCAGTCCTTTCCCTCAAAGGAGACAAATGTGAGAAACTGGAAAATGTTTATAAGCATGTTGCATGCCCTATGTACATTAGATCAGGGTTGTTAGAAAAAAACAATCAAGAAAGACAAACAACAACCACATTCAGTTTAAATCAGTGTCAACAGATGACCTTTTACTGACTTAGATGTCTGCCAATGGGGCGGGGGGAGAAAGAGAGAGAAAGAAAAGTAAGGAGGGAAGGATGAACAGAAGGAAGGAATAGAGAAAGGAAGAAAGGAAGAAAGAGAGAGAAAGAGAGAATGAGAGGGAGAAAGAAAGAAAGAGAAATAAAACATTGCAAAAAGCTTGGATTAAGAAAGGAAGAATCTTGTGTGACAGAAAGAGGGTGACCAGCACATGTAGGCAATTTGACAGACTTGAAACCTACACAGAAAAGGGCAAAGCATTGCCTTCTTACAATTTGGATTTGGACAGGGAGCAGAGGCCTCGAAGGTACTTTAAAAATATCAACCTCTTTCAAGAGTCTTGGGCTGGATGAACAGAAGGAAGGTCTGCCAAAATCAGAAAGCTTTTAGTTTAGTTCTTTGTACTCAGCCCAACCCACACAGCATGCATATAGCCTGGGTTGGCAGACCAGCTGGCAGACACGCACAGATGGCTCTGGGAGGGGGCTGTTGTGCTGTGAAAGCAGCAGCCCAGGCTCAGGGGGCACCAGCTGGCCAGCAAGACACAGCCTGTGGCCAAGGGGTGGGGAAGACACAGCCATGCCCACAGGACATGGCAGAGTTGAACAAGCTTTAGTGCTGTTTCCAGGCTTAGGCAGAATGAAGCCCTGTCCCAAGAGAGAATTAGACATCCTCTAGTTAATGCAGTGCTTTAACACAGATGATGCCAGCTGGACTCTGGAGGCACCCTGTGCTGGGAAATGGTAACCTGGGGCTTCATTCTGGGCCACGGAGTTGCTGTTTCTCTAAGTGTGGGCAGGAACGTCCTGCTAGTGGCATCAGCTAAAGCTCTGCTTTGACATGGAGAAATTTACTATACTAACACTTATCTTTTGCAGATTGTAGCCAGAGGAAAATATACTCAGCTGACAAATAAACAGTTCATTCTCTTTCTTGTCATAAGTTTTAGCAGAGAGAGAAAGCATTGTGTATATGCAACACAGTCAGTTTTGAGAAGTGCTATTGTTCTCAGAAACCCAAGAGTGTTTAGAGAACTGTGTTTACATTCTTACACCCTTTGTACACACATGATATTTCCTGCTTTTGCAATGTAACAGCAGTATGAGGAAGTATTGAGAGCACTGCAAGAAAAGTTGTATCCTCACATTACCTCAAAACTGTGAATTTCTATGCTAAAAAGGTGAGAGGGCAAAAACTGGATAAACTTGAAAATTGTGATGACAGAACAAGTTATTTTTCCGCAGAAAATGTTACTGACAATTTAGAAAGATAATGTATTGAAATGAAAGATACTTGGCTACCCACTTCCTTCTTACCCCCTGCTCCCTCCCCATCCAGCAAACAGCTAAGGCAGCATCCCAGGACTCAACCAGGAACTCAGAGATGGGTCGTGCACAGCACCACACTGCACAGAGGTATTTCTTTAGTTTCCTTGTTTCCAGATTCTCTTATTCCCCTACTCATTAGCAATGCAGGAAGTGGGAGAGGAGAAGTCAGTATTGCAGCAATAGAAATACATCAAGTATCGACTAGCCACTGATCATGGTAGAGAGCTGGTAACAAGAGAGGTACTTGAAGCAAAAGACTGGCAAGTGCCTTTACCAAAGAGCACGCTAGTTATCTGAGAAGGATGCTAAAAATGATGAAAACTTGTTTAATGGCATGTGTGGAAAGGGGCTCTTCCCTCTTACAGTGCAGCACTGCATAACAGGACACCCTGCCTGGGGAGCCGCTGCTGTGGTACACAGGAGAATTCTAAGAGCACCATCTGAAGGGCAGTTTATATTAATACAGCAAAGCCGGCAAAAGGAGGCTTCTCCTGTGCTTTTTTGCCTCACATTATTTTGATGTGCAGCCACATACACAACTACTCAGTTTAAAACTAAAATAGATGATCTCATTTATGTTATCTGTGCAAGTTTTAAGAGTGCCATTTTTTCCTTGTGCTTGCTTGTAAAACTGTAACCCTTGCATTTCCAGGGTTTGTTTCCTCAACCAGTCTGATGCCTTTTCTTCAAGTTAGAAGGAATCACTGGGCCCTTTGAAATGCTTTCTCCCTTAGGAGGAAGAAAGTTTTTACCCAAAATGTATGTTTTTATAGCTTTCCAATCTTAACAAGGGTTTGAAGCTGATTTTGAAATCAGTACATGTGTTTTTTTGCTGCTTGGAAATGGACTGGGAACAGAGGCATGTGCCCCAAGAGCATGAGCGCCCTGTCTCTGCCGCAGCTGGCCCCTGACATGGAGCAAAGCCACTTACATACCAGTTCAACACAGAAGAAACAGAAGGAACCCAGGTTTCCTCCTTTTCATGCAATAACTCCCATACTGTTTGAAAACAATGAATCAACTAAGTTACCTGATAATACTATAATGTTATCTCTCAAAATATGGATTTAAAAATGTCATTGACCTCTGGTGTGCTGGGCATTACTCAGTGCTCATGTCAAAAAGTCATTCATAGCTTAATGGGCACAGCCAGCTGCATACAGAATGCAGTAGAAACACCACCAGTGCTGCTACTTCTTGTTATTATCAGTAATGTGCTCTTACATGGAAATACTGTTATCATTTCCAGACACCCCTATCTCTAACAGGATGTAGCAGCAATAGGAGACATCCTAAGATGTTCCTTACAAATCATCACAAGGTTTGGAAAGCCCTTAATTTTAGGCCAGGCAGAAAACACAGGGAGTATTTATTCTGTCAAAAGACAAATTAGACATATAACTGAAATAAAGTAAGTGATTCAGGTACTTCTATCAGGTAATGTATTTACTTTGTCTTGTACACTTGGTGATTTGAATGGAATTATTGCCCAGAATATACCATAGATTCCTCAGACTTCATGCATGGATAATGTGATCATCCACAGTTGCGGATTAGTTAGTATAACAAGAGAGCTCTTGTGGTTTGGGGGCACAAGTCAGATTGCTGAATAAGGTGATTTATAGTAGGCCGCTCCAAAAATATCCATTCTGGTATGTGCCTTTGAGATATCTGAAGCGTTTCTTGGTCAGAGTTGCAACACTGATCTGATCCAATACAGTACTTTCCGTTGCCCTAGATTTTTATTCATGCTGCCAAAGAATTGCATTGTTGGTATTAGTTGAAAAAAATCAATCATAATGCAGGGCTACTCCATAAAATCCCATCCTTCACATATCATCTTGAGATCTTTTGTCTCAGATAATACAGCATTTTGCAAATAAAGTAATATTGAAACCACATTTTTTTTATTTATACCTCACATTCATCTTAACAAGAATTTTTAAATTACCTGATCTAAAGTTTTCTTTATCTGACCCATATTTAGGGCTTATAGAACATTCAGGTTTTTTTTTAATCCAGTCTAATTTACAAACATAATATTAGCATTTCTCAATTCCTGTCTTCTCTTAACAGTCAGATGGGTTTTTTTTATTTATTTAGATTAAAAAAAAAAATTAAATATTTTTGTTACAAGCACAAAAGACATTTTCCTCCTGAGTTCAAGGAATAAAATCCTTTGGGTAATTTGTAACAGACCAGTTTTGACAGATGTGAAATTATAAATGAATGTAACATTTGGGGGAGGAAGAAAGGGGGAGAAAGTATTTTCTAACAATATCTCTGCATAAATATGTTTCTTGGCTTAGCAGGGAATTTATTTTAAAACCAATAACCACTGGAAGAGTAATTAATACAAACTCTTAATGCTGATTATGCAAATGTCACGCTTTTTCTTAAATTTTTTCCCCTGTAGAAATAGCCTTTGGAGGCCTGATGGGAAAAAGCCCTCAACTGTGTATCTTGATAGACATGATTTGGGCATCAGGCACAGCTTTACTTTCACTAAAGAGCTGCTCACCTGCTGTACTTGCTTGACACCTACACAGCTAGGGCAGTTAACACCTGGCAGGCTTAGCAGTACTGTAAAATATGATGCTTTTGTCCCCAGGTCAACAGTGGTGTATTTAATGAAAGCTTGCTGGTCACTGGTGAACACTTATTGTTTCTCAAGGAAGCAGACCTAAATCTACTGAAAGAGGCCCAGACTTGCTTGGCTAATCATTTTGGTAGCAAATTTTAAAAGCACATCCAACCTTGCTTCGCAAACATAAGTCTTGCATTCTGTAGTCTTAATGCACTCCTGCATTAGACAAATTACACTTTCTTCCCATTTTTACTAGCTTTATTTGCCATTTTATTACTATCTTTTGCTGGGGAGTCATTGGACTAGTGTTTTTAAAAATAGCTTTTTGGAAAGATGCCTGTAAGCCCAGTAGATCCTAGGAACTAAGTTTCTGCAGAAGCAAGACATGAACAGTCAGCTGGGGATGGGCTGCCTTTGCCTGTGACAAGCAGTACCACTTGTGAGTTCTCCCATATTAGGCATTGCTTTCTGCATCACCCCTGAATGACTTGATTTGCCTCAACAAAGACGATCATCTTCTAACATGACATTTTGAAATTAAACCTACTCAAGATCATCAGAACATGTTTGGAATTTAAATACTTGAAAGCTTAATTTGAATATAACTCAAGTGAAATCAGCTCAGCCAACAAAAAGAGGTGTTCTGCTGGACCTCATACTCACCAACGAGAGGCTTGTTGGGAATGTGAAGGTCAGAGACAGTCTTGGCTGCAGTGACCACAAGAGGTGGAGTTCAGGCTCCTGAGGGCAGCGAGGACAGTAAACAGCAAGATCACAACCCTGGACTTTAGGAGAGTAGATTTTGGCCTCTTCAAAGATCTGCTTGGAAGAGTCCCATGGGATGAGGCCCTGGATGGAAGAGGGGTCCAAGAAAGCTGGTTAATACTCTAGGATCACCTCCTCCAAGCTCAAGAGTAGTCCATCCCAACAAATAAGAAGTCAGGCAAAAATGCCAGGAGGCCTGCGTGGATGAACAAGGAGATCCTGACCAAACTCAAACACAAAAAGGAAGTATACAGAAGGTGAAAACACAGACAGGTAGCCTGGGAGGAATACAGAAACATTATCCAAACATCCAGGGAGGAAGTTTGGAAAGCTAAGTCCCAAATGGGATTTAATCTGGCCAGCATGTCAAGGACAACATGATGGGCTTCTCTAAGTACATAGGCAACAAAAAGAAAACCAGAGAAAATATGTGCCCATTGCTCAGTGGGACAGGGGACCTGGTAACACAGGACATGGAAAAGCCTGAAGTACTGAATGCCTTCTTTGCCTCAGTCTTTACTAGCAAGGCTGGCCTTCAGGAATCCCAGGCCCCAGAGACCACGAGGAAAGTCTGGAGCAAGGAAGATGTACCCTTGGTGGAAGAGGACCAGGTCAGGGAATACTTATGAAAACTGGACATACGTAAGTCCCTGTGCCCTGATGGTGTTCATCCACGAGTGCTGAAGGAGCTCGCAGATGTCATTGTGAGGCCACTCTCCATAATCTTTGATCGATCATGGCAACTGGGAGAAGTGTCTGAAGACTGAGGGCTGAGAGAGCTGGGACTATTTAGCTTGGAGAAGAGAAAGTTCAGGAGGATCTTATCAATGTATATAAATACCTGAAGGGAGGGTGCAAAGAAGACACAGACAGACTCTTTTCAGTGGTGCCCAGTGACAGGACAAGAGGCAATGACAAACTGAAACACAGGAGGGGTCCCCATGAACATCAGGAAACACTTTTTCACTGTGAGGGTGACTGAGCACTGGCACAGATTGTCCATGGAGGCTGTGGAGTTTCCATCCTTGGAGATATTCAAAAGCCATTTGGACATGGTCCTGGGCAGCTGACTCTAGGTGGCCCTGCTTGGGCAGGGGCGTTGGACAAGATGACCTCCAGCGGCCCCTTCCAGCCTCAACCAGTCTGTGATTCTCTGATTCTGTGAAATACAATGCATAGATTTGAATCTCCTCCCAAATTATTTAAATGCTTTTGGATACAAGACCAAAATAGGACTCAGCTCTCTAATGAAACTGTGCTTCCCACCCAGCCTGGAAAAGCAGAAAGGACTTTTCTCAGGCTCTGTTGGTACTTTTGCTTCTCAGCTAAAACAAGAAAGTACAGTGATGTGACTGATAATAAAAAGTTAAGATGAAAAATAAAGAGAAATATTAGCACAACAATGCAGATCTAAATAATGCTAGGCTCCAAATTTATATGGATTTGTGTCTTAACCCAAGTAGCCCATTCTTCCTAGTTCTGAACTGCCTGAGCCATGAAGACACAGTGTTTTTCCTGAGAAGAGGAATGAAGCAGATGGCATCATGTGCAGGTTTTTGAGGGTGATATGAAGTCTTCTGTGGTTTGCATTCTACAAAGTAGAATACATTTGTATACTACCAGGGGATTTGTAATTGCAAGTTGCACACAGGAATAAACAATCAAGTAAGAAATACTGTTGAGCTAATGAGGGTTAATGACAGAATAAAATCTCTTATATTAATTTCATGGCAATTGTAAACTTTAAGAATGGTTTGAACATTTTACAGCAGAAAGGCTAATTACTTTAGCACATGCATATGTTAAAAATAGTGCCAAACAACGGGGAGGTTAACTGATAAGCAGTAAATAGGATGACCACCTTTTCTTGTACAGATTTGTTTAGGAAAAAACAACTAATTTTCCTTATTCTACACATTCAGCTTTCATGCAGCAAAACTTTAATTGGAATTTATGACCTAACATATTTCCTTGTTTTTCCTTATTTTGCTTATTCAGATTATGATGTGAGCAAGTATAAAATTCTTCCCTAGATAAGATATCACAGAAGTCATTAAGATCAGCAAGTTCCTTAGGCAGATATTTTCTGGCTCCATTAACATTCTAGCGTGAAGTGACGTCAATTAAATTCCATTTTTATTTGGTCCATGTGATAAGCTATGAGATAAGGTCTCAGCAGGAAATGTGCAAAACCTTTATATTCACCTCCATGTACAGAGTTTTACTCCTCGATTAACCAGTCAGCCCTGGTTTCTGTTTCTGTAAAACTCAGTAGCAGCGTGAATGTTGTTTAAACATGGACAACAGTCCTTTAGAAAAAGGCAATGCAAAATCGTCCCCAAACTAAACAGAAAAAATAATTCCCCTTCTTCCATGGCTTTTCTGTGTCTTCCCCTCCCCAGATATAAACTAACCGTCAAATACAGAAGCAACATCACATTAAGCAGATAGCTGTTTCTGAGGGAACCCCTTCTTTCCATAGGTAGTAAGCGTACCTACAAAGGGAACACATTAGGAAAGTGCTGTATTTTAAATTATAAAGTACTGGGTTATTCTTTGTGGCATGTTAATAGATACTAGTGATATTTTGTGCTTACTTCACTAGTGATATTTTAGGTGCAACACCTAAGAAAAAGAGTAATAGAAATACTTCTCACACTTCCTAAACCATATATTGTGCTCTTTGCTCAAAGATCTCAAGCTGTGATGAAGCAGAAGGGCATGCAGGCAGCAGATGGACTGTTTCCTGAAATTGCCACAATGCCCAAAGAAAGAAGGGCATGGGCCGTTCCTCCTAAACCACCCACAGCTGCACTGCAGCAGCGCCCATGAGGGGCATGCAGGGGATTGCCCCAGCTAATCTTCAGTGTTCCTCTGATACCTCTGGCCATCCAGCCCAGCTAAATGCTGCACTGGCTGTGAACACCCCCTTTTCTCTGAGAAAT
Organism: Theristicus caerulescens; assembly: GCA_020745775.1. NCBI lineage: Eukaryota > Metazoa > Chordata > Aves > Pelecaniformes > Threskiornithidae > Theristicus > Theristicus caerulescens. The sequence continues at coordinate 39,076,489 of CM036583.1, read as the reverse complement.
TATTTTCTCATTATGACTGAGCTGAATGTGTTGTTCTCACAACTCTGTAAAAGATTCACTATTTGTCTGACTAGGAGGAGGACTACAGGGGGAAGCAACAACCTTGACTGACCCATTGGTGGTTAGGAGCCCCGCGGAACCTCAATCAGTGATTGTTACGGAAGCAGATCTACAGGTAACCCAAACAGTTTTGGTTTTGTTGGTTCTAAAGCCAGTGAAATAGTTTGGTTTTGCCATGAATTTTGCAATTTGAGAGCAATCTAGGAGACTGCTAAATAAACTGGTAAGTGTGGGAGCCAGAGCCACTGCTGAAGTTTAATCATATTCACATGAGAATTCACCGGAACCTGGTGACTTGCCACCATACATCTGCTTGTTTATTTTATTCATCCTTTTCCATATCCACAGGTTTGTCAGAGATTAATAAAAGTTACCCAGTTCCTACTTTGTACTCTAGCTCTGTTCATAAAAATACTGTATATGCCAATTAAAAAGAAACCATGAAAAAACACTTATACCAATTTCCTTTCCTTTCTTGAGACAGTCCTGAAAACCCATCTGTTCTGGGAAGTACTCCCACCTGTGAGCAGATGCCTCCCTGGCTTGTGCTTTATTTGCTTGTGTGCCTTAAATTGGAAGTTCTTTGGGCAGCAGGTCTGCTAACCACTTAGTATGCTTCCTTTATTGGAAATGGCTGTGTTAACACTAATATCACTACTAGTACCATCTTGTTCTGTGTCAGAGAGAAGACAGCAACATGCTGTAAAACATTCAAATAGTCTGCTCCACTATGCTTCCTATAAAGTGACTTTGCAGCAATCAAATCGCAGCAATCATGCTCCTGTAATGACAGTGGTGAACAGCAGTCATGACACCAGTGATGGTAATGACAGTATCTGAGACTATATATTTTTTCTGTAACAGAAAGCAGTAGCAATTCATTTGGCAGTTCTTACTGAGCAGTTTCTGTTTAAGTTATCCCCACAGCTTGCTTAGGCAGGGTAATGGCTTAACTGCACTGCTTTGCTCAACACATGAGGTAGCTTAGTAATTAGAAAACAGGGAAAAAAGTCACAAGGGACTAAGTCCTGTGCTTGTTGAAGTGAAAGAAAAAACCCTACTGGTTTTAATGGAGGAGGATAAAGCCTATGGAATGCAGCCTACAACTCTGAAACAAATTCATTAATAACAGGCATTCAGCTGTTTCTCCTCAGACCTGTATGCTTTTTATACATCAGAATTATTTTCAGCAATATGACAGGGGAAAATGTCAAGCCTTTTACTTTGATTGTAATGTTGGAATTTTTTGGATATCAGTAGCACTTGTTACCAACCTGTATGATTTTCCAGTGGTTTGGTTATGGCTTTGATCATGGCATCATATAATGAAACATACCTTCTTTGTGTTTCCTATGGCACATAGGAAAACAAACAGCCAACATGAGACAGCAAGAGAGTGTATCTAATGTTTAAATCAAATAATTGATTAAAGGTAACATTTTAAACAATGGAGCAATACTGTATCAAAATGTGAAGCAGATTGCTGCGGGACATACCCAAAGCAATATATTTCATGTATGAAAGTGGGTAAAGAACATAGTTAGCGGTTTATGAGACAGATCAGAGGTATTACTCCAGTCATCTAATCAGATTTCCCATTAGATAAGGCAAACAATTTCACTCTGTGATAACTACATTAAATCCTTAATTACAGAGTGACACTGTAGACAATTCAATGTAATTGCAAAACACCTTGCAGCAGCAAGACACCTCTCTGTTGATAGCAAGTAAGGAAACTGTAAGTCACTTACTGTTGGATAAACCTGCTAAGGATAGTACTAGATGATTCTGAACAAGCTATTTAACCTTTGGATGATGACTCTCTGCTTCAGACAACAGGCCGTTTCCTCTGCAAGGGAAAGGGCTAGTTGTGCATCATGTTCTCGGAATGGGTTGTGAACTGTAAGAGTTATAACTGCTTTACAGATTGCAGGACAACTGGATTATCTTTTGATAAGTCCTGACATGCTCCATCCTTTTCCATCATGCCACTGAAGCTCTTGGTGACCACACAGTTGCTGAATAGTATAGCAGTACTATGTGAGAAACACACTTTGCTACAACTATACACATCCCCTTCTGTACTAGTCAAGGCTTGCCTGGGGAAGGTACAAGCTTATGCCCCTTGTGCTACTTGCAGACATAAACTTTTTCTGCTTATCTTTTTAACCATGAAAGCCTCATGTCTTCAGAAGCAGTATCAGCTTGGGCTCAGCGTCATGCTGATCTGCTCCTTTTAAGCCTTGCTGGAGTGCTGCCCACTAGAACTGGGGTTTGGGCTGTTGAGCAGCCCCTCTTGCAGCCTCTAGCCCAGGCTACTGCCTGTGCTCCCCAGCAGGTAGGTGCTGTTTTAGAAATACTGGGTACATGTAGTCACAGCTTCACATGCTTTCCTGTCAGCCCTCTTGATCCCAGCAGGAACAATCTTCTGAGCATGCACAATGTGTGGCATCCTAATTTCTCTCATACCTCGTTTCTCCTGCACACCTTTCCCCTACCTCTCTGTACAGTGCCACAGATGACAAAAGTGCTGTGGGGATTTTGCATAGGCTATGCATCCCAGGGGAACACCCACTGTTCTGCTTGTGGAGCTTCAGTGCACACCATGCAGAATTTCCTGTGCAGTTTATTCCTGTAACTTACTGTACAAAGCTCATTCTTACACACTTGGGAACCCATGGGGAAAAAAAAAATCTCACCTTAGGCACCCAAGCACTGCAAAATGAAATGAATCATTGCTCTGAAAATTTCCTTCCTTCTCTGTCATAAACAGCTGCACCACCAACATGACTAAAAGATTCACTCCCAATAACACGACACATGGTTTCGGTGAGCTAAAGGGAGAGCTGCCCACCAGAGCAATGCTGAGGCAGCTGGAAGTCTGCCACCTCCTATAAAGACAGGAGGTGGGACAGGGAAGGAGGCAGCCCTGCCAGGACTCTGCAGAGGACCAGGAGGACCAGCAGCACCTAGGAACATCTGTGCAGGGCCATGGTGCTTGTGGCCACCCATCTAATGGTCTCGCTGTCCAGGGGACTCTGCATGAGATAAAACTACAGAATCATCACCTGCATAACGCAGCTGTTCTTTCAGGGACCATGACAGCTAATTAGTCAAAACTGTGTTTTGACTTTGAACTGGACTTTCAAGGAATGCATTTAGAAACGCAGTTGTTCACACCTTACCACACAGAATTTAGCTTGCTGACCTCATAAGAAGTCTCTATGTGTTCAGGTAACCAGACTACATGAGTACTAGTCCAGAAATGTTGTCTCCAAACAGATTAATACTTTCAAATTATCTAAAACTATGTCACTCTACTAGTAGTGCAGCCTCTGCTGATAAGTTGCACCTGATGATGGGGATAATAGTCTATTGCTTTTCCAGAGGACATTAAATTATGCTTATATTGAGAGTAAAAGTGGATTTTTCCTCTGCTCATTTCCCAGCTATGTTTACTTTCTGTGTTAGGAAAATGATGCTCTCCTCTCTGCCAAAGCTTTGCTCTGCCAGCAAAGCTGCTAGTCTCCTTTGTGACATTCGGTACCCTGCTTATTAGTATTTGACAACTGTGAGATTTATTGGAAAATGTGTTAGACAAAATATTTCAGGAACACTGCACTCTGTATCAACTAGTAAACTTACTCTATGCCAATTACACTTGCTGAGCATTTGGGAAATGTATTATGGCATTGGATACTTTTGAAATTTTTATCCAAGACTGGGGGAGGGAAGAAATATAAGCTCTGAGTATGTCAAAGCTGCCCTTATTTTCATAAATATTTTCTGTTTTTTGAAGGCAGGTAAGTTTCTTCTGATAGGCTAGATTGCTTTCTAGGTACTTCCATGCTCCTGTACAAAGAAGGGTGTAAGGGCCACCTCATTCAAACATGTACTCTTCACAGTCATCTTGCATGCAGCTTATGATCTCACAAGAAGGAATGGAGAAGAAAATCAGACACAAGTTACAGCCCAGAGTTGTTTCCTTGGATACCAAAATATAAGCTGTATCATTAAAATTATCATAGTTTTAGCCTCTTTTCACCCCTTTCACATGCTTCTCCAAATTATGAACTTGAGATTATGTGTTTATCTCAATGTGTAGCAAAAATACCACTCTGATTAAAAGGGCATAAGTTTGAGATGAGTTCATTTTGTTTATACTGATAGGCAGAGGGAAAAAGACATTTCTTGAGGTTGTGTCCTCTGATGTAACATATAACTTCCCTTTACTTCACTGGGAGTGCCATGAGTATATCAAACAGGAAAATCTGACCTTGGTTTTTCTGAAGAATCAATATCAAAATTCTTTGTTTTGCCTTGTATACATGTCATCCCCTGGAGAGTCAGTACAATACTGTAAAATGATAGTGATTTACACACCTGAAAACAGGACTTAAGGCTGCATATGAACGTCATATGAGCACCTGCCACCTAATAACAACCAATTGTGTATCTGGGAAATAAAAAAAAAGATGTGAAAGTATGGACAACCATTTCCCACATCCTTCAAACAGTTTAGCAGAGAAATGGGTTTTTAAACATGATTTGAATTTTGTGAAGGTTTTGAAGAGAGTAGCTCTTTGCCTGCAAGGTCTGAGTTGGGTGTTCTGGGAGAGCTCCCTTTCTTTCAAAATGCAGCCCGAATGAAACCCTCTCTCTACTAGGGAAGACAGCATCGGTACCATTAAGATTCTGGCTAATTATATAATCATATAGCTCTTAAATGCAGACAAGTCTCATACTGAGTCAAAGTACAAGTTTACATGTACAAGATGAGCAGGTTCAAGCCTTTAATCAGATTACTGGCAGCAATCATTCCAGCCTTTCTAGTTCCTTTTTAATTTTCTTAATTTATTTGCATCTGTCTAGCTACGGTATTTGTCCTATGTGAGGCCTAGGCATTCAGAAATAAAGTTTTTTTTTCCTTTGTCATGTTAATTAGACCTTAATAATACCTGCCAAGTAGTGGAGGTATGAAACAGTAGGCCGAAATCACCCCAGCTTCTCTGCAGTTGAGGACTTGTGGGACGGCTGCACTATGCCACGGATAGCAAAGACAAAGCTACACTGCTTCTGCTTTTATTTTTCTCTGTCAAGCTCCCTATACTTCTTTTTCTTTCTGTCTCCAAGTCTCTTCTTCTACCCCCATTTTCTCTTTCCCTAATACTATTTTTTCTCTTATTTATTTGCCTAATCTCCGCTGTCAATTTCCCTTTCGTTTATAACGCAGTTCTGTGTAATATTTATGGCCAGTACTATAAAATGTGGGTTAATAATGCAATAGGATAAAACTGACACCCAGACAAATGGCTATTTTTATTCTGTTTTAAGTAACAACTCATGAAGAACTCTTCTAATTTCACATCCTTTCCATAAGAAGATAAAGCAGCAATAAAAGAAAAAACATGTGTACACATTTTAAAAAATGCCTAAGGGAGTTGCTTGTCAAAAGATTTGTCGTATGTTGAATGAGTTTTTGAGATGGTCCTAGGGCCAGATTTTCTTGACTCTTCACATATGACTAGCAGATGGGTGATGGGAGCATATGACAGAGAACTGGGCTTCTTATGGAATAGAAAGGTGGCCTGACCTCACTTCTTGAGGCACTTTGAAGGGTTAGAAGACTTGAATGGCTGCCTTAAGTTAGACACTTAATGAAAAGAGGATGTGGCCCTCTTTCTTCCCAAAAGACTATTTAGACAATTTGTGCAGATGGGGACTTGGCAAAAGTAAGCTTGTTAGGAAGGAGACTGTTGAGGACGTTCAACTAAGAGTCTTTTCTGGTGGTTGTGACAGTGCATGTGGTTACACTGCAAAAGTGCTGATTTGTTCTTTAGTATTTCCTTTAAAAAGTGACAGTGTATTTAGCCCAAAGAGAAACTGAAGTTCTGCAAGAACAGCTGGTGCAGCTAGTAAGCCCTTGACATGTTTCCTGATTGCCATGTGTGCTCTGTCACTTTTGCACTGTGATGGAGACAATGTAGGGACGATGCTGTTTCTGAACTTTCTAACTATACTCATATGACATTTGTATACTCTGAGTGCTGCTTCTTGAAAACTTGGCTACTGATGTAAAATTCTTTACAAAGAACAGCATTATTCTGCTTCTTCAGTTGTGCAGCCTAAGATTTAATAGCTACAATTTAATTAAAAAAGAATTTTGCCCAAAACTAAAGACTCTAGCATTGTTTGCATACTTCCTCAGGGCTTTCTCAATGCTAAATCCGTATGTATATACTGCTTCATGTTTGTGTATATGGGCTTATCTTAACCTAATTGTAAATGAGTCTCTCCTCAACATACGCACATCCCTTCTCATGTGGAATTCTCCTGACCTCTTTCCTCTTAATTCCAATGATCAGAAATCTTGTGAATTAATGAGGTCATGGGTTTAGTAATAGGATATAATTTCTTTCTAGCTCACTAGTTCAAACAGAATCATAGAATCATAAAATGGTTCCGGTTAGAAGGGACCTTAAAGATCATCCGGTTCCAACCGCCCTGCCATGGGCAAGGATACCTTCCACTAGACCAGGTTGCTCAAAGCCCAATCCAACCTGGCCTTTAACACTTCCAGGGAGGGGGCATCCACAGCTTCTCTGGGCAACCTGTTCCAGTGCCTCACCACCCTCATAGTGAAGATTTTTTTCCTTATATCTAATCTAAATCTACTCTCTTTTAGTTTAAAGCCATTGCCCCTTGTCCTATCACTATATGCCCTTGTAAAAAGTCCCTCTCCAGCTTTCTTGTAGGCCCCCTTCAGGTACAGGAAGGCTGCATTAAGGTCTCCCTGGAGCCTTCTCTTCTCCGGGCTGAACAACCCCAGCTCCCTCAGCCTGTCCTCATAGGAAAGGTGCTCCAGTCCTCTGATCATCTTCATGGCCCTCCTTTGGACTTGCTCTGACAGGTCTATGTCATTTTTATGTTGGGGGCCCCAGAGCTGAACGCAGTACTCCAGGTTGGGTCTCACGAGAGCGGAGTAGAGGGGGAGAATCACCTCCCTCAACCTGCTGGTCATGCTTTTGATGCAGCCCAGGATATGATTCGCTTTCTGGGCTGCAAGCTCACGTTGCTGGATCATGTTGAGTTTCTCATCAACCAAGACCCCAAGTCCTTCTCCTCAGGGCTGCTTGAAAATGAAATCCATTCCTAAATAAATAATAGCTTTTGATTACTACGTGAATGGATGATAGTTGTACTTATTCTGATTTTTCCTGTCAAGATGATGTATGACAAACTCCTAGTCCTTTGTCCAGTTTAAATGATCAATTCATTACTTACAATACTTAAATCCTCCAGGGTGATACCACTAAAGCAGAGGCATACTGGTACACAGTGCTCTGACTCTCTCTTTAACACGTAATTTTTGTCTGAATAAATAAAATGTTCTACTTCTGACTGTTTCTGTAAAGCCAGCAGGTACCTTCAGTTCTAAACATCAAAAAATAACAATTTTGGTCCACCATTTTTCTGAAAGTGTATCAAAGGAAACTTACTGCATGCTTAAACTGCAATCTTGTAAATTTAGCCTTCAAAGATTTATTTGATGACTAATATCTCTCACAGAAGAGGACTGGGGAATGGAAGAAAATGCATTTATAGATTATAGTAATCAGTGCCCTTATTTCTATATTCAAGATTTTCAGCTGTGACAAATTCCATAATAAGGCTACATGTTGGATTTTGCATTTGAGTCATAGAATCATAGAATGCTTTGGGATGGAAGGGACCTTTAAAGGTCATCTAGTCCATCCCCCCTGCAATTGGCAGGGACATCTTCAACTAGATCAGGTTGCTCAGAGCCCCATCCAACCTGTCCTTGAATGTTTCCAAGGATGGGGCATGCACCACCTCTCTGGGCAAGCCATTCCAGTGTTTCACCACCCTCATCGTAAAAAATTTCATTATATCTAGTCTGAATCTATCCTCTTTTAGTTTAAAACCATTACCCCTTGTCCTATTGCTACAGGCCCTGCTAAAAAGTCTGTCCCCATCTTTCTTATAAGCCCCCTTGAAAGGCTGCAGTAAGGTCTCCCCGCAGCCTTCTCTTCTCCAGGCTGAACAACCCCAGCTCTTTCAGCCTTTCCTCATAGCAGAGGTGCTCCAGCCTTCTGATCATTTCTGTGGCCCTCCTCTGGACCCGCTCCAACAGGTCCATGTCCTTCCTGTGCTGAGGGCCCCAGAGCTGGACGCAGTATTCCAGGTGGAGTCTCGCCAGAGCAGAGTAGAGGGGCAGAATCACCTCCCTCGACCTGCTGGCCATGCTTCTTTTGATGCAGCCCAGGTTATGGTTGGCTTTCTGGGCTGCGAGAGCACATTGCTGCCTCATGTCCAGCTTTCTGTCTATCAGTACCCCCAAGTCCTTCTCCTTAGGGCTGCTCTCAATCCCTTCATCCCCCAGCCTGTACTGATACCAGGGATTGCCCTGACCAAGGTGCAGGACCTTGCACTTGTCCTTGTTGAACCTCATGAGGTTCACACAGGCCCATTTCTCCAGCCTGTCCAGGTCCCTCTGGATCGCATCCTATCCCTCAGGCGTGTCGACTGCACCGCTCAGCTTGGTGTCATCAGCAAACTTGCTGAGGGTGCACTCGATCCCGCTGTCTATGTCATTGATGAAGATCTTGAACAGCACTGGCCCCAGTACGGAGCCCTGAGGCACACAACTCATCACTGTTCTCCATCTGGACATCGAGCCATTGACTACTACCCTCTGGATGCAACCATCCAGCCAATTCCTTATCCACCGAACAGTCCACCCATCAAATCCATATCCTTCTAATTTAGAGAGAAGGATATTGTGAGTCTCTGGCTTGTCTTAAAGATATAAAAAATACTTGTGCAAGGTGCTTGGCTACTAACAAAAAAAAATCTAGATCAAATTGATCATAGCTTATATTTGCTACATTTATATTGTGCTTTTGGTAGCTTCACAGAACTCCATTTGCTTTGGGGTTTGATCCTACCAAAATAATTGAGGATTTTGCTATCAATTTCAACAGCAGCAGGACCAAATCCTTAGTGGCCTGAAAAAGTCCACCAGGAAAATAATAAACTTTTGATCCTCCCTAATCTTTCGTTCTTTTTTTTCTAAAAAAAAGTTCTTTCTGTGTTGCAATAAATGCTGTGGCACATAACATTGCCCCAGTCCCACTCCCTTAGACATTTGCTGAAAAACTCGGAAGACATTGATTTCATTGAGCCAGACTCTCCAAGAACTTGTCAGTGTGCCAAATGTGAACTGTCACCAAAACCATTCTATCCATCAAACAAACTGCTGACTCAAAACGTGTCAGATTGCACTGTGGGTATGATAAAGTAATGTTTTTATTTAACGTGGTGATGCAATTCAAACACAGTTAAGAAGGGGAGTTGACAAATGATAATAGTAATTTCACAATCACTGTGAAAGTGAAATAACTACTACCAAGGTCAAAGAAGCAATCCAAAGCACTTAAGCCTTTGCTTACTTCAGCAATTGCTTTTGAAACAAAAAATGCTCATAAATAAAAGTTTATGACAATGCTGTGACTCTGGGTATTTTTTTTTACCTTCAGTTGAGTGTTTACAGTAAGGTTTTATTGACTTTCTCTGCTAAAGGACTATCATGAAAATATTTAAGGAATGACTATATTTAATCAAATAAAATTCCTAAGCATGTTTTTTGGGGGAATACTAACAAATTAAATATTTACTACCGAGATTCACAGTGAGAAGACTTGCAAGTACTTCATGTAACGAATATAGCTTATATAACTTCTTTTTGACCTTTGCATTTGTCATGGGAATGCGTATCATCTTACTGACTGCCGGACATGAAACCATCATAGCAACAGGGGCAGTGTTATCTTAAGAAACATAAATTGAAATGATAATTTGGTATAGTCTGAAAATATATTAAAAGAAATTGATGCTCTGAAATACACTGTAGTAAATTTGTAGACAACAAACAAGATTAAATTCCTGTTGCCGTTGTCACTACAGAACTGAGAGTAAAAGACCTCATCCCTTCCCTGAAAAAATTAGACTTAGTATTAAATGGCTAGTAACTTACAGGTAAGTAAATGTGGAATTTCAGTCTATGGGAACCCTGACCTAAAAGAAGTAAACTAACTAACTTATAACTTCAGAAAAAAAACCACCAACACCATGCCCTCTTTTTCATTGCCTGGCAAGCATTTTGCAGCTATCACACTGATTTTCATTTATAGACTTCAAGACTGGATTTAAAATAATCAGTTTACCTACGGATTTCATATGGGGTACTTGGGTATACAATTTATTGATTAGATCCCACAACAGCAAAACATCTATTGTTAAACACGTTAACTGCTCTGTCTAATGTTTTTAATGATTTCAAGGTTAAGCAGGTCAAAATTTCTCTACAGCTCTGGGAACACAATCAACAATGCTGAAGAACCTAACATAATGTTAAGTACATCCCAAAAGGTTAAATGATCAGTTTGGATGCATCGTCCTGTTTGAATGAACACCAAATCAGAGCAAGATGATGACCTGTAACCCAAACAAAAAAAAAATTGTGAAATCTTTTTATATATACATAGTACTACAGATTTAGCAACTCTGTGTATGGAAAGCTGCACACTGTTGAACTTCAGCTCATGATGTTTCAGGTAATAAAGCACTGCAGGTTCTCTTTGCCTTTGGGAAGAACAAGTGTGCTGCATCACTGCAACTTGACTTCACAGCTGTCTGGGCAAGGAAGATCTCTGCATGAAGTCCAGCTTTTATACAGTGCCTGGCATTTAGCAGCAGGAATTTTAAGATAAATTTTGTAGGTCTTTTCTTAAGTGGAAGCTGGCAAACCCTTTTTAATAGTAGAAGTAATAAGCATTTTGGCTCCTCTTTATTAGTATCATTTTAAGTGAGAAAGTGAAATACAGACAGGAAGTGTTTCTGAGTGCAACATTCAAAGAAAGGAGTCACCATGAAAAGGTCCCTGACTAGTTCCCATTTTGCTGTTGATCACTGCCACACCCAGAAAGCCAACATGGTTTATGAAGTTTAAGTAAAACAAATAAACTTGCACACTTTTAACCTACTAGAGAATAGAATATGTGTGTTTCATAGAAGAACAGGCAGAAGTTGCAGGAATCCACAACACGTAGCTTTGAGACTGTTTTTTCACAAATCAAAAAAAAAACCCTGAAATGTCTGGTAACTATTTGGAGTTAAAAATAGCATTCAAGGAAAAACTGAGGAGCACATAGGAATCAACTGAAAAAATAACAAACATTAAGGATAGAAAAAAGAATAAAAATCGTAATAAATGCAAAAACTGAAATATTGATAAATATTAAAAAAACGAGTGATGTAAGTTTTTCAATGTTTTGTGTACATCTTTTGAATTATTTCTACTGAGAATTAATTCTTCAGCACTCTGTATGTAGGAGTGGGAGTGTGGTTTTGTTTCAAAGACTTGTCTTTTGCTTGCAACAACTACAAAGATTAATCCATCCACTTCTATTCTCATTTGGCTGAGCCTATACATGTACTTACAGGAAATACTGAGTAGAAAGGTGAAAATCTTACCAAAAAGACATTAACTACTATTACAAAGCCAGTAGCAATTGAGAGAGCTCTGTTATTTTAGTTCTGTGTAGCTTAAGGAAGTCAGATACCTCAAACATACATATAGGTGAAAGAAACAGGTTTTCTGTTCCTTACAGATGTTCTTAAAAATTATTTGTCTCCTACTGCCCCGGTGGCTCTTTTCTCCCAATGGTATAATTCACATCAAATAAAGAGGGCTTTTCTTTTCATGCATATAGAAGAACTCAAATGAAGTTTGGAAAGTAAGAGCACTAACAACAATGTGATGCTATGATATTTTTTCTCTCCCATCTCTGCAATAAATGGAGCAGATACTTGTTCCTTAATAGCCAGGTATTTTTAGGTGAAGGACATCCAGCTTTTACAGACATGCAGACATATTCCCTATCAAATTTTCCTGGCCTCTTCTTCAAATTAATCTTCAGTTTTAGGCTACAAACAGATGAATTGCAGTCATGAGTGTAATAAATATCCACAAAGGGAAACAAGACTGGAACCTTTCTCCACATTTCAATGCAATCAAAAAACAGCTACTTGTTTTTTCTCTTAAAGTTCCTAAATAACGTTTGAATACCAATACACAGTGATAACACAGAGAAGCTCAGCAGAAATGTTAAGTCAGAAATTACACCGTTATCTACAGCAAAAGTAGTGGGTTAAAGAAAAAATTTTCTTCTAACATAATCCTATATAGCAGTGTTTTCAGGAGATATCCCAATCAGAAGTATGACAAATGCTAACAATTATGTCATATGTGCAACTCAGGAATGTACAGTCAAAAGTTTATCTATAGTTCTTTGATGACCTCTCCATAGAGACACCTCTTCTTCAGCACAATGTCTCATTACCTTTGGCAGTCTTCTCTTCAGACATCAAAATCTGAATGCAGAGAGCTCACAGGGACAGAACACTTGCAAAAACTTTTGAAGCACCATAATAGATGTGTGGCTTCTTTGTTATTAAAGGTTTTCCAGATACACATTTCCACTGGATGGAGTCACAAGAAGATTCAGACACTCCAAAAGAAATTCTCCTGAATATGTTGGATTTTGAAGGTGGAGGAGGAGAAGGAATTCTGAATGTCTTACAAGCTTCTGTTTCATGTGTTCCTGCTTTTGTTTGTTCTCTGTTATGCTTATTATTTTGTTCTTTCTTTTGTGACTGGAAACAATTACTAAAACTTTTTATAGCATTTTCCACTAATAGAAAATTCACAGTAGTGCACGCTTAGTCATGTCAGACTTAGAAGCAGCAGCTTGTTAACTACAGAACATTTGCCTGATTGCTCACACAGCCTAATGCAGCATCTCATGCAGTGTTAGAAAGTCACAGCCTGCCTAATTATCACCATTTAGAGATAGTGCTGAAAGACATTGCTTTTGGAGCCCTAGCTGTGTAACTATGTTAGTATCGCCCTTTGTCTGGGCTAATTAAGTTGCTAATGCAACCTTATTGTATCCAGTACCAGAGTTCACTTCAGTATATTTGCATAGCACTGCACTGTGCCATACAGACAGGCCATAGGAGCTGGCCTTAGCACAAGAATAGTACGTACCAGCATTTGCTTTTCCATATGATCATGTGATACTATAATAGAAAGAGAAATACACTGGAACTCTGTTCCTGTGCGGTTATAAAGGAATGTGTCTGGAAAAAACATGTGTGCTTGGTCTTTGCCTCCATCCAGCAGAGAAGGTCTCTCAGGGTTTAGAGCTCCTGTTTAGCTAGGGAATAAAACCATGTTTCCTTGACCTCTTACTAACTACTCATGACTCACACTTTTGAAAAGATTTCTGAAATGGGTGCAATAAAACTTCCATGTAACTGTCTTCACATGCAAAAGCCAGATGCAATTTCTTGTTTCGAAATACTAAGATATCACACTAATACATGAGTAATGCACTTCTGAACACTCTTAGAAACCGAATTTTCTCCTCCCCAGTGATGTGAGCACAGCTATACACCCATGTGCACAGCACCGCAAGAACAGGATTTTATCAGTAAAATGGCACCAAAACCCATTGAAAATGCACTGCACCTCATGGTTAAATTCCCTGACATGAATCCTGAGGACATTTTTCTCTAAAGAGGAGACACTCTTTAAAAGGAATAACATAAAACAGCACTGAAAGACTTCAGAAAAAATGGTTCATTATCAGAGGGGGCAGAATTCCAAGCATGGGAGAAGGCATCTCTCTACATGGAAGACGTTGCACTAGCATTAGATTTCCCTGAAAGACAATCTTGCTCTGCCAGACAATGAACTGGGAGTTTTATACTCTATTGTCAGAGAAATCTGAGGCATGCACTCAGACCAGAGTGTACTTGCATTCAGTATCTCAAAGAGAAGGCATAGATTTGAGAAGGCGAAAGCCACAAAAGTCAGCAGAAGTCTGCAGGGCGCATGCTACAGGCTAGTACCTGCATTTTCGTTTGGTTTGTGTAATTATTGCTTTTGGAGAATTTAAAGATGCAAACATTTGAAATAGTTCGTGTTCAAATGGAATTTTCATTTTCCAGGTTGCTTCAGATACGAAGCAGAATTCTTATTCTCCAGTAACACAGCTTATTGTAAATTAATGAGTGTATCTTTAGTGAACATGTAAAATCTTTATAAATGCAATCTCACTTTAAATCTGATGATACTTCTTTAAAAGCGTGAGTTCAAATCATTCTTTTATCTAAAATGACATTTCTACAGTCATTGCAATGTTATTTTAAAAAGCATGAAACTAGAAGACTAGTCAATAAAGACGTTCAGACAACATTTAGTCTAACATTTTACTAATTTCTTCCCCTCCTTTGATGATTTTGCACCAGTTTGCATCTATATCTTCTAAGCAGTAAAATCAACAGGAAAATACTGTTTTAGAATTTCTTCATAACTGCTCTTCCTAGGGATTAGATCACTTCAGATACATGTCCTAAACTGGGAAATGGAATCAATGTATCTAGTTTTTGACAGCTAGGAGAGCTCAAGGCTGCTCAGTTTTCAAGTGAATGTGTGGCAAAACTTAATTTAATTAATTAACTGCCAGAACTTTGCATGCTTTCTGGTTGGCAGTGCTGGCATTTTAACTCACCCAGACACTTCTCCTTCTTTCCCTTTTAGAAAAGTTTTTACAACCTCTTTTCTCTTACATGCAATTTGCCCTGTGGACTTGGCTTAGATTATGCAATTGTCTTCAAAAAAACAGGAAATAATGGCAACACTCATACTGGAAGTCCTGTCTACATGGTGTCAGCACCACACATGCATGCTCTGCAGCCTCACAATTACAAGACCAACCAAAGAAACACAGCTCATCGCAGAACTGTTCACTAACTAGGACAAATGCAAGGATATGTGGGTGGCTAAGAGGACGCAGTCATGGATGAGGAATCCAGAAATACTGAATTTATTTGTAAACTTGGCTGGACTGCAGAAAGTGATTCAGGGAGGAGACAGTTTCCCGTACTTCATTGGTTCCAGAAAAGTGCACCTGTTCTGCTCAGAATAATAATATCAATGGTACAAAGACCACAGTTTTGTTCTAAGGAAGGGATCAAGATGACTGATCTGCCAACTTGTAGACAAACGTTTGAATTACCATAGCTCATGTGAGTATCTGTATGACGAGCTCTCTGATTTCTAGAGCATAGCTGAGTGACCAGTTCTGCTCAGTTATCGCTGTTGCTTGTGGAGCAGCAAAAAAAAAGGGGGGGGAAGGAGCAATCATTTCTTAGATACCAAAGACATGCTCTTGTGAAAGCAGCCATCAGAAATCCAGGGAATCCCTATTGAAAAAGGTCTGCTGTCTTAAAAACATTCAGGGCCCTTTTATAAGGCCTTCTCTCCTGCCCTTGTTTTCAGCAAACAAAATTCAGGCTTAGTGTTGACAAGCTGATATGCCATAGCTCACATCTCCTTGACAGTATGTAAGAATATAAGTTTATGATAACTGCAATTATTTGACAGAAAGGAGAACTGCCCTTGAATATTCAGACAAATATAAGAGATCAATAAATTTTAATTTCCTGTAAAGTGCATCCTTAATGAGCATGCTTAATATTATTTTAATATATATAATTTTTTTTTATTTTCATAAGCTGATCAAATCAGTAGAACTGGAAAACAGTTTCGGGTTTTTTTAATATAGCCTTGCATACTCTTCAAAGACATGGTGGGAGAGGAGCATAGGAGAGGGAAGAAAATTGCTTATTTTAATGAAGAGAAGAAATAGAACTCTGTAGTTCTATACGTTTCTAGGAAAAAAAATCTCTCAAAATTAACATATCACAGAATTGTCGGTCTTGAAACAGCATGTTGAGTTTTAACTTCTGCATAAGTCATGATGTAGAAGAAGGTTTCTGATGCAAAAGGCTTTGTTACCCCGTTGCTACACAGAAGGCTCTAAGTTGCCCCTTACTGCATTTTCGTATGTCTAGAAATCCTTTCTTAATTTCTTTTTTTTTTTTTTTTTAATGCTGAGGAAAGTAAATCTTCCTATGTGCAACTTTTCTTCTAAATTTGGTCCATGGTTACTGGGTATGTAAAACGAAAGGAACATGTAAATGAAATTACTAATGTGGGCCTAAAATACTATTTGTGCATGATGCTGGGCTCTGTAGGCTGAACTTACGCAGCTAGTAGCTCAGATCAGCACTGGCTCATGGATTTCAAGACAAAAAAAATTACTTTGATCATCTGATCTCCCTCCTCTATTAGAAACAACTGGAACTCACTTAAGTATCCTGCAGTGACTGAGCACTCTATGCTGCCATCCTTATGCAAATGCTTTGACAATGTGAAGATGCAATAAAAATGTTAAATGTTCTGCATTGGAAAATGATCCAGCTGCAACTACTGATGGTTCCAGCAAAATTCATCCTGGACCTGTGCACCACTGGCTCTCCCAGTAGCATAAACTTGTCCTGGCTCAGGCGTGGCGCACAGTTACACTTCTCCCCACACAGTGAAGAATGTAAGCTGTTGAGGGAGGAAAGGTAAAAAACACATCAGCATAAAGCCAATTCATATAAACTGTCTGAAGGAGTCCGAACCAGTGAAGTGAGTTTATACCAGATTGTCACTCTGCCTTAGTGTATTGTCAATACATGTTTTCAGTCACCCATTTACAAAACAAAATAATAGTATTTTTCTCATCTTAGATATTTTGTGGAAGAAATACATAGTTTGTGAGATATTTTAATATTTTGAAGCCATGAACATAAATGTCATCTACGTAAACATCACCATCAATCCCATCAGAGAGTGATTATATGAATAAGAAAAATCAGTTGGACTAACACTTATGGCTCCAGGTTTTCTGCAGTTACCTCTCTAGCTCATATGATATAAGCAGCATAAAGTGTTAGCATGGAATTCAGTGCAGGGCAATCTACTGAAATGATAATTGCAGAAAATTAGATTGTAAGGAGCAATCTACTACCACAGCTAGTTGCAACTCAAGCTGGTTTTCATATATCTGTGCAGGATGCTGCTGTTAGACCCCAGGGCACGTGGCTACCACCCTGGCAGTGTGAGGAGAAGAAAATGGTCATTGATATTCATAAATTGTCATTTACTGAGAGTTTTCTTACATCATATAGCACTGTTACTGAGTGCATGCATGAGTGGAAAAAAACATCCAGGTACCTGTTTGGTTCAGCACAAAGAAGAAAGAAGGAAGAAACTCTCTCCTACTTTAGGATGCTTTTTTGCAGCAAGAGGAATTAGGGGTTCTGTCTGCTCTTCTTCTTGGGCCTGGGACTTGGTGTTGCCTGTTCACCGCATATAATCAGTGTCACTCCTACATGCAGTTCTTAAAACTTCCTTTGCAAGAGTTCTGTAAGACAGTTCAGTCTTGCTGGTTGAGGTGAAAACATAATGTAAGCAGTCCCCCTTAAAGATCCGAGAGGAAATTTTGAAAAACCCTGATGGTATTAGATTATTCTCCATCATCTTCCAAATACTCATATCACCACAAGCTAGTTAATGCTGCAGATTTTGAATACATTAAGAAAGTGTCATCCAGTCTAAAGATTCAGAGCTGAGCCAGATGGCACATCTGACTGCAGTTTGTATGAGCCACTGTACTACTACTGGTGTGAAAAGCAGAAATTGAGGCATCAGGGGATGAGACCAGAAGCTAGTTTACCAGAGATCTCTCCTGCAGCTCTGACCTAGCCAAGCCATCATCATTTAAGTGGTGTGACTATTGCACATGGATTTGAGTAAACATATGATGTAATTGGTCTGCTATCATTTGTTATAAATACCATGGCAGATAAAAAACAGAGTGAAGTAAGGACCTTGAACAAAATGGAACTAGCACGTTGAAATGCTATGTGATTTCTTTTCTTCAACACACACGCATACATACAATAGTTCCTTCTGCACTTGGAATTCAACGTGCATGAGTCAGCATATCCGATACCAGTAATTACAGCTATAAATGCACAGTTATTTCACACTCATCTTGTCTAGCTTGGGACTAGTCTATTCTACCATGAATAAAAAGGTCCTGAGCAGATGCTAAGGGTTTGCAACCATTCTTGAGCAGCGAGCAGGCACAGCCACCTGTGCAGCCTTGGGTCGCACGGCAGGGGTACAGCCCCAGTGCTCTGCTGCCTGACAAGAGCTCAGGCCCCTGTAGAACAGACCTTCCCTTGAATGCAGCAGTGTTGAGGATGAGGTCCTACCAACCCCTCATATTCTTCAGTAAGAAATCTCTGCACGTTCATTCTCCCATCTTCCTTTCTACATTCATTCATCTACACTGATTTATAGCCTTCCTCGCTGTCCTCCTCCTCAATACCTGCCTGAGGCCAGCAAAACTTGAACATGGAAAGTACATGACGTTGGGGAAATGAACAACTTGGATTTTTGGCCTTCTCAAGTGTAGATGGGAGTGCCCAGGCAGACGCTGCAGTGACAGTTCTTGTGCGGTCCTGCTCAGGGCGTATGTGTCTCCCGGTGGCCAGCCCAAAAGTCGTTTTATGTGAGAAGCGGTACTTGGAGCTCACATGCGATGAATGAGTGCAATCCTGGAGAAATGAAGAGACAAGGAAGCAAGCATGCACCAGACGGCGAGCCTTCAGTCCAGGCTGGCAGGCTGGGCCCGAACGGCCGGCTGGCTGCGCAGGCAGAGTCCCTGCTGCCGAGAAGGGGCCAACAGGTGCTGTCACACTTCAGTGTGCCACCACGGCCTTCCACACCAAAGCAGCCCGCCGCCCTTCGTGACCCCTCGCAGCCCTGCCTCCTGGGGACCTGGGACCCCCAGCCACCAGCCGCTCACCTGCCCCGGGCCCCCACCGTGCCCCAAACAACCTCCTGCGCCCCGGGCGCCCGCAAACCCAGGGCAAGAGGCGGCAGGAGACGAGGGGGGGGCCGCCAGGGCCGTGGGGACGGCGGCCCGCGCGCGGGGCGGGGCGGACAGGCAGCGCGCACACCGGGCGGCCCCCGCCGCCTCGGCTCCCGGGGCGGGAGGGAGGAGCCGGCCCGCGGGCGGGGCCTGGGCCGCGGCCCGCCGCGCCGCGCCGCCTGACGCCGCCACACACCGGCGCTGGAGGTGAGGGAGCGGCGGCGCTGCCGTACGGGCAGGTCGGGGGCGGCGGGGGAGGCAGCCCGGTCCTCCGCTCCGGTCCCGGGGGGGCTCGGCGAGGCGCCGGCGGCGGGGGGAGGCCT
Organism: Theristicus caerulescens; assembly: GCA_020745775.1. NCBI lineage: Eukaryota > Metazoa > Chordata > Aves > Pelecaniformes > Threskiornithidae > Theristicus > Theristicus caerulescens. The sequence continues at coordinate 39,057,183 of CM036583.1, read as the reverse complement.
CCTGGGGGGCGCCTCGCTGGAGGCCCTGCCAGGCTGGCCGCGGGCACCCGCCGGGTGAGGCGGGCGCATCCGTACGTGCAGCGCCTCTGGTTCTCCTTGCCCCGTTTTGTGCCCCCCGTGGGGCGGGCGGCCTCGCCGCGGGGCGCGGGGGGCGTCGGCGCGTGCTATCCCGTTTTTTTTTTTTTTTCCCCGATTTTGTTTTTAGGGCTGTTTAGTTCCCCCCGGAGGCGCCTGTGGGGGAGCGGGGCGGCGCGGGGCTGGGGGCTGCGGGGCGGTGGGGGCCGCGGGCTGGGCTGGGGCAGGTGCTGAGGCGGGGCGGGCGCGGCGGGTCCCCGTCTCCGCTGGGGAGCCCCGCCTGCGCCCGAGGCCGTGCCCACTGCAGCCCGAAGGGCTGACGGAAGACGCGCCTGCTTTCTGGGCTTTTTGTGTTTGTTTGTTTGTTTGTTTGCGGGGGGTGGTGTTTCTGTGAACTTCCACGGACTTTCAAGTCTCTTAATTGTGGGATTGTAGCTTTTAAGAAAACAACAAAGCAACAGCTTGTGAGGGAATTGTGAGGGGTAGGTTCCTCAGGCACTGGCTGTGCCGGGATTGACCTCTGCTGCGAGTGCAGAGCTCGCCGAGGGGCGCGCAGCCCATCCCCGTGGGGGTCCGCCCGGGCGGCTGCTGCCCGCTGCCGCTGGGAGAGCGGAGAGGAGGGGCGGGCTGAGCCGTTTCTGTCCAAGATGCCGATTTTGCTGAATAGCATCCGACAGCAGGAAACTCTTTAAGTAGTAAACTTACGTCTTAGTACCATAAAGTGGCTTTCCTAAAGCAGCAGTGTTTCCAGTACACTGCTTAGGTGATCGGAGGTGGTTTGGTCCTGTCCCCCCCGCCCCTTTTTAATGCTGCTTCTCTAAAACGCAGCTGTGGTATGTGCTGCTGCTTTAGGAAAACTTTGTGCGGATGTTATGTTAGCTCTCCCAAAGGAAATGTAAATATACTTGTTTCATGTTGCTTCTAAAAGGATATTGCTTAAGGTGAAGAAACAGGGGTTTTGTTCCTTCTGTTCTGTTAGAGAGTTATGTATTCATGGAAATGTTTTGAGCTAACATTTGGATAATGTAAGGTGGAGGAGGGCTCAGATCAAAATTAAAACTGAAGAAACTCTTCATAAAATGAACCTAACATAAGGACCATTGGCAATTTGGGAATCAGTGAATGTATATTGTAGCACCCACTGGGTGTTTTATGTCTCAACATAAATTTATAGGATGTTTATGCCATGGTTTATTGTGGTAGAGATGCTTTTTAATAAAGTTCATTAAATGGTCTCCCAAAATTCTTTCATCTTCAAAGCAGAGAATACATAGTCTGATGAATGCCTAATGGAGTTGTTACTCTGACTCTTCCAGAACCTAAAAACCATAATTCTTAATTTGTCACATCTCTTCCTCCACCCAGATACTTTCTCCCATCCTTAATGTACTTTTTTGCCTTGTAGCCATCTCAAAATTGATTCACGAAAACCAAAATTGAACACAAATACTTAAATCTGTTTTGTTTTTCAAGGTCAGTTTCTGGTAATTAATATATTGAGGGAAAAATAAAACATGATCATGAAAATGTTCCTCTTCGCTCTTTTTATTTTACTGTATTTCATCTCTTTCCTGGATTCTTCCCTTCCCCCAGTTAGATAAAAGAGGGAGTGGAAAATCATGTTCTAAGTTTAGGAATTGATCCTTAAACCATTAAAGACAGCAGGAGGTTTCTTTCACTGAGTTCAGTTGGTGCTACTTTAAGGCTGTTCATAATCTTTAGTTATGTGTTTAGGTCTTCTTGATATCAGGAGAATTGAAACATGTGCCTAAAAATAAACATATGCTTACATGGTTTGCTGCAGTAGTGTGGATTTGTGGAGTGGTGTTGGTTTGGTTTTTTTTTTTCCAGTTTTGTTTCTTGTCTAGCCTGTAGGTAGCTAAGGGATTTCTTTTTTTATTTTTGACAGCAGCAGAATGGGCTAGAAACTATAAAAAATACTTTCTCTGGGGCTTGCATAATGTGGTCCATATAGTGTTGAAAATGTGCTTACTGATTATTGCAGCTTGATGTGTACAGTGTCTACTCTGTGTGTTTATGGTCTGTGTAACCAAGGCAGGTTAAATGTGTCGGTGTTCTCAGCTGCTTTAAGGTAGAAGCTGGCAACAGCCTTTGCTTAGGACCTGGGTAGCTGTTCATAGGGTGGATGCTGTCTCCCCTTCTCCCCCCATTTGGTTTTAAGGGGAGATAAGAGCTGGCACAGTTTCTGTGCAGTTTTCAGCACCCTGCAGGATACAGTGCTGTGCTAACAATTGCTGAGAGCCTGCCTAAGCATTTGTCCTACACAATGGTTGCAGAATGTATTCTTACTGGTGTTTCAGTGTGATTACTTTGGTTACTGCTGGTAATTATATGGTGCTATAGTTGACATTTATATACTGTGGAAGCTAAAAAGCAAATTTCACTAATCAGGCAAAATAAAATGTGCACTTAGAAGCATATAGATGAGCGGTTTGGTATAGGTTGTAATGTTCAAAACCCCATGTTGCTTAGAACTGAATAACAAACTTTGCACAAGTTAAATGCAATGAAATGCTTTTATAAATGAAGTCTTACTGAAGGTGCTAGGCAGGGATTCAGAAGAGGGTCCTCATGCCTTCCCTGCCATCCAGTGTTGGGTACAGCTTAGGCCATTCTTCATCTACTAGGTATAATTTGTGTTTGAATCCATTTTGTACTGTACCTGCTTGTTGTGGGCCCACACCACTGATACTCTGAATTTTGTTTTCCCTAAATAGATCAAGTATCTGTTTTGTCATCTCAGATTCCTGCTGTGGTTATGAGGTCATGCGTCTTGTCTTATTCTTCACGTTTGTACAGTCCAGAAAGAGCTTTTTCTCCTTCTGTGTGAGGAAGAAACTTCAAGTCCTCCCTCAGTGAGCTGGAAATCCCATCTTTTACCTTCCCTCTTCATTCTCCAGTTGTGAACTAGAAAACTGTATCAGCCTATGGCGAGGTACAATATCTACTATTTTACTGTTATTTCATCCTTGCTGTAAAACTGGCTGTTTTATTTGTGATAAGCAAAGTAGGGAGAAGTTGTAGCTTTTGCAGTCGCCTTGTATATTTTCACCATTGTCCAGATGTGCTTGTGTTTTGTATTTTGAAATATGAGATTTTTAAAAACTAAAAGTAACAGTAAGCTAGCATTAGTTTCTTCAGTATGTCACAGCTATGATATGCGTCATTGTCAAGAAGTAAGTTACTTGTAAAATTTTGTGTGGTGCTGTGTACATGCATAGTCATAGGACGCTTATGTCTAGTAAAGCAAGTGCTGGATGATGGCCATTTTATTAACTGCACTCATTTTTATTTCTAGCTCTTTTAGCTCAATATTCATGTCTTGTGTGACTGCATGCCACCTGGCCAGCCCCCTGTGTTTGGTACTCTTTGTTTTTTATGTGATCCTTGTTACTGCAGTATTTCAAAAGGTATAGATAGTAATAGACCTTTTAAAATGTCTCTTTGAGGCCAGGGAACACCCATATTACACACCCTGGAGCTGAGACACAGAGGCTGAAAGATTCATCCAATGCTGTGTAAGAAGTGCATGTCTGCAGGCCACGGCCCAGTGTTAGTAAGATGATTTTTATCCTCTCCTAGTGGAGACCAATTCACTGTGAATCATAAAACTCATCCTATGAAAAAAGTACCAGGGATCTGGAATTGGGTTCTGCTTGGTGCATTTTGTATCCTTACAAACTTACTGAGTTGGCAGTTTTCTGGCACGTGAAGATATAAATTGGAAAGCCTATCTTGGTGTCCTTTGACTAGAGCTGCTAGTTTATGATCAGAATTATATTAAGTGTAATGGACACAAATACAAAGATGGTTCGATTACAAAAATACTTAAAAAATTGAATACCATTCAATAGTAGAGCTATTGCTGTAATTTACAAATACAGTTATTAAATGTTGTTCACAACTCCAGAAACATAGTTGTGCCATTTGAACTGAAGGAAGCTGCTAGCATTTTAAATTTATAGCTTCATGAGCAGTGCAGTTTAATGGGATGTTGCCTTCAGCACCAAAGCTGACTTAAAAATACTACAACTGTTATGGCAGTTTGCCACTTTTTTGACTGTAGTTGTAAAACTGTCGGTGAGGCTTTGTGATAATATCGCATCACGGAACTGATCCGGGTTAAAAATAACTTCGCAACAACAAAAGAAATCAGTGTGGAGGGCAGCTATTTTTCAACTGACTCTTTAACTGGTGCAATTTGCTGGTACAACCATTTGTGGGTTTGTGCTGTGGGGGTGTGTAAACGGCAGTGGAGAGGCAGAAGAGAAGTGGAATTAGTAGAGTGAGACCTCTTAGCTTCTTTTGCTCTTGAAAAAATAGTATGTGTGATTGCTGTCAGCGTTCCTGTAATCTAGTCAAGAGAGAGAAACTTGTTGCTTGGTTTCAACAGCTGTTGCCCCTGCCATGTCCCCAGTCTGCATCATAGTCTAAATCTCGCTTTCTGTGCCCATCAGGGCTTTTTCTTTTGTTGCCACGAGCTATAGTGTAGCAAAGCTCGTGGGCAGACCTGTGTCTGCAAAGGGAGTGAACGGCCGGCTTCTCCTTGGGCTGTTCTGTACCCAGAACTTCCCGTCCCTCTTTGTCTGGGAAAGTAATTTGCTTTTTTCTCCTGCTGAGTTTGTTTTCACGAGAAGTTCTTGGCCTGGGTACCAGTGTGAGTCAGATAAATGCCAGAGGATACATCCATGCAGCTAAATGGTGGCTTACTTGTAGCAGGGGTGTGCCTTCGCTCTCCAAGTCTCAGGATAGCTAGTCCCAGCAGCAGCAGCTGGGGGACAGGGGGGTACCAAGGGTGGCAAGCTGATGGGAGCCCCTGGTCTGTACTGGGGCTAGTAGCCTGTGCTGGTCCCTGTCCTGTGTTAGTTTGCTGCTGTTGCTGACTGGCATGTGTAGAAAGGTTTCCCAGTGCTGGATTGGCACTCCCATTTAGGTATATAAACTCTTGTGAAGTCTCCTTCCATTAGCCACAAGACCACGAAAGCCAATAAGTGTTTCCTCTTGGATTCATTACAAACTGCTGTTTCTTTCCCAAATCTAAGTTTGATTTTTTTCAGTTCATGAAGAGGATTAACTGCATGAGATAGCATGCCTCAAACCGTGGTTTGTTCATTACTGATGATTTTTGAGGCGACACAGGCTGTGTGTCAAATGGTTTTCATTTTTTTTAGCTTACTAAAGATTTCTGCTGATCTCTGAGTGATTCGGAGGACAGTTTGTTGGCTTACGAAATTTGGGAAATGTGTTTTCTTTGTTTTCTTTTTTTCCCCAGCAAACTTAGTTGTTGGTAAACCATCCTAAGCACCCAAAACCCAGAGAAATGGAGAGCAGCCAAGTCTTTATTTGAGTAATGTAGAAATCCATTGCAGCCACCACTGCTGCCTGTCTCCAATTAGGAGATTAATGAAAATATTTCTATTGGGTCAAGATAGCAGTCTTCATGGCTACATATCTTCCCTAACCCAAGCTGTAAACTTTTAGGATTATTAAAAAGGAGTTTAGAAATTCGTGGGCTTCCTATTACGGCTGTATATGGAGATCTTCAGAGGATGATTGAACTAAATTGAAAGATTCTGGGATTCCTTGGATACTGCTAAGATAACTTTCTGCCTTGAAAGGTTCTGCAGATGTTCTTTCCCTTTGTACCTAATTAAAGTCTCAGTTTTAATGTGTCATGAGTCAAGACTTTTTGCCTGAGAGTAACGCAATGTTTGTATGAGACCATGCCCAGGTTTACAGTGTGGCAGTTAGCACTACACGGCTTGTTGGTGCTTCCTCCTCAGTAGGAAAGCATGCGTGTGCAGTGCTATGTGGTTCGCTTGTCTGACAACCGTTGATAACAGTAGCACAGTGACTTTTTTTTTCACCTCTGGAAAAGAACCAAAACCATCTCAGGTAAGAACACTGAACTTTATTTTCAGTAGTGCTGCCTGAGTTAAGTTTTTTGGATCACTTTTTAAATATAAAGTTACCTCAGTGTCAAATTTGACATTCAGAGCTCCAGTAAGGGATGTGTCAGACATGTCATGGACCTTTGCCTTTAGTGCGTGCTTCTCTTGTTCTAATGCCTTACAAATTTGAGGGGGCTTGTGTACTGCTTTGTTTGAATATACAAATATTTTGTATGCGTAATTCTAAAAAAACTCTGCTAAGGCAATAAATAATCCTGTTCAGCCTTTTTTCTCCAGTGTGGCTGCTGACCATAGCAGGAGAGGCTTACCTGAGGATGGAGGGGTGAAAATTCACCTTCTTGGCTGATAGAGAGGTTGCCCATGCAGTGTAGTCTTTTGGCTTATGAGTCAAGGTAAAGATTACTACACCTTTAACCCTCTTCATAGCGCAAAGCATAATCAGCAGATCCACACCTGCAGCTGCTGATTAGGATTTCCTCTGTTTTTCTTTGTGATATGTTTTATGTGAGTCTGTTCAGAGAGCAGGTGGGGTGGTCCTGATCTGTGTGGTGTGGAGACTGCCTCTTACCCAGCCCACCCAGCTCCTGGTCACCAGGCTGCAGAGAGATAAAGTGGTATTTCTGTGGCTCTGAGTGGTCTTGTATAAGAACCCCTCAGAGCTCTGTATAAGTAGTCTGGAAAGAAAAAGGCATGTGTGGCTTACGTTGCACGGAGGACACACCCTTAAGTCAAACTTGAGTACCCAGGTTCTGCCAAAACCGGTGTCTTTGCTTGATTTTGAGTGATGTGGAAGTCAGTATGGATGATCATGTAAGGTATATTGCAGGGCCTGAAGGCAGGCACACACAGAAGCCTTTGAGAGACTGGTACTTTAGGCCTTTATTCACCACTCAACCTTGCACACACTTTGAAGAAAAGAAACTTTCACATTCAGAGTGGTAGCGGAAGGTCCTGGGAGGGAAGAGAGATGTCCTACCAAGTTCAGTCACTTTGTTCGATATGGAAACAAAGGAAGTATTATGAAGAGGTCTTTGGCTAGGAAGCAGAAAACCTTTTCATGGGAGTTCACAGCTTCTGGTTTTGTTTTTAATACAAACATGATGATGTAACAAGTCATCTCCTTAAATAATGATACTTGTACATTTCATGTTATCAGGTTTTGTTTGCAATATAAACCTTTTGCCAGCTATTCACACATCACTATAGCAGGACACTGAACTATTGCAAATGCAAAGAACATTATTATGTATTTCTGAGTGGCAATAGAAATCTAAATTGGAACCTTACTTTGCTTCGAGGCTTTGCTGGTCTTTACGCTAGAAATAGTTTGAAACTACTGAGAATGTGGATGAGTAAGGATCATAGTCTTTCATGATCACTTTTTCTTTGGTTGTTAGACTTCTGCTGAAATGTGTGGTGGTGATACTGTACAGAGATGTGGTGCTGCTGGGACTACTTTAATCTTCAGTCATGTCAATATGGTGATTCTTAGCATATGCAGAAAGCAGAGATGACATTGTCAAAGAGGCAGTTTGACATCTGATTCTAGGCAGGAAAACACACATAGAATATTATTGCTTGGTGTACAAATAATGGAATTCAAATATGAGATATTAGAAGTATCTAAAATTAAACCACAAATACCTGTGTAATTTTAAGATATCTTTTAAAATTCTGTTGTAACTAGGCAAAACAATGAATTCAGGAAAAGTTTTAGTGATACTGATATGAGAAAGAAGAGTTTTAGACCTCGTCAATAAAATAATCCAGAGTAATTCAGAAGGACCTCTTAAATGGCAATGTAAGTGGCAAATTGCTCTTGTTTCATTTATGTAGGAATACCTGCTAAAATGTTCGCTGTTAAATTAACATTTTGTTCGTTTGTTTGTTTTTTAAAAATATAGTTTTTCATAGCCAGGACTAAAGAATGAGTAGCTTATAACTATAGCTACTTAGGTTATGATGGTTCATGTACTGTTTCACATCTGAAACGTATTCTTAAGGATGTTTTATTCAAAGTCTTATGCTTCAGTGTTTGAAAAAAGAAACTCCCAACAGTAGGAGGAGTGTCCTACTTGTTAGCCCTCAAAACTTTAGTTAAGGCTTGGAGTATTGTAAACTATCATCTTTGCTCAGTCCCAAGCACTCTGTCTGGAATTATGTAGAACATGGGCAAGTAATTTTGATCTATCTGTGGAGAAATATTTTAATTGTCTGCATACGTTAAACAGCAGATTCAGTGTACTGTGGTGGTCTCACGTAAAATAGCCAAGAAACATACCAGTGCCTAGCTCGACTGGATATTTTCTAAGGCTGTCCCATGCCTTTGTTTAGGGTTTACAAGGTTGCTTCTCTTTCTTTAGGTTACTATCGTGCTAGACAACATAGCAATTTTTGTTGTGTGTTGGTGTAAACCTAGGTGTGACTTTTGTCGTGTGCTTTGCATACACTTGCAGTGGAGTCTGAAGTGTTAATGCAAACAGACAGACTCCGCCTAGGACTGTCTTAAGTTATTTGACTAGCTGTTTGTAGCAGAGTAGCAAAGCTGGAGGTTTTGAGCAGCAAATAAATACTTTGAATCACTTACAGCCTATACAGCCTACAATGAAGGCAGTGTTTCCCTCAATTGTGTCTCCTTACCTCAGCAGACTAGGTTATTATTATTATGTGAGCACAGGCCTTCCTGTTGTGCTGTCATTAGCCAAGAGTGAGCATACAAACCTTCAGGATAAAAGAAGAAACACATTTGGAACCACTCTTCAGAGTTACTGGTTCTCAAATTGGGAATATTCCCTTCTGTTAGCAGCTGAACTGATCAATTAACTTTCTCTTTCCAATAGTGATCCAGTAAGTCATTAAACTAGTTATTCCATTGCTAATTAGTACTCTCACTTTTTTCCTTTTCTGTATAGGCTTCGTTGTAATGGGGGGCCTGTAACATGCACTTGTCTCGCTCTTAATTTTAAAAGGTATTATGCTTGCTGTGGGAAGGCTGATTGTGTTGTAAGATAAATGTACCCTGCAACACCAAGAAAGGAAATTATCTCTGTCTTTCAGCAATGTACATTAACAGTATTTTCTTACTATATGAATAGTTAGAAATGTTGTTTAGAAAGGAAAAAAAAGCCATGATCTGCTCTGTCTCTGGGGGCTCCAGTTTCTAGATTTAGCTGAGTTTCTTTGGGATCTGAACTCCATTGTACTAAAGCCCAAACAGAGCATGTCTTGCATGTTACTGACCTCTGCGTTTATTTTGACAAGTCTTTTCAGTGTTTGAACCTACCCAGCTTCTTTCTGCTTCATGTGCTTTATGTTACAGAGGTGACAGGAACTCTACAGGGTGGAAAGTGCATCTGAAGATTGACATGTCAAGCTGACTGTCAGAGAGCAGCACCCTCTTCACCTTAGTTTCTCCAGAGGAGAAGTTGTGTAAGGATCCGTACAGTAGTTGTGTACTGCAGAACTCATCTTTGAACCTGCTCAAGAAAGATCACTATAGTTTAAGTGCATTTGAGGTCAGATAGTGACTTTGGTGCAGCCCCAAAGCAGTTGTGCATCATAGGAGTATCTAACCTCATATTTTTGGTGCTTGAATTTATTTACCTGTGATGTAAGAATGATAATTTTTTTAACAGCTATTTGACCTTATGTGGAGGTCAATCATTAACTAGTAAGCAGCCATGAACATCTGCACAATTACTAAGTGTAGTTACCTTTAGCACTCTCCTTGACTCCTACCAGTTTGTGCGTACACACTGCAAACACTACCTGTCATTTAGAATTGCCCTTTGCATCTCACCACTTGAATCATGGTTCCAAGTTTTGGTATTGTCAATCTGTGACCACAGAATGTTGGAACTTAGTCAAGACCCTTTTGTGCGGTTCCCTTTGTTAGTTTGCTGCACAGGCTTCTCATCCACAGCCTCTCCCTCTGACACATGTAGGAGCTGAAGTGGTGAGATCTGAATCTGGGTGTTCTTTGGGTGAGCAAGGGAAGCCCCTGCTAGGCGTAGGTGTGTATCCTGATGCAAAGATTGAAACGGGACTTCTACCTGGCCACAGCTTTTCCATTCTTGCCCACATTTCTTTTATGTGGACAAAGACCTCTCTGGCCCTCACTGGCAGCCTTCCCAATGGCAGCCTTGCCAGTGCCCTAAATCAGCCTTGTGGCACAATGGTCTGGGCAGGTGTGCCCTGGGACGCAGCTGGCAGAGGGGAGACATCATTGCTGTGTTGATGCAGATGACTGATAGCGAGAAGATGTGCATCTGGGGTACATGTAACATATGACCATAAAGAACTGATGCATGTACATAATCTCTGGCTGGTTTGGCTCTGTGTTTAACTTACACATGAATTGTGAAAGTCACCTGTGTTTGAAGGACTGCCTGATCTCTTTGGTCGTGATGTGATACTGTACAATGAAGTGTAGCTTTGCATGTTGCATTCTTCTTGCATCAAGTTGTGTTTGAGTAAATAAAAGTTCTGTGTGAAAAAAATATGGCTAACAAACAAACATCTTATTAAATTAGGGCATTTAGTGAGAATGGTAGTAATAAAAAAAAATCTGTACTAATTGTGTATTGGAAGCTAAGTTGCTTAACTTCATTATTTTAAATAATAACATATATTGCCAGGTCATAATCTAACTTTGATTGTACCTTTGCTTTTCAAAAGGGAGATACTGTAGACTGATGTATTTATTTTTTTTTTTCCTCGTCCTGAGGCAAACACTGAAGAGATTTATTTCAGAAATATACACCACAGCAATTACGATAAAGTCTCTTTGAAGCTTTTTCCATGTATGGCATTATTGCAGTTCTCACTTGAGCTGAATCTTACCTATTTATGACTGCATCCCTGTGCTAGGCTGACTTTGTGATCAGAGAGGCCGTGGAAGTCAGTGGGAGACAGTAGTGTCAAGCAGTTCATAGCCCTTTGCAAAACTGAAGGGGATTTCCCCTTGGTTGGGAGGGGCTCAAGGAAGAGCTTAAATCCAACATCATCACGTTCAGTTTATTTTAAGCTGAAATAATCTGATGTAGTCATATGTTGTTCATACAGATATTATATAACTTTGAGTTGAATTTATGCAGCTAACAAATATCATCTGAAATTCCCTCAATCTTCTAATTTATTTGCCCATGCAAGCCTGATCTATCTTTTTAATGTCTGGTATATGTCTGATTTAATGTGCAATATCAGGATAGCATCATTAGCTATAGCAAATGTGAAAGCAAATGAGTACATTGTCTGTTTGGAATGGTGGAACTGGAGGTTAAAATGCCAGTGGCAGTTTCAGCTGCCTTCAGCTGAAGCTAGATGTGTAATAACAGATTGAGGTAGGAAGTAATTTATAAGTTGTTTGCTTGGTTTTGGGTTTTTTTTTTTGGTCATAGCATGACATTAGTAGAAGAATTTAGTTTTGCTTTGCTATACCTGCAAATGATAATAAAGTGCATGATGAGAAGTGTGGCTCATAAAAGTTCAGTTAAAAACAAAAGATGCCTTAGGTTATTTTTGTTGGCTGCTATTGAGCAATGTATTCATTTTTACATAGACCTTCAAAGCGGAAAGAATTTAACTTGAAACTTCAGGTCTAATTACAGGGATGGTAAGTTTCTTTCAGGATTTTAACTTGTTTGTTGAAATGTAAACATTTTTCTCAGTGTTTGCAACACTGTAATATTGTGCTGAAGTATCACAAATGGTATGAAAACTGCTAGAAATATATATGTTTTTATGAAGTAGTTTGAGGGGGTAAGTAAGTAGGCATAGTGAAAAATGAGACAATTTTTCCATGTGCAGTAATCTCTGAGGATATCAGTGATGAACCTCTGACTGGAATTTAGTAACTGCTTGTGTTAAAACTTTGTTGCAGTAGCAACCACATAAAATACTTCGATGTTTTCTTGCAGTGTTCATTTAGTATTGTTTATCTTATGTTTTTATGCAGAATACATTTGAAACAGTGGGGACTATTACATTTACAGGCAGCAAAGCTGGCGCTGAAGAGGTTGGGAGCAAACAATTTTTGACTTAGGTGTGTTGGTGGTACTTCTGCTAATTGAAACAAGAAGCAGCTGTTGACACAGGGAGATGGAGGGTCAGAGTCTTTCTGTGGGACCTCAGAAATATTCAGTATAAACCTCGATTCTGTGAATTTGTTGCTTCCACCTATCAGCTGTAAATGGTACGTAGAAAGTGCTTTGCAACCTCTGAGAAATACTATATAGTACTTATCTACAAAGTGAGAATGGTAGTATGTTGATAATATACTGGAGGCTGGGATTAGCAGGAGCACACTCAAACTTGGAAGGGGAAGAAATAAAATTTTTTCATGGTTTTCTTATAAATTCTATGAGGTTTGCTGGATACTGTGTCTTTGCCATTAAAATTAAATTTAAAGTTACAAACACAAATTTTATAGAGCACACCTCATGCAACTTTGCATTTTATTGAAGAACTAAAGCTAGCTGGTGTGTGTGAATGAGTAGTTCAGCAAGCTGCAGCTGGTTCTTGTAACTTTGGTTCTGGTTGTGTAGCTTTGTTGTATAAGGCACTGAAGGTAAAAACATTTCATGAACTTCAGTATACAGGGCCTAGGCTAAATAAGTTACTTGTTATTAAAAACTTGCACTTAGATTGACAAGTCCAACTCAATACTCTGCAACAAGCTGTCACTTAAAACTTGGGATGTGAGGAGAAAATCAGGGCTCACCCCATGAGAGCTGTTGAGTCCCTGCAGTTTCTTCTGGCAGAAGTGACAAATGCAAAGGTTCATCCCTTTATGTGAGAGACTCTTAAGGACTGAAGAAAAGATGTCAGAGCTGTACCTTTAAGGGCTAACTGAAAAAAAGAAGAAATACAGTGTACTGAGCATAGGAAAGGGTAACGCCTTATGATGAGGGCTGCTGTCCACATTGTGTGTTTCCTGTGGTTTGTCGCTGTATCACAGTAGAGCGGTGCGCTCTGCCTGTTACCTGTCTGTATGCATGGTAAGCAAATGCAGGCTGTGAACCTGCTTGTGGTGTAGGGTTTCTAAGAAACTCCAGCAGCACGCAGTTGGATATGACCCTGTGAAGCATCTATATTATTTAATGGACTTGTGTCGTGGTTTAACCCCAGTCGGCAACTAAGCACCACGCAGCCGCTCGCTCACTCCCCCCACGGTGGGATGGGGGAGAGAATCGGAGGAGTAAAAGTGAGAAAACTCATGGGTTGAGATAAGGACAGTTTAATAGGGAAAGCAAAAGCCGCGCGCACAAGCAAAGCAAAGCAAGGAATTCATTCACTACTTCCCATTGGCAGGCAGGTGTTCAGCCATCTCCAGGAAAGCAGGGCTCCATCACGCGTAACGGTTACTTGGGAAGCCAAACGCCATCGTGCCGAATGTCCCCCCCTTCCTTCTTCTTCCCCCAGCTTATATACTGAGCATGATGTCATATGGTATGGAATAGCCCTTTGGCCAGTCTGGGTCAGCTGTCCTGGCTGTGCTCCCTCCCAGCTTCTTGTGCACCTGGCAGAGCACGGGAAGCTGAAAAGTCCTTGACCAGTGTAAACTCTACTCAGCAAGAACCAAAACATCACTGTGTTATCAACATTATTCTCATCCTAAATCCAAAACACAGCACTCTGCCAGCTACTAAGAAGAAAATTAACTCTATCCCAGCTGAAACCAGGACAACTTGGCAATGTATTTCATGCCATATATCCTATTTGGTGACTTTTTATGTGTGCCTATAAAGTATTGGAATATATTCTACTCTGCCATATGTGTTCGGTTGACCAACAGCATGGTATGAATGTAACTGTGAATCAGATCTGGCATTCACTGAAAAATTGGCAAGGCCAGTGGTGATGCTGGGAAGTTATAAAGTCATTCTTGATCCTTCCATCTGTTCATTTACATTATCTTCAAGAGAATAGGGCTCCCTGCAGTGAAAGCAAACATTTCAGTGAACTAAACCCTCAGACAGTGAACTATCATTTCAGATATGTGCAATGGCTATTAAATGGAGAGGCAGAAAAATAATACCATTTGTTCCAGTTTTAACTTTGTTGCACGGATAGCAGATAACAAAGGTGGGTGACAACAGTAGCAAAAGCCAACTTGCAAGGAATATTACTCTAGGTAGCCTGGGAATGGTATGTGTGAGAATATTTTATCTCCACAATGTTGCCTTCTGCTGAGTTAGCACCAAAGATGATTAATAAGGTCTTCTTTAAAAATCTGTGTACAGGGGCAAACTGTATCCCCAGGTATCTGGGTTTCACTGGAAAAAGAAATTCCCATTCCAGCTCAGCCAGAATTGGATTAATTTGGACGTGATCCATGAAATGTGGTTGGCACTAGAGCTCCTCCTGTACCTCCTATAGGAAAGAAATTTTTTCTATTTGTGCAGCAATATGGCCTAAGAATGCCAGTAATCAACAGCAAGTTTGGCTAAGCAAGGACTTAAACAAATGCAACACAAAGTAATTTGTCGGTTTAGTTGCTATGATAAAAATACAGAGATTTGAAAGGCAGGAGTCATTCAGGTCTAATACTGTGTTGCAGTGCCACACAATAAAATTGCAAATGATTTTGAATACAGTATAAAACTAAGTTGAAACCAGTTCCTTTTTATGAAAAGTCACAGACTTCCAACATCAGCTATAGTACTGGAGAGGCGACCTGTTATTCACTGATTCATAATTCATATTATGCAGTGATTTTAATAAAGACAGTCATATATTTGCTTTGATATTCTTTGTATTTCAGATATTGTAAGAACATATCTTCCCATATGTAAGAATGTATCTTCATTATTTAGTAAAAAAATGTTAGTCTGCTAACATTTTAGTACTTTTCAGTAAAAAATCTCTCTTTTTTTAGTATAAAAGAGTTATAGGGGAACAAATTACTTTTCCATTTCACAGTTCTGATGTTAGATTCTGTTGAGGATATTTTGCAATTTGTCACTGCATGTTGGCAACAGATTGTTTGCATTTTATAACCTTTTATCTGTGTGTATATGTATGTACAGTATACGTATGTATAACATCTTCATAATATAACAAAATTGTATAATAATGGAGGCAGTAGATATATATGTATATAAATTGTATATGCATGTATATGCTGAACATTCTTCAGCTTACTTCTGAAGGACCTCTCTGGACTCAGGTAGGGTTTACGCTTTGTGTATTTCCTTTCAACCTAATATGTCTACCTATGGCTTAAATACATGCTTTTACAGAGATGAAAAGCACATGCTCTTTTCCTGTGTTTTCAAAAGTCTGCTCTAAATAGCAATATTCTTAAATTCAAGTTTGTTTCTAGTAAAATGGAAGTGATGACAGTAAGTTTGTGAATACTTACAGTATAGTTTTTTCTGTCTTGAATTACATTATGGAGGGGAAAAAGGGCTGCTAAGGAGGTAATTTCAAGCCACATTTTCGGCTGCTTTTCCCCCCAGTCTTATTTTGACCCTGCAATAACTTGTACACATCTTGCATGATTTCATAGTTTTGAACGTAGAAACTTCACAGGTTGCTTAGGCTATAGGTGTCTGTACTGTCACCCACATGGGTGATTCTATCTCTTGCTACTTGTCGGACTGCTAGAAGGAAATCTAGAAGATGTTTTATAAGGTGCATAGGGCCTCCTTGAAGTTGTAACTCAAGAGAGCTTCTTGTAAGCAAGGTAGAATTCTTATGTACTTCTTGTGCAACTCAGACACTGGAATTGAAAAGTACTCTTTCAAGTCACACTGTTGAAGTGTTAATAGAGCTTTGCTGTGCAGGCATGAAAACCAATAAGCATTCTCTTTTCAGGTGCTCTTAGCTATCAAGCAAAGTGGGCAAAGCTGTACCCCAGGTGCTTGCAAACACTGATGTTTAAGCCTTGAGTTACTTGGCTGAAAGAGTTTATGCTAGGGGAAGAAAGAATTAAGGTAGAAAGTTTTTCCCAGGTCTCTTGCCAACTAAGTGTGAGAAAGTGTAGTGTACCCCTTTATAACATTTGAAAATGTGCAGAATTATACTTGTTGCTCCCTTCAGTCAGTGGCCAGGAGAATGGCTAGAAACCAAAACCCATAGCAACTTGTTTCCTGCTGATGTTTGGTGAAAATTTGTTTTTCACAACAGAAAGGGGATGGCTAAAGCCTGTCAGGGAGTTCAGTCTGGTCTCCTTTTTGGATGGTGAAAATTTACAAGGGACCTATGTCCTGCATCAAATCCAGCTGAAATCTAGATGAAAAGAGCTTCCATTTTCTAGTCTGTTGCAGGACCACACATTTTTTTCTCTGGCTCTTCTGCACTATAGCAGGACACATCCATAAGTCATCTGCCTGCTTTTTATCTAGCAAGATGATCTTCTGGAGTGATGGACCTACCTCTCCTGTCTTGTATTTTTCTTCATGTTTTCCTTAGTCTCTTGAGATTTGCATAATATACTTGTTTGGGATGACATTTACAGAGATCTCTGTAGCCTGCCTCCTGTGTTAGATGTGAAATACATTGGACTTTCACTATTTATGCCCTGAACTGGGGGAGAAGAGGGGCACTATATATGAGTATAAATGGTAGTTTTATTTATGTATATGTAAATAAATAATAAAAGTAACTTTTACAAAGAATAATGAGGTCTGAATTTTATCAGACTAGAAGACACTGAATTGATATTACTTTATTGTGTTCTTAGTAACTAATGAAACAAAACTGAGATGTGCATATACCAAAAAAGTGATTTATTATGGAGTGAAAAATAATAGAAGCCTACGAAAACTTCAAACTTGACATCTTTTTTTTTTTAATGGGCATCTTGGTGATATGTAAATATTCTGCGGTTGTTCTAGGCAGCCTATAATTAGCTACTACATGTTACCGTAACATGCTTTTTGTTGTAAAGGAACAGAACTCAAGAACTACTTTTTCTTTATGTTTAGACCTGATTCTCCCAGAAGACTTCTAATCCTGTCAGTGCCCCTTTCCTCTTACCCCTTTTTATGAATGTGAACATTTTTTTGTGCCATAAACTTGCTGTAACCATCCCTTCTTCCTGACTGGAACAAAATTTTCAGGTGAATATTTTTATTAGAGCTCATTCCAAGTTCCAAATGAATCTTACATTAATCTAAATCTAAATGAATCTTAAAATCCACTTTTAAGGGTGACTGATGACCTGTTCCCCAGTATATGCAGTTATTTTGATATAAGTATGTTCAAATAAAATCAGATTGAATATACATGTTTAGCAAAATGTGTCTGAAATACAATCTAAGTGGCTTGATCTCTCTGGAGAGTACAGGGATGTAGCAGCATCTCCTAAAATTTTAGTTGCTGATGCTTATGCCCCATGAAATAGGTGTTAGAAACAAGGACATCACTTGAACAGTGAAGCAGTCTTCAACTGCCTGTCTCACTTTTTTTTGATTGACTTTAAGTTCATGACTATTATAAAATTCCTTGAAATGGGAAATCAGAAATATTGCACCCTGTATATACTGCAAGATTTTTCTACTTAGAAAAAATAATGCATTAACATGCATTAGATCTCTTATGGACCATTAGCACTTAATATAAGTAGACAAATAAAACCACTTCTGCAGCATTTACCTCAAACTCTGTAACTTGAAAGGTAGTGTGCTGCCCTCTTCATTGCTGCTCTCGTCTATGGCATGATAAGTGGTAACCCAGCTGAAACTCCTGTCTTAAGAATTGATGAGGCAGAAATGGATACCTGAAAAATCAGAATAAGAGGGGAAAACGGATAAGGCAGTTGTTCTCAAACATACCAACAGAGTTAACAAATACACGTACAGTAGGGGGGGGGAAGAAGGTTTCTGATCTTATTTTTGAAGCCATTCCGTATTATACAAATGTTTACGAGAGTCTGAAGGAGTGAAACCACAATTCTGCTAATGTCCCCAGTGCAGAACAGGGTGGTTAAATCAGCTGCCCTCCATGAATTTAATGATTCTGGGTTGTTCAGAATGCACTCTAATTTTGGCAGTCCAATTTCTTCCAAAGCAAAGTCAAAATGGGCAATAGCAACAACAATGGCACTTTCAAAATACAGCTGATCCTTGCAATAATGTGCCTTGTATATAATTTCCAATTTTTAGAGGTAAGGAATAAGGAAAGTGGCAGGAGTGTTATGACATGCTTCTGCAAAGGAAATAAGGATGTCAGAGACTCTGTACTTCCATGATTAGACGTATCTTTTTGTCCTGTGGGCTCCAGGTTCTTGGCTATCTAACTAAAATACAGACTCTTTTCCCAGAAGAGATGGACGTATTACTTATCTGAAGATGCAGTTGTTGGTGGTGTAGTATGTGAGAATTTCTCACTAAAGGGAAGTTTCACATGTAAGCTTGTCTTTATACTTAAAACTAATAAAAGCATTCAAGTAGTTTCCCTTTTAGACCACTATGAAATGTGGAATTTCAGGAGGGGGTGGTTTCCTATTCATTGTTTCCTTAGGATTAGTTTTGCTGTTCCTATTCTATGTGGATACTTCTGCAGCTATTGCCGTAAAGGCAAGGGTTTTTTCAGTTTGTGACATAGGTACTTCCAGTTATTTTGTTTTTTTTAAATAGGGCCTGGTTCTGCAAGCAGCTAAGCATTGGAGCAATTTTACTAAGGCCATAGTGATGCAGGAAGTAAGGAGACACATTTCTTCAGAAACGATATTGCTTCTCTTATTTTTGAGCCACCTCTTGTGATACTTAAGCTTGTTCCTAATTATTTTATAAATATTGTCCAGAAAAACACCTCAAGGGAGTGGATGTGGACTGTTTGTCATTCTTTTACTCAGCCTTGGCATTATCATTGCATTTTGGCAAATATTACAGGCCCATGGAAATAATGATGCATGGTGCCAAGTGATAGGAGGAAACTATATTGGGAAAAGTGTGCAGTGACAAGTTAGAGTGTAAGAATGTAGTGGTGAAGCTTGCTCATACAGGATCGCACATACTGCAGCATACAGTCAAAATGACGTTGATTTAATGAGCTGCAAAGGCAGTTCTTGGACTTGTATCTCAAATTTAACACTGATAAAATGGTGCGTTCTGCAAAAAGCCTACTCGGAATGTATTTATGGACTATCTTCATGTTCAAAAATATTAACGAATTTCATTTGACACACAGTGTTGGGGGTGGGGGGAAAATCATGCTGTATTTTTTCCCTTATTATCAAATATGTGTTTTCCTGGTAAGAATTACATAATGGCGAACTGCAAAATGGGAAAACAAATGTGTTTCAAGTTATCCTGAGAGCAGTAGTATAGTTTAGTGGTGGAATTTGGAGATTAAGCTAGAAATTGTCTAGCATGAGTGTGGATCAGTTGAAATAACAAGAGAGTCCAGATGTTAAATAGGAAATAGCACTCTGAAAAATCACCTTTTGACAATTTCAGTGAGCACATGAAGGAACAAACCTGATGGATGACATATTTGTAGCTAGGAATTATGTCATCATGTCCAGGATGAGGCATTGTGAGAAAAATTCAGACTTCTGCATGGTGTCCGCTCTTCTGCAGGATGAGGAACAGAGTCCTTAAGCACTGTGTGTTGAGTGTGGTGCTTCGTATTCAGGCCTTGCAGCAGGCAGCGTGTGACTGAGGTCTGCGCAAAAATACAAGAGGTGGGCTCCTTTTGTGGTTATGAACTGCTATACTAAAATTCACACGTGAATGCTATTTGTTGAAAATGTGGCCATGAGCTGTAAATGCAGGTAAATCACAATAGTGATATCCTGTATTTCTCTCTCAGGACATGTAGTTAAACTTGTACATGACTTAGAAGAAGAAAAATATTATACCTGCAACCTTTACATTCCCTGTTCTCTTTAGTCTGTGATCTATTTGTCATGGCATAATGACCGAGGAAAAGAAAAGGTGCGTGAGGCTCAGATGTCTGTGGTAAAGGCTCTCTTGTTATCAAAAAACATATTGCAGAAGTCACTCATTTGAGCCTTTTCTGGTTTATTGTGATAGTGTTTCTCATCCCTGTGAGGCTAATTTTGGCCTGTGGTAACAGAGCTGAAACGTGTGTCTTTGTTCAGTTTGCAAGAACAGTTTAACACAGAACTTTTGCAGAATAAGTACAGGTTCACATCTTGCTCCTTTGACTGCTTCCCTTAGCTCAAAAGTTCCTTTTGTAACCATCAAATTACACCACACAGAGAATATGCAAGGAAAAACTCTTTTCTTCATGCAAATGTTACTTTCTGCTACAGAACATTGCATACCTAGACTTCCAATTCTGTCTGTTTCGCATACTAAAACACCATTTGGAGGGTCATCACAAATGTGGACAGTAGTGCAACCTTAGTTGCTTGACAAGGTTTTAAAATGTTATTTATCAGCATCTCCTACTAAAGCTCAGTATATTTGAAATAACAGCGCAGAAAGATGTTTCCCAATATTGACAGCATGTACTGCAAAAAGTAGAAGTAGTGTTTAATGTCTTGCTGAACTCTTCAGTATATTTGTTTGCTTTTGTAAAGGTTTCATCTGGTTATTAAGCTACAGAACTGAAGCGTTCTCTCCTTTTGCTCTGATTTCCTGGTAACAGAATTCTTTGTATGACTGCTTTTGTTTTAGCCAAAATTATACATACAGTAATTTAGGTTTATATTGATCCATCTGCAAATATTGCTGTACTTCATGTGTTCCTCACAGAGATGCATCAAACTATGCAGTGGCTAAAAGATACATATATATGATGGTGAGTTTGTTTGGGCTTTTTTCCCCTTAATTAAAGAAATGACAGTAGAGAAGGATATAAAGTGATTGCCTTCAAGCCAGTGATACTCAGCTGCCTACTGAAAGAAAATTAAGAGGTTTGATAGTTACTAGAGGTGTGAAGAGTTAATAAAGACTCCAGACTTTTCAAAAGAGGACTCTGATTTCTCTCTGTTTTGGCTGTCTAAAACCGCAACTATTTTTCATAACAGCACTGTGCCTATAATGCAGCGCAATTAAAAATCCTGTTTAAGAGTTTGGGATCAAAATGTTATGCGCTGATGTGCACAGTTAAGGGTAATAAAAATCACATCTCACACAGGTACACCAGCTGCAGGTTGGTACAAAGTAGTAGAGGAAAATATGAAAAAAAGTGTGTGTGTATCCTGGGGATAAAAATCAAGTTTGTTTTCTTTGCTCTCTTCCCTACAACATAACTTTATACTATCAGCTGTTTATTGACTTTTTTCATTTATTTTTTCCCCTCCCCTGAGTATCCTTTTGACTATTCAAAGTTAATGGCACTGAATGCCTGTTTTTAATAGACCAAAGCAGAAAGGCTTTCCTATCTATGTATATCCTACTAACATGCATTTCCCTTCTACTTTGGCTCCCTTGCTCTTCATCCACTCTTGCTTCATGTTCCTCCCAGTTCAACTGTGCACAATCTATTACTGAGCCTCTCCCTCCCCTTCTTGCCTGTTTTTTTCTCTTTTTTTTTTTCCTTTGTTCCCCATCCCAAATTGCTCAGAGTTCACTTGCACCCTTCCTGTCTGTTCTATGTGTGAAAGTCTTCAAAGTGAAAGAAAGTATGCTTTTCAGCTAGTTTTAGTTTTCTTCCTGCTGTGAGGACATAAACACAGCAAAGGAAATGAGCAAAGTGAAGGCTAGCCCAGAGAGACGGAGTTTCCATAGCCTTGGCTGCTTTCTGAACAAAGAAGGGTGCACACCCTCATGGAGATACATGCCATGCAGGTATGAAATACCCCTAATAGATTCCTCTTCCATCCACCCACCCTGATACGTGTCAGCTCTTGGAAGCTGTATTTGTTATGCAGGGTACCTGTGCTATCTTAAACTCGGTGGTATGGAAGGAGATCCTTCCAAATCTGTGGAGGGACCACTCTGGCTGAGTTTGGGACCTGCTGGGCCCGTTGATGCAAGAGGTTGTTCAGAGGCAGGTGTACTGACAGAGGCAAATTGTTTGGTAGAGCAAGTAATCAAGGGTTATTCAATTAGAAAACATCATTATTACTTCCATGATTTGGAGGAACTCCCAAGTGAAGAGTCTACAAAATAGGATTGCAGGACTTCTGCTTTACCACTGTGAGGGGAGAGTGATTTGCCATCAGCTGCTGGGTTAAGGCTGTGTGTCTTTGTCATCATAGCCTCACTTAGCATCACCCTAGCATCTCCTTCATCCCCTTGAGTGAAAATGCAAGCTTGGACCTATATATCCAAACCAGTGCTTTCTGCTGAAAGCCATTTGCTTTGAAGGGAGATGTGGACAGTGTCCAGTTTTTCTGGCTTTTATGCCAGACCAGTGTTAGTCACTGCTAGTTAATAGCAGCTTTTTTTTTAATGTGGTACAGCACCTTCAGTGTGGCCTTGTGATGCACCTTGCAGTGTCTAGACTTCCTCTCTGTCAGTCTCACGTGTGCATACACTTAACTTGCACACACACACAAACACACCAGCCAGAGCACCTCAGTAAAGATTTTTAGCTGATCTCCTAATCCGCTTGTTAAACTAATGGCCTTCTCTTAGAAGCATTTGGATAATACAGCGCTCTGCAAGAAAACGGTTCATACTACCATCGCCATTTTTGTGACCTGCTGCACCTGCTCCTGTAATGAAGGGGCCATCTCTCTGTCCGTCCTGTGGCCATCTTTGCTGCTAGAGTGATGAGGAGAGGTAAGCATGCAGGGTAGTCTGTCTGGCTCTTATTTGTCTCACTGTTTTCTTGCCCTTTATTTGGTGGTCCTTAGTAACTAGTGCAGGGCTGCAGTTCAATGCTCTTATAATGGTATCATACCGAAAGAAAAACTGAAGACTGGTCTCTGTATTTACTATAGAGTAAAAGCATAGCTAGCTAGTCCAAAATATTAATGAGTATCCCTTTTCTCTTACCTAGCTAATTGTCAGGCTGCTTATTCCTGGGAACAAGACACAAACCCAAGAGGTTCAGGGAGAATGAGTGCACACTGCTAACAGCAGCTATTGAAAGGCAATTTTCTATAAATACATTTAAATGTGTGCCATTTAGCATACTGATTTATGTCACCTTGGACTAAAAAAATAACAACCCTGTAACCGGTAAAATCATAGGCTGAAAAAGGTATTTAATTTATTTAATCAGACATTGCAGCTGATTAATGCCAGGTAAGGCATATCAGGAAGTGGAGTATCACACTGTATACTTTAAATTGTAAGAACACTCTGTTCCTGTGAGAATGTATTGTTTTAACTGATTTTTTTTTCACTTTAGTTTATGGAAACTATGTAATGTTCATAGTCAGTGACTATATTTTATCTTGTTGGAATTTTGTTCTCTTTCTAGTTAATGATTCATGAAACAGTATGCATTAGGCAAAACGTGTGATTAATGCCTTTTTTTCCTTTCTAAATGCTGAAAGCTGTATCTTTAACTTTTGAAAACTGTGGTGTGGGCCATTAACTGACTTATAGATAATACTGTATGCCTTTTCTAACATAGTCATAATGCTGCTTCTAACCCAGTTATAATGATGTATTGAGAGGTGTAGATAGTGTTTCAGAGGGCTTCTCTGTGAAGGAAGGAGATTCTTATTCAGGCCTCTCAAGAATTCAGAAACCTCTTTAATTTGCGGGAAAACTTGCACTCATTTTCCTTGGACAAGCTGAGAGGTTCTGGTCTGTTCTCTTTAATATTCAGTGGTGTCAGGCTGTGTATGGTTCTGCTACAAAGTGCTCACCCACTTCTTGCTCTTGTTGCTGATGAAGAACTGTCTCCTTTTTGTTTTGAGTCCCATTCTCATTGTGTTCGCTATCTTTTTTTTATTATTGAAAAAGCTAATTTATGTGCAGATATATCCTTTGCTTATAGTGATAGCTTAAGATTTTGAATTTTCCCATAACATTTCCAGCTAGGTTATTTAAAAAAAAAAACAAAACAGCTAGCCATTTGCAGAGAACTTCCTGGGGAGGACGACTGTGGTGGTGCTTATATATTGTTCATGAACTTGCATTTTTTTAATACAAAAACGTCCATATTGGTGCGATTAATGTGGAGTGTGAACCACATATAAAAAATAATGGAATGTTTTGGAACTGGCAAAAATATTTAGTAATGACTTCATTTTACTTTCTTGCTGCCAAAAATGTTCAGGGACAGGTTTTTCAGTTTGGTTTGGCAAGTGAAAGACTGTTGGAAAACAATTAGCTTATATCATTTGGCTGTAAATAACTACTTTGAAATGTTTATTTGAAAAGGTTTGTATCGCCATTTAAAAATTCTGTGACTAGGTTTCCATGCCTTAAACCAGCTGTACGTATTTCTTCCCCAGATATACCTCATGTTCCTTAATGTCAGTAGGATAGGTATGTATGCTGAGGTCATTTTGTTTCTTAAAGCACACTGCAAGTATATTAATAATTATTTCAGATGACTGCCAAATTCAGCATTCTGTCAGGCTGCTGTCAGGCAAAAAAGTAGTCAGTTGCTCATTCTGGTCTGCCCATCGAAGACTGACTTGGAGAACAAAAGTATATGGTTCTGTGTAAGGGCAGTAGTAACCTTTACATTTAAGCAGCCACGTGGTTAGAGAATGGAATAACTTCTAAAAAATACTAGCAGTTCTTTTGGTGCGCTTACTGGTGCAGTTCTACTCTAGTGGCTTTAAAATGGCTGTCTCAGTTTGATGACAACTAGACAGCAGCTATGACAAATAGCAGCTATTTCCTTACATGCTGAGCCGTTCTTTCCTTAATTGGTCTCAGAATTTCATTTCATTGTCTTACTCTTGTTTTTTGAACCACTCTTGTCTGATGCAGCTTTGGAAATAATTTTTTTCTCCCTTGAAGCTTTCTCTAGTTTAAAAAGAAACACATTAAGAAAGCTCATTTAAACCAAGAAGACTCCAGCTTTTGTGCTTTATAGGGCATTTCATAAAATAGGATAATGGTCTCCCTTTCCATAGCTTTGCAAGTGATTTGGGAAATGTCTCTGAGGAGCTTTTGCTCTGTAGGAAACTGAGAGCTCTTAATCTAATCAAAGGAGTTTTGGTGATGTAGGAATTGTTCTGTGCTGAGAATGGTACAAGAGAGCTGTTTGGGTTTTTTTAAATAATTTTCAAGCATAAAGTGAGATTTCTGTTAAATTCTAACTAAAAATAAGTTGGAGGGGTCCAAGGAGAACTTCTACTAATTACAGTTATAACTTTCCTGAAGGAAAATAGTGGGGTTTTTTAAATTAGTGATAACAGGTTTTATTATTCAGCACAGTAATGTAAAGCATCTCCCATCTGAATTTAGATATAACTTTCGAATTTGGTGCTTACATCAGACTTCTATATCCATTGTTGAGTGACCTTATTTTTCATACAAGCTGGGCACCTGAAAAACAATGTGTTTAAATACACATTTGGGAACCTAACTTTAGCTCTGTGTTACTGTAGATATTTCCCTCAAGCTATTCTTGAGTTTAGTTCTGGTGCTGTTGCCCAGCCTGTTGGGCACTGCTGCTAACACTTCTTCCCATGTGTCTCTCAGTCTTGCTTCCTGGTTTTGTCGCAAGTGGACTTGCAACTCTGAGATTATGCAAAAGTATGCGAGTGATTGAAATAACGGAGACAATCAATCTCTCATTCAGCATGGGCCAAAGGTCTGACATGTTGCATCACCTTCCTCATCCCCTTCCAGGTTTCTTCCTGATCTCAGGGGAGTCCACGTAAAAACTGTGCTTGCCGTCATAAGGAGTTCCATTATGATTAATATTCTTTGTTAGGTTATTTTTTTGTTAGTTTAGTTTTCTAGGTGAGTTCTCCTGGGGCCTGAGGAGCACTGGTGCCATAATAAGGATGCTAGCGAATGCATGCTTGGATGGCAGGACCATAGCAGCACCAGCTTGGATCAGCTGAAATTGTTGCAGATACACAGCCTGAGTGGTACATGGTGATGTATGGAAACCAGGAGGAATCATGACAGGGTAGCCAGACCTTTTCCTTCCTCCAAGACAGTACCAACTACATTTAAAACAGTTGTCTCATCTGTCAGAAAATCTCCAGTGTTACCTATCGCATCCTCCAAGGTAGTCTGTTCCACTCTTCAGCTCTCTTTTCACAGCTGTATGGAAGGACCCTCAAATGGAGACAAAAATGGGATTTTAAAGACTTGAATTTCTTAGGTAACCTGGCTGCTGAAAAGCTTAACTTAGCTAGCATTCAGTAAAAGCTGTATGTACAAAACTTATACTTGCAGGACCCAGGGTAAGAAAGCATAGAGAACTTGAAGGTCATGATAATCCACTCCAGCATTGAGCTCAGTGTTTCCACAGCATATCCTTCTGCAAACTTTGTTGTGACTGATTACATGCTAATATGCTAATGGGCTGAATAATTCCCAGTGGTGTTTCACTTACAAGTTGCCTGTGAGAACTGATGAACAAATTATGCCATCTGTTTTAGTGCATGTGAATTGTTTTAACCTCAGCTTTTGTGTGTTGTCCACTCAGCAATCTTTTTTGGAATATTGTTCTAAGAAAATAATTTCTGTTATCTTTCTTCATTATGTGCTTCTGTTGTAAATTTATGTTTGCATAGCAATTTTGAATTGGTGAAGAGAAATATACTATGGCTGACCTTTTGTTGAGGTAGAAAAAGGTGGATGAGTAGAGAAAAGATAAAGGTCTCAAAACAGAGCATTACAACTGTTGTGAAGTTCTTGTTGTTTCATACACATTTCTCATCACAGTAATTTGTTCTCTGCTTTTCTGCTTTTGATCTTGTGTGTTCACTCTATGCTTTTTGTACTTAGCCTTATCCATTTGCCCTATTTTCCAATTTTTTTGTATGATTCTTTCTGGCATTTCAGATCACTAAAATTGTTGGTTTGACCAAATTCCTCTGTCGTATATATTTCCTGCCCAGCAAGGTGGGATTGTTTGCACCCCTGTTTGTGTCGTTCCTCTAGAAAATAAGTAACACTTCCACTTATCTCCTTTTCAACTTGTATGAGACTTCATTCCCCTTGGATCTTACCTACCGATAATGTGAGTGATACACCTTGCCTTGCTTTCCTTCCAAAAATCATGATCGCTGTGTTATGTGATCCCTGTCATTCAATTTTGCATATACTGTCAAAGGCAAATGTAGAAGAATTTTCCCCCGATTGTGCTTTTTGCTTTCTTAATCAACCATTTGTCCCCACATGCTGCAGTGTTTTGTTGGGCAGCATGCATTATGTGGTGGTGTTATCTCAAAGTACAATGTCTGGTACTTGTTAGTAACATTAGGACCATTGCTGTATCAAAGTTGCCAAAGTAAAGGAGCAGAACTCTGATTCTGGACTCTGCAGTGTCTTCTACCTGTACCCTTCACCGTGATACTACTGTAACTTCTGTTTTCTTCTGTTGCGTACAGTTGTATATAGTGTGCAGACATTTCCTTCTTTCACTTGTTTCAAAGAAAACCCCATCTTGACAAATTTTATTCATTTGTAACTCCAGTTGGCTTTGTAGAAAGATTGCTAGTTTTCTAAAAGCTACTGTTGTTGGCACATGAAATCTCAATTATGAAAACATAAGTAGCAATTGGGAGGTCTTCTTTGGCTATGTACAAATATGCCTTTCTACTTTGTATGCTTTCAGTCCGTTACAAAATAATGCAAAATTAATGAGGCTATTTCACTTTGTAAAAGGAGGGCCTGTTAGCAGTTTCTGCAAAATACACAATGTGACGTCAGTTATGTCAGGGATCAAATGTTTGTTCTCTCTGATTGCTGGTCTGGAATCAGTGATTTGGAAAAGTCCCATAGTTCTTAATACATGAACACCATCTACTACATAATAGAAAGTTTGCTCTGCTTTTACAGTTGGTGTTTCGAAAGACATAAGAGATCCTTCAGTGTTTCTGGGAAGAGCAGAAGACACAGCAGTTGACAGTAGAGGTTAAACAGGCTAACAGGTAGTAGAGGAGTAAGATTTAAGACTCTCAGAATGACGCTCTGAATTTGGAAATGCATGGGGGAGGGAACCCCCACCTCTTCCTAGAGGGCTTTCAAGTTATCTGTGAGGTGCAGAATTTAAAAAATACAGAAGTTACAAATGGAAAGGAATGTGTTTTGTTGGAGGAGCACAGTATGCTATGTTTCCAAGGACTTCTAAACTTTGATTCCTTTAATTAATTTGCAGTTTTATTTCCATTGTTGTAAGCAAGTTTCCATCTGAAAAATTACAGCAGATTATTTTCAAAACAAAGAATGTGATTTGTTACAGAAAATAAAATATGTAGCTATAGCTTGTGCTATTGTTGTGACTGTTTCTGTGACTCTGGATATTACAGTTGTGGAGTAGTCTCTTTCACCTTGGAGAACAGGTTAATGCACCAGGAGTACCACTTCAAATGGAAAAGGGCAGGACTCTTGTAAGTTGTCAAATCTCCCAGGTAATCAACTGTATTCTGAGTATTTGTAAACTTTGATGGAGGTGGTATTTGCTGAAGTTCTGCCTCTTTATTTGTTTTCCCTTTCTGAAACCTAAAGGAGGAGAATAGATGATGTGACACTTCTTGCAGTAAATCAAAGCATTACAATATAAACTTACATAGTTTATAATATAAACAACACTCATAAATTACTTCTCAAATTCAGCATGCAACCTAAAGAAAAATTGGTACTCCTATTACCACTTAAAAAAAAAAATCAATCAAATCCTGTGTCATATTCCTGGAAATAGGGCATCACTCTAGAAAATAAACAGGTTCAGAATCTTAGCGTTGTACTCAGGTTAGTTACTGAGAACCTAAAAGATCTGGCAGGGCACTGAAACTAATGTGCATTATTAAGCTAGGTAAATTAAGGTGGTGTGAACAGCTGAGATGACTTAGACTAGGTGAACAGTCTGAATGGCAGTTTTGTGATGCTTTTTGCTTGCTGCTTTCTCTGTAGCCTTTGTGCTGTCTTGATGTTATCATGAAGACCATGAGAAGGAGGAGGAGATTTTTTTTTTTCATTTTACTTCAGATGTGAATTCCATCACTTTCTGTACTACTTGTGATCTCCATCTCCCTCTTATTTTTGAGGCAAAATAAAAAAAGTAATTAGATTTATAGGCTAATCGGGGCTTGAAACTGGGCAACATGAGCAGGGTTGTCTTAGGAATAATTCTTTGTTTTTTTCCTGGGTATAACAGGCTATACAATTTCTGATCTGCTTTTTTTAGCTCAGTGCAGCTGTTCACTCTGAAATTGTTCATCCTAGCATTAATCAGCAAGACCAGCCTCTTCAAACTTTCACTAATGCAACAACAGTACTATCACAAATTTCATCCAGAAGGTTTGACTTGCACTCTTAAAACCTTCATAACCAGTTGGGGGCAGAGGGAACTTGCCAAGGTAACAGACCTAACCGTTCTTTTTTTTC
This sequence comes from Theristicus caerulescens, assembly GCA_020745775.1. Lineage (NCBI taxonomy): Eukaryota > Metazoa > Chordata > Aves > Pelecaniformes > Threskiornithidae > Theristicus > Theristicus caerulescens. The sequence goes on along the minus strand of CM036583.1, from coordinate 39,027,824 downwards.
TTCACTCTTTTCCCCTTCTCCTTTACAATTCATACAATATATTTTTTTTTTACTGCCAGATAGGCAGAAAAAAATATCTTTTTTTTTTTTTTTTTTTTAAAGCAGGATAAATCAGTGGTGTCTACAATGCAGTAAAAAGTTTGCTGTGTTTTCACAGTTGGTGTCTGGAAAGACCTAAGAGATCCTTCAGCGCTTCTGGGAAGAGCAGAAGTCACCGCAGTTGACAGTAGAGGTTAAATAGGCTAACAGGTATTACAGGAATCGAAGAGATTAAAGACTCTCAGGTTGAAGTTCTGAATTTGAAAACTCATGGAGAAAAAAAGAGTTTTTCAGATTTGAAGCTTTTTCAGAATTTCTAATGATTGTCCAGTGCATTGCAATATGTAAACATTGACTTCATTCTCAGGATGTATTGGTTTAAAAATATGTACTAGCTTTTACTCCTTGGATGTTTCAGGTATGGGGACATACAGGTATGTTTGATCTTAGATGGCTGCATGACTTCTGCTATAAAGAAGTGAATCCATTCACTAGTGCCTGGGATATTATTAAAAAAAAAGGAGGGGAAAAAAAAAAGAGGAGTATGAGAAAACAAATAGCTGAACTGTATATGTATTTTCTTATAACTGAGTGGCCACATATATTACCTTAGTTTTTACTTGAGGGCTATGTAACTGTCCAGACACTCATATACAAAGAACGTTCACTGACATTAAGAGACATAAGGTTTTTGGAGAGGGGATGAACTTGTGATGGCTGTTGAGAAGGCTGTAGGATGTTTCACATATTGCCTCTTTCCTTACTCTCTGCACTACACCAAATTATGCTTCCTTTCACTTGTTTACATCTGCTTATTGGCACACAGCCTAGCAATGCTTGCAGGTTCTTAAACACTACTCTACATTGTCTGGTCACCTCAGAATGAAGGCAATTAAATCATGAAAATTAGTCAGCATTGGTTTAACATGTAAAGAAAAGCTCTATAAAGAATCTAAAATGTAATAAAAACAATTCAGGTCACACTTTTCACCTGATGTTAACAATTCAGCTGCCTCCTGACTGTTCTGAAAATAGTTCAATGCAAAAAACTTCTGAGGTCCCTTCTTCAGTTCCCATTCCCAGGGACACCTGGAAGTATGCTGATACTTTTAACTTGATGTCCTATGGAAACAAGATCTATGTATGCAATTTGTATATGTGTCAGAGGATTTTTGTGTGTCCCAAGCCCCTTCCTTTGCAAATAATCTCAAAAATAATCCTACTGTTCACATTCTACAGGAGAGGGAAGGAGAAAGCTATTGCCAGTTTTGGTTGACCTAAGTTTTTCAACTATATTTGACAGTGGCCCAGAGTACCAGCAAGTTTCATGGAAAAATAGACAAGATGAGATGATACCTAATTGGGAAAACCGGTGCTGATGTACGTATCGTATTAGGTGGCAGAGAATCCAGCCAGGAGGGAAACTTCATCAACTGTGAGAGAAGTTTGTTCAGTGCCTAAGAAGTTGTGAGCTGCAGTCTTAATCATCCCAAGGAAGTAGGGGAGTTAGCTTTATTAGTGCTTTTTGATCTTGGAGCTACTCTTCTGTAGCTCCAAGAACACCGTGAATGGTTTTGGGGCATGGGGGGCACACAGGGATCACAAGAAGACAAGTACTTAGAGAGTATTTTTTCTCTAATGAATATGTGTTGATGGATTTCTTCCACTGTGGAGCACTTACGGTTTAGAAGTGTTTCCTCTTCCCACATCACTGTGTAAGGAAGATTTGCAGTTTCACACTGGAGCTGAAATCTGGCAGTGTATGACTCTGTCCCCCAAGTGGTTTGGTGGAAGCAAGTTGCCGAATAGATCTGCAAGTCCTTTTAGTGAATTCAGGAACTGACTTGTGAAGCTACTTTCACAGTTAACACAAGGAAAAGTATAACTGGGCAAATCTTACCAGTAAAAGTGAGTTTTGCAGTAAATTAAATGTCTGTGATTTTCATAGTTGTATTAAAAGGTGCTGCTTTAAAGTCGTAACAGAGGAGTGACAAGGGCTACCAAGGAATTTAACCTGATGACTCTTTTTAATGGAATACGCTTTAAATGCTGTTTATAGAATTAGAAATGCCTGGCAGCATCTTTACATGTTGTGCTGACAAACTGCCATCATCAAGAATGCAATCTTGTGTTGAAAACTTTCAGTTACTTAGGACAGATAAAATTATTATTCTGATCATCTCCATTTTTTGTCTGGTGCTGACTTAATATCCTTGGTATGAATTTAATATGAGATTCTAGGTGCTTTTCTGAGAAGCAGGCTGCCCCATTCTGGTGGGTTTTTTGTCTTCCTGGAGGAAGAGACCTGTTTAAGGATTAGAAGGTAGCTGTCCCTAATAAATAGGTTATCTGAAATGCACGAAGTATGAGAACCAAATTTCTCGATTAATTCCAAAACTGTGTATTCCATCCGAATTCATTCACTTACCAAAAAAAAAAAAAAAGGTTTCCTGAAAATCCAATTGTGTGTTTCAGACTCTTAAAGATTAAAAATATGCACCAAACAGTCTATTTCATTTGTATATTATGGGTCTTAAACAGGCATAATTACTTCTTGTGTTCTGTAACTTCTAGTATTCTCAGTGTGCCCACTGGAAAATTTTAAGCGTCATTTTGTTTTACTTTTTGTTTGTTTTTTCCTCCTCATATTTAAAATGTTAGATTATGCCAGGTGAAAAGATAGCAATACATTTTCTTTCAGATGAGGTTTCTCTTTCTGAATGTACTAGCCACTGTAGAAGCCTGCCAACAGTACACCTGGGGAGATATCTCTCACAAAAGCTAGGAAAAAAAAAAAAGTAAATTTTAACTGTCAGCCAGGACAAAGTGGCAGTTTGTCATGGATGTTGGCTTTCATTGAAGTTGGTGGGAATTCTAAAGTTCATTTGAAATTGAGCTGAAAGGCCATTCAAGTACCGGTACCTGTTCCTGTGGGCTGGGCCTAAGCAATTAAGGTTGTGTATAAAGAGATAGTTACTTATCATTGGGCAAAATGAATGCCTTGTGCTGTCAGTAAAAGGTTAATTTCTGCTATATAAGGAAAATGCAGTTAAAAATTCAAGAACAAAAAAGAGAAGCTGGGTAGGAAGGTTGCATTTGCTGTCTGTCACCTCAGTTCTCAAAACTCTGGCTGTGGGGTGGGCAGGGTGGTGCCGATGTAGCAGGCTTCTGCCTAGCCAGAGAAAATAAAACGGCACCCCTGTAGTTTTAGAGGAAAATGCATGTGGCACTTTTTCCCCAGAATCATGGAAGTTGCAGTTTGTGTTAGTTAAGAAGTGTACCATTCAACAATTCCAGTGTGAGAAACTGAACTGTAAAACATAGTTTTTTTTCATTTGAAGTTTGAAGCATATATTGAGTAGGTGTGATTCTTTTAAGTCTGCATTTAGGACAAGGAGATGTTCTGAGCAAAAAGTTGGAATTGAAGGCTGTAGGCTTGCGTCTCAGGAACTTAACAGGTCACACTAGTTTTTTCTGCAAGTAAGACTCATGACCAAAATGTCAACTCTTCAAGAGCGTTTGGGAAAAATACTCTTTAAATTTCTACTAGACTTTAATGTTTCTCTTTTTTGTCATCATGTAGGATATGCGGTGTCTAAGAAGCTAAACAGGAGATCTTTATAGCCCAGTCTTTCCTTGAATACCTACATTATTTTGAGACTAAATGTTTTCCTCCTCTACCCACCCTCCCCAGTCTTACTTTATTGTGAGTCTGCCCTTTGTCAGATACCTGCAGAGATCCAGTGCTTTAGTTACGGTAGTTTCCTGCTATTCTAATAAATAAATAGATAGTTGTAGCTTAACCTGGAAGTGGGTCTAAGACTGTAAATTGTGACCTGTCTTTGCACTGTTAAACCTCAGCAGAACTGAGACAGTAGCTCTTGCTATGCATGATATAAAGCACGGGAGAAAGCACCGTATACCATTTCAGTAGCTGCAGAGCAGGTAGAAAATACACGAAGTAATACTTGCCTTGCAAAAAATTATTAGCATGGAATAGGAGACGGTTGTCACGGTGAAGATCTCGAAAGATGTTTAACACAACCCCAGTTAAGTTAGAGCCCTGTGCTCCGTTTCCCAAAAGACTGGGGACTGAAATAATTCTATTCTAGATGCATCTAGGAGTGAAATAAACTGGCATAGTTAGGAAAAATTTACCTTCTTCATGGTGTATGAGTTTTTGTACTTGGTAGTTACTGAACTCGGGATCTCATTATCTGTTTTCCTGTCCTTGGCAGTATTACAGGGGTGTATTTTCACATGAATGAAGTGTTCTTGAATAATTTGTCTGACTATGCTGGGAACAAACAGGCTTTTCTTCTGGCATGAGTGTTTCCTTCAGCTAACTTCTTACTGAAAAGAAGTTCCCATTTTGCATTCATATTTGGCTTTTGCTGACTACATAAGATAATATTGTAGGAAGTTTTGGGAGTAGTAGAACATCTTACTATATCCATAGTCTTGGGGGGATATGGAGAACAACAGTTTGGGGGTTTTTGGTGGTTTTCCCGAGGGATCAGTTGATTGAAAAAATCTTCCTCCTACTAGTGATTAAAATATTTCTTTTCCTACAAAAGCTGTTTTAACCTAAGTTCTTGATGTCTGAGTTTGTGTACTGACAGAGTTATAGGCATGGATCAGTATTAATTAATATAAATGTGTGAATATAGGTAAGCTAGGTAAACTACACTCAGTTGTAAAAGCTATCAAAACTGAGTTGTTGCCCTTAAGTAGGAGTTTAATATGTAGGATGATGCTAATGCACATCCGAGTAAAGGAATTATTGTTTGAGATACATTAATTGCATGAAGGCTACAATGAAAAATGTAGCTAGCTGCAGTAGGAAAATACTGGTATGTAACGTTAGAAGAGTTTTCTAAGGAGGCATTGTTTTGTTCTCAGAAAATCCAGGTTTCTATTTGTTGTCCCTTTTTTTTTGTCTCAGGTACAATTAATAGTCTGCTTCTCTAAAGAGGAGAAAAATACTGTTTTGAAGCCTTTTATGAAAAGGTTTCTTAGTGGTGTTATACTTTTCAAATTACTGGAAAATTAAATTCAGTGAATGAGTCATGAGAATATTATTTTTTTTAATCAATTTTTAGTTATGTACAAGATGCTATTTGTACTGATTAAAGACAAATGAGATTTTTTTTTTTCTTCCGATGTGGTTGAGAAATTAAATTGAAGAATGGCTTTACTGATGTGGCTTAATACATATGTGGAAGATGGGAGGGAAAGCTGATTCCAAAGAGGTATCAAATAATAGCTGATTATGTCATATTTTCTCATATGTTTAGTCAAACCATTTTAACTATGAAATAGCTCACCTCAGCAAGACTACTCACAGAAATCATGCTGATAGTAACTACCATTATGGGAAACTTCCAAAATGCGTTTGTTATTGATGACTCTTCAGTGTGCAGTTCTCCAAGCCTCCTCTATTGCTTATCTTTTTTGCTTTGGTGGAATTAAAATATGGGCTGTCCCAAATGAGTGGAGATCATAAGGTTTAGTATTTAATTTTTAAATTCCTCATGGAAGAGAGCATGTAATTACACAACACTCCAGAGCATGTATGTCTACTGCTCCACATAAATGTTTTTATTGTAGGGTTGCTTGTGCCACAGTACTGAAATATCTAGGGCAAAGGGAAATTAGACTGCACTGATTCTATCCTGTGTAATACTGCTAGTACATTAAATGACCTATTAGTAACCAAGTTGTTTGAGATGATTCTTGAAAAGCATCACTCTTAGCTGGATTTTTGCTTGGGCTGAAGAATAGTAGACAAAGGAAATCTAAAGCTATTCTGCGAGGTGCAAATTTGTGGTGGCATAGGGATAACGGATTTTTCTTTTAAAAGGTTCTGGAAAGCATTAACACCACCAATGAATGGGTTGATCTTTGCTCTCAGCTCCAGATGACTTGTCCTTTTGTTCGTAAGGGTATGTATACTTCCATTGTGAAAGTGTTGGCAAAATCTAGAATGATTTTAAAATACATCCTTGTAGTTTTTTGTTTTATTCACTTTGGCAGCCACACTAGAGTGTCTGACCCAAGGGATCTCTAACTTAGTGGTTTATTCTTGATCTAGCATTGCTTTATAGCAATGATAAGATGCAATGTCAAATATCTCCTTGCTCCTTTGAGGAGATACAGCGTGTCAATGCAGCCAAAGGCCTTGGACCTCTGAGACATGTCACTGAATATCTGGCTCACAAACTTCATAGTTTTGCTCATCATTGTACCTTTCAAGATCATCTCTTGCAGTCTGCTGAGGTGTAAGGTTTCACTGCAATGTCTTCCGGCAGACCTGTGTACTGGTGTGGTAAAAAAGAAATAGAGGGTCGTGTAGAATCAGTCATCTGCTGGACATATGACTGGGGCAGTGCTGTCTTTTTAGTCTGCTTGGACAATCCTTCTAGGAGTATCCTAGATATGTCACTGATCTTGGTGACTTGCTGTGCTGTAAAAAGTTTGAATTTAGCAAAAAATGGATAACAAATTGTATGATGTTTTCTGAACACTTACTTTTCTAAAGCAACTACTTTGTTTGTAACTTAAGCTTCTGTTGTTAGATGTCATCTGTTACTGAAAATGGAGATGTTACTGCTGGAAAGCCAAATGAAGAGAAAACATATAAAAAGGTAAATAAAACTTACAACCTTTTCATTGCATGTTTTTCCCTTCATATTGGTAATTCAAACCTGCGGTAAGTTAAATATATTTCAGAATTGACTAAATACAAGAACAAACAAAACACTTCCCATGGATTTTTTTGGAAATACTTTATTCCTTCTGTGAAATCATAAGACATTTCTGCCCATGCAGAGTTGACTATTTGAAAGCTTGTTCAATACAGCTTTAAAGTATACACTCTTGCTAGAATGATGGAAATTCTTTGCTCTTAGCAACAGATACACCTCTGGGCATAAACACCATTGTCAGATATTTAGTATGGTAAGTTCCCAAATGCTTTGAATGTTTGTGTGATGTGTCTGGACTACAAACCTACCCTACCACTTCCTCAGTGCTTTGCCAAACAGTACACTTTTTGTTTGCTTTGTTTTTTAAAAAGAAATGTTGTTTAAGAGAGGACATACTTAATGTAGGAGCATCCATCAATGGTAGCAGCATAGGGCTATTTAGCTATTGTAACAGTAGCTGATACTGGTTTTGGTTTTGTTTTTCTGTCACTGATTGATTGTCTGGAACCACCATTATTTAGGTCCACCTAGCACTGTTGATAACTAAGGACAGCTAGAAATGCACATTTTTCTATATGTATTTACACAACCAAATTGTTAGCTGCTGGATTTGGTCATTTTCTTGATAGATCACCGCGAAGAAGTGGTGATTTTTTTTTTCTTAATTTTTGTAATCTAGGACAGAGTTCCACATGCTCCTACAGTATATATCATGGGTTAGGGTTTTTCATTTCTAAGTGTTGCCTACAGCACTGCCAGTGAAGTCAAAGAGAATAATAAGCTACTATTGCTGTTCCCACCCCTTTTGTTGGCAGCTACATTTTCAGTGTCTGGGTGTCCTTAACATTCCAGATAATTTTCTCAGAAATGAAAGGAAGTAATGTTTGAGAAAATGCTTTTCTTCTTTTTAGATACAGGTTATTTTCAGTCTCCCAGCTTATGACTTTAAAATATTGAAGTCTAAATTGTTCTTGATATTTAGTATGAGAAAGAAAGAAAAGTTCAGTGCCTGAGGTGGACAGTTTTGCAGTTTTATATTGCTAGACAAGACAAATCCTGGTAGTCCCACCACAGGTCAGTTTCCATTCCCCCCAGTCATCCTACAGGCTTTTCTCTGTTCCTGTTCTACTCTAAATTCACAATATTCAGAGGAAGCCTTGTAAAGACTTCTCACCATGGCACAAATTCTTTGTCTGTGTATTCTGGAAATACATCTCTGACAAAACCTCAGATTCACAACCACATCACATCGGGAGATCACAGTGACTGTCATCTCCCCTGAACCACCGGTTGTCTGTACTTCTATCTTATGCCAGTTTAATTTCTTTTTTTGTACTTACACCCTCAGTTGTTCTGTGTTCAAGATCCTGTGTTGCATATGCCCCATAGTTTAGTGTTATCACCAAATATTAACATTATGCTCCTGCTTTTTGTGATAATGTTAATAAAAAAATTAATACATTTTCACCCCACAATTTATCCATGCAGGGCTTACTGGTAGCATGTCTTTGCCTGATACATTCACTTTTAACAACGTATCTCTCCTCTTAAGCCAAATTCCTCACAAACCTTTCACTTTCTGTTAATTCTCACTTTCTTCAGCTATTCCATGTAACATTGTTTCATTTTTTTTACAGAAGTCCAGAGGAATCAACTGCATATGTCTAGAAAGTTAGTTACAGGGTGAGCCTGGCAGGACCTGTGTTTGGCAGAAGCATTTCATGCCATTTCCCATTTAATTTCATATTTTTAGGTAACTTTCACAAGGAGATCTTGCTCTGTTGAAGTCTTGTTTACAGTTAAGACCCGCCTGTCTTTTATTCTACATCACTTCTCTTAACTCATTTATACAGGTATTGCATTTACAGTTCTCCAGTCATGTGTTGTTGCACTTGGTTTGTTTGGCTGGAAAACACTTGCAGTTCTGACCTGTGACTTCCTGTGCCACTTCCTCCAGAAATCTGGGGTGGAGAAGAGCTTCTTTCCTCAGCTGGTGCTTTTTCAGCTACTTGGGCAGTTCCTGTTCCCATCTACCACTGCCCTTGATCGCAGTGGAAACACTTAGGTGAGATACTCACGTAGTTCTGAGGTCAGACCGTACTTGCTAACCCATCCTCACTGCTCAAAAGCTTTGCTTCCACTTTTTTTTCTAAAAAAAAAAACCCACACATAATAAAGGTGAAGAAGCTTGTGCTGTTCAGCTTAGAAAAGCAAAGGACAGTACCTTGGCTTGAATTGTGGCAGTCGGGGTTTTTGCTCTGCTTTGACCTCTAATGTATAAGGGTATAACTGATGTTATAACTGCTGTTAAGTGCTGTATAACTGCTGTTAAGGTGGGACTGAATAAGTTTATGAAGGACTGTGTGGCATGGGACCTGTGGTACTGGTGTGTATCTTTGACCTGGAATGCTCTTACCAGCGATGTGCTCCCCTGAAAAGGTCTGGCAGCCAAAGAAGTTGTGTCATGAGATGTGGGCATGGAGGGTTTCAACAGAGCAATAGTATAGCTGGAAGCAGAATGAGTAACTAGCATGTAGTTCAGAAACACAGACCTTAGAAAAGTTTTGTAATGTCAAGTTTTATGTGGGTAATTCAGGGGATTTCTAGTGATAATCCTGGGAGATAATCATCCTGAAATGTGATGACAGTTTCAGTCTCAACCCCACCCCAGGTAAAAGGTCACCCTTGCAAAGCAGAGAGTTAATGTCATCCTGCCATTGCCTCCTGTCGTGGGACCCACTGGTTCCACACAAGGACTCGGTAACAGTAACTCTGTCATGAGCTGTGTGGTTTGGTCTTAACTTTAAAATATTCCATGGGCTCTTTATCTTCCCAAGGAGCAAAATGCTAGTGTGCCTCTGTCCTCTCCCAGCGATTGCAAAGGGGCTTGCTGATTCAGGATATGCAGTCACTTTGTGGCAAAAAGTCCATGAAACTCAAGATGCATGCTGGAGTGTCTATAATGCCCAAAATAAAATGAAATCTCTAGGGATAAGGTATACACTGATAGGATGCACTGATATTGCCCTGCTGAAAGGTTACATTTGCCTTGCATGGGGTGGGGGTGAGGGGGAGCAATCCTCATTCTGATCTAAAAAGCAAAATAGCCTGTTGTTTTACAGTTTTGCATTTTGCTTAATTATGTCTTGTGTCCATTCATCTTTCATAATAGTATGGAAAGATTATGTCTGTGCAGCTTTAGTCATATATATATATATATATAAATTCCATACAAACAGGAAAACTGATGCATGGAAAATGTCTGCTTTGTGATGTAAAATCCAGTGACCCGTAAGAGAAAATTAAATAAATGTCTTGGCTTTAGAGGCATTTTCCTTGTGCCAGGTCTGATAAGAAATAAGCCTAAGTAATCAATACATATAAAGCGATGTTTTAGTTGCTTGATCTTGAAATGTAAATATCCCTTATTAAGAATTGTGAATTGTTTCATAAGAGAAACCTGGGGAAAAAAAGGAGAAAATAACTGCAAATACTTGGGTTTTTTAATCAGTCTGTTTTATGCAAGTGTAAAAAAATTAGTATTTTTGTCTTGGAGATAAAGCTGTTTTTTATCTAGTGTAAATAAAACTGCTTACCTTAGCCAATACATTCTGTCCCATTGATATAGAGATGAATGATGGCTTACTAAAACCCATTTCCATCAGAAAACAATTTTTAACAGCTATTTGATGAAAATCAATTTTCTGCTGGGGCATGTAGAAAACCTTCACATTCTTGTCCTTGTGGCTCACTCCCCCTTACTCCTGAAGACTCTGGAGCAGATGATGTAGATGCTGCTTTGAGTAGCAGCTGGACTGGACTGACTAATGTGGAAAGGACATACAGCTGCCATTGCACCTAGTGACGTGGGACTTGGTTGCTGCAGCAGATGGAGAATGAGTGGGAACTGAAGACTCCTTAATCCACTTCCTCTTCTGTTCCCTCTTCATTCTGCCTTTTGCACGCTGTTCGTACTGTCAGGGTGTGCACTCCTGAGGGTGATGTTCTGTCCTGGTTTCAGCTGGGATAATTTTCTTCCTGGTAGCCGGTATGGGGCTGTGTTTTGGGTTTAGGTTGAGAACAATGTCGATGATACACTGATGTTTTGGTTCTTGTTAAGTAGTGCTAAGTACTTGCTAAGTGGCGCTCACACTGGTCAAGGACCTTTCAGCTTCCCATGCTCTGCCAGGGGCACGGGAGGCTGGGAGGGGGCACAGCCGGGGCAGCTGACTCAGACTGGGCGGGGGGCTATTCCATACCACGTGACGTCATGCTCAGTATATAAGCAGGGGAGTTGGCCGGGGAGGGGTTCGATCGCTGCTTGGGGGACGTGCTGGGCATCGGTTGGCGGGTGGTGAGCAATTGTACAGTGTACCGCTTGCTTTGTATTACTACTGTTCTATTTTTATTTTACTTTAGTTATTAAACTGTTTTTATCTCAACCCACGAGTTTTCCCCTTTTGCCCTTCCGATTCTCTTCCCCATCCCACCGGTGGGGGGTGAGCGAGCAGCTGCGTGGTGCTTAGTTGCTGGCTGGGGTTAAACCACGACATGTTCTTATCTAGTGCACCTCACCCCTGAGGACTAGTTAGCTGTGATTAATTAGTTTGTAGCTCTATGCTAAGAAGGAGCATGTGAATCATTCACTGGTGAAAATGGGCTATCCTCAAAATGTGCTTGTCCTTTCTCTATGTGTATGCATCAGTGTATTTTGGCTTGCTGTAACTCTTTAGCATAGTTTGGCATTGGGAGAGTTCATAAAGGAATTACTTGCCTGTTCATCCTGGGGGAAAAAGGAATCTTCGTTTATAATGGAAAAGTTTATTTCTGATACCTAGTATCTTTGCTGTGCAGTAGCAATACGTTGCAAACATGTCCTGAATCTGTGTAGTTAGTTTCATATATGTATATATATTTACATACACATATATTACAAATATCTGTAGTAATGGCTGTTCTTCATTGTTTTTAAGTTCACCTCAGTTGGGTAAAAATGAACTTTCTCCAGGAGACCATCTCTAACTTCATCCAGGATAAAGCTTTCCAGAATCATAAGTAATCTGTTTGCAGATTACTGCTACAAGTTGCATTTCTGGGACTTTAGATTCTTCCAACATTTTCTTTATGATTTTGTTCAGCTCAGCTAAAATAGAGGTAGGTAACATCTTTATCTGAATTAATTAAATCTGCATTTCTTCAGTTTCCTACAGTAGTCAAGTTTTGGCCCACTTCCATGGCAGAAGAAAATCTGACTTGCTAGCTGCATGAATGTAAGCCCATTGGAGCTTCAAGAAAATGTCTCGCATTACTAAAACCTTGTGTGAGGCCTTGCACGGGTGTTGCTACAACATCCTTTCAGACTCTGAAATGCATAACTAGACCAAGACAGTGGCATGGTTTCTATTATGAAGCATGCTTCCTCATTCAGCTCTAATTTTTTTTTTTTTTTAGCTTTTAGTTTTTCTGCCACTGCAATCTGACATAAATGCTCTTCTGGCTTTTAATTGTCTAATATTATTTAGTCAAAGTCCTTCAGAGGTGATGGAATGCAACTAACACAACTTTCTGTTTGTTGTTGTTTTTTTTTTTTCTTTTGAAAACCACAACCTTCCCTTGCATATCCTCTAAAATGGTGTTGTTTAAGGTGGGTTATTAGGCTGTTCAGCTTCAGTCATTTGCTACAAGTGTTTTAATCTCTGAAACTCCTCCTGGGTTTTCTCTGTGAATTTCAAGAAGTTGCTAAGTTTACAGTGTGAATATAATCTAAAAAATTTCAGTCACTCTAATCAAAAAACTTAGTTAATGGAAGAGAAACTTCACAGATACATGTTCAGTGCAGCTTTTAAGGTAGAGGATTCAAATAACTGTGAGATCAAAGAAATCTTAAATTATGCAAACTGTTGCCAGCTTTTTGAGGGTTGGGTTTTTGGGGTTGGTTGTTTTGGTTAGGTTTTGGGTTGGTTTGGTTTTGGGGTTTTGTTTGTTTGTTTTTTCAGAAAGAGAGAAACAGAGGCAGGGGTGGGTAGAAGAGAGGGGCTGTGGTTATTTGCTTCATTTCATGCTTGAAGGTCCTAAGCAAAGTAGCAAGGGAGCCTGGCAACAAAATGCAGTCACCAGACTGTTAGCTTCTCTTGGATATCCATCACAGTCTTGTCACTGAAATCTGGAGTATGCAATAGCCACTTTTGTTCATTTCCTCCTGATACTGTGCAGACTTTGTTGTGGGAAGCTGCTGACACACCTGCAGGTTTTGCATTGCGATGTCATCAATCACACGGTAGTCCCTGAATCTGCTTCCTGACAAAACAGATTTTGGTAGTGTCCTGATGTTTAATACTAGGATGGTGGCAAGAATCGGGCACAGAGAGGTCTGTCAAAGCACATTAACTATGTAGAAGAAAATCACACCAGAAAACAAAGCAGATATATATAGTGCACTTGTTGTGGAAACTTGCTACTAGATTACCAAAATCTCTACTTGTAATCTGAAGGCTGCCACACATGTATACAATTAGACTTTGTTTATCATTATTACACACTAAGCAGAAGAGCTGCAAGATATATTACAAGCACTTTACGTAACCTGTTCAAAACTGCATATCATAAGTGTGAGTCACTTTGCTCAGGAGCAAAGGGAATTTGCCTGAATAAAGGAAACCAGCTACCTATTGTTAAAGCTTGCAAACATGTACGAGCAGCATTGCTGCATTGCTTTTGGCATTGGGTTATGCCCTGCATCTAATATCGGCATGTAGGGTACTTATTCTTGCAGACATTGAAACTTCACTACTGGAATTTTTGCTTCACTGAGGCCTATGTTTTCAATGGCAGACTTCTGAGCACTTTGAACAACTGCAAAGATACTGAAATGACTGTTTTCAGTGGCTTTGCCGGGGCAATGCCTGCTACCAAACTTACAAGTCTCAAATTCTTTTTCTCAGAGAGATAGAGAGAAGAACCAAAGCACCTGGATTCATGGCTAGTTCTGAAATTTTGGCATAAATGTTTTGAAATGGAGGAAAAATGAATTGAAAGCCATGGAGTCACCTGAATCCAATTTTGGAAAATGAAGGGAGATCACATTCAGCTTGGGTCAGAAAATCATTCTGATAGCAGTTGAACTGGAAGAATCTAATGTGTGGATGTCTTAACTGTTTCCTGGGAGAACATCCCAACAAAGTTGTTAAAATTATTCAAAGAACTACAAGAAAACTACTTTCACCAACTTTAAACAGTAATTATATAAAGAAGAAAAAAAATGATACAATATAATCAGTTGCACTTGTTTAATGATCTAGCATTTATGCTAGCATTCAGCATGGTATGCCAGAAAAAGATAAGGTCTACTGTTTATATTTTAATAGCACAACTATTGATATGTATAATTTAGAAAGCACAGCCAACAGTATATAGAGCAGCACGTAGTGCTGCATTAGTTTGTGCTGAGGCACTGCTCTAGAGTGCAAAGAAAAAGAATGACAAAAGAACATGGCATAGACCAGTATAATTTCAGCTTTCTGAAAGAAGAGCTACACCCTGCTCTTTGCTGCAGACGTCTATTTTTCTAGGTCCATGGGACCATTTCTAATTACATATGCATTTACAAACAAATACCTGTCTGTCTTTCTGGTTGAGTTATAGATTGCCTTATTATAAGAAAAACATTGGGTAGAGTTTTCTTCTGGAGGTCACAGCTGCTTCTTGCAAAGCAGACTAACGACACTAAGGTAATTCTGTAGGAAGAAAGAACAACTTGGTAATAACTATTCACCCCCCCAGACCTCACCTCCCCCAGCAGAGGTGAGGGTGATGGGCAGAAGTCCAGCTTCATGAAGCATGACCTGCAGCAGCTGGGCAAACATTTGAGAGAAAAACTGTGTGAACTGAAGGAAGAGTGAAGGAGTACCGTGGCTGTAATGACATGGTTACAAGTGGTGAGAAACAGTAAAGCTAGTTCAGTCACTGGGATTTTCTAGTAACTATTTTTATGTCCCGGTTTGTGATTTAATGTGAAAGGAAATTGACAGCTCAAATGTGACAGCTGCAGAGAGGTGGGGGTAGCCACCTCCAGAAGCTTCAGCAGAAGCAGCTGCAAGAAGCGTTATTTCAATGGGACTGTAAGCACCGCAAGCACTGAAAGACGAGGGAGCTCTAGTGCAGAAGCAATGGACTAGGCAATAACCACACAAACATCCTTAATCTAATTGCAACTTCCTAATGTTCAAAGAGAGCTCCTTTTAAATGTTGCTTGAAGAAGACATACTGTTTTTCAACAGGCACTCTCCTCAGGTGGTTTGGCTTAAGGGTTTACACGATTTATGGAGGCTTAGTATCTTTTCAGGAGTCTGGAAACGATAAACTGTTTTTGCATGGGAGTGATAGTGTGCGTGGATTTCTGGTACTTATGGTAACCAGTATAACTGAAGAGCAAATGCTTACTTGTAGTAGAAAAGTCACATCTGGCCTAACCCATGTGGCTTGAATTATTTTGACCAAGTGAGACCCTGCAGATTTAATTTTTTTTTTTTTTTTTAACTTCACTGAGAATGCTGCCTGAAGGAAGGCGGCTATTCTACACCAGGCCAGTTCATTAAGTCCCGCCAAGCAGCAGAGTGGGCTGGTGAGGGAGATGAGAGCAGATGTCCCCACAGACAGTAGTAGAAAGAAATGAACTAATAGCAGCTACGTTGTGGGAAGTATGGCTGCAGAGCAGTGTTTAATCAGTGGTGGCTTCTGCTCATATGCCTTTTTCTCCCTGTCTCTTACACAGAACTGTGATAACTAGGTATCTCTACCATTTCATTAGGAAGATTTTAAAACCTGTTAGAATGACAGTAGTACAGAGGGTGAAAGAAAGCAAACATCATCTTGCCTTCCAGAGTGATAATGAGGTGGAGTTGCTGAGGCAGAGTTCTTTTTTTTTCATTGCTTTATGGCACCTGCAATAAGGCAGATGTCTTCTGGAAGAATCACCATCTTTGTCCCAGAAAGTTCATAGGCCAAACTTCAGCTGCCATAAAATGAGTTATAAAAAGGGAGAACAGATAAACAAGGACAAAGTTTACATCCATGCAGTCCTAGGATGTCTGCTTTTAAAGAAGGCAAGAATGTTAGAGTTACGTTTTTCATGAGCTGCTTGTGGGGAACAATTGAGAGTTAATGAAGAATGGGGAAATAACTTTGTGAATGAGAGTAGAGGGGAGGTTCTGTTAAATTAAATGAAGCCAGCATCCCACTCAGTTCCTGTCTTCTCATGGTTTGTTAAATTATTTGTTTTCTGTCACTAATAGTCCCATACAAATATGGAGAAAATACAAGAAAACTTGTTTGAAAGAATAAACCTGTTTATCCTATCTGAACTCTTTGTGCACTATGTACTCAGAACCAATCCTTTACCATCACATCAGTGGTTAGTCATGTTTGCCAGCTATTTACAACCTTCACATTCTAATGGGAATGATTACTGAACAATGTATAATATACTTTCTGGAACTATAGTACCTATATTTTTGTCATACCTTGATTTTTTTTTTTATTTTTTTTAAAGGGCAGACTTTTCCAGTCCTTTCAGTAGCCTTGTCCCTAACTTGCACAGTTGTTAAATAGCTTCAGTTCAGTTGATTTTTTGTTATCTGAATGTAAACTGCCTTTACATACGTTATGTGTCTGATTAACACCTTCCTTTTATGAAAATAAGAAATTTAAATTTTACAGAACTAGCCTGAAACAGATTATCTGTAGGAAAAGCAATGTTGAAATCCTACCTAGTACATTTCGTGGGATCATGCACAAACTTAATACCAGATTAGAAAGGATTTAAGTTCTCATTTATTTTGCTACTCTGAAAAAGGATTTCAGCTTAGAGTGCTGTAAGGTGAGTGGAAGACCCATCTGTAGAGAGCAGTAATTAATGAGACAGCGCATCTAGTGCTAGAATATTTATCAGTAGTACAGATATTGCATATACCTAACTGTCTGTGTTCTGTATTATATTCTGTTTTCATCCTGTAACCTGTTGTTATGCTTTATGACTCCACATATAATTTTTCATCTGTACAGGCCTTTTAGCAATTCTGTACAACAAATATAGAGAAAATATATAGTTACTTTTGACAAAAAGAGGCAAAGTTATGCTTCGTCAGAATGAAGACAATTTAAGCTTTTATATGCAGGGATAAAACTGTGGAGAGGCAGTAGACAGGAGGAAGAATTAAGTTTCATTTTGAACATATTCATGTTGTGGACAGCAAGGCAGACCGACTAAAATAAAAAATGT
Organism: Theristicus caerulescens; assembly: GCA_020745775.1. Classification (NCBI taxonomy): domain Eukaryota; kingdom Metazoa; phylum Chordata; class Aves; order Pelecaniformes; family Threskiornithidae; genus Theristicus; species Theristicus caerulescens. The sequence goes on along the minus strand of CM036583.1, from coordinate 39,010,802 downwards.
GGGGATACTAAAGGTGGAATTACCTAAGCATTAGGAGATACAGTGAAGGAATTTTATAGCTTGAGGTGAAAATAATGAAGTCATTACAATAAATTCCTTTATTATTTGCTAATGTATTACTTGGATATAGAGCAATCTAAAGAGGTACGGTGATCCTATTTGTTGAATGTGGAGCTGGGTCTAGCAGAATCTATCTGGGAGGCTTTTTGTCTCAACAGTTCAGGAATTGTGGGACTTCTCTGGAGCACTTTATCCCCAGTACATCTCTTCCTGAAATGAATCTCTCTTCCCTTTGCTGATCTCTTCCTATTTAATAGGCAACTGGTGGTAGGTGGAAGAGAAATGTCCCTACCTGCTTTGAAATACTGACACTCTGGGGCAGTAGTACAGGGAATGGGCAATTTCTTAGTTTGCCTGGCTGCAGGAATTGCATTTTACAGTATATTTAATCATATAGTTTCATGCTTTCCTTTTCAGTATCTACATAAGGTACAGTTTAACCTGAACTTGTGTGAAAGTCTTGTTTTTCTCTCCTGAACTAACTTTTGTTGAAAACCTAGACTGAGGAGAAACTGTACCTGATTCTGGTTGTGGATTGGAGAGAAATCCAGGGGTCCCACTACCAAGACAAGAGTGTGCTGGCCATATGGCACGAAGCGCTGAGCTAGCATAAATTGTGTCCATTGAGATGTATTCAGGAGGTGATGACACATTAATTTTGAGGAGGTAGGCTTTTTGCTAGTTCAGACTTCATTTGTCCTCCTGCAGCCAGTAAAAAGACAAATATAAGCCCTATCCAGTTTGTTTTATGCTGTGAGGGTGTGATTTTTTTTTTTTTTTTTTTTTTAATTCAGCTGAGTGGCTGACGTTGGTGCTTATGTGAATCAGGTTACTGATCCTGCTGAAAACTTGTAGTTGTATCAGCTCTTTTGTAACTGCTTGGCTGGACACAGAGAAAGTGTTACTGACACAGTGGGAAGAGTACCAATGCACAGATTTTGGGGGCTGGAGAGGAAAGAGCAGGTCTGTCCTCTTGAACAGTAGCATCAGAAGTGAAGATTAGTGTAAGTCAGTAAGACCTTGGCTGGTCTGAGAGAGATGAGTTTGTGTGCCAACACCCATTCAAGTTTATGCTGTTATATGTTGCCAAGGAGTACAGATCCTGGCCTGGCACATAGGAGCCACAGTATCAGAGCCAATAAAAGGTAGATTAGTCTGAAACTGGCAACGTTTTTATGGGTTTCTGTCTTCATTGTCAGTACAAAAACCACCAAAGCACCTGTGCAGTAGACAGTAATACCCTAATGAGCAAAAGGAGGATGGGAAAACTTTTGCTTTGTTGTGCCCCTCTAGGTAGCAAAGACAGTTGTTGTCACAGTGTGCACCATTTGCTACAAATCCAGTTAGTTGCATAGACTAAAATTCATCAGCTGAAGTTGTTTATGCTGCTGATTATTCTCATCCTTTCATTTCTCAGAGCTTCAGAAGGTGTTGATAATAGGTTAAATGATCCAAAAGTCACTGTACAGTCACTGTACGCTGTCAGCTGTACTGTTGCAGCTGATACATGGACTCAGGGCCACTGTCTGAAGCTCTGCATGAGGCTAATAGGAATAAAAATGTATTTCAATCTCTAAAAGAAAGAACTCATGGCACAGAAGGTTGCTAAATTTTATTGCTTTCTCTACACCAGGAGAGTATTCAAGAAGAGTTGAAAGAAATAAGGGGCTTAGATTTGAAACTAGATTTTGCTGCCTTCATGTGCATTAAGAAGTGCCTGTGTAAGGAAAAATGTGTGAGTTCAATTTTTCCGTTTGCATTTGTAGATTCCAATAAATATATTTGTGTGGTAATAAAAATGGATGAATTAAGAACATTTTCCCTAAGGCTGGAGGAGCAGCTTTTTCATCTCTTCCTTGGATTCCATTCTTAATCACAAAATAATAATAAAACTCTTGAATAGGAGTGGAAATTAAGAAGGTAACCTTGTAGGTAAGGTCTGCACCATACTAGTAGAAGGCCTTACATTCTGCCCTCCAGAGACTGTAGGTCTTCTTCTGAATTTGCGGAAATCCTACAGAAAGTGTTTATGAGCTTGAAAAGTGATCCAGAGTTCTCCTCTTGAAATCACATTGCTAGGTTACCTGCCTTGGTTTTCTTTTAGGTTCAGGTTTTTTTTTTTTTGAATGGCTTATCCTCTCTCATTAGTAAACTACAGTACTGTGCTATCTGGTGCTCTTTCATAGTCTCTTGCTGTGGCAGTGAACAAGATGGGCATCCAGCTATGAAGCAGAAACTATTTGTATGTGTATTGGTTTGATCAAAGTTACATAATTACTGCTTCTGTTGGGCATTAATCATTCATGAATAGAGGCCTTTCAAGGCCTTATGACACAAAGGTCTTATGACACAAAACCAAATCTTTCTAATAGTCAAAGTAGCAGTCTAAGAACGGTGGTGGTGTTTGTTCCCACCAAACTGCCTGTTCTGAACTGTTATGCAAGTGCAAGTTCTGTTTGGTGTGCAGTCTTAATTATTTAGGAGCTGCACAACTCTGTGTTTTCTGAAAATAAGCAGTTACTCTAGCATATGCTGTTCCGAGAACTATAACAAGAGTAGTTTTGTGTACTTGAACCCTTTTGTATGTAATTCCCACTCCTGAAATGTTTTTGTTCAAGTGCTGAAGTAGTTCTGACCACGAAACTTCTGGGGTTCTTTGCTTCCACTGATACAGTCTCTTGCTTGCTTGGTGGGTGGGAGGTAAAATCTGAAAACAGACACCAAAATGGTATCTTCAAACTGGTGAAAATACACCAAGGGAAGATCCTCCCGTCCTGATAGCCTTCTTTCCCTTCCCAATGCTTTTCTTTATTTAATCCATCCATCTTTTCTTAAGAATTCCTTTCTTGATGAATTTCTTATTTTGACTCAGTTCTGCCATTTTTTTAATCCATCTAGCTGGATTGTCTAGTCAGCATGAGAAAATTTCAGACATGGTCTCAATTTACATACATAGAGTATCTATCACAATTTGGCACTGTCCTTTTGAAGCCTTCTTTCCCCTGCAAGCCCTATTTGCTGAATTTAAGTCATTTCACTCTGTCCATATAGATTTTTATATAGAGATTTTTCTTTCCTCATCAATTTCATTTCTCTCTGGATTCCTCCCAGTTAATGCACCTCTTGCATTGACTGTTAAGCAGAACTTCATAAATACGTTTGTATCCACAATCTGCATTTAAACCATTAGCCTGCATTGTGATGCCTTGGCATGCATGTACAGTCACCTGGAATTTGTGACTGTTTTTTCCAGAAGATGATGCATGTTGTTTCAAAGTCATGAAGCAGTTTGAATGTCCAGTTAGATTGGAAATGTCTTAAGAGGATTGTGATGGATGGCTATAGGCTGTTTCATAAAGACAGGCAGGGAAGAAGAGGAGGAGGAATCATGCTCTATGTTAAGGAGAACCATGAACGTATAGAAGTCAACTACAGCGATTGTGGAAGCCCTATCAAATGCCTCTGGGTCAAGATCAGAGGGGTTGTCTCCAAGGGGGATCTTACAGTAGGCATTTGCTACTGACCTCCAAACCAAGACAATAAGGCCAACGAAGCAATATTTGGACCACTTAAGCAAGCTTCGGGTCAACAGAACCTGGTTCTTATGGGTGACTTCAACTACCCAGACATTTGTTGGAAGAACAACACAGCAGCTCACATGTTGTCCATCCAGTTCCTGGAATGCGTAGAGGACTGCTTCCTCATACAAATGTTAGATGTGCCAGCCAGGAATGAGGCACTGCTGGAGTTGCTGCTCACAAAGAAAACCTGCGTTGTAACATCTCGGTTAGTGATAGCCTTAGCTGCAGTGATCACAATGTTGTGGAGTTTGGGGTCCTGCTGAGCACGCTGAAGGTTAGTACTAAGACAAAGGTTTTAGATTTTAGAAGAGCAAGCTTCAGCTCACTGAGACCTCAACTGGGAGGGATTCCATGGGAAACTTCCGTGGAGGATAAAGGAAGTAGTGAGTGCTGGGACTTTTTCAAGAACACTCTCCTGGAAGCACAAAAACAGTTAATCCCCTTTAAAGGTAGGGGAAGTAAGTGGAGCAAGAGACTCCCTTGGCTTAACTGCGAGCTTCTGAGTCTGCTCAAAACCAAAAGAGAGGTGTACCAGAGATGGAAAAGCAGACGAACACCCTTTGAGAACTACAAGGGCACTGCTAGGGCGTGCAGAGATGCAGTTAGAAAAGCAAAAGCTCAGCTCGAACTGAAATTAGCCAGAGATGTCAAAAACTACAAGAAAGGGTTCTTCAAGTACATAAACAACAAGCAGAAACAGAAGGAAAATATTGGCCCACTGTTAAACAGGAGAGGTCAATTAGTCACCAACAATGCTGAAAAAGGTGACATTCTCAACACTTCTTCACCTCTGTCTTTAGCAGCACTGTTGGGCCCCACGCCTTGGGAACAAAAATCCAGGTTGATGCAAACACAGACCCACCATCAGTGAAGGAAGAGTTGGTATGTCAATGATTACAGGAGCTTGACCCCTACAAATTGATAGGCCTGACATTATCCACCTGAGGGTGCTAAGAGAGCTGGCTGACGTCATTGCAAGGCCACTCTCCATAATCTTTGAGAAGTTGTGGAGATTGGGGGATGTCCCAGAAGACTGGAAGAAGGCTAATTTCACCCCCATCTACAAGAAGGGCTTAAAGGAGGTTCCAGGAAATTATAGGCCCATCAGTCTTACTTCGGTCCCTGGGAAAGTCATGGAACAAATCCTCCTGAGGGTTATCACAAATCAAATGAAGCATGTGACTGGGAAAAGCCAGCACGGATTCACCAAGGCCAAATCGTGCTTGACAAACCTGATCGCCTTCTACAACAAAGTAACCTGTTCTGTTGATGTGGGGTGAGCAGTGGACATTGTTTACCTGGATTTCTCCAAGGCTTTCGATATGGTTTCCCACAGCCGCCTCCTAGAGAAACTGATGCATTATGGTCTAGACAAGTGGTCTGTGCAGTGAGTGGGGAACTGGCTGACAGGCTGCACCCAGAGGGTGGTGGCAAATAGCTCCTTTTCAAACTGGCAACCTGTCACAAGTGGGGTCCCCCAGGGATCAACATTGGGCCCAACACTGTTTAATGTCTGCATAAGTGATCTGGATGATGGGATGAAGTGTACCTTGATGAAGTTCGTTGATGATACCAAACTGGGCAAGTGGACACTCTGGAAGGGAGAGCCATCCTGCAGGAAGACCTGGATAGGCTGGAAGAGAGGGCTAACAAGAACCTCATGAAGTTTAACAAGGACAAATGTAAGGTCTGGGAAAACCTGGGAAAGCATAACCCAGGAATGCATCACAGGCTGGGATCTGCCCAGCTGGGGAGCAGCCCTGTGGAAAGGGACCTGGGAGTCCTCGTGGGCAGCAAGCTCAATATGAGTGAACAGTGTGCTGCTGCGGCAAAGAAAGCCAACAGGGTGCTGGGTTGCATCAACAAGGGCATCACCAGCAAAGATAAAGAAGTCATTATCCCACTCTACTCGGCGCTTGTCAGGCCACACCTGAAATACTGTGTACAGTTCTGGTCCCCACTATAAAAAAAAAGATGTGGACAAGCTGGAGAGGGTCCAGAGAAGGGCCACAAAGATGGTCAAAGGACTGGGAAGCCTGCCATATGAGAAAAGGCTGAGAACTCTGTTCAGCCTTGACAAAAGAAAGGTTAAGGGAGACCTCATCACCAGGTTCCAGTATTCAACGGGTGGCTACAAAGAAGATGGAGACTCCCTTTTTACAAGGAGTCACATGGAAAAGCCGAGGGGCAATGGGTACAAGTTACCCCTAGGGAGATTCTGACTGGACACGAGGAAAATTTGTCACAATGAGAATGATCAGCCATTGGAATAATCTCCCCAGGGAAGTGGTGGATTCCTCAACATTGGACACGTTTAAGATTCGGCTGGACAGAGTGCTGGGCCATCTTGTCTAGACCATGTTTTTTCCAAGAAGGGTTGGACCAGATGATCCTTGAGGTCCCTTCCAACCTGGTATTCTATGATTCTATGATAAATTAGAACCTGATGTCTAAATTATTTGGGCAATTTGAAAAGTCTCGGTCTGTACAACCAGAAAATTGATTATTGTAGCTTTTGCTACAGCATAGTGTTTCTTTTAAATCTTTTAATTGAAAAGTAGTCATCTCTCTGGGATCTAGGAGGTAAAGATGACATGGTGGTGTTATTACGAAAACGATAAGAGTTTAGCATGTAATGTTACTGATAAAAGAACAGGAATCTATTTTTAGCAAACTCATGCTTGAATTCTTACTTTCTCTGCAGACTGCATCCTCAGCTATTAAAGGTGCTATCCAGCTGGGAATAGGATACACAGTAGGAAACCTTACATCAAAACCCGACAGAGATGTTCTTATGCAAGACTTCTATGTAGTGGAAAGTGTCTTCCTACCAAGGTAAGGACAAGCCTATTCAATTTATTTTCAATAGAATTTCATAATGAAACTCTAATTAGATATTTCAAACAAGGATTGTTTTCCAGTTCTAACGAAATGGAGTTAGAGTAAGTTTAATGCATGAGAACTTGAAAATTATCCTATCTTCATGTTATTGAAAATGAAGGTAGGGAGAAAACTGGGAAGATCACACTTCAACTGAAGATTTGAGACTTGTCACTTCTAGAGAAGGAAAGTAATTGACACACTTTCAATTAAAGGAGCTGTTAACTATAATTGGAAGTGATTTGTGGATCCATATGCAACTAAGTATTGTGGCTAACATTCACATGTTTGCTTAGTTTCAGTTTAATTTCTAAAAACTGAGAATACTTGCCATTTTGTTGAGGTGGTGTCAAAATTTATGAAAATTCAAGTCCTGCAGTGTTAAGAGTAATATAAGAATTTACACTACACTATAAAATTCTAGCCAGGACTTTAGCCAATGACGAGGCTCAACTTTTACTAGCTAACTACAGGTTGTACACCATTACTGCTTTGCATTTGTCCACCTCATCTTGTATCACTGCCAAATTGGTGGTATAGAATTTGTAATAATACAGTTATGCTGATGAGAGAAATCAAGGTCATACTCATTTTGGGGGTTCAGAAGCTGAAGTATAATGCCATATAACTTTTCCAAGTTACATATGCTAGGAATGGATGAAGAAGGTTTAGGAAAAATATATTTCAAAACCAGAGCGACTTGCTATGTTCAGTGTTGTCTGGGTTCTTAGAAGTACTGAGTACCAGTAGTGCCCATCATTTCCATAAGGACATGTTATGTATGCAGTATTCCCTCAATTTGGGGATGTTTTCTGTGAGTTTTTCAAAGTTTTGTTCATATGCAGTTTGAATGCTACTTCATAAACTGTTTCTAATAATTTACAATCCTTAAAAATTACCAATGTCACTAAAAAGAAATGTACAAAGTAATTGCAAGCACTTTAAAGTTGATCTTTCCTCATGTAAATTTGCTTGATTCAACTCCTGTTTTCCGCTGAACTGAGATATCCTTTAAGGAGAAGAAAATTTATTTCTTATGTGAAATGAAGCTTTTACATTACATTCTTTAGTTCCTAGTAATTGAGGGTATTCATATCCTTGTTCTGGTGTTAACTATAAGGTTTGTGCACAGTTTTGTAGTCTTTCTGTTGTAGATTAGTTAAATAACAGAGAAGTTAACTATGTGCATGTGTTTTCATACACTGTCATCACAAAATTTTGTTTGTTTAAAAAAATCCAGATTACAGCTGAGAAATTTGCGTATCATCTACCAGAGTTTTTATTGGTCTGAAAAAAGGAGTGAGAGGGAGTGAGCCATCATCTTTGTGAAATGTGTGACTGTGACAGCGATGCAGCCTTCTGTAGTTTGTTTGGCTGTGATAGCAGCTTTGTTCATGGAAATTAAATGAAACATGTATGCTAAAACTGTTTTATTACATAGCACAGTTTTGGGAAAAATCTAATCTCTACTTTTTTTTTACATAGTTTTAAAGAACAAGTAAGATAAAATGGTTTGTAGTCCATAGCATTGTGTATGTCTTCTCCTGTGTGCAACTTACATGCATGTACGCTCAGAAATGAGATTTCCCTGTTTTGTCATGGTTTTAAAGGAGAGCTGGGAGAGGTCCCTTCTGGCTTAAAAAGAAAACAAAGGTAGAAGGAATAGCCTGTTTGCACTAACATAAAATTTGTTATAAAAGCTTTAGTAGCACCTTTCTGAACAGTTTCCTATAAATAAATAAATAAATAAATCATATGAGGAAAATTAGACGAATGAAAGTAACGGCCAGAGCAATATAGCTTTTTTTTTTGCATAGCTATAACATAGTGAGACATCTTGACTTTAACAAAGAGCCTCTCTATAAAGAACATTAGCTGATAACATTCTCTGTGAAACTAAAAATTGGCTATCTATAGCAATCTCTTAAAACTGTGACACTTGATTTCTCATGCTAATGCACAGAAATGTCAAATTTCAAGTCCTTCCTATGTCTCAATGTAACATGCACATTCAGTTATTTGAAATGGTTTCAATCCAAAGTGGGTATTAGTTTGCATAAATTGTTATAATTTAGGATTGCACATAATGATACAGGCTTATTTATTGCTGGTTGAGGGTGTTGGACATTGAGTCTTTCATGATAGCATTACATGGATCACTCCTGAGTCATATCTATAGGTAGCTTCGTTACCCTAGTCAGAGGTAAAAAGCTAAGGTTTCATGTTCTTTCCGGATAGGGCTGTGCTCCCAAGGTGCACCTCAGGTGCTCTTCACTTTTTCCTAGGATGGTACCTACAGTGAAGGCAGTGTTGTTAAAAGTCATTACTTTAATGACTTCTCCCCCTCCCCCTTTGGATTGGTCTGTGTTGAAAGCAATTAGTTGAAATTACACCAGCAGGTCCAGTGGGCTGACCTCTACCTGGAAGCACCCCGGAGCAAGCCAAGGTTAAGTAAGCTTTTTGCCAGATGTCTGCAGCTGGAGGAGAACCTGACAGTGCAGCAAGTGAGGTGCTGAAAGCAGGTGCTTACCAAGCAAAGAGCAGCGTTTTTCCACTTGCTTTGGGTATGCATAATTCAGCTGCAACTCCAAGCAGGCTGTTAGCTGAGCTTCTGTTTCATTGTGGCCAGTTTGCAGCAACCTGCCTCTTGGTCAGCTGTCCTGCTCAACCTTCCTCCCATGTTTTCCCTGTGTCCACCTCCCCTCATCTGGGTCTGGCACCGCGGTGAGAAGACAGCTGTTTTACAGAGTCATAGGCACACCTGCTGCTTTGACAGCAATAGGATCGCTGTTATGGTGGCAGTGATAAAATAGACCTGAGCTAGTAGAAATGCAATGAAACAGCAGCCTGTGTGCCAGCGAGCAAAATAGTGTTATCTGTGCCCTTTTACTATTAGGAGAAAGTAGTCAACATTTGTTTATAAATTTTATCAGTTGTAGAAGATAAATAGTCTCTGTGTGTATCTCAGCCCCTGAAGTAAACCTCAGCATGGCCTGTACCTCAGCTTTGGTAACCATAGGAGAACACTTCCAGCTGGGTTTGGGATTCATGAAGGAGGAAGAGAAGCACCAGGGGAAAAAAGCGGTCAATTCAGACCTGAACATAACTGCCCTGCTTATTGTGGGAGCTACTGATGTCAATCAGGAATAACTCCATGGATTGCAGGCTATGCCTAGTCCAGAGTTACTTTGTAACTGGGTTAAATTGGTCAAGGTTTAGCCCAGATTCATTTAGATGTTTATTTCAGGAAGTGACTTTGAGTGAAGTACAGGTATCTGTACAGTGGGTGATTTTGAATTGCAAAGGTGCTGGCTTTCATTTGTACGTTGTAGTGGTGGAGCAGGTGGAAAAGTGCCTTTGTTGCTTTCCGCTTCACATTGTGGCATCCCCTTCGTCCTGTTTTCTTTGGGCAGGAGTTTATAACATGTTGCTTTTGGGAACTAAGTGAGGTATTAGGGGCTGCTATAAAGGAGTTCATTGAGAACCACTGGCCAGATTGAGTTTAAATGGTGCTATGCAAATGTGCTCCTTGGACTGAAAAACAAATGCAGTCTGCAGTGACCCAGCTGATTTTGCAGATACACTGTCTTAAGTCTCCACCCAGCTCCCTGAGCAGGGTGAACCCACAGGGAGAACTAATCCAAGTAACCTCTCTTCTGGATTTTAAACACTTTTGGAAATCCAGCAATGAAGTTGCTTACCTGGTGCTGCTGCCGCAGTGGCTGAAGGGTTCAGTGGGAAGGCTCTGCATCCTGCCTGTGCTCTTTATGCTCTGTCTTATCACTCAGCTGTGTGGGGCATATTCTCCCCTTCCTGCATTATGCTCTGTGCCCCTGACTTCCTTGGTTGGAACGAGTTCATTTCTTGGCGGCACATTTTGCCTGCAAATCAGTTATTTGTGCAATGTGGCTACAGCAATGTTTTGACAGCTGTTTGATTCAAGTGTGGAGCTGGCTCCAAGTAATGTGGCCATGGTTAGAAAGGCTCGTTGCTGAGCTAATGAGCTTAGCTGTGTCAGGCAGTGGTGGCTCAAGCTGGTCGCTGGGCCATGGGGCTATGCAGCTGCCTATGAGTTGGCAAGGTGGGCAGCTTGCTAGCAGGCACGTACTAAGTAGGCACCAGTCTAGGTTTTACCCTACATCTAAAACTGCAGTGTGCTGTTTTCTGGTATGTTTTTGAGGAATGATTTAGAAAAATGAGGAAAACTGACACGTGCCCTTGGAAATAATCTTTGTACCAAACCTGTATCATAGGTTACCTGATGGGCTTAATTAAAGAAGTATAGAATGCTCTGCACGCTTGGTGTGAATAGTACTCAAATGTTCACACTAATGCTTAGGTGTTGTGTTACTTATGCCACTGTATTTGTTTCCAGTTGGGCAGTTTCACAAGACAGATAAGAAAGCAGCCTGAAGGCTTTGATAAAGCACTGCTGCTCTTCTTTGGTGCTTTAGTTGCAGAGATGCGCAGGATGACCCAAGTTCTGACACACTTTTTATGGTTTGTGAGTAGAGTGATAGCACATTTTCTGTTTGCAAAAAAAATAGCATTTGAAATGGGGATACTGTGTCAACAAAAGCAGAAACGAATTCATTACAAATTACTGGTCTTAGCTACTTCTGTTAGTGTTAAATTCTTGGTAAACCTGTGATAACCTGGATACTGGTGTGGTTATGTAGACAAACTATTTTTGAAGTACCCTGAGATCCCTTGCTTTAATGGCATCTCCAGTTGGTTGTGGAATAGTCATATCATCATCACAAGAAAATGTCTGTGTATTCAGCTGTTACATAGAAATGATTGGCTTGACTTTTTTTAGGGATATTTACTATTCACAATTGTATTTTAAAGCTACCTTGCAGAGGACTGCCTAGGATAGCATATAAGAACTGAAAGTGAGAACATACAGTGAGAAACAAGGATATTACCACTGGACTTTATCCCACAGTATCAAAAAACCAAACACACCTGCTTGTACAGGTAGCCATAATACCTACTTCCATCATGTGAGAAAGTACTATCTGATCTGTCAGTATGTATTTATTGGGTACAGTTTGTAGACTTAAACACATTTTGCTGTATTGTAAAAGAGCAGCTTTATCCCAAAACAATGAAACTGAGATTGGATACTCCTAGTTTTTAATACCAGGAGCATTTAATTTTAGATGTTTTACTTTGATTTTAAGATTTAAAAAAGAGTTGCTTTCACATGAGAGAACTGAGGTGTTCCTCCTCTTCACAGGAGGCTGTGCAGCTGCCTCTTCAATCTTTTTACATGACATACAAAAAGGGTATACATGGGCCTACAACTATAGTATGACTAATTCTTTTGTTAACAGCTACATCAGAGCCTATGAACATTGCTCTGCAACGAAGGCTTGCTACCAAGAGATGCAGCTAGCCTTCTCTGCCCCTTCAGATAGGTGTGCTGTCTCCTGAGTGTGTCCTACCAGGGTGAGGCCATACTAAAGAAAAGCTGTCAAGAAACATATCTGGGTGTCTTGTTTAGCAAAATTTTTGCAAGCCATGGGATTAGCCATTAAAAATATAATTAGTTTTAGCTAATTTTAGTTTGATATTGCACCACCTACACTTTAAATCAACCCTCAGCATTTACTAAGAGACAGGTTAAGATGCACATACTGTCGTTTCTAGGTGTGCTTGATTTAAAAAAAAAAATCTAAAATTTAAGTATTAAAGAAAACTCACATAGTAAGCTTAATCTCTCTTTTTTTCTTCTACCTGCCAATCTTCTGCTTTTGTGTGGTCTTACAGCCAAGGTTATTAAAATGCCTCATAAGTTACAATTTCTTCCTAATCTTTCCAAAGCTTATATTGTTTGTCATAGCTCGTATACAGAGACTTTAATTCCTCAAGATTGCCAGAATCAAAGCTGGTATTAAAAGCCTTTATTTTTCCTTTTCTCTTTTTTCTGGTAGACCTGTGCCCTAAACTATCTGAGAGAAAAATTATATGATTACCTCCTCTTTTTTTATAGAGTACATTTCTGTTACGTCCAAAGCTCCGTTTTGCAGATTAAGTTTCTTGTCAACAGATCATGGGTATTTTTCTTGTTCAAATTCAAAGATATGATTGTCCCCATGAAACTCCCTAGCATGATTAAAAGTTGTTATACGTAGTGCTTTGCACATATACTTTAATATAGCCAAAGTGAAACGCAATTGTATAATGTGCCAAGAAAATGTAGGGAGAAACCACAAAATACATTCTCTCAAGAGCTAATAGAGTGGAAGGTGAATCATTTCATGTCTAAATGTGGTAGAGATGTATTTACATCAAGCATTCTGTACAGTGGAAACTGTCCTTTTCAGGTAAGAGCAAGGACATACTCAGCTACAAGGAATCTGAAGGTTTTCCATTACTGTATGAAATTCTTGGAAGGTGGGGGTGCTTTTTCCGTTAAAAGTAGCAACAAGAAAACCTTACAAACTTTCTTCCGGAGGGGTAACCAAGAAATCTTAAATTTGTGTCAAGCTTGCTTCTTACATCACCGAAGAGTTTACTGTTGGGATACTGTAAAGTGCTCTATTAGGCATTGAGGCTGAAACTAATTAATGTGTTTAGCATAAACGGTAGAGTATGATAAAAAGCTCTGTAGATGTTTAGTAAAAGGGATTTTTAAAGATGATTTTACAAAGAATAAGGAAACTTCTCTGCATAGTAAAATTGACTATCATATCTGTAATGAAGTAAGCTCATGTGCTTTAAATATATGGAATTGACCTCTGTGTAGATGCTGTTCCAAAAGAATTGCTCTGTTTTGCAATTATTCTGGAATAAATCTCCACTTATGCATTACTGTCTACCTGCAGACCCAGTATTGGTCATTTTGCTCCATGTGCACTTATGAAATGGCTTGGACCCATGGTATTATTACAGCAAACCTCCTGTCTTCATTTCAGCCTGGTGATGTTCCAACAACAGTACATGTTCTGGTGTAGTAAGGACATGTAATCTATTTATTGCCACGTTTTCACAAGAGAAGCTTTTGAGTTACGGCTGCAGGAAGCAGATTTATAAACGTGTTTATGTACTGAAAGGTAGGGCCTTTTTATAAAGTTTAGATGATTAATCTTCCCTGACAAATGATGTGATGCTTCAGCAGAGAAAACTCTGTTCTGTTCTTGTCTGCATCTTACAACAATTAAATGCATTTACAAATATGCCCCCAGGTTCCCAGTGTAGCTATACATTACCCCTGTGGCATCCTCATATTGTACAAAAATTAAATGAGATGCATCCAGCTATATAAAACTTAATGTCAGACACGACTGGCAGTGTTCTGAGCAGCTGAAAGAGCTTATAAGAAAGAGCATTAGCCTATCTTAACTGTAAAGAAAAACTGCCATCTTCAGCCTAGTGTCCTGTTGATTTCCATTTTTTACTATATAATGGAACAATAAAATACATGTGGATTTGATTTTAATACCTTGGAGTTGTGATACAGTAGACTATAAAGTGATCAGATGAGTTCATTAGGACTAGGCAGCCTTCACTAGCTGTTAACTGTATGGTTTAGCACTCCAAGAATCAGCAGTATTCTAATGTCTTTGTATGTATCCTTAGTCATCGACAACCATCTTTTTACTTGTGATTTCCAGACAGAAATCAGCTTTTTTTTCCTATTCAAGAGTCTAAAGTATATGCATTTCTGGAGCCCGAGAAAGCTTGCTCTCCAGGTCACAGTGTTTAATTAGCAGCAGTTCAGTTCTGTTGGGTTTTCGCGGTATGCATGCAGGGGCAGCTAGGTAGGTTGGGTAGACTTCTGTCATTGAATTGTTATTAATGGAAGGTGACAAGTTCATATGACAAGCATTAATTGTACAGGATCAAAGCTCTTAAATATTTTTCTTATATTTAACTTAGTCTTTGCAGGAATGTTACTTAGAGTTTATTTCTTTTCATATCTGCGTGAATTCCTAGCTTTTTTCTTTGTTGTTTTTTTTTTTCTTTTTTTCTTATTGTATACTTTGGATATTCTTATGGCCAAGTGTAGAGGTACATGCTGCATTTCTGAATAATTTAGTTAGGGTAAATGAGTAAAGAAGTGCTGTAAGAGCTGATTTTGGCCACTGTGTGAAGTCTTGGATTTTGTACTCACCTATTTATCAAACCATTCAGAGACCGACTGAACTTTGTCTTAAAGCTGTTCTTGTTTGTGTTGAAATCATAGTGTAGAACTTTACTCTTCTGCTTAAAAGCCTTCTTTTAGTTTCCATCATCAATGAATCCGTAGGCAGTTTTTATAATTTTTTTTCTTCTGGCAGCATTTTGCTGCTGACCTTTTCCTTTAGCTTAAATCATGTAGTATTCATCTCAAGACTCATACAACTGCAGCCTAAAAATACAGTGAGATGGTAAATATAAAACAAGCGAAAGAGCTAAGGAGGCTACAGTGAATTTTTTTTTTCCATTAAGAAAGACTGTCTTCCAGGCTGGTCACCCTAGTAGTCTTTGTCTGTGCCTCTTCTAGTTTGAATCTGTATCGTGCATATAGCTGCATACCATTTTCCAGAATTCCCCAAAGGGTCTGTACCCTGTGTTTCTATTTAACCAACTGAGTGTGTAAGCTACTGCTGGTTTAGATTGAGGTGGGATAAAATACGTGACGTGACAGGCAAACAGAAAACCACTTTAAGGTCAGCAAAGCCAGAGTGGCTTCCCAATTCTGGACTGTACTGGCAAGAAAGAAAGAGATACCATAACTGCAGTTAGCCTGCAGAAGATACTAACTCTGAGGATACCATTTCATAAATAAGGCTGAGCCAATCAATGTTTCCTGGCACCAAAAACCATATGTAGTCCTGCTTGCTTCCCACTGCTTTGGCCTCATGGTTCTGCCCTCTGTGTTGTGCTGTCCTTAGTATCCATCTGACTCCCCTGCAAACTGATTCAGGTCACGAAGCTAGTGTGAGGTTGTTTTGCTGCGTTGCCTTCCAAACTTTTTGCAAGAGCTTACGTGAGGTGGGGTAACCCTTCCTGCATCAGTAAGCCATTAGACTGTCTTACCTTGGAGGGGTATCAGAACTTGTAGCATTAGTTTAAACCCGATCTTTATGCAAATGGCTATGGGTGGTGAAAACAGCAATTTCCTGTAAGGTGGGAGAAAGGAATTTGCTGGCAGTGTTCTGTGTCTCACAGACATTTCTATTACACTGATTAATGGTGATAGGGAGGTTTATCTGCATTTATGACTGTTGTCTCAAAAGGCCAATGGTTGAGTTAGGCAGATTTTCAGTAAAACTAGCTGCAAGAAGGAAGTCGCTAAAAATTGCTCAGCAATAATTGGGTTTGGTTTATTTTTGTTTTTGTTTTCAGTGAAGGGAGCAATCTCACCCCTGCTCATCATTACCCTGACTTCAGATTTAAGACGTATGCACCTCTTGCCTTCCGCTATTTCAGAGAACTTTTTGGTATCAAGCCTGATGATTACTTGGTAAGAGCTTGCAATTTTCCTTTGAGTTACAAATGATTATAATGTATACTAGTTTCATAGTGACAGAAGATGATGCTTTAATGGTGCCCAAATGGGTAGTAAATTTTGTATGTGGAGTGATTTATAACTAGTGAATATTTTTAGTGTTTTACAAAAATTTTACTTCTTCATCTTTGAGACGATTCCTATAAAAACCTGCCTTGTTAATTGACTAGAGTAACTTGAGTATTACTTCTCACTCAGGTCATTGTCTCTCTAGAGAAGTTATAATCAGTACTTGTGTGACTTCTACCAATTCAGTTCTAATAAAGTGCTCTTGTGTTATTTGCATTATTTATTCACTTCATTAAAGAAGTGTTTGTCCACAAATGTTCCCATCTAGCCTTGAGGAAAGTGGGTGGCGGGCTAAAAAGAAGCATTTTAGAGTGTCTCCTTTGTTCTTTGTATTTTATAGTTTGAAGACTTATTCCTTTTTAGTATTCAACTGTTTACGTGAGAAAAAAGTGATGCATTTGCTGCTGTCATAAAAGCAGGCTTTATTTGGTAGAACCACTTTGTGCAGTGCCAGGGGTGAGGATCCACTATTTCACTTCTCCTGTAGTTCTGCTTTTGGAAGGATAGTGTGAAAGCAAAGAGCTGGATTGTTTTCTAGATGTTTGCCTCGTGTCCAGTTTGTCTCATGCCACTCCACCCAACAAATCAGAGTTCCAGTACAAATTAGCAATTTTGTACATCAGAGTTTTATTAACTTCTTTTGAATGAGTTTTTAGATCTTTTTGTTCCATTATTGATAACTATTTCTTTAAAACTAGAAGAATTGGAAAGAGCTTGAATGAATAAAAAAGAAAAAATTATTAAATGGTGCTGAAACATTACTTAATATATTACTTCACTGACTTCTGTGGTGTCAAGTGTGTTATAAGGTGTTTTTTCCTTATTGGACAATGAGCCTAAAAGCAAAACTTTGTTGGTTTTGCTTTTATTTAGGTTGAATATGGGTGTCTGATATTAATTCTTTAGTACTATGTATGGATTTTTTATTACTAGCCCTCATGACAATAGTTATATAAAAAGAGATCATTCCTTGGAATTACAGATGTTAGTAGCAGGGAAGTGCAGTTGGGTTGGAGTTTTATAAAGGTATCATGATGTAATATGTCATTTATTTATCTCTTTTTATGGACGTGGTGAAAGACAAATTATTCGGGCTGTGTTGCCAGCTGGTAAAAAGACTGTACTTCCTAGAGTAAAGCTGTTGTCACCTGCAACTTCTGTTTCATCTAAGGAAGCATTTGCAGTAGCATAAATTAAAGATTATAGAAAGACTGCTTGCTGTTGATAAGAGATTTGTGACACTCAACTTAGCTACAAGATGACTAATCCCTGAGGGAACTTCTCAGTAAAGGCAACTTGTTGCAGATTATTTTTCATATTGGCATAGCAAAAGATGCTAGCGATATGTTTCCAAGGAAAATGGGCAACTAGAAAAGCTAGTTTCAAGATTAAATGCACCTTCTTTTCTTGAAAATGCAAAAGTAGATTTCCTTCAACACGCAGGTATTTTTGTGAAATATAGTTGGAATTTCAGTGTGTGTTGTTGTAACTGAGGCATGCCTCTGTTAGGGTTATACTTGCTCTGCAAGCATGTTAAAATCCATTTCTGTTGTTTCTGATTCTAAAAGACTTTGCAATCAGAGCAGGTTGCAGTCCCTTGCGGTCCAGAGGCAGATGTGATCAGAGGGTACTATGATCATAAAACAAAACTATTTTTAGTTTGGGACCCTTTTCCCAATTGGTTATGACCAAAACATCTGGTTAAGAGTTTGCTCCCAATAACATGTGTCAAGGTTCTGGCTGAACAGTCCCTCTTGGTTCTGTGAAATCTGGATCTGTCATGTAGTGACCGTAATTCCAATTCAGTGTCTAAAACACTTTACTGTAACAATACACCAGCTGATTGTCCAACTGTGGCTGAAGGCGAAGGGAAGTAAAGTAAAAAGAGGAGAAATTACAGCAAGCATGTGTGAGTGTACACTGTTAATTTGCAATGACAAAGCCCAAAGATTTACAGTTTCACTTTTTCCAAGGAGGCTGAGCGGTAATGCACTGTTGGAGTCATACTGGATAACGATGGTAAATACATTTGAACAGTTGGTAGAATTAAATTGTTACTGGAAACTTCATGAAGTACTGGCATTTTGCATGGAAATTTCTTGATGATAAAGTGCTTATTTGTCAGGGGCTTGGGGATTTTCTTATTTTCCACTTTTGATTTGGCTTTCATAAGTGTCCAGTCAAAATTAGCTGGTCTCTTTGTATAGCAGCACTTGGTGGGTAGACTTTTATTTTACAGAAATGAACTCAACCGTAAAATAACCAACACACAGTGTAGGTTAATAACTTGTGCTTATGATATACTGTTTTATTGAGCTTTAATGTTTAGGGTAATTCATTTCAAATGCTTAAAACTATGACAATTACTCAAGAAGCTTTATATATTTTGGCAAGAAAAACGCAGGGGTTGCAATACAACTGCTGATTTGCTCTGAAAGTCTGTGGTGCTACAGACCTGTATCGCTGTTCTATCCATAGACAATTGCAACTACAGGATTAATAAGAAAGGTCTTTTGTATTAGTTGGAACTGAGTGAACTGGAGAAGCAGGGAGAGAAACAGGCAACATTTTTATAGCATGCAGAAGTCTCTTAAAAATTGCAAGCATGGGAAAAGCCTCAGCTGGAGCCAGGATAAGAAAATGCATTAAGGCAGTGGTTTGAGTCCATAGGAAGCACGCTTCTTTAGTTCAAGGGCTCAGCAGAACATATTTATTAGATTTTTTGATCACTTTTCTTTGCTGTCACCACCCCCTGAAATCAATGGCAAGACTCCAGTTAAATTTAATGAAGGCTGTTTTCAGCAAACAAAACTGTTTTCTTGTGGAATTGCTCAACTTATCTCAGGCAATGACCCAATAAACCAGGTATTTGTTACTGAAACAGTTATTCCTTTTGTTCTGAGAAGACCAGAAGACATACCGCACTGCTAAGAACAATTCCCTGGTGCTTACACTACTCACAATTCACGTCCTGTGTAATTTTGTTTCTTTCGAAGACTGAAGCCTTAAGATATGGACTGTACAGTAAATCTCCAAGTATGTAAAGTTGATGATATATAACAAAAGAGTGTGTGAATGAAAGTTTAATGATACTATATTTTAAACAAGCTCCCAAGTTTAATATGAACAGATTTTTCTGTGTTTTTGAGCTTAATGTCTCCTCTCCATTTAGTTTGAGTGAAACATGAAGTGTGAATTAATGGAGATTTAATAAATATACATTAGCCTCTGGGTGAGAGCTGCTTCTACTGCTAAGGAATACTCCTTGGTGTCTTTTTCGTCCTTAATCATTACTGTCTCCCTGTGCAAGAGAAAGCATTTCTAAGCATCCAAAATAATGGTCCTCCAAAACCCAATTTTTCCTACTTACTGATATTTAGTGTTTCTGTTTCAAGCAGTTTTCAATCAGAAAGCTACATTAGCATCTATATTGAGATTATTATTCTAATGGTTTCAATCCCAGTTTCACAGAGGAGGACTTGCCTATTTGGCTCAAGAAACTTCTACTCCCAGTGTGTTTGTCTAATATCTTCCTGTAACTGTTTCATAAATGGCTGTGAAAAGCGAACAGTTGCAGTGAAAATGTCATCTTAAGCCTTCTGACTCAAGAATTTGCAGTGCTGACGGTGTGGGAATGGACTCTCTCCACCTCAACCACTCGCTTCACTCCAGGGAAAGTTCAGCTGGTGCAGTGGGACGTGAAGAGGGACTGTACCTTCGGCTGCCAACTACTCTTCCATGGTTGTGCAGCGTGTCCTGGGCAGAGTGGAGTGTAACAACTGCCCTGCCAAATCTCAGCCAAATTACTGTGACTTGGCTTGCTGCACAGTAGCAGAGTTGCTGCAGTTGAAGCCCAAAGAATAAACTCCATGATTGTCCTGTACCTCTTTGAACTTGCAGTTCTTTGTATTAAACTTGTGTTTGAGTAGTGCATGCATTGGCAGTGAAAAACAATTTTTGTCTCTTCCAGTACTCAATCTGCAGTGAGCCTTTAATTGAATTATCCAACCCAGGTGCCAGTGGGTCCCTATTTTTTGTAACTAGTGATGACGAGTTCATCATCAAAACAGTTCAACACAAAGAGGCTGAGTTTCTTCAGAAGCTCTTGCCAGGTTATTATATGGTAAGTAATTGAAGACTCTGTTACCTGTATTTTTCCTGTTTCATGTCACACTTCTGAAGGTTGTTTCTTTTGCTGTCTTTTAATCTTTCATTGGCTTTGTCCGTATTTTTCATAATATTTTTGTCTTTTTTTACCTGTCTTTCAACCTTGTACCCCACACTCCCATCAGAAAGAGTTAGATATAAATCAAGAATATATTTAAGATAATAATTGCTCTTCTTTTAGCATTCAAGATGAAGCTGAATGTCATCTTCTGATTTGACACCAAACTTTAATAAGCTAGTAACAAAAAAAGGTTTCTAAATTTCAAATTTTTCTCCATTTTGTGTTTATCTACCCTCTGCATTTCACTCAGAGTGGACAAATAAACTAGGCCAGTTTCACTTTTGTTTCTGGACTACTTCTAATTTCCATTTCTCATGTATTCAAACAATGATGTAAAAATATTTTTATGTATATAATTTGTTCAAAACTTAATTTTTAAATGGAGCTTTTTGAGGGCTAATACTAAGTGGATTGTATTGTTTTATGTGTGTCAGTCGTCAGGAAGTGAAACCATTGATCCAAAGTAAGTAGAACTTAATTCTCCTTTTTTTTAAAAAACGTCACTCATATATATGAACAGAGATTCTTCTGGGTGGTGTGCAGGACTTCAGAGTATTAGACCTGTGACTGACTTACTTTTCTTTCTTTGCTTTCTGAAGTAAACACTTGAAAAGTTACCTTCTCTCTTGTACTAAAAATTAGGAATGTTGTCATTATTACACTAAAGTAACATGGATTCACTGTTGGTTTAAAAAAATTATGCACTGACAGCATCAAAAAGAGCAATGATGGCAGGTACGTTTTTGTTGTTGTTTCTAATCATGATAATCAGCTCAGCATAAATTTGAGTTATTACAAGTAAATATAAGGTCAGTTTCCTTTGTTTCTGAGAACTTTTTTCTCACTGCTACCATATACAAGGGTTTCCAAAGTGTAAAACTTTAATCACTGTGATTATTTCCTATGAAAGTACTTTCTTCCTATACTTGTAAGTTGTGACTTAGTAATCAGGTAAGACTTGAAGTAGTTTTTCCCCTTCTTACTTTTTCATGCCAAAAACTGAGAGTAGTTTTATTCAGAAGGAGGGTTTTCGGTCTTACCTCTCTGATCCCTTCCTAGTTAATTTTTCACCTGTTGTGAATTTGGAATTTGGATTATTTCACACTTTTCTGTTCTGATGGTCAGTCGTGATTCTGTCATGACCTCACACTCCTGTGGAGACAACTTGGTCATTTGTCACTAATCATCAATGTGAAAAGCCTCATGGAGACGGGGGTTCTGTTTTTCAGAATCCAAGTCAAGGTAATGAGTCAAGGTAATTTGACCCAAACTCTTTCCAACAGGTGGAATGCAAAGGTTGTTCAGGTCAGAATAAATAAATGAAGTCTTCAGGATGCTTTTAGGTTTGGCCTCTCTCTTTCATGGGATGTGAGAAAGAAAAACCTAGCATAAATGCAGTTACTGCTCTGCTCTTGGCCTATCTAAGTTCCTGGCAAAAAGGCAGTGTTTATGCTAGATTTCTGAAATACAGACTCACAAATAAAATCAACTGGTCAAAGAAACTATACTGAATAAGAAAACATGAACAATTTTCTTGATGTTTGTTAATGTCCTTTGGTATTAAAAAAGACTTTCTTAAGCATGGAAGTTTATTGACAATAGACCTATTTAACAATCTCTTTTGTTTTAGAATCTGAACCAGAATCCAAGGACTCTTCTACCCAAATTTTATGGGCTGTACTGCGTTCAGTCAGGAGGCATTAATATTAGAATTGTTGTAATGAACAATGTTTTGCCACGAGCCTTGAGAATGCATTTCACATATGACTTGAAAGGCTCCACGTACAAACGGAGAGCATCAAGAAAAGAGAGGGAGAAGTCCAACCCTACATTCAAAGACTTGGATTTCTTGCAAGACATGCACGAAGGGTTGTATTTTGACTCTGAAACACACGGTGCACTAATGAAAACACTACAGCGGGATTGTCGAGTGAGTAAAAATTATTGACTATTTAAACTTCTGTGTTCACATCTATCCTAGATTTACATCAGCAAAACAGAGGGCAGGATGTTCCTCTGTATGTTGTTTAACCTCCATTCCTTTTTCATGCAATTTAATTAGGAAAAACTATGGATGTCAAAGCAGTGATGAAGCCTGTATTTTAGTTAAGCTGTTGGGATCTGAGATCACAGAATCATAGAATGGAATATCCTGAGTTGGAAGGAATCCACAAGAGTCATCAAGTCCAACTCCTGACTCCACGCAGGGCAATCTAAAAGTTAAACCATATATCTAAGGGTGTTGTCCAAATACTTCTTGAACACCAACGGGCTTGGGTCCATGACCACTTCCCTGGGGAACTGGTTCCAGTGCTTGACCACCTTCTCACTGAAGAACTTTTTCCTAATATCCAATGTGAACTTCCCCAATGCAGCTTTAAGCCATTCCCTCGCATCCTATCACCAGGCACCAGAGATCAGCATCACCCTTTCTGCCCCCCCTCATGAGGACTTTGTAGACAGCAATGAGGTCACTCCTCAGTCTCTTCTTCTCTAAGCTGAGCAAATCTAATATCCTCATCTGCTCCTCACAAGTCATGCCCTCTAGTCCTTTCACCATCTTTGTTGCACTCCCTTGGATATATTCTAATATTTTTATATCTTTCTTATATTGTGGAGCCCAAAACTGTGCACAGTACTTGAGGTGAGGCTGCACCAATGCTGAGTATAGTGGCACAGTCACGTCTTTCAACCAGTTGTCTACACTGTGCTTAAAGCACCCCAGGATACGGTTGACCATTTTGGCCACCAGGGCACATTGCTGACTTACTGAGCTTACCATCCATCACAACCCCCAGATCCCTTTCTGGAGGGCTGTCCCTGTAGTTGTCTGTACATCCAGGACTACACTGATCCATCTGTGGAAATACAGATTAATATAGAAAAGTAGTCCAGTAGAGGGCTTTTTTTTAATTCTTGCTCTTGGTTTCCATTAATTTGGAGATTTTAGTGACTTTCTTCTTTTCTGAGGCACAGTAAATACCCCTGTGGTACCATTGTTACATATGATAAAAACTGTATGTAGAGCTGCAAGCTCAGTACTGCTCCGGTAAGTCTGCCTCTTTGTAAGTTAACAAGAGCTAGGAAACTGAATGGGGGAGACATGTGTAGTGGCAGCAGTCCTATTTCTGGAGCAAAGTAATTTCTTCCTCAGCTGAAAGGTAGTGCTTAATGTCCACATAACATTTTCAAGGCACGAGAAGAATATCTGCCATTGTCCTTTGAGAGGACCGTGGTGAATGGATTTCAGTGCCTCTTGTGAACAAGAAGAACTGTTGTAAAATGGAATTTTTTCTGTAGCAAAGGTAATAAAATATAAAGTAGGAAAAAGGGGAGTTATCCAGATCTCTGAGTTTCACAAGATTCACAGTGGTTGTGGAAAGAAAAGATTTGCTTTGTCTGAGGGGAATCCTAAGAGTTTCATAATAAAACAGCAGAATGGGTAGACTGAACTCATCACATAGAATAGGCACCCTGAACATCAGAGTTTGTTGTTCACTGCCACCTGTGGTGCAAGATGGAAAGCGTTGGTTCTGCACATGAATAGTACTTTTTGTTTAATTATCACAGAAGTCTGCAATGCCTTGTGCTTGATTTGTAAAGCTGGGTGACCTAACGTTCAGCTGCATATTCTGTGTGAGACATTCATCTAACACCACACGTTGTTCTTTCTGTAGCCTCTTGCAGTGTGAGCATTTCCTGAGCTCCTGCCATGTGTGATAATGCAGAATGCATCAGCATGTCACATCTGGGGATCTGGATGCCCTTTTGTGCATCCCCCCACTTGTCAAAGGCTACTTACCCAGTCAAAGCCTGGGGGCATCTATTGTACAGAAAATAATAAACAGAATCTAAAAGAGGGAACTGGACTGAAAAGTAAGAACAAGAATCAATCATTTAATTGTTACGCATAAAGGGAACTCTTACTGGTTCTCTGAAAGTGTGGGTAAATTCTTGCTATGTGTTATTTGAGTGCTGAACTAAACATTTTTCATTGTGTAATCTTAGATTAACAGCTCTAAAGTTAGTCTGCAGTTCTTAAAGGCCCAGCTAAATCTTAATATTATTAAATGAAAAGAAGAAAATCTTTAATCAGTGTGTATACATAAATATGTATATATACACTATAGTATAGTATGTGTCTGTGTGTGTCTGTATATATACATATACACACTGAATGTTATATGTACATAAAAAAAAATTGGACTGGCATTTTTTTTCTATTCAAATAAGTCTTTCTCTCCCTTGTAAAACAAAGGGAGCAGACACTGTTATCTTTCACGTAGCTGAATTTGCTCAACAAATGAGGTTGGATCTAACTACCTGCCTTGTACTGCTGCCTTTAGAAAGAATAGAAATACTCCATCCATTTCAGGAAAAGGACAGCAGTTTTGCCACTGCTTTTTTCTGCCCATATGGCATTTGGATGGCTACTTAGCGTGAGTGATAACTGACCTAGATTTTTAGGGCTTCAAAACTTGTCATCTTGTCTTCTTTTTACTCCAAAGTGAGAAAGTTAGTGTAGGCACTGGAATTAAAAAGTCGTTAAAGAAAGGAAATTTTTTGATCTTGCCAATATTTCAGGACTAAGAAATTCTCTTCTGTGTTGCTTAAATTTGGATTATATTTTCATTGCTCATATTTGCAATCAGAATCAGTAAGCAATGGGTTTTTTCCCCTGCTTCTTTAATATAAACATCCCCAGCTGGTAGCCCCTCCCCTCCTTAAGCCCCATCACTAAGTGCAGAGGCCTGGCAGAACTTGCTGGTGAGGACAAAGAAGGTGGTGGGGACCTCCTGTGATCTGTGTCTGCTGTCACTGTATCACCCGCCCCATTCAGCAATGGGCCCACATTTTCCTTGGTCAGCCTTTTACCATTAATATAGCAGTAGAAGCTCTTCTTTGCACCCTTGACATCCCTTGCGAGTCTATCTGAGCTTTGGCTTCCTTGACAATAATTGTCAGGCAATGTTTTTCAATTCCTCCTTTGTAGCCTGTGCGTCCTCTCCCATGTTGTCTGATGCCTTTTCACATTCAAGCTGCGCTGTGGCCTCCTTGCTTGGCTGAGCTGGCCTCCTGATATATCTCCTCAGCTGACACAGAGCTCCCTTCCCAGGGAAAGGCGGTAACGGGTACAGCAGTGGTGGACCACTCCAGGACTATCAGCTCTTGTCTGTTACACTTTCCTGCAGCTCTGATGAGGAGATGCATGATCTGCTCGGTTGGAGGATGGAGCTGAGTGGTTTGTGCCGATCTGTCAGATTGACAGGGGATGCAGGAGCTGGAGAATGCTGCTTGTTATGTTCACACTCAAGGTGACAGGGTCTGAAAGCTCTGCTCACGGGCCATTTTGCACTTTTTGCACCTTAGCTAAACCAAGGGGTGTAACATTACAGTGTTCCTAAAGATGTAATATTCCTGAGTTTATCGTACATACAATGCGCACAGTTGAAAAGTGGAACTAGCCTTCAAATTCCAGACTTTTGCTGAGACTTATTATAGCTATCCTATCCTTGCCAGCAGGCACTCTCATAGTTACTGGGATGGGTGGTGAAGAGTGGGGGGAAGATGGGACACACTACAGGCAAAGAGTTCTAAAAATAAAAAATTTCACTTGCCTGAATAGCCTTCCTAAAAATCTTTGCTTTGAAGCCGTATTCACTTCAGAGTGCTTTAATTTGTAAAGGCAATGTGCCTGTATTTTGTATAATGGTAAATATTGAGAGTATTGGCAGGTAGTTTCAATAGGTGTGATTTATTTTTAGTAATCATTCTGTTACCTACTCTGATCTTTGTATAAAATTATGAATTATTAAAGAATAGAGCAGATTTTCCAATTTCCAAATAAAATTAGTCTTATAAATATTAACAGAAACTGTTCTGCTCATAAGGGAGTCCAAGAATTAAAAGCTTCATGGCACATAAGCAAGTACTAAGTAAAAACAAAGACAGTAAAGACATTAAAGACAGTTTAAAGTGCATTTGGGGATTTCTTTTTTTTTCTTAAAGGTGCAGAAAATTAAACTCCACATCAAACGTAGCTGCTGTTGTGTTTTGTTATAAGCACTTAAATCCTGCAGAAATTGTTTCTGTGTGGAGGAATATTTATGTGGGACAAAGGATAAGCTATGGCACTAAGTGATGTGTTAAGTACAAGTAACATTAGCACAACTCTGTATGAGAAAGGCTAGAAGTGAATTAATAGTAGTATTGTATTTTTCATGGTTGATATGGAATCAAAGTAAAGCTAAGCATGTTATTATTTATTTGATCTTTAGTGGAGCTCTTAAGCAGTTTAATAAACACAAATTACCTCTGTTCTGGGCAGAAAGCGTGGGGAAGACACCTGTTCTCTGGTACAAGGAATTCACAGTCCAAACACACAATTAACTAAGTTTGTCTTTTGATCATCCCATGTGAAAAATGAAGATAGAGTTTTATAGAGGTACATGTCAAAAATTACTGTAGAAAAGGTACACCAGCACATCTGATCAGAATATAGTCCCATAGTTTGATTATGAAAACGCTCTTAATATCTTCCCTGTAATCCCTTAAAGTACAGAAGAACTAGTAACTGTTTGTTAAAAGAAAAAAAGGAGGAAGTCCCTTTTAAAACTGACAATGTCGTGGTTATACAGAGATACTATTCTACAGACTGTTTCTCATCTAGTTACCTAACAAAGCATGTTGATATAACTTTAAACAAGAAACATGAATTTCAGGGGAATAGATAATCACAGGATTCTGTATTTGTAGATCTTTGCTTCACATGCTCACACAGATACAGTATGTTCTTGAATGTCAACTAGTCATATGCAGGAATTTGGAGTATTCTATTAAAAATAGCCTTGTTATGTTTTTCCTTTTCCATCTGCTGCTGAATTCAAGAGAAAAGAAAATTGAAAAGGGCTAAAAGGAGGAGTGCATGTAAATTAAGTTAACTCTATTAACTGGGCAAATGGAAAAAAAAATTCCAAGTATTGTTCCTCTTGCTCTTTGCTTTGCTGTTAATGTCTACTTAGTAAGATGTTTACCTGTATGCATTGAGGTAACCTCTTTTTGTCAGTCAGTGGTTAATTCCCAGTATTTCTCCCTCCTCTTGCATAACACTTTTTCATCTATATAAATATCGGAGATGAAAAAACTATCTATGTGAATCAAGCATATTTATTGATACTGAAATTTGGGATAAAATTCCCTGCAAAATGGCAAAGACATGATATTCTAAAAACTGAAGCTAAGATTTACTCCCCACCTATTTAAAAAAGTGGGGAAAAAGTGAGACAGAGTTTATAAGAGCACTAGTGATCTTCATTTGTTACTTAAGGATGACTTTTTTCTTAATGAAGCATATTTAAGAGCTGGCCTATAAACTCAAAACTAGTTCTTCTCAGTTAACTTGGTGACCTTAGGGATGCTGTGACACCTGTCACATTTAAAACTACATTAACAAATGTTGTTTTACAGAAACAGACAAGGCAACTCACTGTAAAACTAGGGAAAATTGTCTTGCAGTAAGTAATTAGATTTTCTATCTCAAGGAACAGTATTTTTTGAGCTATCAATTGAAGTGCTAATGACCTACAAGTAGGCAAAGTATGCATGTTTTATGATTTCTTGCTGGGGATATCTCTTCCAAATACATGAAGGTGGAAAAATAAGTTTCTTCTTCTGTCTGTAAATACAGCCACTACTAAGAAGTAAGATTCAGATCATCTTTACTGTTTCCTTCTTCACCTTTTTCCTTAAGATACGTCTTACTACCAAAACCTTTCCTGACGGATGAAGATTGACTCTGTGGTGTTCCCTCTGTGGCAGAACACTTAACTTTTATAGTGTACTTTTGCATTAGAAAATTAAGAGAATGATTAGATGCCTCATAGGAGTATTGTCAGGATTATCTAGCTAATATTTCCACACTCTCTGGAGGATTAAAGTTTGTGAACACCATTTTTTGTCTGGTGGTCAGATTAGTAGTTTGTCGTGGTTTAACCCCAGTCGGCAACTAAGCACCACGCAGCCGCTTGCTCACTCCCCCCACGGTGGGATGGGGGAGAGAATCGAAGGAGTAAAAGTGAGAAAACTCATGGGTTGAGATAAAGACAGTTTAATAGGGAAAGCAAAAGCCGTGCGCACAAGCAAAGCAAAGCAAGGAATTCATTCACTCCTTCCCATGGGCAGGCAGGTGTTCAGCCATCTCCAGGAAAGCAGGGCTCCATCACGCGTAACGGTTACTTGGGAAGCCAAACGCCATCATGCCGAATGTCCCCTCCTTCCTTCTTCTTCCTCCAGCTTATATACTGAGCATGATGTCATATGGTATGGAATAGCCCTTTGGCCAGCCTGGGTCAGCTGTCCTGGCTGTGCCCCCTCCCAGCTTCTCATGCACCTGGCAGAGCACGGGAAGCTGAAAAGTCCTTGACCAGTGTAAACTCTACTCAGCAAGAACCAAAACATCACTGTGTTATCAACATTATTCTCATCCTAAATCCAAAACACAGCACTCTACTAGCTACTAAGAAGAAAATTAACTCTATCCCAGCTGAAACCAGGACACAGTTCAAGTCATGTTTTTTTTTTTTTTTTCTTTCTCAGTGCTTATATTTTTTTAAGACATGAAGGACAAACTGCTTTGCTGCTAAGACTTATAAGTAGAATTAGAAGCCAAACAACAGAATTCAGCTTTTTGTATTATGGGATTTCCTTTCTGATAATTTTAAATGGAAATTGAGCCTATTTATTCCAAAGTTGCACTTACCAGAGTTATTTTTATTTAGTTTGATGCAATACTGTTACGGTTTCTGTTTTGTTTTTTTCCTTTTTCAGACATTAAGTAGCAATGGTTGGAAACGATCCTGTTGCTGGAAAAGCAAAAGGCATAGTTTGTTAGGGGTGCTCTCTATATTTATAAGAATTTCATGCAAGTGTTAAGGAATGTTCTAAACAAAAGTATGTGGTTACCCATTTTTCTTTTGTAAATTAACATTAGAACAATTAATATATTGATACCTGCATTGCAAAATATCTGTTCCAGAAGCAATGATAGTTAATCCAGTTGTGGTCATGTAGTTTTTAAGAACAACAAAATAATTTCAAGATGTTTTTAATAGTGAGAACAGAATGGCTTTTTAGAG
Organism: Theristicus caerulescens; assembly: GCA_020745775.1. NCBI lineage: Eukaryota > Metazoa > Chordata > Aves > Pelecaniformes > Threskiornithidae > Theristicus > Theristicus caerulescens. The sequence continues at coordinate 38,981,348 of CM036583.1, read as the reverse complement.
TCTGCATTTTTCCTTTATTATATTAGCAAAGAACACTACGGACTTTTCTAAGGAAGTCACATTTTAAAAGTGGCATTAATGGCGTTACTAATGAAGCAGCCTGTAAAGACAAGGAAATTCAAAGTTGAGGACAGAGGGTCATATCTCATAAGTTTCAGGTCTGGGTATTATATTCATCACTGCTGTTTTAGCCAGTTGCCGCAAAAGTCTCAAGGTATATGGCATGAATGCATATTTGGTTTGTGCTGAAGCAGCTGTGACAGAGAACTTGTGTGATCAAATTAATTCACTGGATTTTTCAAAACCCTTAGTAATGGAGCTTTTTTATTGGTTTTCTTGTATTTTTTTTCTACCTCAAAGGGTCTACGCAGATTAATTTTTAACCCAGATAATTTTAGTGACCCATTCTGCAGCATGTCCTGACAAACAGTAAGGCACAACCTGAAGGAGTATTGAACTGCAGCATAGGGCAGAAATAATAGATAGCATGGCATGGAGGCGGAGAGTGTGCTAATCTTAGATGAAGGGCCTCTTTGTCAGAAATGGTGGTTTGAGGAAAATGGACATGGAATGATATTGTAGATCTCTTGTATCTTTATATATTATCACTCCTGTAGTATCACTTGAAATTCCAAATTTCTCTTTACTTCTACTTTGACAATCAGAAACTAGATTGTAATTTTTAGGAGTGTTAGTTAACAATATGTTTCAAGAATTCTGTTGAAATGGGAAGTGACTCCACATATGCTTTGGGGGGTGAGTGATTTATTTTCTTGGGATAGATTGTTTCTAAACCAGACTTACCACTAGGCATTTGACATTTGCACACTTGTTTCTAAGAAATGCTTGTTTTGCAAGGTAGGCCTTTATTTTGTGGGATTTTTATATATATCCTTATGTTGGATAGTAATTATTGATTTGGTGTAAAATCAGTCTTCTTTCTGTTATGTTAGTTCCTATGTCCCTTTTCCAAAATGCTTTTAGGAGAGGAAGTGCTTGCTTGCATGGTTATCCTTTTAGTTTTTGCATTTCATACGCTTGTGAAATTATATTTTTTTGAGTAGCATTTGCCATTATAGTTTTATGGAAATGACCTGCTGACTTGAGTTGTTTTGATATGGTTAGCAACATGAATGCAGATTTCTCTGTCAGACAGTACACAGCTTGGACTGGCTGCATCTAAAATAAAAATGAAAGTTCATGGCAGAAATACTTGCTTTGCTCTATTAGTCACTGGTTGAGATAGTTGAGTGTAACCATGTCTAAGATGATTCACAGAATGCTTTAACATCTGATTAGCTCCGAGAAAAGAAAATCTGATTCAGGGAGTTATTTTTCCATGTTCTGAAGCAACGTATTTTGTGATGCCATTTCACTGGGTTTTTTATGTGGTATGAAGGCAAAATAGTGCTTAAGGCTAGAAGGGATGAGTGATGCTTGCCATCTGGAAGTTGTCAGAGCAGCTAAAGCCAGCCTTGCAAGCAGTACTTGGTGACCGAGTGACAACATCACGTTGGCAGAATCTGTGTAGCTAGTGAAATAACACATATATAAATACAAATGAGATGACAATTTAATGTTGAGTTAATGAACTGAACATTTTCTTGTCATTATCAAATACAACACTTAATCATGCTGTGTACTAACAAATAAGAATATTCTTGCTGAAATCTCCCAGTGCCATTTTGGTAGCAAGGTGCATTTCAGAGTGGTTACATGAGTAACGATTGAATTTCTCTGACTTTAACTACACAAGGGTTGTATTTCTGGGAGTTAATGTCAATTTCTAGTGATCTCACATGGGTGACATCAGGTGTTTTACAGGGCTTTCTGACTTTGCTGTGACTATAGTCTTTTTAATACTGTGATTTGTTTGAACATTGTTCCATTAGATTAGAATCTCATTTTGGTACCTTTGTAGCAAAAACTTGCTGCTGCTTCTCAAAAGCAGTTCCATCTAAAATCATCAAAGCTACTTACAAGCCACGCTCAACCCAGGAAAAGGCTTATGCCTTTTTGTGTTCTCATAGGATGCTGCATGTTTAGAAATAGCTTGATGTACTGCATTCTCTAACTTTTCCGTGGTGAACCAGATTAATTTGTACAACTCTGTGTGTGCAAAATGTTACTTACACATTTTAAAATAATCATGATTTGATATTTTAAATATTAATGGTGATATATATGTGAGAACCCTTCAGATATATTCAGCTGGAAATCCCACTGACTGAAGTAAAATGTCTGTCTTAATATGGACTGAAGAGTTTGACATAAAGGAAGTTTTTGTTGAATGATGATGATTGAGATTCTTCCTTGTTATTCTGGTTAATTATTTCATATCAGAATTTTCCTTAGAAACAAACAAGGGAGTAAAACATGCTTAGTTCTGGTCAAAAGATGTGTATTTGCATTAGGAGTGGCTGGTTTGGTTATCAAATTTCTAAGGGAAGGTAATCAGAACTGTATATCAAACCAGTAGGCAGACAGAGGGGCAGATCATATCGCGATATCCTGAAGACATTTTGTAGACTGGACAATCCTGCCTCTCAGTAGGACCAGGAATAGGGTATCCGGGGGACAAGGGCTAGAGTTCATATGCTACGTGCTGTGTGTAAAAATATGTACTGCAGTTAATCCATTGGATGTGCAGGTGTTTCAATTTCATAATGAACTGGAATAACAAAATAGCTACTTGTTTTTATGATGTTTTTCAGTAATCCTAGAACAAAGTCATAAATAGTCAAAGAGATTTTTAGTACATTGTATAGTACAAGTACTATGGGTTTAAGTGACAGTGGTGAATTGATGCAGTCAGAAAGATTAATTTTATCATGTAAGAGGTCCCTGTGGAAGAAGAATCAGCACATTATACCACAGCCTTCCATGAAGCTACATCCAGTCCTAGACGTAGGTTATGTAATTAGTGCAGTTAAATCATAATATGTCTAATGTAATCTAATTCAAAAGGCAGTAAAGAATAGGTTGAAGGCAGAGCTGTCAGCAGTTATGTTTATAACTGTAAAATAAAAGTGGCAATGCTTTTCCAAGCCTGACTAGCTGCTGTAATCTGGCTTTGCATAAACAGTGTTGCTGACTGTACTACTAAGGTAAGTATTTTTATAGAGGATGAATTGTATTATATTTTTTTCAACCTACCCAGAATCTACTTTCCGTATTTGTCAGCAAACATCCACTGATTATATATTTTTAATTAATACATTATATAGTAATTTCTTTTTGAGAAAGTCTGAGTAAAGGGTAGCAATAAGCAAGCAGTAAAGAAAATTCTAGAACTTATTCGGCACCAAGTGTCTGTGCCTTTGTACCTGTTAGCTGCACTATTTTTGCAGTTTGTGATCGTAAAACAGGAAGTTATTAGCCACCAACATTCCCACACAATGCACAATAAAATTTCATTATCTTGTTGTATGGTAATTTAGAACATGCTTTTTTTGTGTCCTGAAACCGCGTGTGGGTTCTGTCATCAGAGGATGCTGTGGAGTACTGAGGGCCATACGTTAGCAGCCTTTTTCTTGTTCCACTTGAACTAACCCACCTCTGTGCAGGATTACTCTGAGCAACATCAAACCTACCATGTCTTCTGAACTCATCTGTTGTGTCTGGAAACCAGAATGAGGCTATGCCTTTCTACACTTAGATTACATTGTGTTATGCTTTATTTCTTCACTTTAAATGCTTAAAAAGGTGCTAAAATTAAGACCCCATGTTCCTCATGGAAGATAAATGCCAGAGATTGAAAAGAATTCAGCTGTACTGTACATTTGGCTTCTACTTAATGTAATGAGTACATAAGAAATACAGATGGAGTGGAACAGAGCTTTCCTACCTCTTTGCCTATATACTTGGACATTGGAGTTAAAATCATCTCTGGGGATGTGTTAAGTAGTAGACTGCCTTTTCCTCCTCATACAGTTTTGCAGACCACTAGATCTTTCCTGATGATTGCTGACAAATCTCATTTTGGATTTGCAAAATATGTCTTAGAGTTCACAAGCCATCTCAGTGTTTTGTGTAAAAATATTTATGCTTTGATAGTCTTCAAAATGACATACCTGGAGTTACTACTCTCTATTTGTCATCTCTGCAAAATCACATTTTGTTCTTGTTCACATAAAAAGATGTACTGTTGCCTCTTGATTCCGTGCCAAAAATTACACCGTTATCTTAGGGTGTTGTGTGCCAAAATGTATCATGAATCATTGCTGAGCTGCATGAGGTAAAGGAGAGGTGAGTGGTACAGCATATCCTTCCTGGTTGCTACTGGTTTTTCTCCCTCCATTTAGCACTGCTGTTATAGAAGATATTTAGCGCAGTTGCTGCCTGCTAACAGTTTGGTTTATATTACTAGATGCAATCACAGCTTCTTTTAGTTCATGTTTGCATATTGACTTGAACTGCATTTCCTTTTAATGGCAGTGTGCCAGACTTCATCATGATGTTACTGACTAGAAACTTATGACAGTACATGTGCATGAAAGAAGAAAGGGAACTCACCTACTGACAGAGGCAAAAATGGTTGGTAGAGCTAGAAGAGAAGGCTGGTTGGTTAAGTCATGCTTCAAAAATAAAACTGCCTTTGCAGTTTAGATAGGCTCTATTTAGCCTAATAAAAGAGAGATGCATGCTTTTTGTACCCATATCCCATCAGTTGTTCATGAGAGGGTGGTAGCAAATGCTTTTTTTGGCATTTGAAAGTTCTCCAAGAATGCGTTCTCAGTTATAAACAGGAGGTGGAGGCGAGGTAGAGAGTAGTCTAGGCAAAAATGCTCGGTAAAGTCTGGAACATGCATTAGAGGTGACTTTAAAAATTGCTGTAGTTCATAAGTATATGGTAGAACTATTAACTGATTATTTGCTATAAGTAAAAAAGATGCTGACTGGACATACCTTCCTTGGCTACAAAATAACATTGTGTTACATTTCAGCTATGCATCTTTCTTTTCCACTTGTAACAAAAGTATTGAGCTAATTAGATAACTAGCACTTTGACTTATGTGGGGTAGTAAAAGATTTTTGTTTAATTATAATTTCACACATTTTCCTAATAAGCGAAACTTGTGCTTTGAAGGCCTATTTTTACTTAGGTTTTCAAAATGCTGCTGTGTAATCCATATTGTATGTAGCCTTTTTTTGTTTCAGTACAGCCATTTCTTCTTTGTTGATAGGTTCTAGAAAGTTTTAAGATCATGGATTACAGTCTGCTACTGGGAATCCACATACTGAACAGTAACATGAAGGAGAAAGAGGGAGAGAGTTCCCAGAGCGCATCGGACGTGAAACGTCCTGGAGGGCAGAAAGTTCTCTATTCCACAGCCATGGAGTCTATACAGGGCCCTGGGAAGTCAGGGGACTCTGTCACCACAAAGACAACAAACACGTAAGTGCCATAACCTGCTCTTAAGATTACTCATAAAACTTACCCATCCTGTTTCTTCAGTCTTTGCCACTTGGTACTAAGAGGCAAAACATTCAAGAGTACACTGCATTTCAGGAATTGAAAGCTTAAGCCTTCCCCCCGCTGCCTCCCCCCCCCCAAAAAAAGCTGGACCATCAGGATTTCCTGCAGAGCAGGAAATTAAAACGTTGATTAGTAGATTGATCATCTTCAAATACATGATAGCAAATTTGGTTAGTTCAAAGTGACTTATGTATGCAGAAGAGATGTTATGAGACAGCTGTTACAAGAGTCCCAAGTATAATCTAATTTTAACTGGAAGCAGCCTTATGAGCTATAAGCAAAAAATATTTATTAATGTTGAAATGGATATTCCTACAGTGGTTATTTTCATTTCAAAGTAGTATACTCGATATGTGGAACTGTATCATCAACCACTGAAGTGCAGTCATATCCATGTACAATATTTCCTGAGATTAAGAATTGCTGCTTTCCTTTTATTTTTCTATCTAGCAAAAACTGCAGTAGAAATGTAAGTATATAGATGATAGTTATTCTATTGTTTCCTTTGAAATACAGTCAGTGTTAGCGAGAGCATTATGTTCACCATTCTTTCTATGGAATCAGTCCTTCATTATAATGAGGGTTTAATTTCAAATTAAGGATTTACCCTTCTCCTGGTTCTCAAGGGAGCTGTCTAGGTAAATACAAGTAATGATATAGAAACCTGTGCTTAAACCTACAGCAAACAAATGGGAAAATTATGATATTTAGCATTTAAGAGAGTTTCCAGGTGTTCAGAGCTCTAGAATTCTAGACCTGAATTTCACTCAGTTTTTACAGCATTACTCACATTGACACAGAAGATGGTGAATGCTCTTGTATGGTGGCAGAGGTGTTGCACTGGCAGTTCTGGGGGTGTTGGCTTTTGGTTTTGTTTTTTAACTGAAAACCAAAGCTGATTATATACGTCATCCAAAAAAGTCCCTGTGGTTATTATGTATGGCAACCCACCGTGGGCTCCCACATCACTTGAGCTAATGTAGTGCTGCCCAGATCCTGAGCAGTGTAGTACCGCTGCTGAAAGCCTACTGCAGCAGCTGAGTCCTTCCTTGGGCCCTTGCACTATCTCGTCTCTTGTGTTGACATAACTGGTGGTGTGGCAAACCTCATTGAGGTGGATGAAAATAAGCTAGGTCTTACAAAAAAGACCCCTAGGTCAGGCTTCTGCTGTGGTCCATTTTAAGGCCATACAAGCATGAGGGTGAGAATGGATATCCAGTAGCAGTAACTGCTGCTTATACTGTATGGAATCTATAGTCATAGCTTCCAGGAAAAGCTGAGAGAATATAGTTTTGTAAACCACTTAACACTTCTTAATGTCTGACCTGTTAATTGAGCTGGAGTTTACGGTAATGGGGTTTTACAGTAATTTAAACTCCACTTGTTCTTACATGGTTTCCTTTGTGCCTAGAATAATAAAAAACCTTCCCCACCCCCCAAAAAAAAGGTTGAGTAGATGGTAGCCCTCTTTTGTCAGGGGAAGGGACTGCTGTGCTTTAATGGTAGAATGGGGAATGTACTCTCAACTATGTCTTTGATAGCTGTTTCAGTTGTGCATTACTTGTTTCTCAAACTGTTAAAAAAGATTTGGAGGTATTATATGTGTTGCATCTTCAGTCTCTTTTTCTTCTGGTTTTGTAGTGGGTCTGTCAATGCCAAGAGAAGCTGACAAATTGAAAATTGGATTTCAGTTTCTGGTTCTAAAAACAATGGACCCTTTTTTTCTAGATGGTGGAGTAGGAAGAGATGGTTTTAGGATGAGCATTGTGTTCTTTAAGGCCATGGCTGAGTAAATATCCTGAACCAAGTGGAGATCCAGGCAGTCAGGCTTCTCAGCTTGATACTGTTATTTTTTCTGTCACTAATCTGTCTGTAAAGAAATTTTGGAAAAGCGCATAGTTAATTTTTAGTGAAAAATATACCAAACAACTTTTTCATACTTGGAGTAATGTGCAGGCTCTCTACAGTTTTGTTACATATGATCAATAAAGTGACAAAATTCTCCTTTAGCTAGGCAAAATTATTTCTTTTCCTTAGTAATAAACTCATATATACTTTTTTCCAATTATCAGATCATCTAAATATTTCCAATTCTATCTAGAAGTTATCCTAAAATAATCTTTGTTTATAATGGAATGTTACCACTGGATCCCAGATACTTTAGGTTTGCTATTTAAAATCAACTGTATGCTAGGGGACTCACATTTGACTGAATTTGCACTGTGGCATCTAGCTTTAATGTTGTGCCTGTTTCTTTGCGTTTCCAAGTAGATACAGTTCACTGCTAACTGATGATGAGAGAGGTCTTAAAAGATAATCTAACTATGTTTTTGTTGTTTCTCTCAGAATGGGAGGTATTCCAGCTAAAAGCCATAAAGGAGAAAAGCTGCTTCTATTTATGGGTATTATTGATATTCTCCAGTCTTACAGGTAAGTTGAATTTCAAGTTTTTATCGAATAAGCTATTCTGAAATTACTTACAACCATGGAAACTTTATAAAGCAGTTCTGATTTTGTTTTACATGCTTAGGTTAATGAAGAAGCTGGAACATTCTTGGAAAGCTCTTGTTTATGATGGGGTGAGTAGATTTTATTATTTTTTTTAAGTGCTGATATTTTAGCTAATGGAACTTTGACTTACGTTGACCAGGAAAGAGCTAGCTTCAGTATATTCATAGTCTGCCATCACCACATGGTTGCTGAAACACGCTGTTGCTGAAATCTTTTATTTTTTTTATTGCTCTGATTTTATTTGTTGATCTTTCAAAAAGCAGCTAAAATGATCAGCTTGTCCTTGTAACCTACACAACACAGTGGCCATTTAGCAGGACATTGATGAATCTGTAACTGAAAAATGTACATAATGTGAAAAAAAGCATTTGAAATGCTAGGAAGACATTGCAGAATATGGCTGTATAATTCATAACTCATAATTTCATAAATCAAATACTTAAAAGTTCTTCAATTAACCTTTAAAAAGGAAAAACTTGTTAGGATTCACTTGTTTTGAGTATGCCTGAAATGTATGATATAGTTTACCTGAGGTGTCTGCCTTCTTTCTTGACAATTTACTTGTGATTTACTTATGGAAAATGTGACTGAGACCTTTTTCAATCTTGTAGGACACTGTTTCAGTTCACCGACCAAGTTTTTATGCAGACAGATTTTTAAAGTTTATGAGTACAAGAGTTTTCAAGAAAGTTCAAGGTAAGAAACTTGTGACTTTTACTCTTTTAGATATTTTTATAATCATTCCTTTATAATGCTCCTGTCTTGGCAAGAAAAGAATCCTTTCTTCAACATCATGTAGCACTTATATTGCCAGAAGTTGAGTTTCTTCACTGGAGCTAATGGGCTTGTATTCTAACAGTAAAATTACAGAGAATTATTTGCTATGTATTTTTTGTCACATCACGGGCATCTGAAGGTAAAACAGGTTCCTTCATATTAACATTGATACAAAGAGAAATTTCATGATCTAATGATGTTTCTAGTCCTGCATCTGTTATTCGTAGGAATACCGCCATTGATTTTAATTTTTTTAATTTGCAAAAGTAAAGATTGTTTACATACCACTTCCTGCATGTTTGAAAAGATAGGCATTCTTCCCTTTGATACGGATTTCTTCTGTGCTTTATCAAGGAAAAAAATCAGAAGTTGGATATTAAAAAAGTCAAGCTGGTCTATCACTCCCCTCTGCAACTGAACAGTGGGAGAAAAATATAACAAAAGGCTCATGGGCTGAGATAAGGACAGAGAGATCTGTCCTTGAAAAATTAATTTTCCTTTGGAAATTAACAGGGGAAGTTTAGCTGTTGTTCAAGAATACACATCTTGAACATAAGTTCAGATGTTCATGTCTACCTTGTATTATAGTTCCTCCAGGTGTCATAAGTATATTCTTATTGCACAATTAAAAAAAAAAAAAAAGAAAGTTTAGAGACTCTTCTTCTTACAGGCTTCTTCCATCAAAAGTTGAGATCAGGTTTTATTTTTGCTAAAATTTCTACCACTGGAAGTCAATATTTTTCAGACTGTACTGGCTTTTGTTGCTGTGCATTTTGTCTGAAGATAATATAACTTTTCTGAAGACCAGTATCCAACTGTTTTTGGAAAGAATCAAATTATTTGGAGTGAGCTTGTGAAACTCTGACCCTGTCCACAAAAACCAATGTTAGAGACATGGCAGATTAGAACAACATACGTGATTAGGTCTAAAAGTGCAAGAAAAAAGAGGGAAAACTGATAAAGAAGAGCAACAAGAAATCAGAAAGGTAAGTGATAAGTACAGAAAAAGAATAGGATAGACTGATGAAAAGAGAAAGCTGAGAGTAGCTGAACTAAAAAAAAATAAGAAAAGAGATATTTTAAGTAGAGTGAAGGAATCTTTGGAAGAAAAAGAGAGAATTTGAATTAACCCTAATTAGTGATTCCTTATATGCATTATATGTTGTGACAGCTATTCAGGAAAACAGGACTTTTGGAGAGTCTTATAAATATTAATGAATTGATGGATAATTCCTCTATGAGTTGGTCATGCTACTGAAAGGAAATTCAGTCTGAAGCATCGCAAGTGCAGAGGAGGATGGTGATGACCACTGAGATATATTCAGTGTGTGTGCAGTGAGGAAGGCTGTAGGGAAGACTTGATAAATATACCTGCAAGGCAAAGATGATTGCTTGGGGTTCACTGTGTCCCAGGCTGCTCTTTGGGGAAAAGCTGTTCTGGTTATCTGAGCAACAAGGGTTTTTTTTTAACAATTATGACAAGTGGTATAAAAACCTTATAATAAGACATACAAATCAGCTGGTTTAAATAGTATGCATCCATACTAACTTACTGCTTTACTGCCAAGTTATTTTTTAAATCCATGGAGGTGCTGAAATTACACTTTTTTTTTTTCAGTAAGATAAAGGATGTTTCTGCTCAGCTTCTAGGAAACTGTTTTGTGAGGTTTCAAGGCTTTTTATAAAGCAGAGTTCTTGACAAATAAATATAAATTGACTGGCTAGAACTATGTAGTTTATAGAGGAACTTATACTCTAAAATGGATCCTAATTAGCAGTTTGATAATCCTACTCGTGGAACTGTATTTGGTTTGGAGTTGAATGTCAAAATGTGGAATGGACATTTGGCTCAAATACTACAGAAGAAGTATTGAGCATATGACATTGTATCAAACTGATAGAAGGTGTTTTGTAAATACTTTCTTGACCAGTGTTATGCTGGTCCCTTAACATTGTCATTAGTTATCTGGAGTGAGAAACAAGTCTGTGTAGACAGAGGTAGAACAAAATACAAATGAAGGATAGAACTAAATGAGATTTAAGTGAAACAATGACTACAAATACTAGCCCAAGTTAACACCTTAAGGTGTTACATGTTAAATCCTTCAGAAAAGGATGATTAATATCAAAATAAAAGAATCTGATGTAATATGATAAAATATGAAGCAAAAATTCAGCTGAAAGGAGGAAGGAGCCTCCTGAGACTCTGATCTCTTAAACCCTGGAATAATTTTGCCAGAGAACTGGTGGGAGCTCTGTTGTCTGAGACAATACTCAAAGGAACTCGTCTGCACTGATAGAGAGTAAGGAGTCGACAACTTGATACTTCTGTCTGTTGGACAAAGTAAATGTCTCGTGCAGCCATATGTGGTTCCTGAACATTTGAGTCTTTTTTTCAGTTCTTTCTAATTCTGACTGCTAGATTTATGTCAGCACAAAACACAAGCCATTCTGTATTTGAAAACTACAATGTACAATTAAGGACATCATGCCTAATTTTCTCTCTAATCTTAATTTGTCTGTCTCATTTTTCTAGGCTATTAACCTGTCTTAATATCCCACTCTTATTGATCTGCTCTGCATACAAGGCTATTAATCTACTTTTACACGGATTAATGGTTCACATGCATTGTCATTCTTTAGTAAAATAAAGAATAGGGACTGTTCCTGCCTTCAGGGACATTGTTTCTAAACGTCGAGTGAGACATTTCAGTTTAAACTCTTAAGCCCTGTTCTGAATGTGTGCTTTTTGCCCTAGTGCACAGAACAAGCCTCCATAAATAACAATAAAAACATAATAAGCATATTCAGCCTCGGGCAGAGGCTAGCTCAGCAGCTATCTACTATGTTGTTTTTTAACAATATCCTGGAGCTATGCATCTCTCTCTTCTTCAGTTTTTAGCCAAGTGGCTTTAATGCTTTTAATTTGAATTTTGTAGTAGAGCACAATATGAACTATTGCAGTGCATCTGAAGTAACCTTGCAGCCGGTGCATGGAGGTCAGCAGCTGGTAACTCAAAAATGCTAAATGAACTGGCTGGTGTCCTTCTGGAGAAGAACTATAAATGGGGTCATGGTTCAGTAGTAGTGGCAATGGTCAGATCCTAGATTTTCACCCAAAATGCCATTTTAAGTAGGTGGGCCCTGGTAAGAATTATAAAAGGGATGCTCATACCTGAGTGTACAAGCCATCAACATTTTGGAAATGTTCATTTTACCCAAAGATGATGTTTGGCACATGTTGCTGAAGTGGAAATTCTGCAGTAGCACATACATCATTATACAGCAGTAGTTCACAGCTCAAGGAAGTGATCATAACCCATCAGAATACTCCAAATGTCTTTTCTTTTTTTCCTGTCTTCTGTTTTTTTTTCTCTGATTCATTCTATCTCTGATTACATGGATTGATACTCCGTAGGAGATTTGTAACTTAGTGATGTCAAAGTTGGTTAACTGACTTGATTTTTTTTGTCCTATGAGCAGTAAGAAACCCCAGAAAAAGACAAAAGTATTTCACTCATAAATGAAATAATAATGCCTTTGGCTCTAGTTTTAATATACTATTTGGTAAGTGGGTTTGTATCTGGATGTGTTCTTCGTCTGTATTCAGAAACTTGAGCTTTGTAGACAGCTTGCTTTTCTATATGCTGTTAAAGATGTGCAGGGAGATAAGATGAGATCATTCAACATCTATATTCATTTGGTAATGCAGCTTTAAAGTCTTCACCTTCAAAGAAACGGTGCAATTCCATCGCAGCCCTAAAGGCAACATCACAAGAAATAGTGTGTGCCGTTAGCCAGGAGTGGAAGGATGAAAAGCATGGCATTCTTGCTGAAGGACAAAGCTACGCCAGCCTTGATGAAGAAGGTAATGTCTCTCAAATCAACAGCCTAAACAATGTTTTTAAAGGAATTTAGTACAAGCTCTAGAAGTCTCTTTGAAGAGATACAGACTTCGCCCCTTTCAGAGCTCATCTGCAGCTAGGCTCAAAGGAGAACCAGCCTCCTAATCCCATCTGAAAACTGGGCACTGATAGTGTAAGACCAGTCCCAGAACTTAGAAGAATTCATCAGATATTCATATGACAGTTTAATATTTGACCTTGGGGTTGCTCTGTATTCTGCTGAACGTGCTGGCTAGCAGCTGAAAATCACCTTGTAACACAAAAGAGCGTGGGTATGGGCACATGAATATTACAATCTCATCAATTCAAACATGTTAAGAAGCTTCAAGAAGCTGTTGAAAGCACTGTGTGACTCCATACACTTGATTATGGGATTTGATTTGAAATTAAATCTGTTAATGTTGTTCTTTATTTTTGTGTACTTTATTTTATGCAGTACTAGGTTCACGCCACCGGCCGGATCTAGTGCCGAGCACTCCATCTCTGTTTGAGGCGGCTTCCTTGGCAACCACAATTTCTTCTTCTTCCTTGAATGTAGATGACCATTATCAGTGTGATCAACCTATGCTCTATTCTAGCAGGTAAAGACTGTATATGTGTAGAGGATTCCCCACCATTTTGCTAAAAGTCTGATAATGTGTGCAATGGAAGGAGGCTCTGCGAAGGAAAAAGCAGAAGGGGCAAGTGTATCTGTAGCTCAGCCTTGAGCCTCTCCGGTAAAGGAGAGGTACCATAAGCCCATAGGAATTGTTATGTATTTGTTTGTTATTATATGTATTATCACACAATAGAAAGCATAAACACAGCAAAAATGTTATAATATACTTTGAATTTTTTGTCATGCTCCAAAACTAAACTGGGCATTAAAAACTTGCTTAGGCCTTAGTCTGTGCCATAAACTACAATACATTAAGATCAGGGTAGGAAATACTTGTTGTAACTTGGTTGTAGCCTAGAACAGCTGCAGAAAACTGGGCAAAGGGACCTAATTTCAAGTTGATCTTTATTCTGAATGTACAGTGCTGAATGGTCTGCTTTAAGTTCTTTCAAAATGACCATTTTCTGAAGTTAATTTCTATGAAGCTTCACCCGTGGGTGTGATTAGAGCCTGTCTAATTTTAACCCAAGAAGGATAAAAACAGAAAAGTCTCAAGAAAAGTTGTGTAGATGCTTGTGAGCTAACTTGAGTGTGATTTGAGTTGTGTTTGAATGTACTTAAGCCATGGCTGTCCAATACCATGCTTATGCCAGTAAGTCTTGCTGGGAGATCGTCTGTGTGTCTGCCTGTACTCTGCCTTGTACACCTGAAGTGTGCTGTGCTGTGTTGTCTTGCCTGTTTGTGGATCTCTTTACCACATGTACTGCAGAATAGCCATTTCTTTATCTGTTTTTGTCAAGAAGAGCAACCACTGTGAACTCAAGCATCTTGAATTTTGTTTGGAATAATTTGGAATCCTGGATTACACAGCGTCTATATAAACTTGATAAGCTTACTCATGTGTCGAGATGTAGTTCTCTACTTTAAGCTGCATGTTGTCCAAAAGGATCAAGTTATTTTAAAAGCAATCTTGAGGCAGTAGGATTTTACCTCCTATTAAAATTTGACCCACTGCATTTTCATAAGAAGTAAAATGACTTGCAGAGTTACTTGATCAAAGTGATATTTGCAGGTTCCATTTTCATTAAGTTGAAATAAATCTCACCGATGTGGCATCTTCCAGAGGTCTGATGTTTTGCTATAAAAATGTGGAATGAGGTATGCTTTGGTGTGTAACAAAAGATGAAGTTTTAGCTACAGAACCACCACAAGTTGTCCCAAAATGCATCTACATAAGCTTTAGGAAATAAAATTACTAATGAATACACATTAGTAGAAACGGAGCTCCTTCAATTCAACTTCTGTCAGTCTTGTCCAGTGTGTGACAAAGTTAGCTGCAGGACTTTAATATTCCATTCAATATTCTCTTACCAAGCTTTAGCTTTGCTAGAAATAAGGTTCTAGAGTACTGGGGTTTTTTTTTATTTGCTTTAAGCATCAAAAAACTACAGAACTACTTTGTATTAGCATCAATTAGCAAAGGAGAACTACAGAGTTGCCTGGATAAAGAGTTCAGATTCACTGCAAATAAAACATTTCAAATACTCTTTACTCTCCATAAATTAATTGTAGACAAAAGCTATGAGTAAATCCATGATATTGTCCTGTAGAGATATTCCAAAATAATTCTAAAATAAATAAGGTTTTTAGCAGATCTACACTTTGTATGTTTAGACTTGTTTACTCTCCAGTTTTGTGATTCAGTCAATGAAATAACCTAAAATGTAGTACATGTTGTCAGTTATACAGTTACCCTGCATGTCCTTACCTTACAAAATCAGATTGGAACTGTAGTGTCTGCAGTCCAGGTTTGCATACTTTCAATTCATCGGGACAACAGGACACGTTCTCTAACACAGCAGACCTTGCACCAGCATTCATAGATGTGTGGCTCTCTCCATGCCTTGTGTCAAAACAGAAGACCTTGCCCCGTAGCCAGGGGATCTGCCACAGGGGCTGACCAACTAACATCTTCGCTGGTCTAGATGTATCCTCTTCAGCTAGAGCTCAGTGGCAATTTTTTCTCCTGACCAAGTGCTGGTTCATGTCACAATCTCAGTATGTACGATTCACAAGGATTAGCTTCCCTGTCATAGCTAGCAGCTTTCTTTTAGGATTTAAGAAAGCTGCTAAGCGTGCTCACTATTAAACCAATTTCCCAAGATAGTTCTGGGCCCTTGCAGTTTTGTACCCACCTCTGTTTTCAGCAGCAGTGCAGGGAGGTCCTTACTTTTTCATGGCACTAAATAATATATCCAGCTGAATTTTTATGTATGTTTTTATGGTACATTGGAGGAACTTCAGTCCTCCCATGAGAAAAGCTGTCAGGGAAATAAAAATACCAAAAAAACCAATGCTACAACAATGCATTGAGTTGTAGATGTCTTAAATTTTTCTCGCTGTAGTTCTGCTTTTGAGTATTACAAAATGTTGTGATGCAGGACTCATCGCTTTGCCATTTGTCTCTGATAAACAGAAAGCCTGGAGCAGTGTTTGAAACAAAGCCTGAATGAATGATTTGTTTACAAATGTGAGCCTGCTTTCAGTCTTTAAATATGTAATTGACTGTGACATTCTCCTTCAAGTTATTTAATAGAACTACAGTTTGGCATCTTCTTCATCAGGCTTTTTCCTCCTCCTTCAGAGTGTCCTGGCACAAAGTAGAGAGTACACAGATCTCCTTGTAACCAGTCAGAAATCTCTGGTTTAGGGTAATAAAGGGAGATAATCCTGTGTATGTAGTAATAATACAGTATCTGTACAGTTCCTTGACTCCCATTAATGCTAACGAGCAGTATGTGCCCATACCAGTGAGAAGACAGATGCTGTTATTTGCCTCATTAAAAAGAGAGCAGTAATACTTTGGATACCTTGAGGCACATGCTGTATTTTTAACTTTGTTTTTTCAGAATTATCTTCTGTTTCTATCAACTATGAATATAATTGTTCTCCAAAGAGAGGGAAATGGCACTTTATATGAGAAAGGAGCTCAGCACCATCTCTCCTTGAAGGTGCTCCGCACTTGTGGTAGGAAGCAAGGAACTGCTGCCAATGTGGTTAAGCAGACAGAGGTGATGTGCTGAGCCGGAGCCAGCTCCTGAGGCTGTATTGTGTAAGGAGGGTTTATGTAGACCTGGCTTGATACAGATTAGAACTAGCATAACTAATTGGTAGATAATGCAGCATTTAGGGACTTGTGTTTAAAGCAAAAAAGAGAGACTGAGCAGCAGTCGTAAACATACAGCTTATTAAGAGTGTTTTTCCAGACTGCTAGCTGATTATTTTTCACCAAGCTATTTCTCAGTCCTTGAAGAGTTAGAGGAAACTCAAGGTGTTACCCAGGCAGTGTGAAGAGGAACCGGTAAAAGTACTGAATGAAGGAGTAGTGGAGAGGGGAAAATGGCTGTATTTTTCACCAGAAGAGGAACTTTATCTAAAAAAGGGAAATAAAAAGGAAAAAATGGACAAATGTGACACGTTATTCAGCAAATGTAGGCTTTCTTGTTTGTCAGAAGACAGCTGGTTTCTGTTCCATGAAGCTGTTTCTCAGTCAAGTGGTTCTGTCATAAGCAATGTCAAGTATTCATTTAGTAAGAGAACAGAATTGACAATTTATTGCTTCTATTAAAATTTTCAAAGATTTTTTCCAAGCCTCCTCAAGTAGGTTTGTATTTGGAGCAGAGATATTTCAGTACATAAAAGGTCTGTTTTCCACTAGAATGTGTGTTCAATTTTGAGTCCAAATACACTTCTTTGAAAGGGTTTATTTGCTTTATCTTAGGAAATGTAATACTTACATATGAGGGATTATTTTTATAGCAGAGTGATAACAGATTTTTTTCCCCCTCCAGGTAAAGTTTTCCTAATAAGTACTGATGAATTAAATTAAAGATGACAAATCTGAATGTTCTGAGCAGTATGACTGTTGTCTCAGTTGATGTTGCTTTTACAATTGCAAAGAGCTGAAGGAGGTTAATGCCTTTACAGGTGTTTCTAGACATGTTTTAAACAGGAGTTTCAAGATACAACAGAAAGTCTCTTTCCAATATGTCTTTCAGCAGGTTTCATGGCTTCCAGTCAAACAAAACCCAAACAAAAGCCCATGGTGCATAAAGGGGTAGTTCACCTCTCTGTCTTTAGAACAATGTGAAGATACTGCAGGTTATATAAGGAAGATTACTGAATTCTTCTGATATGTTTGAGCTTAGGAAAATAATTATATAAAATCTAATTCTTGTTTTTCTTTATGTATTCTGTACCTCCTTTCTCTCAGATGTGTATGTAGTATGGACCTCTGCCTTGTCGTTCCTCTTCTTTCTGCTTTTCTGTATATTTTTCAGTTGTTTGTTTGCCTTACCTTTCCGTTGCTGTTTTTTGGTGCAGACTGCTTGAAATTTTTGAAGGCTTTGAGGGGTTGTGGGTTTTTTTTTCCCCTCTTACACAGTCAAAACCTCCTGAAACATCCAAGCTTTGAACTGAAATGTCCCATGACTTGATATTCTATCAAACAACCTTTTCAAAGACAGCTTAGAAAATAAAAGTAAAATCTTCTGCTGTTTTTTCAGTGGAAGGGATTTGTAGGTATTAGTTTTCCTATTGTAAGGAATACTTAATCACACCTTTTGCCAGTCTGGTTTTCTATGTAAACAAACTTTTTGTGTCGTAAGTTTAAATGTTCTGTCTGTCCACCCACCACCCTCAGCTTCTGAAGGTTAGACAAATTTGTGTGAATCTGATTCAAAGAGGATTAAATTCATGCAAGCTTCATGAAAATAAGCAGCTAGGTGGTGGAAAAAGACTTGAATGTTCTAATGCTAAGAACAGATGCACTGAGACACCAGGGGAATCCCCACAGGAAAGAAAGAAAATTTGACTATGATTGAAGCGACATGTAATTGTGGCTTAAAGTAAAACAAGGCTTTCCCAGTTCTCCTGTGATGGAATTGCTTTTGCTTCTTTTTTCTTTTTTAATTAAGAATCAAGATAAAATAGACTGCTTTAGCAATAGGAGGACAACAGCACAGTTGAGCACACTCATTGTGGCTGATCATTACTGAATGGGAGAAAGTAACTGTAAAAATGGGGGGGGGTTTGCCTGGCTTTTCTTTCTTTTTCAATCTAAAAATAAAGGATAAGAACTCAGTGCACTGTTGAAATTGTACAAAACCTATGTTCCACTGAGGTGTTCTTTATGATACACCATATATATAAGGATTTCTCTTGTTCTCTCCTGTTCCCCCACCCCACAATTTGTCTTTGCCCTAGCAGAATTCTGCATTAAAACTGGTGATTAATGCAGCTATGATGATGCTGTTGCAGAAATTTGAACTTTTAGTTACCAACTGCTGACAGCATGTGTGTTGCTGTTAAGAGATTAATTACAAGTTTTTTTTTTTTTTACTCTTTTATGCAGAAGTTCCATGTACATGTCATTTTCAGCTCAGTTATTTAATTTGAAAAAAGGCTGTCATTTTTAAATCTCATTAATGTGCTGGTAGAAGCTGTATTTTGTTGTATCTGAAGAGCTTTGTATGCTTTAAGGTGCACTGTCATTCTTTTTTTTTCTTCCTATTATAGGAGTACAGCTGTAGTAGTTAATAAGATATATAAATACTAATGCATAATGTCTAAAAGTGTTCAGGGGTACTTAATCAAATAAACAATTCATGTTTATTTCCTTATCCATTATCTTCTGTTGGTACAACAGTACTGTGACAAGGTTAACAGAGCAAGAAACTTAGCAGAAAAGCAGATTGAAGAATAGTGGTTTAAAGAGCATAACACTGCTACCTGCAGTCCTGAAGAAGCATCAAAAAAAAGCATTGTTGGACAAAAGACTAATATGTATTTCATTTAATATTACAGTTTGATATTTTCCTAATGATATATGCTTGCATTAGAAAAAAACAATGCCATCTAAGTGAAGAGAATTCCCCCCTCTCCAGTGGTGTTGGAAGTTAATACTTGGGTTTATTGTAGTTGGTTTATGAAGTGTTTGTGGAAGTAGAAGAGATGGTTTGCCATTAGCATGAGTGTAGTAGCACAGACACCCTCTCACACTCCTTCACTTGAAGCAGCATTTAGAAGATCATTCATATCTATTGTTTTCTCAGGTCTGTAGTTTTGATGTTTGTCAACAGCGTTAATGAAATATTACAAGGGAGTTTGACTGTGTCTGACCTACTTTTTTTTTTTTTCCCCAGACACATGTAATTTATAAAAATGAAATGCAAGGTTGGGGTTTAGAGGTGATACAATATTTCTACTTTGTAAACATTAGACTAATTAATGCATTTAGTTCAACAGGTCCGTAAATACCTGTTGTCCCTGTTCACAGTTATAGGTATGCAGAACGGATTTTCTGCAACAGTTGGTATTGAGTTGTACTTAGAACAATAGTTTTACTGCTCATTTATCCTACAAGACATTTTTCTGACTTCTATATGCAGAGATTTTAAAGATCAAAACTCATTATGCAATGAGCTGATCATTTTTTCAAAAGCTTATGTAAGAGTTTTCAAACAGACTGGACATTGTAAATGCACTGCTATTTAGAGGATAATATTCTGTGGGATATGCTACAGGAAAGCATATTTGACATCCAAAGAGAGACATCAAAGCCTATTTTTATTACAGCTCTCCACAACAGGGGGGAGAGAGTGGCTCATTCTAATTTATGGCTGTTGTATGTTGGCACTATCTGAAAGAAGCTGATAATTATATTCCTACAAGAGCTGTTCTTCACACTGCAGGAGAAAAAAAAGAAAGCCAACCACCAAAACCAAAATATAGCTCAAACTTCTGCTTTGGTCAGTTGTTACTACCTGGCATTGTTTCTGCCATTCTTCAAAGGCTATGCAATGACTTGGAAAGGAGACTGAAGAGTTCTACCTGTCCTGCAGGCTGCCTTGCAAGTAGACACATTACGATGAGGCATATTTGTTTTTCCATGAAGAAAACAGAAGTCTCTTATTTCTAAAACTGTCACTTCAGTTCAGTATAAATAAAATATGAAGGACAGAAATAGTAATTAAAATTTGGAAAGGTTTGAAGGACACCAGTCTTTTGATTTTTTTTTTTTTTTTTTTTTTTTAATTATTGTCCTGGTTTTGGCTGGGATGGAGTTGGTTTTCTTCCTGGTAGCCGGTATGGGGCTGTGTTTTGGGTTTAGGTTGAGAACAATGTCGATGATACACTGATGTTTTGGTTCTTGTTAAGTAGTGCTAAGTACTTGCTAAGTGGTGCTCACACTGGTCAAGGACCTTTCAGCTTCCCATGCTCTGCCAGGGGCACGGGAGGCTGGGAGGGGGCACAGCCGGGGCAGCTGCCTCAGTCTGGGCGGGGGCTATTCCATACCACGTGACGTCATGCTCAGTATATAAGCAGGGGAGTTGGCCGGGGAGGGGTTCGATCGCTGCTTGGGGGACGTGCTGGGCATCGGTCGGCAGGTGGTGAGCAATTGTACAGTGTACCGCTTGCTTTGTATTACTACTGTTCTATTTTTTATTTTACTTTAGTTATTAAACTGTTTTTATCTCAACCCACGAGTTTTCCCCTTTTGCCCTTCCGATCCTCTTCCCCATCCCGCCGGTGGGGGGTGAGCGAGTGGCTGCGTGGTGCTTAGCTGCTGGCTGGGGTTAAACCACGACAATTATTATTACTATTTTATTTATTATTATTATTTCAGATGATCCTGCATGGTTATGCTAGTTCCTTGACAAAGTGTAGTTTTTTCCTTTATTCTGTAGAAACTTAATAGGATCTTACATATGTCAGCCTTAGATTAAAATGTGTAAAAGTTACGCTGTTCTACAAATCCGCAGAAAATCAGTCTAATTTAATTGTTCCTACTGAAGATCTTGTGCCCAACACCCCATTTTTCATATTTGCAAGTAGCAATCCCTGACTATAACTTTTTGAGCTAATTTGAGTGAGGATTTTTTTGCATCTCATGTCCAAGAGAGCATTTTAGAAGGACTTTGGAAAATGAAGGTTTTATTTTATTTTCTACTCAAGAGGAAGAGAACTTGAGCCTGGCCTTTTATTAAATGTGTTGAAGTGTGCTGATTTAGAAGGTCAAACTATGGCTTTTCTCCTCACTTCAGCATAAGGACAAAATATTTAGTGCTTCTTAAAATAGGATCCACATTAACACTAAGGATGAGACCTTAAAAAAAAAAAAAAAAAAGCTTCTTGCTTTTACCCCTTTTCATAGGAAAATTGGAAATCTTGTTCTTACGCATATCTTCATGTAGTTCATACTCACTTAGCCAGTTGGGTTGCATGTTCTTCATGCTGTCATTGCAAGGTAAGTATGACAAACAAAATGATTGTCATATTCTGCCATGAAAATGATTTCTAACTAAGCAGCTGTAACTAAGAAGGTGTTATTACATTATTACACATAAGCACTACACTGCAGTTGCAGCAGAGTTCAGCTCCTGGCAAAAGCAGATGCTTTCATACTGACAGCAGCATGGGCTCCAGATGCAAATTAACATGGCAGTGACTTGAAATGTCCTATTTCTCCTTTGTACATGTTGCAGATTAGCTTCCCAAAGTGGTCAGTTCATGTTCTTTTAAATAGAGAAAAACCTCCAGTTAGTGAACTTAAGGAAAGAAAGCTCTGCTTTGCAACAGTTTTCCTACATTTCTCCGTTTAATAAACAATCCTTCATGCAGGAGATGAGTCTTCCTCACTTGCAGAGTTTTTTTCTAATTATTCAGTGTGAAAGTCACAGCAGCAAGGAGATTGCTATCTGCAAATAAGTTGTGGATCTTTGTAAGAAAAACGGTGAATGGCATGTGTGTTTTTTCATTCTCTTCTTTCATGCCTGATTTTGTTCAATGGACTTTAGTCGCTGCTGGTTTTCTGTGTGTAAGATCACTATATCTTTGTACTTTCTTCTGCCCCTTTTCTCCCTTGTCTTTCTGTATGTTAATATATCTTTTTTACATATTATTTGCTTCTATATATTAAATCTCTTTTTTAGGAAGTTCACTATTAAATAACCAAATTGTGACATTTATAGGAGCTTCTCTTTGACTTCTGTTAATACGCCGGGTTTGTTTCAACCCTCATTTTCTGCCTGACTGTATAGTGTGTTTCTGTAACAGGTAGGGAAAAAAAAGAGGCACACACCAAAGGGGAGAAGGCATTGTCTTTATGTTATAAGTAAAACCAGCAGTTTAACAATCCCAAGACAAAGTGCCAAACTCACATTGCTATTGTTAGCACACTGTAAAGCAACGTAGATTATAATTTAACAAATTAAGAGCAAAAGAAGCGCAGTGCCTTCTAATGGAAAAGTAGAGAAGAGTGGAAGAAAAATAAGTGTTGCAGTAAGCCAGTGAATTAAACTGAAATAATAGGAGCACTAGGTCTTAGTCTTCTGGTACATGAAGGATATAGAATAAAATGTCACTGGTGTGAGTTGCAGAATCCTCACCTCATCTTGAATACAGGTTCCAGAGGTTTTCTGGAAGTGAAAGAAGTTAAAAATAACAGCAGTAAAGGTGGCAGTGATGTGGCCCGATAGGTATATGAAAGGAATAACTATTTTGATTTTTTTTTTTTTTTTTCTTTTAAAGCTAACCTGATGCAGGAATGAAAGCCAGGTACACACCACAGCCTGCCTGCCCAACTTGCTTTACAGTTAGTAATGCAGAGCGCTATTTTCCAGAAGGAAGGGCTGACCAATGGGTTTGCATATTTTTATAGCAGTAGTAGCTGCTCACTGCACATTCATCTCATGTCACATAGTTTTCATATACAGGCCTTTGCACATTCAGAGGCCAGAACTGTGCAACAGCAGAGATCAAAATTCTGCAAGCAAAAGTGACTCTCTCCCCCCCTCCCCCCTCCCCTTTTGCCAAGAGTAATATCTTTCATGCCAGAGCTTATTTTGTGGGAGATGATAAAACATAGTCTAACATCTGGCAACAGCCCGTTTTTTCCCTTCCTGTCTGCCCTCCGCCGTTCAGTAAAATGAAGCATTGGCAGAAAACTGATGTGACTGAAATGTTGCTCTATAGAATACAAGCAACAGGTGTGAGAAAAATGCTACTAAGTCAGTGGGAGCTGGGTCACCCTCAGGACAAAAGAAATAGTCTTGCTATTGAAAAGATGCCTAATACGCTATATAAAAAAGGAACATTGTAATGTGGCGAATGTAATGCTGTGCACTTAATATAATATGGCATGAGGGTGACTGATGATTCATTATTTTGCTGAGCATTTGAATTTGTTTTCTACTTTGCATGCTAGCTTTGCCCTTTCTGAAATTATACCCCATCTGAAACACACTTAAACTACAAAGTACTGTAAAGGGAGGGGGGAAATTAGTCATTTCTGGGCTGATGGCTGTAACCATGTTTTCATACCCAGTTATAATGCAGAATTGTTTGCTTTTCACCTTGTGTGTAAGTAGATAAGAACTTTCAAAATATGTCTCTGCAAAACTGACAGTTGAGTTTTTAAGGCAGCCTGGAGTCTTAGTTTCTGGCAGCTAGTGGACAGGTAATAATGGGCGTCTAACTCCATTAAAACACCTTTGAGAGTTTCAGCTTTGTGGTTCCAGGTGTGTTTACAAAAGAAAACAAGACTGCTGTGTGGATGTATTTGCAGTTTCACATTCTTTCTGAATAGCAGACAACAAAAAGTCATATCCATGAATGAAATAATACAGTGCACCTGCTCTGTAAATACGACTTCCTTGCAGAGCTATACTAATTACAGTACACTCTTGTTCTTCTCTCACTTTTCCTTCTGAACTGTTGGCTGCAAGTGATCCCATATCTGCATGAGAAAGTCCAGTGCTACTGTGCCTAATTACTGAATCTTTTTTCCAAATTTTGAATTAAGAAATGCTGCCGAAATTTACATTATGTGTAATATGGGAGTAACTTATTTTGAAATTAATGAAATTATCCCATATTTACTGTGACATAGTTTCAGTCTTTAAATAAATATCAGGGTTCAGGAACAGTATTACTTCCTGATAAAATTTTAGTTAATGCAAAAATAGAAACTGCAGTTTGCATACATGAGTCAAATACAAGCTGCCAATTATCTAGCCATTGTCAAGATATCTGTACTTGTCCATTTACATTCCCTGTTTTCAAGTATTTGAAGCTTTTATGCTTAAGAGAGAAACATTTAAAATTTTCAGCTATGACTGAGCTCTCTGTAACTTGTATTTTTGATTGACTGTAGTCTCCCTTCTCTTTGCAGTAAAGGGTTGCCTTCGAGTTCAACATTCACTTTAGAAGACAGTGCCATCTATTTGACTTCAGAACAGAGCACACTGGAAATGGAAAATGATAATGCTTCAGTTTTGGATGTCTACTTAGTAAGTTCTCAAACTGTTTCTGATGGGCTTTTTCCTCTGTAATTCCTTTGACTCAGGCTCAGTGACTAAAATACATGCTTAACTTCAAGATCCAGAGGCTCATTGAGGTATTTCTTATATGAGACATATGCTTAAGTACCTTGCCAAAGCAAATCCTTCAAGAATCTATGTGCCTATTAACTATTGTGCTAATAATGAAGTATGCCAAAATGGCATTCAATTTTTTTCTAATGGTAGGAGTGTTTTTCCTATTATTTGTTTTCCATAGGAGAAAAAAAAAAAAAAAGAAAAAAAGGAAAAGAAAAATGTTTACTCTTCATGTTGACTATTCCACAATGTAGAAATTAAATTTTCTGAAAGGAAAGTTCTGCATTTACATCAGGGATTTTGAAGCCAGTGAAGTAGAGCTCAGTATGAAGCACATTAACAGCTCCCCTTTCTCTTCTGAAGGGTTGTCCAGTTGTGGTAGCTGGAATATGATGAAAAATATATCTTTTCTTTGCTGTTTTGGTTCCTAGTGAGCAGTTTATCTGACTGCTGAAAGATAAGCTCAAGTCTGCATCTTTGGTTGTCTTCATATCACCTGTGTTTTAAAAATTCTTTTGGTATCTACAGCTCACATTCCACAGACATAAAGGCAGTAGGCACCCAACTCCAGTTCCAGTTGGGTGAAGTTTTATGCATCTAACCCTTTTAGGCTGTTTTGAAAATTTCAGTATAAATATAGGAGGGAGGTATGTTAAGCTTGGCTTTTTTTCCGAAGATTTGTTTTCCCAAAGCACAAATTAAACAATTCTGATATTATCCTAGTAATATTTTCCCTCTATTTTCATAAATAAATGTCTGTGACTTTTGTGGCAAGAATTGTACTAGGGAAGAAGGGTCAAAAAGGGAAGTCTCTTCATTAGGTCTCTTAACAAACGTTTCACACAGGCATGGTTGTTTCCCTTTTATATAAAGTTCATGGCATTCTTTATTTTTCTTATCTCTAGAGTTTCCTGATTTTTGTCTTAAGAGATTCAGAATATCATAGAACAGCCCAGGTTGGAAGGGACCTCAAGATATCATCTGGTCCAACCTTTCGTGGGAAAGGAAGCCTAGATGAGATTATCTAGCACCCTGTCCCACTGCATCTTGAAAACCTCCAGCAATGGGTACTCTACCACATTCGTGCAGAGGTTATTCCAGTGACTGATTGTTCGTCCTGAAAAAATTCATCTTGTGTTGAGATGAAACATGTTTGTCACATGTTTGTGTCTGATCCCCACACTGTTTCTCTGTAGACTGTACCACTGATGGGTTTTTTCTTTTTTTTTTAGCCAGCAACGCTTGAGTATATACAGTACCCACTTAATAGCTACTAATTTAATAGTCCAGCACACTTAGAGGAGTTCTTGTCTATCATGCCTCCACTGAAACAAGACAGGAGCAAGTACCAGTGGCCAATTAGATGTAGAATTGACTTAGTTAACTGTGACCTCAAGTAGCCCATTAAATCAGCCTGTTCCTGTAGGATTTGTGTTAATTGGGCTTGTTGCTGATATGATGTTGACATGAATTGTCTCTTAAGAGGGACTCACAAATCCTGAAATGTTATGGGAAATGGACAAGTGAGTAATCACATGCAGCCTAACCTTGCTAGCAGTTTGGCTTAGTGAATTGTGCTTTAAACTAACAAACTTAGCAGATAGGATCCAGAGCTGTGACACCTACAGATTCATAAGCAACAGGGTGGATGAGCGCACCTACTAGAGTAGTGGGGAATGCTCCCCAACCCTTTACAAAGGCAAGAACCCTAAGTCCAACCACTTCAAATGCATGTATACCAACGCAGGTAGTCTGGGCAGCAGAGAGGAGGAACTGGAGCTCCTTGCCCAGTCTAGGAGTTACGATGTGACAGGAATTACACAAACTTGGTGGGAAGACTCACATGACTGCAAGA
The DNA here is from genome assembly GCA_020745775.1 of Theristicus caerulescens. NCBI lineage: Eukaryota > Metazoa > Chordata > Aves > Pelecaniformes > Threskiornithidae > Theristicus > Theristicus caerulescens. Next base: position 38,954,785 of record CM036583.1, on the reverse strand, counting down.
CCACAATGGATGGCTACAAATTCTTTTGGACAGATAGGAGGGGAGGAAGAGGAGGTAGAGTTGCACTTCATTAAAAAAGAGAAATTTGAGTGTATGGAGGTAAGCTGTGGAGACCACAGAAGTTCTATCAAATGCCTTTGGATCAAGATTAAATGGTTCATCACCAAGGAGGATCTTATGTTAGGTATCTGTTACTGACCATCTAACCAGGATGATGAGGCTGACAAAACCTTACTTTGGCTGCTCAAGGAAGTCTTGGGCCAACAGAACCTGGTCCTCATGGATGACTTCGATTACCCACACATTTGTTAGGAGAACACCACAGCAGTGCACAGGTTATCCATGAGAATCCTGGAATGCATCAGCACTGCTTCCTGCTCCAGGTGCTGGACATGCCAACTAGGAACAGCGCATTGCTAGATTAACTACTCACAAACCAAAAAGACGTACTTGACAACATAACTACCAATGATAGCCTTGGATACAGCGATCACAATATTGTGGAGTTTAAGATCCTCCTGAGCACACTGAAGACCAGTAGTAGAACAAAGGCCCTGGATTTTAGAAGAGCCAGCTTCAATATGCTCAGACCCCAGATGCGAGTGATTCCTTGGGAAGCATACATGAAGGGCAAAGGAGCTTGTGAGTGCTGGAAGTTTTTAAAGAACAGCCTCCTGGAAGCAGAAGAACAGTCCATCACCTGCAAAGGGAAAGGAAGAAGGCAGAACAAGAGACCACTCGGACTTAACAATGAGCTTTTGGATGTGCTTAAAAGCAAAAAAGCAGCATACTGGCTATGGAAAGGCAGCCACATACCCTTTGAGGACTACAAGAACCTTGCTAGAGCATGCAGCAATGCAGACAGGAAGGTTAAGGCTCCACTAGAACTGAAATTGGCCAGAGACATCAAGAAGAACAAAGGGTTCTTCAGATACATGAGCACTAAGCAGGAGCACAAGGAAGACATAGGCCCATTACTAAACAGGACAGGGAAACAAGTTCTAATAATGCTGACAAGGCAGAGGTTCTCACTACCTCCTTTCCTCCGGCTCTACCAGCGTAACTGGACCCCAGCTCACAGGATCAAGCATCTACAACGACGCATGTGTCGACCCACCAGTAGTGGCCCTCTGCAAGGGCTCAACCTACATAAATTGATGGGCCCAGAGAGAATCCACCCCAGGGTGTTAACAGAAGTGGCTGACAGTGTTGCGAGGCCGCTGTCTATTATCTTTGAAAAGTCATGGAGATCGGGGGCATCCCTGATGACTGGAAGAGGGTAAAGGTCACACTCATCTACAAGAATGGCCCAAAAGAGAACCCAAGAAGCTACAGGCCCATTAGCTTTACTTCAGTCCCTGGGAAAGTGGTGAAACGAGTCCTCCTAGAAACAATTACAAACCACATGAAGCAGGTGACTGGGAAAATTCAGCACAGATTTACCAAAGGCAAATCATGCCAGGCTAACCTGATCATCTTCTACAACAAAATAACACCTTCTGTTGACATGGAGAGAGCAGTGGATGTTGCTTACCTGGACTTCAGCAAAGCATTTGATGCCGTTTCCCACAGCCTTCTCCTGGACAGGCTGTCAAGATACAGACTGGATGGTCTGCGAGATGGGTAGGAAATTGTCCAACAGGCCGCACTCAGAGGGTGGTGATCAGTGGTTCCTCCTCAGGCTGGCAGCCTGTCACAAGCGGGGTCCCCCAGGGATCAGTACTGGGCCCCTCGCTGTTCAACATCTTCATAAATGATCTGGATGATGGGACTGAAAGCACCCTCACCCAGTTTGCTGATGACACTAAACTGAGTGGTGAGGTGGACACGTCAGAAGGGAGAGTCATCTTTCAGAGAGACCTGGACAGGCTGGAAGAGTGGGCTAGCAAGAACTGTATGAAGTTCAACAAAGACAAGTGCAAAGTCCTGCATCTGCGATGTCATAACCAAAGAGCCCAGCACAGGCTACGATCAGTGTGGCTGGGGAGCAGCCTTGCTGAGAGGGACCTCAGGGTCTTGGTGGACAACAAGCTGAACACAGCAGTGCGCCGCTGCAGCAGCCAAGGCAAATTGGATCCTGAGCTGCATCCTCAGGGACATTGCTAGCAGAGATAGAGACATGATTATCCCACTCTACTCAGTGCTTGTCAGGCTGCACGCAGAGTAGTTCTGAGCCCCACAATTCAAAAAAAGATGTGGACAGACTGGGGAAGGATCCAAAGCAGGGGCACAAAGATGATCAAAGAGCTGGAGGACCTGCTGTATGACGAAAGACTGAAGGAGTTGGGTCTTTTCAGCCTGTAGAAGAGAAGTTTAAGGAGGGACCTCATCGCAGTTTTCCAGTACTTAAAGGGTGATTACAAAGAGGATGGAGGCTCTCTCTTCACAAGGGGCAGCGGGTACAAGTTGCATTGGGAGAGGTTTCATCTTGATACAAGAAAGAACTATTTTTACAGTGAGAACAATCAATCACTGGAACAACCTCCCCAGGGATGTGGTAGAGTCCATATCACTGGAGGTTTTCAAGATGCAATGAGACAGGGTGCTAGATAATCTCATCTAGCCTCCCTTTCTCATGAAAGGTTGGACCAGATAATCTCTCAACATCCCTTCCAGCCTGGGCTGTTCTGTGGTTCTCTTCGCCCCACTTAACAGAGAAACCACTTCTTCTTAATAATTTTTTGATTTGGTTTATAATATAACAATCTTGTTTATCACTAACACTACTCAGCACTATGCAGTGCTTTTTTTTAAAGTTTAAAGTCTATAGGGTGGATGGTGGAATGCTCTGAAAATCTAGTGACAGTCATAGGTAATACCTTCTGCAAAGCTGTCCTTATGAGTTTCAGGTGTGATGGTGATCACTTTAGTTAGTTTTCAGCTTGTAAAACATTCATTACTATTGTGCCTGGGAGGCTGCAGTAAGTATATGTGTATTCCACTGATCAGTATCAACAGAAAAATAAATAAAACCCAACTCTGGACATTATACAAACACCCAGTGTTTATTCCCCTGAGCAAAGGTTTGGAAGTATAAATAGGTCTTAAGTGGAGAGAATCATATATGCTTTTTTGTCCTAGCAGCACCCTTTCTGTGCACCGTGAAACATCTAAACTCAAAATTCAGTAATCGAGACAAGGTAGTGGTACATACCTCAAGTGTCTAGGTATGCAACAGCTGACAGATTCAAGGAAATTGGATACTGTGGCTAAGCACATGTTACTTCTTAAGTGGCAAACTCATCTTGAGAAATTACTTACCCCTGCCTTCTTGGTCCTGTCCCACACACTGTATTGATGCCTCCTTAGCAGGTATTTTGAGATTGCTGTGGAGGTGAGCTAATCACATGTACCCCTGTATGTTTGTCGAAGAAAGAGGAATAAGATACTGTTTTGCGCACTAATCTTTTACTTCATAATGCCCCGCGATATCCTTCAGCGGACCCTGCAACCACAGTTAGCCTCTGGTTGGGAAAGTCTGATACTAGAGGATCAGAGCTGTGTGTAATCAGTTTGATTCACTGCTGCTGAGGCAGAAGGCCGTTTTATTTTTATAGGAGGATGATTAAATGCAGGCTAGAAGGGAAAGATGCCTGTTTTTGAGAACAGTAAGAACAGGTCAGGCATTTCTAATATATGTCTCAAAAATAAAGCAAATCAATGATGTTTGCATTAGCTGATTTAAGCCTCAATTGAAAAGGTTACAAGATATATTTTGACCTTTTAAAAGCATGAGAAAATGTAGCTTTAAATGGCATTCCCAGATTTTCCTTTAATCCTGTAGTTAATAATCCTTGTCCATGTTCTACTGCAAGGCAAGCTGCTGTAGTCTTACCCGCTAGATATTATAATCAAAAATATCTTAACTTGCTTAATTTCAGTCACTTCACTAATCCTTTGATGTCTTTGCCTCCTGCTTTGAAATGCTAAACTTCTTGGACAAATTTTAGTCCTCTAGTAAATTAAGAGCTATGAATTTTTGATCCCATGAATGAAAAAAAAGACATTGTAGTAAAATGACATTGTGTTAACTTACTATAAAAAACAGCTTAAAAATGGCATTTGACTGAACAGTGTTGTGCGGTGGAGCGGAGATTGTAAAAAAAAAAAAAAAAAAAACCACCTCTTACAGGTAAGAGCATTGGTTTTGGGGTGTTACATTAAGGGAACACCATGCAGACTCACACTGTGCAGCTGATGTCAAAATTGAGAATTTACCTGGTAACAGCAAGAATTTTTGTTCCAGGACACAGGTATAGAGACATCTTGAGTTTGCAACTGAAGGGCTGGTCTGGGCCCAGAGTCCCTCAGTTCTGAATAAAGACCAGGTTTAGCAAACCAGCATTTCATACACTTGCCACTCCAAGCAGCACTGTTAGGAACATCCTCAAATCCAAGTTCACTTTAAAATTCCATTGGCTTATTTTCTCTTAAGTCTTTTAACCCAGATAATAACTTAAGAAATCTAGCTTTTATGAATAAAATATGACTAACCATGATCTGCACTGAGCAGTAAGTATAAGCCAATCTAAATTATTTCCAAATATTCTAGTACCATACAGTGGGAAACAAATACTGAATATTCTATAAAAATGATTTTAATTTTTAATTAAAAATTGCAGAAAGATAGAAGCAGATGTGTAAAATAGTTGGAAATTAGAAATGTTTCTCTGCAGAGAATTAAACCATTAAAGGGTTCTTGCTTTTATGAATATGTAATACAATGATAGATCAGATACTTAGAAGCAAAAGATGCCGACTGAGATAAACAGAAGGTGTCCTGTACATAAGCCAGTAACAGAGAAAGTAACACTCTTCTATTTAGCACTTTGATGTAGAAATCCACAAAACAACAGAGTAAAACAGTGTTTCCTTCTTCCTCTGGAAATAAACTTAGTCTTTTTAAAATTACCCTGAAGCCCCATTTATTGGTGTCAGTTCAGGCACTGTCGGCTGATATATAAGCAGAAAAGCATTAAGTGTCAGCAAACGCTGTTGAACACAAAAGTCTACTGTGTTCTATGGAATTTGATTAGTAGGAAATATAAGCCCAATCCTGCAAAAGTTTCTTGAGAGATCAGCAAGCGCAACCAATCGTGAAGACCTTAGTCCAATGTTACTAAGGACTGGTACCTAAAATGGAGGACCTTTAAAGTGATAATTTCACTTAGAAAGTAAGGAATAACTTAGAGTCACCTTGTTCCTTTTGTTATCAGTAAAGTCCGAAATTCTTTGGTTGAGCTTTCTGTCCATGAAAGAGCAATATGTGCAATTATGAACTACTCCACTGTGTTTTCTCAGCCTACCCCTGACATGACTTACAAAGGTAGCTGGCGTATTATTTTGACAAACTACAGTATCAGTAAAATCAGAGTAGTAAGGCTTAAGAATTACTTTAATTGGTTCACTGCAAATAGGCTTGATTTCCTTTACACTTCAATGGAAGAAGGACGTGCATGTAAATCGCACAGCGACAAACTTTGACATTTGCTCTGTTGTGATGCTGTACATCTTAAGCCATCTGGTGGTAAATATAGGATTTAAATAAATAAATATATGCCCTGCCTGTAGGATTTCATTAATGAACTAACTTGCTTGAAGTATACTTATGTGTATTTAACTATAATGGAAGATTCTTAGGTAGTACAGAAATTGTTATGTGGAAATACAGCATTGCCTCCTGTTGTTGAAGGAAGGGCTCACAAAATTTGTATACAATTTAGAAGTGACTACCACTGAACATATGGTTGCAGAGGATTGATAAGGGCTTCAGAAAAATAAAAGAATGGAATAACTGTAGTGATGAGCAAGCCCAAGCATATTTAGAGTCTGGTTAGTGTAGCTACGATTTGTGTCAGATGAATTGCGTAGATAATATCATTACATTTAGAATTACTTATGTTGTGTTTTATGTCCAAATGCCAATTTTATTATAGGATTTTGAAGTCTTAAAACATTGCTGGAGATTAATTTTGTATTTCAAAGCTGCTGTAGATGCATAGATAAGTAGATTTACAAATATTGGTCTGTGCCTGTTTAGAAACTGTCAAAACTGTCTGCCTCTTCTTACTCTTCAGTGCTCTTCCTCTTCTGTTCTCACTCCTATAGTTCTGTAGTAAAGCCTGTCTCTGAGCATTTCCTAGTTCATATTCAAACCTTTCCGACTGCCAGGTTACTATCTAACTCATCTTCATGGTTACTTTCTCTTAGAAATATTTTCACGCCTTCAGCTATTTTCAGTTTAGCACTCTAAGCTCTCTCTCCTAGTATAAACTCTTCTTGCAGAGAAGAAAAATCCCACCTGGCTCCGATTGAATGAAGCATCCTAGTCAGATACAGCTTTGGCTAGGGGATTGCATTTCTACCGTAACTCCTTGATGAGGTGGTTTTTTTCGTTCAGAAATATTTTGCTTCTTGGTCTTTCATAGCATTTGATTCAATTCTAATCACATTGTAGTTTTTCTTCAGGGTGCTGTTGTGGAGTAATAACAAGTGCAGCAGAAATTAAAGCAGTTCCCAGGCAGGATACCTGTGAAAACAAGCTAAAAAGTGTACAGTCACAGTGTGCTGCATACCTCAAATTTTGACATGTTGCTCTCTTTCTAGAGGCATCAGTTTCTCTGCCTCACCATTTCCTCTGAAGATACTGATGGAAAAACATGGTAGATTGAACATTAATTCTGGGACTATGAGAAGGGAATTCAGGCCTCCTCACTTAAAAGACGTCCTTTCTTTCCTCCAAGAGCAGAATAATCCTTAAAATGTTACGTGCACATACTGGAACCATTCAAGCACTCCCTCCTAAAAGTAGAATCCTGTTTAATTAAGGCTGAAGGGGGCAAACCTATTTGTTTTATGCAGTGAGGTAGCTACTCCTTTCCTTTGTTATCTGTCTTGTCCTTGTATCCATCCATGCATGATTTTAAAAAGGAGAAGAAAAAGAGGCCTATGTCCCTCATAAAACTGAAACTTGGTGTGAGGTGAAACACCAACCAAGCATTTGAATGTAGTTTGGCAGAGGCGTTCTTGCAGAAGCAACGTTATGTAGGAAGCAACATAACAGCAACATTTCAGTCACCCTTGCGTGAAAATCAGAGACGGGAATTATGTGCTTGATTAGATTAAAAAGGTACCATTTCAGATTGCAAGTAATACATCACCTGAGTAAGCCAGGTGCTAAAATGCCAGCACATATTGTCACTAAACTACACGTTCTCATGCCTGGGGCTTTTAATGCACCATATGAGGAAATCAATCAACTCAAAAACAAATCCATGAAAAGAGAATGGGAGCACAAAAACGCTCCAATACAAAAAGCCTCAAGTAGGCTCAAACATTGTAAATCCATTATATATCCAGTGTGAGACATCTGAGACAGTGACTGCAGGATTACATCCTGTAGTGTCATTTGTCCATTATTTATCATTTCAGACCCAATTGCTACAAACTCAGTCTCTATCACAAAATAAAATTTCTTATATCTGCACTCAAAGTAACCCCAGAAGTTGTGCAGTGGTTAGAGAGTTGCTTAGAGGATCATGTCCTGTGCCTTGAAATAAATGGAGGTTTTTCCAGAATAATATGCACAGAACTGGACTGTACCTGACACAAAGATGAACATCTGAAAATCTCACCTCCTTAAAATAGCATCAGTACCATGAACAGCATTTCCGTGACCCACTCCCACAGCTACAGAGTTTCTGTCAGGTCTGTTTTCTCCAACTCTGTTATGCAAATTTTGCTGATATTTTTTCTATCGCTGATGCCTCTGAAATGCTTTGGAAGGATCAGAGGAAGGGGAACAAGAATAAGCTAGTTGTGATTGCATTATGTAAGTAGCAGAATAGCATAAAGCTAGCATCAGCAATACTGCTAGTCTCCTTAGAGAGGGAAAAGTAGCGATAAGGCCAGAGGGTCTGAAGTTGTGTTGAGTGACCATTGTATCTGTCAAAAATGGACCTGCGGTCATACAGAGCTGAGCTTTCAGCCAGAAACTACATGGTGCTAGTGAAAATTTTGACTAATTTATCTTGGCTTCATAAAACATTTTGTTTATCGGTACTAGCATTTTTCAACTTCTTTTGCCAAACTGATTCTTAAAATGTTTTGGTTTTTTTATAAATCCTTGTTAACCTTACGTCATATTCTTTTTAAAATATCACTTTCTTTAGTTTTACTCACTTGTCCAACAATTTCACTTTGCATAGTAAATTGTTCTGCAACCTGTAAGTACATACTACTTTACTCCCTTTGCACATTCAGGTGCTAATACATCAGTAGATAGACTTTCATTGCCAAACCACAGCTATCTAGAGAGAGAGAACAGCCTTTGAGAAATTAGCATTGTGCTCACTAGCATCAGTGATTATGAACACCTTAACACTGGTGCACAATACAGTAACAGGTTTAAAGGTTGCCATAGAACGATGTTGAAATATCATTCTTCAAGGTTCAAGGTCTACTGCTAGAAGTCATTAACATTATTAAGTAATTTTTTTTTTTTGTGAAATAAAATGATTGCCGTGACATTGACTAGAACATTAGTTGCGCCTGAAAGTTTTTGGATAGGTATCATTTTTCAGCTGGGGAAGGGTATCATGCGGAAGCTAACAGGAGTTTTATATGTGATGTACAAAGACTGCAGTTTTTCCTCTAACGCTTTTAAGTAACAAAGGCCCCAGTCAATTCTGCAAGGTAATAAAAGCTGTTGTGAACTGCTGAGTGCTCTCAGTTTGGACTGTCTTCTCTGATGTTCGGAGTGTTCAGCATTTTGCAGCAGCAAGTGGTTCTATTTCATGTAATGCGAGTGTACTGCAATGTCTGCAAAACCATAGGGTTTAGCTGTTGTACCAGAAAGGAGACCCAATGCTTTTGATTGGGGGCCAAGGTAAGAAAAGAATCAGTGCCAAACTGTGCTGCAGCCTGTTTAGGGGAAGAAAGATGTTACCTGTTTATAATTCTGTAAGAAAACAAATAAACACATGACTTTACTTGTCATTACTGTTTTTCCAGTAACAAAGAATACATGAAGAGTAAAACTAAGAGAAGTGACCATGGTTAATGAAGAGCACTTTCTGCACTCCTGGTTTAAGAAGGAGGAATTTGCTGAGCCTAATAGACAAAGAGTAATAATCAACTGAACTTATTCTAAGAAGTGTCGGGATCTTTGAACCATAGAAAGGATTGATGGACTTGGCAAATATGACGTGAAACATTCCACACTCTGCTATCATCTGCTGTTGCTTGCTGAACTGTGAAGAACTGTGTATTCAGGCTGCTTTCTACTATATTGCCAATCACCTTTTTTGGACTTGAAAGTGATATTTTCTTATCAGCTCTCCAGTGGTTTCATTTGCATGCGTTCTGTAACTATGCACAAGCAAAATCTATTATCTGCTTTACCTGTCTAAAAATAAGCACAGTGGTGAATAAAATTAATTTAATTTGGTTTTGACCCTTCCATTCTAATCACTTAGGTCCACATCAGTGGAAATTGGAATTTATGTCATACAAGGGTTAGGGTAAACCTCTGCACATACTGTATGAAAATGAGCCTCTAAAGATATTTTCACTGTTAGTGAAAAGGGGGAAAAAAAAGTTATTTATAACAAGGCCTTATGTTGTGTACATATATTGTCTTTGAAATATTTTTGATTTTAGTTTATTTCTTGTAAAAGAGAAATTATATAATTTATTTAGTAAATACTACTGTAAACTATAGTTTTATTGATGAATAAAATATTTTGTTCTCAAGACTATCACAGCTGTCAACCTGCTCTTGATCTGTACAGGACTTACTGTTCTGGTATTTCTCTGCCTTCATGAGATGGTCTTGAGAGGCATCTCAAGAGATGAGACAAACACTCTATAACATGGCATCTGTCTTTATCTTCTACCAGCTCTATAATGAAGGGAGGAATCTTGAAATTACAGCAGAAGAGGCAAAGGAACATACTCAGCAAGCATTGCTTCATAAAAGCATTTCAGGCTTTTCAGTATGGGCAGTCATTTTAAGATAACTATAGAAACTGTTCTGGTTTCCTTAATTCCCCTAGCAGCAGAGAGATAATCCCAAACACCACTGACCATCAATCCAAGATTTCATGCTTCAATGTGATGGTGTAGTTAAAAACTACACAGGTGTCACTTTGAAAGTTTTTGAAAATTATTGGTAATAACATTTCTTCTGGAAGTAAGTGTAGCAAACCTGCAGGACTGGCAAAACCAGAATTTGGCACTTCAATTCCTAGAATTATGCTTTGTACCTCTGAAGAATTTTTCATTTGAGGTTTTGGTTGGAGGATATTTTTTTTTTTACTTTGATGTAATCCTATAACCCTGAGAAAGAGGAGCGTATTATTCCTTAATTATGCACGTGTCCTGGTTTCAGCTGGGATAGAGTTAATTTTCTTCTTGGTAGCCGGTATGGGGCTGTGCTTTGGGTTTAGGAGGAGAACAATGTCGATGTTAAGTACTGCTAAATAGTCGCTAAGTAGCGCTTACATTGGTCAAGGACTTTTCAGCTTCCCGTGCTCTGCCCGGTGCATGGGGGGCTGGGAGGGAGCACAGCCAGGGACGCTGACCCAGACTGGCCAAAGAGTTATTCCATACCACATGATGTCATGCTCAGTATATAAGCTGGGGGAAGAAGAAGGAAGGGGGGGACATCTGGCGTGATGGCATTTGTCTTCCCAAGTAACCGTTACGCGTGATGGAGCCCTGCTTTCCTGGGGATGGCTGAACACCTGCCTGCCGATGGGAAGTAGTGAATGAATTCCTTGTTCTGCCTTGTTTGCGTGCGCAGCCTTTGCTTTACCTCTTTAACTGTTCTATTTTATTTTACTTCAATTATTAAACTGTTCTTATCTCAACCCACGAGTTCTCTCCCTTTTACCCTTCCAATTCTCTCCCCCATCCCACGGGGGGGGGGGAGTGAGCGAGCGGCTGCGTGGTGCTTAGTTGCTGGCTGGGGTTAAACCACGACAGTCCTTTTTGGCGCCCAACGTGGGGCTTGAAGGGTTCGAGATAACGACAGATTTAATTGGAATGTGCTAGATCGAATTTATAGCTGTTATTGCTGTTTAGTTGTTAATCGGCAGGCTTCTGTGTTTGCCACGGGGCTTGCTTGCCTTACTGTATATTAGAGCCTAGTGCTTGTTAGTGGCTGGTTTTTTTTGCTCATCACCTTACTGTGCTGTGCCTGGGACATTTTGATAACAGCAATGGCCATGTGCCTGGGCTGGCAGATGGCCAGGGCATCTCTGCTGTTTTTCTGTACTGCTGTACTGGACAGGCTGGAACTCCAGTGTGAACTCGAGTCGAAGGGACTGTGACCTGTGGATGGGTCCCTGCGGGAGCACGACATCCCAAAGCATCTGTGAATGTGGATAATCCCATGCCAGAGCAGCCCATGGAAGAGGAGAGATCCACCTCTAGCCCACGGAGGACCCCATGCTGGAGCAGGTGGATGCCCGAAGGAGGCTGTGACCCTGTGGGAAGCCCGCGCTGGAGCAGGCTGCTGGCAGGACCTGTGGACCCATGGAGAGAGGAGCCCACGCTGGAGCAGGTTTGCTGGCAGGACTTGTGACCCCACAGGGGACCCACGCTGGAGCAGTTTGTGAAGAACTGCAGCCCGTGGGAAGGACTTATGTTAGAGAAGTTAATGGAGGACTGTCTGCCAGGGGAGGAACCCCACGCCAGAGCAGGGGCAAGGGGAGGAGTCCATTGCAGTGTTAAATCCTATAACCTGGCCCCAAGGGGCCAGGGGTGGAGATTGTAATGGATATACCTTTAAATTGTTGTGACCCGGAATTTGAGTTGCATGCTGTGGGAATTACTATAGCAGGAACCCCTTGTTGCTAGCCAGGCTAGCAGGAAGGGGAGGAGTTCATTGTGATGTTAAACCCTATAACCTGGCCCAAAGGAGCCAGGGGTGGAGATTGTAATGGAAATACCTTTAAATTGTTGTAACCCATGATCTGAGTTGCATGTTATAGGAATTACCATAGCAGGAACCACCTGAACCAATGGAGGAGAAGCCTTACAAGAAGCAGTGCAAGTGCAGCAGTGACCCAACCTGAGCTGGCTTTGGTGCCCAATAAATCCGCACAACACGCTGCCTCTCCTGTCCTGAGTGACCACCGTCACCGATGGAGCCCAAAGTCATGGACTAAATGAACTACAAACATTTCCCAGGGGTGGTCCATAGACTAAGGGAATGATACCTGTGTATTGTATCAAAGGATGGGAAGGGGGGTGGTGGTTAAAGAGGATGTATTGGATAATGGGGGACCTGTGCATGACGTAAATGGTATGGAATAAGGGGTGGATGCTGTCCTGGTTTCAGCTGGGATAGAGTTAATTTTCTTCTTGGTAGCCGGTATGGGGCTGTGCTTTGGGTTTAGGAGGAGAACAATGTCGATGTTAAGTACCGCTAAATAGTCGCTAAGTAGCGCTTACATTGGTCAAGGACTTTTCAGCTTCCCGTGCTCTGCCCGGTGCATGGGGGGCTGGGAGGGAGCACAGCCAGGGACGCTGACCCAGACTGGCCAAAGAGTTATTCCATACCACATGACGTCATGCTCAGTATATAAGCTGGGGGAAGAAGGAAGGGGGCGACATCTGGCGTGATGGCGTTTGGCTTCCCAAGTAACCGTTACGCGTGATGGAGCCCTGCTTTCCTGGGGATGGCCGAACACCTGCCTGCCGATGGGAAGTAGTGAATGAATTCCTTGTTTTGCCTTGTTTGCGTGCGCAGCCTTTGCTTTACCTCTTTAACTGTTCTATTTTATTTTACTTCAATTATTAAACTGTTCTTATCTCAACCCACGAGTTCTCTCCCTTTTACCCTTCCAATTCTCTCCCCCATCCCACGGGGGGGGGGAGTGAGCGAGCGGCTGCGTGGTGCTTAGTTGCTGGCTGGGGTTAAACCACGACAGCACGGAATAGAGAAACTGAAAGGTTATTTTTTTTTCTCTAAGGATGTGGAGTCTCTGGTGTAACTTAGAGCCTGTGTCTCATGATTACCTCTTTTCCAGGCTTTAAAATTAGATTGCTTCATCTCAGCAAGATAACTCTTCTGCAGCATTCTTCTGCAAGAGACCAATCTGCATGCCCTGTGAGCAAAACCATTTTGTACATCTATGTGAAGTGTCTGCTCCTTCATGCACAGTCTATAGCATATTTAGAGTGTGTCTCTATGCAAAGTAGATATTTCTGATTACCCTTATTTGGGGAAAAACGTGACATTTCTTAGTTTAAGCACCAGATTAACCTTCATAAAGCACATACATGTCACTTTTTTCGCAATTACTTAGCAGACTGTTGTGTCCAAATCATTTGTCCTTAGGAAGACCCCAGAGGATACACAACTTAAATACAACAATTTTGTCCAAACCCAGAATGTCTACACTAAAAAATTCGGAGACTGAGCCATCCTTTGTGTACAATCCCTTTAACACAGTCATTTATAAATGAAACAGGCATTTAATACTTGCGAAAGGAAATCCTGTATAGACTCTGGAGCCTACTGGGAAAACCTTCTCCAAAGCATGTAGACTTACAAGGTTTTTTTCTTTTTGCGTGTGTGTGTGACTACACAGTTCCACTGAGAGGGAAAAGGGATTACAGCTAAGCAATGTTAATCATCAACAACTTGGAACCCATTTCTTTCTCTAACGCATGAAATGGTATACAGCTTCAAACATCAAAAAGTACAGGAGCTTGTAAGGACGTGTATGTTTCATGCCTAAGTATTTAATTTTTCATCTTGCATTGGTATTTTGCATTGGTAGCACTTTGAAGAAAATGTAATGACTATTAAACATACCTATAAAGCTGATGAGGCACTGCATGTCGAGTAAAATTAAAATCTATACAGAAGGCATAATCAACTCCCTGGGGTATTAGAGTAATGTATTGGCTATTTCTCCAGGTCTAAACAGATGGAGCTCACCACAGGGAGCAAAATTTGAACAATTAGGTCACAGACATGGGCTATCTGTGTGCAGTGGTATCTGAATACTCTGGCCCTGCAAGCTGCCCAGAAGGAAAAAGCACAGGTTGATACCTGCTTAGAGGAAGGTAGGGAGCAGCTCCAAATTTGTATATCTGGCCCTGTGACTTAATCATATGGCATTCAGAGGGTGAGTTTTGCCTTTGCTGGGAGCGTGTAATAGTTGTCCTCAGTTTAAAAAAAAAAAACAAAACAACTTCATGTCCTTGTACTAGAATTCAACAGTTTGAAAATACTAACACCTCCCGAGATGTGTTTTCTTGTTGACTTTGCTTATACTTCAGGCAATTTAATTTCATATAATGCTATTTTCCCAAACCGTGAACACTAGACAGCGATAGAAGAGTAATCAGTAGTGCACTCCACCTATCCTTCATAGAAGCCATTTGCTGACCTGTTTCCAGTGATGCACGCATTTGTTTGAAAGAAGAAAGGTATCAGCTTTTTCCAGACTGAAGGCGTGGGGCCTGACCCTGCAGCTGTTTTGCATCTGGAACTGCTTCACAGTTATTTTACACCAGCCTAAAAAGATACTGATACCAAAGTCCTGTGATATGAACAACATTAACCTAAGGGACAAGGATCAAGATGAAGAATATTAAGAAATCATTGTTAAAATTTCTAACCCTTAACTCAGGCCCTTTTGAAGTTGTATGAATGATCCTCACTGGTAGTAGCGTCCTGTAAAGTTCATTAACTTGAACATTGTTGAAAATCTTTTAAAAAATTTGGTAAGTGAGATGATTGCTAATACCAGAGAAAACAATCTACACTAATTCATTGATGATTTGTCATTAACTTAGGAACACAAGTTGAACATTTCCTATTGAGAGTTGCATATGACCTTGGATGATTAGAGAAAAATCACTCTGGAACTACCTGGATAATACCAGAAAATATATTCTGATGCTCTTTTTATAGGAATGGCAAGGTATGTAAACATGCACCATCTTTTACTAGATTAAATGCTACATAAAAGAACAGGCATTCCTCCGTTCTTCCAGCTGCTTTCCCCTCTCCCCACCAAGGTATGAAAAAGGAATTGTTTGCTTTACTAATGCATTCTGTGGTCTGATAAAAGTTGTTTCTCCCTATAGGCCTTATCTCAGTATGTAGACCATTGTAGCTGCAAAAACATAACGAGTTTCTTCCAGAAGTGATAAGCACGTGGGCTGCTCTTCAAGGAACTAGAGAGTATCTTGTATCTACTTGATGTATAAAGACTTCCCTCACAAAATGCAACAAGAACACAGACCCCGGGGGAGGTCTGAGGGAAGATACTGGTAAAAAAGAAACACACAGGACTCTGCTGGAAAGAGACAAGAGGCTGACTAAGCTAGATAATATGGTTTGGTACAGAGAATTCTTAACTACAACAGACGTCAAAGTCTCAGTTGAAATTTGCACAGCCAACTTGAATTGTCTGGGCTTTTGCCCCTTGTGTGGTA
Source organism: Theristicus caerulescens (assembly GCA_020745775.1). Lineage (NCBI taxonomy): Eukaryota > Metazoa > Chordata > Aves > Pelecaniformes > Threskiornithidae > Theristicus > Theristicus caerulescens. Next base: position 38,939,323 of record CM036583.1, on the reverse strand, counting down.
CAAAATAATGTCAGCTTAAACAGAAAAATAATGTAAATCTTGGTGAGAAACTTGACAACTTATTCTCTAAAGCATTGCAAGATGCCAGCTGCTTACTTGGGTGAGAGTTTTAGAAATGTAAAAATGCACCACACGGTAATCAGTGGTAAGCTTAATATTTGTATGCTTTACATATTTATGATTTTACTTGGAACTGTTGCATCCTGCAGTCCTGTCCTATGGAAGGATCTGAAATGAAATTTGTCTGTGTTCCCACAGAAAATGTTTTTTTAAGAAACTTTTTCATCAGCATTATTTCTTATCTCTCATCTCCCTGGTGAGCCTATTTTATTTTTTAGTTCAAGTAACAATAAAAGATGTCTAGCTGAGACTCCTGACATCCTCACATATCATTAATAATATGTTATTACCAGCATTTAAATAACTAAGTAGGAACTTGGCCAGTCACCTGCATAAATTCCTTTTTCTTCACTGCTTTTTGAAGCACACCATCAGAAATTCTATCCAACATATGTCAGGTGTGATAAATGATGTGCTTTATTTTCCCTTTACTGTCTCAGGGTAACATTTCACCTACAGGAGGTAATGGATCAGAATACTTACCGTGACAGAAAATACTGTCCTAGAATGGGTCCCTGAGTGGATGCTATATTCTGTAATAACACGCCTTTCCATGGACTCAGGTATTCACACAGCCAAAATAGCTCCCAGAGAAACCGGTGACTGTCATCTCAAGCGGTCCATGTTAGCTGCTCACATCAGTGCAGTTACCTAGAATTAATTAACTGCAGTTAACAGGAATTGGAATCTCAACAGCTTTTTTGAGTGAGTTGCAGCTACTCTGGTTTTGGGGTGTGAATCCACTGTCCAACTGGCCCATTGTAAAGTCTGAACCCAAGATACTAGCCCTGGTCCTTGTCCCGTTACTCCCTCTCTGTACTGCCCGTGTGTCCCACAGTTCTTGTCCTAAATTGTCAAGAAAGGGGGAATCCCTCTCTATTACCGCTTAGGTCTGGAAAAGCTGTAGATACTGTACTTTGAAAATGTGCCAGAGAAGAGGACAGGAACTGTAGAACAGCACAACTACAGCAAGTGGATCCTTACCACGCAGCTTAGGAAATAACTGTGATTCCAGTACACTTTCAATTTCAAAGTATTTTGCTTTGTAGCTCAGGCTGCTCAAATTAGACTGCTGTCAGCACCTGCAGTGCATAGGAACTGTCTGTATGTTACAATCACTAGTCCTTGCAAGGTAGAAATAAATAGAAACTTTCCTTTGCCCTGCCTGGGCTTTATGGTGAAGGCACGTGGGCAGAGTTGCTTATCATTTCTGTCCTTTCCAGGGTCCAGCTCCTTGTAAATGTACGCAGCAAGATCGCTTTGCCTGAACAGCTACCTGCAGAGACTCACCCACGAGCAATTATTCCCCGGTCTGAGAACATCAGCCGAGGTGAAGGTGCACAGCAGTAGCAGTCATGTTACCAAGTGACCGTCGCAGCTGCTTGTCTTTACGACACCCGTCAGATTCGAGATCCCCAAGTTCTCCTAAGCAGGCAAAAACAGTCTGAACAGCACAGCAGGAGCCAACACCTCGCTTTTCTAGGTGACAGCCTTGCTGCGCGGTGCTGAACGGTGCCTGTGCTGGGGAAGGACACCCTCCCCCTCTGCCGGGCTGGTGGGGACAGTGTCACCTCCGGGAAAAGGCTCGTCGTGGAGAAGGACCCTACTCGACTCCGCGACGGCCTTCTTGTCGCAGCGGCAAAACACCTGGATATAACTTAGTCTGGCTGTACTGCGGCTGAAGTCAGCACGGACTGGGGGGAAAAAAATCCGCTTGTCTCCTTCAGGGGCGCGTACACGGATGCGCCGGGGCCGGACGCCTCCCCCGGGCCGTGCGCCGGGGCCCAGCGCCCGCCCTGCCGGCGGCGGCACCGGCACCGGCCTGCGCCCAGGGCGCCCTGGCGGGGACAACCGACGGCCCGTGCCCCTCGGAAACACCCGCCGCGGCCCGGGAAGGGCCCGCCCCGCCTGTGCCTCCCACCTGCGGCCGAGAAGGGGAAAGCGCTCTGCCGCTCGGGCCCGCCGGCGGCGGGGCAGGGAGAGGGGCTGCTCCGCGCCCCGCCTGCCCCCGGGACCCGCCCTCTGCCCCCGCCGGCCCCGGCCTCGCCAGCAGCCGCCTCGCTGCCTCGCACTGGGAGCTGGCCGAGACCGGCCCCGAGGCGGCCCGGCGCGGCGCTGCTCCCCCCCGGCGCCGGCGGAGGGCGGTAGCGGCCGCGCCGGCTGTCGTTCGCCGCCGCGGCGCCGGGCTGGCTCCTCCCCGGCCGCTTCCGTAGCGAGCGGCGGCGGCATGTGGAGGCTGGGGGCAGCCGGCGCCGTGCGGGCCGCGCGGCGGGCGGCGGCGGGGCGGCGGCGGAGCGGCGGCCCTGAGACGCCCCGCTGGTGGGGGGCGGCCGCCGCCGGCCGCGGGCCGGACGGTGAGCGTGAGGCGGGCGGGCGGGCGGCGAGGCGCGGCCTGCGCCGCCGGGAGGGAGGAGGCGGAGGCGGCAGCGCTGCCGCTGCCCGGGGGCGGGCGGGGCGGCCTCGGGCCGGGCCGCCGCTGCGGCCGGGCCCCGCGGGGCGGCCTCGGGCCGGGCCGCCGCTGCGGCCGGGCCCCACGGGGCGGAGGGGAGGGGCGGCCGGCGGGGGTTTCCTCAGCCGGACGGCGGGCCCCCGGCCGGCCAACGCCAGCCCCGCGGCCGCGAGGGCAGCCAGGGCCCCCGCCGGGCCTCCCCGCGGGCCGCCGGCAAGCGGGACGCGTCCTCCTTCCCCGCTCCCTGGCTGGGGCAAAGCCGCGCCGGCCCCGGGCGAGCGGCTCTGAGGCGGGCGGGGCGGCCGGGCGGAGCGTGGCTGAGCGGCGGGGCCCGGCGGCGGCCGGGCGGGCCTCGGCAGGGGCGCGTCCCGGCCCGCCGCCCGCGGGGAACGCGGGAGCGCCAGAGCGCTGGGCCGGCGGCTCGGTGGTCCCCGAGCCCTGCACGTACGGCCGTGCTGCGCTGTGCGAGCGGAGCGGCGGGGGCTGCCCAGCGCGTACCCCGCCTTTGCTGTGCTCCAGAGCGATTCGCTTGTTCGCTGCCCTTTTCCAGCCGCAGAAGGTGCGCGCTGGCCGCCCCTAGCGCCGGGTTTGGTGCCTGGAGGGGCCATGGCAGCTGCGTGCTGGCACCGTGCTGGCAGCCTCGAGACATGCGTGGAGTGCGGGCGCACTGAGGCGGTTACAGCCTCTCTCCGTCTGTCCAGAACCTGAACGTAGGGCATGCGCTTGCAGCTTTTGATCCTAAGTATGTATTAAAGAAATGCTGAAGGGTACAGTCAGAAGCGGGTAGGCATCACTGTTTATTTTGTCAACCTATATCATTGTGATGGTACAAGGAGTTTGCTGTTCTCTGTCCTTTATGTCCGTGTCATGGCTTTGGACAGACGGACCAGTTCATCTGTAATGCTTGAGGATAGATGTCAGACCATAGGGACAGAGATGTTTTTGTGTTTTGCTCTCGTGTGTGCTTGAAGAGGGTCTGTCATAGTTCCTTTTTAAATGTCATTTGCTTTTCATCTCACTCTGTTACTTTTCAAAACTTTGTGCAAGTACACAAAAAGCAATCAAGAATGGTATCTTACCATTCATCCAAAAATAACCTGGGCTGTGAAGGTAGATAAGAAGAAAATGGCAAGCATGCTGTCTTTCTTTCTTGGTGGATAGCATAAGTGCTTCTGCTAGTGTGTTTGATTAGGGGACTGTCGTGGTTTAACCCCAGCCGGCAACTAAGCACCACGCAGCCGCTCTCTCACTCCCCCCACCCCAGTGGGATGGGGGACAGAATTGGAAGGATGAAAGTCAGAAAACTCATGGGTTGAGATAAGAACAGTTTAATAATTGAAGTAAAATGAAATAGAATAGTAGTAATAGTAATAATAACAATAATAATATAATAATACAATAATAATATACAAAGCAAGTGATACACTATACAATTTGCTCACCACCTGCCGACTGATGTCCAGCCTGTCCACAAGCAGTGATCGCTGCCCCCCCGGCCAACTCCCCCAGCTTATATACTGAGCATGATGTCATACAGTATGGCATAGCCCTTTGGCCAGTCTGGGTCAGCTGTCCTGGCTGTGCCCCCCTCCCAGCTTCTTGTGCACCAGGCAGAGCAGGGGAAGCTGAAAAGTTCTTTACTAGTATGAACACTACTTACCAACAACGAAAACATCAGCGTGTTATCAACATTATTCCCATACTAAATCCAAAACACAGCACTATAACAGCTACTAGGAAGAAAAAAATCAACACTATCCCAGCTGAAGCCAAGACAGGGATCGAGTTTATTTTTATCCATATTGATAACATTGCCTCCTTTCAAAGGGGCTGCCCATTTTGCTGCCTTGTGTTATATTGCCAGTATGTTGATACAGCTTTTCTGTAATTTTGATTTTTTTTTTAAGGCTTTTTTTAAACAGAAATGAGAAATGAAACAGCTTGCTTTACAGCAGAGATCTGGAATGTGAAGTGTGATGTTAGCTCTTCTGTAAGTCAGGAGGATTCAGGGCTTCTGTTTATTTCAGTTGAATGTGGCAGAGGGACACAAGTTGTTGATAGTGAAGCATCTGAGTAGCGCATACTTCTGAAAATCTTGGCCTAAGCCAGTTATCTGAAGTTGCTCAGTAATTCTGTAGTAGAACAATAGAAAATAAAATTCTTTTTTTTTTTTTCATTAGTTTGTATCAGAAGACAAGTATATTCTACATCGCCCTTATCATCCAAGGACTAAAGCTGCATAATTCTTTCCCTATTAGCTCCATGATATAGAATATGAATATTTTACTTTGGGGGATGGAAAGGTCTTCAAGGATCTATTTAGTTTATGTGACAAATATGTAATTTATAATTCTTTGTGTGTTAACTTTTAATTCCATTTTACTTATGCTTACTTTGAACAGCAATTACGATATGCTTCAGAGGTGAAGAGCAAGACTGTTCAGTTAATGAATTTAAGAGGTGCAGGAACTCTGAATGACACAAGGTAAATTTTATTTTGAGATATTCATATAAAAATATCATCTGTATCTTAAAATAATTTCTAAACATGGTAAGACTAGCAAACTAATGTTGATATGATGATGTAAAGGAAAAGTACAGTTTTAGTGAAAAGCATTTTGGATGAATCTGGGAAGTCACTTAGGAAATAATTCATGTACCTAAACATAGGTGTCTAGCACCGTTTCACATATGTCAGGGTACATGACATTTCTGCTTGCGCTGAGGAGGATGTGACACAGTACCTGTCAGAGACTTCTCCCCCTTCTGATGCAGCAGTTGAAGGCCTAATGAAGGATTGTGCAGATGTCTAAGATGGCTCTTACCATTAAGTACCTGAACTGCACCCTGAACCAGTACATGAATTCTTCCTAATCCTAAGGCTTTCCATTCTCCATGCCCCTAGGTGTTTCTGTGATGTCCCTCACATAAGTAGCATAGAGTGTATTTCAGTAACTGGCTAGCAAGAAACTTTTAAAAAAAATTACATTCTGTATCATCAACTGAAAGATACTGAGTCATCACAGTTTCTAGTAACTGTTGTATTGCCATACCCATTAGCAAAAACTGAAATGATTTCACTGAATTGTCTGTTGCTAGAGATACCCACCTACACACTCAGTTAAAAGTTGACACTGGTATGGATGGAAAAACTTACGTGATTTAATAACTTTTGGTTAATTAAACTGATGTAGACTTTGTTTGCACTAACTTTTTCTACTGGTTTAAAGAGGATAACAGAAGCAGTCTCACAAGTGCTTGTAAGCCTTATGTAATGGCTACAAGGGTGCTTTGAGACTCTCTGAAGAAGGAGGTAATTGTATGTATTAGTTCATAAGCACACTTTAAATAACGTCTAATTATCAGGCTGCATTGGTAATTCCAGTTGAGAACTCAAATGCTGTACATAGACGTGGCATGTGATATTGATGTTTCTAAACTGCTTATAGCTACAGCGAGTTTCTTAGTCAAATGTCATGTGCTTCTAAACAGGAGATGCTTGTCTCTATTTATAGAGTTCAAAACTAAGTAATTCTTGCACAAAGTCCTTTTATGAAAATGACCCCTCTTAATACACAGGGGTCAGCATATCTAAGGAAAGAAGTACGTATTCCTCAGTTAAGAGATCTCTACTACGAAAAATTTTGAAATTCCACCTCCCTTTGTAAGGTGGATTGTCACCTATGTTACCTTAACAAAAATGACTACTTGTTTTATATGATGATTTCATGGTTAGTGTTTCTGCCAAGGTCATGGTCTTGGTATGTTTTTATTATAGGGAAAATACTGTCTTCCATGTTTTTCTTCCTAATTATGGGCTTCTATGTCATTTGTAGCTCTTTAGATGAGACCACTTACGAAAAACTGGCTGAAGAAACACTGGACTCCTTAGCAGATTTCTTTGAGGACCTGACAGATAAGCCTTTTACCCCAGAAGATTATGATGTCTCTTTAGGGGTATGTTTTAAACATTCTATTACCACTGTAATTATTGTAGATTTTTAAATTAGTCCCCTTAGTGCAAACACTTAAAATACAATGAGTTTTTTCAGCTTTACTGTTAAAATATGCCTGTCTATACTGACTGGAGCACCTGTTCTGGTAAAAAGTTACACATGCTGTTGTATGATTTGAGGATTTAAAATATTTCATGTATAGAGAAAGACATAATATAGAATAATAAATGAGGACAAGAGGAGACAGAACCTGGTTTCTAATTTCACAGTAGTCTATAAATTTTTCTAAACACACAGAGACCTCTGACATCAGCAGTCACTTCCCTCACAGTGAATGCTAGGACAGGCCTACATGGCATAGTACCTATACATCACATGTAACTGGTAGAGCAGTTTCTTTGATTGCCGTGAATACAGAGGAGCAGCGTTTGTCTTGACCAGGTTTAGTACGTTTGTCCTGGCTTTACTGATGACAGCCTGTGGTGGAGAGAAGCAACAAGAGGATGCAGTGTTTGGATAGGTGGTTGCAAAAGTGAGACCAGAGCATACATGGGGAGAAGGCTACTGTCACGGGAGACATTGGGTGGCTGCTAGCCTGATAATTGGAGCCTTTAATATGTCAGCCACTCAAATTCTTTTACAGGAGTGACAGACTCAGATTAAAAATGTCCATTCTATTTGTGTAGGGAATTTATTAGTTTTATATACAATTCCTGAAGGGGTTTATATGTTACAGCCCTCTACATGACTTGGCGGAGAGTGCAGTTTCTCCCTACACTGCCGTCTGCAACACAGGTCTTTCACTACTGCATTTTTTTGAGGTCACATAACTGCTGCTCCCTCTTCAATGTCTTACCGTAAGGGAGGTTGCTTTCTACTAGCCCTGTCAGTTAAGGTTTTATGCTCAGGGGGCATTGAAGCAGATGGTTTGGGTTGCACTGTGCAAAAAGAAAAAAACAAAACTCTGTAGTTTTTGGACTTGCCTCTGTGTAACTCTGTCATCATAATGTTAATCCTTTATTTCTTATAGCTGGGAAAGAAAATAACATATTGTTAGGAGGATTCTGTTGTTGCCGTTAGCAAATACTATTTGTTGCTTTAATTATGTAGTTAATGTTATAGCTAATTGCTTTTCTGGTGAAAAGCAAAGAATTGTTTAACCATTGCTATTCAGTATGTTTGCAGTATGTTAATAGCATATGTGTGCTGTTACCCTGATTTAAAGAGCTTAGGGACAAAAAATTAGCAAAAAGATTATAATTTACCTCTTTATATTCTTAGACACTTCATTACGTGAAGGTCATGAGTCGTCTTACGTCAGAATTTTATCTCCAGCCACTGTAGAGTGGATTGTGTTTGACATTGACTCATTGTGAGGCTCAAAATGAATTATTTTTACACCCATCTTAATTTTAGAAGTACTGCTTTGTTGCATAAACTGTATGATGACATAATATATGTTTGTCGTTTCTGTTAAGAGCGAAAGGTTAAATAGTCCCCAAATTTACCAAAGTTAATTCCAAACAAACAAGGCTAGTGCTATAGCAAGCCACAAGGTGGCGAACATGATAAAGGTCTGTTATGCCTGTGAATTGTTACGAACTTGATTTCTTCATGCAATTTGTATCTTCGTGTCCAGGGGAAAAAATCTCATTCAAAGAATATTCTTGTTACCAGGAGGGTAACAAACATTCATCCAGTAGTACAAAACACATACAGTATATTCCATAAAAAATGGTAAAAGATATCTTGCAATTTAAGTTCTTAAAAACTCAAGTTGTATTTTCTATGCGTTTCAGTATTGCGAAATGTATGGGAAAATGTTTTAAAAACAGCATTAGAAGTGTAACCTTATTTTATTTGCAATGACAGAGCAACAACACTCTCCAACAGTTGACCCACAATGTAAGCAATAGTATAATTTTCATTAATTCTTTGGAAACCTATTTACTTACAGTGTTTCTGTGGCATACAGCTTAACATCATGCTGAATACTTAATATGGCACTAAAGAGCACATAGAAGATTAGTGAAACCTTTATATCGCTACTCAGGCCTAATCCCCCAGACCTGGTCTTATTCTGCTGTATCTGTACAGGTGTAAGACCACTGAGATATAGAAAAGTTTGTAATTCTGACAAACAGAGAAGTAGCCTGTTCTTGTCCTTCTTTGCATTAACCAATATCCAATTAATGTAACTGGCAGGACAACCTGATGGCATTATTAACCAGGGGAGCCTTTTATTTTATTTTATTGATCACAGATATAAATCCCTTAATCAAGCACAGAAAGAGCATGGAAACTAAAAAAATCAGACCGTTGAGAGTATTATTTCATAGCTGATGATCCTTGAGATAATGTCAAAACCAGTAACAATGAGTTTACTTTGTAAGGGAAAGAAGCTCTAAGCTGCTGCCTGTGCTACAGAGTAAGTTTGCAGGCAGTAGGTACTCATAAAAGAAAGTATTTTTCCCCCACAGTAAGTGTTTATACATAGCAAGTAGCTCTAGTAGTATCTTCTGACTAAAGCATGAAAAGCTTCCCTTAAAGAAGCCTTATCGTGCTATGGGGCATGAAGTATCTGAGAAACTGTAGATTAAATATGACTAACCTATTATCTGAATCATCAAACTATATTCTGTAGAGATACCCTTTTTAATTAGCATAATTCAGATCATCTGTAGGTTAACTCTAGCCCGAGTAGTGTTGTTCTTTTACTCTTAAAGTTAGGACAGAAATATTTTTGTCAGAGTTACATATGCTTTTCAAATGTACTTTGGTAAAATGTCAGAGAAATGCAAGTAAGAAAGAGAAAATGAATGCCCACTAGGATAATGGTTGAAAGCTGGCATAACTAAAACAAACCAGACCTCATGGAGGTTTAGAAGTGGAGCGTTTTGAGGTATGATTCAGGATCTAGGCATTTCATCATAATTATTGGAGAAAGAATTGTGTTTATCCACTGGGAAACTGTTAGAGTTACTTTCAGAAAAGTTAGGTAAAATTGCGTGACTCAGGAATCTAGCAATGACACATAAAGCTTCTTGACTTTGAACCACACCAGTTTTGCGTTGTTCATGAACAGAAAAAGTTGTTAGTGGATGATGTTTTAATCATTGCAAAATGAACTAGCAGGTCCTTTCAAGATGACAGGTCAAAGCTCAAGAGTATTACTTAAGTAGTGCTATTGTGAATGGTGCAAACACACTAAATTCAAACTCCGACCACAAGGTTTAAAGTCCTAGTTCAGGACTCAAAGATATGCAGGTTGTCCTAGGTATTAACACAAGTTTTTTCAACGCCTAATGATCATTCTTCGAAGCTACTATTATTTGGGAAATAGTTGGGAATGTGTTACAGATTTGTAAGTTATTGTTTATCTACTGCAGGATGATGTAATTCTTGTCAAGTAACAGGATCAAATTTTTAATTTCTCACTTAGTTTTCTTTGTGTTTTAAGAGTGGAGTTTCTAACAGTTAAATTAGGTGGAGACATGGGAACATATGTCATCAATAAGCAAACACCAAACCGGCAGAGTTTGGCTGTCCCTCACCCACTAGGTAAGTTCTGTGTAAGTTAGTTATGTAATGTCCGCAGGCTGGGTGGACATGTACTTTCCCCTTTTTTATAGCACGGAGTGTGGACTATATAATATCCTTTTCATAAGTAACCCTTTTACTCAGTATATTCTCAAAACATGATATAATCTATATTGTTCAATATTAATTTCTTATAGAGAATTGAGGCACAGCGGCAGTATACTGACATACCTAAGATTAATCCAGGAAATGTGTAATACAGGAATTTTCATACCCTGTTCCAGTCCAAAACCACTGTCTACAGGAATACAGCCTACTTATAGAAAAAAATAAACAGCCATGATTAAAAAAAAAAAAAAAAAATCGAAGCTTCTGTTGGAAAAAGGGGTGATGATAATGTTACGGTCTAAACCTCTCTTTGTATTTAAACAGGGTGGCTGCTTCCCCTTAAAGCTTGTGGGATTCCTGCTTTATATGTGTATGTGCTCTCCCACTGGTTGTTTTTGTCAAGCATCTGCACATTAGGGGAGCCTTGGCTAGCTGTCCCTCTGCCTTCTCTAATGCTGTGTTTTGATCCATTCCAGGTTTTCTGGTTGGTTTCAGCAGGGAGGGCAGCCAGATATGCGGGAAAATGTTGTAGCTGTCTCCCCAGAAAATTTGGTATTCTCTGCCACTGTCCTCAGGGGAAAGAACTGAGGGAGTTGGTCAGAGTTGCTGGTGAAAGGAACCAGCTAGCTGGAAAGCATGGAGCACTCCGAGTAAACTATGCAGGCGTACCTCTTGAATGTTGTTCAGAAAGAATGTATTGATTGCAAAACTGGGATGGTTTTGCAGTAGTAGAATTCTGTAGTAGGGTTTGTGTCGCGGGGAAAAAAAAGGCACAATGGAATTTATTAAGATTTTAAGAGAAACAATTTTAATAGACATAAAATCTACCTAAAGAAAAGGTCTAACTTTGCGTTAGTGTAGTTATGTACTGGCTGGGTGCACAGTATACTACGTTAGTACGTTTTTTCTAGTAACTCCTCTCCTCTCCCAGCATCCTTTTATTAATTAAATAATTTACTTAGCAGGTACATGACTTGCTAAGGCACAGGCCTAGCAAGCTAACAAACCTTTTTGTTTTAGACAGATGTAGATTGTGTGTCAGAATTTTTTTCATTCCATATATTTTGCAACAAGCATAATTTTCCATGCCTTGATTCTGCTTAAGATGAGTATACGATTTTTGTGTCACGGACAAAAAGATTTCATCTATTTATGAAAACTAAAATTCAGAGACTTCCTATCTGTTTGGGAGCCAAATCTAGTTGAGCTAAGACATACATGCTCCAGAATATGGGAATTTGTGAAAAAATGTTAAACTCTTCATTTTTTTTGATTGCACTAGTATGAATAAAAAATACACAAGGAAAGAGATAAACTTGAAAGATTCTCTGATGGTATTTTTCATCATCTGTGATGAAAAATGATTCACCTACAGACATTAAGTTTTGTGCTTCCTTAACTGGTATTATGGTAAACAGTGGTATTTCCTGAAATATGATGCTACATGTTCACTTACTTCCTAACTCCTGAAAAGCAACTCCAGCAAATACTATGTGATCTGGAGCAACATACTTCTCAAGTGCAATATACTAGGAAGTGAAAGAAGCAAATGTTACTGCCAGTGATCACTTGCATTGAATGTTATATTTGGGAAATATGTACAGTAAATGTAGCATCTTGAGTCTTAAAGAACATATCCCAAAGGAGACGAATTCTTAAGATGTGAGAGGCATTTTCTTAAGATTTTTTTGACCTTCTGTTTGCTATCACACATCTATACACTGAAGTGAACTTAAGCTTGTGTTTGTAAAGCTTTACTTAGTTGACAATTTAAAAAAAGAGGGTGACGAGGTGGGTGCAACCTGCCAGCAGTGTGATTGCAGTAATTTCATGTAGCTCCTTTGACTGAAAACACTTTTCAACTTTACACAGCATCTCTTAATAATACCTTAATGTGACACTCGTAATTCTCTCTCTTACTTTAAAAAACGTATGCAGACTTTTCCATGAGAAATAATAGTTAGTCTGTATTTACCTTTAGGGTAGGCATTTTTTAGAATTCACAAGATTAAATTATTAATTTAAATGAAAAAAACCACATTTGTACAGCATTTGGGAGATTCAGAGAACTGTGGAGGTGTTTCATATGCTAACTGTATCACTGATATTTACTACGTAACATTTAAAAACAGTTCAAATAACTTACCCATTTCTTTTCTTTGTCCTTGTTGATTAAATGGCCTGTCTTAGCCTGATTTGCATGAATGGCCGCATCCCATTCTGTCATTCTTTAGGTGCAGGACAGTATAAACATACGCTTGCGCTGCAAAGACAAAGAAGTGAGAAATGCATAGTTAAGTAACTGGAGCGCACAATCTCGATTCCAAATAGTTACCAGTTCACATACAGCAAGTGAGATTTCAGTGGAAGTGACTTTAATATGTGTTCGCATTTGTGACTTCTCATAGTTTGGTTAGTGTTTGGAAAGTTCTTCATTTGAATGTTGAGAGTAATTCAGGATATTCAAGGCTCAGATTAGTGTTTATTTTTGTAGAAAACCTGTGGATTGTTCTTGTGTATACATAGGATAGTCAGTTTTGTAGCAGACCTTGTGCGTGGATTGTCTGAGTTCCAAGGCATTTTGTCCTGCGAGTTCAAGGATAAGACTGATGGTTTTGTCTGTTTTATCCCAGACAACCATTTCATTCTTTCTCTTTTCTTAGTTTCTCTAGCTGATGTTAACAGTAGCGAGTGCCTTCCAATCGTTCTCACTGTTTCAGATGGTGGAGAACTGGGTGCATAGAAAAGGTCTGGAATGGAACCCGGGGTGTTTCATGTTTCTTCTTCCTATGTAAAGTAGGCCTGAAAAATCAAGCCATCTACTATATGATAGCACAGAGGAAAACAGCATTTCAAATATAAATCTCTTATTATGCTAATATATTTGCTTTCAGCTGGTAAATTCTTTTGTTGCATCTAAAAAAGAAGGTGAGAATGGTGATCTGTGTTCTGCCATGCTTAGAATATCTGCATGTGACTGCTACAGAGGAACTAATCAATAGCATTAATTCAGCGTTATACAAATATCCCTTGTAATATTTGTGTGCAAAAAAATTTATATGGGTAAGGGAAGAAATTGGGGAAATCAGTGTCAAAAGCAAGAAGGGAAGGAGGGAGCTTGTGTCTGCTGGGAGTGGACTGATACATCTTGTCACCTTTCAGCTATATCTGTTGGATGGCTCAGCAGTTCCTGGCAGAGCTGGCCTTTTCTGCTCCACTCCGCCAGACTGCCCACCAGTCCCTCTCCATGCTGTCTGTTTCCTTTTCCTGGGGTACGTTATAAATACAGGCTTCCAGCAGCTCCCCATGATAATCTGTACTTACACAGTGTGTGTTTTGTTTTCTAGTGGCCCAAGCGCTATGACTGGACTGGACGGAATTGGGTGTATTCTCATGACAGAGTATCCTTCATGAACTACTATCAAAAGAATTTTCAAACAGCTTAAAAACTAAATTGGATTTGTCCTGCTTAATATATTCTGGGAAAGAAGATACTTGATGATATTCTACCTCATGGAAGTTTAAAGACTTTAACCACAAGCCAAGCCCTTCCTTGGTTTCTCAAGTACCTGAGCTTAATTCTGTTGCTGTTTTTCTTGACATCGCTATGTTGCGCAACAAAAATGAAAATAATATATTTTTCTCTAGTGCTCAGTCTTGGAGTTTCTGTATCACCTCTTGAATCTGTGTCCACATGATACAGGTGGTTGAGGTCGCCCTTCCTGTCACTGCATTTCAAACTGCAGTTCTTGCTGCAGAAGTAAGTCATGAATTCTTCCTGTCTGTAGTCTTATTTGGACATAAGGACTGACCCACCTGGTGACTTCTGACCAGCACACAAATGCTAAACTTCTTTTGGTGAGACGTTCACCCAAAACAAGAAATGCCTGCAAATCGCATTGACATAAGTTGTGGTACTGTGAATGCATTGCATTAAAATTTGTGGCTATCACAAGTGAATAATGCATCACAGTCAAACTGAACATGTCATAAACAAAATGACTGTGGCAGGTAGAAACTTTTCATTTTGTGTAATGCATGTAATAAGAGTTTTTCTCTCAGTATTGTTGAACTTGCTCTTCTCTCCAAATTCTAAACTCTAGTTTCTTTCACATTAGGATTTTTTTTGAGCTAAACTTTAAATTACTTAGAGGTCTGTGTGGCTGTAAGCATCATATGGAACCAGAAAGGCTGGTATGTGATGTTTAAGCTGTGCAGCAATCTCTCTGCAAACACTTCACTCTGTTACTGTGGATTTCTCTTTCTGTTCCCTTTCATTCTTCAAAGAGTAAAAATATGTAATTTATTGACCTTTTTTTTTTAGTTGACCAAAATTAACATCCTCTCATGGTGGCAAAAATTTGCACTAATTTTGTTCTGCTGCATTTCTTAAGCAAGTGGGCTTAGATTATCTTTCTTCACCATGAGACAAGAAGGCTCCCCGTAGTACCATGCTCATGCAGAAACTTTTGCCTTTTTGCTTCTTAGAATCGAGTATGGTACTTAGGCTGATGAAGCAGTCTTTTTCAGGCTGTTAAAATGAGAATGAAATAAATTATATACTCCGGATCTTAAACCAAAAAGCTTTAAAAGAAATCGTGAACTGCAAGAAGAACACTTCCACACTTGCACTGTTGTATTATTATCACCAGTGTTTTTTAATTGCCTATAAAATGGAAGCACAAAGTTGTTGACTAACTCTTGAGGAAACAGCTATACCATACTCTTACAAATTGTTTATCAATATCTGAAAAGATGTTCAGTGCAAACTATTGTTCTTCTTGGTTCCTCTGACGCTTGTGGTTAGTTTGGGATGATTTTCTGGCTAGCTAGCATTACTATGGATGTGATTAATTTTGTCATTGAAAAACAATAGCTATATAGTATTGTTGCCCAGTATTTGCATTTGAAGTATAAGCGTTGTTACCTGCTATTTCGCACCATTAAATAGAGAGTAACATTTCCCTGAAAGCAGTTCTTTGTTAATTGTGCATGCTGTTTGCATGTTTTTCAATCAAAATAAAAAATATTACAATTACCTGAAATTTCAGCTCTACTGGATGAGGTAAATACAATGACCACCAACTCATATGAGTACAAGAGTAAAAGATTTTTTTTAACAAAGGAAAGCTAAAAATAGAACATCTTTTTACTGTTTTGAATTCAGAACACTGTAAATTATTTTCAGTGTATAGAAAACGATAGTATTTAGCTCAGTCTCCTAGTAGTTCAAATAACTATTTAGACATATTTGTATAGATGTTAATGACTGGGTGTTTGAATCAAGGATACTTCCTCCTGGTTCTTCCTTTGCCTGATCATGTATAGCTTGTGTAGGTATTTTTCTGACCAACTTTTCCAAAAATTAGTTTCTTAAGTAATTTGCATGCAACATATTCACTAACATGCATCTGATTCATATTTGGAGGTTCATTCTGCATTCCCGTACGTCTCATGCAAATGTTTATACCAAAATGAAGTTGCATGTGGAATTCTTAATTCATTACGTAAAGGTGTGATTTCAGGCCATGATGATAATGCTAAAGAAAGACGGCAGATGTGTACTGTTTTGAATTCTTTGTGTTTCTTAAAACACTGGAAGGATTCTGTTAAAATTTTGGCCCGTCGCGGTGGATTTTATAAGAGCACTGCAACTTTCACGTTTGGCGTGCCTTGCCCTTCATCCATAATGCTACTGCTATTTATGCAAACAATTTCCTCGTTTTAGGTAGCTGAGTAACAAACAGATTTAATCTAACTGGTGAAGATAAATAGCGTCAGCAAGTTAGAATGGGTTTTATCTCGGTATACAAACTGAATCATAGGACGTGACTCATTTTTTTGTTCTAATACTTGCATCAAATTTTAAGTAAGGGCAAGGACCCCGTCTGCCATCGTGCTCGTAGAGCAGAGGCACAGGATGAGCTCTGATCCTGATATCAGACTTTGCCTATTTTCGCAAGTCAAATAACTCTTCCATGCTATTTTTTACTTCTGTAACTTACTTGAATAAGCAGATTGTTCTATGGTTACACACCTGACATCACGTCAATAGTATTTGCTTCACCTCTCCCACAAGAAATAGCTGAAGGAAAATCCTTAGATACACGCTATGAACAGTTAGTATCGGTAAGAACCATCACGTTACTGGCAGCATTGTTCCCACAAGACAGTTGCTCCCTCTTCGTTGAAGGAAAACATACAGAGCACTTTTGAAAGACGAGTATTGGCATTTGTAGCTGTACTGGATGCTCAGACTCAGCAGAGAAAGTGGGGGGTGTTGGGTCTTCTTAGGTATATCAGAGTTTTCACCAATAGCTAATCACTCTTTCTGATGATGGTATTTTTCTGTTTCTGGCCCACAGTCTGAAAGTCCTAGCATGTCTAGCTGTGCTAAAATTGATTGTCTCCTGTGTGCCAGTGAGTTTTTTGGAAGTCTCGATTGATTCATGTAGCCAAGCTTACAGCAACTGCACGCAGTCTGGTTTGGTCACAAAATACTACATTTGTTTGGCAGGAGTTGTGTGCCTAAATGCTTGCCTGATGTTTGTTGGTTCATTTTCCTTTCCAGTTGTGATAATTCTTAAGAAATGTTATGTCTTCCCTGCAAGACTGTTCTATGTGATAAAATCATCCCATCTATGTTTCCGTAAAATTCCCAAGGGCTCTTAGCAGCTTCAATAAATGGGATAAAGGCCTGTCCTGAAGAGGTGGTAGCCTAATAAGGGAAGGGGGATTCGCAGGGAGGTCTGCATTTTAGTTTCTGGTTAATGGTTGAACTCCGTGATTATACGAACCAGCTCTGGAATGTGTGGGAGTCCTGGGAAGGAAGGCAGAGGCTTGCCAAAATACCTGGAAGAGCATTCAAAATAGAAAAGGAAGCATGGGAGGGGCAGAAGCAAAGGCTATCAGGAAGAGATTAACTTTGCCCAGCGGCTCATGTCGTTGGCAGGGCAAGGAGGGACTAGGGGCAAGCTGCATCATGTTGTGGCCCCTTAGGGGATGGTATTTTAAACTTACTGCATGCCTCTATTTATAATTGTAACCAATCAAACATGTTCCGGTCCAGTTTTGCTATTGAGATTTTTTTTTTAAACTGTTTAAAAGAGAAGAAGTTGTTTGGAGTTACGTCCCCCTCTCTCCCAGATTGTCTTTTATGTAAATTGTACTGTTGGCAGTCATAGAACAAAGACAATTGTTCGTGACCTTTACCAAAGGAGATAGCCAGCAGAGGCTGTTTTGCTGGGGGGCAGAATAAACAGAGCTATGAACACATGAAGTTTTTTAAACAGTTATTAATTACAAACTTTTTTTGGAGTTGAGGTTAAGGAAAGACAGACAAGTTTAGATAAGAAAACAATAAATGCTTAAAACAAGCCATATAATGTTGTTGCTGCCCTCTCCAATTTGCTGAATTGTTTTAAAAAATTGTTTGTGTCATGGTAATTATGCTAAGTGATCAGTGTTACAATGAGTAATTTTGTAAGCATTGTTAGTTTACAGATGTAGGCTCTTCTGCTAGCCA
Source organism: Theristicus caerulescens (assembly GCA_020745775.1). Taxonomy (NCBI): domain Eukaryota; kingdom Metazoa; phylum Chordata; class Aves; order Pelecaniformes; family Threskiornithidae; genus Theristicus; species Theristicus caerulescens. The sequence continues at coordinate 38,921,625 of CM036583.1, read as the reverse complement.
TCAATGTTCTCTACTGTTCTACTAAAAAAATCAGGAATACGTTAAATATGTCAATAGTATTACTCCACAGCATTTTAGAACTATTAACCAAGCATCGTGAGGCCACTATTACAAAAGTAGCTTCAGAAAAAGAAAGACATTTGGAGAACTAACAGATTAAGTTTTTAAACATTCATTAAGGAAACAGACACCCAGCACAGCGTAAACCAAATAATCTGACACATACCTGGAAGTAAAACTAAATTTCCACTCCTCATGCCTTGCTTCTGCCTGAATGCAATATTGTCTTATGTCCTGGTCGCTGAGCCTGTCTATAGCTGACAGAAAACGTCAAGTTACTGAATTAGTCCTTTTTTTTTTTTTTTTTCCTTCTTGGTTTTGCTGTTTGGGGCTTCTAGGCTGCAGCAGTCTCTTGAAGACTACTGTATGCACATGCACATGCATGTTAATTATTAACTACAGCTACAAGCAGGCTTTTCCAATACAAGGTCTGAATGCAAGTTTCGTATTTGCTGTTAATAAAATAGGCTCTTTCAGTGCCTCGTTCCAAAGTCCAGCACCTTCGTGAAGAACGCTGTTTGCCTTAATCTGAATTTCTGCATGAGGCATACTGCACAAACATCACCTGCACCTAACAAACCCATCTGAATTAAGAATGCTGTGGGAATCTAGAATATTCAGCATCTGTTGAAAAACCGTCTGTCCTTTCTCACTGGCAACTAACAACAAACCAGAAAACTTGTAAGTAGCTTTTGTTTCACAGGCCTGACACCGGGGAGTGCACCGTTTAATTTTGGAGGGGCTTGCCTTGGGTTTAACCGCCCAGGAGAGCAGATAAGGAATTCCTGATGACCTTTAGTGCCTTACAACGCAGAAGAAACACGACTCCAAAGAATCCTGCCAGGGCTCTTCGGCCCTGCCTTTCTCGTTTCGGATCAGGACATCAGCGATGGCGGAAGGCTGATGCCTGCGGAGGCCGGCCCGCAGCGCCGTACCCCGGTCGGTGAGTGAGAGAGTCTGGGGAACGGCGCCGGTGCGACCTGCGGAGCCGCGCTGCGCCTCCGTGGCCGAGCAGCGGAGCTGCTCTGCCTCCGCCACCCCGGGCTGTTCCAGCTGTGCGCGACGACGGGAGCACCCAGCGCGGCCGGAGCAGAGCAGCGAAGCGGGGGAAGCTGGCGCCCTCGCTCTTCGGTGGCAAGGGGCAGGGAAAAAGCAGATTCAGACGCATACGTGGAAGACGGCACCGCGGTTTTAAACGCTGTGTTGGCGGGCTTCCAGTTAGGGAAGTGTAGATGGGCGGCGATCCCACGTTCCTAACAAAGCGTTGATGTAAACGGAAAAACCGCACCAGCGCAGGGCCGCGTGACGGGGCACCCCGAGAGCGGCGGCGGCAGCAGGGCTCCGCCAGCCCCGCCCCGGCCCGCCGGCACCGGCCGCGGGAGCTGCTGCGGCCGCCCCCCGGCCCCGCCGCGGGAGCGCTCCGGGCAATGCCGGGCGGCGAAGGTGGGCCGGGAGCAGGGCCGGGAGCAGGGCCGGGCCCCCCCTCCCGGGAGACGGGACGGGCTGGGGGAAGCCGGGGGGCGAGGCGGCCGGGGCGGCCCCGCCGCGGTGACTCAGCGGCGCGGAGCACCGGGCTGCAACCGGTATTTCCTGTTCCCCCGCCGCCGCGGCGGCGCGAGGCAGCGCGCGGGTGCCTGCCCGCGCGGGCCGGGGCAGCCGGGCGAAGCCGCCCCGCAGCCGCAGGTGGAGCCGCGCCCCCGGAGGGGCCCCGCCCCTCCCCTCCCCTCCCCTCTCCCCTCCCCTCTCCCCTCCCCTCCCCTCTGCCGCCTCCCCACCTGGGGGCGAGGCCGGCACCTGCGGCGGGAGCCCGCCCCGCCGCGGCCGCACCACCCCCGCCCGCAGGAAATCGCCCGACTCGGCGGGAGCGGCCGCAGCGGACCCGGCCTCGGACCCGCGCTCGGACTCGGCGCCTCCGTCGCAGCCCGCTCCGGGGCGGCGGGAAAGGGCTGAGGGGAGGGCAGGGCAGGGCAGGGCGCGCAGTGCCAGCGCCAGGCCGCCTCCAGGCCGCCTCCCGGGCACCTCTGCTTCCGCAGCCGGACGCCGCCGCAGTGGGGCTGCCTCCGCCAGCAGGCGAGTATCCCCCCGCTCCCGGCTCCGCGCCTTCCCGCTGCCCCCCCCGCCCCGCTCCCGGCAGGTGCGGCGCTCCGCCGCCCCTCGTCGCCCCCCGGCCGCCGCCGCCTCCGCTGCCCGCTCCGGGGGCCGCGCTGCGGGGGAGAGCTGCGCGACTTCTCCCTCTCCCTCTCCCTCCTTTGTGCGCTTTGGATTTTTCTCCCCCCCCGCCGCCGCTCCTCGGGCGCACTCTGCCGCCTTTGTCCGCGGGAGCCGAGGTGAGGGCTGCGCTCCGGCCGCGGGGGACCCCCCCGGCCCGGCCCCGCTCCCGCCGCCGCCGCGCACCTGGGGCGCGCCAACAGCAGGGCTCGGGTCGGGGATCGGCTTTTCCCTAACGGGATTAAGCGGCTCTCGGTGACTTTTTCCGTGCTAAGTACTTTCCGGGAGAGTGCGATACTACGTGGGAAGTGGGAGAGATGTCACCGATGAATCAGGGGTTTTGTTTACCCGTTTTTTTTTCCCCCTCGGAGGGGCGGGTCCCCCGACGGCCGCACACCCCCGACGGCGGGGGCTTGGGCTGCCTTTGTTACACGCAGAATTCCTGAAATCTTTGTGTTGGCACATCCCGAGTGGATTCCAGCCGTGCCTCGGGCTTTGGCTAACTGGGTCAGGGGAAGTTTCAAGTTAACAGGGAGCTGTAAAACAAAGGAATGGGCAGTTCCGGCAGCCGAATACTCGATTGCCCTGTTAAAGCGCCTTGTTTGCGGTGCTGGAGCCCAGGTACATGAGATTTGCGTTGTAGAGCGTCAAGGTTGATCTACCAGTGGCATGCGCTTGCGTTATTAGACATCTCTGCCCTTACTTTCCCCCTACTTGAAACATGCTTCCTCTGCATGTTTTTGCAGGATGAACAAGTACACGCTGTCTGAACATCGTGGTGTCAGAGTCATAGATTCATCTTTCAGGCTGGTTATCTGAAAACTTTCATACCTCCAATGTTGCTTTCTAATAGTTACTCACTTAGAACAGCTGGAATCTCTGAATAATCTGCTCCCTAGCTTCGATTTATAAACTGGTGTCGAATCCAGCAATTAGGACAGTATTTGAAAGCTCTCAGCCCCACAGCTGTGCTCCAAGAGAAGCCACCAAAGGTCTGCTTTGTTTTAACCTTTGGATGTAATTATCAAGGAGGGATGGTTTGAAACAAATTAAAATGACTTAACCTTTTCTTTCGCTCAGCAAAGTTTTATTGTAAAGGTTTAGGACTGTGACTCAGCTGTGATTCAGAGAAAAGAAAAACATGTGCTGTGACTGATAAAATTGCTTCTTTTGTTTGTGAAGCATTCATAGTCTAAGGATCAACCTGTAAGCTCTTCCAAGCAATGACCTTTGTTGGGATCCATGAGGTCTGCATGGCAAGGATCAGGTACTGGAAAGCATGGGAAGTTTGCTTGTGTAAATTGGTATCCATTGCTTGAAGAAACTTTGAAATGCTTTGCATGTGGTAAGCATGTGTGTGCCACTTAGACACGGTCAGCAAGATTTATACTTAGTATAACCTAGTGCTTCTGAGGACTTTCATCAGGCTTCTGAGGAAGCTTTCTGCATGTATTTGACTTTTAGGTGAGTTTACTGTTATAATCGCTTCCAGACTGTTATATGCAAACATCTTCTTATGCCCTAAACATTGCATTCAAGTAGCGGTAGTGACTCCTCTTCCATTTGCAAAAGGAAGTCACTATGGATTGGAGAAACTTTGTGTTCTGCATTGCCCTGTATCACAGTATCAGTAACTGCTACTGTGCTCAGTGCCGCTACACTGGGGTTTTGTGAGGCTAAAGATGAGTATCGGGAGTTACGCAGTGGAGTTAGAATGATCCCAATACTTTGCATGAACTATAATCTCAACAGAGCTCTTCAGAATGAAGCATCAAAGTAATTAAGTGTCTGATACTTTTTTTGATTGCTTAATCCCCCTTTCCTGGTTCAGTGTCTTCTAAGGACAACCAGGAAATCTTTCTTAGTGATTAAAATAATGTTTAAGCACTGACATGGTTCACAAAATGGGATGTGTTGTACCTTTATAAAACCTAGATGCTTAAAAGCATCAGTTCCTGGATCACAGTAATCCTCAACTGGGGAACGGCCTAATATTCCAGGACTACTTCAAAGCTGCATTTGACTGAGAACAAATTCAGATGATAGCATTTGTGTGTGTGTGTTAACAGTTACCAACATTGCCTGTCTCCAGAACTTCCTTGTAGGGTAAAGGAAATCTCTTGTTACAAGACTGTTCTCTTTTCATTGCTGAGATAACAGTATTTACATTCTCAAGGACAGTATAACTTTGTCATGTCTTGGCTGCATCGGTTTCATCCTATTGTAGTAATCCTGGAACCAGTCATTCTAATAACAGGGGAAAGAAAGCACTGACATGGTGTAACAGCTACAGTTTGTTGAGGTTACGGATTTTCAAGTCTGGTTTATTTTCAAAGAGGTATGAAAACACTCACTGCTGGGAAAAAATAAATTTATTAAATCTGACAATTGATCCTTGACATCAGCTGCATAAGGCCAGTAGATCTTAGTCCCAAACTGCAGTGAATTTCTTTGAACTTTAGAAGACTCCTCAAAAACGAGACAATCTATTTGTAAAAACAACATTTACGATAATAAGGTATAGGGCATAATTTTTAGGCCTGTCTTTTAATATATGGGTCTTGCCATAGTGAAGGAAGTTTGCAAATGGTGAGTTACCTCCAAAGACTGCAGCACCGAAGTGGGTATGACTGGTTTTGCATGGCCTTGCTGACATATGCACACCCGTGCATGTCATCTTTCACAGTTAAAGGTTTGGTTTCAGTCCCGTGATGAAGTGCCCTAAGTTGTTTGGAAATCCCCAGAGAAGTACTCAGGTTTAATTTCTACACAGATTTCTCTCTCAGATGCTTTTGTCAAAATAGAGCTGTTCAACCACAGGTTGCTTTTCTCAATTATCTGAACCTGTCCTCTTCCTCAGAAAGAGCAGCACTGTGTTGGATCCCCAAGTGTGCTCCCTTATAAAGTGTGCTCCCTTCTTGTGCCCTGAGTCTTTGGAGCCTTCTGTTGCCCTTTAATGGTCTTTTACCAGTACTAGGGTTATCCTAGTCCCACTTCAGAAAGTAACTATCTTTGCTCCCTCGTCCCCCCCCCCTCGTCCCGTCCCCCCCCCCTCGTCCCGTCCCCCCCCCCTCGTCCCGTCCCCCCCCCCTCGTCCCGTCCCCCCCCCCTCGTCCCGTCCCCCCCCCCTCGTCCCGTCCCCCCCCCCTCGTCCCGTCCCCCCCCCCTCGTCCCGTCCCCCCCCCCTCGTCCCGTCCCCCCCCCCCTCGTCCCCTCCCCCCCCCCTCGTCCCCTCCCCCCCCCTCGTCCCCTCCCCCCCCCTCGTCCCCGCCCCCCCCCTCGTCCCCGCCCCCCCCCTCGTCCCCGCCCCCCCCCTCGTCCCCGCCCCCCCCCTCGTCCCCGCCCCCCCCCTCGTCCCCGCCCCCCCCCTCGTCCCCGCCCCCCCTCGCCCCCCCCTCGCCCCCCCCGCCCCCCCCTCTCGCCCCCCCCCCCCCCCCCCCCCCCCCCCCCCCCCCCCCCCCCCCCCCCCCCCCCCCCCCCCCCCCCCCCCCCCCCCCCGCGCCCCCCCCCTCTCGCCCCCCCCCCCCCCCCCCCCCCCCCCCCCCCCCCCCCCCCCCCCCCCCCCCCCCCCCCCCCCCCCCCCCCCCCCCCCCCCCCCCCCCCCCCCCCCCCCCCCCCCCCCCCCCCCCCCCGCCCCCCCCCCCCCCCCCCCCCCCCCCCCCCCCCCCCCCCCCCCCCCCCCCCCCCCCCCCCCCCCCCCCCCCCCCCCCCCCCCCCCCCCCCCGCCCCCCCCCCCCCGCCCCCCCCCCCCCCCCCCCCCCCCCACGCCCCCCCCCCCCCCCCCCCCCCCCCCCCCCCCCCCCCTCCCCCCCCCCCCCCCCCCCCCCCCCCCCTCCCCCCCCCCCCCCCCCTCCCCCCCCCCCCCCCTCTCCCCCCCCCCCCCCCCCCCCCCCCCCCCCCTCCCTCCCCCCCCCCCCCCTCTCGCCCCCCCCCCCCCCCCCCTTGGGGTACCTTGATTTTGATTCTTGAGACACAAGAAAGAGTAGTCAGGCACTGGAACAGGCTGCCCAGGGAAGTGGTTGAGTCCCCATCCCTGGAGGTATTTAAAAGATGGGTAGATGTGGTGCTTGAGGACATGGTTTAGTGGTGGACTTGGCAGTGTTAGGTTAATGGTTGAACTTGATGATCTTAAGGGTCTTTTCCAACCTTAATGATTCTATGATTCTTCCCCCTTTCTCGCTCGCTCTCTCTCCCCTTTCTCGCTCGCTCTCTCCCCTTTCTCGCTCGCTCTCTCCCCTTTCTCGCTCGCTCTCTCTCCCCTTTCGCTCGCTCTTCTTCGTAGCTAAATTTTGATTTAGAACTTGCTGCAATTTTTTTTTTTTAACCAAACAAAGCCTGCATTTAACAGTAGAGTGCTGAGTTTATTTTTTACTTAAATATTACATAATGACCACAGGTACTGACTGCAGTATGGGAATGAAATAGCTTCATGCAGCAGTGAAGACCGCTCCAGGTCATTTCACAACTTTTAAACTGTTAATGTTTGGGTTGGTTTTTAGTTGTTTTGTTATTGTTATGTTTTGCTTTCTCTTAAATCAGATTATTGCTTTTGGAAAGTACATGTTGCTAGGGAATATTGTAGATTTCTGTTTCAAATAAGAATGCAGACTGTGGCAACTCCTCCCTGTCCAGTGTTAGATGACCCTTGCAGTTGTGAACATATTTAGGGTGTTTATGATCCAAGCCTAGTAATGACGGAGTGAGCTGTGGGAGCTCTGGTCTGAGATCTTGTACGGTATCTACCCTGGTGTGTATTCATCAGCTGCAGCCTTTCTTTTTAGGAAACATGAGCTACCCAAGTCTTCCTGAATTTAGGTCAGCATTGTCATTGCGTATCTGAGTGTTGACCTCAGATAACCATGGTTCCTAATCTAGGAAGAAAATGAAACTCACTAGTGCTGTATTTTCACATGTATAACGTGAAAATGACAGACAAAAATACTGTGTGATGCAATAGTAGGGCAAATAAGAAGTGTGCGAGGAAAAATATAAATCCCCTTTTGTTCTGATTTTTCCCAATGCCTGCTCCATTTCCACGCTGTTGTCTTTGCTTCTGTTTCGTACCAGCAATCCAGAACTGCTTGTGAGAAATTTCTTTTTATTTCTTAAAAGTATGCAGATTATCTCGGGTGTGGTCTATATACATGTGAAATGTAAGATTTAGGATGTCTGGTTAGGTGTGGGTATGTTTTCATTAAGCTAGGCATGAGATCAGATATTTTGGACCACTTTGGATTTTTCCTCTGATTGGTTCAATAACACCTCTCCCAACGGCGTTTTGTTGTCATTACTCTGTCATACCAAACTAATTCTTTAACATCAGCCGGCATTGTATTGATAACTGAGCCTGAACTCAACAATGTTTGGCTTCATCTAAACCAAGGTTTCACATATTTGTTCAAGCTATTTGTTTGCTTTGCCTCGTTAGTGGTTGGGTTTTTTTGTTTGTTTTAAGAGACATTAGAGAAAACCCATAAATCTTTCCTGCACGTCACTGTTACCAGCAAGGCTGTCTGTAGTCCAGCTTGCTCTCTCTATTCTAACATTTGCTTCATCATCTAGCTCTGCTTAATAGCCAGCAGATTTGACTGCTGGTGTCTCTAGCCTCCTTAGCACAACTTTGTATAAGCCGATTCTGAGAATCTTCAGGAACATATGGACTGTTCAGGCAAGGGACGCTCTCTAAGGAGGGGCCAAAAGCAACTGCAATCTGTGAAGCCGCACGAAAGAAGTTTCCAGGTCCTCCTCTTCTCTTTCCATGAAACCATACCCACCCTCAAACTCCCAGTCCGATCCTTGATGTTCCTTTGCCTCAGGATTGTTTCAACAGATCAAGCTTTATGTACGCATCAATCGTTTTTCAAGCTACTTCTTAGCTATGTAGCCCAAACAAAACACATGTATGTTCTGGAAGTTAACAATTGTCTGTCAGTTATTCTTGTTACCTGAGAAAAAGCATGTAGGAAGAGACCTTTGTTTCTTTGCTCTCCTCCTGAGAGCATTCTTTGGTCTGTAGGTGTTACAGAGATTTTTGTTGAGAGAGGAGAAAGAAAAGAATTTTGTCTCTTCCCAAAGATGGAAAATAATTTGTGGCTACATTGGGCAATGGTTGTTTCATTTGTAGTTGGGTCTGAAATGACTGAAGATGTGATCATGCTTCTGTCATCAGTTTTTACATGAAGCATACTCTACATCTAATTAAGGGAGTAAGACTCTGTTTTCATCTGTCAAGGATTAGAGCAAAAGGAAGTTTTCGCTTTGATCTCATAAATGTTTCTTTAATGCAGAAAAGGGCTTCTGTCATTCTTTCCCCATTCCCTGAAATATGTCTTACTTTCCAAACCATCCACCGCAATTGAGTCTACAATTTTTACAGTGGGAATTAAAATAAGCAAACTTCAGAACTGCTTTTGCAAAAGTCATCTGTAGAATTTCAGCCAGGCTGAAATCCCTGCCCCAAGACTGCATCTCCCCGCCCTCCCCCCCCCCCCCCCCCCCTGTTTCAGCTAAGGAAGCACAGAAAAGAGTAGGGGACTTTGGAGCAGATAAAGAAAACCTGACAGTTTTCATGGAGTTCTCTTTCCTTACAGCCAGTGTAGCTTGGTAAGGCTGTGACAAGTGCTCCAAGCCTTTCTGTACTTTGCCACAATGCGCTGTATCAGTTTGATAGAAATGTGTGTTACTGGTGTTTTTTTTGCCCCTTTTTTTTTTTTTTTTTAAACTGGTTAGTAATTAATGTGAGAGATCCACAGGGAGAAGGTTAGCAGAGAATGCAAATATCGTGAATAAACAAAGAATCTTTTTAGCCAAACTGTGAGGCGGTTTCTTGCTGTTATCTTTTTGGATATGGCTGAGGAACACGAGTTCCTGAAGTCGACACAAATATTTTTCTTAGCAGCTCAGTTCTTAGATTATGTTTGTTCAGTTGTGTGTTCCCAGTTAGGAAAATCGCGCTGTGTTCTTTCCACTAAAACTTGGTGTTCGTTCTTCCTGAAAAAAACACAAAGCCAGAAGGGGAACGGGTGGTAACTCCGCAACAGGAAACAGTGGATGAAGGTATGTTCTAGACCTTTTGTTTGCACTGCAGAAGCCATCCTTCACTAACAATGGAGGTACTAGCAGCTTTGAATTTCTGTTTTCAAATAAAGTTGAAGGAAGTTGATAAACTCTGAGTCAGTCTTACTCCCTCTAGACATCCAGAGATTTCATGAACCATTTAGCCAAAAGCTGTACTTGGGAGTAACTTGTGCTTACGGTGCAAGCTTGGCTTCTCTGTGTACAAGGCTAGTTGTGGGACACCTACTCTAGGCAGAATTAATGGGCTTTGCCCAAAGAGACCAGAGCTGCACTAAACATTCTTTGTAGACTTTGCAGAGGAGACTGGCTTTGAAAAGTACTTTTGGGAAGTTTTTGTAAGGGCTATTTCTTAGATGTACAAGGGCAAAATTTAGTGTTAAAAAGTGCTAAGAGGGGGACAGAAAGAAGTACCAAAACTTCATGGGAGAAATTGTGGTAATACTGATGTTGCTAACAAAACTGACTTTGAGGGAAGACTAGATTCCGTCAAAATGTTTCTATGTTTAAGTAAAATTGAATGTTGTCATGGAGTACTACAGTCAGAAGGCTCTTAAAAACTGGGATAGTCAAAAAACTGCCCGCTTCTTATCTTGTCTTTTCCTAGTCAGGACTGCCTTTGCAACAGAGCTGTCAAAGCTAGCAGAAGTCAGGATGCATGCAGGCTTAATGACGTTAGATGTGCTTGCAGACTACTAGTAGTACTTCGCTTTCCTAAGCTTCTTAATACTTTGTATACAGATGTTTCAAGTTGTAGTTAAGACCCAGAAAAGTAATTCTTTGCTTAATTTCATTTGTGTTTTTAATATATTAATTAATTTTCTTAATAAATCACAAATTTTCAGACTGCATATTCCGTACATATCAGCATGCAACTACGTAGGTGAAAACTAAATTTTCCCCCCTGACAGTTGTTTGTAGTGGTACTCTGTGAATCTAAAAAATGCTTAATTTTATTTTGCCCTTCTAAGATTAGTCCTATGGATGACTGTTTAGTAATAACTTGAGGAGTTCAGTGTGTGCATGTGTTAACATAACCTACAAATTTGGCTAAATATTAAACACCAAATATGGGTAGCACAGGATTGTAAATAATATAGCACCTGGCAATGTTTATGCAAATCTTGTTGTTAAGAGCTGAATATTTTACAGTATAAGTAATGAAAACTTGTGGTTTTCATCTTAGCAGTTTCTACATAAGTAGCATGCAATACAAAGTCACCCCAACAGAAATATAGACATGTCTAATAATAAGGAATAACTAAAATGCACAGTTTACAGAGGGAGTTGTACCTGAAGTCTTCAGTCTTCCCATCCCATCTGTTCTTTTACATTTTTATCTGTATTACCGCATAAGTACATAATATTTATATAACATATATAATTATACATAAAACATTCATATCTTACTATATTAGTATCTAAGTAGCATTACAACAACATTACACTGTCTCTTTTAGTACCGCAATTTGGCAGTGCTGCAGCATTTCCAAAATGTCAGTTACTTCAACATGTACATCTGTCTTCACCTTTGTAGTTAGTACCTGAGGTCTCTGGCGTGCACAGTTACTTACCTCATGGCTAGAACAATTTTGATATGGAAAGTGGCTTCTGGCATTGTGTGAGGTATATTTGAATGAGTAGCAGGTATCATCATGGGAGTCTTTAGCTTTCTTAATTCCGTACAAGTCACGTAAGGAAATATTTCTCCATGCCTTTTCTGAACAGATCAGATAAACCCCTTGTAACACTTCCAATGTACAGAGCTTTCTGGTGCTGAGAAGAAAAGTTGAAGCAAAAGCTATTTTTGTCTCTCACAGTGTCTAAAACAGCCTCAAGTTGTCTGTGGAGATCTCTCTTATTCCCTGGATGGATTTGACAGAGAAGTTACCTAGTGCTCCATTAGTACTTGAAAGATTATAGGCAGCAGAGATTTAGCAAAGGATTAGTCAATTGGAGAGTGTGCATTATCCGGCCAGGCTTAGAACCATGATTATCTCTTCAATCATTTTCATTAGTGTCTTATTCAAAGATTGAATTATGTAACAATGACGTTTCAGGGGAATCTGGTAGGAGTTTTTCTTTGGTTTCTCTCTCCTGCTAACTCTTCAAGCCTGGGAGAGGGGGGAAAAGCATTTTTATGCAGCATGTTCTGAAAAGCAGCAATTCAGATAAGTGAAGAGGTATGACTTCAGTTGCAGCATCTGTGTTTGGATGACAACTTAGCGTGGTGGAACACTTGAGAGAGGCAGGATGCGGTACAAGAAATATATAACTATTTTAGAAGCAGCAATAGGTATTACTCCCCTTAACAAGAGGGAGCTGCTTCCCGAGGGTAGACATGCAAATCTGTGGCAACATCCAGGGTAAGTGTTAAAAAACCAGCAGTGAGTAACTGTGGGAAAACCTGTGCTCACCTTGAATCATGCAATTTTAAAACTTGTTATCAGAAAAGAGGAGTCATGCATAAAACAGGTAATATTTTTGTTTGTACCTTCCAAATGGTGTATCTTCTGCAGTTGTAGTTAAACTTTGCAGTCTCATTAGAGATTTCTGGGTACTTCTTGTCTTTGGCTAGTAGAATAAGTACGAGAAGGTGTTATTTCTAAATCAGGAGTCTGCTGAAGAACAGAAAGGAAAAACAGGTGTATGCTCATCAGAATGAAAAATTAAATGGTTGGTTCGTGTTTATTGCTTACTACTGAGCTGATGCATGTATATTTGCATTCCCCCTACCCCCCATTTAAAAATACACATACTCTGCTTTTATCCATGAGAGAATTAGCGGCTTCTAAAAGAGGAAAAGAAAAACACTTTTCTCTGTGTGTGCAACTTTCCTTCTCTGCTAGGAAACAGGAGTTCATCATACTTAAGAATACTGTTTCCCCGAAGGAAAGTTTTAGTTATTAAAAGAGAAGTCAATTAAGGCTATTAATGTTCAAAATGTGAAATACCGAGCATTCTGGTTTTGTTAAAAACAATCCAGAGTGCTTTCTTGTACCACACAACTTGAGTATTAGGCTTCAGAAAATTCTTTCTATTCATAACTGTTTTCCCTCAAAAACTTATGGTGTGTGTGGAAGTGGATTGTCGTTCTCTTCCACCTTCCACTATGAGTAGCATCAATGGGTGGGAGTCTTCACAGCCCTTCTAGTCTCTCTATTTATGTTGTATACTAGAATGCTGCCACCTTGTTTCAAACATTGCAGACAAGTGCAAAACGTGAGAGGAATTTGTTCAAGAGCAATTAATGTGTTTGGACTGGTTTGGAATAGTTTTGTGTAAGCAAGACTTCAAAGAAAAGCTTGGAGTAAAACTGTGGCTGTTTGGCTATAACTGAACTCAGATTTATCCTGTAATTTTTCCACAAGAGTACTTCCTCTGATGGTGGCAGCAACAGTAAAAGCAATTAAAATACAGTGCACCATATGATTTTTTTTTTTTTTAGTTGCATCACCAAACCCACAAAAACTAGTCTAGAAAATATGCTGATGCCAACAGTTTCCAGCCTCTTACCAATAAAAGTATTCTTCAAGTTGGTCCTAAGTTTCTGGTATTGTGTTAATGAGTGCTTGTATGGCTTTTTGTTAAAAATCTGCCCATTAAAAGGGGTTCTTAGTACAATGCATTTGGACCCAGGACAGTAGAGGGTCCTAGACTGTGACTTCCTTTGATTGTTTCATCTCAGTTATCTGCATGCCAATCTCTTTGAATTTTGCAGCCACTCTTTACGTGTTGATAAAACAGTGCATGATTGCTCTTGATATTTTGAGGAGCTGTGTTGGAAAGTAATGGTACATTCTTGCAGAATTCCTCTTTGTTTTCAAGTAGGTTTCTTTGGCCAGAGTCACAGCTTGAAACAAGCCATCTAAAAATGAAATGTGCTAACTTTAGCATCCATTATTTTTTGTTTTGTGACTGGGACTGCTTGACTTTCATCTGCTGCTGAGCGCTAGTCAGTATCAAAGTGCAAAGACACTACACCATTAATATTTGTTTTTATTTCCAGCATTCTTAATCAGGCATCTCCCTCCTTTCTGGGTGAGGTTTAGTTGATGTGATTGTTGGAATTCCAAATGGATTAAGATGTATTTGGATTATGTTTGGATTTGCCATTCCAACAGTTTCACAAATGCAGAAAAGCTGTTGTCATTGGACTGTAATAGGGATCCCTTTTATGTTTTCATTAAAACTTTCAGGGAACTAAAGGTTGGTAACCAGCAATTGCGGCAAAGTGAACTGCGAGTTGAAGAAAACAGTGCTGTTCTTTTTGTAGCTGCAGACTGCTTATTTTATACAACTGGCATGCATGTCGCGTTCATATAGAAAAGGTGGTTTAGAAGAGTGTGTGTGTATATAGAGGGGAAAAAAAAAACCCACAATGAGAGTTTCCAAAACCTAATACTCAATGTAGGATATAGAGGTCCTCATCTGTCATCTCTTCACTGCACAAATTCAGTTGCATGCTTAACTCAAATACTTCCTTTATTTCTCTTAATCATCTCCTAAAATAAAAAATAGCATTAGAGTGTGATGCCAGCTCCAGTGGCATCACTTGGAAGTTGTGAAAATCCTGATAAAAACCCAGAATAAGGTGCAAAAGAAAGCAGGAAAGACAAATATGTTGTTTTGCTAAGGCATGAATTTACATTTCCATATCAAAGGCATTATAAAGTATGGTTTTTTCCCCTCCATTTTTGCTTGGAATAGTGATGTCATTTCTGTGACAGATTGATTTTTATAACTTTAGGCATCTTCATGCAGAGGCAAAATGATGACAGCAGTGGTAGTTTGGGTTTAGCTTGCTTGTGTAACTTTCCTGCAGCCTCCAAAATAGTATTCTGTGCACAGCCTGGAACAATAAAGCTAACGTTTGTTCATAATGCACAGCACAGCTCCTTGCTGCTCTTCAGTGATCATGGAAACTCATATTAAGCATCCTTTTGTTCTGTGACTTCAGAAATCATGCCTTAATCTAAAACAGTAGTTTATTGCTTTTAGAAAGATGCTTTTATGCTGGAAGAATCAGCAGAGAGGGAAAAGGACTTTCTAGTTTCACAACATGATGTCTGGCAGGTGCTTGCATTTTTGAAGTTTTTAAGAAGTTACTCTGAGACCAAATGTATTTTTAAAGTCTCTTAGAACTTTTAAGTTTGCTTTTTTGAACATGGGACCTCGTTATGATTGTGCCTAGGAAAAAGTGGGTGCCACACACAGGACACATCAGTAAAATGTGGGGTAGACTTGTAGATAATTGGGGAAGTTGTGCAGAATTCTTTCAGCATCTCTTTCTTATGGCTCTCCTGCTACCTAGAAATGGCTAATGGAGTATTAAGCAGAATTAAAAAAAACCATATACATTGGAGGGAAAAAAAACAAACCCAAACCTGTTACAGGTATGGGTAAGGTACTCTCCCAGGGAAGTCTGGCTATAGAATTCCATCTTTGAAGATGGAACACTTTGGAAAGATGCTTTTTGAGAGGAATTAAGATGATCAAGATGAGTGTTGGTTTTCTTTTAAAAACAAAACCCAACCAACAAACCCTAACCACCGGCTTCTGTTTCTATTTCTGTCAAAAGTTCCTCCTTCATCTTGGTTAAACCATTCATTTTCTGTTTTCCTACACAGGATAATCAAGGGCTAGGACAAGGGGTGGGGGAGAGGAGGAGCCCTCTGACAGGGATGGTGAATGGAAGCTAAGATACTGCTTGTGCCGAAGAGGGGTAGCTGAGGCCTGTTGAGCAGGGGAAGGAGTAGAAAATTACATTGGGAATTGTTTCTTTTCTATCATTTGGCAACTGGAGTTGTTAAGTTACCAATTGAAATCACCAGAGTGTGTGTATCTGATTGTTCTTGCTGAGGTTATGCTCAAGATACAGTGCTCTTACTAGCTTAACTTTGTACAATCTTGTGCAAACTAAGCTATCAGACCAAGACTAAATTAAAACAAAAAGCCCAAGTGCCTTGCCGAGAGGACCAGTGCAAGAAAGGGAATATAAGCATGCTTCCTATCTGTACCCCATTTAGTCTGCAAAAATGAATCATTACCTTGTGTGCAGGCTTGTGTGGATGCCTGAGGAGGGACAGTGCTTGAATTGAACTTTGCACTGTTGCTGCAAGTGTAGATATTGCCAAGTATGTCCTTTATTCAAGCACTGTTTCCGCTTGATTGCTAGGGAACCTAAAGCATGCCAAACTACCCAGGGAAATATATTTTATATCCTCTTTATCTCTAGGACTTCAGTGTCCCAGGCTTCACAGTCACTCTTTTGTGATTATAAATGACTTAAATGAAACTTTGTTTTTCAGGGAGCAAACTACTGCACTGCCATCTCCTTGTGAGTGGGACTGGGAGCACAGCTGTACATCAAGCCCAAAACATCTCGCAACAAGTAGACAGAGACACCCAAAAATCGCCATTCCTCACAAGGTACTAGTCAAGTTGCAACAGTTAGAATTGGCCATTAGTTTAAAATGACAGGTTCTTGTCATGTGCTAGCTATAACGTTCATTCTTTTAGCTATGTTTTTAAAAGGTTTTAAGAAACTGTACTTAATAGAGTACTACTTGTAAATCAGAACTAGTTCTTTTGGATTCCCGAAGCAACTTAGAATGAGCACGCGCACGTTTGCTGAAAGCTTGATGATGTACAGCAGGCCTCCAGAAGAGGCGAGACTTCTGAAATGAACTCAATATTCTGCTAAAGTTATGCAAATAATAATGCACAGGCCTGTACTAGTTCCTCTCTTAGCTAAACATTGGTAAAGAATGGATTTAATCTATGGTGATGTCTTCAGCAAATATAAATATTTAGCACGGGTTCAGGAATAAATAAATTACTTTAAGCACGGAGGGTAATGTAAATGGGAATTGCTTAGTGACTCAGTAGAGTCCTGGGAAACAGAATAGCCACACACAGGGAGAGTTGTTTTGCTGCATATTTTCTTATAGTACATCATTAAGGTAAATATAATCCTTTTGGCATCTTAACCTTGCTTTTGAAAACTTTTCTCAAGTGCTTCCAGAGAGAATATAAAGTGCGTCCTTAGTTTTATGTGTTGATCAAACATGCTTGGCTTGTTTTTTTAAGTTATTAACAGATGACAGTTTCAAGACAGCAAAGGGTTTTTATGCTTGTGTGTCGCAAAACTGTAATTGCCTTATCTTTCATTCTTGAGAGATCAGTAGCTATTGCTGCTTTAGTAATTTACTTGGAAACGTGGGTATGAGTTGTCCTGTCTTTTTAATTTGTGATGTACTTAACCAAAGCTACTCATCTGTTACTTGAATGTTCTGGGAGTGAGGGGAGAGGATGATAGTTAATAAGATTCTAGAGACATGATAGAAAAGCAAAAAAAAAAAAGTTGACATTATATAAAATAACAAACAAGCAAGCCCTGTTCACTTAGGGCACTGTGTGAGGGAAAATATGGTATGAGAGTAACAGTGAAGCATAGCTAGACAGGAATGTCCCAGCTGAGGTCTCAAGCAGACTCTAGCATTTTCCTCAAAATAAAAAAACTTGCAAGAATGTAGGATGGTATGCAAACCTTACAGCAGGGAATGTGGATACTTGCAAGCCCAACTCTTAGCGAAAGAAACTCCAGAACCATATATTGACTAGTGAAAGATGCCTCAGAAGCTGCATGCAGCCACCATGCCTGTGGGGTCCCAGGAGTTGTGGAACTGGCAAGTGAATGACTGGGGTGGCTGTGTCCATCTGCTTTCTCCCTGATGATTGTTCTCACTATTCTCCCTTGGACTCTCACCAGCTCATTTCAGTCCTTCCTGAAGAGCAGCACCCAAAAGCGAGCACAGTACCCTAGCTGGGACCTTGCTGTTACTGAATAGGGCTGCAGAACGGCTTTGTTTCTTAATGAGCTTGTCAGCAGGAGGTTTGCCAGTATAAATAGGATGGGGAGAGGCAGAGCTTTGAAGCATAGCTTTAGTGCTCTAAAGGACTAACTTGGCTGAAGAACTGCTGTCTGGAGCTTTGTTTTTTAAATTAACCTCTGTATCAGAAAAAAAAAGAACAAGAAAGTTTTGTGTATGTTACGTCTTGTGCATTCTGCATATTCTTTTGCTTGTTCTTAATAAGTATAATGATCTCCATGAGAATGGGACTTTTGTTTACTGTGTTGTCTTAATTCATTTGAGCCATAAGAGTTGATTACCATGGTAAAGTTTTTGATGTCGTAGGGCTTGACTTCTAGAGAGGGAAGGCAGGTAAGTTGCTAAAAGCAGAGGATTGTTTCACAGCCTTGCAAGGAGTAGTCAAGAAACATGGAGAAGAGAGGAAGGAAATGAGATGTAAGCAAAGTGAATATTCAAACAGAATGTGCTCAATGTGGTGCCTTCTGTTTAAAATGAACAAGTTGGCGGTGGGGAAGAGATTTCCTTTCAAGTGTTGATATGCTCTTTCGTGTGGTGTTTGAGGAGAAAAAGAGTACACACTTGTGTGGTTTGGATCTGTTTAAACGACTTCGTTGTTTCATTCTTTAGAATAACAGTACTAGCTTTTGTAGCTTCTTAAATTACTAGAGATCAAAGTGCTTATGCCAAAGAAAGTGGCTTTAATTTGCATAGTCCGTAGGGGAATGGGGTGGGGGGTGTGTTCAGGTAGACTCACTGTTAAGTCCCTGTTTCATTCTCTAGCAATCAATCACACTATTTCATTTGCTTGCCTTACTTACCAGTGTAATTTTCAAGAGACTGCAGTGTAGTTTAAAACATTGCACAGATGAAAGTGTGTTTAGAATAAATAGACTGTGCTTCTTTATTCTTCCCACTATCATTTTTTATTGACTACTATCAAACACCTCTGCATATTCTCATGCTGCTTTTTATCTATCCTGTGGAACGTGCTATACATCTGTATTTTCTAATTTGCATGTTCTTTGCAGAGGTGTAGCAACAAACAAAATAAGCAGTCTTGTGCTGTTTTTCAGCAGAATAAACCTGTGATGGGTGAGATCTAGTAGAACTGATGATTAATATTTCAAAACTGTTGAGAAAAATATGCTATAGTGCTGTATTTCATATTGTTAATATCTCTAGTGCTGTTCCTAGTTGTTCAGCATGTAACAGTGTTTTGTCACAGTAATTTTTTTATTTTTGTGAACTTGAAATTGAGTTTATAATTGGCTTAGAACAGTGCTGCGTCTTGCTCTAAATCTTTATCTACATGTTTTAAATTTTGTTGATTTGAAGTGTCGAGGTAAATCTGTATGTCTAGGTTAAAAAAAAAAAAATCCTTACCATTAGAAGGTCAAAAAAGGTGGCCAGGTGAGCCACGGAGGATTTTGTACTGTTGATTACCCCAGAAAAAGTATGTATGAAGTGTAGGATGCTGTTTATGTTGGGCTTTGTGTTTTTACCAGGGATGTCTGTGCTTTCTAAAATAATAGCCTTGGAATTGCTGCTTTGAAACCTGGAAAGTGTGTATAGCTGTGCATGCTTACACTAGACCAGAGATGGCAAATGTACCAGACTCTGCAAGCTGCGTGGCAAAATCTTTATACTGCATAATCACAAGCTGTACTTGGGAAGCAGAGACAAGGGGCAGGATAATGAATGTGTTGCTTTGCTTTAAGCTGGCGCTTGAGTCATATAGTAACACAGGAATGACAGGCTAATGCTGGTGGACGGGGACCTCAGGAGGTTTCTAGCCCAACCTCTTGCCCAAAACAGGGTCACCTGTGGGATCAGAACAGGTTGCCTGGGGCTTTACCCAGTTGGGGTTTGAAAACCTCCAAGGACAGAGATGGTACAATCTCTCTGTGCCCTGGGTCCATGGCTTGGCTGCTCTCACAGGGAAAAATTTTCTCCTTATATCCATCTGAATCTCTCTTGTTTGAACTTTTGCCCATCGTCTCCTGTCCTCCCACCTACACCACTGTTAAGAACTTGGCTGCATCTCCTCAATCTCCTCCCGTCAGCACGAGTGGGCTGCTGGTAGGTGTCCCGAGACCATCCTTCATCCAGGCTGAACAATCCCAGCTGCCACAGCATCCTCTTGCAGGGCCAGTGCTTCAGCCTCCACCATCTTGGTGGCCCTCCACTGGATTCACTTCTACACATGGTAACAAGTGCCAAGATAGTATTCATGGCTTCTCTTCTCCAGTCCCCTCGATACAGAGATTCAAATTACCATGCCATACATGTGACTTAACCCCACTATAGAGTGGTGTGTTTGAACCATATGTAGCTCCTGAGCAGTTCAAGAGTCAGAGGTCAGCTACCTACACATCCTCTAATCCTGAAGGTTGAATCTGTTAGGACCCAGCTTACTATATAAAGAAGCGGCCATAATTGGATTTATGAATCATTTAAGTAGGACTGGGCTGACTGATTTGTGTGATTTTGCAGACTGATGACAAAGCAGTCTGAAGAGATTGCCTGGAAGGGAAGGGGGAAAGGCTGTTTGGCAACATGGTATTTTTAGAAACTTCTACAGTGCCTTTCATCAGAGGATCATGAACACTTGCTTAAAAACAAGCAAAACTGACATCTCTGTTCAGACAGTTCAACAGCTGGACTAGCAGCCTACATTCTCAATATCTCTTGCTGAAATCAGTTCCCAGTTCTTCAAGGAGGTTGCCTGTTTGCCATGCTGTCTAGCAGCACTACTAAGTGTTGAACTCTAACATACTTAAAAAAAAAAAAGAACTGATTGTCAGAGGGGCCAGTTAAAAGGCTTGATGAAGGAGGCGGAGAGAACCTGAATCACAACATGGTAACTCATCTTGGTTGCTGCAGGCAAGTTGCTGAATAGGTTTACTTGGTTGGCAGGAGTAACTGTGAGAGGCAATCGCTTGTTTTAAATTTGCATCATGTAGTGTAGTGTTAAATGGGTGTTCCCTCTGTTGATGCTGGAAGCAGCACAACTGCTTCATTCACAGTAGCATTAGATAATTTATGGAATACGTCCTCGGTTTTGCATGACTCAAGCTACAGCAAGTAATCTCTCTAAATTAGTGCTACATAGACCATAGATTCAATCTGATTGTAGGCAATGTCTGCCTTGATTACTTGAACTGAAAATCTCAATGGGAGATGTGGTGACTAGAAGTTATTTGCATGTTTCTTATAGAGTTAATACCAATTAACCTTTCCATGGAAGTTAATTTTAAAATTTCTACACACCTACATAACATTTCATGAAATCCCCTGCCCATGATAATGCTTTGTACAGTTATTGCACATGCAAAATAACTGGTCCTAAACATGGCAGAGGATGACAGAGCTGCACATTTATAGCCCAATTCATGTAATTTTGACATGGTGTGGGTACCCGGCCTTTACTTTCCACGATGCAGTATCCCTTCCAGGACTGACTACAACTGTACCTGCACCTCCTGTTGCAAAGGGAGATAATGCGTGAAAGTCCTTGCAGCCATGCCTGCAAACACTCTGAAGTGCGCAGAGACCTGCATAGACAGACAGACCATTTTGCTGGGTCTCCTGTCCCTCTACTGCTTGTGCTGCTGTCCCAGGTCAGTTTTGGCTAGATTGGATCACGAGTAACTATACAGAATACATACACAATGCAGAGTCTTGTGGTGTTGAAGAGAAGCTGAGTCAGGAGGAGAAGTTATATCTAATCATACACTTAAGGATGTGCTTCTTTGAGCTGCGGTTTAGGGGTCTGGTTTTGATTTCCTTCGACTTACAAGGGAAGAAAATGGGGATGCTGTCCTCCCATGGAATAGCTGTTAGGTGTATTGGGTGCTTTGAGTACCTGCTCTCCCTTTTCCTGCCACAGGAGGCAGGAACTTGTGGTGCCAGAGGAGTTCCTACAGCTCTTGTCACTGCTTACACTGCAATCTTGTATCCTTCCATTTTTTGTTTAGGTGGCATCATCCTCCCCTCGGAAGGCCTACCAACATATCCACCTTGGAAGGATAGCTCAGTCAAAGGGCAGAAAGTACCCACAAAGGCCTGAAGGTCTGTCTCTGCAGTTGAATTGCAGGATAATTGTGATTACGTTGATAGTTACATCGGTCCATGCCATCAGTATGGGCATCTGGGCACTTGGCCAAGCTCTAGCATGAGCTTAAGCACTAGAGGTCACTTACTGCTCATATTTGCGGGCTGGTGTGGGATGATTTATCTGCCCATTGTGGCAGGGTAGCTGTTTGGTTTGAAAAAAAGAAATAAGAAAGCAGGAAAAGATATGTGTCCTCTGTACTCTTACAAGTGAGAAATTTTATGGATAAACATGGGAAATATTTTGATGAACCCAAATGGATTGTTTTTCATCTGTTATTGCAGGAAATTGAATGGAGGCAAACTGGTAGGCCCTTTGCAGGTGATGATTTGTGGTCAGGGATTGAAAACCAGCCTATTTTTCTTGTGTAACTGTGCATTCCTGCATCTGTGTTGCACTCGCCTCAGGCTAGCTGAGTGTGTTAACCTTGGTTGCTGCCCTGCAGCTAAGGGAAGTATAGCTTGGTAACATCACAGTTAGTGGTAACACCGCGTAGCTTTGATAAAGTCACAGAACATGCCAAAAGGAGGCTTTAGGCCAAGCCACAGCTTTTGTCTGGAACAAGAAGTAATCCTCCTTGGCCTTGGACAGGATAAGCAGACCCTTACATTGCTCTGCCTGGTGCTGCCTGCACTCCCCAACAGGCTGTGTCTGGTGGGGGAATCAGGAGTGCTAGCTCTGCATCTTCTGCCAGAAGCCTGTGTGGAGGAAGGTGGCTGCAGGAAGTTGGTGCTCTACTTTATGCTGCCATGAACTTGATATGTGCGTTAAGAGACTGCAGTCACAGGGATCTAGTGGCTTCTCCTTTCCCTGTCCCACCTTATGTCTGACAGCTGCTCTCTTTGAAAAAGTATATTGCCATCTGCCTAAAACCAAAAATTGATCTTGCATCTAAAACTATGTAGTCATCTGCAGCATAATCCTACCATATCCTACCAAAGCAAAACACAACTCATCGTCTCTTGTCATTTCAAGGAGGTAGGTATTGGACAGTAGCTTTCTCTGCTGACACCGTGGCGTAATATCCTGTGCTGATGTTGCCAGCCAGTGCTAGCTCTTTGGAAACCTGCCTCCAGATTGCAGAGATGTGCAGAAGCGCTCAGCAGTACAGAGAGTGGCAGCTGTTTTGCCTTGCCCTGCTCTGTCTCATGGGGAAATTCTTGATGCCAGATGCTGTCACAGAACCCCCTGTGCGTGAGGAGCCCAGCCCCCTGTGCTTCATTTTTCCAAGTCGTCTTGAGTTTGGTTTTATACCAGACTGCTAGTGTTGCAACAAGAGTTGGATGTTATCACTCAATTGTAAAACTGAGAGGAGGGACCAGACGAAAGAAGAGCAAAGTTCATGGTTTGGCATTCTTCTGCCTTTTTCTCTCCGAATTTGAGGGTAGGCCATACAAAGTAACATGCTGTTTGCATTCTTTTTTTTAAAGAAAATGCTGGCTTAAGAAAGCTCTTCCCTTACAGTTTGTCCTCATTCTTAATTTCTTCCTTCCAAGAGTTGATTCAACTATTGACTCATCCACCCAAAATAATATAACTCCAGGAAGACAGTAGCACTGGGAAAGAAATCTTTATTTCTGAATACAAGTGCGGTTCAACTTCTGCCAGTCTTCTCCTCCTTAGTGCTTTCTAAGTCATTAGACTTAGTCATTTCTGCAAGCTCTTGAGAATACCATTACCTCAAGAACATGCTTTTTTAAAATACATAATTACGGCCTCGAAACCAAGCAATTCAGCCTCTGAATTAATAGCAGCAGTGTTGACTTTGAGACCGATGGGGAAGGGCTGTGAGGTGGGGGGAAGGGAACCCGGCCGAGGCTGTGGAGTTGGGGAAGCCAACGGGTGTGCGAGGGCTTTCAAATCCATGTCCTCCTAAAAACACAAACAGAAAAGGCAGAAATGACTGGTGCATTTCTGTTTGACTAAACAAGGCTGTGGATACTGTCCAAAAGCCTCACGTCAGAAATGCTGCCCGGGCTTGCGCCGCAGGGCCCATCTCTCCCGTTTACCCTTCGACAAGTGTCAGCTACTGCCAGTGCTGCCAAGGGCAAGAATACAAGAAATATTTTTGTAAATGGAGAATAACAATTCTTTTCATCCCAGGGAGAATGAAAACGTTTCTTCGCCTCCCCGAGGCGTTTGCAGGCTTGATTGGCTGGCGGTGGCGGGCGGCCGGGCCCCAGCAGTACAAAGTCGCTCTGTGGCGGGCTCCTCAGTGCCGCCTTTGTCCCCGGCGGGCTCCGGCCGCCCCCGGCGCCGCGCCGCTCGGGCCTCCAGCGCGGCCCCTCGCCCGCGCCACTCCCGCCGGCCGGGGGCTCGACCGGTTTCCCGGGCAGCGGGGCCGAGGCGGGAGAGAAGCAGGCCCGGGGCTGGTGGATCGGACCGCTAGCGCCCGGGGCGGCGGGCGGCAGCGGCCGGCGGGGCGGCAGGGCCGGCGATGTTACCATGGGAGCGACGCAGGGCTCCGCCGGGAGCGAACCACGGGAGCCGGCAGGGGGGGCGGAGCAGGTCGGTAGCCTCCACCGCGCCCACCGCGCTCCTCCTCCTGGCGGCCTCGCCCGCTGTCACCCCCCCGCCCCGGCCGTGGTAGTGTCCCCCCGGCCGGGACCGCGCCGCGGCAGGGGGCAGCGGAGGGGCTCGGCGGCGGGGCCGCGGGCGCGGGCTGGGCCGCGGGCGGGGGGAGCACCTGTGGCACCGTGTGAGGAGCGTGTGTGTAACGCTTATCTACAGGTGTATGTCACACCCGCTTAATGTAGCGGGGGCCGCCTCCGAGCCAGGCCGGGACCACCACCCCTTCAGGCGGAGAAGCCGCTCGTATGAGGGGGCGGTCTCGGTTAGCGCGGGCTTCAGGTTTTTGCTCCGCTCATTCCCGCCGCCCCGGGCTGGGCAGCGACGCTGCCGGAGCCGAAGGAAGGGCGGTGGAAAGCCCCTGGGTTTTTTTCGGCGAAATCGGAGCGGGGAGCTTCAGGCCGGCGGGCGGGAGCAGCGGGGTGCGTGGGCCTGCCGCGCCCTACGGCTGGCCCCTTCCTTGCCCTTGAGCGCCGGAAGGCAAAGCGTAATTTTAGGCTTTAAATACTGGTTGTGCTCAGGATACAGGTCACTGTTTTAACCGAAAATGCCCCCGTTTCTGTGAAGAAACAAACTCCCAAGTTTGAAAAAGAAAATCCTATTCTCCCTTTCCCTGGTCCCTGCTTTGGGTTTTTTGTTTGTGGTTTGTTTTGCCTTTTTTTTTAAAGACTGTTCAGTTTTTATGGGAAAACGTGTTTTCCTATAGCTATTGCTGAACTGCAGTAATCAATACAGCTGCGAAGCACCCCGGGGTAGCAGGCAGCAGCTGTCAGGACTGGAGAGGCTGCATGCTGTGTGTGCCGGCGGGCCGGGAACTGAATTGATCCGTAGCCATCTCCCCCACCCCCGCTAAAACGTGGATGGAAGCCATAAACAGAGCTCACTTATGCCTCATAGTTTGTTTTGTGGCTTGTAGAATAATTAGTATCCTTTTCGTGCATGGAGTCTGTGCGTGTTAGCCAATATCCGATATTGCATGTTATGGGTATTTATTGGCCATCAGTGAACTACTGGTTGAAGTAGTGTGTGTTGGCTATTAATTCAGCAGCAGCTTCTCTGTCAGCAAAAAGGGAGCTTTGGCTGATCTTTCCTCCTGCGTATTATTTGAGACTGTGAGAAACCTTATGTTTCTTATGTGTACTGAGCTTAAGTGGGGAGAAATTGTCGGTGTGGCTTCTGCAATGGTTATATTCCTTATATTACAGTTTTATTAATAAGACAACAATTCTATTTATTCTATAAAGACAACGGTTTGTTCGTTATTTTGTAGAAAAAGACAGAAAAATAATCTGGAGAGATGCTACAGCTGTGATTTCTAGTTTCCTTTTTCTTTTTCTTAATGAAGCTATGCAAACAATACAGAATTTATGACTATGCTAGGAATTCTATTTTTCACAGCTTGTGATTACTAGAACTGTAAGACAAATGAAGATTCAACTGACATTGGAAACATTTTTTGAGTTCTTTGTGTAACAGAAAGTGGCAAGTTGCAATATTTTCTTAGGAAACGGATGTCATCGATGCTGCAGGAATCTCTTTTCTGAATGACCTGAACTGTATACGGTTTATGAGCCAAACAGTATAGTGTAATTAATGACTGCGTTAAAATTGCAGATTACCTTAAAATCACTTGTATTTTAAAAACGTATGTGGAATGTATTTCTTACCATCAAAATTAAGAACTCACCAAGAATTTTGTGTGATCTGTGCTGGTAAGGCAGACGTGCTGCAAAGATCAGCCTTAAGGCAGAATTATGTTCCTGAATGCACCTTAGCTGGAATGTACAGTGGAAACTAATATACACATGCGATTATTCTTGATGCTATGTAAGAATAAAACATCATCTGACTTACTAAACAGCAGGAGAGATGCCTTCGTGAACCCTCCAGGCATCTCTATCCAGTAACTTAAAAACACAATAAAGATGAAAGTGCTTCTTCAAGGCCTACAGTGGTAGCAGTTAACGGAGCAAGCAGACGATTGTCAGCAGCTTTCTGGGTGTTTGTGCCTCGTGTTGTGCCCTATGAAATAACCAGAGAGCAATATCTTTTTACGTATTCTGCTGCTGGAGTCTCTAGATCTGATTAACAATGCTGCATCAGTGTTTCACAACTGAATTTTGGATAAATGAGTCTTGTTAGAAAAACACAATATCAAAAAGGAAAAAGTCTTGCTAAAGAGGAGCTGTGATCTAATGACTTACTTCCACAGCTACAAGAAACGATACGCCTATCCATTATTTATTTATTTACTGCTTAATAATGTATGCACTCAGCCTGCCATATATTTCTCTTGCACATGGATGCCTATTCTGTGATGGGAAAGCATTTTGGATGCTCACCCCTTATGATTCTATGTCAATATGAGCTTTTCGGACAGAATGCAGGATGTCCAGCTAGACTGTCATTCTAGGCTCCACAAATAGAGCTGTGAGAGGCAAATTGTTGGCCTTTGACTGAGCTGAGCAGCTTGCTGCCAGGGTCAGCGCTTGGCACTGATTGCTCTCCTTTCTATGTTCCAGCACTGCAGAAATCTGCTGGATAACGTGGGTTTCTTCTAGTGGCCAGGGCTGAGGATTCTTCTGTCCCGTCAGTGTTTCAGAAGCTTTTTGAAGAGCTGCAGAACAGGATGAAAAACGATTTACATTTTTGATTACTTTGTTTTCCTAAGTAATTTTTATTCCAGAAATAAAAAGTCATCAATGGTTTTGGTTATTCTGTTCCTAGAGTTAAGTCAATACATTTTTAAAGCAACTGAAGTGACAGTAGCATAGCTGATTGGTAGCATGTGTGTGTGTGCTCCTTAGATGATGCCGTCAGAACTCTTGTTTCTGTGTAGAATTGTACTTGCGTTGTTTTGTCTGGGGACTACATAATGGTTACAGTTTGGCTGTAAATTTTTATTTTCTAGCACTTAAAGTTTCCTGAAAGTCTTGCAGTTTAGTGTCAAAGTTGGGATGTTGTTCCTGACCCAGTACTTTGGCAGGAACTCCCCTTTGGTTGCTGACAGTTGACAAATACTTGTATGTGCTTTACCTTGGTATGATGTGTTACAAACAGTAGGTCAGGTTGCAAAATCCCTGGGGTCAGACTTTTAAAGACATAGTGTTGATTGCAGATGGATGCCTTACTGACATTTCCAATGGCTGCTATGCACTCAGTTCCCCTTTGGCAGTTATGCTTCCCTAGCTATTTGTGCGCAGTGCCCAGTGCACCTAAAAGGTTTAAGGATAGATTAAGATGGGGGAAGAATGTGGGGAGATATTCAGTCATGTGCCTCAGACACACTTGTCAAGCTATTGGTAAAATGTGAAAAGCCCTGTACCAGAGTACTGTTGGTACATCAGTCTTTACTGTCCCTTTGGTGTACGTGAAATGCTTATAATCTAGTCTGACATATGAGGGTGCCTTGAGTATGTTTTGTCACTTTCTGTGTGGCTTTTTGTTTGACAGGTTATTATGATGCCTTCTTAATTTTAATATTGCTGTGGTGTTAAACTATAGAATTTCATTCATTAAATTTCATCCATTAACTTCTCTGACTGTTGTAATAATTTGACTTAATTTTCCATTCTTTTCCAAGCTTTCTTTTCCTGCTTTACCTTGTCGAAGCCAGTAGATATGTTCCTAATGTCTTCTGCAGCAATAAGGATGGACTAAAACTGTTTGATCACAATGATTTGAAAAGGGATTAAATTTTTATTACCTCTTTGTAAGGCTTGTTTGTCTATACGCAGGTACATAACTTCTTTTTCTTTCAGATAGGAAAAAAGCAGAACACTTCATCATGGTTTGCTTCTGCTTTGTCTGTCAGAAGGTTCTTGAAGTGTATAATGCTCTTTTATGTGGCTCAGACCACAAGAAGAAAACTTTCTGTTCCGAATCTCAGTTGAGAATGAACTTTCAGTTGCTACCAAAGTGAGCTTTGCTGTGGGTGGTAACTTGAAGCATTTCTAAACGTTAATGATTCTGAGATGTTTAATTTCCTTTTAGCCACATAGGGATGTGAGCAAAAGGATCCTCTTGTGTTTCTTTCCCAGTTCTTTTCAAAGCTTCATGTGGTTTATGAAAGTGACTAATAGGTGCAAAAGGAGGAATAAAATTTGTTCTGTCACTCACTGATCTTGTTCTGGTCAGCTTATTCTTTGTGTACTTCAGTTTGCAGTTCAGTGGAAATGGCACTATTTCATAGGGATGTGTCAGTTTGGTTTCATTTAATGGTTGGAGCGAAGCCTGAAGTTCCTTACGCTGACATTACATGCATGTGAAGTGTTGACTTGGTGGAAAGATTGCATCAAGGGTTCTAGTTTCAAATTGTTCTGCTGGCATCCTTTCAAGTGAAGCAAGAATGGCTGCAGATAAACTCAGGTTAGTGCTTTGGGAATGAATCAGCCAAGTGAAAGTTACTGTCTTGATACTAAAGAAAAGGGGCAGCAGACTTCACCCGTGCACATGCCACCACCCCCACCGTGTCCCTTGTGTTGATTTATTGGTTATTGGTTGACTGCTGTCATTAACACTATTGGTAGGAATAATTTCTGCGTAAGTTGGGGGGTGTTTGAAATGTTCCTTATAACAACATGTTCGAATGTTAGCGAAGTCATGCGCTAGTATGTAACTGCGTGGTATACTTCAGCTTCACATCCAACCTTCAAAAGGATTAAGAAGAAGAAATGGAAAATACTTGAATTTTACTGCTCTCATCTGCCCTTCTGTTGTTTTCTTACCTCAGAGTGTTTTATCAGTGTCATCAGGTATGTGGTCAGTTTCAGTGTAACACAACTTTGTTTTGGATGATAGGTTGCCGGTGACACTGTCCCAGAAAAAATCAGAGCTGTGGGGCGCATTTACTCTTAGTTTTATTGTTTGAAAAAGCAATTACACTCCTTTGGAGGCCCTGAGGAGGAAACTTTGCTGTGAGCCAAGGGATTCCGAATGTGTTTTACTGAAGCAGGTGCAGCTGGCTTAATCCACTATCTCATGGTAATTGAGATGTTGGGAGGGGCTTGGTGATTTGTTTGTTTGTTTGCTTGTTTCCTCTTCTTCCAAATGTACTGGGAGGAGCATTAGTATGAGACTTATGGACCTAAACCCTTCAAATGCAATCCCCAGATTTGCATTTGCATCCATGCATCCCACTGTATGGATGACAGAAAAATTACTGAACTCCCTTTTGCACCAGATTTTGCTTTCATTTTAGATATGTGCAAGACATGTTAAAGTTTAGGGGTGAACTTCAGCAATGCTTTCTGGCATGACTGATTAAGCTGTTGAGACATCTTGAGAGGGAGATGTGAGTTGCTTAAGACCTTGAAGGCAGGAGTATGGTAGTAGAAGGAAAGGAATGTGGAGAGGTATGACTAGTGTGACTAGAAAACAGCTAAGAATTGGGTAATAAACTGTTGTGGCGTGTATCTGAATGATGCTGAACATATGACTTCAAGCTCAAAACAGCTTAATTTTGTAGAGATTTGATATCTGTTGAATTGTCAATTTTTAACTTGCTTTTTAACAGAAATTTGAATTAGGTTCATGCTGTTATGGATGTTTAAATACATTTGAAGCTGCTTTTTATCTACCTTGTGTATCAGTGACCTTCTGTTTGACGTTTTGGGGTTTTTTTGTGAGGTTTGTGGTATGGCATTGATAGCGGTATGAAATGCATTGTAGCGCGTGAATCTTATGGGGTTTTAGTCTTAGATGTGGTCAAATGTACCATTAAAATTTATGCACGATACAGAACCATATTCAGGTTTATTTCCATCAGCCAAGAGAGGAAAGCTAATGTGACAATATGTAATCTTACTGCCACAGGAATGCTCAAACAAAAGTAAAATGCTTCTGAGAATATGGCATATCATTCTTCTATTAATAGAGTT
Organism: Theristicus caerulescens; assembly: GCA_020745775.1. Lineage (NCBI taxonomy): Eukaryota > Metazoa > Chordata > Aves > Pelecaniformes > Threskiornithidae > Theristicus > Theristicus caerulescens. The sequence continues at coordinate 38,891,845 of CM036583.1, read as the reverse complement.
AGAACAAAGGATACTAGAAACCTTAACAGGGAAAGAAAATCTAGTTTGGTTTGGGACTAAGCTCAGAAGCTAACAATTGTACCATTGTTTGAATTGTCTTGCATTATGACTGGATGATGACATATAAATACTGACCTGATTGGATTGGATCCCAGCAATGAATTGGCCTTTTAAAAACCAGTTACAGGAAGCAGTAGACAGGTACCCAGCTTGTTTTTCTCAGATTTGGGAGCTGTAGTTGTTGAATAACAAAGTTTATGCAATCACAGAGCCTGTAAGGACCATGGAATAGCAGAAATGCAGTTTCTCGCCAGTGGTCACTTGATGCTAGAGTTGGTCACTTCTACTGCTTGATTTGCTATTTGAATATGGGTGCAGGAAGCTGAAGCGTTGAAAAACAGTAGCAGTAGAAGGTGTATCACTGAAGTTGAACAAAATTGTAATCAGTGCTTTGGACCATGTAGTGCATATGGTGCTTTGTTTTTTTCTTTCCATTTTTTATTTTAAGATGCTACGAGACTAAAAGCTATGCTTTGGCTGCAGAAAATAACTGATTCTGAAATGAGATACTTAAGTAATGGCAGCTGCACTTACATTTTTGACAGTTAACTTTAAATTTTTTTATTAGTTTATCTAGCATAATGAAATTGAATATGCACACCTAGTGAGTTAAATTAACTTCCCCATCAAATCCTGATAATTCAAGTACATCGGAACAAACATTTTTTAATGATGCCAAGCAAAAAGTCGTCGTCTTGAACTTAGCTTATGCAAAAACTGCTTGAGCACTTTGATTCTCAGACTTCATTTGCATGGGCATCTTAAGGAGCAGAAGGTACAGAAACAGTGTGACTGGAAATAAATGTGTTAGGTTTTGCAGTTAAAGTGAATGGGGGTGGTTAAGTCAAAGATAGCCTTTAAAGCTGGTCTTGACTAGGTGAACTGAAAGTTTAGTGTCCCTTCAGTAGCAATACCTTCTTGTAGTGTAAACAAAACAAACTTATCGGCACCGTAGTCTGTGTGACAAGGTGAAAGTCTTGGAAAACCGTTCAAAAAACAAAACAGCAAATAAACTGTCTTGACTTTCCAGTGTGTCTATACATATGCTACATACACAAGTATAATTGATCTGTCAGCCTTTTACCTAAATTAGTTTTGATCTTCGACTGAGATTGCTTGGCTTCCAGGCTTTTATCTCCTGAAGCCTTGCTGTGTTTTTGAAAAAGGGGTGGTGGGGAAATCTACTTCATTGCAAGATTGGGCACATGCTGTGCCCCAAAAGGTGAGGCTTGTTCTTTTCTTTAGAACCCCTTCAACACTTGTGGGAGAGTAAATAAGTGTTTCTAAGACTCCTCCGCTGGGCTGGTGCTGCATGTCCCAGAACACTTGGAAAAAACAGCTTCTGGCTTTCCTCTGTGAAGCAACGTGTGAAAAGGAAGAAAACTTTGATGAAAAAAGATGTTAGTTCCCAGAGCATTATTTCTCAAGAGGCAGAAATTGTTTTCTAAAAAATAAAATACTTGAAAACATTTTTGCCTTTTTTTTTTTTTTTTTAAATGGGATCTGTTTTCTTCTCCAAAATGGCAATTTCAATTGAAGCTGTTCCCTCACAAATTTTGAACAATTGTTTGCTTCCTGTTGGGGGAAGCACTGGAACAATTGCAGCATAATTTCACCAGGGTAATGACAGAACTGTTGTTGGGCAAAAGGTAGTGGAGGGAATGGAACATGCTCCTGAAACAGATCTAAGCTATATTTTTATGAGTTTTAGGTTTTCAGTAGGTAAGACCTGTGTATCTTGCAGCTGTGTTTTGGATACAATCAGTTTCTTTTTTTTCTTTTTCTCCCCATCTTGAATACGCTTTTGTTTACTTTGTAATGGGATATTGTACTGGTTTTTGATGATGCATATGTATGCGTCTAAGCTCGGTAGGATTCAGCTGTAACAAGTGTAAACTACTCCACTCATGTCTTCACCCAATCCCAGAAAAGTTTAGAAGTTTTGCACGTATACTTGTAATTTGTATAGCATGTGAAGGTTGTAAATTGATGTTGTTTCATGTTCTGAATCTGTTATACTCTGCTGGGTAAATACGGCTTTTTGCCCTTCTCACCATTTCCCCCCTCCCCACCCCCGATAATGGTAAATGAGGACCTGCTCTTGGTAGCATACTGTCAAAGCAGTTCAGGTGGCTGCTTTTGCATTTACCCCCTTCCAATAGTTAGAGAGGGAACAGGCAGTTGTTAAAAAGATAGTTGTTCAATAAGCATCATAGTTTTAAAAAGGCACCACAGAATCCTAAGTAATTTCTGGGTACTGAATTGAAATGATTCACTGTTGTTCTTAATGGCAGAGATCACAAGTACTGTGAAATACAAGTGAATGAATTTTAGAAAATTCCAGTGTGTGTATTGCCTGACTTTTCTGGTGTAATGAGAAATTACACCTTTGTGTCAGCAAAATCAGGACCTTGAAGGACCTCATGGTACTTCATGAAAGTGTAAACTTCTTACGTTCAGGTTAAAAGTAGCCTGGAAGAAAAAGCTTCAATCCAAAAATGTAACTTTAATTCTCTGTTTTATTGTTAGTGCTAAAATGTATCATTTCTAACTTTAGGTGCAACTGTCATGTAGTATTGGTTCAAAATCTGGTTAAGAATTTTTCAGCTACCCATTTCCATGGTGTCTTGGTGTGACTGATGAGTAATATGCATGGTTTATCTTTGGAGTACCAAACGTTTCTCTCAGAACATCAAACTGCGTGTGGAATACATTTATTTCCTTTGTATAAACAGTGCAATTGATTCTTGAAATAATTGTGGTGGAAAGGCACTTAAACTTAATAAAGCTGGAATTTAAAAGAAAAAAAAAAAGAACAGTCTGTCTGACTGATGATAGGATATGTGCTTGAGATTGACGAAACAAAAAAACACCTAACGTCTTGTTTTAACATCACATTTCCTGTCATTTTTAGTTTGAAAGGAAAGTTGTGAAATAGGATTTTTGCCTAACAAGATGTTAGGCCTTTCTCAGAGTTTCTTAACTTATACAAATTATATTTATGAAAACCACTCAAATACCAACCTGTTTGAGAAATAAATAAAGCAAGATACTGTGTGTAATATTGAGTCTCGTTCTTCAGAGCAATAATACCATGCTGTGTGCCAAAGCAATAGCCTGAAGTTGTATTTCTAATACTCGAAAGAAATGCTGTATTTAACATCTTTTTCTGGGGCAGGAGAGCAATGCGTGCCTCAGTTGCAGCATCACTGCACCACCTAGTGTCTCTCTGGGTTAGCTGCGAGTTGTACAGCTTGAGTCTCGGCTCTCAGTTTTGCTGGCTTGCATGGATTGTCTGCATTGTGCAAAAATAAAATGTCAACAACTTGGTGGGTTTCTTCTGGAATATGAGGTTTCCTACTTGTTTTGCTGGTCTGCTCTATACATCTAAGTGCCCTGCAAATTTAGCAGGAGATGGAAATGCAGCACCTAGTGCTTGCATGCCTTTTTAATATGCAGTGTGAGGGGGAAAAAGAAACAGGCTTTCTATTCATCTGTGCTACAGGGGCAGATATATTTAGTGTGTGTATATATGTATATAAAATATATTTTTATTAATATATCTTAATATATTTATATATCAGATTATATCCTAGTATTACATTAATACCTGCAAAGTCTTCGTAAATGTTTCTTCTAGAATATGGGCAAACAGAAAAGATACATGACCTGTTCATGGGTATCAGGATATACTAGGGTAAAGTATATGCATAAGGGTAGGAATCTGTTTTATCAAAGATGGATTAAAAAGCGGGAGAGAATATATTTTCTCATAGTCTTAGGTACCCTTAAAGCCACTCAGGAACTTTCATTTTCCTGTCTTTTCGATTAAAAGTATTTTCTGTGTTGCATTTATTTCCCTGCTCCTGGCTGGCAGGCTGGGCCCACAGAGTTCTGAATGGAGTTAAATCGAGTTGGTGGCCGGTCACAACTGGTGTTCCCCAGGGCTCAGTATTGGGGCTGGTCCTGCTTAGTATCTTTATCAGTGATCTGGATGAGGGGATCGAGTGCATCCTCAGTAAGTTTGCAGACGACACAAAGTTGGATGGGAGTGTTGATCTGCTGGAGGGTAGGAAGGCCCTACAGAGGGACCTGGACAGGCTGGATCATTGGGCCGGGGCCAACTGTATGAGGTTCAACAAGGCTCAGTGCCGGGTCCTGCACTTAAGTCACAACAACCCCAGACAACTCTACAGGCTTGGGGAGGAGTGGCTGGAGAGCTGCCTGGCAGAAAAGGACCTGGGAGTGCTGGTTGACAGTTGGCTGAATATGAGCCAGCAGTGTGCTCAGGTGGCCAAGAAGGCCAACAGCATCCTGGCTTGTATCAGAAATAGTGTGGCCAGCAGGACTAGGGCAGTGATCGTCCCCCTGTACTCTGCACTGGTGAGGCCGCACCTTGAATATTGTGTTCAGTTTTGGGCCCTGCACTGCAAGAAAGACATTGAGGTGCTGGAGAGTGTCCAGAGAAGGGCAGCAAAGCTGGTGAAGGGTCTAGAGCACAAGTCCTGTGAGGAGCAGCTGAGGGAACTGGGGTTGTTTAGCCTGGAGAAAAGGAGGCTTAGGGGAGACTTTATTACTCTCTACAACTACCTGAAAGGAGGTTGTAGCAAGGTGAGTGTTGGTCTCTTCTCCCAAGTAACAATCGATAGGACAAGAGGAAACGGCCTCAAGTTATGCCAGGGGAGGTTTAGATTGGATATTAGGAAAATTTTCTTCACCGAAGGGGTTGTCAAGCACTGGAACAAGCTGTCCAGGGAAGTGGTTGGGTGATCATCCCGGGAGGTATTGAAAAGATGTGTGGATGTGGTGCTTAGGGACATAGTTTAGTGGTGGACTTGGTAGTGTTAGGTTTATGGTTGGACTCGATGATCTTAAGGGTCTTTTCCAACCTTAACAATTCTATGATTATATATTTAATCTGTTCCTTTAATCAAATCTAGCTTTCCTACCCTGGTGCATCCTTGAAGGTGAAGCTTCATCTGATGGCTGAGTTGATCTTAGGTGCAGAGTTCCAACATTCCTTCTGCTTCATCTCCTGGTATTCAGCTGTTCCTTGGCAAGCCAGTTCAGCTCAGACATGGCAATAGAGTAGTCCAGTGGGAAAAGATGAGCAGTTTCTTGATGCTTTAGGATGCTATTTTGCCTTACTTTGAAGAGCCAAACAGCAGAATTCATGGAGTGAGTCAAGGGGCCGCAGGTAAATGAGCTGGAGGAGTCTGGAAATTCTTATGGTCAAAAGGAAGTTGTTGTTTAGTTCGTATCTTGTGAAATTGTACCCTGCGTATGAGGTAGATGTGTGTTTGGGAAGAGAAACCTGCATTGCCAAAGATGAAGAGGGGTGTTGGTCTTCTGTGAACCTTCCAAAGGTGCTCATTTCTAGAGGCAAGGACACTTTAATGAGCCTGAGAAGAAGAAAGCATCTGGAAAGCAAGCAAGCAAGCAAACAAACAAAAAACCACCTAAGGTGAATTGTGACTTGTACTCAAAATGTTTTAAGAAAACCCTGATACTCCCCTTTCTTCCTTTCAAAGTGCCTGTTCTGCTTTCTGAAAGTCTTCAATATAATTGGTAAATGTTTGGCTTTGAATATATAGGAAACACAGTTTTCCTAGGTAGTGTCTTACTGGCATGGACAGATAAAAATTTCCCTGAAAAGCAGTTTATTCCCCCCCCCGCCCCCGACTAGTGTATGCGTTACTCAACTATTTTATACATACAGCCTCCTGAGTTTTATTTAGGTGTTTCTTTAATACAGAGTTGAAACAAATAAAGCTATCCAGATATATAGCTATTCAGAGATTATAGAGCTTTACTCAGTAATCCAGCAACAGGATGCCTCATGCCACATTCTTTACCGGTTTCTTTTCAATGTCCAGGTGACTTGTTACTCCCTTTATTTTTTGGAATTGCAGAATAATTAAATACTTGCAAAACTCAAATCCTATGCCTCTATTTTGATGTATTTTTTCCTGTGCTCAGGCAAATTTCTGCAAAAAGTCTTTCAACTGGGGATGCTATTTCATCACTGTGAACCATTCAAAGAATGCTAGTGCAGGGCCTGCTATTATGGGCAGATTGTGTGATGCCCTTCATAACATTTAAGCATCGTTTGTCATTGACATGGTGTGAGCTGGATTAAGTGATAAATTTTGAATTAAAAAACCCACAACTTGTCAAAGCTCCAGATCAGCAGAGATCTTCTCTGTGTGTGCAACTTTTTTTCCATCTCCTTTGGCTTATTTTTTAAAGAATTTTTGTGAATTTTTTGGGTGTTATGCTGTGAATGTTAGTAACAGGGCTACAATGCAAGTGAGACCTAGATGTGTTTGTCGATTAATATTCTCAGTAGTCTGGTGAACAGTGCTGTTGCCCTTCATCTCCTCAATTCTGCATAGGACTGGATGGTAGTTCAGTTTGCAATCTGGAAGGCATTTGGAGCGTCATAGTGCAACGTGAGGTAGAAATGAATGCGGGTTCTGCCACCCTGGAATTTTTCCCCATCTGTTTGCTGGCTAAAACTCCCACAATGGGAGAAGGTTGACCCCTGTTTTCCTCTTACAGGGTCTGTTTTGTTGTGAGACTTCTGTTTGACAGAAATGGAGGAAATCTGTGTGTTTGCTTCCTTGCACAACACATTTCAGTGGATAGGCTACTTGATTTGAAATCAAGAAGCCTGATTTGTGCTATTGAGTCTGTAGCCGACATCTTTGGCAGTGGGTATTTTTTAAGAAGGAGTAGTTTTGCTAACTGGAAGCAAAATTTGTAATGAAATAATGCTGAGCACAGTGTCAAGTAATGACTGTGGGTGTTGTCATCATGCTAGATTCAAACTGTTCCTGAAAGAAGTAAAACAATAAACCTCTTAATTATTGTCTAGTAAACAGTTCTCATTTAATGGTTTTAAAAGTTTTTATGCAACTTAAGAAGTAAATATTGGTCTTTGAATGGCTGGAATAGGCATGTTGTACTTCGGTAGCATTTGCCAGTGCTGTTGTACATAGAGTTTACAAATTATAGCAAGTGAATAGTGTAACTTTTAAGTGAAATGAGAAAGAAAAGTTTTTGATATCATCACTTCTTCTGCATTAAAAACAATTCTGTTTGTGTTTCTGTGTAACAACATTCAACTTATCAAATATATGAAAAACAAATGATTAGAAATGTTATGCTCAGTTTATATTTTCTTTAAATAGGTCTTTTTAGACAACCCTTACCTTGAGATTACTGCTTCTAAATGTATTTTGGAAAAAATGTTTCTCGCACAGAATCTGATAATACATGATGAATGTACTTGTTAGCAGCAAAATACCTTTGCTCTGATAGCAGGGTATTTGTTCTTGTCAAGTAATTTGGGAGAAAGCAAAGGCTATATCTAACCGATAATTCTCCATTGGAGGGAAGGGGAAGAAAGGATTTTCTGCACAGCTCATTTCTACATGAAATTTTTTTTCTCCTTCAAAAGTTGTCATTCCAGTGCAGAGGTATACTTACTTGTACAGTATGTGATTTATTTTTTTTTAACTTATTGCATCCTGATAATATAACCATCTTGATGTTAACAACCATCTTGATTTTACTTGAATGGGAAAGTAGAACTGATGATCTCTTAACATGGAGTTGTCCCTTACGTGTATTTCTCCTTCATGAGCCTAGGAGGGGGAAAAAAAAAAGGTGTTGCTGCCTTGTTGAAGCAAGTGCATGCTATTCCTAGTGAGTTATCTGTTGAAAACCATTTTTTATCACTTGTCTTCCCTTCATCTGAGCCATTCATCATTCTGGGAACCTGTTTCTTCAGGGCAATCTGTTGCTCTTCTCGGGGTTGCTATATTGGTGCAGGAGCCTACAGAAAAAGTAGGGAGTGCTTCTCTGAATTAGAGCATTTATTGGTAGAAAACAAGGTACCTCCTTTTTTCGTGAGATGTTGGCTGTATTGTAAAAGATCCATGGGTAAATAGTTTTTCGCATCCTCCTAGATCCTTACCAAAGATCTGCTGTACCATATGCAGATACTTCATGAAAACACTTCAGTCAGAGCCTTCTTACTTCAAAGTAGGTTGAGCGTCCTTCCTTACTGCAGGGGAAAGGCCTGATGAAGGTCCTGTTCCTCTTGAGTCATTTTTCACTATGTTAATTAAGAATACTTGGCAGGCTCTGGGTATGCAGCCTGTGTTACATGATCATCTTTTCACAGTCATCTTTAATAGCATAGGAGGCTATGGCCTACAGCTGAAAAAGAGGTGTGGACCTTCACACCCCACACTGATGTACAGATTGCTTCTCATTTCACTCAGCCTCCACTGTCTGTTGAGGGGATCTCTTGGGGATCATCCAGAAACTGAAGTGGATCAGCATCTTTGAATGCCTATAAATTGAGAGCCATCCAATGTTTTCTGTCATAAGTGCCTTTATGCAGGCAGGGGACATGTGAGAGCAGTTTCTGAATTCTCTAAGGATGTATCTGGTCTTTGAGACCAGGTATGCTGCTGACATCTTGATGCAGCTCCAGAGTCCCTCCACTTGGCTGCTTATATCAGTGGCTCGAAGAGCCTCTGTCCCCATCCTTTACAGGTGGGTGACTGTCAGTTAAACTTGAAGTTCTTGATCATCTTCAGTATAGGGATCTGTCTTTAGGGAAAACGTGGACTCAGCTTTCAAGGTTTTTATGCTTAAGTCCGTGGTAGCAGATGAAGGGGGTGGCGCAGGGAAGAACCTCTTTTGTGTCACTTCCATAGTGGAGCCAACAAGACTATTTCAGGTTTCCCTTCTGTTTATTTATACAGCCTTGCCTAGATTATGTGTGAGGAAACACCCTTTTTCTTTGCTGGCTAGAGAGGAAGATATCAAAACAGACAGTGCTAGGTGTAAGACTTATAGTTAGCTTTTCTGCTGGGGAGACAGTGCCAAGGCAAGGAAGTTCTTTCTTCACCTAGGTGAGTGGAGAGATGCTGCCTTCTACTGTAAGGCTTTGTTGTGACATTCTGAGGTTGCTCTGTTGAGTTTTCTGGCACCTCTGCTTTTCTTCCCACAGTCCGAGTTTATAGAATAGATCATCTTGCTTAGTTTTCAATTTGTTTTTCCCCACATGATTCACAAACATTTTACTGTCCTGATAGACTTTCACAAAGAACCAAGGTGTGTGTCTCTCATTGGAGTTGAACTTGCTTTCAAAAAGAGTTTCAATTTTAAATGTCTGTGTATAATAGATGTAAAATAGGTGTGAAATGTGAAAGGCTTGTAATTGCGTCTGTAATTTTGTGCTGGGGGTGAAGTTAGGCTTTAGTTTCCTTTACCCTTTGTAGAGAGGTGTGCAGGTAAGGTCATAAGACAGTGTTTGGGACAGTGCTCGTTTGTTAGTTTAAAAAAAAAATAATTTTCTTTCCATTTCACTTAAAAAGAAATTGTTTTCCTCTAAAATGAAATATCCAATGCAAAAGCCTTCATCTTTCCGTTAACTCATCAGTCTATTCACAGCTCTGGTTCTGACTATGCAAGAAAATTTGCGGTAACATTCCTAGACTTCCTGATTATTTTTTTTTTTTTTAATTTCTTTTCAGGTTCCTTTTAAATTTTGGTGGAGTCAATCCATCTTTCTCATTTTCCTTTAGAGAAAAGACAGTCCGAAACCAAGGGAGAAGAGTCCTTGCTGTTATAACCACTACAGCTCATGGACAATGCTTCACTATTTTTGTTCTCCATGTCATCACAGGTTTTTTTGGTGCTACTTCTCTATTTGCAGTGCTGTTGAAGCTTTGTCAGGGCAAGGGGGAGGAGAGCAGTAGAGCCAAGACGGGGCTAGAGAGGTCTCAAATACGTCCTTACATTTGTTTCTGCTTCCTGCTGGTTTTGTAAAAATAAATAAATGAATTTAAAACACAGTTTTGGAAGCTGTGAATATGAGTCTGTTCAGAGGAATGAGTTTTTTCTTTAGAAGTGTTGATGGAAATTCTAAACTATTTTGACCAAACTCTAATGACAGAGTGCATGTGCATGTGCTCTGGAAGTGGGAAGCCCCAGTCGGAGGCTGCTATCAGTGTGCTTCTCCTGGATCCCCTCGGTGCAGTGTGAACAGTGTTTATCCTCGGCAGCTCAGCGCTGAAGCTGCAAGCCTGTGTTCATCCTACTTCTGCTGGCAAGTGCGGAGATGAGGTCACAGTCAAAACACAGGACATTGAATTCAGTCTTGATTTTAAATGGGGAAAAAACCAAACACACACAAAAAAGAAAAACCTCTGCATTTTACACTGCTGTCGTAATTCTTACTCTTCAGCAGTTAAGTTTGTTCCACTAATAAAAAATGCAATCTAGGTTTTGGTTAGCATTGTGTACTGAACTTGGCATATGTTCCTATCTGTTCACTGCCTGTGAAACGAAGTGACATAAAGTCTAAGGAAAAAGTTCACTTAAGGCTTAAATTTCACAGCATTCATGTGGCATGGATGGAACTGATAGCTTGACCTGTTTTGCAATGAAGTCATCTGTTTGGCTGTATGATTAGCTTATTATTCTTACAAATATCTTACTAAATGTTTAAGGACAGAGGGAGTGTATGTTCTTTGCGGCTATTATAATTTTGTTTCTCTTTCCCTTTTTGCTTGCTGGAGCCAAGTCCACAGTTCTGCAAGTGTTTGTATGTGATTTTACACATGCAGTTGAAGGGATTACTTACATGCATACAGTTATTTCTGCATAAAGACTTTCTGGATTCAGCAGTTAAATTGTTAAGACTTGATAGAGGCTGCTAAACCACAGCATTACTCAAATTAATGGAGTCAAGTGGTAATTTTTACTGTAAAATATTATAGTCAAGAATTTTCGAATATTCTGCACTGTGCTTCTTAAGCCTTTTTTCTTTAAAGTTTCAAGTAGGTTCCTGGTGGGGTGAACCCATATGTGCTTGGAAGAAGAATAACTTGCTACATGTCGATCTGTTCCTGATGCTTTATTTTTTAAAAAAACCCATAAGATTACAGTACTGCTTTTTCCTAGGGTCTCTTAAAGTGAGAGTTAGTTAAACTCCTGCTAGATTTCCCTACTGTGGTTTTGATGTGTTTCTGTGTGAAACTGACGGCAGGATTTGTTCGAGTATGTAGGCCACTATTGTATTAGAATTACATAACCCTGTTGAGTGGTGGAAACAGATGAAAAGACGGGGATGTACGGCATCCTCTCACAGATTATATCCTGCAACAATGAAGACAGCTCAAGCTCTGCAGAGAATGTGGTCACATGCAGTCAAAAAGTTGGGGATTTTGAAAGGGCACGTGAGTTGCTTTTTGTTGCATCTTGCTCCAAGTCTTTTCTCCCCCCCTCCCCCTCCCTTGTGTATCCCTCCCCTCTCCAACTCACTTTTATAGCCAGATAACTGTTGTGGCAGGTCTTCTGGTTTTGTTCTTCTTTCAGTGTGAATGAAGTTGTCTGTGGTGATCTCTCAGTAGCACGTAATTGCATAAATCTCTGATGACTGTCAGTGAGAGTTGCAACAGCTGCCTGTTCACAGCACACGGACTATTTTAGCACTTTGACTAGTTTCCTGCCAAAGATTCTGTTAAGCAGTCTATTTTGGGTATGTAGAAAGCACCTGTCATTTTGGTATATGAGCATTAGGCAGATTTAAGCAAATCCTGACTACGGTGTTCTAATTAGAATGGACTGACTTTAGTCACTAATGAATTTAGACTAGCTAATTACAGTAATTTGCATTTACTGCAGGTAGCCTGCTCTCTGTGTGAAACCTCTGTAGACTTGCAAAACAGTTACTGTTAGTAACTGGAGGTGGGGTTCTTAACCATTTTGCCTGCCTTTCTCTCTCCAGTGTTGTGGTGTGCAATCTTGCAGTGAAATGGCAATCCTATAACAGATGCATAGGCTGCTCAGGATCTCTTTGTGTTTCCTTACAGATGAAATAGGAAGAAATTGGCAAGGCGATGGAGGCTTTTGTAACCCATGCGTTCAGAGGAGAGTCATGTTATTACACATGGAATATAGGAATTCTGCAGTTGTGGCGGAGACTTCAGTCTTAGTGTTGATTGAAGTCCTCAGCTGATGATTTATAACATTTGTAGTCTCTCCTTCCCTCTCAATCTTCTCTTCTCCATTAATCTCTCAGTATGTGTTAGCATCGTGGCAATGGCAAGCAGCAGTATGTTTTATAATGTTAAAGAGATTATCGCTTAGAGATTTGAGGGAGTACAGATGTGGTTTGTGCCTTATGGGCTTCCAAGGCGACCATTCAGTTCTCTGAACTGTGTTACAGAGCCTGCATAGCTTTATCAGTATGGCAGAACTAGTCTGGTTGTCTTGGTAATTATGTTGCACAAAATCAGCTTTGCAAGTACATAGTGTACTTTCCTTCACTAATACAGCATACAGCAAATGGGAGACAGTTTTCCAAGGAACAGTTTTCAAAAATATATTACTTTAACAAATACTTCTGAATCTAAAAGTGAATTATTTGATTAGCTTTTGTTTAATGTTCAGTAACAGTTTCAAGCTAAAAATAAACACCCAAGATTTACACAGAAAGTACCTGGGACAGTCACTGACACTGAGGAACTTTCCTAGGCACAGATGAGATGATACTATGGGCTCAACATCTTGCAAGACCTTAATAGGCAGACTGTAGGCAGTGTTTCTCTTCCATTCTTATTACTTATTTTCATGACCAGATACCATGAGACTTATTTGTCAGAGCAAAATAAACTTAACTGTTAGTTTACAATGCTTTGATTTGCTACTCAACGTGTCTCTCCAGTTGTGCGCAAGATTTTACTTCTGCCACTGCTCACGGGAGGCCTAGTTTTCTGGAATGAAATTCCTATAAGCTTGCCCGTTTCATGCACATAAATCCATTCCAAATACCTTTACTGTGCTTTCCTCAGTCCTTTTTCTGCAGTGTTATACTGAATAAGCAGTCATTTCTCAGGCCTTCCTTTAGTAGATAGTATAGTGAAAGACCTGGCGTTAGAGTGTCTGGAAGAGTAAGGCAGCTATGCTGCTCTTTGTCCCCATGGGTAGTAAGCTCTTGTCAATTGCATCCTGCCTGCCTTGCTATTTTGCCTATGCAGAGCTGGACTCAGTATTCTAGGCTGGGAGGTAGGATTGGTAAGAACTGCATACAGTGCAGACTGAATTTAAGTGATGTTCTTGTTACACATGTGAGTTGTTGAGGCTTTTATAGGGTGAGAAGGATGGAAAAGATTTTCCGTCTCCCCTGCTTCTACAAAATCTGAACCCACCTGCTTGTCCTTCAAATTTTACCCGTCATCTGATACTGTCTTTCATTTCTAAAAGTTTCTTCAGCGAAGTCAACTGGAATTTAGATGACACTGAGGCTCTTCTTTAGCACAGACTGGTTTTCTGCAGAGGTTAAAAAAATATCATCTAGAAAAGCAGGATAGTGATGGTGTAGCCAGGGTAAGTGTTTATGCATTTTCGTGCATGCCAGACAAGCAAGCCTAGTCACTTCTATTTACAGCAGCATCACAGCAGCTCAGAAAAAGCACTTAGTTAAGGAGAAATCTTTTACTTATGGAAGGTTCTCTGTGTAAGAGAATATATGTAGTGAGACAGTTCAGTGTTAGCTAGTTGAAGGGTTAGACATGTCAGCTGGTTAAATGGTAATATCAGATAAGATAATTTTACCACATGCTTCAGCAGAGTAATTCACTGACCCAAGACATAGATGTTTTAATACTAACAGTTACAAATGCCACTCATTCTTGTCTGATCTAAACAAGTAGAAATTCAGAAATACTTATCTGTATTATTTTTAATATAAGCCATCCTCTCCTCCAGCTATTTTAAATGAGTTCTTTAATTAGACCCAAAAGGTTCTGGAAACTGGAGAGCATTGTTAATTTTCTGGGAGAACCGTCAAAATTTAAGTGTTCAGTGTTGTAAAATTCCTGGTAAGAATGCTGAATGTTTTGCGTGTTCCCTCAGGAACTCTGGGCAGGACTTAGGTTTTAAGTTTGTTTTTCAGTACAGTGAATGTGCAATGGAAAATGTAAACCTAGTTCCTCTTTGGGGTGCTCAGAATCCACTGGAAGAATACACCATGGGGTTCTTTGTATTCGAGAAACAGCACCCATAGCTTGCTAAACAGTTGTGTACTGCCAGAAGACTTTTACTCTGGAAATACAAGGAATGCTTTAAAGTACAGGTGTGCCCTTCTTATTTTTCTCCTTGTTTTACAGGGCAGGCACTGAAGGGGCTGGATGTGTACTATATGACGCATCACAGCTGGACGACTATTCTGTATTATATTTTAAGCTGTGATGTTGGAAAGATTTCAGGTTATATCATGTAAGATAAACTGATCAGTTCAGGATCAGTTTTAACCGGAAATGTGGAAAAAAATGTTTCTGAGAAGTGTCACAGAAATGGATTTACCAGTGCTATATAGTGATACACTGTGTTTTCCTGTACAATTTAATTTCTTGAGGGGAACCTAAATACTCAGTTGTGTAATTCATAGTGGACAAAATATTTTGTTAAATCCACATGAACAAGAAGCAAAAGGTCTGAAGGCTAGTTCGTTTTGAAAATCTCAGTTTCAACTGCTAATCTTATTGCATACCAGAATGGACAGGTCTTCCTTAAGTATTTTGTGTGTTACTTGAATCGGGGCTATATAATGCTAGTGTGATCTGAATTAAATACTTCTGCTGAATGAGGCTTTTCCAGAAAATCAGAATGAGCTGTTAAATTGGTGAAATGTGAAGGGATTCTACCACCCCGAACCTATTAATATTTTCTGCCTTTTTAAAGAAAAATCAAAATTAATTAAAATACATACATTTCATACTAACTCTACCAAATTATTAGAATACGCATGTTATTTTTATACCTGTGTTTTAATGGGGTATTTCACATTTTAATTTAGATAGTTGTATGCTTTGTGTTTTACTAATTGGTTTCTGTGTGCAACAGGCCCCAGGCATGGAAGAGCTGATATGGGAACAGTACACTGTGACCTTACAAAAGGTGAGTGAGTGCCTGTTATATTTTTAGTTTTCAAATATTCAAGCACTGTTTTAGTCTAAATATGTTTTACAATAGATGTTATTAGCATATCTGAGTCTAGAATAGGATTAATTCATTGTCCAAATCAGATATGTTTTTCATTTTAAAGCTTAATTGCTAGTTACTCATACAGTAGCATGATGCTTTAATGTTAAGAGTAAATTAAATTAACAATTTAAGTGCTATATTTGCTAGTTTGGTCTTTGTAATGACAGTATACTATACCACATGCCAGCCACATAGCTAAATTCGTCATTGAATAACCTTAAAAACAAAGCAGATGGTTCTATCAGGCAGTTGTGGTTAATGTCCAAGCTTTATAACAATCACTGAACATGATTCCACTGTTGGTTTTTGTTGGGTTTTTTTTAATACTTTACCAGTGTAGAATCTAGTGGAAAACTACTGTCATCAAAATTTCTAAAATACATGGACTACAGATGTCACTTCTAACAATCCTTCTAAGAAAAGAGGAAGTATCTCATTATGTGGAGTCCTTTTGAGTTAAAGAAAGTAGACCCCTTGTTTCTGAGTTCTCTAGTTGCTAGGCTGCCACACCGTGGTACAGGATATGCACTTTGGCGGTGGTGCTGGTCTACCCAGCTGTTCTGATGACCTGGGTTCAGTGAGCAGCCTGTACTATGCTGCTTACGTTTTTTTTTTACATTTTCTGCGATGAACTCAACTTGATGACCCAAGGTAAAATAGCAATCTTTCCTACACGGCCTGTTTATGTGCTGAATTGTTGAGAAAGGATTGTTTTTCAGGTTACAGAAGTAGACAGGAGAAACATTGCAGAAGCAGATCTTAGTTCCTGTAATTTCCAACTTTTCAGATCTTGAATATCGTGTAAATGAGCATTACTTCTTTGCCTCAGAGACAGGCTTGTACTACTGAAGTGGCAAAGGGCTATTGGACTTGCTGCGTCAGCCACTACCGATGAATTTTACCATTATTTTCAATTGTGTATTACTTTGGCTTGGAGCATCAAACTGCTTCCTGTAAAATTAAGGTGCAGCAAGTGAAGTGCTGTTTAAAAAAGAAAAAAAAATTGCTTTTTCCCCCCCCCCTCAAAGAAATAACCACTTAATATTGACATTAGTGGAACACGAACTGGCGTGTGATGAATTACACACTCTGAGTGTGAGTTAGGGGAAAAGCACCACTTTAATTTGGTGTGTTACTTTGCCACTATGTTAAAACATTTTGTTTAAATGTAGCATAATTTGTACTTTATAGTGATAGGAGGTGTATGTTAAATAGCTGATAAAATTAAACCCATGTGTTTAACAAAATGTAGGGGTTTGTGCATATCTTCTTGTCTACAGTTCAGTTAGGCTAACAGTTCTCACATCTAGTGTCAGAGACATGCTTCCTTTGCACCCTATTAAGTATTTACCTGATTTTATGAATGCCATCCTAGGGCTTATGGATCTGATATTTCTATGACAACAGGTTTGACACAAATTACATATTTAAAATAGTGGATTGTGAGAGAGGATAGTTAAAGAGAATTCACAAGTTCACTGCTTGCTTTTTGTAATCAGCCATGATCTTGTTTAGTTTGATTGAGGAGTAAGTAGTTATTACAAACTAGATAGCAGTCATAATGAAGATGAGATCCTGGAAAAGCTGTTCCAGTTTCCCAAGCATCACTAACAAAACAGATTTATCTAACAATAAATTTGGTATGAATAACCAGTGGGATGGTGAAGCAAAATGCAGGCTAAGTTAGCGAGTCCTTTGCTTAATTACTAACCATTACAAGGCTGTAGACTGAGGTTTTGGAACACGGGAACATGTCGTCTTGTTACATGTATTTGTAAACCCATTCCTTTTTAAATCTAGAGGTACAGTGTAGTTCAGTAACTCTCTGCACGCAACTATCATATTTTAGATAATATCTAGGTAGAGTGCCATCACAGGAACATTCATGTTACTCTTCTTTCTCCCTATCAGAATTCCTATGGATGGAATTGAGTTTTGTTGTATTTGTTTTTGTTGTAAAGGATTCAAAACGAGGATTTGGGATTGCAGTTTCTGGCGGCAGAGATAACCCTCATTTTGAAAATGGTGAAACATCGATAGTCATTTCAGATGTTCTCCCAGGTGGTCCAGCAGATGGATTACTTCAGTAAGCAACTTCTTATTTCTCTGTCTGGCATATTTTGAGGGGCATGGCTGTAGACTTTACATAAAACCTTCAGACAGGCTTGGTTGAAATCCTGGTGATGTAATCCACTCAAGATTTGATGCCCTCTTGGAAACCTAGATGTCTGTTTTTAAAAACAAACAAACCAACCCCTAACAACAAAACAAACAAACTCTACCCAGAGGCATTTTTATTTGCTATTTTGTAAGAAATTAAATTTAAGTGGTGTTGAAAACCTTTTATGGTTAAGTATGTTTCTCTTAAGATTGCATTTCTTGTGAAGAAATGGTAGAAATACTTAGTATCTTAAAACATTCTCCCTGTTCTTCCTCCGGGAAACACATTTGCTGATCAATCAGTTTTCAAGAGAATAGCTTAAGTCAGCCCAAAGAAGGGTCTTCAGTCCTAAGGTGTCAGGAGCAATAATGGGGGAAGGAAGAGAAACAAAAGTGTTTGCTAAATACCTATTTTATATTTGAAAGAAAGAAATATGGAAATAAAGTGTTTCTGTAGTCCTCCTTGTAACATCATCCTTGGTGAGGCAGCATCCGTCGTGGACAAGTAATTTTAAATCTGTAGGCTGAGATAAACAGTTTCTAGCCCACTGCTGATGAGTTTTTCATCCTTTAACCTGGAATACCTGTTAAGGACTAGAAAATTTGGAAGAATGCCAAGTTGTGCCATAATAGTAATTCAAAAGAGTAGATTCTGGCCATTTTGCCAAACATAAATTTTTGGTGAGGTAGTGAAAAGGCTGACATGGAAGTAGTTATTGAAGGACTGGATAAAAGGATTATTGTGAAGCAGGTAACAAACCATTCTCAACATAAACATACAAAACCTTTTTTTTATAGCAGTGATCCCTGCCCAACACCACTATCATCTATCCTGTTCCATAATCACCTGTGATTTGGGAATAAAATCATGTCCACAAATTACGTAAGATCCTAGGGAAATTGATGATGACAAGGCAATACCAAGCATTTTGGACACATTCAGACAAAACATGTTCTGAAGAAAACAGAATGCAAAGCTGTTCCTCCAACAAACCAAGGAATATAGGCCTAACCTTCAGCGTGTGGGAGAATTACAATCCTGCAATCCTTTTTAGGGTGGAGTGAGCATAAATTGATAGGAGCTCTCAATGTAGTGTTACAATATGAAGTTTGATACCATCTTTGAATGTATGGGCTGTGAAGAGAGCTATTTTAACTCTCACATAAAGCCGAGATGAAACTGATACTGGAATATAGCATGCTGTTCTGGCATACTCATTCAGTAAAAGGAATTGGAAGGGTATGAAAAGAGGCACAAAAATCATTCAGGAGTTAGAGAAAGTGCCTTACAAAGCGAGACTTAAAGTATGTAATCTTCTTATTTAAAAAGATAGTGATGTGACTTGATTACAGTGAAGAGAAAATAATGGGTACTAAAGATTTCTTTTATCTAGCAGAAAATGGCACGGTAACCAGTAATTGGTTGAGCTAATGCTCTTACTGTAAGGTTAGTAACCGAGTAGTCACCAGAATAAACTAATACAAGGAGCGGTAGATTTTTTAATCTCCTGCACTTTTTGCACTGAAATGCCTTTCTGGAAGGTTTTTTAATTAATTATGTGTTATGGGGCTGTCTCCTGGGGGGCTGGCTGAGTTAGGTCTTAATGGTCTATTTGACGTGCAGGAGGTCTGAATAGACAAGTTAGTAATCTCTTTTGGCCTGTGTTTTAGGGCAGGGAGGACTTTTTGTGTATTATAGTTTGGTTGTTCCCTACCCGCCTGCCCCCTCCCCCCCAGTCATCTTCAGAGTAGATGGGACCTGAATACCAGTCTTTCAGAAAAGTATGCTAGCGTGGTACTTGTCAAGATTTGTCTGAATAGTGCTATGGCTGCAGCAATTTAAAGCTCTCCTGAAATTCTTATGTTGGTGTGAAAAAAATGTATCACTAGGTGTGAAAGACTAGGAGTTCTGAAAGAACTAAAAAAAAGAATAAAAGTCTTAATGGTCATCACATCACAAATGTTCTTTAAAAAACAAAATCTTCTTTGACATTATGGCAAGGTACTTAAGCTGGACATAGTACATGTACAAAGATATGCACCGCTACCCAAAGTCTAATTTTTAAACGTACTGAAAACTTCTTCTAGTATTCAGGAATTGTAGTATTTGTATAACACAGTTTTTAAGCAAAACTCCCTGTTAAAGTAAATGAAATCCATAAATTCCCCCTGGGGGAAAAAAAAATTAATTTTGTTCCAATGTTTTCATGAAGACTCCTCTTAAATCCTTTTTTTCTCTTTTTTTTCCTCCCCCCTCTTCCAGAGAAAATGACCGTGTGGTCATAGTTAACGGGACCCCAATGGAAAATGTTCCACATTCTTTTGCAGTCCAACAGCTCAGGAAAAGTGGAAAAGTGGCCACCATTGTAAGTAAATTACAAATGTATTCACTCTGCAGTGTGTTACGTACCTGTGTAACCAGTCGAGATTTTGGTTTTCTTCTATGAAGTATACTATAAATGCATAAAGCAAAGCAAGCGTTTGCCCAACAGAATGTGCAAAGTAAATAAAACAAAGCAAAGACATAGTTTCTACCAGTGAAACAAATGGAAATTAAACAACAGTGTCACAAAGTTACCCTGTTGAAAAACTGGGAATAAAATGTACATCCTCAATCTTTAGTTTTACTGAATAATGAGTGGTAGTTGGAAAAAAATGAAAGTTATGTGAGGCAAATGATGTCTTCCATACACAGACCTTGTCCAAGAATTTGCTGTCCAGATTGGCTTTCATTAGTTGAGAGAGGCATCTACAATTCTCTCTTTTGGGGGCTTGTCACATTTTTTTAGAAGTCATCTAGAAAAGGAAAAAAAAGTATTCATTACTCTCAGTCTTGCAGAAGTAAAAGAATGTGGTTGCTGATCAGATTTTTTTTTTTTAATTCTCCTACTGTTCTTTACGCTCCCAATTAGTAAGTATTTCTTCTGCATATCTAAATAGTCTAATTTACTGGTTGTTCTATAAATAGAACATTGTTCTCTCTCTGCCTTCCCGCCCCCCAAGTGTGAAGAATATTCCTCTGTTGAAGTTCATCATTCTGACCATTGGAGGGGGTTTTGTTTGTTACGTTTTGTATTGCACTGAACAGGTAGTGAAAAGACCAAGGAAAGTGCAGGCTGCTGTGTTAAAGAGAAGCCCCTCCCTTGACTATGAGGACAGAGCTTTAGATGTAATGGATGACCATGCAGAATTTGATGGCAAAAGTGCTCAAAGTGGCTATAGCGACAGAAGCTGGCATAGTGGTAATGACGGGCGCAGCCAAAGCTGGGGAAACAGCCTGGACCAGAGCTATAGAGATGAACAAGACAGAGGGCGTAACCGAAGCAGAGACCGTGACAGGGAATGCAGCTACAGCCGTGACCGAAGTCGTGGTAGGAGTGTTGACGGGAGCTTGGATCAAGGCTATAGAAGAGATCGGAGCAGGGGAAGGAGCATCGACAGGGATGGTGGCTATGAACGGGACTACAGAGGAGACTACAGCCCACCCAGTTACAGTCATGGATCTCAACCTGATCGTAGATACGGGAGGGAAGTGAGGAGTCAGAGTCGGGACAGGCTTCGTTCCCGAAGTCCTTCGCCTGACATACACCATCAACATGAGTACCTAGGACCGCAGGATCAAAACGGACCGATCAGTGTTCTCTTAACAAAAGGCAGACATAATGAAGGTAGGTATAGTAGGGGAGGAGAGGAATTTACTTTTAATACAGCATGTTATTTTGGTGGGGGAGGGAGAAGAGCTTAATGTTCTCTGCTTTTACAGGTTAAATGTTGAGTTTTCTAACTAATCACTTAAGTTGTTCTTTCATTCTTCCTGGCTGGTTTGAGGTGCTTTTTTCCCCAGCACCTTGAACTTTACCTTTGAACAAAGAACTGTTCACCCACATCGTTTCAGTCTTTTCAAACCACTGTGTCCTTTGGTTTTCCATTTTCTCTGCCCTGTTCTTCTGGTTCTGGTGGGAAACGTGGATCTGATCATGATTGAGATTACACTTGCCACATCTACAAAAGGGTCAGCTACAGAGGGTGAAGAGCAGACTCTGCCTTTAATAGCGCACCTACTTCTTCCCTTCAGTGTAATTAAATTAGTTCCAAGGATTGATTGGTTCTGAATGCTTCAGAATACTGAATAGCAACAGCTGAAACAGCCTTTCCTTGCTGAATATTGGAGTGTGTAAATGAAAGCCAAAAGCCGGATCTTTCCTGTGCTGTGAAATAAAGACTCTTGGGCTATAAAGCATATCTGAGATTAAGTTGTTCATTCTTTTCTGTTTAGGTTTTTTTTGGGGGGGGTGTGGTGATGTCTTTGTGGGGGTTTGGTGGGTTGTTGGTTTTTTCTGATCTGCCCTGTTGCGATTTGTAAGAATTTTCTGCTCAGGTAAGCTTTGTATGCAGGATCTAACCTCTTTTTTCCTTGACTCTGGCAAGGATCCCTTTCCCTCTTTCCTCTTCTTCCCCTGCATGTAATGTTTCCACTTGTAAAGATAATGCAGATAGTTATACAAATAAGGAGAAATTTAACATGTCTTTGTTAAGTTTTGTATGTAGCTAGTAATTCTGCAATAATTTCTGCCATTCATATGGATACTCTGCAGACTTGCTCAAATGTGGTGATTGTTTAAAGCAGATAACGGTTTCTTTCCTTTTCCATTGTTCTAGGATGTGTGTGTTTTAAAACTGTTGCTGTTCTTTTTAAGTAGCAAATATACTGATCCAAGTAACTTGGATCAAAGGGAGAAAAGCTGGGGAGAGGGGGCGGGGGAGGGCAGGGAGAGAAAATCCTTTGCCTGAAACAACTGAGACACTAGGGTACAGACAGGACAGGGTCAGCATGCAGCAAGTGGTAAAAAAACCAGCTCTTCTGTTAGCGCTTTTTGACCCTTTTCCCCACCATGCAAAATATGATCGAGAGAGAGAATCTAGTCCAGCACGTCAATAAGCACCTCCAGAACAAAGACATTGTTCTGCTGTTGAAGGTGCAGACTAATCATCCGTTTGTGATTGGTTTTGGACTGCTGTTTGTTTTTTCTGTGGTGACAGCACAGAAATAGGAGAGTTAGCCTAGGGTTAAGTGGGTTTGCTAGGTCTGCATTTTTTTTTCTTTTTCTTTTCTCATGGTGTAATGGTATGTTGCATGTACATTGTGTAGTTTTAAAAAAAATGCATCCTCACTCATCTTCTAAGCTACAGTGGATTATTTCCCTCATTCTAGAATATGGTCTCCGGCTTGGAAGTCAGATCTTCATAAAAGAAATGACCCGTACTGGCCTAGCAACCAAAGATGGCAACCTTCATGAGGGGGATATCATTCTTAAGGTCTGTTATGGTTATACTGCTAGCAGTTAAGCACACAGTTGTTATAGTGATTACTCTGGAGTAAGTTATGTTATCATCAAGTTTAACTTGAGCGTAATATGGACTTGTTTGTTGACTTGTAGTGTTATTTTTGCCTTTTTATGTCCAGATCAATGGTACAGTGACAGAAAACATGTCTTTAGCTGATGCCCGAAAATTGATTGAGAAGTCACGGGGGAAACTCCAGCTGGTTGTCCTCAGGGACAGAAAGCAGACACTGCTCAACATTCCTTCATTGAACGACAGTGACTCAGAAATGGATGGTGAGGTTTAATGGGGATAAAAAGTTCTGGACTCTGTGCAGGGACAGAATGGAGCTTATAGTGTTTTGCTGTGGCAGGGTGATACTAGGTTCTTTTAAAAAAAACAAAAATAACCACACACAAACAAACCTAAGTAATAGCCAATTAAGCATCAAACCTGCTTCCTTTAGGTGAAAGAAGAATTTTGTAGTAATCATATAATTACATTTTGGGCAGGGGCAGACATAGAAGAAGCAGTGTTGGTCTGGCAAAATCAATCTTACTTATCGGAACAAGCAAGTCAGTTGCTTTAATAAAAGACTTCTGTTTTAAAAACAAGTGGATTGGACTGGTCTCTCCTTTTGAGAGCATTAACATTCATGGCAGCATTCAACGCGAGGGAAAAAATGTCAGGACAAGAGGAAATTAAGTCCTCCTGGACAACTGGTGTCTATTTCCAGTATCTATTCTGTACAACTGATTGTCCACAGCGTATGAGCTATATCTGTCAACATAATCTTGCTTTGAGAAGGGCTCACGATATTTGAGGGAGTAGGATGTTACATTATTTAGTGGAAGATACTTGCTTCTCTGATGTCAGAATACTGGGTGCAACTTTTTGTAGGTTTTACTGTGAAGGCTGAGATACGGTTCAAGTCTGAGGGCTGCTCTGTTACTTTTGTCACTGAAGAGCAATGATGTGAGGACTGTTATTGTGAAGGTGGTCTTCTGTTTGGGAACCTCCATGAGACCTCAGATAAAAGGCTGCTAATACTAGTTAATGAGTCCATGGAATGCTCAAAGTAGTTGTGCGATGTGAGTGTGTTTCCTAAAGGTTGTGTGAAACCTTCCTGAAATACTTGCTGGGGGATAGGGGTGTGGAAGCACTAAAAGGCATACAGCACTTTTTGAACCCTAGTCAAATCCAACTCAGAACAGGAGTAGGCTTAAGGGTTCAGCATATCTTATGTGTGAAAGCTTTGTAAATAAATGTGGTGATCAGATGTGCAGATAACTTAAACAAATCCTGCATTTCTTGTTTTGCTGCTCTCTTTACAGACATTTCTGAAATAGAGTCAAACAGATCATTCTCCCCTCAAGATGACAGATTACATCATTCTGATCTAGATTCACATTCATCCAATGAAAAGCTGAAAGAGAAACCAAAGTAAGAAATGGATTTTTTCCTAGTCCCTTTTTCTAATGCTTGTCAAAGAAATTCTTAAAATACATGGCATTCTTATCTGATTTCCCTATGCTTTTTTTTTTCTTTTTCTTTCTTTTAGTGCAAAAGATGATCCATCCAGTAGGATGTCCAGGATGGGAGCAATGCCTACACCATTCAAATCGACTGGTGACATTGCTACTCCTGCTGTTACAGTTGTAGACACAAACAAAGAACTGAAATACCAAGATGACACAGAAGGTCAGTGTTTTAAGTTTTTGGTTGCTTTTTTTTCTCTGGCCACAGAATGTCTACTTCCCCAATCATGTTGACATATCTAGTATACTCTTCATGTCAGCCCCATCCTGACACACAGAGAGGAGGTCTGTCTTTGCTTTGTGGTGCAGAGAGAGAAGAAACACCTGAGACTATTTCAAGGCAGTTGCTTATTAGAATTACCACCTCAAAAAGCAAGTACTCTCCTAGAGCATCTACTGTCTATTACCTTAATCAGCCAAAAGAAGCTATTCCTGAAGTCTGATCTGGCTTGCCTGAAAGAGTTGTATATCCCTCCCTTGACCTTTTTGTTCTTTTTCAAGAATTAAAAAAAAAGGGAAGTAAATCAATTCTAGTCAAAGAGGTGCTTGACATTTAAATCTGTATTAGTCTTTGGCATGGAGGGATTTGATTGCTATCTGATAGCTAAAAATTGCTGCCATTTATAACTTTTTTAATAGCTCAGTAACTTCTATTGGCTTTTACATACAGTGTCGCAACCAAAAGCAGTTACAAGAACGATTCTTAAACCCAGCCCTGAAGATGAAGCAATCTATGGGTAAGGCAGCACTTGCTGTGTTTTTTTTTCACTTGGTGTTCTTCCAGTAATGTGTACCTCGTTCTTGATTGCATGGGTTTCAGGGTTTTTTTCCCATTTGGAGTGATACTCCCTTTATAGCTGAATGCCAAGAAGAGATGACATGGCTTCTAACTGACCATATTTGAGTTAAACTTAGTTTTAGAAGTATCTGCCTGGAAGGTATAGACTTGCCTTCTACATGGAAGGTATAGAACACCCTGTGCTTCTAGGCTTGCATGGGCATGCAATGGTATATTTTTATATTTTAATTCTGCTCTATTTGGCACTTTGAGGTAGTATTTGGAGTACTATGTCCATTTTGGGTCTCCCCAGGACAATAAAGACATTGACACGCTGGAGCGAGTCTAGGGAATAGGTGGCTGCAGCATATGACCTATGAGAAAAGATCGAGAAAACTGGGTTTGTTAAGCCTGGAGAAGAGAGGACTGAAGGGACATCTTATTGCTGTCTGCAACAACCTAATGGATAGTGGGTTTAGAGAAAACAGAGCTATACTCTTCTCAGAGGGGTACAGTATGGATGAAGAGCAAGGGATACAAGCTGGAACACAGGAAATTCTGACTTGATATGAAGAAGAAAACTTTTTATTAGGAGCGTGGTTAACCACTGGAACAGCTTGCCCTGTAGGTTGTGGTATCTCCACCACCAGAGATACTCAAAAACATAACTAGTCAAGGCTCTGAACAGTGTGCTTTGAGCAGAGGGACGTTCTAACCTGTACAATTCTATGGAAATGTATTTTACACCTCTTCTGTTATTTTATATGTACACAAAAGACAACCTTCCCCTTCCCCGTAATATTAAGATACAAAGAGAATGTCCTCTACGTAATTTGTAAACAATCTTGTTGCAAGACAAGGCCAAACACATGTGTGTTTCTGTACAAGCTGGAAACTTCTTTACAGAAATTTGTGTCTTTTCTTCAAATCCAAGCCTGTGCAGTCCATATTGCAGTTCTAGTCTCTGCTTAGAAATTAAGAAAATATTGCTTCCAAAGGTTATTTTTGTGGGTTTTTTTTGATGATTTTTATAAGTGGTCAAATGGAACCTGGTGCTGTTGATCTGTTAATAATTAAGATACTAAAAGTTGCAAACTGTATTAATAGAAAATCAACTTACATGTTTTCTTTTGAGAGTGTCCAAATACAGAAATTGAAGGGAGAAGAGCACCAAGATTGTAAGGAGAAGCCTAAAGATAAGGTTTTGAAGACATTCTGTAGCTTGGAGTATTTTCTTAAATGGATTCTCTTCTCGGATCTCTTCTGGGTTGGACCCTGCATATGTTGTCATTGATGTGCAAATTAATCAAGTGATTATTTTGGTGAAGTGGAATTTATAATGCAGGCTTAGGGTATTACTGAGAAAGCCTGACAGATAAATACTGTCCTCTGTATTGGAAGGTCACTCAGGCATACAGATTTTCTGACAGCAAAAAAGCTGAACCTAGTCCGGTAGCCTCTCCCACTGCAATATGAAAAGACTGATTGTTAACATACCAGTATTGGAAATATTTTTCATTACAAGAAAACTTGAAGACTTCTGTCTACCAAACATGTTAAACTGCATAGAAAATAGGTATAAATTTAATTCGTATGGCATATAAAGGAAAAAAACAATGAGTGTGATTATTTGTAATGCAGGCTGTTTTCACAAAAACTCAGCTGCTCATCTGAGGGAGGATCCAATAGGTAGGGAACTACTTTGGGACTTCAAGAACAGGGAGTTGTTTTCCTGCTCTGTCAAGTCTGTGTATGCCAGTTAGTTGCTCTTCCTAGTTCAGTTTCCACTCTGAAAAATGCAAATTCTCTGCTTCCTTTCCTCACAGAAAAGTTACCTGGGTAAATATAGCCTATATAGTGAAAGAAAGGGGCTAAAAATAATATGATTTTGTTGAAAGGCTTGCAGTTTTTTTTCTCTTGACAACCTGTTATTGTCATATGCCTAACATCTGGCCTTACTTCCTTTTTCTGCCTGTAAATCTTGAGTCCTAACACGAAAATGGTGAGATTCAAGAAAGGGGACAGCGTGGGTCTACGACTGGCTGGTGGAAATGATGTAGGGATATTTATTGCTGGAATTCAAGAAGGCACCTCAGCTGATCAGGAGGGACTGCAGGAAGGAGATCAAATTCTTAAGGTATGAGTATAAGTATGTATCCCTGAAATGCAAATCACTTTTGTAGTTTTTCGTTTGCTTCTTAGTGGAAATATGGAAGAAATGATGATCTTAGGAAGTCAAGTTATTGCTTTGCAAGTTTGTATGTGTGGTGGAGGGATCTTACTGAAATGATTTTTTTGAAAGAGAATTGTCAAGCTTTAGTTTGTTTAAGATTCTGTAGAAGTGGTAGGTAGGAGAAATACCAATCAAGAAAAATGCCCCAAGATGTGAGTATAAATTTTCTGTACAATGCTTCTTCCTAGTCTTGAAGGAGGAAAAAATTGAGGCCAGCATATTTTTCTTCTTTCATCTTTCTCCAGCTTCCTTGGGTAACAGTGATTTATTTTTCCAGTTTCTGAATTATATCATCTATGCCATTTTGTCCTCTTACATTCTCCTTTTTGTCTGAAAATTTGAACAGGAGGCTAATGTAATTTTCTGCATCTTTTCTCTTGTGATAGCCTTGATTTTCAAAGCCTTTTGGAGCCTGTTAAAGTAGAAGAAACAGTCTAGCAGTGCACAACCAGGACCTTGTTACTTCAGAAGGATTACTGTTAATGGCTGGATTAAAATATTCCTTATGGCAACAGACATCCATATTGATGTTAAAAAAAAAAAAAAAGGCATAATAAGAGGATATTTTAAGATTTTTTTAGATGAAACAAAAATCTTTGGTTATTCCTTTTATTGTTGATTTTTCAGGTGTTGATTAGGGGTTTTGGGGGGGTTTTTTTTTTTGGTACACAGGTAAACACTCAAGACTTCAGAAGCATTGTTCGGGAAGATGCTGTTTTGTATCTCTTAGAAATTCCCAAAGGTGAAACAGTGACAATTCTGGCTCAAAGTAAATATGAAGGTAGGTGCTTTGAACAAAATGTGTGTATATCCATGAAGCTTTTAAGCTCTGTTTTGTCAGTGAAACCACAAATAATGTCTTTTGTGCTTATTCTTGATAGCATTTTAGTTACGCTCCTTTTCAGCAATTTAGAAGATAGCTGTATTCCATACCACGAGGGTCATACAGATGTGCATGTGTGATGTGTTTTTCAGAGCACTTCTCCATCTCTTTTATTACTAGCAAATAGCATCTCTTCTTAGTCCTGAAAAGTGGCAATGTACTCCTTTTTCCTTCTGTTTTTCTGTCTGTAGCAGCTGGCCCAAGATCTGCTGTTAGCATTCTTTTTCTGCTGTGCCTTTGCAGTCATAAGGGATTCAGTCATATAGCAGCAAATGGACAGTTTTATTGATGAACAGTTAAGGAGCACAAGCCTCTTGCTTTTCTGTTGAAGACACAGCCTGCTGTCATATCGAAGTACCATAGCTGCCTTTTGCTTTGGGAAGGTGCAAGTACCTCTTTCCCTCAGAGCTGTAAGGGCTCTGTGTGTACAAGTATAGAACACTCTTGATAATGGGTGTGTAGGGCAACGGATGCGAAGGCTGGTTTTTTGCATCTTTTGAGTGGAGGGGAAGAATTTCAAAACTGTTCTCTAGAATGGCAGCTTAATCTTTATATGTTTTCACACTTGAAAGAAACTAAAGGGGAGTTCCTGTTTCAGTCTACAGAGACATCATGGCCTGTGGCAGAGGAGATTCATTCTTCGTCAGGAGCCATTTTGAGTGTGAAAAAGAGTCACCACAGAGCCTAGCATTCACCAGAGGGGAAATCTTTAGAGTAGTTGATACACTGTATGATGGCAAACTGGGAAACTGGCTGGCTGTGAGAATTGGAAATGAACTGGAAAAGGGCCTCATTCCAAATAAGAGCAGGTAAGGTGGCATCCTGTCTTCCTACCCATTGTTAGAAGTAAGATTTTTTTTTTCCCCCAAATGATTTTTGCTTCCCATGTCTTTCATTTTTCCCCCCTTACAAGAATGAATAAATTGTTTTGTCTTTACTTTCACAACAATTGTGCCTGTAAAACTGTAGAGTTTAGAACCATGGCATTATGTGAGGAGAGGATGGTGTTACCTACATACTAGATGAGGTATTTGCCACACAGACCTAGAGCTCCTGTCTCAGCAATCAACCAATCTTTGACCACTAGCTGCTTCAGTTCCTCTTCTAGAAAATGGGTGGAGGGTCCTATTTTTGCTTTTTTTGCCTTCCCCCCGCCGCCTTCTCCCCCTCCCTGCCCTGTCCCCAGCCAAATCAAATCAAACCAAACAAAAAGAAAAAACAACCCAGCAAAAAAAAAACAGTACACCTGAGGAAGCTCATGACTGTGTGTGCAAGGATACTCTGATGATTAATCTTTCAAAAGAACTTCAGTGCTTGAATTTCTTTTGTATATCTTCACGGAAAATGTTTCAAGAATTTATTCCAAGGCTAATATTTCTTGGTAGCTGTAGTCCTTATTTTTGTGTGAAATATTGAGTGAACCACAACAATGTTTTTTGCTTAAATATGCTTTCCTAGTAAAGATTCATGTGAGGTAATAATAAGTGTTCAAATGTGCACAATAAGTAAAAGTATTAAAATTAATCAGCAAAAAAAAAAATTTTTAGACTGTAGCTTTTAAGTTCTTGAGCATGGTTGTGATTTTAAGATGGAGGAAAAAAGCTCACAATTGCATGGTACAGAAGTTCCTGAAATATGCTTCTTATGTGACTCCCCTGCTTCTTTCCTGGTTAGTACATTCTGTCCTGTTAATTGATCTGACCAAACCAGCCTTTGTTTCTATCCTGTAGTGACTTATAAGGCCTAATGGAGAAGAGAATAGCAACAGTAATTTCTTAGGCCTTCAGTTCTGAGTTGCACTCTCTCACCACTTCTTTGCAGTTGCATTCTTTTATTTATGCTTGTGTGAGTTATCAGTTTAAGGCCTGAGGACTCATTCCTGCCCAGCAATCTTGTAGCTGTGGCAACTCAGAGCATTGTTCTGACACCGTGTTTGCTCCAAGGCAAAAGAACCTGGACTTCTCTATTCTTTCCTTCACTCATGGCTGTCTATCTGGCAAATTACCTGTTCCAATTCAAAATCCGTTGTTCTTCAGTGAAAGCGCCTTTGCCATCTTTGACTAGTTCTGTACAAATGAACTCTGTGCTTTCTCTGTCAGAGCTGAGCAGATGGCCAGTGTTCAAAATGCCCAAAAAGATGGCTCAAACGATAGGGCAGACTTCTGGAGAACGCGTGGGCAGCGATCTGGAGCGAAGAAGAATCTGAGGAAGAGTCGTGAAGATCTGACAGCTATTGTATCTGTGAGCACAAAATTCCCAGCTTACGAGCGAGTTCAGTTGCGTGAGGGTAAGTGAGACTGCTGTGAGCCAGCTGCCCATTTATTGCTGGCTGGTTTAGCATCCAAATATTTGGTCAGCTAATAAGTGATTTCAGACAACTTGGGTTCAATGTTAAATTTGAGCAACAGGAAGGGATGACATTTTTCTCAGAATGCAAATTTCTGGATGCTATTAACTATGCTAAGAAAAAAGCTTTTTATGTTTTTAAACTGCTGCTGTTCTCCTTTGCCTTCAAATTACATGTGCCAATTTCAAGGTTTAAAATTAAAAACAGCAGAAACAAGCAGGGTTTTGTTGTTTCCTCAGCTTCCCCTTGGCTAGCTCTAAAAATACAATCCATATGCCTGAGATCAATCACAATCTGTAGCTTGCTCATAAATACCA
This sequence comes from Theristicus caerulescens, assembly GCA_020745775.1. Taxonomy (NCBI): domain Eukaryota; kingdom Metazoa; phylum Chordata; class Aves; order Pelecaniformes; family Threskiornithidae; genus Theristicus; species Theristicus caerulescens. The sequence goes on along the minus strand of CM036583.1, from coordinate 38,861,135 downwards.
CTTTAGCATTACCTTGAGAGCAAATAAAACGCAACTACTTTCAACAGATTGTCCAAATGTAATCAAGGCTGATGTGGTCCATCTCTGTGACTCTAAACTAACTATATTACTAGTGAAGTTGAGCAAGTCCAGATAATTTTCTGGGTATTCACATGACAGTATTGTGGAACAAAATAAATAGTAAAAAGTATTCTAAAGGAGTTCCCAGATGTCAAGATGAAGACTAAGTAATAGAATGGCATCCCCCATTAACTTATGAGGACTGTGTTTGCACATGTTTTGACATAAGCATAATGTGTTTTCAGAATGTAGAATCCTCTCAGTACATCTTCTTATTAAAGCTGTTAAATTAAAGGAAGGAAGCTGTTAAATTAAAGCAATCTCTTTTGCTTTCTCAGCTGATAAAAATAGCTTTCTGAATGAGTTATGCTGTTGCACAAACTTTTGAGAAATAAAATTTTTAAAATTTATTTTTTAATATCTTCAACTTACCAATAACCTTGCATACTAATTGAGGATCTTGTCTGTTACATTTATATATACAACCAGTCTTATCAGACTTATTGTTTTTCCAAATATTTTTCTTTCAGCTGGTTTTAAGAGACCTGTGGTGATATTTGGCCCTATTGCAGATGTCGCTATGGAGAAGTTGTCAAATGATTTGCCTCACCTGTACCAGACAGCAAGTAAGTTGTCCTTCTAGCTTCCTTATCATCCTTAACTGAGAGAATGGATAACTTAAGTCACAGATGCCCAGCCACTCTAGATAAGCTAAAATGTTGTCTTTGCAGAGACAGAACCCAGGGACGCAGGTTCAGAGAAGTCAACTGGGGTAGTGCGCTTGAACACTGTGAGGCACATCATTGAGCAGGTAGAGTATTTCTCTGTGAAAATTGCTTGCACTCAAAGATATGTTGTTTGATTTGTTTGCTCCTAAAACTTGCAGAGTCCTCAAATCTTCACTGCATCAATTTCTGCAATAAGCAGACTTGGCTTAATGATAGGGCTCTTTTGAAAATGTTAAACAACAATTTTTATAACTTTGATAGCTGTCATCCAAGTGGGAGGGTGAACCTGATATTAGAAATTAAACTCTCCTTCCTTAGTCCATTCTAAATTTGAACAGTGGGGCATCTGTGTTTTACTGTATGCTTTCTGAATTTGCCATGGAGGCTTTACTGTCATGCAGTGGTCTACTTGCTCTTACTGTCATAGAAACTTAACATGTTAGACTGCTTCAGAGTTACTACTATTAAACTGAACAGGAAGTGACTGTGATAGCTAAGTGGCATCTACTGAGTCTGCATTGACTCTTTTTATAATACTCTTTAGAGACCAAGTAAATAGGTGGTAATCAAGAAGCCTAAAAAACTTAGACAAAAAGAATGTACTCCACAGCGTATTGCCCTGAGCACAATAAAATTTATGCCAGAGGGTTTAGAATATCACACAGAAGTCTGTTCAGAGCTCAGGCCCCACTGAAGCCCAGGTTTGAAAATCCCATTCATCTTTGCACTAGAAGTAGCTAAGAAGGAATTTATTAAATGAAAAAAAATGAGATTTGCCTCAGCTAGTAAGTGTAGATAAAAGCTCACAGAATAGTTGTGGTAGTGGAAGCTGTGGTAGGGGCAGGTAGAGAGAAAAACTAAATTTCACTACCTATTTAAAAAAAAAAAAAGTGGAATAAGTGCATTTTACTTAACAGGAAAATTAGTTAACATAAGAATGTGGACATGCAGGCAAAAGCTGTTAAGAAAAATGAAGCTGAAAGAAAAAGGCTGGCTGCTGTGGCTTCTGAATGTGATATAACTGTGGGGAAAAAAATCCAAGAAGTATTGGTCTCATTTGAACAAAAATATCCTGGCTTTCCTAGGATACCATGTTCCAACCACTTCCTCTTGTTCCCCACAAGCAGCACACTGACTGGACTTTCTTGTTAACAGGATAAACATGCTCTGTTGGATGTGACTCCTAAAGCAGTGGACCTGCTAAATTATACCCAGTGGTTTCCAATTGTGGTCTTCTTTAACCCAGACAGTAAGCAGGGTGTGAAAACCATGAGACAAAGGCTATGTTCCACATCTAACAAGAGCTCAAGAAAACTTTATGAGCAAGCAAACAAACTGAAGAAAACTTGTTCCCACCTCTTTACAGGTAAGGATGAATGTGTGTCTGACCTGCTTACCAAGAGAGTAGTGGATGTGACTGTGTGAGTCTTGAGACATTCACTTACTATTCTGCATATTAACTCATGCAGGCTGGAATTAAAAGGGTGTGAAGGTATGGTCATAAGCAATCCCTTCCTTGACTTTTTCCAAAGCTCCTTGTTCTGCCAAATTCTAATACAAAAGAAATTGTGAATTGGCATACTGTCATTAAAATATAAGTGATTTAATAAGCTTGGGGAATGAGCAAATAATAAAATAAAAATACCATGCTTCTGTCAATGATCTAAATGAAATGCCTGTTTAACACTCTCACATAACTAAAACAAAACGTGTTGAACAGCAACAACTGGATAAAGGATCACATTGCATGTGCTGTGTATAAATATTTTTTCCTTCAAATTTTACAGCCACTATCAATTTGAATTCAGCCAACGATAGCTGGTATGGTAGTCTGAAAGATACAATCCAGCAACAGCAAGGAGAAGCAGTATGGGTATCAGAAGGAAAGGTAAGCAGTCAGTCCATACTCTTACTAAGGTATACGGATGTCTCAAGATATCTCTTGCCAGGAAAAACTTGTTCAAAATTTTGTTTGCCAAGGCTGAATAGGTTAGACAAGTAGTCAGTCAATGTCTGTCTTGGTAACATTTTAATTACTTATTATTGTTCTTTCTGTTATACTTTGGAGCTATCACCACTAATGCTGTGGCTAGGGGAGAATGGTGAGGAGGGATAAACTTTTACAGGACTTTCCTTTATGATTCTGAATTAGAGTTTCTTTCAGTTCTGCAAAGTCATTCTGAAGGACATATTTGGCATGATGTTGAGACCTAACTAGACTGTAATTCTTACATATTTAATCTTTGTTCCTTAATTCTTACTGACTTTTCTCTAGATGGATGGCATGGAAGATGATGCAGATGATCGTATGTCTTACCTTACTGCAATGGGTGCTGACTATTTGAGTTGTGACAGTCGGCTGATCAGTGACCTAGAGGATACAGATGGAGAAGGAGGTGCATACACTGACAATGAACTTGATGAGCCCTTGGACGAACCAAGGATTTCATCTGTTAGCCGGTCCTCTGAACCTGTGCATCATGAGGAGGTGAGAAGATTGGATTTTCAACAAGACTGTCCTTTGGACTTTCTGAAAGCCCTGTATGTATGGCTTAAAAATGAGAGGTTTTTAAACTGCAACTTTATCTTACCTCTGATAGTGTTTTAGAGCTACATTGTGTAGAGCAAAAATAATATCTCTGCTTTTCTGCCTAACTCTGTAGGTTTCCTGATGATGTCTCATCACCTTGAACTTTGCAATTGCATCTGCAGTGATTGTGATCAAGTTGCTGACAGTCATTTGACTCCTGCTTACTGTTCCCAAAACAGTAAACTTGAGAGAGACAAAAAATGATTGAATTACTGGATACTGCAGTGATTTCATCTCTTCTTTTCTTTCATAGAGTTTAAAAAAAATTAGTCCAGAACCAAGAGCTCAGTTGAGAAAAGCTGGTAGCAGGGAGATCCTTAGAGAACCAAGTCCCCCTCCAGCATTCAAGCCTGAACCACCTAAGGTAAACTTGTAGAAAGAAATCTGAATACAAAGTTCCTCTTTCCGGAGAACTCTCTGGGGTGGCACATTAGGAAGAGCAATAGGAATGATCAGAGACTTAGAAAACATTGTAAGTGTGGAGAGAAGGAATGATTGAAGGTGTTGCAGGATGAAGCAGAGAGAAAACTTAAAGGATAACAGTTCTTTTCAAATATGTGTGATCTCTATATGGAATAAGAAATTTTTTGTGTCTGCTAACAAATTGAAAAACACTTCTTCAGCTCAGCAAGAACAGATTGAGGCTAATCATCAGGAAAAGCCTATCTGATGGCCATTATTGTGAAGCACAAAACCAAAATAGACCACCTCTGAAATCAGTCTCCATCACTAGAAATAGATGTTAAGATGTTAATAGATATTCAGGCACTGGAACAGGTTGCCCAGGGAAGTGGTTGAGTCCCCATCCCTGGAGGTATTTAAAAGACGGGTAGATGTGGTGCTTGAGGACATGGTTTAGTGGCGGACTTGGCAGTGGTAGGTTAACAGTTGGACTTGATGATCTTAAGGGTCTTTTCCAACCTTAACAATTCTATGATTAACAGTTTATTCAAACCTTGCTCAGGAGTGATGCAGGGAAAAAAATTACGATGTTTGGACACCAAATTCTATTTTAGCAATTCCTGACTTCCCTTGACCCCAAAGTCCTTTCTTTGTGAGGATGGGTGCTCTCAACATACTACATGTATTCAAAATATATTCAAGTATGCCTTGACAATGGAGATTGGGCAGAGTAGGACTTGTGTAAGGAAAATAAAGATGGAATAGAAAACAGACTTGGGTGCTGTGCACTTCTGAACTACTGGTAGTGATACTCTACGTTAAGTAGTACTGACAAATCATTTGGGAGGTCAGCTTTCTCTGTGCTGTCCCCTAACACATATTGTAGTTCTGGTAATCCTTAACAAATGGGACAAGCAATCTAAATGTGCTAGTCTTCTACAGGTTCGTGTGTAGTGTATGAGCGTATGGCCAAAATGTTGCAGCAGTTCAAATACCTTTCAAGTGTTACTTTGGATGAAGATTGACACTGTTAAATAGATAGGCAAAATGATTAATTTCAGATTAAAGCCTTCATTTGAAATTAAAATTATGAAGTTGCCGATGTAAACTTTGTTTGCGTGTTTTATACTTATAGGGAAAGTTACAAAACAAAGATGATCTATATGACTTCCCCAAGAACTATGACTCCAAATCAAGTAACGTTGCTGTCAGCAGTGAGACTTCAACTGTATCAGCTAAAGCAGCACCACCACCCGTTTCTGTGAAACCTGCCTTTGGGCGTCCCATCCTGAGAAACTCTCAGCCAGCAGTCCCAGCTGCAGAGGAGGAGGAGGAGGAGGAGGCGGCAAAGTTGGAAGAGGAAGGAAGTGAACAAGAAAATACTCCAAAATCTGTATTGAGGAAAGTAAAAATATTTGAGGAGATGGATCATAAGGCAAGGATGCAAAGAATGCAAGAACTACAGGAGGCCCAGAATGCCAGGGTATGAAGAGATGCATTTTCCCCCTGCTGTGCTTTCTGGCATGTAGAAAATGAAAATCGTGCCCTTGCATTGTATTGCTTCTGGAGGGAGAAGTTTGGGAGACCACACATATGGACATACCATTGTGTGGATTTGGATGTAAAAAGAGGACATATTTTAAGGCTTTCTATTGTAACTATAGAAAGATGACTTCTAATAATGCTGTTGCTTTTGGTAATCCATTGTTTTCACATGCACTTTGAATTACTACTCTAGCAAAAGAATATATAGTTGTAGGAATATGAATAAGATCAGTTACCAATTTGTGCTTTAATTGTTTCAGATGTAGCTGTGACCTGCTAGATCTACAGTCTAGGATCCCTAATGGATAGACTTAAAAAGAACAGTAATTTTCTCCTACTTTCTTTTAAAGCTTGAAATAGCCCAGAAGCACCCGGATATTTATGCTGTCCCTGTCAAAACACAGAAGTCAGAACAGAACTGGCCCCAGCCTATGAGGTACAGTGTATGCAGTTTAAAGCATTCTGTCTTGATTGTTTACTTCACCAGCAGGAGGAAAACTGATCTTGCCAGTTTTTATTCACACAAATAATCCTGCCTTGGTATATCACTTTGTTGTTGTGCCTCAAAGATTACTGTAAAGGTGGGGGAAAATTTCAGTGAACTCTTTTCAGGATATTTTTTTCTTTTAGTTCATTCATAGTATTCGAGTTACCTAGGAATAAACACTATATTCTTTTGCTGAAATAGTTGCAGAGCCAGTTTTTCGCCGCAATCAGTATTACTCAGAAGCTTTTCTGCATTCATGTCCTCTGATGTCCATTCTTCCTGTGTTGGATACTTGATGACTGTTAGTCTATCCTAACAAATAATTGCTGGTTTAATTACTTAATAGCACTTAATTACTTAAATGCTTATTCAGTTACAGATGTATTGTGTGGGTAGGGAAACTGAGGATGAAACTTGCCTGAGGTCACCCTTCACATCTCATAAAAGTAGTAGTATTTCATTAAAATTCGGTGAGTTCTGGACTGGTTGACCATTGTGTCATCTTACCCTACACACTACACATTTCTGTGACTTGAGTAGTCACCTATGCAAGAGCTAACACACTGTATGATGGATTTTGTTTTCTGCTCTGCAGGAATTCTAAGTTTTTCTTTCCTCTTAGGAATAGCCAATAGAAATGGGACTTTTTTTTTCTAGTGAATCAAATCCTTTGATGTCATACTATATAATCTAAAATGCAAAAATGAAAAACACCAAGTGATTATTTTCGGCTTTTCTTGGTGGGTTCAGAAAAGCATACTTTTTTTTTTTTTTATGGCCTTGGAAGCTTTTTAGAAGTAGTGAAAAGTAATCTTTAACCATATATACAGAGCATTTGCTTACATACGGAAATCGGTGCTTTTGCCTTTTCGCAGGAATATTAATGATTGTCCTAGAAGGGAGTGTTTAAGCACTGGGACAATATGGAAGGAGGATAGCATCTTGGTTTTGTACAGTGCGAGACTGCAAAAATCATGGCTTTTGAAACTGAGGAAATGCCCTTCTTTGGCAGATTTTATTTATATATATGTGCTTAGTGTCACATTAAACGGGTAGCACCACAGTGTATAAAAAAGCAAACGTGTGGGTTATTTCTGCCTACTTTTAAGAAGAGCCCTAATGAGAGTCTTGAGTGAGGAGAGAAGACTATCAGTTTAAGAAATGTCACATAAGAAGTCTTCAGACTTTGAGATAGGAAACTGGGGGTGCAAAAGAAGAAGCAGGCATAGAAAGAATCTGGTGCAAAAATAACTGAGGAAAATGTCAGTTGGGGTAGCAGCAATGGCTGAAAACCTCTCTGCTCAGGGAATAAAGTACTGTAAAATTCTTGATGTGTGTGTGTGTGCGCAGGGATGTTTAATAATTTTACATTTGGCATTCTTTCAGGTAGGTTGAGTAGGTCAAATCTGAACTTCGGGCTCCAGCTTGATGGAAATAAGATACCTTTCCAGATAGGCTTACCATGGCCATGCAATTGTTTATGGGCTAGAAGTGGTTTCATTTGCTCCATATGCCTTTCTAGGTTGTACATGGCCATAAAGCCAATACTAAGTATGATTATTTTTCAGCTTTTCAGAATGGAAGTAAACACTCTCTCTCTCTCTTTCCCTGTCTTGCTGTGTTAGCTCCAGACCTCCAGAACCCCAGAAACCTCCTATTAGACCTTACCTAGAGAACCGTGGCAGTTATGGCAGTGATGCAGAGGAGGAGGAGGAGTACCGTCGGCAGCTATCAGACCACTCTAAGAAGGGGTATTACGGACAGCCATCCAGATACAGAGACACAGAATTGTAGGCTTGCTAGGATGTGCAAACCTCTTTTGAGGTTTCTTCCTTCACAGCCAAAGTGGAGCAGTAGTTAGTCTTGAAAAGCTGTATTTTTATTGGGGATGGTGTTAGAGGGTACGCTACTCAACTTAGACATATCTATATGCTGGAACTGGAAGAATTCAGTTTTGGGGATATTATTTTGTTAGCTACTAAGAAAAGAAATCACTATTGCCTGAATGCTGTTGCCTGTTTTATAAGGACCAAATCCTGAAAGTTTGTGTTAATTCTTAGTATTTTCATATTTTAACATAAAAACCCTTTTTTTCCCTTTTATTAATGCTGCCTTCTTGGACTGTTCTGCTGTGTTATGAAAGTATGATCTCAGAGATGCGCTTCTTAATGCAATAGAACTAAATTTGAAAGTGTATTTGAAGAACAGTAAGTGCCTTTAACAAGAAGCATCTTAAACTGTTTCTTTTGACATCTGATACTTGGTGCAAAGCCATAACACACTAAAAGGGGATAGACTGTTTTACCTATCTTTTTTTTTAATCCATTTTGTGGTAACAATTTCCCATGCATGTTCTTTTTCTAAGTTCATAGATGCATATGCAATATTTCATAAATACTGACTGTACATAATAAAGGTGCAATTGACTGGGTTGTTGGAAAAGACCAGGATGTGCTTAAACAGATAAAATGATGTAGAAATTCAATCATGTATTAAAATTCACACAGACTGCAAATAATAAAGGATATATTCTAGACAAACCTCGCGTATCTTACCTTTCTTTTGAACAGTATTAGTCTTCTAGAGTCTCGGATTTTCATGAGTATACTTACAGCAGTACACTGTTCAGGGTCTCATCTCCTGCTGTTCAAGTAACTGGGAAACGTCACTGCAGATGTTGCTTCCCAGTGTTTTGACAATCATTTTAAAATTTGTCATGATTTAAAAGAAAACTGATGCAGAACTATGGACTTCCTGCAAGAAAATTATCTTTTAGAGTTTTAACTTCTGCCTTTTTGCTCATGTGATAGAAAAGATGGTTTTCTAATGCTCTCCCAAAACAAAAAAGATAGAATTTTCTTGTTGAAGCAAAGGAATAGATGCATCTCAGATAAGGAAACTTGTGCTGCTTACCATAGATTAGAATCATAGAATAGAATAATTTAGGTTAGAAAAGATCCTTAAGATTATTGAGTGCAACTGTAAACCTAACACTGCCAAGTCCACCACTAAACCATGTCCCTAAGCACCACATCTACACATCTTTTAAATACCTCCAGGGATGGGGACTCAGCCAGTTCCCTGGGCAGACTGTTCCAATGCTTGACAACCCTTTTGGTGAAGAAATTTTTCCTGATACCCAATCTAAAACTGCCCGGCGCAACTTGAGGCTGTTTCCTCTTGTCATATTGCTTGCTACTTGGGAGAAGAGACTGACACCCACCTCACTACAACCTCCTTTGAGGTGGTTGTAGAGAGCAAGAAGGGCTCCCCTCAGCCTCCTTTTCTCCAGGCTAAACAACCCCAGTTCCCTCAGCTGCTACTCACAGGACTTGTGCTCTAGACCCTTCACCAGCTTTGCTGCCCTTCCTTGGATACGCCCCAGCACCTCAATGTCTTTCTTGCAGTGCAGGGCCCAAAACTGAACACAATATTCAAGGTGCGGCCTCACCAGTGCAGAGTACAGGGGGACGATCACTGCCCTAGTCCTGCTGGCCACACTATTTCTGATACAAGCCAGGATGCTATTGGCCTTCTTGGCCACCTGGGCACACTGCTGGCTCATATTCAGCCAACTGTCAACCAGCACTCCCAGGTCCTTTTCTGCCAGGCAGCTTTCCAGCCACTCCTCCCCAAGCCTGTAGAGTTGTCTGGGGTTGTTGTGACTTAAGTGCAGGACCTGACACTGAGCCTTGTCGAACCTCATACAGTTGGCCCCAGCCCAACAATCCAGCCTGTCCAGGTCCCTCTGCAGGGCCTTCCTACCCTCCAGCAGATCAACACTCCTGCCCAACTTGGTGTCGTCTGCAAACTTACCGAGGGTGCACTTGATCCCCTCACCCAGATCACTGATAAAGATATTAAAGATATCAATAGAAAATTGATATAAATATATACAAATATATAGAAGTATTTCAAAATATAAAAATATATCTAGAATATATAAAAATATGTATCAAAATATAGGAAAATATATAGAATATATAAAAATAGATAAAAATACTGATACCAATGTAAAATATTAATTTCAATATAAAAATATTGATAAAGATTACTTTCATCAAGCCTTTTTTACATTCAGCTAGAGTGGATTTGTTAGCATTAAAACTTTTTCTGTTCCAGCTATATGTTTTTAGATGTGGGCTCATCTCTGTTTCAGTGCCGCAACTCTGAAATGATTAAGTACTGCCTATATTGGAACGTAGTTTATAGTTTGCTTGTGTAATAAGAAAGCTAAAATAAGCATCATGGTCATAAGTTCTTCAGATTTTCCCCACTACAACCCAAGATCCTTGACTCATTCATTTCATGGACAATTCTTATTTAGTGGGTAATTATTCTGTGGGGTTTTTTTCTCCTTGGTATTCAGTATGTGGATATCCTACTGTTTATCCCAGTCAACAAAAAGTGTGAAAAAGTATACATTTGTTTATTTTCATAATTTCAAACAAAACCCTCAGCACACTTGAATGTCTTAGTCATCTCTGGAAATCTAGAGGGAAGCATCTGTTGAAATACAGTGCTTCCCAATCAAGCTACTATGCCTTAATATCTGCTTGCTCCTGAGTAGCTCTACAAACATCAGGAAATACACTTTCAGAGCAACTCTGCAGTGCAGGTGACACACAAAACTAAATGTTGATGTGAAGCTTATCTGTTTGCTTTCTTTGGTGTAGGAGTGAGAATTTGGGATGGCACCTTTTTTCTTTTTAATCTTTCCCTACAGAGAAGAAGTGGTCCAGAGGGCTGATAGTAGAGGGGTGGGTTGACTCAAAGTTGATGAGGGAACAAATCACAAGCAAAGACTGAGCCGTTTCTCCCAACCAGTTCCTGAGTCTGTAATCCAGTCTGTAAACAATTATGGTACTGTGGCTTTAATTTGCTCAAACAAATTTTTAGGGATAGATGTTGATTCCCTCACTTCAGAAGACTTTTTAAGGTGCCATGTAATGCAGGAAAAGTACTACTCCTTCACAGTCTAACAAAGGAGTTTAAAGGGAGAAACGTTCAGCTTTCACTCTCATTGCAGTATCAGGGTGTCTGAACTCCAGAAGAATGTTTCGGTATTCTGTAGGGTGCTGAAAGTCTGTGCAATGTTGCTAATATATCCTCCTTTCCCTCTGAGTCCCAAGGGAAACTTAAATCTCAGCATCCACAGAATAGACTTCGGTCTTGGAATGACCAGCTTTCTCTCTTCCACCATATAATGCTGAAGACAAAACAGGTGGTTTTTTTATTTTCCTATTTTATTGGCTTTTGTACTACTTAGCAGTTACAATTTGTGACTTGTTCAATAGAGTCAAACTTCTTTTTTTTATGAGCCTGCCCTATTCTCGTGCTCTTTGACATGTGTAAGTTCACTGCTGCTATTAAAAAAAAGAAATGGAATCACACTTCTTTAACCAGTACCAAATTTGCTTTGCTAGTTCCCATTGAACATGTTTGTAGACAGTCATTTTACCAGGGGACTTCAACCTTGTTTAATTCCAGGATATGGAATTTCGTACAGAAGCATTACAATAAGATGCTGCAAGTCTGTCGGCCCGTGTGTGCCCAGCTCAGGAAAAGCAGTAGCATTGATAGGCCTCAGACTACAAGAGTCTTGTCCTTACTATCCTTTGCTATGTCAAAATCTAACCTAGAAAATCTAAGCCCTTTCAGAGTACACATACTTATTTTCAGGGACATTTTTATCTCAGCAGTTGCTCTAAAATACAAGAAATTCCTCAAAATGAAAGGGATAAGAAAGGTCAGATGATGAACTAGAACATGGTAAATCCTTCAATATACACAGTCAGCGACTTTAAAGAAACTTGACCTTTTTTTTTTGCTATAATGCTTGACTCTATCCACCTTTCTACTAGTTAGGTTATCTGATTGCTGACATTCTTAAATGCTCCTTCTTTCTATGGGTTTTAACACTTGCATATTTGTGCACTCTATCATTGCTTCTCTGCAACTGCTGCCTGTAGAAGATGGTATTGACTTCTGAGCTAATTATCATCAAGAGTAGTCAGAAGCAGAAATATAAACTATGTGGATGTAGGGATTTTTCATCAAACAAGTTGGACTGGTTTTAGTTTTGGTTTTGGGGTTTTTTTGCCATGAGTCTTACCACATTTACTTGCTCTAGGCATGAGTCAGCAGCATTTTATCTATGGATTGATACTTTTTGTGGCTTCAAAAAATGATCATTTTTTAAAAAAATATATATAAACAGTCTAATGCTGAGCTAAAAGACTGTATTCTAGCTGTGTGATCTCCACCAGATCCCAGTAAAGATTCTAGATCTTTCTGGAGCTCCTCAGCCTACGACTCATTTACTTGGGCTAGCCAAACAGATTAAGTGATCATAGATAATCACTATAGCAGTGGACTTCCAAAGGCCTTTGCTGTCTCAAAGATACTAAAACGTGTAGGGAAAAACAGAGCTCCGCCTACTTTTCAAGACAGTGGAATGTTTATTTAAATTGTATTTTATTTTAATAACTGCTCATACTATTTTTCAGACAAAATTAAGACACAAAACTTCCTTGGGCTTCTTGCATCACTTAAAAAGAGCTATGTGGGGGTTTAGTGTTAAAAAGAAAATAATGTTTACCTGATGTGGCACTACTACAGGAAAACAAAAACTAAGTTTGCCCTATTTCAATTTGACATGTTTGGTATAACTCATCATTAAAAAGCTAAAATAGCTGGTGCAACCACATAGCCACCTGCAAACACTTAACTTCTGATAATCAGCCAGAGATCAGAGGCTAGTCATGCTAACAGTATGCTTATGCTGCCTTAGAAGGTTCAGATGCCAAGTTAAAGAGACATCACAGCAGGTAGCATTGATTTATTTTTTAGGTACAGGGGCTCAGTACATAACATACTCCCAAGCTCCACAAAACAGTTCAAAAGAAGGAAGGAGAAATCTTAGTAGGGAATAAATTCTGCCCGTATGATTCTTACTTTTGATACGAGCTTGCGCTATTTCCTGATAGACAAACGCATGGCACTTATCCCTTCCAAAAGCTTTATAGTAGCTTCAGATGTGTATTCTGATTAATTCATCTGATACAACTGCTAATTTCATAATGCGTAGACTGCATCTCAAGAACTTAAAAGCAATCTTTTATTTTTTTGGATGTGTGCATTGCAGTAACTGAGGAAAACAATATGTAATTCCTCTTAAGAGTGTACAAGGCTTCTCTAGAAATTGCCTTGAAATCACTGTGAATGCTTATAAAATTTCAAGTTATATGTATTGCAGTAAACTAGCTATTGTTTGATGCAAAGCAGATTGCAAGATTATGGTCTGTGCTTTTTAAAGGGATGTTCAAATAATGAAAATCCTGAAAGTTATTACTTGACTTGGTTACAACTTTTAATTTAGAGGGTTATGGGAGCAGTTATCTTGTCCTTGGTTTCTTGATTCAAGATAGTGTCAGCTAAAAATGAAAGTCCCTTATGATGTATCTACAATAGACAGTAATATGCTCCAACAGGAACAGAACCTATTACATGGAACTAAATAGTGAAACAGCAGATTATGAGAAGCTGCTGCTATTTGATGCATTTCAGCACCATTTTAACCATGGACTATCCCTACTCTCATCCCATAAACTGAATGCCTGTTAGCAGTTGCAGCAATATGTTTGTACGATTTAGTTTCATCTGAAAGGACATGCAGTTTCATGCATTCTGAGATGCCTCTGTGACTCCAGTCGAGGACAGGAATCTACAAAGATGTTTCACTGGGGGCATATCTATGTCTTTTCTCCCCATTGTTGGGACTCTACAATAATCCAGGAAAATCACTGCAATTCTCATTTGGTTAGTCAGTGAGCTAGACTCCAGGGAGCCTGAATGTGGTTTCTTAAGACTAAGGGAAGAGGTACATATTCATAAAGAGGGTGTTCCAGTGTATCTTGGGGTACAGAGCATATATGTATGGAGGACATCATTTTTGTAAATAGGAGTTTAAATTCAGGACACCATTCAGAATATTAATTTGATAGAACTGCAGAACTTTTCAGATTTAACCCATAGTGCTTATTGCTCCTGTTGTGAAACAGCAAAAAATTGCATTTTAGTACATGACATAGAAGAGGCAGTGTTGCTTGTAAAAGCCTCTAGGATATTTTTCACTTTTTGCAAAGGCTGCATAGCTACTCTGAAAGTTTTAACATCATTCTAATGATAAGCAGTTTTAGTGGTCACTTGCCATTGTATGGTTTGGCTACTAAGTTGTGCAAGCCTGACTAACTTATTCAAGACAAATTCAAGATCTAGGGTCTTCAGGGTTGCTCCTGCTGTTTCTACAGATTACAAACCAGTTCCAAGGTCCCTGACCATCTTCAGCATAGTAGCGAGCTTGAATTTTCCCAAGACAGTAAAATCGAATTTGCCTATAGAGACCAGCGTTAGTGTATTTTTCCTATGTTTGTTTCATGATTCCATGGTTCTTTAATGGTTAGGATATCCCTGCTGCTCTCCTGCACAAGCCGCGTGCAGGTGCCTGCCTCAGGCACTGTGCAGGTGTGTCTGGGCAGCCTCTCACAGAGCTGTGGGAAAGCTGAGCCCCCTCCTTGCGGATGAGCTCTGCCAGGAAGACTGCAGGGTCTCTCGCCATCCCCTGCCCCTTTGTGGCCTCGCCTCTGATGTCACAGCCATGACCTCACACCACGCGGACCCAGGCCTCTGTGAGGTCAGGGCCTTGCTCAGCCACACGGCAGTCCACACCATGACTGCCTGGCCAGCAGCAGCTCACGCTGTCCTGGCAGCTGTCTGCCCATGGCAGGAGCGCTTCTGCCAGGGATCGGGTTTGGAGCTTTTGCCTGAGTGGCTGTGCCCTGGGCAGCCAAAACTCCTGGGGCCAAAGGAGGGGCTGTAAGATTACCGGAGAGTTTGCCTTCTCCCAAACATGGCACGGAGAAAGGCTCCCCCAAAATCACGGGGGGCACTGCAAGCCCCGTCGAGGAGAGCAGGCAGTGACAAAGAGAATGAGTATGTCTGTGTGGGCTTTATGCCTTCTGGGGGCCTCAGCTTGGGGGTAGCACAGGCAGAGCCTAATGCAGGCCTGGCGGGGATTGCGGCAAGGAAGCTGACAAGGGCTATATGCAGAGCGGGAGCCGTGGGGCTTGGAAAACTGGCTGAAAGCCCCTCTGCCCCCCGGGGCCAAACCCTGCAGTGCTGCTGCTGGCACTGGCTCGGGGTCCTGGCCAGGGGACTCGGCATATCTCTGCTGCTCTCCTGCACAAGCCACCTGCAGGTGCCTGCCGCAGGCACTGCACAGGTGTGTCTGGGCAGCCTCTCGCAGAGCCGTGGGAGAGCTGAGCCCCCTCCTTGCTGGGTCTGTGCTGGGGAGAGCAGCCCGGGGAGAGTTTTGGGGAGGGCCGTGACCCTCGTGCTGCAGGGGCCTCAGGGAAGAGGTGGGGGGCTTTGGAGAAGGGCAGCCTGTGCCCTCTCCCCGACCGGCACGGGGCCACTGGGTTGCCCGCCCAAGGGCAGGCTGGTGCAGCGGGGCCTGGTGGGCAGCGGAGGACAGGGCGGAAGCGGCTGTGCCGCCTTGCTGCCGCTTCCCTTTCCCGCCACGGCAGGGCCACCTCCCGGGAGCCTTCCCAAGGCCTATCTTCTGGCCAGGGTCTCTGCACTGGCAGCTCCTGCCTGCCTCGGATCGCAACGGCATGGAGACGGTGCACAAGTGGACTTTTTCCTCCCCCAGGTTCACCAATTCTCAGGCGGCCCAGGGTGCAACCAAGCAAGGGCCTGAATGCTGCAGGGACAGCTCTGGAGAAAATGAGAGTAAGTTCAACGCTGCTTTGCTCTGCAAAGTACTCTCGGATGCACCCACAGAGCTCCTCTGCAGCAGAGCTGGAGGAGATGATGCTGGCACGACTGCACCGGGGAGGAGCCTGCAGGCTGCCCTGCTCTGGGCATGACTGCCCAACAAGTTTTTGCCAGGAGCTTGAATCAAAAGGGGCAGGCGAGCACTCACAGGCTGCTAGCACCCGACCACAGGGCGGACTGCTTTCTCGGGAAAGATGCCTGAGATCCTCCCGTTGCCTCCCCCGGGTACGCTGAGGCCTGGTGTTAAATGAGCCAGCGAGGGGTGAGGAGAAGAGGCTGCCTGTCACCCCATCTTTGGGGCTGGGCCCAACGGCCCTGCAGAGCCAGCGTCATCCTGCTTGGAGGAAGGCCTGGGGCCATCTCAGCTAGGTGACTGCAACAGAGCTGCTACCGTTTCCCTGTCCTTGTGGGATCCTCTAGCAACCGTGGGGTACACCCGTACGGTGGGAGCCCGGAGCGCAGAGCCCAGAGCCAGTCACCCTCCTTCCCAGGACGAGCCATTAGTGCCATGCCTGCGAGGGGATCCTGCCCAGCCCTCAGTCCTTTGCTGCCAGGGTGCACCCAGCTGGCCCCTCCCCAGGGCAAAACCTTGGCCCTGCCCTCGCCACTGCCCTCGGAAGGGAGTGCATGGGACCAGCGCCCACCTCCCCACAGGGTCTGACATGCGTCCCAACGGCTGTCCTCAGGAAGTGTCCTCAGGCTTTTCTCTGGTTTCTTTGCCAGGCTTGGTCTTGATTGTTTCCAGCAGTCCGGCGCTGGCCCTAGTGTCCCTTCAGGGATACCTCAGCACCTGCCTCTCCACCGTGTGAGTACAGCACACGTCCGATGTGGACACGGAGCGGGGTGCCGGAGGGTCAGGGGGAGGCTGGCAGTGCTCCGGACCAGGAGAGCGTGGCTCCTGCTGGCAGCAGGTCAGGCGCTGCCAGGGCTGGGGCAGCTGCCTGGAAAGCAAGGAGAGCAAAATGCCTCGGCAGCCCCACTCGGCGTGCGTGTCAGTGGCCGAAACCTCGGCCGCCAAGGAAGTAACGGGTGCAGCGGAGTGCTCGGGGACAGGGCCGAGCCTCTCTGCAGAAGGCTTTGCTGTGGCCTTGACCAGCCTCTGGCAGGGGGGAGAGGGGGCAGACCCGTGGGGGTGGCGGGAGAGGAGCAGTAACGCCTGCTGCTCTGCCCAGCCCTGTGGGAACACCCCAAATCAAGAGGTGTTTCATCTCCAGTGCAACCGGGTCTGCCGCCTTAGCGAAAGGGAAGGCGAGCGCCCAGCAGAGACTGCCAAAGAGCGGCTTTCCCTTGCTAGGGCTGCTTACTTCCCCAGATCGTTTGAGCTCCATGTCTGAAGGTGATCTTGGAGCGCTTTGTTTGGCAAGTTCTGCCTGCAGTGTTGAAGGGTGCAGACAGAAACCGTACTCCTTTTGAAAGGGGCTGGTCTGTTGGCTTCTGTCAGCAGCTGACCTCCAGAATTGGTGCTTCTCAGCTTGCAAGTGCAAATGCCCCCGTACCGGGGCCTGCTCCAGTCCCTGAGCACTGGTAACATCAGGACTACCTCTTTTCCAGGAAAGAGATCACCCAGAAGACAAGCGGGCTCCTGATGATCCTGAGCCTCATCTTCGTGGCTGCTATCGGTGAGCATTCACCCGCTGCTCGCGGTAGCATGGACGCGTGGGGTGCAAGCTTCAGTGTGAGGGAGAGGTGCTGGGATGCCCGTGGGGACCTTCCAGCCTCCCGCTTCTGCAGCTCAGGGAGCTCCCCACACGCAGATCCCAGCTGGCCCAAGGGCCGCTGCAGATGCACACAGTGTTAGGAAGCACAGCACAGCCCTTTCGGACAGCAGTCCTTCCTCTCGTGCAGCTTTCCTTTGTGGACAGGCTGTGCAGAAGCTGCCACAGCCCAAGGGAAGCACTTGCTTAGCCTGCAAGCCCGTGAGGGGAGGCTGTACGTACTTCCAGCCTGCCTGGCATGACTGGGGAGTGTGTGTGAGCGAGGCAGACGGGCAGAGGCAGCGGGAGAGAAGAGCCTGTGCAGCTGTGAAGGGGAGGTTGGAGAGGGTTTTCTCTCTCACAGAAATGAGTGCCAGGTTGCAAGCCCACACTGGGGACAGGCCCGTGCCTTGCGCTGCTGTGCTGCAGCTGCTCTGGTAGCCCCATGCTCGGAGGTGTGCTGGAGGAAGCGGAGACGGTGACAGCCAGGGCCAGAGCTGAGCATCGCTGGGGAAGCGAAGCCCAGCTGATGTGGGGCTCCTTGGCGGCGCCGTGCAGGGGGAGGGATGGAGAGGTGGCTCTCTCGCAGCCCGCGGAGCCAGGTGTCAGTGCTCACCACAGCAGGGAGCAAACCTCTCCGCGAACCTCTTGCCACCCTGGTGTGGGAGGAGACAGTGTGACTCCGGGGATCATTAGAAACGCTAGTAAAATAACTGTCTCGGGGATGTGAATTACAGCTGGTGCCTACTGCGGGACATCGCTGCCCATGTGGATGCTGTGGGCAAAGGAGGTGCCACAGGTCAGTGACTGTCCTTGTGGGAGCACTTGCTGATGATGGTTGGGTAAATCGCCGAATCCTCCGTCTCCAGCCCGTGACCCAAAGAAGCAGCAGCAGCTTCTGCTGTGCCTTCCTAGAGCCGCTGGCTCTGGAAAGCCCCGGCAGCTCGGGGACTCAAGTGGAGAACCTTTCCTTTTCAGGTGCTCTGGGAGCAGCCTGTGGGCAAGCTGCAGTCCATGCGGTAAGAGCCCTCTCCTGGCCCGCACCTCATTTGGTGGGGTAGTGGGAGCCAGCCTCGTGCTGTTTTCAGTCCCGTGTGTAGCGCCCAGGGCTCATGCCTTTCCCCTCTCTTTGCCTTTTCTTGAAGCCGGAGGTGAAGGGAAGCACTCGCAAAGCAGGGGAAGAAAAGGGGGCTCGAGCACCCATGTCTCTGCTCGTCTCTGAGCGTGGAGGCTCTGGGAGGGGCTGCGCAGCTCCCTGACAAGATCTGCTTTCCTGGTGTCTGCAGGAACTCGCTTGCTCTGCTGTGGGAACAAGCCCAGGAGGTGCAAGAGCTGAGGAAGCAGGTGGTGCGCCTGGCTGCAGAGATCAGCTATGTGCAGAAGGTGATCCTGTGCTTTGGGAAAGAGGGCTGGGATAAGCAGGGTCCCGCACAGGGTGTTTTCCCGGGGTTGCTGGTTGAGCTTCTCCGCTATAAAGCCCCTTCCTCTCGCCAAGTTTAACTGGGCCACGTCTGGCTGGCAGTGGAGGATTGCCGAAATCCTTCTCCCGGTGCGCTGGGGCCTCTGGTAGTTCTGGCCTGGCCCCAGAGAGCAGTGAGACACAAGTGCCCTCCCAGGAGCATGTGGCCCTGGCAGGGCCAAGCGCGTCTGCAGGCTGAGCTGGACAGCGCGGAAGTGGAGATGAGGCTGTGGGGCCCAGACCCACACCCGCACTGTGGCTGTGGACACGAATGCTCTTGCCGAGCCCTCGCTCTTCTCATCGGAAGGCTTTGAGCCTGGCAGCTGTTTGGCCAAGGCCTGTCTTGCTCTTTCTGACATGGGCTCCTTCCTTTGCTCTGTGCCAGGACTCCGTGGTCACACTGAACGGCCTGCTGACGTGGTCGTCTGCCGTGTTCGTTTCTGTCTTTCCCAGGAGCTTCAGGACATGAGAATGGCAATGTCTGCGATCCCTTTGGATGAGAACACCCAGATGTCTGCCTGGGCTCTCAAAAGCGCGGGTATGGATGCGGGCAGGCAGGTCTTGTTGCGCTGGGCTCCTGCGTAGCGCTCCCAACAGGAGGCCGCGCTGCAGGCTCTGCTCTCCGAGGCGGGGCGAGATGAGACGAAATCACAGGGTCCAACGATGCACCTGTGGCAGAGCGGTTCCCTTGGGCTCACCCCAGTCCTGCCCTCAGGCCCCTCAGAGGTGCCCCTGGCATGCCCCCACCAGCATTTCTGTGCTCTCCCTCTCTGCTGAGCTTTCCTGGGGACTGGAAGCGAGCAGTCAGGTCGTCCTTTGCTGTCCATGCAGCAAGGCCTCAGCTTCCCAGCGCCCGCAGACCTTCTCTTTGTGCGGCTGTGAGAGAGACGCTGTCACTGGGCACGGAGATCCCTTCCTTGCCTGCGTCACCTCCAAGGGCACAGGGCTGGGCGCGGGACTGGCAGGCAGCCTTAGAAGTACCCTAGAGCCACCAGGCCCTCCGAGCCTGGGGCCTCTGGCAGTCAGCTGCTCTCTTCTCCCTTCAGGGGCCACCATCGACCTGCAGAGATCACCCAGGAGCTATGCATGGCCCTGCAGCGTCTTCCGGTTCCTCTGTGATCTGAACTATCTGGATACTTTTGTGCAGGTACGGTAGCAGAAATCATCAGTGCTGGTTTTGTTCCCCCTGGTAAGGTTGAAGGCAAGCCCTGGGGCATCTCCCCTCAGGCCAGTGGTATTGCTGAAGCCCATGGCACTGGTCAGGTACCTGAGGTCTCCTAGAGGGCTTGACTCGCTCGACACCAGCAGCTTCCCCCAGGGGCTGAGCTGCTGCATCCTGCCCACTATCCCTGGTCACTGCTGGGTGAAGGAACCTGATCTGGGTGATCTGAATGAAGGGACTGAGTGCTCCCTCCGTAAGTTTGCGGATGACACCAGGTTGGGTGGGAGTGTTGATCTGCTGGAGGGTATGAATGGCTCTACAGAGGGATCCGCACAGGCTGGATCGATGGGCCAAGGCCAACTGTATGAGATTCAACAAGGCTAAGTGTCGGGTCCTGCGCTTGGGTCACAACAACCCCGTACAACGCTACAGGCTTGGGGAAAAGTGGCTGGAAAGCTGTCCGGCAGAGAAGGACCTGGGGGTGTTGGTCAACAGCCAGCTTGACAGCCGGGTTGTCAAGCACTGGAACAGGCTGCCCAGGGAAGCGGTTGAGTGACCATCCCTGGAGGTATTTAAAAGACGTGTGGATGTGGCGCTTAGGGACATGGTTTAGCGGTGGACTTGGCAGCGTTAGGTTTACGGTTGCACTCGATGATCTTAAGGGTCTTTTCCAACCTAAATGATTCTATGATTCTGTCATTCTCCTTTGCGACCCCGGTTGCCTCCCCCAGCTCTGATCGACCCTTTTCAGATGGGGCGAGCTGGGGGTAGGGGAAGGTGCAGAGCTGCTGGGCAGAGCGCGAGCTTTCTTCATAGGCCTGACTCAGGTGCCGGGTATCAGGTGTTTCATGATGGATGTTTTCCTCTCCTGGGGAATTCAGCGAGTCCTCTTTGCCCAGCCGGGAAGACGTCCGGGCGCTTCTGTCCATTTCCCAACACGCCACTCATTTCAAGCACAAACACGGCCCGCAAGCCCTGTGCCGCCAGTGCTTCTGGCTGCACCGGTAGCAGCACGGGCCATGGCACACCCTCACCAACCATTGCCATTGCCCTCCGCTTTCAGCTGGACATTTCCCCGGGATACTGCTGGCCCTTCCAAGCATCTCGGAGCCAGGTGGTCATTAGGTTGCCCGCACAAGTCCGACCAACCGCGATCACTGTGCAGCACCCGTTGAAGAAGTCCTCTGCGCTCGGGGACATCAGCAGCGCCCCCCGAGATTTCACCGTCTCCGTGAGTCTCTGCCAGGCACTTGGGGCTGGGACCTGGTGCTGGGGAAAAGCCGTAAAGGGGGCTTGCTAGTCTCTGCGCATCTCCTGAGACTCACGTGCTGGTCTCTCCCGAGCACTGCTGTGGCCTGAGGGGACATTTGAGGGGACATTTCAGGGGACACGCAGGGTTGTGTCATCCCATCTTCAGACTTGCTCAGTGCGTTTTGGCCCAACAGCTCAGCTCCACCGCATCCTGCGCCTGGAGCATGCTGCACTGGAGCTGTCGGAGAGGGGGCGGGTCGCAGGCCCAGATCTGGCATGTGTGTTTTCTCATGGCTGAGTTGAGCCTGACCTGCTCCTCTGTGCTTTATCTCCAAGGGAGTGGGTGAGGAGGGAGAAGAGGAAACTCCGCTCGGGACATTCAGCTACGACACAAAGGAAGAGCCAACCCAGACCTTCCCTCTGCAGGTACAAGAAGTGTGCATGGGCAAGAGGCCAGGGCAGAAACACAGGTTTGCCAGCCAGCCAGTGGCAGAAGGAGTGTGGGCGGCCCCTCCCGGGGCAGGGATCCAACCCTGGCCGAGAGAGGTGTGGCAGGGTTTGGAGGGCTGAGCAGCACCCAGCAAGGGCAGCAAAAGTAGAGCGGGTCCCCAGAGGTCCCCGCCTATGCCTGCTGCTTCTGGCAGAGCCAGCCACGGCCTTGCCACCCCACATGTGCTGTGCGCTGCCCTGAAACGCAAGTGGCAGGTGGCAACAGCCAACAGGCAGCACCAGGGGGATGCCCTGCACCCAGTTGCAGGGTGGCCGGCACCCCGGGCCTGGGCTCTGCTGGGGAGGCCAGTGGAGGAGCCGCTGGGTACTGCCACACCCCATGTGCAGGAACGCTCCCCGGCCACTCTGCCAGCACAGAGGCTGCAGCGAAGGGAAGGGGTGGTGGGACCAGGACCGAGCCACCGGGCAGGCGGTGGCAGGGAGGACACCCAGCACCTTGCCCCAGCAGCAGGACTTTGCCCAGGCTCCATTTCCCCCCAGACCCAGCAAGCCTCAGGTTTCCACAGCGGCTCGGCCTGCTCTCTGAGGCCGGCCAGGCATTGGCTCTGCACAAGGGGCCTGGGTGGCAGAAGGGAAGGAGAGAGAAGCTGCCCTCTCGGCCAGGGCGGGAGCTGCGCCTCCCGGAACAAGGGCCAGGCTGGCAGAGGAAGACGCGCGGGGCCTCCTGCCGCTCCTTACGCACCAGAAGTGACATGTCTTTTTGCCGTGTTTTCTTTGCAGAACGAGCTTGCCAGAGCCTTCCAGATTATCAGACTTGTCATACAGAGCAACTGGGGAAAGTCAGGCTACACCTGCATTTATCGAGTGCAGGTTCATGGAAAGATAACGGGAATGAATGCCATCGGCCAGGCAAGAGGAGACCTTCTGCCATAAAAATAAAAAACGAAAAAGCCAAAAAGGCCCCAAGCAGAGGAATGTAGCTGTTTTAGTCTGGAGCCAAGTGATGTCGTTTCGCAGGCCCTCTCACAAGCCACATGGGGTCTAGAAATAGTGGGGAACCTGGGCGGGCCTGAGAAGCGTGTGGAGACCTGGGCGGGGTGGGGGAGGTGTCCCACATGTCGCCCATGAGGAATTCCTTGCAAAACCAGGGAGAATCTCCCCTGATTGTTTCAGAGGTGCAACAAGCTGCTCAGATCGGTTGTGTCTGGTGTGGTGGGCTGGTTTTGTGCGTTGCCGAGGCAGCTGGATCCAGCTGTGACCAGCTCAGGGCAGTGTCCGCCAGGCATCCGGTCCATGCGCGCTGCTGTGGCAGCCCCATGTGGGACTCTCCCGCGAGGAGCAGCCAGACCCCCAGGGGGATCCTGGCTCAGCTCTCCCTGCCCCCCTGCCCCATGCCTCATGTCCCGGCACAGCCCTCTGTCACCCCCATGTTACGGCAGGGTCAGTATTGCCAGGAAAAAAATCGCTCTGCATTATATAGAGACACCATTCTGTATCTGACAGTACAAGGCCATGCTTAGTTTCCATTCAGGTCATTCACGAAGAGGCTGAAGAATATCGGTCTCAGTCGTAAGCCTTGAGATAAGCTGTCATTGACTGGCCTCCAGCTAGACTCTGCTTCATTGATCACAACTTTCTGGGCCCTGTTGCTTAGCCTTTTTTCAATAAAGTTTTCTGTCCACTTATCTAAGTCATACTTTTATAGCTTTTCTATGAGGATGTTATGGGAGACAGTGTCAAAAACCTTACTAAAGTTGAGGTAAACAGCATCCACTGTTGGATCCGCTCTCCCCTCAGACACCAAGCAAGTCACCTCATTGTAGAAGGCTATCACATTGCTTAAGCACGATTATCTCCTTCGTAAATCACAGTGTACTCCTGTTCACCTTTTTGTCCTTCATGCGTTTAGAAATGGTTGCCAGGGTTAGTTGCTTCATCACCTTCCCAGAGACTGAGGTGAGGCTGACGAGGCTGTAGTTCCCCAGATCTTTCTTCTTGCTTTCTGGATGATAGATGTGACATCTACTTTCTTCCTGTCTTCAGGAACCTATCCCAGTCACCACGACTGTTCAAAGATAATTGAGAGTGGTCTTGCAGTGACATCACCCAGCTCCTTCAGCACTTGTCCCCACAAACTTAATGTATGCCCACTTTTTTCAGTGCTCCCTAACCTGGTCCTTATCCACTGAGGTAAGCCTTCCTTGCTCCAAACTTTACCTAGGGTCTCAGTGACCTGGCATTCCTGAAATCTGGTCTTACCAGTGAAGACTGAGGAGGGAAGGCATTGAGTACCTTGGCCTTTTCTGTGTCATTTGTCACCAGGTCCCATGCACCACTCAGCAGCAGGTCCATGTTTTCCCTAGTCTTTCTTTTGCGGTTCGTATACTTTTAAAAACCTTTCTTGCTGCTCTTCACATTTCTTGCCAGATTGAACTGAAGGTGAAGTCTTGACCTATACCTTTGTTCGCTTGTAGGGAAGCAGGACTGTTTCAGCGAAATGAATGGCATTCACCAGCCCAACATAAGTGTGGAAATCAGGCTCCTCCTAATGTAATCTACTTGGAGCAGCAACTGGATCCCACTCAGTGAAAGCAGAGTTTCTCCCCATCCAAATCTACTTCAGTCTATGAGAAAAAGTCCTTCTGCAAGCCCAGGACAAGCCACTTACCCCAGGCAGGTCCAGCAGACTCCACATCTCCCTGTGAGCTCAGGGCAGGGCACTTTCTCCAGCTGCGGACCAGCAGCAACTTCATTTTTCTGCAAGCTCAGGACAGAAGTCTTTGGAAGCAGAGTAGATCCAGCAAGCTCAGACCAAAAGAATACACAGTACCTCTGTTATTTGGGGCCGTTACCACCCAGCCTGTCAGAGACCAGAAGGCGTTTTCCCAGCATTCACACACAGACATCATCCTCCTATCAGGGCCTCAGTAAACCCAAGAGGCTTCCTGACCAAGAGGCAACAGCAGAGCCCAGGCCCTGATGCAGGGTGAAGCTGTTCCCATGGACTGAGCAAGGGTCAACAGAAACCCATGGCCCTTTGCTTCCCCTGAGGTGACTGTCTCAGGTGCCCACAGCCCAGCGGCTTGGGATCTCAGCAACAGCCCAGGACAGTCACCATTTTGTCTGGCCTAAATCCCCAGTGAGCATCAAGCATGCCAAACTGTGCCCACAGCATGCTGCAGTACAGCTGCAATCATGGACATCCATACTGTTTGCCATAGTCTGAAGGTGTTCTCCCTGGCCTGTTGTCAAGGACTCTTACGGAACTGGAATTGTCCCGACATTGCCGTTATACCGCCATCTTCCGGCTTGGACATCCAGCCTCCGACAGACTGCATGCCCGCAGACCACAGGGCGCCTGCGCGGAGACCAGGGCGTGAAAAGCAGAAACACAGACTGCATGCATGCAGACCTGCAGACAAACACCACAGGGCACCTGCACAGAGGCCAGGGCGCAAAAAAAGCAGAAACACGAAAAGGCATAACTCCACAGCACCAGAAGCAGGAAAACCAAGATGCCTGATGCAGCTGGACAGCCCTTGCTGTGAAAGGCCCATGGAGGAGCGAGCATCCCTAGAGATCTCCCCTCATTCAGCCAGGTTCTCAACATCAAACAGTTCTCTGGGCATCCTCAATAGCTCCACAAGACTGCTTTCAGCTCATGGGAGCTGTGCCCGACACTCTCCAGATGACTTTCCTCAGGTTAGCTGCAAGGAAAATGACAAAGGCCAAGAAGAGGAAAGAGATCACCCACACGGGAAAGGCATGAGGATATTAACAAGGCCCTTTGTTCCTGCACTGCTTGTATTCATTGCATCTCAAGGCGAGACTTCACTAAGAAAGGAAGAGGAACCACCACACTCCCACTTTCATCTTTCCTCACCCATTTGTGCCCAGTGCTAGTGATGTCCTACAGAAACAGCAATTTTCCAGTTAGCAAAACTACTAACCACTTGTGCCTTGGGAAAAGAATTTGGGAGGGAGCTAAAAGATACGAAAGTGTTTGTATTGTTACCGGAAAGCGGCAAAATAATTCACTCCCTAAAACTTATTTTGGAGTTTTAGAAAGCAGGCATTCTTTATTGCGGCGCCGGGCAGCACTGGGGATAGTTCCACCATAAGTGCTCCGCCGGCTTGACGGACTTTCAGCAACTATATACCATGAAAACATACATATTCATAAGATTTCCGGGAATTCATCTACATAAACATGAGATTTCCTGGAACTTATTAACATATGTAAATGTCCGATCCGCATGCGCAGTCATCCTCTGTGGTGGTCCTCAGGTGGTCTTTGGGGGTCTTCAGACGAAGGCTCATAGTCTTCCTCACCGTGTTCGCTGACTGACCTTTGCTTCTGCGCAGACTCAGTTCTTGTGTCGCCTAGCTGTCTAGACAGGAGTGCTCAGGGGCCCAAAACTTAATTATCCCCAAGGACTCTCCCTTGTTATGTAATGGGAGCATTCAAGAGCTTTGTAACGGAAAAGGGGAACACCCAGGAGCCTCAATCCACATTTCTCAGGTATCAGTATAAGTAACGAACTGTGGAAAACTAACAGCTCTAGCCTTGAAGAAGAGCTAACAGACCGATAAAAGTGACCATCTTGGCACCAAAGGCTGGACAGTGGCCAGAGAAGTGTGAAGTTTGATAAAACTGCAGAAAATGGGTGAAAGGTAAATGCGGCAAGGGGAGATCGTGACCACTGACTCAATTTCTGTAGTAAATCATATAGGGATCTTGCAATAATTGAGAAATCAGGGACATGTTTCCTCCAAAACACGAGGAGTCCTAATGCATGTTGTAGGTCCTTTTTTGATTCTGGCATTTTGATTAAATTGAGGGAAGATGAAGTATCAGGAGGAATACAAGTCATTCCCCCCCTCCACCAGATTCCTAAAAATTTTACTTCACTGGAAGGAGCCTGTATCTTTTCGGGCGGGATTGTCAATCCTATGCTCTCTAAGTGGGTGATAATATCCTTCTGGACTTCCCCGACCTCCTCTGCCTGATTCCCCCCTATGAGCACGTCATCTATGTACTGGTAATTTTTCACCCCTGCCCTTAGGGGAATCGCTTCCAGCTCTTGTGCTAGGGCGTGGTGGGCTAAAGTGGGGGAGTGCTTGTATCCCTGAGGGAGCTCTGTGAAGGTGTACTGTTGCCCCCCCCCAGGTAAAGGCAAAGTGGTCCCGGTCCTGTGGCTGCAGCGGGACCATAAAGAACATGTCCTTAACGTCAATGGTCGCCATAATAGGGTGTGACTGCTCTTGGATGGCAGCTATAAGCTCGGCAATGTTCGGTACAGCGGCTGTTAATGGGCCGGTGTTAGCATTCAGCCTCCGGTAATCTATTGTTTGGCTTTCCGACCGGCCATACAGGGGAGTTAAAGGGGGAGTGAGTGGGAACTATAATCCCTTGTCCCTTTAAGTCCTCCAGAACCGAGGCGATTCCGTCCCTGGCTCCTATCAGTAGCGGGTAGGGTTTTACGTTTGTTAATTTAGAAGGGGGGAGGGTAGGCGCTGTTTGCAGCAGCCGCACCTCCACGCTGGGGGCTTCAGCTAACTGCCTGATTTGGGGGACGCCGAAAGACCACGAATTCCCCCGGGTGTCACGCCACTGTCTACCCTTTAAAACGTCTATGCCTAAGAAGTTTATTTGAAAAGATCCTATGGCACCATAGGATTATGTTACCACAACGGGGCCGTCCTCCCCTGGTAACCATAGTGACACTGGGGTCATAGGTACTGCTTGTGTCTTTCCCAGAGCATTTAAAACAATCAGATTTTTAGAGGGGATCGAGATCCCGCATCGCTCTGCTTCAGCCCGCCTCAGTGCTGTAATTTGCACCCCCGTGTCGATCAAAAAGGTTACCGATCTTTTCCTTGGCCCTACCGCTACCGTGAGGAGCAAGTCTCCCTTTGCATTGCAGGCGAGCTGTCTTACAAACATCCATCCTCCGCCCTCCCCCTCACCTTCAGGGGTCGGAGGTTTTAGTTTGCCACCGCCTTCTCTTCCCGGGCCAGCTTCCCCTGGAAATTTATCAGGGGTGCGGGGGCTAGGAGTTGGCCTCAAAGAGGCCCCTTGCTCTGACCACCTCCGCACGAGCTGCTCTAACTTTTTAGTTGGGAGCCCGTCCATTAAATCTCGGGGGACACCCTTCTGAAGCCCCAACTGCCACAGTCCCTGTCTGTGCAGGGGCTTTTCCCTCCCGGCCGAGACCTGGCCCCTCCCAAGGGGTGATTGCCGCCCACTGACTCGTTCTGCCGCCCGTACAACTCTGGTCTCGGTTCTTTGGGAGGATCCACCAACAGGGCTGTATTTCCTCCCGAAATCGATTAACTCCTGAGCTACCTCCCCCCATGTCCATACTTTCTTCCCTGGCCGCCAGTAATCAGGGGTCGTTATCCCCTCCAAAGCAGCTGTGATCCTCTCTTCCCTGGGGATGTTATAAATTCTCCCTTGTAATTGGATCCCTATGGGTTTCAGGCAGTCGGCAAGTCCCCTTATCAGGGGGGTCATTCTCTCTGGATCTACAGGCATTAACATGGGGGAGCCCAGGTTGGGCTTGAGCTCCCGGTCATACATCATCTGGAGGCAAGCCGCCTTTTGCACGCACTCTGCTAATTGATCTACCGTGCCCGTTATAGCCAAGGGGTCTCCTCTCTCCAGAGGACTCAACCCTCCGGCCCAATACGTGGCTCTCTGAGTCAGCGACCATGGGGCTCGGCGATTGCCCGTAGTTAAAAACACACCCGGACCCCAATACCCTTCCGCCTCCTTTTCTGACAGCAAGATCCCACCCCCCACCCCCGACAGCGACACTCTCCACACGTACTCAGTCTCCAATTCCTTCGTATTCCTTGCAAAATCTTTTCTCAGCTTTGCTAGTTCGGTTGCGGTAAACGGGACCTCCTTAGTAATAACTTGGGGACGATCATCACCCTCGTCCTCATACACATACTCTGCCTTGACCAGCGGATACATGGAGGGGGAGGGCTCTCTACGGTTTCTTTGGCTCTTTGTAAATCCCCCTGGGGGTAGAGCTGCCATGTCTCCTTCTCCGCGAGCGTTGTTTCTACCCCTGACGATGTATCTGCTTCCCTGAAAAGCTGATTTCTCAACTCGTTTTTTAGTATCGCATTCTGGCGCCTTTCCTCCTCCAACTGCTCCTGCAGAGTTTTTATTACCACCTGCAGGGAGTTCACCACCGTATCCATCCGACACAACTTCTGCTTTTTCTCCTCCGCCGCAGCAGCCAAACTCGCTCCTAATACCGCACAAATTATTGCCTTTCCCTTCCCCTTCTTAACCTTAGCTTCCTTCTGCAGTATCTTTATTCTATCCACCACACTCTGTAATTGAAACCAGTGTTCCCTTGCCCCGTCTTGTCCCTGGGGCGAGGGGTGAGACCGGTGCGCCTCCAGAAGGTCCAACAATTTGTCTGTCCCTTCATCCCGCGAAAGCACATAATCACAAACATCGTCTGCCTTCTGGGCGGCCATCTCCTACAAAGGGGATATCGTCCTGAGAGGGTCACACTTCAGTATCCGAGTTTCCCCTATACACTCTCAGGAGGCCAAACCGTGTGCTAATACCCAAAAAACTCCTACAAAGGGGGGTGTCGTCCTGAGAGGGTCCCGCCTTAAAGTCCACGTTCCCCCTATACGCTCCCAGGAGGCCAAACCGTACACTAATACATAAGTTATCAACACATAAGAACCAACATTCACTCCGTTCTCATGCTTCGTTCGTCTCCGGCTGCTTCCCTCGCGGGAGAGCAGAACCGCGGATCAGAACTCCGCACTCGCTTCGTACTTGCTCGTACATCTCGTTCACACACAATCACGCTGCACACCACAACAAGGGAGTACGGCACTCTCGTCTCAGGGGATCCTGCCGACTACGCCAATTAAAAATGTCCCGATCCAATGTCAGGGGAGGTTTCGATACAATCCCAAGGACGAAATTAAGACACGGAATAGGGTCAGATGCCGTACAACCTTTTAACTTTATTTCGGCGGATGAAGGGGTGAGGAACCGGGTAGGGAGGCAGTGGGGAAAAACGGAGAGAGAGAAAAAAAGGAGAGGGGGGAAGAGAGAGAGGGGGAGAGAGAGAGAGAAAGCGTACTCAGACGGGTGAGAAGAGGGCCACATGGGGGAACTGGCTATCACCACTCCGAGTCCGACGGCGTCCAGTCGACAGAGTCTCTTTGTCCAGCCGGTCCAGCCTCTGTGTCCAGGTGTCGAAGCGTCCGCAGGAGCAGGTTCCGAAGCGGGCACCAGGTAGGAGGGGGAGCAGGAGCAGCAGCCACGCTTCAAAAGGTGTGCGCGGCCCCTTTATAGGGCCTTGTGCAGGCGCAGAATGTGCCTGTGTACGTGCAGTCTGTGCTTCGGCTTTTCGCGCCCTGGCCTCTGCGCAGGTGCCCTGTGGTGTTTGTCTGCAGGTCTGCATGCATGCAGTCTGTGCTTCGGCTTTTCGCGCCCTGGTCTCCGCGCAGGCGCCCTGTGGTCTGCGTGCATGCAGTCTGTCGGAGGCTGGATGTCCAAGCCAGAAGATGGCGGTATAACGGCAATGTCGGGACAATTCCAGTTCCATAAGAGTTATAACAGGGTTAATAACAAAACCATCACTTAGCTCAGGCTATATATCTATGGCCTTAAGCAGGAACTGATACCAGTGGAATGCTTTGCTTAACTACCTGAGATAAATCAGGACTGAATGTATGCAAGGAAGAGATTCACCAAACAAACCAAGGACACAACTTAATTACTCCCAGCAGGCTGGTTTTAAGCAGGATTTGCAGTCCGGGTGAAGAGTGCATGGCAAGGAAGACACACAGCCTTCATCCCTGAAGACCCCGGCCCACGACCACCAGGAAGCACCACGTGTGCGCAGCTAGGAGGAGTTAAAGGCGGGGACTTCGGGGGGGGAAATTATAAATATGTATAAGCGTTTCCGGAACATTAAGGCTTTGATGCATAAATACCTGGCGAGTTTCCATGAAAAGCGCGCACGACTTTGGTGGGAATACCCCCCGTGCTGCCCAGCGCTGAATAAACATACCTACTTTACAATCTTCTCGGTTGTGGAGTCTGTTTTCCGCACGTCAGGATTGTGTGTGGCATGTTATAAGGACAAGTAGTTGCTCTGTGTTTGCTTTTAGGATTTTTGTTCATTGTATTGGTATGTGTGTTTTGCTGTCAAAAGTGTCTATACTGTCCTGTGTGTGTGTGTGTGAGTGAGACGTACTCTTCGTACGAAGCGAGTGCGGAGTCCTGATCCGTGGTTTCGTTGTCCCACAAGGGAAACGGCTGGAGACAGACAAAGCGAAAGAAAAAGGTTGTATGGATGTAAAACAGTAATTCTGTAACCCTCTAAGTGGTAAAGTGTAAACTGTGGAACTAACTGTTAAGATACTGTGGAACACAGGAGAGAACCGGGACCAATAAAATGGGAGGGTCACAGCAAAGTAGAGAGATACCAATGAAAACCCCATTAGGTTGCATTTTATATCACTGGAAGGACATAGGGGGTCCTGCTGGAGGAAATGTGAATAAGAAAACTTTAATCAAGTATTGTAATCAGTGGTGGCCATTGTATAAATTAGAGGATGAAGAGCAGTGGCCTTTGAATGGGACTCTGAAGTATAATACCTTGTTGCAACTCCTGTTATTTTTAAGGAGGGAGGGAAAATGGGATGAAATTATTTATGCGAATATGTTTTTCACCCTCCAAAATCACACCGAGTGGCAGAAAGATTGTGGTTTTAATGTTGCTCCCCAAGATCCCATGGTGTTAGCTTTGGAGAAGGAAAATCAGAAAAAGTTAGGGAAGCTGAAGCGATGTTGTTCAGCATGTAGTATTGGACAGAGGTGTTTAAAGGTGAAAGAGAAACACAAAAAGGCGGAAGAAAGGATAGAGGACTGTGGCACCCCCGGGTCTGGGACCAGCTTCAACTTCCACCTCTCCAATGGTCCCAGACAGTGAGGAGGAGGTTTTGGAAGGAGAGGCGGGACCCTCTATTTCCCCGAGACATACCGCAATTACAACCAGGACCCGCAGTAAAATGAGACCTATTATAGAGGCGCCTTTAAGGCAGGCAATGGGCCCTGGGGGACCCATGGTAATAAGAGTGCCTTTCCAGATGGATGATGTGGATAAGTGGAAGGAAGCAGTTAAGGAAGGAAGCAGTTAACCCACCCAAGTGGGGTTGCGAAAAGGTTTGAGTAGATTATTAAGAATTTGGACCCGGATTGGAAGGATGTGGATCTTATGCTAGATGCTATGACTGAAACTGAGAAGCAGCTTGTATTAAAGGCAGCCTGAGCTCACATAGAAACACAGATTGAGGGATGAGTTTTACAGGGCACAATTGAAGATTGTGTGCCCTCCAGGGACCCGGGTTGGGACCCTAATGATCCAGCTCAGTACCGTTTGTTGCAACGATACCGAACCTGGATCAAATTTGGAATAGAACATGCGATCCCAAAGGCAGTTAACTGGTCTGCTCTGTATGCTGTCAAGCAGGGGCAGACTGAAACACCCACAGAGTTTTTAGATCGCTTACGGGCTGCTGTGAGAAGATTTACTACTATGGAGCCAGAGTCAGAAACTGCCACACAGCAGCTGGTATCTCTGGTTTTGGGACAATCCACTAATGATATCAGAAAGAAACTTCAGAAACTTAGGGAACCAAATATAAGGAATTTAGAAAAATTATTGGAGGAAGCATGGAGAGTATATCGGAATAGGGAGGGGGAGGACAGAAGGAAACTGGGAAAGGAGATAGTGGCTGCGTTAGCTCAGCAAAATTTGGAAAGAATGCAACCAGAAAGAGCTGGGCAAATAGGGAGAGGAATGAATAGTAGGGGAAGGGGTAGTTTAAGATATAATCAATGTGCTTATTATAAAGAGCTCGGACACTGAAAAAAGGAATGCCCCCAGCGGACACGTAATTCGAAGATTATGGCAGAATTACAGGAGGATGATTGACGGGGACCAGGGGAATCCTCCGTAGCAGAACCCTTGGTAAAAGTTCAGCTAGGGAAAGAAGAGGAACCTGTAGAATTTTTGATAGATACAGGTGCCACATTCTCTGTATTGAATCAAACCTTATTACCTATAAGTAAACAAAATGTTAATGTTGTGGGAGCAACTGGGCAGGTTGAAAAGGCTTTTTTCTTGAAACCGTTAAAATTTAGAATTGGGAAGAGTGTGGGGATTCACAAATTTCTCTACCTGCCTGAGGCTCCTAGACCATTACTGGGGAGGGACCTATTAGAACAATTGAATGCTGAAATAAAATTTAGAAACAGGGAAATTGAATTTGAAATACCAGATAAAAATCATATTGAAATTTTAAGTTTGGTTCTTACTGAGCCCCAAATCAGAGAAGAAGAAATTATACAAGAACTAAAAGACCAGGTATACCCAGGAGTGTGGGCCTCAGGAATACCTGGAAAGGCTAAAAATGCTGAATTGGTTGTTGTTAAACTCAAAGAAGGGGCACGACCTGTTAAGATAAAACAATACCCCTTGAAATTGGAAGATAGGCGAGGGGTAAAAAGTATTATAGAAGAGTTTATAAAATTTGGACTATTAATTGAATGCTCTTCAGAATATAACATTCCCATTCTGCCTGTCAAAAAGTCTGATGGCAAAACTTATCGATTGGTGCAAGATTTGTGGGCAATAAATCAAATAGTTGAAGATTTGTATCCGGTAGTGGCAAACCCATATACTCTGCTGACTAGTTTAAAGGAAACCTATGAATGGTTTACTGTATTAGATTTAAAGGATGCATTCTTTTGCCTTACCTTGGCTCCAGAAAGCCGCAATTTATTTGCCTTTGAATGGGAAAACCCTGATACAGGACGAAAAACCCAACTGACTTGGACAGTGTTACCCCAAGGATTTAAAAATAGCGCTACCATTTTTGGAAGTCAATTAGCTAAGGAATTAGAGACCTGGGAGAGACTCCCAGGAAATGGGATTCTTTTGCAATATGTGGATGATATCTTAATAGCCACGGAAAAGGATGAAGAGTGTAAGGAATGGACTGTGAGCTTGTTGAATTTTCTGGGATTAAGTGGTTATCAAGTCTCATTACAGAAAGCCCAAATCTTGAGGAAAGAAGTAATATACCTGGGATTCGTGATTTCTAAGGGACAGAGACAGCTCGGGAATGACCGAAAGGAAGCTATCTGCAGAACTCCAGAACTGACCACGGTAAAAGAGCTTCGAACCTTTTTGGGAATGACAGGTTGGTGCCGATTATGGATCTATAATTATGGACTTTTGGTTAAACCTCTGTATGAACTGTTGAAAAATAGCCAGACACAATTCATATGGACTCATGAAGCTAAGAGGGCATTCAAGCAACTGAAATTGGAGCTAATGAAGGCTCCAGCTTTGGGTCTAGCCGACGTAACGAAACCTTTCTGGTTGTTCTCATATGAAAGGCAAGGAGTGGCTCTGGGAATTCTGGCCCAGAAGCTGGGTCCTTATAAATGAGCTGTAGCATACTTCTCTAAACAATTGGATGAAGTAAGCAAAGGATGGCCGGGATGCCTTCGGGCAGTGGCTGCCGTTGTTTTGATTATCCAAGAAGCTCGAAAATTTACTTTGGGACAAAAGATGATTGTGCACACTTCCCACACTGTAACCTCCGTTTTAGAACAAAAAGGGGGACATTGGCTTTCACCATCAAGATTCTTGAAATATCAAGCAGTCTTGATGGAACAGGATGATATAGAAATCGTCACATCTACAATTATCAACGCTGCTTCCTTTTTAAGTGATAAACAGGAAATGGAGACTGTCGTGCATGATTGTATAGAAACCATTGAGACTGTATATGCAAGCAGACCAGACTTGAAAGAAGAACCGCTGCAGGAAGCTGACCACACGTGGTATACTGATGGGAGCAGTTTCGTAAAGAATGGAGTTCGAATGGCAGGATATGCTGTGACCACCACAGACCAACTGGTGGAAGCAAAGTCACTCCCTAAGGGCACATCTGCACAACGAGCTGAGATAATTGCCCTAGTGAGAGCGCTGGAGCTGGCCAAAGGGCTGCGAGTAAATATTTGGACGGATTCAAAATATGCCTTTGGTGTAGTCCACGCCCATGGAGCAATTTGGAAGGAACAAGGATTCTTAACTGCTCAAGGGAAAGGTATAAAACATGCTGATATAATTTTGAAACTTTTAGATGCTGTACAACTTCCATCAGCAGTGGCGATTATGCATTGCAAAGGACATCAGAAAGGTAACACTGACAGGGAAGTGGGAAATAAATTGGCTGATTACGAGGCAAGGCAAGCTGCAGAACAAGGTGAGGTATTAAGTTTAATCCCTGAAAAATCTTTGCCACTACCTGAAACAATTGAATATGATGAACGGGATCAAAAGCTGATCACTAACTTTGGAGCTGAAACTGGCCCATCAGGATGGGCAGTGTTGAAAGATAACAGAATAATAGTTCCCTTTAGAATACTATGGAAACTGATAAAAACAGAGCACGATAAAACTCATTGGGGAACTGAAGCCTTATACAACTCTCTTATTAAGCAAATTGTAGCTAGAAATTTATATCAGACTCTGAAGACTATAGTTAATAGGTGTGAAGTATGCTTAAAGAACAACCCAAAAGTACAAAACTGTGTGAAATTTGGACATATCAACAAAGGAAATGTTCCAGGTCAAAATTGGCAGATAGATTTCTCGGAACTCCCCAGAAAAGGGGGATATAGGTATTTGTTAGTATTAACTGATACTTTTTCTGGATGGCCTGAAGCCTTCCCTTGCAGAACAAATAAAGCCCAAGAGGTAATGAGAATTCTATTAAAGGAAGTTATTCCTAGATTTGGAGTACCAGAGGTGATGTCTTCTGACAGGGGACCACATTTCATATCACAAGTGGTCCAGCAAGTTAGTAAGTTTTTAGGAAACAGTTGGAAATTACATACAGCTTATCACCTGCAAGCAAGTGGGCAAGTGGAGAAAATGAACCATTTAATAAAAACACAACTAAGTAAAATTTGTCAGGAAACCAATTTAAGATGGGATCAGGCTCTCCCTATTGCTTTGCTAAGACTCAGAACCAAACCAAGGACTAAGGAAAAATTGAGCCCTTTTGAAATCCTATATGGGAGACCATTTCAAACCAGGTATCAGGGGCAAGATCTTACCCAGGTGGGAGAGGTTAATCTGCAATAATATTTAATAGCATTAGGGAAACTATTACAAAAGGTAAATGAATTAGTCATGTCCAATAGAGCATGGGGTTTAGACTCCCGAATACATCTGTTTAAAGCTGGAGATTGGGTTTATGTTAAAAATATTTCAGGTGACCCCCTCGAAGAAAAATGGAGCGGCCCTTTCCAAGTTCTGCTCACGACCTACACTGCGGTCAAGCTTGAGAAGCATGCTGCCTGGATCCACTATTCCAGGATTAAAAAGGCTCCCGCTCCATGAACAGTAGAACAGCAAACTCCCCTCAAACTGAAACTAAATAGATTATGATTGGATTTTACATTTTATCTATGACACTCATAGTAACCATGGGCCAAATTTGGCCAGAAAAAAATTTCCAAAAAATTCTCCAATTTGAAAAATCTCCACTTTGACCCAGGAAATTGCTCAAGCCTTACACAAGAATGATGGGGTGTGTACTTATTTTCCCGGACACAGCAATAAGGGAGTGCCTTTAATAGGAATACCAATTCCTTTCAATACATCCTGGGGTTTTGAAGAATTATGGCATGGTCTTACCTCATGGCTACCAAATTGCACATGGCTAAGGAATCTGTTTGTAATAGGGATAATGGTGATTTGTGTATGCACCCTAGCCTGTGTTATGATACAATGCTGCTCTTGTATTTCCAATCTCTCTAGACATTGCAAACATAAGTGATTGAGGCTTGAGCTCTAAAGAGCTGCAACCCTCAATAGGTAAGGGGAGAATGAAAGGGTTAAAAACCACAAGAGCAAGAAAGATGTTGTAAATACCTTAGTCACTCAATTAGACCAGAAGACACCCTGTTGTGATTTAAGGGTGTTGTGAATACCTTGTTAGACTTGAGGGCAGTCTGATGTGATTTAGGGAGTAGCTAGAAGAACAGTTATAAGATAAGGGGGGCTCTGGGATAATTTCGTTACAGACAACTCGGCCTTGGGAGAACAGATGCACGGAACCAGGAAGATAGGAAGAAACAGAAGAATGGCAACAATAGTCTTGAAGGACAACGTCTACGTGATCCTAGGACTGAGTTTGCTCAGAAGCAAAGGTCAATCAGCGAACACAGTGAGGAAGACTATGAGCCTTCATCTGAAGACCCCCAAAGACCACCACAAGAGATGACTGTGCATGCAAACCAGATATTTACATATGTTAATAAGTTCATGGAAATCTCATGTTTATGCATAGCAATTCTCGGAAATCCTATGAATATGCATGATTGTATAGTATATATTCTCTAAAAGTTCAGTAATTCGTTGGAGCACTTATGGTGGAGAATCCCCAGTGCTGCCCAGCGCTGCAATAAAGAATACCTGCTATTGAGTTTCATTTCAGGGACTCTCTGAGTACTCCGTTTCTTCCTTGGGGAGATTCGGACTGTGAGGAGAAGCATCCGTGGATTTTTGTATCAACGGTGTGTTTGATTTGTGGGAAACCACCAAGCACCCAAGCTTGTGCAAACCTGAAATAAATAATCAATGTCTCTCCCGAGTGTGTGATTATTGGCCTATTGCACACCGGGCAAAGAATCCGCTTTTTGGACAACACAACTAGCAGGCAATCTCCTGCTACCTCTTAGTAGAAAGAAAACTCTCCTTCCCTTCCTCCTCCCTCACCACCTTTCCCACGACGATTGTGCCAAGGGAAGGAGGATACTGGCAAAAGCCAGGGCCAGTCTGCCAAACCGCATCCCTTCTACTCACAGCTGACAGGTCTCAGTCACTGAGGCGAGCAGCTCTGGTGCCATCAGGTTCCACAGTGGAGTGCTCTAGCACACTGCAGAGCAGGGTTTCCCAAACCTGGCGAGCCTCAGGGGGAGCTGAGAGAGCCACCAGGAGCCTGCAGCTCGCGCGACAGTGGCTGACAAGACCTGGGCAAGGCCAGGAGCAAGGTGGCCAAGCCTCCTCCCCCATATAAATGAAGCCCTTAGGGAGCGCTAGCGACTAGGAGCGCCGCCAACAGGGCAGGCAAACAGGCATGACGCATCAGCAAGGGCCTGGCACAGCGTAGAAGGGCGTGCAGGAAGGGTGCTGAAGCTACCAGCTTGACCAGGAAGCAGTGGTATCCACCTGGCAGAAAGCCATGGCCTTGCTAAGCTCTGCACCCACCACGACTGACGCAGCTTCCCACACAGAGCTCTGGTAGGAATGCGCTGCCACCCAAGTGGCAGGGTCTGCAGGGTCTGCCCTACTCTTATGCCACTATCAGATGGCAGCAGTGAGCACACCTGTGGGAGGTGCGCCCAGTAGAGGAGCTCCTCCGCTTAGTGACAGAGCTCCGGGAGGAGGTGAGTAGGCTGAGGAGTATCAGGGAGTGTGAGAGAGAGAGACACTACTGGAATCGCACCCTACTGAGGGAGCTGGTAGAAGTGCTCACCAAGCCACTTTCCATCATCTATCAGCAGTCCTGGCTAACTGGGGAGGTCCTAGTTGACTGGAGGTTAGCAAAAGTGACACCCATCTACAAGAAAGGCCAGAAGGAGGATCCAGAGAACTACAGGCTTGTCAGTGTGACCTCGGTGCCGGGGAAGGTTATGGAGCAGATCATCCGGAGTCCCATCATGCAGCATGTACAGAACAACCAGGGGATCAGGCCCAGTCAGCATTGGTTTATGAATTATGGTTCTGTGACAAGGTGACCTGCTCAGTGGATGAGGGGAAGGCTGTGGATGTTGTCTACCTGCACTTCAGTAAAGCCTTTGACATGGTTTCCCACCACATTCACCTGGAGAAACTGGCTGCTCATGGCTTTGTTGGGCATACTCTTCGCTGGGTAAACAAAACTGGCTGGATGGCCAGGCCCAAAGAGTTGTGGTGAATGGAATTAAATCCAGTTGGCAGCCCATCACAAGTGGTGTTCCCCAGGGCTCAGTGCTGGGGCCAGTCCTGTTTAATATATTTATCAATGATCTGGACATGGGGATCGAGTGCACCCTCAGTAAGTTTGCAGATGACACCAAGTTGGGCAGGAGTGTTGATCTGCTGGAGGGTAGGAAGGCCCTGCAGAGGGACCTGGACAGGCTGGATGGATGGGCTGAGGCCAATTGTATGAGGTTCAACAAGGCTCAGTGTCAGGTCCTGCACTTGGGTCACAACAACCCCAGGCAACGCTACTGGCTTGGGGAGGAGTGGCTGGAGAGCTGCCTGGTAGAAAAGGACCTGGAGGTGTTGGTCAACAGCTGGATGAATATGAGCTGGCAGTGTGCCCAGGTGGCCAAGAAGGCCAATGGCATCCTGGCTTGTATCAGAAATAGTGTGGCCAGCAGGACTAGGGCAGTGATCGTCCCCCTGTACTCTGCACTGGTGAGACCGCACCTTGAATACTGTATTCAGTTTTGGGCCTCTCACTACAAGAAAGACATTGAGGTGCTGGAGTGTGTCCGAAGAAGGGCAACGAGACTGGTGAAGGGTCTAGAGCACGTCTTCCTAGGAGCGGCTGAGGGAGCTGGGATTGTTTAGTCTGGAGAAAAGGAAGCCGGGGGAGACCTTACTGCTCTCTACAACTACCTGAAAGGAGGTTGTAGTGAGGTGGGTGTCAGTCTCTTCTCCCAAGTAGCAAGTGATAGGACAAGAGGAAATGGCCTCAGGTTGCGCCAGGGGAGGTTTAAGTTGGATATTAGGAAAAACTTCTTCACTGAAAGGGTAGTCAGGCACTGGAACAGGCTGCCCAGGGAAGTGCTTGAGTCCCCATCCCTGGAGGTATTTAAAAGATGTGTAGATGTGGTGCTTAGGGACATGGTTTAGTGGTGGACTTGGCAGTGTTAGGTTTACAGTTGGACTTGATCATCTTAAGGGTCTTTTCCAACCTAAACAATTCTATGATTCTATGACTCTATCTGCACACATCCTGCAAGGTATCAAACAGGAGGGCCCAGAAAGGAAGATGCCCCCATATGAAACTGCTGGAGCAGGCAGGAGGAGCACTCTCAGTGCCATAGGTCCCCCCTGGTGCCCTGACCCTCCCTTCTCAACCCTGCAACTGCTGGAGGCAGCAGCATGTCCCCTTGCTCCAGCCCTGGGGGGTCCTTCTCCACCACAGATGCCTCGAGGCACCATTCTGCCTTTGCTTCCAGCAGAGCAAAGTCAACAAGGACAGCCTGAAGCTTCTTGCCCACCTGGGCAAGACCTCCCTCGCCATGTCAGGTGCTGAGGGCCAGCTAGGGAAGGGCTTGGGGCAGTGGAGCAGCTGGGGGACAGTGGGACATGAGTCCCCCCAAAGGGAGCTCACCTCCCCATCTCCTGAACGTGGCTGCTTTAAAATGCCTGTGAGGCTGGAGCTTGTTCCCTTTCCTCTCCCAGCTGTTTCTGCTCAGCAGCCTGTCCCTGCACTGGCCTCTTCTTACTCTTCCAGCCCAGACCTCCACCTCCAGGAGCAGACTACCTTGCTCAGCTGCTTCAGTCCTTTCTCCTCAGGGGACACTGTCCTGTGTTGGTCACCCTTGTGATGCTAGAGAAGGAAGAAATCCAACCCTGGCCTTTGAATGCATGCTACCAACCCCTGCCTGTCCTGACCTGCCAAAATAGTCTGAGCTAGCTCCTGCTGCTTGTCTCTGTAGTTGTAAAACTACAAATGCCTCACATATTTGCCGATTTCCTTATGTATTTGCCTCATATTTTATGTTCGTTTTCAGGGTTATATTTATATAAATTTAATTTTTCCAATTTTTATTTTATATGCTCAAGTATTTTTTATGACCTTTGTCATGGTATTCTCCAAGGCTGCCTTTATACTGTTTAGATTTCATAAAAATCACTATGCCCATGCAAACCTATCTTTGAAAATGTCTGGCTTTTTGAGATAAACAGAAGGGTTTGAAAAGCATTTTTAGCTTGGGCACCTATATTTTTTCTCATTATAAAATGAATGTGAGAGATCTTCCATTTTAAGAAGGCAGCTGCCACTCAGAATAGCCTGGTAATTCTTCAGGAATTAACTTATTAAAAAATAAATGCCATGTGTATTCAAGAGTTTAAAGTCTGAGTGCTCTTTCAGAGTAAATGCCCATTCAACATGATAAATCATGTGATATTTCCAGCAAAGCATCCAAAGAACCTGTCTATGCCCAGTGGTTTTGACAGTTCACATTACCAGATATAAGAGCCTCAGTGACGGCAAAAAGACAGCCCCAGTGTGTGCTGGTCTCCAAGCTGTCAATACAAGAACGTAAATATACTCCCAGATAATTTAGTTCCATACAAAAAAGGACTGCAGGTCCTGCTCCTTTTTAAGCAGAAAAAAAGCTCCTGACAATGTTTTTATATGTTTTTATAATTAAGGTAACAAACCTTTAGTGGCATAAATGGAAATATTTTTTAGTTACGGGCTTCT
This sequence comes from Theristicus caerulescens, assembly GCA_020745775.1. Taxonomy (NCBI): domain Eukaryota; kingdom Metazoa; phylum Chordata; class Aves; order Pelecaniformes; family Threskiornithidae; genus Theristicus; species Theristicus caerulescens. The sequence continues at coordinate 38,819,901 of CM036583.1, read as the reverse complement.
AAAGAGTAGGTTATGATAATACCCCTTTGCTGCTACTTCGTTAAGAACTGCCCTGTTAAATTTCTTTTCCAGTAAACTGAATTTATAGCACTTAGGTTTTTTTTAATTATTAGTTAATACCCTTATTTGTAAAATTTTACTTCTTGAAACAATACTTTGCAAAAGCAAGCACGTACTGCACAAATGGTTTCAGTGAATTACTCAGCATAAGATAAAACAGTTACTTGGATTGGGACAGGTCAACAGGATGCCAAGAAATGGTCTCCTGAGATGAAAAAGTCACATGGCTAAGTTAGATCTTAACTTCTTAATGCAGACTGTAATAGTGATTGTGAATGCAATTGTAGCATATAAGCTATATTAACTGTGCTTTTAAAACTGAATAAGGTATTCATTTGAAACTGAATAAGGTATCCATCTTCATGGCAGCTTTTGTAGTCAAAAAACTATATAAATTTCTTAGCTTTATCCATCCATATGGAGTGGTTCCAGCTATAGTATTAAACCTGTACTATCCCACTTCTGATCAGCACATGGGCACTTTTGGCTGCTCCTGCCTTTATCCATCATCACAGCATGAGGCTTGCACCTGGCCAGCTACATGGTCTTAGGATAAGAGCAAAGAATCCAATCTTGCCTGTATTTGAAGTTTTTGCTTAAAAAAGTGTTAACAAAGAAAGAATTTAGATGTATAAGGGAGAGGACTGGAAAGTTATAGCTGTGATGGAAAGCATAATGGAGGAAAACTATTTTCTTTTAATGTGGGCAGTGTCAAGCTATCTGGGGAGGAAGCTATCTGTGCACTGACAAGCTGAACCTATTTGGACTCCTTTGTGGCATGTTGACTTGTTAAAATCAGTGTGTTTTGCATGAATTAAAAGAGAGGAGAAACTGATAGCTAGAGTAGATGAAATGTTGAGAGGAACTCATTATTTTGATTTGAGAAAGCTGGTGTGAGGTTATATGAAGTGATTTATCATGGGGTAGTTATCAGAGGCCAAAAGCACACTATTTTGCAGGAATGTTCCCTCTCACTGCTCCATTTGCCAGCATATATGTAGGCTGAACTTAGACTTATCACTTGCCTTGGTGCCTGAGATAAAAGAACCCATGTCATAAAGGATAGTGAATATTCATTTAATTCCTCGATTGCATTATAAAATAAAATGAAAAAAATCCATTAGGAAGCAATTTGTGGTATTTTAAAGGTGTTAGAAAGACATAAAACTGTGCATATGTTTAGCTCTAGTCTTACACTCCTGTAATGAATACATATATAGCTAAATGACCTTTTAAGGGAAGATATTTCTTGCATAGAATCGAAGATCCAATAATCTTTCTAGAATGATGATCTGTTAGGTTTACTTGGAAATACAGCTGTGCTTTATAAACTTATTTCCTCTTTTAGGTTAGAGTGGTCTGTGCTTCAACAACAAGCAGAGAAATAAACAGCAATCTGTGCTGCAGCTTCATATCACTCAGTTACCTCTTTCAGTCATTACTTTTAATGAACAGTTTGTTTCTGAATTAAGCAATAAAGATAGATGATTAGGGGAGACTGTGTCCTGAATCATGCAATATTACTACTATGCTTTGCTCAGTGCAGTAATCAAGAAACTGGCTGAGTGGGGAAGAAAAATTTGTTGTTATTAAAAAAAAAACCCAAACAAAATGCAAATACCCCCAAACCATGATGAACTAAGTCAAGTGTAACTGTTCTGTGAGGAAGAGTGGACAACTGATCTGTTAACACAGACAAGAGAATAAAACACCTGGACCAGCTCTATCTTTGTAAGAAATCTGGAAGAGACCATCTTCTACTTTTGCCTTCTGTAATGTTTGTGACACCCAGGATGGCATCTCCAGCTCTTCATTGAGAGGGAAACATGTAAAAAACTATTTTGCAAGCGGAAAGAAAAAACTTGTGTGTCTGAGAGATACATTGAATGTAAGAAGTTTACCTGCTTAAATCAGTAGAAGGATTAAGCTTATATAATGATTACAGTTTGGAAAAAAATACTTCTGTATAATTTATGGAAATAGTTTTAGCAGTATTTAATATTTTTCTTGAACTAAATGAATTTTTTATTGATTTCATGATGATTGTAAGATGTTATGTGTTTACCTTCTACAGTTGTATTTTTGCAAAAGCGGTACATCTCCATGGCCATTTTGTATCTAACACAATAATGCACTTCAGGCCAGTTTTTCCAAAGTAATAAACATTCCCACTAAGTGAAAAGATTTGGCCCCATCTTATGTGTTTTATAGCCCACTCTGATTGTTCTTACTCTTTTTATTTAATACCATCATAGGTGATAGTGAATTCATTTTTTCCTCACACTGGCAGTACATCCTATCCAAAGTTGCTTAAGCAACATCAGGGCATCCAAGCAGTTTGTTCATGTGAATACTTGCACTCAGCTTAATTTATGACTTTTTAAAGCCTCCCAAATACCTATGTGCTGAACACAAAGGAAGCCCTAAAACAGTATCATAAATCTGCTCAGAGTGACTACCAGACTGGGAATGAAGCCAACCACATAGCAATGGGTGCAACAACAGAACAAAAATACAGAGGTTTCAGACTAAAAAAACAGTTTATCTGACCTCTTCACCAAGACATAACCACCTGCAGAGAATTGCCCTTGCAATGACATATGTTTGCACAGAAGGCTGGGGAGACAGCAAAATGGTAGTTTAAGACTAGCTTTTATCAAAATAAAATCAAAGACAGGAGCCAGATTTCCCAATGTACTGTGATAGTCCTAACCTCTATTATATGGCTGATCCTACTTCCTATCTTAATAGAGGGACTTTTGACTCGTGTTTACAAGAAGTGAATAACGAATACTATGACTGGGACTAGAGGGGCCCTGCCTCCAGCCAGGTGGAGGAAGGGGACAGCCAAGTGTACTGGCCTGTGTGGATTTGATGGCCTGGCACATCAGACCCACAGGAGTATAAGACTCTAGTGGACATCAGTGCACGGTGTGCCCTAATGCCACCAAGCTATACAGGGGCAGAATCCATCTGTATTTCTGGAGTGACAGGAGGATCCCAACAGTGAACTGTATGGGAGGCTGAAGTGAGCTTAACCAGGAATGAGTGGCAGAAGCACCACATCGTGAGTGGCCCAGAGGTTCCGTGCATCCTTGGCATAGGCTACCTCAGGAGAGAGTATTTCAAGGACCCAAAAGGGGCTTGAATTCCAGGTGTACTGAACACCCCTTTTGGGCGGGCTTTTGGTCTAGCTGCCTTGGAGATGGAAGAAATTAAACAGCAGTCCACCTTGCCTGGTCTCTCAGAGGACCCCTCTGCTGTGGGGTTGCTGAGGTGTTGATTGCTACCACAACAGTGCACCGGCGGCAATATTGCACCAACTGAGACTCCCTGATTCCCATCCATAAGTTGATTTGTCGACTGGAGACCCAAGGATTGATCTTCAAGACTTGCTCACCCTTTAACAGTCCCATACTGCCAGTGCAAAAGTCTAATGGAGAGTGGAGACTAACAATAGACTCTTGCAGCCTGAATGAAGTCACACTGCTGCTGAGTACTGCCGTGCTGGATGTGCTAGAACTTCAATATGAACTGGAGTCAAAGGCAGCCAAGTGTTATGCCACAACTGATATCGCTAATGCATTTTTCTCAATCCTTTTGGCAGCAGAGTGCAGGCCACAGTTTGCTTTCACTTGGAGGGGTGTTCAGTACACTTGGAATTGACTGCCCCAGGGGTGGAAACACAGCCCTGCCGTTTGCCATGGACTGATCCAGACTGCACTGGAACAGGGTGAGGCTCCAGAACACTTGCAATACATTGATGACATCATCGTATGGGGCAACATAAGGGTGAATTATTTATACCTCAGCGGGCCTATGGCACCTCAGGCCATCAAGGAAGACGTGCAACATATAGATAGGCTCATGATCAAGGGGTGGCCTTGAGCACGGACACTATTGCACAGGTTATTCATGAATGCGAAACATGCACTGCAATCAAACAAACAAGCCAAGTGGTTAAAGCCTCTCTGGTATAGAGGGCGATGGCTGAAATATAAATATGGGCAGATTGGTGAAACACTGGAACGGGTTGCCCAGAGAGGTGGTAGATGCCCCATCCTTGGAAACATTCAAGGACAGGCTAGATGGGGCTCTGAGCAACCTGATCTAGTTGAAGATGTCCCTGCCAGTTGGAGGGGGGATGGACTAGATGACCTTGAAAGGTCCCTTCCATCCCAAAGCATTCTATGATTCTATTGATTATATCACACTCCCTCAAACCCGCCAAGGCAAGAGCCATGGCTGGAAACATGCCATGCTCCATGCCACCGCCCAGAACACTATCTTGGGCCTTGAAAAGCAAGTCTGATGGCGACATGGCACCCCAGAAAGAACTCAGTCAAACAACAGGACTCATTTCCGAAACAACCTCATAGACACCTGGGCCAAAGAGCATGGCTGAAGAGCATGGCGTTGAGTGGGTATATCACATCCCCTATCACGCACCAGCCTCCGGGAAAATTGAATGATACAATGGACTGTTAAAGACTACACTGAGAGCAATGGGTGCTGGGACATTCAAACACTGGGATACACATTTAGCAAAGGCCACCTGGTTAGTCAACAGTAGGGGATCAGCCAATTGAGCCAGACCTGCCCAGTCAAAACTTTTATGTACTGTAGAGAACGATAAAGTCCCTGTAGTGCACAGAAAAAATATGCTGGGGAAGACAGTCTGGGTTATTCCTGCCTTGGGCAAAGGCAAACCCATCTGTGGGATTGCTTTTGCTCAAGGACCTGCCTGCTGGGTGGATAATGCAGAAGGATGGAGAAGTCCAATGTGTACCTCAAGGGGATTTGATTTTTGGTAAGAATAGCCAATGAACTGAATTGTATGATGTTAATTGCTATATAATACTGTATGTCATCACCAATATGGTTGCTATATGTCATATCAACGGTATTACAGTAAGAATCACCCAAATTAATGAAGAATTAATTTTGATGAAACTGAAAAGTGCAGCGATAGTCAAACCAGACAAGCGCAGTGGTGATGGAACCAGAACTGGCTTCAGCATGCAACAATCCAACACCACATACCATCTCTCCTGCCCTGAAAGACTGTTGTAACCGATGGAGCCCAAAGTCATGGACTAAATGAACTCAATGAACATTTTAGAGGAATGGACCACTGACTGATAGAATGAGATCTGCATGTATATATCAAAAGACAGGAAAGCTGGTGGTCATTAATTGGAATGTATTGGAAAGTGTGGGACCTGGGCATGATGTAGATGGTATAGATTAAGGGGTGGATATTGTCCTGGTTTCAGCTGGGATAGAGTTAATTTTCTTCCTAGCAGCTGGTATAGTGCTGTGTTTTGGATTTAGGATGAGAATAATGTTGATAACACACTGATGTTTTAGTTGTTGATGAGCAATGCTTACACTAAGTCAAGGACTTTTCAGCTTCTCATACTGCCCTGCCAGCAAGGAGGCTGGAGGTGCACAAGAAGCTGGGAGGAGGGACAGCCAGGACAGCTGACTCAAGCTGGCCAAAGGGATATTCCATACCATATGACATCATGCTGAACAAAAAAACTGTGGGGAGTTGGCTGCGGGGGGTGGCCACTGCTTGGATACTGGCTGGGCATCAGTCAGCAGGTGGTAAGCAATTGCATTGTGCATCATTTGTTTTATATATTCTTTTACCATTATTATCATTTTCCCTTCTTTTTCTGTCCTATTAAATTGACTTTATCTCAACCCACAAGTTTTACCTTTTTTCTGATTCTCTCCCCCATCCCACCAGGGGGGAGTGAGTGAGTGAATAGCTGTGTGGTGTTTAGCGGCCTGCCGGTTTAAACCACAATGCTAGGGAAAGAAAATGGCTGAATTTTAGAGTATTTTTTGTCTTCTCTATTAATTCTCTTCCCATTTAACGTCAGAATTCAGACCTGTGCTCTACTGGCATTGATATTAATTATTGCTCAGTTACTCATACGGGGGGAAAAAAAGAGTATTTCATCCAAGTACCTAACCTGATCCCATGTGAGTATTTGTATTCGCATGGCACTTACAGGCTCTAAGTGAGATCAAGACCTCATTTAATTAGCAGTGTATATGCATTAAAATACCAATAGGTATATTAATGCATATACACATTTTTATATATATGTGTATATATGCACACATATTTTAATGATATGTATATACACACACATATTTTAATGATATGACATCTGTCCTTTGAGTCTAATTGGTCAAGAGAAATAAAGGTGAGGAAATATTTTCCCTGAATGAAAAAAAGTAGAGAAAGATTAACTGAATTTTCAAAGTACAAGTCATGCTGAGGAGACAGAGTGGCAGTAGTATTCAGCAGGTCCCTGACCCATCACTGAGAGTGTCATTTTATGCCAACATTTTCTTCCACTGCTAAAATATTAAGAAACTAAGGATATTTCTGTAACTTTTTCTTTTAAATTCTCATTATACTTCCTGTAGAATTTTTGAGGGAGAGGGAATAGATAATCTAAGATATGTATAACATTCTAATATCCAGTTGAAATAAAAAGAAAGTGGCAAAAAAAAAAAAGACAATGAAGTCATAAAGCAGAAAATGAAAGTGGTAAGTGTCAAAAGCATACACAAGGGGGAAAACCTTAAAAACCAAAAAATGATGAAAGAAAACTTCTCCCACAGAATAATTAAATTTCAAGATTTTGAAGAAACAGGAGCCTACGAATGACCTTCAAAGCATCCCAGCCTGTCTCTCAGACTTTATGCACAGGAAAGGAGGAACATAAGAGCTTATCTTTATCATGAATGCTTTTGGCTTGATACAAATTGGCCTCATACTGTTGTGCACCACCACCACCATCTCCAGTCTTCAGTGTAGTCACCTTCCTTTACAGCAAAGAAAAGTGATCGAGAACAGCCTGCAACTTTTGGACAAAATGGGCAAAAAGTTTCCTCAACAATGTCTAGGAGAGAAAATGTCTTTCAGATTTCCTGAGCAGGTTCTAAAGCCCAGACAGAAAGAGACTGTCAAAGTGGCCATTGAAGAGATCTTCCAACACATCTTCTATATCTTTAGCAAAAATCTGACTCTAGCTGCTTGGGATGGGAGAGCTTTAGAACAATTCCAAAATGGACTTTATCAGCAAATTGAGCAATTGGAGGCATGTGTAATCAAGAAGCCGACCCACTGCTTTCGGAGTAAAGAAGTCAACAGGCTGAAACTGAAAAAGTACTTCCAAAAAATAGACTGTTTTCTTAAAGACAAACAACACAACCTGTGTTCCTGGGAGATCAGCCGTGCAGAAATGAGGAGATGTCTTCAATTGATTGATAAAGTCATAAGGAAGCTTAACAACTAAGGTACAAAGATTTTGACCTGACATAACTTAGCTTTAAAAATATTTATATTTATTATTTGTTCTGTGATATATCTTGTGGCAGTGCTTCTAGTTCATTTTGATTGTATTTAAATGGTTATGTTGCTGAAATGTATTTCTGCAAATGTAATGCATTATTCAATGTAAGTAAATTTTTCCCTGGGTAAGCAAGGTGTCTACACTAGCTTAAAATTAATCTATATGACTTTTCAGTGAGGGTTACTCCATAGGAAGGGATTGTAATCTTATGACAAATAGAGTCATCCTATGGTGTTTTCTGCTGAGAAAACATGCTGCTACTTTCCATCTCTATTTCACCTACATATAGAGAATCATGTATTTGTGAACGGAGTACATATCCCTCACCTTAAAGGAATCGCTAGATTTGTACTGATTGAGACTGTGTCAAAAATATAGTAGTATATTGTTTATTTAAGTGGTCCTGGCTTAGGCTGAGACCCTTCATTAGTCTTTCAAAGTTTGTATGCTCTTTTCCAAGAGTGTATTTTTTTTTTTACATTTGAGTCATTCTAACATTTGCTTTATTCAAAGAGGTAAAGAAGGATTTGTCTACATAGGATATTGTTTGCAGTAGCTATGGCTTCTGCAATAAATTCTCAGTTGGATATTGTTATTTTTAATTGAAGTATCTCTGCCTCCTCTATCTATCATCTGGGGGAAAGGCTTTTTTTCCTTCCTGCTGTTTCCAATTCACTTTAACTTCTTTCACAAGCTTATTTGAAATAACTTCTCTACATGAAAGTACCCCAAAGCCACATCTGCCTGTGGCACATCCTACTTGCTCATAGATGTATTCATCCTGGCTACTGCAATCTCAAACATCACCATTCAGTGCTGTGTTTTGTTGCTGCATGAAATTTTCTGCCTCTTTCCCTTTGCTCACAAATTGGCCCACAGAAACATACAGCCCTTGGTATTCCAATGAATTTTCCCTCCAAACCACATAGCCTTGAGTAATAATTGCAATATAATTAAATTCTTTAAAATAAATTGCAACAAACTGGGCAAAAATCCACTAATTTCTGTGAGGTCAAGCCTGGATTTTACACTTCGGAAATTGTCCCTGGGTAACTCCATTTCAAATGGTTGTGTTTTCCCTAGTCACTTGCTATATGTTAGTATGGGGGAAAACAGAGTTATATCCAGGTTCTGTTACTTCATAAATATTGGTAAAAATTTGGTAAAAAAGCTATTTCCTCTGGCCAAGGCTGATGTACATTCAGCACAGGCTTCTGGGTCTGGCATAAAGACGCAGAGGAGAGAGAGCATGGCTGTATCTCCCAAGAGAGGGTGATGTTAGTCCCAGAGGGCTGAAATTGCTAAAGGTTGGTTTAAGGATCAGGTGAGGAACCACCTTAAAGCTTTGCCTGGTCTCCAGCCATTCAGAAGAGTATCATTCAAAGGGGTGATAATAAAAAGGTACATCTAACCAAAAAACTGACTGGTAAGAAAAATAGCAATGGTACACCAGGTCTCAGGTACCATATCTATGACACAGGTCTCTTTTGTAGGGTGTACATACTCTCCTCTCTAACACTCATGGATGCAAGCTAAAGAAGTGACGAGAGATGTGAATATCAGGTCTGAAGCTGAAATACCAGAAATAAAACCAGCTAACAACTTCACCATGATCCTGAACAACAGAAAAGACCAAAGAAACAGAGCAAAGTATCGTCAGAGCGATTTTTCCATCTGGTGACACCCTGCCACAAATGTTACAGCAAAATGTGTATTTCTTGGGCTTTGTAACTAACAGCACTTGAAATGGCCTCACTGCAAGACTGTTTCAAATCTTGTTTCTGCTGCTTGTTTGTTTTTTGCACTTCTTCAAGCTTGTACAATAAAAGGACATTCAGCCTACTTACCTTTCTGATTCTGATATCCTAGGTGGCTTCTGCGGTGCAGTAAACTCTTAGTGAAACGGCCTCATTTTTACTGAAATTTGGAAATGACATGAAGTATTTGCAGCTGCTGTCTCATGAAGGATCCCAGTTTTTATTGCCTCACTTGCCTGCAGTGGGAATATGTTAATTCATGGCCCACTGACTGTTCAGAAACTCTCATACCATTAAGCTTTCTTTTTAGTTCATAACTATCCTTAAGAATCTCATCACCAAATAAAAACATGTTTTGACATATTTCAGTCAGGGTACTTTGCAGTGCGGGAAAAAAACAGAATGGGCACTAGAGGGCAAAGTGAGATTATAGACAAGTGTAAGAATTGTAAGTGAACGTACATGTATTTTGGCAAGACTGTTTCAGCTCTTTATGATCGTGGTGCTTATCAATAAACTGCTGTTGGGTTCACAGAAGGAGAAAGGAAAATTAACTATTCTTGAAAGAAAGAAGATCTCAGAGATGATGGACAGGAGCTCATAAACCAGCATTTGATTTCAATTACTTTTTGGCCAACTCTGCAGTAATAGAAATTATTTGTACTGAGACAATGTCTAGAAGACCCATTTAAAGATGGGAACCCTGGAACAGACGTTGTTGCTGAACAAATAAAAAGGAAAAGAAAATAGTAAACCAATGTATCTTTGTTTTATTCCTACTTTTTAAAGAAAGGTAAAGAGTCTTTAAAGTAAAGGAAGAAAGCTGGAGAGTCAGAAGATTCTCGCTCTTCTCCTTGCCATTGTAACATTTTAGAGCATTCTGTATTTTATGACCATTGTGTTACCAGGTTAGCTGTGTATTATGCCACTGGCTAACTGAAACCCTCTGGTATTTCTTCCAGTTAGTATTTTTCTAGAAGTTAAACAAATGTAGCAAAATATAGTTTTTCACTTACATTATTTTCAAATGGAAATTAATAAAATAGTGAATGTGAAATCTCAAATCCCAGTCAAAAATTTAACATAGATGAAACAAAATCCTTCTAAGCTGGGACTGCTTGTGGGCCAAAAAGTTTCATAAATTTTCTCATAAGACTCATATACCAGTACTGTGCAGTCACAGTTGTGGCTTTTCTCATGGCTAGTCTCACAGCACCTTGTTTATATGTGTTGTGCTGCACTTTTTGGGAAACTGCACTAAAAGTGATAGGGTTTCATCTATGCAGTCTGTTTTCTGGAGTGGATTTTTGGGATTGGGGACATACGCCTTGTATCCCACATGAAACCAGGATGGCTACAGCAGAACTGAAGAATGCTTATTCCAGACTTTACTCTGGAAAAAATTATTCACAAGTCACAGTCAAACACAGCTGTCCAAAGCAATTTGTCCATGGGTTTGGTCTGTTCTGTCAGCTCTGGCTTTACTTCATTTTTAAATTGGGGGGAAAAAAAAAAAAACAAACCCAAACCCAACACAGAGAAAAAACCCAAAGCAAAACAGGACAAAAGCCCGTGGAAATAACTCTCCAAATAATCATCCAGGATTAGCCCTTGTTGATAGGAAGGACAGCTGTGAATTCCTTCAGAGCAGCCGTAGGGAAGTTGCAGCAATGGCTGTGGTGGAGCAGGCAGACTGACACTGGGGTTGAAGGGTGTGGACTGGAGAGGGGACCAGGAACCGCTCATGGGGACACAGCGCACATGGACTGCTGCATCCTGCCAGTCCTCACACCTCCTAACCCAGCCTGCCCCTTATCAGGTGTAGCCTTAAACTGTTTTCCCCCTCCTAGTTGTGGAGGAATGTTGCATCCTTCCAGGGAGCGACCGGAGGGGAGACCAAGAAATGAGGATTACAAAGATACAGAATAGATCTTAGAAGAAATTGTCAGTCCTCAGTTTTGACTGGCAGAATGAATTTGCTTTAGAAATTTAATGCAAAGCAAAAAAAGGTGAACAAAGGAAGTAAGGTTGCATTTCATACTTTCCAATAAGATGACTGTGCTTTTTAATATCCAAAAATGTTCCTACTAATCCTCATATAGGCAAGGATAAGTCATTTATATCACTGTTTCCCACAATTCTACTGACATCAAGAAATCCTGGTAAGGTGCAAGGGCTTTTTTCAGTGCTGAGGGTTCCTAGAGGAGCAAACTCTGACAGGGAAATTGAGGACAGTCTTTCTTCTCAGCCTGCAGTGCCACAGCCCATTCTGCAAACTGGCAACCCTCTGTTTTAATTTGAGGGGAGCTGAGGATGAAGCAATGGTAAGTGATGAGTACATGAGCACAGAGAAATTCATGTCCTGCCTCAGTTCTCTCCACAAGAGGCTGCAAGGTTGATTTCAGTTTTCTAAGACCGGCCTTCTTGAGCCCAAGTGCTTGCAATTAGGATCCTAAAACCACACATTACCTTCAGCAATTAAGAATTCAATCTTCTAAGCAAATAACATTATCTGCTTCTGAAAGTGTGGAAGTAAACACAGGTAACACTCCCCTTTACAAAATAACTGTTAAAACATGGTAAAGCATTTGCAAAGTCCAAATCCACATTAACGAGATTAAATACTGAGATTTCAAATAGCATGTCTGCCCCCTGCACACCAGTTACCACCATGTCTACTCACTGTAACTCTTGTTGTTGGCTGTATTCCTCAAGTTTCTTATCTTGGTAGGCCAGAACCTACACAACTTCCCCTGGACTTAGCTGGAGTACTGTGTATTACAGTTCATTTTCCCAGAAAGGAAATATCTTGACAGACATATTTATATAAAACAGAAAGCTTTTCTTCTAAAAAAAAAAAAAATCCTCTTTGACTTCAAATATTTTTTAAAATGTTGCTCTCTCTTTAAGCAATTAATATAATAATTGCTCTTCAAGTCTCTTTGGCTTCGAGGTGGACTCAGTTCTGGTCTCTACTTTTTGGGAAAAGCTCACATTGGCTGTAACAGATTTTTTCATGTGATTATAATTTTTTAATAGGTAAAAATAAGCTCCTGCTGCTTGTAGTAGAACTCATGCTGTTGTCCTCAGGACAAGCATTAAATCCTGTCACAGCTACTCACATGTATTTAAAAAGGTTTTGTGCTGAATATGATTACTGGTCACTAGAAGTATTTCAGGATACTAAACCCTTCATTTTCTCTCTTTCTTCTTTTTTTCTTCCTTTTTTTAAAAAAGAAAAATAGGGCACATCTCCCTCTCCTTCCCAGTTCCCCATAGCAGGGTAACGGTTGCTATTTGTGCAAACCATTAAACTCCTAGAAAATGTCAGAAGCTATTATCACAGGTCCATTATGAGTGTCTTGGTAATGGCTAACACTTAAGGGAAATCTCTCCGCCCATCAAGCAGTAATTCCTCCTTATTATTGTAGTGGCATATTTGACCAGCCCGTGGGTCTCATCCAGCAATGAAACTGAGTGCAGTGAACTAGGAGGCACAGAAACCGTAGAAGCATGACTCATTTCAGAACTTGGTATGTCTTTGATATTTAGTTAATCCTTTCACTGCCTCCCTAGCAAAACCAGTGAATTTTCCACTCTGCTGAAGAGAGGCTGGTTGGGAATGAGAAGGAAGGACAGGAACCTCTACTAAACGATAAAGGGTATTTTTTTTTAAAATGTAAAATGAGTGATGCTATTTAAAACACTCCCTGTAAGAAAATTAAATTGTAAAAAATTGTTACCCTAAAAAAATAGATTATACTGTCCCTGAATATGCAGACTCAGATTCTTTAAGAACAGTAGAACCAGGTTATAATAATGAGCCTAAAAAGAAGTCATCCTTTGCATCATAAAAATAAGTGTCTTCCATGTAGAAATAGTTTTATGAAAAACAGGATTAAGGTGTATTACAGAAACAAAATTATTTGCATTTTTATCTTATGCTGAGAGCGCAGTCAGTAGTTTTCTACTGGTTACCTCTGCCTGGGGACTGGGGTAATATCTTGTAGTCTGGGAGATCAATGCTTGAAAATAATGAATCCCAAAAATCAACATATTCCTACAGAGTTGTAGGGCTGGTTGCGAGTACAAAGGTCGATCTAGAGGCCAGATGACCTGCTCCCTTAAAAGACGATCTAGAGGCCAGATGACCTGCTCCCTTAAAGACTCCCAGAAGTGACAAGTAAGGATCGTAAGGCTGTCACACCTCTTCCAAGTGACATTTTGAGAGGTCTGGACAGGAGCTGCCAGGAGGCTCTTGTCTGGCTTCCCTCATCCTTTCTCTTGTTCTGCTCCAGCTGAAGGGCAGTGGCAAGGAAACGCCACCAGTCTGCTTTTTCTGAAATACCCCTGCCTGCACTGGAGCTGAATTGTCCTGAAAGATGGCAAATGCAAAGGATCACTCAGAGATGGCCAAAGCCAAACAGACTGGCTGGGATTTTTTTTCCTCCAAAAGCATTTCCAGACTTCATCGATTTTTCACCTGATGAAATTGTAAACCTCAAACTCCTGCGAGATCTGTATCTGTTTGGTGGACCCTTCTGGCACGATGGTTGCTCGCCCAGTACACCTTTCCCCATCCCAAAGCAGCCAGGAACTTTGTCTGGTGTGACTTACTCTGTTAGATGACACCAGCAAGTCAGCTCCGGTAAGGCAGGACTTGTTTGCAAACCAGGGCCTCTGCTGAATTTACAAAATCACCAGGGTATGAGAGGCATGAAGCTGACACGGCTGCTGCTTCCTCTTTTGCCCAGTTTGAGAGTATAGACAATAACACTGACACTTTTCCCCGTTACTTGCTTGCAGCGTGGAGATGACTTTGCTTCCCCTGCTGCCTCCGCACAGCCTCCTTTTCTCACTGGCTGTCTTGGTCACACGACATAAATACCAACCAGCACTGTGCAAATACTCTGCCTGCTATTGAGAAGTAAGAGTGCCCAGCACTGCACCACATCAGCCCCACGGCCCCCAGACAGCCCAGGATTTACTCTTTTACTTTAACTGAAGTCAATAGTACTGAAGTGTGTGCTTCAAATCAAACATGTGTTTAAGAGCTGTGATTTACCAGTGCTTAAACTAGCGTAATCAACCGGCCAAAACATAGGCTTGAATTCAGGTAGCCAAAAAATGTAATCATGGAGGAAAGGAGACATGAAGTTAACAGTTAGGAACACTGAAAATTAAGACACATGGTTTCTTTTCTTAAAACACATCTGCATACTGCTTTTATAGCAAGGATTTGGAAACAAAAGCTATGCGCAAAAGGAGCAGCTGTTTTATCATGGTGATGTTTCCCATTTGAAGAGAATGAGATTCTTTCCATATCACATGAAACATTTCAGGACTGCTGTTAACTTCACGCATAAAGCACCCCCTTGCAATCGTTCCTGACAAGCACCGTGCCCAGAGAGAACGTGTTTTTACCACCTCATGACGCAGGGAAACCAAACGCAGTTATGACCGGTTTAGGTTTTGAGAAAATGAGGAGACTCAGGCTTAACATGTGCTGAACAGTCATGAAGCTTGTTTTAATAGATGCCAGCAGCTATATACAAGTAATTTTTTGATGCTGGTTAAGTGGTTTCTTGACAGAAGTTTGTCTGCAAGAGAAGTAGCTGGAGTGGAGAAGAAAGTTTATTTTCCAAAAATAAAAGCTAGATTTTTCCCAGGACTTATTCTAGTCTTCCCATATCCAGCTAACGTGTTTCAATAGTGTCATTTAATATCTGTTTTCATCTGAATGTCTCTGCAGCTTACAAAACTGTTAAATGTTTTAAGCTTTTCGCCAAACCCTGTGTGCCTGGAAGCGTTCCCACTTCCATCTAGTCTAATGAAAGCTGTTACCTCTTGTTACTGATCTTCCTTTCTCATACACTTAGGCCATCACACTACAAAAACACCACTGCAAATTGCACAGCTAAAGAGACCTTACATGCGTTTTCAACTGCAAGTTGTACACAGAAAAAAAAATGGTATTTCAGGGAAGGATTTTTCTTGTGAAAAACAGATCCTAAGGGCTAGCATCAGGTCTGATTGGCCAGATCTACTACAACCCACTGGCTGAATTGTATTCTACATCTCCCAAAGAATAATTTGAATATCCATGTAATAGTGGATTTATGAGCCCTGTACCTTGGCTCCATTGCTGCAGTGCATTGCCACTCAAATGGCTGTATTTATAATAACATATATAGCATATGTAACATAATGGCAGTTCAGGTCAGAAGTACACCTCTGAAGCAAATTTTCCAGTCAGTGCCCCTTGCAATGCCACATTCCTCATTCCAGGGCAGGCTTGGAGTGCACCAACATCATTCCTTTTGGAGGACGACATCACATGCCATCACACCAGGAGATTTTTTTGCAGCAAGCAATGGGCAAGTCCACAGGGCCAAGCTGCTGTCAAATAAAAGCCCTCAAAATGCTCCAGTGGTGGGCACCACCTCCTCAGCACCAGTTGTTTTGCTCTTAAGCCCTGCCTGGGGCAGGGTAGCACTGTCTGGTGCAGGGGCCCCAGCGTGAGGCTGAGACCCACTGCGCAGGCGGCTGCAGGCTGCCAAGACCGCCCCAGCTGCCTCCCTGCCTCCTGCCAGGCTGTGCCATGGGGTTGGCCAGCACCATGGAAGGGAATTGGTATCCAGCTCGCAAGCTCTTGCAGGTGCCCTTGTCATCTGTGGGAGCTTTAACTTGGCAGCTGCCCACAAGAGGGATTTTCCACATCACAAAGCTAGGTGAGCTTTTGTTGCTTTTACGTATTTGCCTGATGTTTGAAAAGAGCTGTTCTTCCTTCTGCTGGATCTTGTTACAGTCGTGAGCTCAACTCCTGGCAGTATTAGTCACACCAGTTGTCCTCCCAGAGGCACGCAATGTGGGAGCTGTTTTGCAAGAGCTATGGGCTGAGCCTTTCAATAGCCGTTTGTTTAAATATTTAACCCTTTATTTAACACTGATTTATTATTTCCTCCTTGGAAAGAAATAAATTTTTTAGCCTAGGAAAAGACGATGATTCTTGAGCAGTAGAAGTGAGCTGCCACACCAGCAGGAAAGCCAGGCATAACTGCATGACCCTTCTGCTAAGGTCCCAGATGCAGACATGACCAGGAAAACCACAGTGTGCCACTGCATTTGCCAGAAAATCATCTACTCGCCAGGGAAGCATTTCTCACTGCTCCAGGACACCACAGGGAGTGGAGATGGTCTTGCCAGGAGCTCAACATCACTCACAGTAGGGATGACACCCAGTAAGGCATATTTTATTCCCCAGGCTTTTTGTACTTACACGTAACATCCTATGCTCATTATGTCCTTGGTGACTTCTTCAGTCATAACATCAAATTTCAAATCTCACTGTAGATGGGATGTGCTTTCAACATGAGTGCCAGTGGAAAAACTTATTTATTGGCAGAAGGGAGTTTATAAACATGTTATGACATTCTTCTTCATCTGATTTATGCTGAGGTATCCCAGACACTTGAAGGCAGAAGTAAACTAGGATGCGCACATACATTTCGTCTGCCAGTAGTGCCCATAGTTCACAGGGGCATGAATAAATAAACATTCCTAGATAAGAAGTGGAAAATTCTTCCCTCTATCTGAAGTAATTTAAAGTGCTCCTTTTATGCTATGCTCCCAGCTTTCCTTATCATTTGATAGTGTTAGCATTGTTGTAGTGCTGGTGATTTAAAGAGAAGAGAAAAAATTTTAATTCTGCATTTCTTCTCTCCTGTAATCTTTCAACATAGTACTCTGGGTTAAGAGACAAAGTTAGTGGGATTTACAGACTGGCTTACTGGTACCACAGCGAGAAACCAATTTAGGTTAGGTTAGGTTAGGTTAGGTTAGGTTAGGCTAAGCTAGGTTAGGTTAGGCTAAGCTAGGTTAGGCTAGGCAAGGCTGGATGAGGAGCAGGGCAAATGGAGTGGAGATATTTGGGGTTAGAAACTCCTTTCTCGGGAAGTGCAGTGTTGTTCCTGCTTAGCGCTACATACAGTGACGTCGTGGGGTGGGGGAAGAGGAAAGAGGAGGGGTGATCTCCAAACAAACAGCTGTTGCAGCTGTAGAGAGAAAAAAGGAGAAAGATCAGGAGCAGCAGCAGCAATCCGACTCCTGCAACAGGTAATATCTCTTGAGCTCAGGTGACCTAGACTGCTCAAATGAGAAAAGGAAGGGAAAAAAAAAGAAAGTGGGGTGGGATGTGCCTGTGAGAGAAAAGTACATCTTTTGTACTGGTTCTCAGCAGCTTTCTTCTTCCTGAGCTATAGCGCTTGCAGCTTGTCTCAGGGGTGGGAGGGGGAAGGGGTGGAAGTTCAGACCAATATCACTTAAAAGGAAACTGTGTCAGCAGAGGGGCTTTTCTAGCAGACCTTTCCTGCAGAGAAAAAAAAAAAAAAGGGAACATCGCGCTCTAGTTTCAGCGCGAGGGTTGCTTCCTCATGTGCGGCCAGCCAGTATGGGTGCATGGGAAGGCAGCAGAGTGTGATAGCTCTGAAGGCAAGGAAGCACTCAGTTCATGCAGGCCTGTGTGGGACCCCCCCCGAGAGGAACCTGCGTGTGGCCTTCATCCTGGCATCTCGCAAGGGACACCTAGCTGGGCCAAGGGCTGCCCCGAGCTGGGTGCCGCTGCTGTGCTACCTGTCACCTTAGCTCAAGGGGCTGGGACATGGTCCTGACCCCCCTTCAGACACTGAGGGCACCTACCTCTGTACTTACCTCAGATGATATCTACCAGAGAGACACTGAAGACCTTCATGCTAAAAATAATAAAATGCAACAATTATACTTATGTGATTTTTCTGCCTGTGGAAATATGTCAGGCTTTGCAAGCTAAAACTATATCACTGGTAAAATCTCTGTTGGTGAATAAAAGGGAAAAGTGGATGTTTGGGACCACGCTGCTGTTTGTGCTAGTTCTGAGTGGTCTTATGTTTCATCTAGTTTCCTAGGTTTTGAGCCCAGAGAGAAAGCAGACAAAGTTTTCTGCTAAGCAAGGTTGATCCTAAATATGATAAGTGCATCCCTAGCATTTCAATGTATTTGGTATAAAATCAGCCGGGAACTGGCAAGCCCATGCCCGTTTCTTTCTCCTGTCATCAATGCAGGCAGAGTACTGAAATGTGCAGTGTTCCCCCAATGCCTTCAAAGGAAAGGAACTTGAAAGTGTTAAAGCACATCACACTCTAAGGAATAAATGCAGCAGCAAGTCCATTTTACAAACTGGGCACCAGGGAGGCTAAGTGAGCTTTGTAAGGTCAGCCAGCAAGTCTGGCACAGGGTCAGGAACTGAACAGCTACCTTGTGGATTGCTAGTCAGTGTTTTGTCTGCGAGGGTGCTGCAGAAGCAGGCTCTGCAAGCTAGACGTGGAATGATGCCTGCTCTGAACCGAGGGGAACAGGAAATCTAATTAAAGCCTGTCTAATTAAAGCCTGTCTTTTCTGCCAGTGATCTTTCAAATAGAAGCAGATGGCTGAATTTTGTGTTGTGACACAGAACTGTCAGGACAGTGAAACAGGTATCCTCAGTCTGCTTCTGGTTCTCTAGGTAGAGAGATCAGCCTTTGGATGAGAAAGACCTTAGAGGACAATTGCATTTCAGTTTCCTTTGATTACACTGAAATCACCTTTTATTCTGTCAAAAACTTCTGTTTGGTCTTAGGTACCTTTTGTGCGGGGATTAACACAGTAGGATGAAAACCCATTTTCAGATCAGGGCTGTTCTTTCACACAGTGGAGGGCATCACCCAGTGAGAGAGCTGTGCTGCTCACAGCTCTGGGGCCGGGATCAGTCCTCCAGGTAACGCTGGCTCGCTGCCTGACAGCACATCTCTGCACTTCACTGGGAATATGGGGCCCTCCGTAAATGCCAACAGTGTGTATACATTTCAGTAGTCGCCAGTACATTTTAAAGATGACGCCTTCTAACATGCAATGGCTGCCATATTGCCAAAACACTAATGTGAAGCTGAGTTTGCAAATGTCCTCTTGGTTACACCCTGTTTAGCCAAGATTAAGCAGCTTAAGAATTGTAAAGACAACAATTTTCTAGCCAGCCAATGGAGGAAGAGTTCAGAAAATAAGCCCAAATCAGTGAAAGACAAGTTATGAGGATAGGAGACAGATGTAGCAAACTAAACTTCAGAAGAAGAGAGAAACCATGTGCTCAGCTTGCATCCCATGAAGAGCCCACACAGCAATATCAGACCAAAGAGACTGGTGGAGGTGCTGACTGGAAAGCCTCAAGATTTTTATAACTATTCCTGTAATTTTCATACCCATTACAGTACTGACTATCCATTCAGTAATAAGGCTGTTTCTTAAATCAGAACAATGTTCTTAATTTTTTGCCTTTTTGTAATGTAGAGTGTCCCATCTTTTTTTCTTACCACAAGAGAGAACAAAGTGTCATTCAGTAAAAAGCAGATGGGATTTTGGGTCAATATTTATACCACTCACTGGACTTTAGTCCAATTCAGTTGTATCATGCTATTGCCAAAGGAATGTTTATGGAATACATTCCTTTGTCTGGGTCCTCATATGTCTTATCTTCATAGTATCTAAGGGCCCTAATGTCGCTTGGGTGGTAAATTATGCCAACAAATCTTTCTGTGCTTATAGAAGTGATGATATGAATAGCAGCCATCCTGCATAACAGGAAGAGAGGAAGAAAGGCATTTTCTATGACTTCCCTAGGATACACTTAGATTAAAAATTTAGAAGATGATTGGTTTATCTAGATCAATTTACGGAAGGGTGTATTGTTATTTATGGTCTTGGTCCAATGCTGGGAATTAAGTATGGGAATTAAGTATATGCATTTATCATATTCACATAGTTCTAAACACAGAAATTCACTGTGCTTGTTAATGTTCAGATACAAATGAAATAAAGTTTGATGGCAGAGACATACCACATGAACAAACTGGATCAAGGGGCAACTTAAAGAGACCTTACTACTTATTTGGGCAGGAAATTAATTGGTCAAACACAGGAGATAAATTTTAGTACAAAAATAACAAATTCATTTCCCAAAAAGGTGGTCAGTCCTTTTCATAGCTGGAGGACAGGCAAGCCTCTCTCTCTGGAATAAGAAAATACATTTATGGGAAAGGAAATTAAGTATCTCCAGAGCCTATGAAGTTTTGCAAAGTTAGGATAGCTACAAAAGTTAGTCTGCTCCAACAGGAGAAGATTCACTTTGTTAAATGCAACTTGAAACACAGGCTGTGCAGAAAGAGAAGGACACTAATTTAATGTTTATCTGGAAAACCTGTAGAGCAAGCTGGTTAAAAAAGGGAAAGACAGATATCCTTAAGACTGCATCAAATAAAAGCACATTGGAATGTGGCTTTCTTTTCCATTTCTTCACTTACATTTTTATAAATACTTACAACTATGCTGTCTGCTGGAGACACTGCAAATTATTCGCATCGTACTTTAAGCTGTCTTGAGCACATGCTAGAAGCATGTCTTCTGGGAAGAACAGGATAAACCTCACCCAGATGCAGAAATCCAGAGGCTGGTGTCTACAGTAGTCGAAGACCCTCAGCAGGGCTGTGCTGGCTGTGACCCCAGCAGTCCCTTGAGTCTGGTCACACAGACAAGGCAGAGCCAAGCCAAGGGGTTCAGGCTTGAATCCAGCACTCAGTGGAGTGTCTTTGTTTAGTTAGTTTTTCCTCTGGAGGCACAAATTTCAGTGTATGGCCACAGATCACCCTAATCACTGGTGGAAACTCAGAAAATTTTTCTGGGCATATCCTAGGTAGAGATCTGTATACATTTCAGCTGTTTTCCTTTGATTTCCTAACATGTCCAAAGAGGGTGCAATTTCTGCAGGTCAGAAAGCTTGAATGTTGTAGTAAGTCATACCGTTTGCCTTATCATTTTCACCTCCACAGCTTTACCATGAACACCTACCTCTTTGTGTATGACTTAATGCAATTCTGCGGACATTCCTGGATATTTACAAATATGATCATCAGGTTCATGTCATTTGGAAAAGGTAGGATTCCTTCTATGTTTTCCTTAAACATTTTAAGAGTCAGTGACACACGGAAACATCAAATTAGAGATAAAGTTAGGATTCTGAATAGGTGTATGTCCAATAGCAGGGGCTGTAATTTCAATTAGAAAAACATTGTTTCTTCCATTAAAAAGGATGAACAAATTACTGGTACCTATGTTCTGTCTGTATCACATCAGGAATGAAGCTCTTGTTTTGCTAATGAGCTTTAATATTCAGCAGCATGCTAGTAACATTTGACTTAGACCTAAATGTGACTAGGTCCAGTCATTATGGACAATATTAATCTTATTGAAGCCACTATGAGGGAATATCTTTGCGGTTATTGCACATGAGACTCTATCTCCAAAAACATTACAACGTATTTCTCTTTCTGTTGCCTGGGGTTAAGGCACAAAAATAGACAACTAGTGACTGGAAACTGAAAATTATTTATAATGGTGGACAGCTGTAGGCACATAAAATACCTACTTTGTGGTCTGTTTGTTTTAGTAAGTGCCATGGGTACAGATACAGGCAGGAACTCAATATCTCATGTTTAGACATTCCTCATACATTTCCTCAACATTTCCTAATATTCAGAAATATCCTAAAGTGATATCTCTAAACCAACACATCCTGCACAGTGTTTGCCAAGACGTCAAGTATAGGGGATCCCATTCTTTTCCCAGCTTCCTGGCTCTGTGTCAGAGCCACGCACACAGAGTAGACTGCCTCCTCCCCTCCCCGAAGCTTTGCTTCTACTATCCAAAAGTTTGGTACTGTGTGAACTTTATTTCTTGTCATCTCCAGTGGTGATAGGGCAGGAAGAAACCCAGTAGTTGGTCCAGACTTTTGCTATACAACCACCCACTAATTTTCCTGTTCACTTTGTAGATTCGTTGGCCGACACATTTTACTCCATAGGACTTGTAATGCGCCTTTGCCAGTTGTTATCTACATTGGAGATCCTACACATCCTCATTGGCATTGATAAAAGCCGTCTCTTCCCCAGGTTTTTGCAGGTAAGACTATTTCTCAAGACCCTCCTTCCATGACCTACACACTTCAGCCATGGCTGCCCCTGGGGACATGCCCAGGCTGAACTACCCTGAATTGTACACCAGCACCCTTCCTCAGGGAGCTTGGTCTGCTAATGGTTTGCTAACTGCAGGAATTGAGCCCTCAGAACTGGGTTGGGAAAGAGCTGCTCTCAACTTTTTTCTTTTTGAGTGAATCTGAATAGTGAGTGCCCCACGCCCAGCCCACAACAGCAGGGAGCTAGAAGATGTCCAGAGAAGTGGCCACCTGCAGAAATGGGGCAGCTCCCATTTCTAGGGCACCATAGATGGCTGAGGATACTACCTCCCCAGCCAACTTGTTTACAGCCAGAAGACAACATTTCAGAGCCTAAGTTTCAGTAGCTAATTATTTTCCATGCCATTTCCTCACTAAGTGCATATTTATTTTGTAGACAAGCACGAAACAAGATTTTGTGGGGTAGCAAAGTGATGGCAGTGAGAAAACCACCAGCACATCAAGCCTCCTGAAACAGGGTTTGCTGGCGGTCATGCAGTGTGGAAGGAAAAGAATTGATTGAGAAAGAGAAATTAAGGGACTGAAGAAGAATTAACGCTGGGATGGGCAAAAGAGGAGAATTGTCATATTCTTGCTGTAAGGGTCTCTGCCCTCTCAAACCCAGACACGGGCAAATTGTGACAACATCCAGAGATTCTGACACTGTTAAGGGGTTTATAGGGCATATGTTCAGCTGTAGGCAGAAAACCAGCCAAAAGATCACATGCTATAGCAGAAAAAAAGATGATTCTCTGACTTTTTTGTTACCACACTCTTGTTTTCTGTTGGGAGTTAATCTCAGGTTTTGGTATTTTTCTTAATGCACTGGAAAAAGTAAAAATGTTGACTGGAGTTTGTCTTCAAACCTTTCCAATCCTTAGTATTTGAATAATGGTGAAACTAGTATTGCTCTCAGCAGTCAGAAGGTAGAAGACTAAGAGTAGTTAGTTATGTTTTTAGTTTTCTGGATAGCCCATTTTTGTCAAATGACATATTGCATGGGTGAAGATGTTCCTCTTTTTAAATCTCCATTAGAAATTTATTGACTAATACAGATCTCTGTTCTTTATGCTGCTCACTAAGTATGGCAGCAAATTTGTCAAAATGCAATTAACTGTTTTTCCCTGCCTAAATCTACATGCCTTTACACTAATCTAGGAAAAAAAAAAAAGTATCCTATCTAATGTGTCCTGTAACAAATCTCATGTCATCTCTTGGAGAGAAGAGCAGCCTGCTAATGCTAATAGTAATTAAAGCAAGGCTTGTCCTGGCAGAGTTCACACGTTCTCCAGCCCTGACATAGTGCATTCATTTCCTACCCAGCTGTACAGAAGCAGAGATCAGGGAAACCTGCACAAACACTGCTCTGTGTCACCACAACAGACACTAGGTATGAAATGGATATTCTGAGCAAGAAAACTGTGACTGTTCTTGGGCAGTGCGATTACTGCAGTGCTCTCCAGGGCAGCATGGCGAAGGTGGGTCAGGGAATGGTACAGCACTGTGACTCCAAACATTTGCCTCACAACAAAGGTAGCTTTGGATCCTTACTTTGTTCTTTCCCAAGTGTTCTCTCATCGCAAACACAACTCTCTTGCCTTGATGTTAGCAGTAGTTTCATGCTGCCCAAGCAAGGTGTACAAGCTCTTTGGTGTAGACCCTGCTTTCAGTTGGTTTGCCCTGTTTTTGGTGTGAGAGTGCAGGTTAAGCAGTTGTATGCCAACAGTGCTCCCATGTGCCTTGTCACACTTTCCTCCCTGCCTCTTAGGAAAAAAAAAAAAAAGATATATTTTCCACAATGAACTGCGGAAGGACAGTTGAAGATGCTTACCTTACTGCAGCCTGCTGGACTACTGCATATAATCAGGGCACTGGTAAAGCTGCAAGAATTTGATAGTGGCTGCCCTGTTCTGCGTTCCCACCACCTACCTGTTCCGACTCTTAAGCTTAAAACATATCCCTAGATGCACCCCTCAGGCCATGCACACACATGCATAACCACA
This sequence comes from Theristicus caerulescens, assembly GCA_020745775.1. Taxonomy (NCBI): domain Eukaryota; kingdom Metazoa; phylum Chordata; class Aves; order Pelecaniformes; family Threskiornithidae; genus Theristicus; species Theristicus caerulescens. The sequence continues at coordinate 38,795,630 of CM036583.1, read as the reverse complement.
GTGAAGTTCATCTCAGGTGGTCTCTAGGATGAGAGAACAGGTGCTATAGCAATGTCAGGGAAGCACATGGGTGGAGGTGATGCCACCTTGGATAAAACAAGCTGTGAAAGCACCCCTGTGGTGGTTGGTTGTTTTGTAGGCATTATAGCAAGAGACAAGATTTAAGCAGAGTTTGAATGAAGAATTTCTGCCTAATATCCCATTTATTGTGGTTTAGTAGCATCTACAAGGAACACTTTGAGATACACATTACAGACAGTGGAAAAGCAAACTCAGAGGTGTTTTCTGGAAAAACCCACTCAGGATAGTCTCATTGAGGGAAAAAGTCTCAGGCCACCAAGCAACTGAGAAGGATTAGGTAGGCCAAGGCCAAGCCACACCATGAAAGAAAGAGTCCTGTGTGATGGGTGCTCTGGAGGAAGGGAAGACAAGGAAAGGTCACAAAGTTGGTGCAAAGGGATATCTCTCAGGGCATTTGCAGCTTGAATGAATGAGAGGAATACAGGAGAATGTATCACATATCATTGTAGTTGCTAAAACAGAGTATAATGAAATTTAGTAGTCTGGCCAGGGAATAAAGGCTGATGGGACTGGTACTTTAGCAAGGGAGAGAGTAGGAAAGATGTAAGAAAAGACTGGCGTTTTTGTGAAAAAAAACACCAGTTCTTCATCCTGTGCAAACGGATTGGATTTACCAGACCAAAAGCAATGTACTATGGCTTTGTGATAAGAACATTATTTTTAAACTTAATTTAAACATTTAGTAGCACTTTTCTTATTTTTTTTTTTTTTTTAAAACATTCACTAAATCAAAGAGCTATGTAAGGATTTCAGGTACCAAGTATGATACTGCATGGTCACGGTTATTAAAAAGTGGAAGTGAATGTGCTGCCTGCTCCTGCCCTAACCTCAGCTAGTCTAATTTGCTCTGTTTCATTTACTTGCTTCAAATGCCCAGGCTGCCTTGCGGAAATTTATGCCATTCTACAGAACTTGCTGTATCCTGTGAGAGACCAGTGCTGGGAGAGGAAGGAAATTCCAGTTTGATTTTAACACAAAGAACAAGAAGGAATGAAAAATGAAACTGTTGTGTTTATGCTTTGTGAGGTGTCAGCACATACTTCCTTTTTATGAACATGAAAACATAGGACTTCTAGTTTTGCTTTTTTTTTTCTTAAGCAAGAGAATAGCAACAGAGAATATCATATTTTCATTCATGCAAGGACAGATGATTTATAGAAGAAATGAGCTGTGGCTGAGCAGCCGCACATGCTTTTTATATATATATATATATATGTGTGTGTGTATGTAGACACACATATACATATGCATACAGGTATGTGTGTACATTTATGTATGTTTGTGATTCCATGTGTATATATATACAGATGTGTGTGTATAGGGGCATGATATCAACAGACATTTACTGGAATATCCTCTTCTTCAAGTAGCACTCTGCCTTGTCACTTGCTGAAAAGGTCCCCAGCCTCTGACTAACCTCTGCATCTACCTTCGATTTGTGTGCATTATCTAAAGGTATGAGTGTAACGAAAGAAAAGAGCACCATGTCTTGAAGGGAAACAAAGGCAAGCAGGCAGGCAACCTCCTGATTTACACAGAAAAGTGGTAGGATGCCACTGTCTATCCTCATGAGGACATCACAATTGCCCTGAGCAGCCAGGCCCTCCATCCTCTGATGGAGGAAATCTGCTGAGCCCCAGCTAGGTGATACTCACAGCCTCTTGTGCATCTGCTTGTGCCCTGGTGAGAGAAGGAAATCTATAACCTCTTCCACTCCCAGACCATGAGGCTGAATTGTGGGTCTCCATAGCTACTCTGTCTCATTGGCCAGTGCTCATCCTTTTGAAAGTGGGGATGGTAGCTACCTGTCCGCTGCTTATTCTTTTATCTCACTGAAATGGGATCAGCTTCTGATCACTTGGCCTGTGCTGTTTTCTAGCACTTGTCCACCCACCCACCTCTTGAAGAGCAAGTGACTGTTCAGAAAATCTGCCAGCTCTCACATCTAAAAACGTCTACCTTTTCATTATCATGATAAAGCTTTGGTCTCTAGGTGAGAAAATTCCCGTAGCAATTCCCTGAAATATCTCTCATATTAACAATATTGCAGAACTCTCTTTCCACATCCCAGTCTGATTTTAGGGTTGGTAACAAAATGCTCACACCACCAATGCTGCATTCCTTTACACCAAAATGATTTTAACTCAGGTTCTATTTTATTTACGCTCTTCAGCACATACCCCTGTTCAATGCTCACACTGCTTTCACCTTTGTTTTGATTTCCCTCTTGTGATGGTTGTCCCACCATGCTTCTCCTAACTCTGTTGTATCTGGTTTCAGATCCTGCATCAATACTTCCAGTTCCCCAGTTTTCTTGCCAGGTTCCTCAGCATCAGCATATAAACACAGGACTTACTACCTCTTACTCTCTGTTTCCTGGCCCATCTATACAGAAGTCTGTCAACATGTGATCTTCTTAGAAATCAATTCCTCAGTTAGGGACCAATGGGTTCAGTAGCACAAGATGACAGTCAGGGCAGGGTGAGAGGCAGCAAAACCATTTTTATCTGTTGTGGCCCCTCAGTGCTTTTCAAGATGAGGAACCAGATCCCTAGGGGATGAACACACTCTCTTTCTGTATGAAAAATTGCTCTCACGTAATTTTGCTGAATAGTGAAGTGATGGCTGCTTTATCTGACAGATGTGGTTTGCAAAGAAAGTCTGTAGCCAAAAGGTTCCACACAGGAACTGATAAACTTTATGTAGCAAAACTACCACACAAAATTGCTGCGAGGCCAATTTCTTATTTCTTTTAAGGTAGGGGTAAGAGGAAGGGGGAAACTGGTGAAGAATGACTGTGCTTATAAAACCCAACTTGTTAATATGTTTTCATTTCATGACTTTTCACTGATTTGACATCTTAACCCGTAAAATCATTAAACCTAGGGCACCTTATGGAAGAGATGGCAGGGGTATAAAAAAACCCAGTGAAGCTATACTGATACATACCGGCTGAATAAATGCATATTTTCTCGTTCAACACTTTCAAATAAGAGTGTAAATCAGAGTGAACTGGTACCATTCTGGGAGTTTCACAAGCAACTGTTGGCAGTACTGAATATTAGAGATATATTTATTTTACAGGGCAGGGTATGGATACTGATAGGAAACTTGTCCAAGAAAGCTGCAGAAAGACACACTTAATTTCTTTAATACTGCCGAAGTATTTTTTTAAGCTAGAGACACTGCCTGTTTAATCCACTTCTATATCTTTTCATTTGTAAAGGCATACCTTGTGGCTCAGATAAGGTTCAACCACTAGAAAAATGTTATGACATAAATATTATGCCAACAATTCACAAAAATGACAAGCTTAAACCCACTTCTCCTAGCCAGGAATAAGAAAGAAAGAAAAATAAGTCATTCTAATTTTCCTCCTCCTTACTGCAAATCTTATGTGAGAGAGATCCCTTGGGACGCAGCTCTCCAAGCTGTGGAAAGCAGAGTTGGGACTCTGAGATTTGCACTGTTTGCATACTACCCACCCAAGGGCCCTTTGTATCCCATGGCCTCCCACGCAGCCTACAAGCAAGGAAGCTTACCCCCGCCAGCCCACCAGGCACCAGGGTGCCATGGGAGAAGTCCTTGCTCCCACGACCTCACCTGGCTCATTCACAGGTTTCCTGGGCTACAAACCCAAGTCATCCCTGTTGGCAAGCAAACCTCCACCCCTACCATAGCAGATCTATGATGCTGCAGCCCCCAGTTTCCAGTTCCCCGAGCTGAAGGCCAATGGGGCCTTGAACAAAAGCAGGCCAAGAAGTGAAACTTTCACTGGAGCATTTGTGTAAAGAAAATTGGATTCACCTGTGGCCTCCTATTTTGCCAAAATGGCACAGAAATGAGAGCTATAGAAGGTGCTACCTGAATTCACAATTCTTTTTTCTTTTCAGATCACTGAGAGAATAATTGTTTTATTTGTCGTGATCAACAGTCAGGAAGAAGTTCAAGGGAAATATGTCGTGTGTGTTTTATTTTTCCTTTGGAATTTATTAGATGTGGTCAGGTAAGGAGTCAACGGCGAAACCATGAGGGGAAAATGGGTCATTCTTGCAAGCAGAAACCCACCCCCACTGTGCTGCAGGCTCATTTCATTATTTTGAAATTAGTAGAAAAGCATATTATCCTTTTTAAATAGAAGCTTGGACCTTATAAGCTACTTACCGATTTTTACAAAAATCCGCATAGCTGAGAGACAGAGTGACTTACAGAAGTAAATCATTGCATTAACATTTGTAGTTCAAAGGATTTGACAGTTTTAACAAAAATTTAGAAGGAAATCACAACTACCTCCTGGGGAACAGCAATTTCCCAAACTGATTTACAATCCTAATGCTTTAATTTTTTTTTTTTTTTTTAACATCTCACTTCGATCCAAGATTGACAGCACAGTAAGGCAACACTGGCAGAACTTCTTACTAAGATGGGAAGACTGTTCTGGGTTAATTGCACTGTGCTTTCCAAAAGGCCAAGAGCTCCTGCTCTAGAGACTGAGAATTTTGGTGTAGTAAGGCATATATCACACCGCAGGGACAATGCACATGAAACAAAATGGACAGGAATACAATTCAGGATTTTTATTGCAAAAATTTTGTATGGGGGAAGGTTACCAGTACCTCCCTGTGGTAAAAGTATAACGGTGAAAATTCCACATTACTGACTTCTGCATTGATATTTGAAGTCAGTAACATTTCTTAAATGTAACTTAAGCCTCTATGGACCTCAGTTTATAGACTTAAGAGTAGGGAAGACATATGGAATTAAGAAGCATTTTAACAAGACAGCCCTCATGGCAACCTCTGTATGGGAGCAAAATTCTTTTCTTTATCTTTTTTCTTTCTGCTAAAATAGCTTTCTGCTATTTTAAATATAGATTTAGGGAGCAAAGGATATATATGTAATAAGAAAGATCTGGAAAAAGAAAGTGTCGGGTAGGATTGATAAGAAAGATTTTAAGTCAGCTTCAGAGTATTTGTACTACCTGTGTTAATAAACTACTACTTGTATTAATTATTTGGATTATTGCTCCATCCATTTCTTTTTGAAGTTTGTAAAGCTAAAATAGTAGAACCTAAACTCAAATGAAAGGGTTCTGTGCAGCTGGAGAGAGGCCAAAAGCATAAACAATATCGACTGTAAAGTCCTGACAGTGCATAACAGTCCTATCAATGCATCATTGTTTTCTGTCATTGCTAAAAACCACAGTCCAGCATCATAGAAGTAACAGTGGCTGTTTAATAGGCAAGATACTGTGGTCTATAGCAGCAAATGACCAATTCAAATAATAACACATAGTACAACTCATACAGAATTAGAATTCTTACCTGATTTATTTTACAGCATCTGTGCTGTGTCCTAGCACCTCAAAGAAGAAGCCATGTCTAAAAGTGTACAGGAATCTATCCCATCCCTTAGCCAACTAGTCTTGAAGTATTACAAATTCTTCCACATAGTTCTTCAGGGACATAAATATCGTCTGCATTATAGTTAATGATATACTGAGAGCAAATTCTGCAAGGTTTTCTATATCTCATCTTTCCTACTTATACCATAAACAGCCCCAAGAAGGTGTGTAGACAGAGAGGAGCTGTTTCCTTTTTGTACTGGGTTATTATGCCTTAAAAGCAATAACATTAAAAAAATGGAGACAATCCTGAGGTTGCAGAGGGCAAACTTGAGAGAAGATGGTACATTTATAGCCTATCAAACTCTTCTACAGCCCAGGAATGATGCAAAATTAGTCAAATGAATTAATAAGGGAATACAGAAAGTTTGTTTAATGCTGGTTCCATGTGTCAGAAACAGTCCTGGCTAACAGTGGCTTAAAAATCCTTATTTTCCTATCTCTAGCAAGACCACAGGGCAAAAAGACTTTCAGCTGACCAAAAATGCTATCAGACCTATTTCTCTCATGTTTGGAAAGCTGCTGTACCACTTGTAGATCAAACTAGCTAGGATTAGCTCACCTTTGGTGACTGAAGTCCTAGACATTCTGGTCTCCCAGGGAGCTACAGTAACAGTCACAGTAAGAATAAAACACTGCAATACATTGGAGTGCAACTGCTTTTTTTTGCATCTATTACCCCTTCTGATGTCCAGGGGAGGGGCAGCCATACTACAGAAGATTAAGTACCTGTGATTACCTTGCTGTTTAGCCTCCTCCAGCAGTGCTTTAGCTAGTTCAGCAATCATAAATCAGCATTTCCTCACTCCCAAGCAACAGCTATATTGTGCCTGCCCCTCTCAGTTGTAACATCACTATCTGAAATAATTTTCTGATGGACCAATATAAAATGGCACTGGTTTCTGGTAGAGCCTTTGGGCTGGAGGGCTGTATTGCTGTCTGCCTGCTCTAGAGTAGCACCACAACAACCCTTCTGACAACCCTTCTGAAACCATGAACCACCTACTTTCAGACATCAGTTAGAGCCTGTACAAAAGTGTGGCAGTATTGCTGAAATTTTCTCACATAGGCAGCTCCAAGCTCTCCTGCAATTCCCTTGGATTTTTCAATAATATATCTTAATTGTAAAGACATGATAATTCCCTCTGAGCTCATCTGCTGTTCCTCTTGCTGCAGGTACACTTACAACATGTTAGCAAGGATGGGAATATACTACCTACCACTGACATGGCTCAACTTCTCACTGTGCATCCCGCTCTATCCCCTTTCAGTTCTGGCTAAAGGTAAGCAGATGGGAAAGGTACCAACGACTTGCTTCCTTAATCTTCAATAAAATTTGATCAGTTCAATTGTAATTTATGTTTAAGATTTTTTTTTTTTTGTGTTGCCAAAGTGGTCATAAATGTTTATGTTCTCATATTAACCTGTATGTCACCTATCTTCCTCTTTTCTGTACTTTTTTCCTCAATAGGGGCTCTCTGGGGTTTCTGTGTCTGTTTTGTTTTGTTTTTTAATAGTATGGGAAAATATTCATTTTTCTGGGTAAAGCAGGAAAATACCCCCTCACACAGGTGGACACATGGATTCCCCCATTCCAGACTGACCACAGCAGACAGCAAGGCTCAAAGCTGCCTTCTCCCCCACTGAGGCTGGCCTTACTGGCTCAGGCCATACTTGGCAGCTTATCACACTTACACCAGGAAATGCGCCCACTGAGATCATACTGAAAACCGTGCAACTACAGGAGTGACAGGACTTGTTATTGAATAGGAAATACTTGCTAATTCTAGTATTGAGAGCAATTAGCACCTCAGACCTACAAAACTGAACTCAAGGAGAAAACAACATGCATATGCATATGAATGACATGGTAAATTTAGCATATCATATATCTATCTGTGTCCTAAAGGTAACTGACTTTTACATGAAACTTTGTGATGATCTTCCACCTCCTTTTGACTAAAGATTTACCATGTTATTTTACAGCATTTGCAATTTGTGTATCACTGCCTTATTTTGAATCCTTTGGCACGTACTCCATCAAGCTACCATTTCCATTTGCCTTCTCAATCTACTTCCCCTATGTTCTGAAAATGTACCTGCTAGTGCTGTTTATAGGTAAGTATCTCGTCTTCCAGAAAGCTGGGTCTCAATACAACTGGAATGCCTATGGCAACAAAAAATCAAATCAGTATAGCTCCTTCCACAAACTCTCTCTGCCACATCTCCTGCGCACCACTGCAGGGAAGTTCATCACCAGCTGTTTTGATTTCTGATGTCTTTCATTATGAATGATTGAATTTGGAAGAGACACTGTGTGTGTGAGGCATAAAAATACAAAACAAAAATATAAAAATTGCTTCAATGATCCTGGCCTTACAGCTACTTACTGAAGTTTGCTTTTTTTTTTTTAAAAAAAAAAAAAAAAATCAATTCCCATTTGATCATACTCTCATTCTCTGCAATTCCTCCTCGCTCATTCTTCCTAGCTGGTATGAGAAGTTATATCTAAATTAAGTCTTTTACAGCTTGATTATCCAAAGGGATGAAAAAAGACCCCACCCCAAAACCTGCGAACTCTCTATTTAGACCCCTTCTCAACAAAAATATGTTTGAAAAATTTGAACTGAATTTGGCTCCATTACAGCCAAGTCTTCATTCTGTTGTTGGCTTTAACACTAATTTGAAGGATCTCATCTTTGTGATGCAGTGTTCTGTTCCTAACTTCGTGGAAAGAACTGTGCCAGGTTGCCAGATGAAGGCTCATACTGTTCTTTCTAAATTAATTGAAGATACTTTGGACTTTACTCCCTTGTTCTTACACCATTTTGTGTTTTGATTCAGGTATGTGCTTTATCATCCAGAACCTCTTCTCCGAAAGGAAGGCACACCTAGGGACAGGCAACATCAAAAAGAAAAGAAGCTAAGTTGATGTTTTGTTTGGAAATAAGAAATACATTCCCCGTGGGCTGCTGCATATCATAGGTTAAAAAGAAATTAGACAAAGATTTTCAATGCAAAACTCCTGTTTGCATGCACATTATCTGGCTCTGTAGAATTTTCAGAAAAGGCAGGTCTCTTTAATGCACCTCAGAAACAGAGCAGCTCAAAATAACTAGTTACTTTTGAAAGCTTTGACTTCAAATGGCAGGAGTTTTAAAAATGAATATGTTTTTTCTAACATATATTAGAGAACTCTGAAAAAAATTGAAGATTTTCACACTAACAACCCTTATTTTGGTGTTAATTGTTGCCTCATTAGCAACAGATATTCTGTAATGACAATACCATTTAATCTAGAAGATTATTTTACATTAGGCCAACATGTATCTGCCTCATATATATAAAAATGTTAAATTACCTACAACTGGAATCTCTCAAGGAGCAGAAGCTGGAAACTTTGCAACCTATGAGATTCACATGCTGATTAGCCCCAGGCATTTGCAAAGGATACTTCACGTTCTGTCCCAACCTTCACTTCTCCAAACAAGGTTCCAGGAAGTGCAGCTCAACCATAAAGGCAAGTGATCAGGTACTTGTCTACTATATATTCAAGGAGATATTTAAGGGTTAGAAGTAAAAACTTACAATCATATGTGTGGCAGACATTAAGAATCTCTTTCTCCACAATGATTTTCCTCCATGCTGAACAGCAGGCAGATATGCAAAAGAAGTGTGATGTAGTCAGGCCAAAATATATGTTGTTCTTTAAAGAGAAGTGAATGACTATCAAAAGCCACGTGCAAAATTCTAGCCATTTTACTCAAGTGCATTGCTCCTCATACTTCTGTAGGACTATCTGTGAGAATGCAACTAGAACATAGTCTCTTCAAAAGTTGAGAATGAAGAATATGGACAGCAACCCAGTGGACTGTGCAGACAAGAATGGAAAAATAACTGCTTAGAGGCTGGCAGGGGCTTTTCTGATATTTCATCATATTATCATCCATTTCAATTCAAGCAGGTGGGGGAGAAAAGTGAGGTTATTTTTTTGAGCTTGATTGACAACTAGGGGGAGGGAGGAAAGATGAATAGTTGGAGGGAAGATAATATTTAAAGAGAAAATGAACACTATCACAATATGAAGAGGCTTTTGCCTAAGCCATGCAGCTGAAGAGCGTGTATAAAGAAAGAGTGAAGGTGGCCTTGATGAACTCAGTTGTTATTAAAGGTCACCTACTATCATTTTTATTTATTTAATATATGTGGCAGACAATGCCAGCAGACTATTGTGACCACTGGAGTATTTGCAAACCATAAGCAACAAGGTCACAGTATAGGGTCAACCCTGGTTGTTTTTTTTTTTTTTTTTTTTTCTGAAAGCACCGCAAACAGAGGTAGGAATTTGGAACTTACTAGAGAAACAGAAGTTCTTCCACTTTGGACTTCTGTATGACCCAAGTGTGGACAATGTGAAGAAACGTATAGAGCAGCTGAATAGGATGACAACTTTGAAGAGAGCCAGAATAAGAACACATCAAACCACTATGTAACATACTACAGGTGAAACATGGACATTTTTCCCCTTGCAAATCCAATCTAATGTGCTTGTCATCGAACTGCCTGGAATTAACATACCCTGTAGGAGGAAACATGACATATGATATTGTATTGGGTCTATGTGGCAAGGCTTTGGGGAAGTGGGGAAGCTGCAGGGACAGCCTCTGTGAAAAGAAGCCATGGGCTTCTCCCATGCCAGACACAGCTGGTTCCAGCCAGCTCTGAAACAGAGCCACCATGGGACACTGCTGAGCCAAACAGCAAAGCTGATGATGCCTCTTTGAAAACATATTTAAGAAAAGGTAAAAAACGCTATGCAGCAGCTGTGAGACAGAAGAAAAATGTGAGAAACAGCTCTGCAGACACCAAGGTCAGTGGGGAAGGAGAGGAGGAGGTGCTCCAGACACTGCAGCAGATTCCCCTGTGACCCATGGAGAAGACCATGGTAGAGCAGGCTGTCCCTCTGCAGCCCATGGAGGACCACAGCAGACAAGATATCCACACTGCAGCCTGTAGAAGACCCCACGCTGCAGCAGGTGGATGTGCCCTGAAGGAAGCCCAGCCCATGGAGAGCCCACACAGGAGCAAGTTCCTGGCAGGAACTGTGGCCGATGAGGGACCCACACTGGAGCAGCCTTTTCCAGGTGGCCTGTACCCCATGGAAAGGAGTCATGCTACAGCAGTTCTTGAAGAGCTGCAGCCTGTGAGAAGGAACCACGTTGGAGCAGTTCATGAAGGACTGTAGCCCATGGGAGGGACCCCATGCTGGAGCAGGGGAACACTGTGAAGAGGAACAAGCAGCAGAGATGAAGGTTTATGAACTGACTGCAACCCCCATTCCCTACCCACCCTGCACGGCTTGGGGAGGGAGGAGGTAGAAGAGTCAGGAATGAAGGAGTAAAGTTGAGCCTAGGAAGAAGGGAAAGTGTTTTTAGTTTTGTTTTTGTTTCTTACCATCCTACTCTATTCTTAATTGGCAATAAATTACTCTTCCCCAAGTCAAGTCTGGTTTTGTTACAGTAAATGGTAAATGATCTCCCTGTCTTTATTTTGACCCATGAGCCTTCTGATCCTATTTTCTCCCTGTCCCATTGAGGAGGCAGAGTGAGAGGCTCAGCTGAATGGGCATCTGGCAACCAGCCAAGGTCAAACCTACCACAGATATTCATATTAAGTCCTGTTTATTGGTTTATGTTAAAAAAAAAAAAATCCGGATGTGATGCTCTCCCTTTGTATTGATTCTTACACCTGGCTAAAACACTGGAATAGGAGAGGGATTCTGTACAATTCACTAGGGGGAGGACCCCCAAACCTAAACTGCAGGAAAAAGGCATGAAGTTAATGACAGAAGACTTCCCCACCCCTTTCTGCTGCAGCGGTACCTTGGGGTAGGCAATTGGGAGATCCAGGGAATCAGCCTTCCATGTGTGACCACAGCAAGCCACTGTAACTGCAGCTCCAATGCCTTACCTTACTTTCTGGGAAAGCTCAGGACCGGGCAGGCAAAAAGGTGCTTAAAAAGTTGCCCCAAGTCTTTCTACCTGTGGGAACTCAAATCTTTGTTCAAAACTTGTATCAGTCTTGAGATCCCAGCTCATCTGTATCTCCATTTAGATCATCTGATATTGGAATCAAAATAAGTGTTGTTCTTACATATCTACATAAACATGGGCAAAATAATGTACTGTACAGACAAGGGTGAAGAAGGATCACTAGGGAAGTCATATATAATTGAAAGCGGTTAAACAATCTCTTTAGGAACACAAGGGTATCTGACTACTACATTTGTCTGACATTTAAGAAAACACTAGTTTTAGTACAGCTTATGTACTTTGAGACTGAACTCATAAATATGCATACATATATATATAACATGTATGTGTTATATATATATAACACATACAGCGTGGAAAAGAAATTACACCTAAGTGCTGAAGATGGAAAAAAAAATTATCCCTTCTGTTTGCCCACAGAACAGCTATGCTGGAGTCACAAGAACTTGTCCTAGCAATATCTTCACCATCAGCTTCCTTTACTGCCTGCCCACACATCTAAAACATCTAAAATGCAGCAGCAACTAACTTGCTCACCTCAGTCCTTGAAAGTCATTGTCTCCAGAGCAACATACTATTTTGAAAGAGATCACGTAGGAAAAAAAAAAAAATCATTTTTCCAGCACTAGCACACAACAGGAGGAATAGTCTCTCCATCATAGGCTAGGTGTATACTTGCAGTTACAGCAGCCCAAAAGGAATGGAACTATAGAGTGAAAGGATTCACAATGAGGACCCAACAGCCAACTTATCTGCCTGTCAGAGGGTTTTACTTCAAACCAGCTCTAGTTTAGTCCTGTGGGCTGAACACAGAGTTGTAGAGTACACTGGAGTATTTAGAATAGAGTCATTCCAGCTGGAAGAGACCTACGACGATCATCTATTCCAACTGCCTGACCACTTCAAGGGCTGACCAAAAGTTAAGGCATATTATTAATGGCATTGTCCAAATGCCCCTTAAACACTGACAAGCGCTGGGCATCAACCACCTCTCTAGGAAGCCTGTTCCAGTGTTTGACCATCCTCAAAGAAGTGTTTCCTAATGTCAGGTCTGAATCTCCCCTGGCACAGCTTTGAGCCATTCCCATGCATCCTGTCGCTGGATCCTAGGGAGAAGAGCTCAGCACCTCCTGCTCCACTTCCCCTCCTCAGGAAGCTGCAGAGAGCAATGAGGTCACCCCTCAGCCTCCTTTACTCCAAGCTAGACAAACCCAGAGTCCTCAGCTGCTCCTCACAGGACATGCCTTCCAGCCCTGTCACCAGCTTTGTTGCCCTCCTCTGGATGCATTCAAGGACCTTCACATCCTTCTTAAATTGTGGGGCCCAGAACTGCACACAGGACTTGAGGTGAGGCTGCACCAACGCTGAATACAGTGGGATAATCACCTATTGATCAGCTGTTTATACTGTGTTTGATGCACCCCAGCATGCGGGTTGCCCTCTTGGCTGCCAGGGCACACTCACATTGAGTCTTCTGTCAACCAGCACCCCCTGCTCTTCAGTCACTCCTCTCCCAGTTTAGACTGTGTCCAGAGTTACTCCATCTCAGGTGCAGAAGCCAGCATTTGTTCTTGTTGAATTTCATGCCATTAATGATTGCCTAATGCTCCAGTCTGTCCAGTGCCCTCTGCAAGGCCTCTGGTCACTCGAAAGAGTCAACAGCACCTCCCAGTTTAGTATCATCTAACTTACTAATGGTGCATTCAACTCCTGCATCCAGATCATTGATAAATATACCAAACCTCATTCTGGCCCTAGAACTGAACCCTGAGGAACACTACTGGTGACTGGTCGCCAGCCAGATGTAGCCCCATTCACTACAACCCTTTGAGCCCTGCTGTCCAGCCAGTTCTTCACCCAGTGCACCATGAACCTGCTCATCTCACAGCTGGACTACTTGCCCAGAAGGATGCTGTGAGGGACAGTATCAAAAGCCTTGCTAAAATCCAGAAAAGCTGCCTTCCCTTCCTAGGTGGGTAAGCTTATCACCGAAGGAGTAGGCCAAGTGCCACATCCTGCACTTTGGTCACAACAACCCCAGGCAACGCTACCGGCTTGGGGAGGAGTGGCTGGAGAGCGGCCTGGCTGAAAAGGACCTGGGGGTGTTGGTTGACAGCCGCCTAAACATGAGCCAGCAGTGTGCTCAGGTGGCCAAGAGGGCCAATGGCATCCTGGCTTGTATCAGAAATAGTGTGGCCAGCAGGACTAGGGCAGTGATCGTCCCCCTGTACTCTGCACTGGTGAGGCCGCACCTCGAATATCATGTCCAGTTTTGGGCCCCTCAATTCAAGAAGGACATGGAGGTGCTGGAGCGCATCCAGAGAAGGGCAACAAGGTTGGTGAAGGGTCTAGAGAATAAGTCTTATGAGGAGCGGCTGAGGGAGCTGGGGTTGTTTAGTTTGGAGAAGAGGAGGCTGAGGGGAGACCTTATTGCCCTCTACAACTACCTGAAAGGAGGTTGTAGTGAGGTGGGGGTTGGTCTCTTCACCCCAGTAACAAGTGATAGGACGAGAGGAAATGGCCTCAAGCTGCGCCAGGGAAAGTTTAGGTTAGATATTGGGAAAAACTTCTTCACTGAAAGAGTAGTCAGGCACTGGAACAGGCTGCCCAGGGAAGTGGTTGAGTCCCCATCCTTAGAGGTATTTAAAAGACGGGTAGATGCGGTGCTTGAGGACATGGTTTAGTGGTGGACTTGGCAGTGGTAGGTTAACGGTTGGACCTGATGATCTTAAGGGTCTTTTCCAACCTTAACAATTCTATGATTCTATGGATATCAAATTAGTTAAACAGGACTTTCCCTTTGTGAACCCATGTTGACTGCGCCTGATGATTGCATTGTTCTTTAAATGCCTTTCAATAGTACCCAGTATAATCTTCTCCATAATTTTTCCATGAACTGAGGTTAGACTAACAGGTCTGTAGTTCACTGGGTCTTCCCTCATGCTGTTCTGGTAAATTAGAATAATGCTGGCTAGTTTTGAGTCAGCACGGACCTCCCCAGACTCCCAAGACCTTTGGCAGATGATCAAGACAGGTCCTGCTGTAACATCTGCTACCTCCTTCAGTAGTCTGAGAGGAATCCCCTCAGGTCCCATGGACTTACAAAGATTCAACTGATACAACTGATCACTTACAATTTCAGCGTCCACAAATGCAAAGTCACTGCTCCCACGTGTCCTTCAACCCAGAGGACCAGGCAGCCCAAGGTCTATCAGTACTATTAAAAACTGAGGCAAAAAAAGGCATTAAATGCCTCTGCCTTTTCTTCATCCCTATTTGTCAAGTGACTATCTTCATCACATATTGGTCCAATATTTTTCTTAGATCTCCTCTTGCTCTTAACATACTCAAAAAATAATTTTTTGTTATCTGACCCAACACTAGCCATTTTCAACTCTAGTTGACCTTTGGTCTTCTGTTTTTTCTCCCTACACATGTGAACCGCAGCTCTGTAATCTTCCTGCGAAGCCTGACTTCGCTTCCACAGATCATGAAATTTCTTTTCCGCCCGAGTTCAAAGAATAGTTCCCTGTTCAGGCAAGCTGGTCTTTTGCCTTGCTTGCTTGACTTTCACTGAAATGGGATTGCGTGCTCCTGTGCTTCTAAAAGGTGTTTCTTAAAAACTGACCAGCTCTCACAGATCCCTAAGCCGTCAAAAGCAGATTCCCAGGGGACACTGCTAACTAGCACCCTGAGCTTAAAGTTTGCTCTCTTGAAATCCAGGGTAGCAAGTCTGCTGACCTTTTTTCTTATTACACCAAAAAATCTAAACTCAACCATTTCATGATCACTGTGGCCAAGACAGCCAGCTACCATCACATCTCCCATGAGTCCTTCTCTATTCACAAACAAGTCTAGGATGGCATCTTTCCTAGCTGGCTCACTGAGTACTTGTGCTAAGAAATTATCTTCAATGTCCTTCTGGAATTTCCCAGACTTGCTTGTCACAGTGGTCTGGTATTCCCAGTTGATGTCTGGGAAGCTGATATCTCCCATGAGGACAAGGGCTACCAATCCAGAGATTTCTCCTAATTGCCTATAGAATAAATCATCAGTGCTATCATCCTGGCTGAGTGAACAACAGTAGACACCCACAATGACATCTGCTTTGTCTACCATCCCCCTAATGCTCACCCAGAGGCTCTCAACCACATCATCGCTAACTGTAAGGGCTGTACAGTCAAACCTCTCCCTTACATACTGTGCAACTCCTCCACCTTGCCTGCCCTGCTTATCCCTCCTGAACAGCCTATAGCCCTGCATCCCCACACTCCAGTCATGGGACTCATTCCACCAAGTCTCACTACTATCAATGACACCATAGCTCTGGGAACTGACCGACGCTTCCAGTTCATACTGTTTGCTTCTCATACTGCGTGCATTGGTGTACAAGCATTTCAGCTCTGCTCCTAAACCCTCAGTGCTCCCTGGAGCTGTGCTACCATTGCCACCATCAGGCAGTGCTATGCCATCCCTTGGCTCACCTTTTCTCCTGTATATCAGTATAGTTTAATTCAGATGTTTATATACTGCTCCACTATGCAAACTAAAACATAGCATATGGGCATTATCCAGAGATTCCCTTTAAAAAAAGGCAAACTTTTCATCTGAATTAAAATGCTAATACACATGCAAACTCAGATGAGTAAACGTGTAAGTTAGTTTGAAACAGTACACTAGAGGTGGCACCATGAAAACGTGACATATTTGGCTCTGTTAGAGGTTACTTTGCACACAAATGGAAATGTCATGCACTGAGATAATGACTGGGTGACAACTGCTTTCAGTGAGTCCTTCTGTACGTTCACCTTTAGACTGCCTTCTCAGTATACAGCTGCATACAGAGCAGGAAATTACCATTACTATACACTATTTCAGAAATACAAACAAGTACTGCGTTAATCCACCACACATCTAATCGCTGAAGAAATGTCTAATTGCTGTGGGAAGCTCACTGCCATCCCACAGTAACATTGTTAGGTGAGAAAAGCCCACAGAGAAGTCACAGGAGAATTTCTTCCACAGGAAATGTTACCGGTCCTGAAATTACGAGAATTCCTGTGATGGGGTGTGGCTCCTAGATGTAGGGCGGTAACATTTCATGCAAGCTGGTCAAAATCAACAACGCTCTCACTAGTAGTGCTTTGGAAGACATTAGGGACCGGTGCCCAAGCAATTATATTCAGTTAATTTTTGTGTACTCTAGTGAGGAGGATTGCTAAATACAAAACCTCTTTTACAGTCTGTCTTAGCAAGACTGCAAAGTGGAGAAGTTCTCTCTCTCTGCAGAAAGAGAAGAGTATTAACCAAGGAAAATTTTAGGGGCTAATCTATTTAAGATGGCAAAGGTGGAAAAGAGTTGCTGTATTGTTCCTTTTGCCTAGAGGCAGAGAAAAAAAACTCTTCTTATGTGCAAAGGAGGGTAAAGGAGACAAGAACAGCTATAAGTGGAAAGAAAACTATAACTGTCCTGGAGCTGGGGACATAGCAGCCATTAGCATCACTGATTTATTTCAATGATCTTAATAAAGCTATTGCAAAATTGACAAGCATATCACCCCTTTCAGAAACCCTGCTCACATCATATACCTTCAATGTGTTGTCTCTACTGCGCAAGATCATCATGCTATTACTAAAAAAGGATTATCAGTTAAAAAATAATGCTCATTCAGAAGTCTGTTACACAAAAACGTACTTTAGTAAATAGGCTACATCCAAACTGTACAATTTTTTTCCCCCACCCATTCCTACAAAGCTTCCATGAGTTAAAGGAATATTCCACTCCAGCTTTCGGGGCTCCCAGGTGTCACTTAAACAACTCGACTGAAACAACTGAATGTGTGTATCTCGTTTAGATTCAGCACAGCTCAAACCATGCTAGGTAGTTTGTAAAAGAACAACAGCCCATCAGTGAAAAATAAAATATTGTTTTTCATCTTATGAGTCTTTGGGAGGAGGTAAAAGGATAAAAAAAAAAATTCAAAACCTTCTGATAGGAAACCTCTTTGAAATTGGTCTTCTTGATGCCTGAATAGTAATATTATGCTTTCAACTATGAACAGTTTTCTTCATTGGATAAGATACAGCATGCAGCTACCACCCATAAGCTTTAGTCCACACTGCTTTCTTCTTGAACTCCACAAGAGATCTCAAGGCCAGAAGTGTAACTGTGAAGACAAGGACAAATGACATTAATTTGTGCGGTCCAGACTGGAAAGGATGTGAAAGGATTCTCCCTAGTCATTTTACTAACACAGGTATAGATTCAGTTTGCCTTTTACTGACTCTTCTCATGACTTTTTCACTTCCTAGCCTGACAGTTTCTGATGCTACTTGTGCTGTTCACAAGATACACTAGTCTCTACACCCCTCTGAAATGTGGTGATGTACTAGGCCTTTCATCTGCTTTATGGCATGTCTTCTACTGAAATCCTATCATATCATCTGCTAATTATACCATCACTTTGAAGTGGCACATAGACCAACCAACACTGCAGAAAGTCTGAATTCAATGAGCAGTGATGCACGAGGGGAGATAGGTGCTGGGAAGGACAGAAGCACAAAATAAAATGTCTTAAGTCCTCCGTGCAATTCACTGATTGGAAACACAATTCACTGATTCCTCAACTCAATTTGAACGGATCATGCGTTTAGGCAAAATCCAGTAACCGAAGCAGTCACAGTCTAGTCATCCAGAAGGGAGTTTCATGTTCTAGTACTTAAAAGCAAAAAAACAATGGAAAGCTCAAGGGAAACAATGACTTATTTCAATCAGGGCATACTGAGAATATACTGTGCATATCAGGATCCTCTGATGTACACTGGAGATTCTCCAACAACCCTTAGCATTGTCTCTGGTGGAGATTAGCAGAGGCAACAGGGGAATTTTGAAATTTATCAGAGAGTGACTAAAGATTGCAGACCCTCAAAACAAGTCTAATTATCGTAGTAATGCAAAGAACTTATTACCAGATTTCAAGAAGCCATGTCTATGTCCAACAAATCAGGTGATTCAAAGGAGGTCCCTTGTGTTAATGGGAAGAAGCACAAACACACTCACTTCACTTCAGAGTATTTGTGGTGTTCTATTAAAATGGCTTGCACAGATTGTATTCACAATCCTACATCTCTAGGTGAGCAATGCGGTACATGTTAGGGCCACAGGCCATTACTGTAATTCAAAATATCATGTACTTCCCATCTTTCTTTTCATACATCTTTTCAGCAACTCTCATTCCTCTATCCTTTTTTGTCAGACCACTCTACTAGGCTGTTATTGCCTGTCTCCTATCCTTTCCACACAGTTCAGTCTTCAGATGTACCTGAATAAATTGTTATATGATTGCTATGCTAGTACCAGAGGGTTTTCAAACAGTATGTTGCATTTTATTTTTAAGGGTAACTTCAAAAACAATTGACAGATCTATCACCGAAATACACTTGTAGGACCAGAAGTACCTTTAGGTCCTTTGGATCTTCTGTGGTACATCACAAGTGTCAGTAGGTGAGACAAGAAATGTAAGAATGTGTTACAGACAGGAATGTTAACTTACCTGTGAAGGTTTCCTTAAAGACAAAATATAGCTCTCCTACATCTGCTAATAGTATAGCTTCATCTCACTCCTTTTAACAACTGGATTTTGATCTGTACTGGTAGTTATGGAAAAATAAGGACCCGATTAAAAATATCCTACCTTTCAGCAGGTCTGTGGAAGATTTTGATAATGCTTCCTTAGGACTTTCCATCATATTGATCAGCCAGTCAATAAACTAAAGATTGAAATATAAAGGAAAATCTGATTTAAAAGAGCCTCTGTATCAGAACACCACACATACTTTTCAGTTTGACAGGCAACATCTGACTGCTGCTAAGCTCACAGTTACCTAATCAGAGGCAGTGGCCAATCAAGCTTCTGCCCAAACTATCCAAATGCTCTAGAGTACATCTTACTCTCAGTGCAATTTCTCCCACAGCTGGATCTGAAACTCCCTTTCTTCCTTCTCATGACCTCAGCAATAATTCTTTGTAATGAAGAAGGCACAGTAAAGAGTTTCCCTCCGTCTTGCCTGTTCATACCTTTTACCTATTAATACGATCCTTTCTTATCAGTCTCCTGTCCAAACGTTTTCCTGCAAATCCTTCAGAACTCTTACTGCATTTGTCCCTCTTTTGACCTCTCCCATTTTTTGTTGTTTTTCTGGCAGAGCAGGGTGCCTGGAGGACAATGTGGTATTTCAAACTTATCAAGATGATTTTCAGGGCATAGTCTCAAATTCTTCCCTAAAGAGTAATTAGGCACTTGCATATTAACAGCCCACTCCTGCCTTCCTCCCATGTTCTGAATTCTGACTTCAGAGGTAACTCTGAGCACAGGAGTGTACAGGAGCCAGTCCTTAACAGATTCTGGTTTGCACAAAACAGCTAACTATTAATCTATAGGTTTATAACAATATTTCCACATATCTCAATCACAAGCAATCTACAGTAGGCTTGCCAAATTAGGCACAATTCTCCACACTTATTTTCAACTTATACTTGAAAATTAAAGACACACACTACAAACTGCACAGAAGATCTTTGATTGCCCTAAACTGCCACTGTGGTGATGTGCAATTGCAGAAGATCTGTTTTCCAGTGTTTAAAAGACTGACTTGCTACCAGCAGCTGCCAACTCTCCTCTCCCAGCTGTAGCCTCAAAGAGTTTGACTCCTAACATTGGAATGTTTTTTGTTCTTTGCAACTCTCACATTTTACTTGAGAAACTACATTTAATCTTTTGAGACAAGTCATATCTGATTGCAAATAAAGAAAAACAAGATCACAAATCAGATGCAATAGATGTAGAGGAAATAACTGCTCCACCTAACACTTGAGCTGACTACTAAAAATGAGGTGCTTTCTGACTCTTGGGAAATGCTTACCACTACATGCAATTTTACCTTTTGTGTTTGTTCTTTCCAAGGCTCTTTAGCCAGCAAAAGGGAAATGCTGCTTGGAAGGAGCGTGAGAGTCTCTTGCACAGCAAGCTCGTCAGTGGGGTGCTTGCCAATGTGACCCTCAGATAAGTCCAGTAATATCGTTTGGTGCTTCCATGGTGACCAGTTAGCACTGAGGCCAAGCAGTAATGGTGCACCATGGTCAGCCCAGGCCACCACAGAAGCTGCAAACAGCCACAGGAGGAAATCTATGCACTAAATAGGAAAAAGGCAAAATGCACTTTATTAAATGAATAATAGGGAAGGGGGGGGGGGGGGGAAACAATTAAAAAAACCCAAAGCCAAACCAAAAATACAGATGGTGGCTTGCTCTTCAAAACAATCATCTGAAAATTCAGCTAACATTCAAAATGCAAGAACTAAAAAGTTCTTAATATCCTCTTACGCTCTGAAGCAGTGTAAGCCTTTTTCTAAACTCCAAATGAAACCGAAATGTTTACAGAAAGAAAAGCAAAACCACACTCTTCTAAAATCATACTTTAGATTAAGGCTGATCTGCATTTCATTTAAAATGGGGAAATAACTTCTTTACAGCAAGCTGAATGGTGAGGGAGATTAGAGGTGGTCACCCTTACGGTGCTAGAAATGGTTGGGAAATACTGGAGCAATATAACAAATGCCTTTGTGATCTAAGCAGCAGCTTATTTTATGTCCTTAACCAGAAGACTTACACAGTTGAACGGATGTAAGGATGAACAATATTAGTTCCCTAAAACTGTCCAAGGCCTCTTAGAAAGGGCAGCTGCACAGTTTTGACCTGCTTAGACAGTTCTATGGGTGAATTCAAATTTTTTCTTTAGTTGTTCTAAATACAGTAAATTTGAAGCAATGATCTCCTTTAGCTTCCATCATAATTTAAATCTCATGGTTATTTTAAAGGAAGAGTTTTAAATACACATACATTCACAAAAATTGAGAAGAATTTCTCTGTGGAGGTAAGATGACAATACTCTAAAATATAAAAGCATGGGGAATAATACTTATCGCTGAAGAAGAATGTGAAATACATCAAAACCTCCTTTTTTCCTGAAAGGTGCAGATCAGTTTCACAGCATGTACCTCTTTAAGATCGACATTTTGTACGGGTGTTGACTTGTATGCTAAATTTCTGATGTAGCCCATGAGGTCTAGCAGCCAGTCCATTCTTTTCAGCACTCCTAGAAGAAGAACAGAACATTGATTCACATAAAACACTACAATGTGCCATTTTTCATTAAAAAGCAAGCATAAGGAATCACTACAGCAACAAAGCACTGACTGTGGAAGAACAACGATCACCAATACCACTATCACATTTGATTCATGGTTGTCACTGACAGAAGGCATACGGGCACTTAAACAGTACAAAAACTTTGCTTATAATGCAGGCAACACACTGAACACACAGAAAAAGGAATGCTGAGCAAGAATGATTTCACATAATGGCAGCCTGCAGGTCCCACTAACCTAGTCTGCATATATGACCACTACAGAATCCTAAAGCCTCCCTGAAGTTTTTGCCCCAGTACTTCATCTATGTCTAGCACTGATGTCACTGTACATTAGGCAAGAATGTGGGGAGTGCTGTGGAAATCCTCCTACAGTGCAGAGAGGATCAGTAAAATACAGTCAAGGCATACAAATAAAATCAGCCCTCAACCCAAGGAATGGAACATATTTCATTGATTCAGATTCTACTGTCCAAAATTCGTTCTACCTCCTACAAACTAATAACCATCTTCACCTTCAAGATGACGTCACTTCATACACTACCATTTCCTTGTACCCTTTACATGTGCGCTCTTTCACACTGCCTCCTCTTTTACCCAAAGGAGCCTCACTTCACTCATTCAAAACTCACTCCTGTTTGAAGTTCTTCAACCACAGCTGGCAGCTAAGGCATCTAGCAACATAATGCTTTGAAATTGTTCTGTGAACACAGGCAGCCAAAGATCCTTCTGCCATGAAAATGAGACTTCATTCTTGCCTCCCTCTGTTCTTGTTTCTTCCTCTTTTATCCTCCTGTGTAATGCTGCTACTTCTCTTGCATCAGCTCCAGTGCTTTAGCAGACCCTTAGCTGAGCCAGCCCAACTCATGAACCCACCAGATAACTATCTGTTATTGTTATGAAGAGGCGGAAGGGCAATTTGTTTCCTGTGTTAACTCAGTGCAAGGACTTCAGAAAAGCAAGCTATCTCCTTGGTTCAACCAGCCTCACGGGAACATGGCCCTGCCTACTGTGTCACACACCAGTAAGTCAGGTATTAGATCTGAAGGTTAGCAGAGTTGCACTATTACTGGTCTCTGATGTGCTGTGTACATTTCTAACACTACCTTACACTGAAAGTCCAAAAAGACTAGGAGACACGGATCTAGTAAAAAAATCTGGTCTGCAAACCACCTGGCTGAGATAAATTACTTGCAGCTGATGCACAGAAACATAAAGAATTGGAAAAAACATAAAAGCAATGCTTGATACAAGAAAAATTCTGAAGACTGAGTAGTTTCTAGTATGGACAAATTTGAAAACACTTGGGTTAAACCATCTTAAAATTATTTTAAAGGAATCAGTGTAGATCCATCAATATCTGTTGATTTTGTTGTTGATTCTTCTTTAAGCCTGACCTTACCTGTGTTTTCATGGCTCACAATACGAGCATGATAGAAACTATGCAAGAGCATCCATAAAATATTTTCTTTTTGGTGATATCCTGCCACAGTATCAATCACGGCACTCAAGTTCATCAGAGGCAGTCTGCCTTGAGAAATTAAATACACTTTCGTGAATGTGGCCTTCTCTATATTGTTCTGCAAGTGGAATTAAAAAACATGTTAAATTAAAACATACCTTTCTTGTCTGAACAGTAGATGTTGCATTCATCTTTATAAAAAAAGGGGAGAAATTCTTTCATTATCTAGCAGGCTCATTTTTCTTCAAGACAAATTATGAAACAGAAGACTGTACATATTTCGTTAATTTTACATGCTTCTAAATAGTCTGGCAAACTGCAAACCAGTACAGTTTGACTGTTTTCATACTGCTTTAAATGTTACATTCCCCTTTAAATTGAAATGAGCCAGCTTGACAGTTCTGGAGACTCAACTCTTCTGGTTAAGACAGATTTATTGCAGTGACAAAAAAGGTTTTCTTAAATGACGTTTTCCAGTGTGGAAATAAGAACTCAAAGATACAAGGAAATGACAGTTCAGCTTCCCTAACTTATTTAAATGCTTGATTCTCTAGTGAATCTGTCAGTAAACAGAACAACATGGGTTTATGTCATGGATGTTTGTTTATAACAATCTGATCTGAAACCATCAAGTCCTTCCACACAGGTCATTTCCTTAGCATTTCAGCTGCTAAGAATTCCACTGCTAATTGGCTAATTCCACTGGTGAGCTAGAAGCTGAAAGCTTTTCTATTCCATTGTCATCCTTAGCCATCTTGTCCACCGGGAAACATTCTGAGCATGAATGCAAATATAGCACATTAAGTCAAGAATGAAAGATTGCTCAGTCAAAGTATTTCACATTTTTAACAAAAGCAAGGATCCACCAGTTCAAGCACAGCTAGTCACCAGAATGCATTTATGGTCCATTTCCAGTAGGTAGTTATGTTAACCAAAGAGGACTATGGTCTGCTGTTTGCATCATTGGTCTGGGATTCAGATCTAAACACCATTCCTGTTCTGCTAACAGAGCCCTGCCTGAACTTGACCAAGTTACTTAGACTCTCCAGTTCAAAGCTCCCAGGTGAAATCAGTAGTATTTCAGTTGCCTTGAGACAGTTTTGGATATGGGCTCTTATCACTTTTGCTTCTCTCTGCTGCCTGCAAAATTAAAGCCAGAACACTTACTTGCGTGACAAAAAACAGTCAATGCTCCCAATGAGCTAAAACACTCTGGTGATAAGAAAAATGGTAAGGCATGCTTGTTTCACATGATTTGGTGATAAAAGACCAGGCGTAAAACATCATTACCTTAGAGATCTGGACAATGCGATCAATCTCTGAATCAGCCATTTCTGAGATACATTTTGCTACATTGATATACATCTCCAGTTCGCCTCTCTGGAAACAGAAAAGTAAATGCCTGTTTATATGTATATTTCCAGGTTTCTTCATCATTAACATTGGTGAGTCCAGGAACTTTGTTAATGATCATGATGAATATTTAATCCAGTCTCTAGCCTTGTTCTATTTATTCTATTTTAGAAATTCTGTATTTGCTGGGGACTTCAATATACTTAATTATGAAGGAATAATGATATCTGAAAACTTTTAAAGAGTTTGGTTTTTTGTTAATGGAAAAGTGCCCGTCCTTGGGCATATTTTCTGTAGCTAGCTAGTTTCTTTAAATCACTGTGAGAAGCTGAATCATCTGTGAGGGAAACAAAAAACCTTCTGATTGTTCTCTGCTTCTGTTTCAGTAACATTTATTTCAGTACTAGTACTGTATTTTTCCATTACCAAATCATTTATGAAGCAAAAGTGTACATTAAATTAGTTTCACAACTTAGTCATATTCTAAAGAATATCTGAAAGTAACTTAAATTGAAATTATGCAGGCATCTTAACTGCTATCACTAAAAATTTTACATCTGCTTCATGTTTCAGACCTGATGTTTCAGTGCAAAAAGATGGGACTTACCATAACTAAAAATATCCAGTTACAATATTCATACACCTCATACTTATTCCTTACCTGAACCTCATTTGGTAGAAGCTCAAATATTTTCTCCACAGCCTGGCACAGAAAGCTCCAGCAATACTGGGCAGGGTTTGGCAGTTTCATTGCCTGCATGAGCCCCTGTAAAACACACTGGCAGATTTCTGGAGTTTTTGTGTGGTTCTTCACTTCAAATTGTTGTATCAGAAACACTTCTGTAAAAGACTGTAGTTTGTCCTCTGCAACATGTTTAATCCACAGGGGCAGGGACATGAAAAGGTATTTCTGGGTTTTCATCTGAAAAGCAAAAACTTTTGCTTAGTTTCAGATTCTAGCTCTTCACTGATCTTAACCTATTGTTATAAAGGATGAAATTATAAAAAAGTGGCTCAAACATCACTTAAAAAAGCACTCAAAGTCATAAATATTTCTCAATTCTTCTTCCCCCTTTTGATGAATTGCTTGAATTAAAAAACAGTTCAAACATCTCAATATTCTATTTTCCTTAAAAATTGAGGAACTTTCTTTCAATGAATCCTAGATATCATGTCTCTGTACTGGCAGGACAATTGTGATCTCCCTATATGGTGCCCACTGCATTCATACATAAAGCATACAGGCTAACTGGACAGCCAAGGACAGAAGTATGGTACTCCTGGCACCATTAATATTGCTAGCCAGTAAGGAAGGAGGAATAATTACCTTGAAGGAATGCAAAGCTTACACACTCTGTGGTTGAGATAATTGTGTGACCTCAAATCCCCACTGCAGTGAGAAACTGGTGCTCAGAAATATAATCTTCCTTTTTTTGTTACCTTACCAATTCTGTATCTTAAAATTGCCAAGTGTTTATACATCTGTGAAGACTAATGACTTTAAAATTACAAGACAAAAATACCACTTGAAGAACTGGAAAAGATCACAGGAATCCACAATGGATTTTCTGAGACTTGTCATGAACTTGCTTCTCAACTTGTATAAACTGACAGAACTTCACAGTCAAGTGCACTGTGGGATTCAGGGAGTTTTACATATCATGGAGTCCACGTTGTACTTCTCTAAGAACTACTGCACTGTAGTGGAGGATAAGCCCAAATTTGATTATACTACAGGTCTGTTAACTATCTACAGAATTAAGGCAAGGTTTTCAAGAAGTAACACATTTTCCTAGATCAAGAGACATTGCTGGAAGAAGCAGGCAAGCTTTTGGACAGAGAGGTGGAACTTTTTTCTAAGAGTATCAGCTGGTATAATAAAAGATACTTTTTCTCCCTACATGCCATGCCTTCTTACATCTCTAGGTTATCAGAGCTATAACATGAAACAAGAGAGAGGAAAAAGGTCTTAAGCAATTTAAGTAAAACCAGCATAGCAGATCTTAAGTTTGCCTTTTATTTCAAGGCCTCAGAATAGCCTTTCTCTCACTATTATTTACTAAACAATATTTCTGCAGAATTTTGAACCCAGCAATCCTTTTCAGGGGAGACATCCTAAACATCATCACTGAGGAATATTATAGGAAAGAGGTGCTGAGGTCTCACGGATTGTCTGACATACGTACACTGAGACTATAGACAAGGGGAGGTGCCACCCACATCCCCAAAAGCATTGCTGCATTTTGAGATGACTGGGCCTGTGTCACACTCAGTTGAAGGCAGAGATGTTTCACCTCATCACCTAAAGCAGAAGAAAACCAATAGAAGTTATGAAGACATTATTTTTTACTTTAAATTTGTTCTTAACTCATAAAAAGGAGGGGGGTTATTGTTCTACTAGAGGACTACATTAAAATTTGCTTTTCTGGAGACGCTGCTTAAAGCTTTTAACACATACATGTTAGAAGTCTCCTCTTCCCATTCATGCACTTTCAGGAAGAAATCTCAGGATTTGTCCAAGTTCATTTCAATTTACTCAAGAATAAAAATGTGGGAATGGTAAGGAAAGTAAAAATTAAAAAACTCCTTGCCAAATAAAGAGAAGATTTAATCTACAGAAGGAGAAATGAGTCAATATTCCTTCCTGCTAAATGTAGGAATAATTAGCATTTGTTCACGTTTCTACTCTTCCGTGTACCCCATGTTCATATAATATGTCACAGAACACAGGTGTTACTGCTGTGGGTGCTTGGTTACAGCATTCTCCAGGTTAACACATGGGAAGACCTTAATGTGCATAGAGGTTATGATGGTTATGGAATCCTTATTGATTTCTCTTTAAAGTCCCCTTAATGACTGGTACAGCCTGTTTCTTAATAGAATAACTCATCATGAATATGTTGAAAAGGTACTTTGAGCAATGGCATGGCTTCTGTATAGTTCATGATTGCTACAGCAACATAAGGACAAACAATTTAAGTATTATACTAGCATTTGACCCATTAGACAGAAGATACATTACTGTTAAATGTCAGCATAAAACCTAAATAGGTGCTTTACAGGTTAAAATGTTCTTTCAGTAATGGAAGTGGCAATCTATATAGCATGATGTTTATAAAGTTCACTAACATTAGTGCATGAACAAAGCAAAGATTTAAGAGTCTAGTATCAGGCTCTTCAAACTAAAATATCTTATATAAGAAATTAAGTCATTTGCAGAACTTGGAAAAGGTAAAATAGTAACAAGATAATTTGGTAACCAATTCAAAAATTGTCTCTTACTAGCTTGGACTGCTAAGACACAGATTATGATTTGCCTATGACTGTTCACTTCAGAGCACCATTAAATAACAAACAGGTATTACTTCAATCACCTTATATGGCTTCTGCTCAGCAACAACTGCAATAAACCTTGTAAGACTGGAAAGCAATCTGCTGTCTTCAGTATGTTTACAGATGAACAAATCCTCACAGTAGAATTTGTGAACCATTTAAGGTTCATAAAACCAGTCATGAATTCTCAGGCATGAATAACAGTGACCCAGAGAATCTGAGAGAATTGAGCATATGGTCTTAATTTTCATAAAAATATTTATTATATAGCTGTTCCAGAATAACTGTGTTGGAGTGCCACATTTCTAGGTGGACTGTTAGGTCATAATACAACTGTTCTGCATTATACTTTCTAGCACAACACGAATATTGCTTGTTAGCACACGGCAAGACCTATTTCTGCATGTATATATAATCTAGAGAACAGTGTGCAACTTTCACAACACTACAGAGGAACAGTCAAGAGAAATTATGTATAAAAATGCAGACTATGATGCTGTCTGAAGTCAATAAAAACATAGCCACAAAACTGATGTACTGCTTCCTCTGGAATTCCCCAATACACAAAAGTAAGACTCCTAAGTGAAAAATAGGAATAAAAAAATCCCCCCTGCATTTAACAAGTTTCAGCTATTCATAAGGCACACAAATTTACATCAGCATGGTCTGCAGAGCTCAGTATAGGAAATTCTTTCACTTATTCTTACAAAAGACTTCACAATCCATTGCAAGAACACCACGTAAAACAAACGTTGCAGCTCAAGTATAAGCAAAAAATGTTTAATATGTAGCCAAATCTTTCTGTATCTAGCAAGGAGTTGTCCCTCATAGGAGAGTTCAATGATTTCTAGTGCTTATACAAGCATTCTGTGTAAGTAAAATAAACACCAGAAAGAAATAAGAACAACCTTCCACATTCTGGGCTATAGAGCACATCAATTTAAACACGAGAGCACTTGCCCAACCCAGTTGTAAAAGAATCTGCAAGGCCAGTAATAACAGTTACCTAAATCAGGAGAAGCAAAACTCAGTGGAATCAAACAAGGGAATACGGAACTTTGCACAGTAGGTTGTTGGGTTTTTTTTTAAGGAAATGAGTTTGAAACTCAGACACTTATATCAACAAAAACAGGCACCGACAGATATCCTGACTAGAAAAATATTATATGAGCTGTCCAACACAATACTTCAGGATCAAAGCTACTCTCCAGCATGAAGAAAAAATGCTCTTAGAGGCACTGACAAAATCAGGATCACGATGGAAAAACGGATATGCTTTCCTCTGTCACCCAGTGTAATTTAGTAGAAAGTGTATTTCAGACTAGTGATAGCTAGATGGAACTACAGAGCAGTTCAAACTTGTGATAAAGCTGCCTGCAGCCTCTGACACAGACACTGGACCAGCATTTAGTGGATACTGAAAATAAGAAACAATTAGTTGAGTTTCATGAGGGATTCTTCTTACTGTAGATAGTTCAAATGAAAAATTCGATCCAATTTCACCAGTGTTTCAGGGAACTTCCAATACTGCTCCAAACTTCTCAGCTCTGATGTTCTCTAGTCTTTTCTTGAGTTAAAACAAACTGTGCCCACACAGTGATCACAAATATATGCTTGCAAACATTAAAAAGTTGGTCTTGAAAGCATAGTAAACACTTCAATCCCTACAATAACTTCAAGCCTTGAAGTGGGCTCTACAGTTTGTGAAAGCTGTGTTAGTAAAGAAGTCTTGTGACAAGTACAAAAGACTTAATAGAAAACTATTAATCTTACCAAAGTTTAGCCTCATCAAAGGAGAAAGAATAGATGCCCAGTTTACAGGTGGATACTGATGGCTTTCTCCAACTAATGCAATGGGTGCCAGTGCTACTTTCACCAGCTCAGTTGGGACAGATTCAGGGCCTACGACAGAAGATTCAATCAGTCTGAATTTTATACACACACATTTGGCTAAACAGCTCAGGAAAAAAATGTGAACACTGCACGGAAGACCAACCTGTAGTGAAGAACTGGGAAGCATTATAACATTACTGTTATTTCTTTTTCTATCTGAGAATTAGCTATCTCTTATTTGTAACCAACAGTTGTATTTTTAACATTAACGTCCTATCAAAAAAGGCTTTTTGGTACTGATAAATAGGAACTTCCTGGATCCTTCTCCTTGAACCAATTTATGAATTAATTACAGATATTCCTTATCTAGTAGGGTAGTACTTTTGCATTTGTTAGTAGGAGAACAAAGTTTTCTGGCACTGCTTTCCTTCCCCATCATGTAGGTGCAGGCCACAAAAATTGTACTCCTGGACGCAAGGCATGGGCAATTTTTACCTCCACTGAAAGCAAAGCCTGCTTCATAGGACGGCAGTGAGCTCACTTATCTCCATACAGGAATAATCTCCTCTGCTTTATCTCCCTTAAGACTGTACTCCAAGACATCTCTCTTTTACCAGCACTCCTCATGTAAGAGCATACTTTCCTCAGGATCCTTTGCATTTATCACACATACCAGTAATCCATTTGAATACCACTCTGTTACAGAGAATCTTAACCTAGGATAACTAAAATAAGGGGCAGCATAAAGTTCGCCTGATGATGGAGTATTCCTGAGGATACAGGCTAACACTTAAAGTGATTTGACTTTCATTCCCACAGGGAAGATACATCATCTCACAGACACAGAGGGAAGGGGAAAGGGAAAGGGTTTAAAAAGTCATAAAAATTCAGTGGAGAAAACTAAAGCCCTAACTGCACAATTCTACCTTATCTTTTCAAGTGTTATTCAATTTTTTTGTTTAGAGATTAAATATCCCACATTAGTGAAGTTCAAATTAGTATTTAGGAAAGTTCTCTTAGCAAATAGAAGCAGGTTATTAGGGTCACCTTTCATAGTTATAACAAATTTCCCAGGGGAATACTGTAGTTTGATCTCTTCTTACCTTTCTTTCCACTTTCAATGGCAAAGTCAATGGCTGCCCTGATAAAGCTGTTTTCAGGCAAGTAGCTAAAATCTGGAGGAACTGTGAAGACAAAAAGACTGTTTATATAACTAAAACAAGTCAGCAGAAATTATAACCTCCAGCTCCCATGTAAATTCAAAGGCCAAACTGAGCTATGTTTGAGCTAACTAGTTCTGTAGGTGACTCAAAGCATTTAGACCACAAGATTATTGATAGATGCATTGGCCTTTCCACTTCTAAGGCAACCTAAACATTTGTGTTGTTAAGAGGTGCCAGGTCTGAAAAAACAAATTCATTGACCAACTGAAAAGCCAGGATAAGAACTTCCTTAAAATGTATCAGCCACTGCAAGTCAGGCTTTAAAAGGGAGAGCTCCAAAGGCTTAGTAAGTTTAATACAACAGAGACATTCCATATTTACATAACCTCACGCACGTATGCCGAGATTATACAAAAGCAGAAACTCCAAGAATCTTTTTTTCTGTGATGAGGAAGTTTACCTACACTTCATATTATTGGTTCCCAAGCTGGTTCACACTGAAGGTAACAGCTTCCGCTTCATTAGCTCCCTCCTATTACTGCTATTCCATCAATGGTGTAATCCTGCCTTTATTTTAGCAACGGATATTGAAACAACACCAGAAGGTAATGATGTATTGACAGAATATGAATTTCTGTCCTAATTGCTACACTGAAAGGGCAAAGAACACTAGTTTTTGACTTCAGCTAACCAGAGATCTCTTCTACAAAAATACTTTTGAAAAGTCAGCTTGCTCTTGTTATGGACCATTTTTTAAGTGTTGGCTTTTTTATACAGTGGGAAGTGCTAAAACAAAGAGTAGATTAATTGGTTCTCAGGGCATGGAGTGGATAATGTAGATGTCAAACACACGTTGCCATATGCAGTGTAAAACTTCCTTACAATTCATTCTATAAAAGACTAAAGACAGAAGCAATATACAACTTTCACCAGAACAACTTAGAACCTTACTTTGATACTGCAAGTAAAAGCAGATGGGGGGAGATCCTATTCAGCATGCTGATTCCTGCTTCATGTTCCAACCTTTAGGTCTGGCACACAGGACCACGAGGTCTCTGATTCAAAGGCTGTCATGTCATTTAATAGGGCTGCAATGTCTAGCCTGTATTGTCTAATGTGTCCCTTGCTGCCTTTTTAGCTAGGTGCTACTTCTATATGTTCTTTAAGCAGCAGTAATAAAGCATCTTACCGGATGCCCTGTTCTGAGTAGAAGACAAAGAGGACATATGAAGGCGTCCCAAAAGTCCTGCTGCATTTGTCTGAAGGCCAATCTGCCCTGAAAAACTGATTATCTGTTGAGACAAAAAAACACTAGTTAGACAAATTTCCTTGTGTTGCCTCATTCAAGCTGGGCACAGACATTATGCAGTTTCTTTAAACAGATTTCGCCTGTTTGTGCAAGGTGTCACAATACCCTAGTGCATTATCCAAAGCAGGAAACAGACGCTACCTTCTTACCTGTGTAAGGGTTCTGATGACTTCATTCAGCTTACTTTGAAACTGGGAGGACTGAATACTCTCAGATTTCAGCTACCAGAGGAAAAAAAAAAAAACCAACAGAATTTTATAAGGGAAAAAAAAGAAACAACAAAGCAGAGAACAGGTGCTGAAAAGACAGATTACATTTGCATACATGCCTTTTTGTGGGGGAGTGGAGGAAAAAAGGAGAAAGCCTACATGGCTATAAACTCTTCCCCAATGGCACTGCACATGGGCCATATGATGGGAAAATGGAACAGACCCCATTTTACACATTGTAGTTCTATCCTGCTTGGTTCATACCCAACATGATTCACCACTGCATAAATGGGATGCCCTTGTATATAACCACTGCTGTAAGGGCGCAGAGGATGTCATTCCATCTTGCCTTCTAGCCACATTTCTAGAAGACATAAAGGTACCATTTGCTTGCACGTTCTCACCTGTATCATGCCTCCTTCAGAGCCCACCAGTGCAACCAGCCCACTGACAGCAGCCAGACGCTGCATTGTTGGAGAACCCTGGAAGTGTAATTCAGGATCAGTGAGTCATTGCGGTCACACAACACTACTGCAGGACAAAACACTTGTTTCTTCCAACTTAAAAACCATGACTGCTATCACTTGTACATCTCTCATTTCAACAACCTTTTCAGGTCAGACTCCAGCACAGTGGATAAGTATTCATCTCTCTCTTGGTGAATGAAAACTTTAGCTTCCCCCTGCTCCACCCCTCAATCTGAAATCATCATGCATTTCTCCCTGACAAATCACTTTCTTCTAGCACAGTCTGTATTCCACAAAATATGCCAGTGCAATTCCACTCTGAAACACTGTTTCTTATTGATACTTACCTTCAGCTGCAATCTGAATGTGTAAGTTTAGAGTTTGATTTCAAACACACTATTTTTGTTACAATGAGATAAATTAAAATTATTATAACTGAGGCACTATAATCACTGTTCTGTTAGTCCAATTTTGATAAGTAGCACCTAATTTCACAAGGCATCTTCATTTAATAACCTAGATTTTATCCTTGGATATTGTTCCAAATTAGTAAAGATGTCCAAATTAAGATCTCATTGAGATAAGCATTTCTCATAAATAATCCAAGCAGAAGAGGAACATTTTCTTTTTCCTTTAGCAAACAGCCCAAAGATGTATTTTTGCTTCCAAATATCAATCAAACAGCATGTTCACATAGTTGTAACTTTTCCTAGCATCACTCCTGCAGAAGCAAGGAAAATTATGTCCCCACTGTTCATTTAAAACCACATCCCACCCCAGCCCCCTGCCCCCCCCCCCCCCCCAAAAAAAAAAAGAAACCAGGTATGAATTCAAACCTCTGCAAGCACAATTTTTATCCAGGCTGGCATTAGTCTGTTACTCAGGTCTTCAGCTTTCCCATGACCACAAGCTGACAATCCATGTACCACTGCACCTAGAGCTAAAGCTAAACCATGGGTCTGTAAGGTGAAAAAGACAGATTAAAATACAGGTCTTCCAAAGGATTCTGTATTCTCTTTAATATTTATCATTGAAACATTACTTAAATATTTATTATTTCCCAATAATTATAACTAATGCCTTTGTCTAAAATACCGGATGCTGTCTAATTTCAAGTATTTTCTCATGTCAAGTGACAAGGGATTTTCTGAGATTAAATACTGATCTTTGGCACACAGATTGCTCTGGAGCCTTTATTTTAGAGCAGACTTTCTGATACGAAGATAAAAAGCTGTAGCAAAGGTAGTTTGTTTTGACTTCTTATTTTCCAGCTAAACATTCTAAACAGTTCATTAGTGTAATAGCAAGCTTTGATTCAAAATGGTTGCCTTTTTTTTTTTTTCCTCCCTCCCTTTTCTTCTGGCAAACATTTAACAAAAAAGAACATGCACTGAAATATGGAGATTATTTTTGGCATTTTTAGACTGCAACCCTAGGACACTAGGGATGAAACAGACACCTGGAGGAAGCTATGGATGTGGTCTGGCACTGTCTGGAGGCTAAGGGAAAGCAAAAATTCAGAAGAGCACAGTAGATGTATTTTCCTACCAGGAAAAGGAATCTAAAGAAACATGTTATAAGAGGCAAAAACTGGCAGGATGCAGGGACTAAAGACATGAAGAACTCAAAAATATCAACTTCTCTTCTAAATGCAATGAAACATATAAAATCTGTTTTTATTTCACTGTCTGGTAATTGCTATACACCTGTAGACAATGCATCAATGGATTAAGTGGTAATCTTGGTAACTGCACAGTATGCACAACATGCTCAATGTTAGTTAATGCTGAAAGTAGATCAATATAATTTTCTTGAAGTTATAGTCTGGGTAAAGCAGTATCCAATATTAAACAGGTAAGAGAAAACCAGAACTGAAGCAAAGCCCAAACACTGAATTATGACCTGCTGATTATTTTCCACTAAGGTCCGTAGCTTGTTCATGGTCTCCTCAGCCTCAGCGGCTTCTATGACTCCAACACTGAAAGCAGAGACACAGGAACAGGCCACAGAATAGGCAAGTACCTGAAAAAAAAATTATTTAACTCTGTTAACCAGTGTCTGATCAAATTCCCTGTAGCAATGTGCCAGCATGATAAAAAAGCCATGACATTTTCAATTTATACTTTCAGATGTTTGTTCCCTCTGAAAGATTCTTCATTGATGCTAACATTAAACAAATACAACTAAAGCTTGGAAGTACTTCTGGTTTTATGTAGCTCAAACTCCTGATCTTCCACACAAATGTAGTTATTCTTCTTAACACAAGTATCTGATCTTTATTTATGTGAACATACACAGCATGCTGTGATTCCATCAGGGCTACAAGCAGGTCCACAAGGCCAGAAGAGGAGCATGTAGTAGAACTGTCTCCCACACACAGTGCATGACACTAGCCTCATGTCCTTGCAGAAGGATTCACAAGCGACACTGCTTTTCTGTTCTTCAGCCTTAGATGTGGAGAATAAGGAAATGAAGTCTTTCAACAAGGCAACTGTGCCAACTGTTTAACCTCCTTTGTACCAAAGCTAAGCAAGAGAACAACAGATGACTATAGGGGAAGTAGAGAACACCTAGCTACTGTGCAGGATTAACAACAATTTGACTTGGAGCAAGTAATGCTCAGGTTGCACCTCTTGCTGCAGCAGGCCCAAGTTACCTCTCAAGTACAGGATTACATCCCAGCCATTTATAGCTCTGAAAGAACCTCTTGTGCATCTTATAAATATAGCAGTATTCATCCTAGGGTGCTGGCCAAATTTTACTCATGTAATTATCTGTACAATTCCTTACAGAGATTTTAATTGAAAAGGGTAGGTTTTGCTTTTCATCCCAAAGTATCTCATGACATTAAACAGCTGCTGCCTTTCGTCTCAGAAGTTGCTGTATTGAACCCAGTTTAAGTTCAGTAAAGTACTTTGGGATCTCTGGGGAGAGAGAAATGATTTCATAGCTGTAAGTCATTTTAATGCATGAACGATAAACTGCAAAAGGCTAATCCCCAACATACATGTACTGCCAAAAAAAATTAAACTCCATAAAAAAAGACCTTTAATAAAGAGCTTTCAGAGCAGTACCAAGAGGGGAAAGAGAATACTACTACCAATATCTGCTAACTCCCTTAGAAAAAACAGAGGATTATGCAACTCAGCTGTTCAGCTGCTGTAGGCTTACATACATCAGGTACAGTATTGCTTTTTTGTGCAAAACACCTGCTTATTCTGATTCTTGTTTTCTGTTGTAAACTCCTCCAATTTCATCAGTTTTCCTTCTCAAGTTTTACCTCAACAAGGTTATAGACTTAGTGCATGGACCACATCAAAACTTGGAGGACAGATCTTGGCAAAACAAATTGAAGTGCCTGCTCAAATTTAGAAGAGCTCAGTTTAAGCCTTCAAAACATAAAGAGAACAGCAAACGGGACCATAGCAGCATTCACAAGTGCAAGATTCACATCAGCCAGTGACAGCAGCTTTTGAAGAAGGAAACAGAAGGCATATTGAAGGAGGAAATATTAGGATTAAGGTTATCTCAGAGTAACATGCTGTCTGCGTTCTAGATCAGATGAGCCGTAAACAACTGTATATAAGAGAGACCCATATCCACAGTTACTCAGGACCCAACTTTCAACAATTTAATTTGAGGTTAAGGAATTAAAGGAGGACTTTAAAGAATGGCATCTGTTATCTTTTCAGGCAGTTTCTTAATGTTTGTGCAGCATCACAGGTTATTCTATTATTATTATAGTTTTCTTCAGCAGATATAAAACCATATATTGTGAAAGAAATAATAGAAACTAAGCATTCCAGTACTACAGATACAAAGCTTCAGTAAAAAGTCTACAGTTATTAAAGGGAGGCAAGAAAGTAAAAGGAAGATTTAAGGTTTGTGAAAAAATAGGTCATACCTCCTGGACCCATCTGCTTTGGTCCTCACTCCTGTCCAGGTATTTGCAGAGTTTTCGCAATGAAGCAGAAACGTGCACTCGTGATTCTGTTTGGCTACTGTGACTCATAAGTGAAAGAACAAGTCCAACACCCAAAATACATCCAGTGCTTAAAGAGAAGATAAAAGAAAAAGGATTAAGTATGGTATGGCTGCTCTGAACTGTCTTTTCACCCCAACATGGGTTGCTGTGCAAAAAGACCTCTTGGCCTTGCCTGACAACTAGCCCTGTGGATAATTACCTACCACAGTCAATTTTACAAATGGTTTTATTTCACACATAGGTGATTCTCTTCGGGAGACACAGGATGAAAGAAGAGCATAAGAAGAAAATGTGTGATTAAAATAGTAAATCCTATGCATACAGCCTCATTATTCCTTCTGTCCCTGGAGAACCAATAGCCCCATCAACAAGCACATCAACTAGTATGAAGGAAGTATGGATCCAAACTTCTACATCTGTTTTATACTGATACCCCAAAACTCTGATATCCCAGTTAAATGTACTAATTGCAGGTCCACTGGCTGTATTAGGGTCTGTTGCTCTCAGACTCCTGCAAGAGGTGTTCCAGTTTGCAAAAATAATAATATTACTGATTGAGCCAGAGAGTGGCTAAGATGGCTGTAGAGATTAAGGTATTCACCTGCATTTTGGAACGAGTGTCAGGTATACATTCTAACCCATAGGTACTAAAATATGCATACGCAACAGTGGACCAGCTTCAACAGGGCAGACATATCCAGCACAACTAACAGTTTGATGCTGAGGATACTTAAAATTGCAACAAGACGGACATAGCTTCAAAGTACATAACTTAATAGGGCAGGTGGCACGAACAGCTTCACAGTCTCTGCCTCTTTTTCAGATTTGACCAGAAATTCCACTCTGGACCAGAGAACTCTTACTAAATTCAGCACCTGTGCTCCCATAACAAGTTTCAGTCTCCACAGGTCATCAGTCATAATACTGAAAAGTTTTGTCAGAAAATTCCCAAACAGTTCTGGTTGCCATCATGAGATACTAAAAGCACAGCAGATACTCACTGCTCTGAAGGTGATCTCTCACTGACACACAGACACAATAGCTTAAAGAAGCAGCTCTTATCTGAAGATTTTTTTCCCAACACACATCTCTCCAAGCCTGCCAATGACAGACACTGCATGTAGTGAGCAGTCAAATGAACGTGGCTAGGATCTTAGGCATTCTTCTAAGCTTCTGCTATCCAACTTAAAAATGGGAGGAGTTACTGCTTTTACTCAGCTAAGTAAAAAAGAACCTTCTGAGGATAACTTCAGTCATATTTATACGCTAATGTTTTTCAGCAACTGAGGAAGATGATGATGAGCATGGCTAGCAGACTTGGAGTGATGTCTTGGCAATGGTGTCTTCTTTTTCCAGCAAATAAGATGAAACAAACCTTTGGAATCAACATTTTTAACTAACTAGCACATCTGAACCCATGAACAGCCAACAAAATAAGGACATGGCTTACATGCAAGAGTTCTATACACAATTTTACACTATTGCTTGTTCACAAAAAAACACACAGAAAGAAAACAAAGTTCCTAATAAGAGCTACAATTTTTTTTGTTGCTGACTCTTAGCAAAGACCCAAAACATAAGTGGGGACTGAAGCAAGAGTAAAACTTCACTCCCCCTGCTCCCCTTCTTGTAACTAGCAATTGTTTTCACTTGGCCACCTGTTTGTGATCTACATAAAATGAATATTTAAATGCACTTCATCCACATGGTATCTCTGACTTCCCAGCATGTTTTAAGTGTTTTACTGCCAGTGCATCAGACATACTGCACTACTGTCATGACTCATCTTTGAATCTACTGTCATTTATCTCAATAATGTAACTTGGCAGTGTACAGGGCAGCACAGTCCATCACATCACAGAATGAAGGACTTCATGAACAAATCATGAAACAAAATAAAAGGTTTGCATTTTAGGATGAAGGAAAACTGATATTTTCCTAATACTGAGGTCAGTGGAGTTTGACAGGTTCCTGTAGAACAATATAAAAGTTTGATGACAGTTTTGATTGAATATGCCTTAAAGTCAAATCAAACAGCTACTGACCTTGCAAAAATCTCCATAAAAAGCAAGTCAGTTTAATGCTCCACACAGCAATTTAAAGGAATACTACTGTATATTTCAAGTTTCATAACAATTGGCTCTTTACCACATCTTTACTCAACACGTATCAGCGTTCATCATTTGCTCAGTATTTCTCCAATATTTATTCTTACAGATGCAAGCTAGTTCTGCCATGCAATAACTTTATACAAAAAGCCGTATTTGCAAAGGTCTTGTAGAATTCATCCTCAATATGGGAAATGTAACAAGGTAAGCCAGAAAGCTCTACTGCCCCTTGGTATTCTCAAAAAATTTTTCCATGCAAACCTTTCAAAAGGTCAGAGCTAACCCAATCTTTAACACGTTTTTCTTTGTTTGCAGGAAGGTGGGAGGGGGGGGTGGGAGGGAGGGGTAAGTAAAACCTTCCAGTACAGGGACCATATGTACTGTTATGTTTGCTACACATATGCTGTACTGTTAAACGGGAACCCTGCCCTTGATTTTATTTATTTATTTATTTATTTGTTTTCCCCAGTACACTCACTGAGGCTGATCTGACAAAAATCTATTGAATATAATCTACATGAGTAACTGGGAAAGTTAACAGCCATGAATGTACATGCTTGCTGAACCTATGTTCTATGTAAGTTAGGCTTGGGAGAAAAAATGAGCTGTTATATAGCTTCTGTAATCAATAAGTGACAAAACCTAGTAGCATAAAGAACTGTCTAAATCACCTGTCATGCACATTTTCCATACATGTGTATACTGAAAAGTGGTGTGTCAGTATATTTTAAAAATACACTTATTTCAGTTCCTGTCTAACATAAGGGCAGATTTAAGGTCCACTCACAGATCTCTTGGTAACATCTGAGGGCATTCCATTTAAAACCAGGAGTAACTGCAAAGCTCCTAAGGCTCTGCAATCTATGAAAATCTTTCAGTTAAAAACTAAAGAAGCATCATATTAACATGCTTAACCATCTGAAATGTTTTTCCCCCTTTAAAAGATTATGAGTTTCACTTTTGATTTTCTTTCCTGAGTGGTTATGACAGATAAGAGAGTACTGATTTACGAGCATTATTCAGAGTGACCTGTTCTGAGAGGAAACTTTAGAGTATTTTATGCAACTTACACAGACATAGAGATTCTTATGGAACATAAGTGGACTCTCACCAAGCTAAACCACTGGCTCAGGGAAAGATTCTTACTGCTTACTGAAAACAACTCTGTTTTCTTCATTCCTCTTACCTCTCCCCACCTCCCCCGCAGTTTGAAAAAGAGAATTCTCCTGATTAAATGAAAAAAATTATATA
The DNA here is from genome assembly GCA_020745775.1 of Theristicus caerulescens. Lineage (NCBI taxonomy): Eukaryota > Metazoa > Chordata > Aves > Pelecaniformes > Threskiornithidae > Theristicus > Theristicus caerulescens. Next base: position 38,755,414 of record CM036583.1, on the reverse strand, counting down.
TAAAAACAACATTCATGTCAAGGCCGACACGATCAGTGAAGCGTGGTTGCACGAGCTACAGTTTGCATAGCACACGCACTGATAAACCACTTTCTTATCTAGACACTCAAGGTAGACAAACAAAAACAAAACAAAAATTCAGCAAAAACCTCTCTTTCTTGATAACGTCCTTCAGTGTGTGATACATCTCACTTAACACCCTGGCGAATCATAGAATGCTTTGGGATGGAAGGGACCTTTCAAGGTCACCTAGTCCATCCCCCCACAATTGGCAGAGACATCTTCAGCTAGATCAGGTTGCTCAGAGCCCCATCCAGCCTGTCCTTGAATGTTTCCAAGGATGGGACACCTACCACCTCTCCGGGCAACCTGTTCCAGTGTTTCATCACCCTCATCGTGAAAATTTTTTTTTCTTGTGTTTAGTCTAAATCTATTCTCCTTTAGTTTAAAACCATTACCCCTTGTTCTATTGCAACTGGCCCTGCTAAAAAGACTACCCCCATCTTTCTTGTAGGCCCCCTTTAAGTATTGAAAGGCTGCAATAAGGTCTCCCCACAGCCTTCTTTTCTCCAGGCCGAACAACCCCAGCTCCTTCAGCCTTTCTTCAGAGCAGAGGTGTTCCAGCCCTCTCATCATTTTTGTGGCCCTCCGCTGGACCCGCTCCAACAGGCCCATGTCCTTCCTGTGCTGAGGACCCCAGAGCTGGACAGAGTACTCCAGGTGGGGTCTCACCAGAGTGGAGTAGAGGGCAAGAATCACCTCCCTCCAACTGCTGGCCTCGCTTCTTTTCAATGCAGCCCAGGATACGGTTGGCCTTCTGGGCCGCAAGCGCACACTGCCAGCTCATGTCCAGCTTTTCATCCACTAGTACCCCCAAGTCCTTCTCCTTAGGGCTGCTCTCAATCCCTTCATCCCTCAGCCTGTATTCATATAGGGGGTTGCCCTGACCCAGGTGCAGGACCTTGCACTTGGCCTTGTTGAACCTCATGAGGTTCACATGGGCCCACTTCTCAAACTGGTCCAGGTCTCTCTGGATGGCAGAAGCGTGTTACTGAGCGGAAGAGCACATTTTCTAAAACAATCGGGAGGCATGCCGCACCGCACGTTTGCAGCCGGGCGGCGGGGCGGGGGGCGCGGCAGGGCGCAGCGGCCCCTGCGCTCCGCTAGGGGGCAGCATGAGCCCGCAGAGCTGCCGGCGGCGGGCGCCCCCCCCGGCCCTGCCCAGCCTGGGAGCAGCTGCAGGAGCGGACATGGTTACTGCCGGCCGTCAGAAAAAAGGGAACTCCGCCCTCCCACATGTGTACCGCACGACAGACCCACTCTCAAAAAACGTGCCACCTCTTTTAATGCAAAAAGAGAATCGCCAGTTTAACATGGGTGAAACGCTGATGAAAAGGTCAGTGTAACGCTTACGGCCCCCAGCTGGCTGTGTGAAAAGGCTGGAAAGGCTCGTGCTTTGGAATATCAGTTTAAAAGGTGACAAATGTCAAACTTGGACGAGTCTGGAACATTTACAGCTTTACATTACTTCTTTGCTCACGAAGAGTGCTCACACTAGACACCAACTTACCATTAACCGTTAAAAAGTGTAGCCGTTACGCCCAACATAAAAAGCTACCCACCCTTCAATCTTACCTCTCCTGCTTGCCATTTTTTCTCATTCTTCTGACAACCTCTCGCTGCCAGAGAGGTCTAGTTTGGCTTTCCTGTGAGGCATTTATCTCCAGCTAACAGGTTGCACAAGCAAGCAGCAACAGGTGTCACAAAGTGATGCAGCTGATCCCTGTGCACCATGTGTCTCACCCTGTGCCGCTCAAGAGGCAACCCAAATCCTAACTAAGCTACACAGGTTCACAGCCCGATGGTATGCGACTGTGACCCCTCGCAGCTTTTCAGAAGGCCCACTGGAGAAGGGGAGGGCAAGGAAAACAGGAATTATTGCTCTGTTTCCTTTGAATGGGGAAGAGCTGGGCAGAATAATGTTCAAAATCAAAGAAAACCCTATGCACCCACACTGAGGCACTCAAGATACTACAGTTTCTTCCCTGATTTAAAAGGGAAATTACTGCTGTGGAAGACACATACTGCTATGCTATGTTAGTTGTTTAATGGCAACTGACACGTGTTTTATTGTTCAATTATTCCAGGTTTGCAAATGCTAGTAATTGCGCAATACCCTTCAATAATTTCATGCCCTGCTGGTGGGCCGCTCCTCTCTTTGGGACACCTGGGGCATAACCTCAGTTGGTTAAATGAAATATATTTGCTTTACTCAGTATTCAACATGCCATCCACAGCTGTTAAATTAACAGCCTGGCTCTCCCAGATAGATAAGCCATGTGAGGCAGCTGCTCCTGGAGCTCACACTGTATGGTACACACACGCATATTCCAGTAGCGGGCTCCAAAGCAGGAGCAGCTACACTTTATTGGACACCTTGGCAACCACCCAAGAGCACCAAAGAAGGACTTTCAAAAACATCTTTCATTAATGAACATGTGCAGGGAAGATGAGCAACCCAGCTCCTAGAATTGCTGGTATCTTCCCACTGCCTGTGAGCAAGACTGTGTGGTTCTCTATACATGCCCAAGGTTTTAACTTGTGGGTTGGCAGGGATTAACAGTGGTGGTCACTGCTTCTTTTCACCTCACACTAGGGACTGTATGGAAAAACCCATGTGAATGTGTGTTAGATATATGCACATATGCATACTTATGTATGTTCACATATGAAGTATTAAATATATATTTTATTTATGGACACACTTAGAAGAGATGGTACACAGAGGAATAAACCAGCAGGAACATCCTGAAATTCAACAAGCACCAACTCACAGTCCTGCACCTGGCAACAGACAGGCTGGGACCAGAGGGGCTGGGCATCAGCTCCTGGAGACAGCCTTGGGCACTGGTGGGCAGCAAGCTGAACCGGGGCCAGACATGAACCCAGGCAGCGATGAGGATCAGCAGTATGCAGGCAGCATGAGCAGGACACAGCCATGAGAGCCAGGGGAAGGATCAACCCTCTACTCTGGGCTCACCAACACACCTGAAATACTGCTCTGAATGCAGGCAAGACACCAACAAAACTGGAACAAGTTCATGGGAGGCTACGGAGGCAGTGAGGCTGGAGCCTCTGCCCTGAGAGCAGAGGCTGTGGGACCACAGCTGGTTCGTCTGTAAGAAGGGATGGCTTTGGGGGCACCCAGCAGCATCTCCAGCACTGACAGGAAAGGATTGAGGAGATCTAGCTGGGCTCCTGCATTGTGGGAGGCTGGGAGGCAGCGGGCACAAGCTGAAACATCAGACATTCACATGGAGATAAGGACAGACCAAAAGTGGAGCCAGGGCCCAGAGACGCTGTGGTGTCTCCAGTCTTGGGGGTTTCAAATACTGATTGTAAAGCCTTGGGCAATATAGTCCAAGTCCATGGCTGTCTGTTTAGAGGAGGGATGTGGACTTCCGAAGGTCCTTGCCAGCCTGCACGAGTTGGTGATTCTACGGAAGTACTCAGAACAGGCTGCCTCCTTATCCTATCCTTACACTCTTCTGTGTAGAATTAACGAATAAAAGCATGAATTAAAAAGGTGGAGCTCAAAATAAAACAGAATACCATCAGTAATGAAGGAAACTCACTTGTACTCCAGACTGGTGTCAAAGCAGCAGTCTTCCAGCGCATCCAGGGACTTCATTACCACTAAGTTCATCTGTTGACCAGGTACATCACTACAAACCCAAACCAAAACAGAAACCAAAAAAATCCAAAACACAGCTCTGCTTTTTAAATCATATAGGATATTAAACAACCTGCTAAGACTGAATGTGCCAGTAAATAGAGTTCCTTTCTTGCTGTAACAGGTTCTCATACTAGTCTGTAAGCAACAACTATACGACTGGTCATTTGTATCACATTCATATAAACATACTCGTATCCAAATAATAAAAACATATTCAGACCTTAACTGGCAAGCATTATTGCTACAACACCCAGAAAGAAACCCAGCACCCAGGATTTGTAAAACATGCCTGACAGTAGGAGGAGGATACTGATAGAACATGATCTCAGCTAGACCGGTAACTATTTATAAGCCGAAAATTCATGACATTTTAAGATATTAGCTCCGTAAATCTCTCTCTCCATCTCTTTGCCCAACTTATTGATAAAAAAGGAAGCATTTACATCTCACTCCAAAGACATCAAAGACATCTTACAAAAGATGTACAGTTTTCTTAATGAACAGGGCATCTTTAATGCAAACTAACTCTATGATTTGATATTAGCTATAGCTACATCCCTACAAGTTTTGCTGTTGTTGCAAGTCAAAGCTTGGAAGAATGTGAGATTAATCTTTGAAATTATGCAGGGCAGTGGAAGAGTAAAAACTGATATAGTCCGTAAGAAATTTTTAGATAAAATTATTAATTTCAACACACCCTCACGAAACAAACAAACAAAACCCAAAAACCCAAAATAAAGATTCACATACTCCAAAATACCAAGCTGATCTAACGTCCTTCTCTTTAAGAGCCTTCTAATGCTTGTGTGTAGCTCAGTTGTCACCACTGACTAATGACCCAGAGACAGTCCATCCCCAAATTAAGTGGCCGAGTCAGAGGCAGCAAGGCAGCAAGACACCAAAGCACGAAGATGAGAACAGAGCAATGCTGCACAGTGTTTTGACAAAGGCAGGTGTGTTGGAAATATTAGTTTCACTGAGCAGATAAACAACTGACAGCCAAATCTGTTTGATACCTGTGCTTGTCCACCAATTAAACATTTATTACGGGTATATAGGCAGACAGAATCCCCAGCAGTCAAGAAGCTGGAGGAGTATAAAGCCAAACCTACTTAATTTCTCTGGAATCACTGGAAATTTGCAACTGAGGCAAACACTTCTGTAAAGGAAGCATTTTCTACAAACTTCAGAACATCTCTTTGCTGCCAACACAGCTGTAACTGCATGCCTTAGAAACAGCCCATTACACTACTTCTGGTGTAGCTCCATCCCCATATGCGTAACTCACATGATGTAAGTGGACATGATCCAGTGTCCAGAGTACCACTTAGAAAGAACTGTGAATTATTCTACAATTAAGTCTCTTATGGCAGCTAGTCCCCTTTAAAAGCATATGTGTGGCTCTTCTAGCTAACTGCTTTGCACATGTACCTTAGGATATTATGAAAATCAATCATTCATTCTGAAAGAATGGCAAAATACCTAGGATAGCACTGGGGGCGTCGGTAGTGAAGCCTGATTAAAAAAAGACACCCTTTAAGACATGTTGCAAAGCCCCTCAAGAATCATTTGCCTGTGACTTGTAAATACTTTAATTCCCCAGAACTGAAGGCCACATGCAGGAAAAAGAAGGAAGTTATTTGCACACCTACATCACTTATGGTAATCCTTACCTGACTTTTTCTTCATACAAACGTGAGATAAACATGCCCAAACCAAGGCCCATGTGGATTTGAACAGCTTGAGACTCATCAGCATTTGGTTTCCCAGGTAATCTGTCAGTCAGCATATTCAGGACCTCCTCAACCTTCTCCTTGCATGATACAATGAAAACTGGCACCAGCAGAGACAAAGCAGTGGCTGCACAGGAACGAGCTATAATACTAGCAGTATTTTCACCTGAATAGGATTTCTAGAAAAAGACAAAAAATTTTTTTTTTCTTTTCCTCTTGAGGGAGGGAAATAAAATTCCTTTCCAGGTAGTAACACTCAGCACTTCAGGAATTTAAAATAAATACCTGTACAGCAAACAGCAGCACAGATATATTGCAGCCTGGCAATAAACAATATTTCATGGAATTGCCTATGGTAACTTTTCCATTTGCCTTACCTTGCAAGCAGCTTAAAACTAAGGTAATTCAGGGTATAATTTCAAAGTGTAAATAAGATTGTTAAGTATAAAACTGTAAACAAACGATAAGACAGGATGCAACCAGAATCTAACAGCTAGTCTGCACATAAATACATTGGTCTAGTTTAGTTTTCACCTTCCTTGTTAAAATATCCAGCAGCATGATCAGAAGGGCAAACAGAAACCAGCCATGATGTTAATGTACTTCTGTAATTATAACACACCAAGAATTTAGTGAGTTAGAAAAAGCACTACCTTAAAAGCATTACATGTAGGATGACAAAATGGCATGAGATCTTGCAAGATAACCAGTGGAGATGCTTTCTAGAAGAAAGGTCCCTCACAAAGGTTTTTAATTCCTTTACATTTTGAAAGGTAAAAATCCATACAGATACCTCTACTTATAAAGCAATGGACTGATTGTAAGTAATAGCCTAATGTATATTTATCAACTTCCATGTGCAACTCTGAAAAGAAAAAAAATCCCATGAGGATGCAAGGCACTCTGCAAGACAGTGATTTCTATTGTGTGCCTTAGAATTTTACAAGCGTAAGATTTTACTTTTTTTTTTAAAACAGAGTGGATTTTAGAAATGAAACATTGTCACATTGTTCACCTCAAAACCAATTTTTTTAAACAGCATTATTTTCAAAGGCAGAAGTCACAGAACAATTTGACAGGAACTGCTCGTGTCAACCAACTAGTTGAATCTCCTTACATCCAACCAGCCTAGCGTTTATCTAACACTACATTTCATTTGGTGATCTATGTCCCCTATCAGTGATGACAGGGATCACATGCCAGAGCTGACTCAGGTCCATCAGTAATTTTCAGCTTTCTGATGCTAACATCTCACTACTGGATTAAACACAGTTCATGAATGCAGTTAATGAACTTCTGGTTAGAAAACATTAGAATACATTAGCAGGCTGGTATTTGGCCTTGTAGGACCCAAGTTCCCTTCTGCATCCATGACACAAAGAATCTCCAACCTGGTTGTTTTGACCACAGATAGTCAAGAGTTAGCAATACTTATTCCTTAAGGTCTATACTGAGCTTTCAGTCCATCTCCAGGTCCTACTTAAGAACAGCCTGATATGTGTATGGCTTAAGAATTTCAGGCTGGTTATCACACTGCAAGCACATATGATAGAACTTCTGCTGGCCCTCAGGGGTTCAAGAGGTACTGTAAAATAAGAATCACTGGCTCCATAACTATTAGATTTTGAGAAAGTATGCATTTTGGAGCCCTAAGAAATGGTGTCAGAATCACTCAAGAGTTTGATAGTGTGGTCTGAGAGAGCCTGTTCATGTTAGAAGGGTTTGTTTTGTACATACATGCTGAATATTCTGGGTTTTGAAGATTTTTTTTTTTCTTCTTAAAATTTCCTTCATTTATGTATCCTCACATGTCGTTTTTACTATTTTGGTAATAGAAGACAAATACTCAAGGCAAACCCAAATATAAGCAGAAAACACAATGAAAGAAAGAACAAAAGCAAGAAAAGTTTCGATTCTCCTGTATTACAACTACTACAGGGCAAACAGAACCAGGAAACTCCACACTAAGAACTCCAGGTATGAAATACAGATATATTCTCTTGCTTTTAACACCACAACACATACCTGGTAGAACCATGGGAAGACTTGACCTTTAGGGTGATAGCGGCTATTCACAATACTGAAGAGGGTCTCTGTGACCATAGAAATCCAGTGTTTTGTGGGAAGAAAATCAGGTTCCGTCTGCAAACATCAAACCCAAATATTCATCGTTACTTTTTCTTAAATCAGGTCCTACCTGAACAGAAGCTCAGCGGCTGACATTCCAGCTATGATCCATCAGGAACGAGATTATTTTGTCATTCTTTTGTACAGCAAGTAGCATGATTTACTTGCCAATGCTGACCCTCCAGACACTACTTTTGATCAGGTACTATTCAGCGAATGCAAACATGATGAGAAAAGAGGCTGACTAGGTTTCAGTGTTTTTCACTAGACCTCTATCTCATCTGTCAAAATCAACAAATAAATGTGTTAGTCATTATGTTTCTTATGAGAAGGCACCTACACACTGACTGCTTTTGCATAGATCACACATCAGCTACCAAATGGCATTCACTGAAGAGGGTGAAATTTGAAATTCGAAATGTGAAGTACTTCACATCCACTTACCAGCCCCCCAAAACACCTGGTCATATTGCTTCATTATATTCCACTAAAAGTAGAGAATGTCTTTCCCAGATTGACTCACCTTAGGCATCCCTTCAGTGTCTGAGGAAAGGCTGCTTTCGTATTTGGCTACAGCAACTGCAAGAGCAGTTAAGGCAAAAATAGAGTTTCCTTTCACCACTGGGCTGTCTCTGGACAGAAAAAGGCAAACAGTTAAGAAGCCTAATAGAGATGCAGGCAACAAAACATGTATCTCAATGCAGGAAAGTTATGCTACCCGTGGTCCAGGAGGGAAGGCCTTTGCACCTAGCAACTTTATTGGGCTGTCTTCTAGCTCAGCAAAAGTCTATTGCATTTAATCTTCAGGAATTAGAGAAAGAATGGGGGAGAGAAACGTTTCAGTCTTTTTCTTGTTTGCCTTTTTATATAAAACCTAGCACAAAGTTGTATAAAAACAGAAGCTTGCTTCCACTATAATGAGGACTGCCACCCTGCAGAGAAAGTAGCGCTCACAGAAATGCACCAGTTGGACTTGCTAGTACCATCTCTACACAGGACAACAAAAAAAAGCTCTTCAAACAGAGAATGCTAGACAGGCAGGTGCCACTTCACTGCAACAGCATCTGTTCAGGAGATTTTGCAGAGCAGCCATCACTGAAATCTCGGCTTAAGAAAAAAGTTTTTAATTACTCCTCTATGCTATGAAAACATTAACATAATGGAAAATTACAGGTTTCAAAGAGTACTAACTTCTACCACAGTGCAAACCTTTATTTTTAAGGAACTCAAAGAAAAAAATCTGCCACCTACAAATAAGAGAGAGAATACAACTGTGTTCAGTTTCATGAAAAGATAGATTTCAATATCCTAGTCATTCCCAGAAAAACATATTGCAATATAATCCTGGTGGAACTCTCTTAGTTGTTTTACAATAGCAGCTGAACAATACGACTGCACTAAACCACTTACAGTCTTACACTAGACCAGTACATGGTGTACTACACTTTTTGCATCAGTCTTCCATTTCTAAAAACTTCTTCAACTGTTGCTGTAAAAATACACCTACACTGCAAATTTACACATTTGTTCCAGATCCTAAGATCTCATTTTCACAGTAGAAATATTTTCTGGAATTCCGGTTTGCTTTTTAAAATAAGACACACGGGTCTTTGTGGAATGTCATTGACCTCTTCTGTTGGGAACACTGAAACTATTTCCTTTCAGATAAGAGATACCTATAAATAATTACAACTAGGTGCTTAGTTAAGTTCTTTGAAATCTCCCTGTATCTCCTGTCTTAAATAGTTTCCTAATCTAGGTATAGAACCTTTGTTGTTGTTGATCATCAGCTTCTAAAAGGTTACATTTCATGATGTACCTCAATCTACACACTCATGAAAGCTGGATGCTTTAAATTTAATGAAGGTAAAAATCATCCTAACAAGCCCCAGGAGGAAAAAGAGTAGTGTCTTACTCTTTATTGAAAATATGGGAAAAAACCCCAGTATTTTCTTAAAAGAAAGTCAGTAGACACAAGAAGCTCTAGAGACGTGATTTATGCACAGGAAATCCTTCTGCTGTTACCTAAAGAAAATTCACCACTCTGTCCCAAATTCGGCAATGTTTCTACCTCAACTAGTTTTGCTAATGAACTTCAATAACTAAAATCATAACTTTCATTCTGAGACACAGAATATGATATATTTAAAGGTTATCATTTTGTTCCTCCTTTTTTATCTCTTCTTACCTTAACACAGCTATTTACTGAGTAGCTAAAGTATCAAACAGATCTTCCAGTTTCATCCCTCTTTAACTGACCCCATCAAGATGACTGACATGCAAGGAAATGGAACAGCTGGGAGTATTTTAAATATCTGAACAATGATAAGTTAAAAAAGGAAAAAGTTCAAACCTTTATGGTTTTGAGTCTTAATTAAAATCTCCAGAACTCTCAACTTGCAGAAGTATTTCGAACTAGTCTTTTTTGCATTTACAAGAATACCAATGTTGAAACAGTCTGTGAGATTTCACTGTAAGTCTTTCACTGATGACATCTTTATGATTTAAGATTTTCTAAGTACTTGTTCTGATGAGGATTCACTATTTCTGATGCTTTTGCTTAACCTGGTGCAAGCAGCCAATTTCAGGTTAACCAAGGGCAAAGCATAATAGGAAGCTAGCTGCCAGTGGAGAGGGAAAGGAAGAAGTCAAACCACTTTAGCAGTCTATGAAGGAAGGGTAAGATACTTACTGCTGCCTGAAAGCCATGTGCTAATTCTAATAGCAAATGAACAAGCCTGTCACACTCTGCAAACGTGATTTCCTGCCTTTGGGGGCATCTGGGCACAAGAAAGACATCTTAACAGAAAGTAGGACAGTTTTGAAGAGCCCACACTCCACTAAAGATGAGCTGACTTCTAGATAAATGAAGATACTTGAGGCAAACAGTCTGCTAGTTAAAAAAAGAACAGACTAATAGTGCATATAGCACTACCCAGGCTTTACTCAAAACATTACGCATCAGCCTTTCTAACAGGCACAGTCGGTGGTAAAAATCTCAAAGCACAAGGTGGAGAAGAGTTCCCCTCCTGAACAGCAGTCATGTGAAATCATGAAATTAGCAGATAACCAATTCCAGAAATTATTATCTTACATCTTCTGCCACAAAAGCGAACTGATTGTCATCTGTAATAAATTAGCAGTTCTTACTTGGAAGCACCTTTGATGACATCAGTCAACAAATCTCTGACCCTGCAACAGAAACAGAAAGAATTTACACTACATCAATTGTACTATAGCATGAACTCAGCTAATCTCCCCTTATGCCTTACACGTGTCTATTCTAGGTTAACAATTATCTCATCTAGCTGTCAGAAGACTTAGAGCAAATTAATTATAAGCATTAAAACTGCAAAAGTGCTTATGTACCACTCAATATTTCTTCATGCTCATGTGCACTACCAATGTTTTATAAAGGGCTCTTATTTGACTTCATACCATTTCTTGTAAAATGCAGGTTCATGTAATATCCATAAATCTGTTCTTTGAGCTGTTACACATAAGTTTCCAGATCACTGTGTTATGCCTTAGCATAAATAAAATGAGAATGTTTTACAATGGACTATACTCCTGGAAACCACTACGGGCAGTTATGCTGTTAGGCAGTATAGTAACCTGAATCCATTTAAATGAAAACCATAGGAGTAAATACAATTTCTTACATATTACTGTAGTTGATTTATAATAGGCTAGTTGTCTGCATTTGTTTAGTTTTGCGTTCAAGACACAAGCAGAGATGCAGTGAATCTTCCAGATTGCCACCCAGGGCTGGGTGAGGAAAGAGATCCTCTATACTACAACATACAATACCATCCTGGCCATGACTGTCATCCTACAGAAAAAGATCGCAGTTCCACAACACGTGATTAGAAGCCTAAAAATCATGCCTCGTAAAATAGGGCCGTACGTTATAAGACTGAGTTATACTCAGGCTTTAAAAGAAACCTACTCAGGCTTTCCTTCATAACCACACTGTTTTTGCACACAGTTTCAAACCCACCTACACTAGAAACACTCAGACCAACTTGGCAAATACCAGTGCAAAATTGCACAGTACTTATACAATAAAGCATTAACACTAAAGTTTATACCAAGCTGTCCACAAGCACGTTAAAAACAGTGGGCAACACAAACGCTTAATGGGTGCTGAAGTTAGAGCCCTGAAGCACCAAGCAATTAAAGGGGAACAGAAAGAGACATGAAAGCTAATACTGCGCTTCCAGTTAACTTACTGCTTTGATTTCTCTACTGTTAAAGGGAATTCTGTTCATTTCTGATATAGCTTACATTAACACTATCGAGGAAATACAGAGCAGAAATCGGCTCAGGAGAAATCTACAAAAGCAGCATTGCTATAGGCATTCTTCTCACCTGGAAAATGTTTTCTCTTTATATCCTATCAAGAAAGGGATTGCGCACAGCAACAACAGCAAATTGTGCCACTACTACATAAAGAATCTCTTTTACAATACCATATCGTTCTGGATCTTACTATGAAACCCTCTAATCTAGACTTAGCTGGAATAAAACAACAGACACAAATTTTGTATTCCTGTTGAGTGGGACTTAGTAACACCTTTTTGACTGAAATGGGTACTTTGTTCCCAATGCACTTATAAACAAGCACAGAAACAGGTATTTATACTGTCCATGGATATGTAGTTCCCTCTATGAAGCCTTTCATGAAGCGTCCCACTTCCCACCTTGTCCCCCTGGCCATGCACATACATGGCTAAATCCTGACAGACTGAGAGACACTCCTCAGCTGACTGAAACAGAAGTAGTTGAGGATATGGATCAGGGTGTGCATCATGTGCTTGGTTTTAAACAACATCCTCAGGCTCAACATTGCCAACTTACCATAGGAATGGAGGTGTGTCTCAGTTCACTACGACATACATCAGACTATGGCTTAAATTTTTTTTTATCAAGCCATTTTCAGTGAGACAGCTCACTTAGTCTCTACAAGTAAGTTTTGCTCTATGCATCATCCTTTGCTTTAACATGGCACAAAACAAATACAGTTTTCCATTCCTTCCAGTTGCTCACCCTACAAACTTTCAGACACTGTAGAGGGGAAGGTACCTGTGAACCCATGCATATGGGAAACCTTACAAACAGTTACCCAGTAATCTCCTTCTTCCCGCTTCCCCACACCCTGCCTTAGCTGTTGTATCTGGTGTTGTTTTTTCTTCATTAGTGCTCATACAGTCTTTAAAGTTGCAAAACTAAAGGCTTTGAAGTCTTGCTCTCCTCTGCCCCTTACTTGCCATTACAAGTGATCAGGAGCAGACAGGCATTTCCTTACCAGAGCCAGGCTGTAAACTGTTTGTACTGCACCTCTTCAGGATCCTCTTTTCCATGTTTTAACTGCATCTCCAACTCTGCCTGCCTCCCCTGCAGAATTACAGAGTAAGTCAGAAGTGGATCTTACATGCCGAATCATCCTAAGATTTCTGCAGAGCAGAAAGGATGTAGCCTTTCACTTGAGGGCTACTTCATAAGCAAACTTGACTGCTTTCCATATGGGATCACACTATAATACACAATGTATTAAGTAAAAGAATTAATAATTTTTTATTCTGAGTGAGAAAAACAAGCTGCAGATGGCACAAACGGCCACAGATACTAAGACTTCTCTCCTAGTCCATGCAAAGAGACAAGATCCCTTGGGAAAGGGTACAACAAGCAGGGAATGAGATTTAGAAGCCTGCTAGCTAAAATGGATTCTAACAGCAAAACGTCACTTTCTTGATTCACTACTTAAAGCAGAATTCCTCATCCTTTTCCTTTCTATAACCCCAACCTCCCTGTGACCTCCTACGATAGTTCCTTCTGTACCGTAAAGGAGATGATATGGATTGTGGCCTCTAACAATTGTTATCTAAACATATTAGGCAGCTTTTCTGTAATGTTCAGTCTCCAATCATGAGACAACTACATCTCAACTTGTTTGGGTTGTCAGTTACTGCTCCTTAGTAGGTTATTAAGCCTTAAGTGAAAAATATAGGCACATTAGCTGTGTTTTTCAGGTATTGAACGCTTGTAGTTTGGGTCTGCATAAAAACCTGAGAATACAGGAAGAGTCAATCCTGTAAATCCAGATGTCACTCAAAAGGTGGCTCTTCACAGGGATTAAACACATTGACTAAAGAGAAGGCTGCATAAAAACTATGCAAAAACTACTGCAATTTCCCCAAACACATAAACATTGGCTTAAGTTCTGTACTAGATAAAGACCTGTAGGATCATCATGATGAGGTTGATTTCAGTCTCAAAAACATGCTGGATGCACAAACTGGCAGAAGTGCTTAAGCATGTGAGTAGACATAATAAAAGACAAGAGGACTTTCAGGTGTCCCAAGGGAAAAAAATTCTCACGAGTGTTTTGGTGAACTGGACTCTATGAATGTCTGCCTCGAAACTATAGAAATGATTACTCTACTAGCTGTTCAGAAATACTGAATTATGTACTATCCAGACTATTCATCTTATACTGTAGTCTCTTTTGGCCATCTCAGATGAAATGTACTATAGAAGTGTAAGGAGTAAGTAATGATACTAGGTCTCCAGTGAGGGACTTCAGAAGCAACAAAAATAGGCTCTATTGCCCTGTAAAATGGCACAAAGCCTAGACAGGCTTTCAGAAACAAGTCTGATAAATGCCAAGCTTCTTGTGAAATGTTGCCTCAGAGGGGAAGCAAAATAGGAACGTAATTAAAATGCAAGCAACAATGGCCCCCTCTCTAGTTACAACCTAAAATTACAATTTGAATAGCTGCTGCCTGCTTTGTGATGGGGCTGGCTCGGCTTAGAATCTGATATTTTGCTGATGGCCAACATAAAATTTGTTTTGAAAATGTTAGAGAAGCATATGTTTTGCTGCACAGCAAAACACAGAATAGTCAATGCTTCTAGAATTTGCTCAGCAACCTGAGCTGCTCATGCTGAAAACAGCTGATGTGGCCTGGAAATACAAACAAATAAGCCCTTCTAGTATCACACAGAGAGCCTTCTAGAAGGCAGCTATTTGTTAAAAGTTTTTTAAATGGTTTTCCCGTTGAAAAACCAAACAACACGACATTGCTCTAGATATCAGGTCAGCTAGCCTAATGAAAGAGAGGTTTTAAGGTATTTCCTACTCATTAGGTAGGGTGAAAAAAATCAAAAGACAGGTCCCTCCGTGTGACAGCATTACATGCTGATTAAGAGAAGTTCTATTTAATGAATCATTCCTCGATAACATCTGTTTCCTTTGTGATACTATTATTACAAAATTCCAACCCAAAATAATAGGTTAGAGCTCTACTTAAAATTTCACATTCTAAAAATTTTAAGAATTGACACATTCTGCAGCTTGACACAGGAATAAGACTGCAAGAACCTGAACTGTAAGCAGAAGCTGTACTTCTACAAAGCATCCCAGATTGTGCTGCCATTAACTGAAGACTTGTTTTTATTTTCTTTTCATAAACTTCAGTATTAAACACCTCGAGCTTTATTTTGAAAATATTGTAACTTGCATGGATACTCCTGCTGGTAAAACTAAAACTCACACCACTTGAATGGACATTAATGTACACAATATTATGTACCTCGAAATTACCTGCAGGACTGCACTGTAGGTTCGACTCATAAATCCTAACCAGGACTGTGGCAGCAGTACGGAGCGGTGCCATTCAGAAGGTTGAATGTTAACCTGTGCAACACACCAGAAAGGGTAAAGTGGTTACATTAAGTCTAACATATGCAGAATGTATGTTCTCCAACCTATGATTTGCAGGCAATCATTTGCTCATGCTCATAGGACATTACACATGGCTGTAGGAAACTACAATGATGATGTACTTTGTTCTCCTTTCTGGTTTTACCGACATCAAGTTGCTTTCAACTTCATTACCCAGGCCAGACAAAACTGGTTTTTTCAGGTAGTTCAACAGGTAAGTGATCCCAGACAGAGCAGCGGAATTATATGTGGCAATAAGCACAACACTTAGTAGCAGTGGTAGACAAAAATACATACGTAAAGCAGATGTTAGTGCAGTTTATATTTGTCATAGTTTTTGTAAATTTTAGGTGCTTCTAAAAGCTTTAAACAGATGCTCAAAGTAAATACAAGTAGATGATTATCTAAATACAGGGGAGATTATTCAAATGGACTTAGTATCCATGACTCGGGTGTATGTAACTACGTTCAAGTAGAATCATAGCATGGTTTGGGTTGGAAGGGACCTTTCAAGGTCACCTAGTCCAACACCTCTGCAATGAGCAGGGACATCTTCAACTGGATCAGGTTGCTCAGAGCCCTGTCCAACCTGACCTTGAATGTTTCCAAGGATGGGACACCTACCACCTCTCTGGGCAACCCGTTCCAGCGCTTCACCACCCTCACTGTAAAAAATTTCTTCCTCATATCTAGTCTGAATCTACCCTCTTCTAGTTTAAAACCATTACCCCTTGTTCTATTGCAACTGGCCCTGCTAAAAAGACTACCCCCATCTTTCTTGTAGGCCCCCTTTAAGTATTGAAAGGCTGCAATAAGGTCTCCCCACAGCCTTCTTTTCTCCAGGCCGAACAACCCCAGCTCCTTCAGCCTTTCTTCAGAGCAGAGGTGTTCCAGCCCTCTCATCATTTTTGTGGCCCTCCGCTGGACCCGCTCCAACAGGCCCATGTCCTTCCTGTGCTGAGGACCCCAGAGCTGGACAGAGTACTCCAGGTGGGGTCTCACCAGAGTGGAGTAGAGGGCAAGAATCACCTCCCTCCAACTGCTGGCCTCGCTTCTTTTCAATGCAGCCCAGGATACGGTTGGCCTTCTGGGCCGCAAGCGCACACTGCCAGCTCATGTCCAGCTTTTCATCCACTAGTACCCCCAAGTCCTTCTCCTTAGGGCTGCTCTCAATCCCTTCATCCCTCAGCCTGTATTCATATAGGGGGTTGCCCTGACCCAGGTGCAGGACCTTGCACTTGGCCTTGTTGAACCTCATGAGGTTCACATGGGCCCACTTCTCAAACTGGTCCAGGTCCCTCTGGATGGCATCCCGTCCCTCAGGCATGTCAACTGCACCACTCAGCTTGGTGTCATCTGCAAACTTGCTGAGGGTGCACTCGATCCTGCTGTCGATGATGAAGATATTGAACAGTACTGGTCCCGATATGGACCCCTGAAGGACACCATTTGTCACTGACCTCCATCTGGATATTGAGCTGTTGACCACTACCCTCTGGATGTGACCATCCAACCAATTCCTCATTCACTGAACAGCCCATCCATCAAATCCATCTCTCGTCAATTTAGAGAGGAGGATATTGTGGGGGACCATGCCAAAGGCCTTACAGAAGTCCAGATAGATGACATCCGTAGCTCTTCCCTTGTCCACTCATGTAGTCACTCCATCATAGAAGGCCATTAGGTTGGTCAGGCAAGACTTGCCCTTGGTGAAGCCATGCTGGCTCTCTTGAATCACCTCCCTGTCTTCCACATGCCTTAGCACAACTTCTAGGAGGATCTGTTCCATGATCTTCCCAGGCACAGAGGTGAGGCTGACAGATCAGTAGTTCCCAGGGCCCTCCTTTCTACCCTTTTTAAAAATGGGTGGAATGTTTCCCTTTTTCCAGTCACCAGGGACTTCACCTGACTGCCATGACTTTTCAAATATCATGGAAAGTGGCTTGGCAACTACATCAACCAGTCTACCCTCAGGACTCTGGGATACATCTCATCGGGACTCAGACTTATGTATGTTCAGGTTCCTCAGGTGGTCTCAAACCTGATCTTCTCTTACGGTGGGAGGAACCTTGCTCCCCCAGTCCCTGTTTTGCGGGTGGTGTCTCATCCACTTGAGAGGTGCGGGAAGAGAGGCTGCCAGTGAAGACTGAGGCAAAGAAGCTGTTGAGTACCTCAGCCTTCTCCTTGTCCGTTGTTACCAGTTTGACAGTCTTGCTCATCAAGGAGGGTACGCTTTCTTTGACCTTCCTTTTCTGGCTGCCATACCTGTAGAAGCCCTTCTTATTATTCTTTACATCCCTTGCCAAGTTCAGCTCCATCTGTGCTTTGGTCTTCCTGACCCCATCCCTACACAACCAGGCAGCATCCCTGTACTCTCCCCAGGATACCTGTCCCTGCTTCCACTGCCCATGCATTTCTTTCCTGTCCTTTAGTTTGACCAGCAGGTCTCAACTCATCCATGCTGGTCTCTTGACTTCCTTTCCTGATTTCTTACACGTGGGGATCAAGGGTTCTTGCGCTCTATGGAAAGCGCCCTTAAAGATCTGCCAGCTCTGTTCTGCTCCGTTGTCCCTGAGGGTAGTTTCCCAGGGGTCCTATTGACTAACTCCTTGAAGAGCTGGAATTTTGCTTTCCTAAAATTCAGGGTCCTGACTTTACGCTTTGCCTGACCCATATCCCTCAGGACTGCGAACTCCACCAGTGCATGATCACTGCAGCCCAGGCTGCCTCCCATCTTGACGTCACCAATTAGCTCACTTGCGTTGATGACTAACAGGTCCAGTATCACATCCCCTCTGGTAGGGCTGTCTATTACCCGGCTTAAGTATGTAGTTCAAATTTCCTTTAAGGAAAGGAATTGTTAAAAAAAAGAAAGGAATCACAAAGTTTCTTTCTAGGAAGCACCAGTATAGAAGTAACAGGAGGAAAACAACACCGCCTCAAAGATAAAGAAATATGCAACAGCTCTCCCTGCCTGTCTCCAAATCTCACATAGGTATGACAGCCTCAGCTTCACAACAAAAGAATAACTCAGTCAGTCAACCACACAATCTGATGTATGTGCACAGACTTTCCCCAGGAGCCCAAGGTTGTTCTATTCAGTATGCACCATAGCAAACTGACTCAAAGACTTTTTCAGAGCATGTTGAAAAACAAAAATGAAAGCAAATGATGTTTGTAACAAGCCACTTTCTAGCCCTTGGTAGCTTAACGAAATAATTACAGGGGTAAGTTAAACACAAGGGGTCACAAATTCAAGGCCACCAAGAACGTTTTTCCAGACATCAGAGTCCTGCATGATATATGTACCTCTTTCCCTGCAATTTGCATGTTATGGAATTTATAAATCAAAATAGATTAATTCATAAAAAATTTATATCACAACTAATTAGAAGAGTCTCTATTTCTCTCTCTCCATGACTGTCTTAATTGCAGCAACATTTTATTAAAGTAAGATAGGAGCACTGGAACAGGCTTCCCAGGGAAGTGGATGAGTCCCCAGCCCCGGAGTTATTTATAAGACGGGTAGACGTGGTACTTAGGGACATGGTTTAGTGGTGGACTTGGCAGCGCTAGGTTTATGGTTGGACTCAATGATCTTAAAGGTCTTTTCCAACACAAATGATTCGGTGTGATTCTGTGTCCTCTCCTTTTAAACTGCTATGTTTTCAGACCCACAAACAACATAAGCTCTGTAATTAAAACGTGTGGTGTCCATTGTTGTATCTCATCATATCCCACGGTGGGCATTCAGAATTGATTTTTCTTGCTACCGTCCAGTTATTTCTACTGTCTGCCTCTACCAAAAAGATGAAAAAATGTCATCACAGCCATTTGGACTCCATTGGAAATAAGATGTAATGTCAGCAGTTTCCAGGGTAGTCCGTTTTAATAAACAAAAGGTAAACATATCAGGTTGAGGTGAGACAGGATATATCTCAGTATCCGTTGTTTAAGGCCTACACTTTCTATTTCTAAATTAAAAGAACATGCCAGACTCCCTGAGTTATGGAAAAACCCTGTGAGCTGTGATAAAAAATTGCGCAAAGCCCACCTAGAGTAACTAATCTTGCCAGCCTTAATCCCAGAAGGTTATTATTCTTCCTTTTTATTCCTCCTATTTTATTACAGAGACTAGTCACTGTTAACATGCAAAACACTCCAGGCCTCAAGGTACGCAAAACCTCCTTTCTCCACCATGTGCTCCACTGGCCTCCTCTGTACAGAATGGTTAACCAAGATAAAAACCTAAACTCCCCTTGTCTATTAATTATCTTCCTAAGTCTTCCTGCTTCATCTCCTCTATTTTATGCCCCTCATGATATAAATAAAGCAGTCAATATTCTTTCTTTACATGGGTTTTATAACAAAAACCAAAGGACCGTGCTAAAGCTTCATGCCCACTGTCAGTGGTGAATTCAAAACAGTTTTGAGTAAGTACTAACACATCTATACAAATAAATGCAATCTAAAAGTCAACCAAAAGAGATGACCTACTCCACCCCACAGCCAATACAAATACATCCTGCAGGAAAACAAGAAATCTCATCTTTAAATGACTCAATTAATACTAGTCCTTCTTTTTTAGCCAAAATTTTATTCACACGCCCCTCTCATCTCTGCTCATCAATTCCTCCAACAAGTTGATGAGCAGTCAAGGCTCCAGTCAGAATTGTTTGCCTTAGGTTCCTGAGGCATCTTCAGCAACTCCAGTCTTCCCCTTTGCCTCTACTCTGAAACTATTTTAGACTTGTGCATTTAGATTTGTCTGGTCTCATGGTGATCTATGAAGTTCACCATGTAATCCACACTTGTGCACCAGAGCAAAAGCAGGCTTTCAAAACACTTCAGGTGCTCATGCAGGAAATATAAAGCTTTAGGTGTACTGTTGCATTTAAAGGAACTAGACAACATGCTTTAATCAGGAATGTATTATCAGCACCTTGCACATCTTATCTAAAATTTGCAGATGTGCTTGATGACCAGCAGACCTGTTAGGCAGCTTTTGATTAATTAACTTTCTTTATGGCAGCAAACATTTTGCAGATGTGTGGAATGAGAGGACTACAAGAGGGAATAGAACATCTTCACATAACAAAGAACACTCAAGTAAAATTCATCTACAACTGAAAATGATTGGACATAGTGCTGAAGACTACCTCATAGGCAGTGCTGATACCTGCTATTTCAGTACAGGAAACCAGCAGTCTTTACTTCTCCTCTATCACTTGATACACAATGATAACAACAACTACATTAAGCGTTGGTTAACTAATACTAGCAAGCATATTGAAAGCTGACAATAAGTGAAGTTCAGATTATTTTGAGTGCTCAATTTATGTGTAAGAAGATACTGGGCAGGTGGGAGGCACAGGGAAGGCGGCTCAAGGGCCTTCTGAACCAATGACGAGTGGTTGTGAAACACTGCCACGCTGGTCCCGGGATGTTCTTAGGACGCAGCATAGCCAGACCAGGCTGCCAAGCAGTTTTCAAGGAAGAGCTGCAGCCTGACATCTGCGGCAATAAGAAACAGCATGAGCTAGGAGCTAGTAATCTGAGCCTGTTGATCGATGCTTAAGAAGGACACATCTCCCTGAAAAGACACACAAGCATAGACTGTGTTGGCCAAAACCCAAGACAGGGTATGCTGGCAAACCACAGGAGATACTACTACTGTACTTCAACACTTCTGAATACACGACACAAGTTTTGCATGCTTCTGCAAGACTGGAAAGTAATTTAAAATGAAATCAGAAGCTCATTTCCCCTCTCCAGTGCACTCCCAACAAAAATCAAACACCGTAGCAAGATCTGGATGAGCTTTCTTTCAGCACTGGTGCCTTTGTGCTGCCACAGATCCTTACATATCACTCACCCATTTTGCACTGATACATAGCCAGCAGAGGGCACAGAAAAGAAATTTAGCCAACAGTGAAATTAAGTATGTTTCTATCACATCCCTGGGTATCTAATTGAGATAATACTGTTTAAAGAACGTAGAAACTATTATTAATATTTATGGCCCATCTTAAAATCTGCTGTAGAGCGGGGAGACTGGGAATCTCAGTAAGTTCTTTTACTAAGTACAACAGGTTTCCACCTCGATAGCCCTGCCAACTCACATGGCCCCTAAATTCAGCTCATCTCTAACAAATGTGTGGCTGTGAAAATGTGTTTTAAACAATAGCATATGTCAGTTAAATGTTTAGGCATGTATTTAAATGCCCTTTTCACATACAGGACATATAAACTGCAGCCTCAGTGATTTCATAAATAAGGCTAGCATTGCATGTCCATATCAATGAAATAGTGAAGTAGCATCTCTTTTCATCCTAAATTTTACTTAGAGGCTCTTTTTAACATACTTGCATGCATATACTTCCAAATCCTCCCACCAGCATTCCTTTGTGAGGAAAAAAAATGTCTTTCTCCAAGGCACATTAGACTAAGAAGGAGAAAAGCAAAAATCTGTCAACAAACCTACTTCCTGAATGCTGTTTCATCACTGGAGGAGATACATTCAGTAAATTCAGTAATGGAAACCAGTACAAAGTAGTTAATAATCTGAACTACATCCATTGAAATACCTAGGCACAAAAGAATATGCTACGGCAAATTCTGTTCCAGAAAATCCAATTATCATCTTAAGGTGTTTCGCATACAAGGTTTGAATAAGCCCTTGAATCTCTTGATTACATCAAAAATCAAACTAGGAAAGAAATATACAGAAGGAGCTTTCCATTTTAGTGCTCAAAGATGAATGTCACCACAGCACATCTAATGAAAGCACTTAAAATAGAAGCAGAGAATCCTTCTTCCATGAATATACAGAGTGCCTATTATGATTATTATTTGTATAGCAGTATTTAATACTGTACAACTTACCACTGGCACCCACCTTCGCAATTGTGCCTGTAAATATTACTAATTATTAGGGCAAAATAACAGTGCTATTTCCAACACAAAGAAAGCACTTGAATATTGAGAAACATGCAAAGGCAAGA
This sequence comes from Theristicus caerulescens, assembly GCA_020745775.1. NCBI lineage: Eukaryota > Metazoa > Chordata > Aves > Pelecaniformes > Threskiornithidae > Theristicus > Theristicus caerulescens. The sequence continues at coordinate 38,733,088 of CM036583.1, read as the reverse complement.
CCATCCTCCTTTATTTTAAAAACACTGCACTGGTTTGGGCTGTAAAAGCCACGATTTACCACACCTGTGTGCCAAAAGTAGGCTGCCTCTGTGCTTTTTGCATGTAGCATGAACTGTTCCCTTCACCTCCACTAAAGAAAGAAAAGATGGGTAGCTAGCTGAAAGCCTCATAACTTTAACCCAAAACCTAGTTACAGAACCATCAAATATGTGACTATTCATTCTCATTCATTTTCACAACAGAGGTAAGTGAAGCTGGTAAGAGATTATTCTTATAAACTCCTAGAAGAATTACTCCAAAAACTGAAACAGTGACAGGTAATTATCAACTAATCTAGTCCAGGTGACTGTGATAAACCTCAGGGACTTCTTGTACAGTATGATCCAGGCAGTTGTAGAGAAAACAAAGAAAACCCATGGTCTATGTGACTTCTGACCACTGTAACTACAGTAACTTACATGTCCTCTCACAGAGAGGTTAACAAGCTCTGTTTAATAATCAATCGAACAGCACAAACCCATGTCTAGGGGAAAGATGATCTTCCTCTTTCAAGTCACCAGTGACCAGTGAAGAGCAATACAGCATTTCAAACACATCGCTGTTTATTGAACATATGTTCTGCCTCCCATGAGATACCAGTTCAAATAACATCAAAAAACCCTTCTGCATCTTAATCTGATCCTGCTGACAGATATTACAGCTGCATCCAATCCCTCAGCTAGAATAGCACCTAGGAGATAGAATAAGTCTGGCCCATTAAGGCTTAGCAGTACATTACCTTTTTGGTGTTGTTGTTACCATTAGTTTGAATGGCAGCTAAACCCAGGTATTTGTTATTTGCATGCTTTATAGACTTCTAAACATACAAGAAGAATTCTCTCTTCTGCATACAAACCTCATGTAACTTTTTTTTTTTTGGTAGCAGAATCTCAGGCATCACCCTTTTACACACAAAGTATCTCACAAAAATGAAACTGGTTGCCTCAAGCCCCTTCCCATGCCCCCAGTTTTCAAAAAACTAAGTGTGATACTGGCAACTACGCATACACAGATACAGACAGATATGCAACCTGTAGGTTCATATTCTACAGATGTGAGCACAGATCAAATCACTGAAGAGATAAAAACGTTATTATCCCAGTATGGTAATTATATTGATGACTGCTAATCCCTAACTAAGGAAATGCCAGCTGCTGGGGACTTTTAGAGATAAAATAAATGGATGCTTGCCATCTCCCAATTAATCGTAATGTCTTGTTTTTTATATCCACCTCACGGTTTTCTCAGAGCTTTATGCTGACTGCAATGCTTCAAAGGCAGCTTTAAGTCTGCTTTTCAAGGAACACTTCTTACCTTACTTAAGAAGTCACTATAAGAGCTGAAAAACCCCCAAAATAAAAAGGAGTCAAAGCAGGAGCAAAGAAGTGTCATTCTGGTAATTTAAAACCCCTAAAAAACCTGCTTAATGTGCTGTGTTGAACTCTGAAGCAACGACTTTGCAAAAACATGTTAATTCCTATAGCCACTGCAGGGAAAAGATGAGTCTAGGTCCTACTAAATAGATTTTCTTAGACCAATACTGCTATTTGATAGCTTTATAGCTTAAGCCCCCTGTTTTTACTGTTAAACTCTGCTCCCCAGAAGAACACTGCGGACTAAACAAACATTAAGGCATGAAATTCAGTGGGATGAGCCCAGGGACTCGCTTTTCTTCTAAGCCAAAGGCCCAAATAACTTCTTCCTGACAACCTGAATACCTTTTTCCTGACAACTCTAACTCCAACTGTCTGTACAAGGAAAAAAAAAGCAAGAAAAAACTTTTTTGTCTTTTAAAGCAGTGTAAGCTGAGAACAGAAATCCTGATATATTTTGATCAAAATTTTATAGTTATTGTGAATTTTCACTAAAAGGGTACAGTTAAGACTGTCTGAAGATGTTTCGTGCTTAGGTTTGTATTTCAAACATACTTGGATTTCTTTTTCATTTTACTACACCTTGAATCAATTGACTCTGTAAACTACTGAGACAATAAGTATTTCTGTCTCCAGTCATTGGCATGTATTCACTAATTTCATCCAGTTCAGCACATTCAATAAAAGACCCACGCTTTGTCAAGTAAACCATTTTAAGGTTGAGTTTCTCTGAAAGTAGCTTGTTAGCACAAGAAAAGTCAATTTTTGATGTGCTGCTGGATGTTATAATCAGTGCTAGTACACACAAATAAATAATTAAATTTTTTTACCAGAGATTTTATTTGGTGCTTTAGTAGGGCAACAGGCGAGCATTTACACATAGCAGTTTAGAACTGATCTTCATCACACTGTAATTCAGCTTATATAGCACTTTAATACATGCCTTTTATTATAATTAAGTATGTTTTTCTCCAGAACCTCTGGCACTGAACCCAGGTCCTGCTGAATGAAGCAAGTACATAGAAGGCAGAGCTTTTCTTTCCGGATGCTATGCAAGCCCATGCTTCATTCATCACTCATTACTCTAAATCTGCTCCTCTGACATATTTTGCAATATCCTTGTGGACTTCCCCTGGTGCTCTCCACTGGAGCATCCAAGTAGTTAGAAAACATTCATTAACTTACTTGCACACTCCTATGATGATGAGGGAGTACTATCTCCAGTTTCTTATCTCATTCTTTAGCAGTAAGGATGTCAAGATGGAAAATATCTATTAAATTTGCATACATGACTAGATACCTTGAGATCTGTGTTTAAAGGTGGTTTTTGGTTTTTATTTTTACTAGTTTGAGAGAAGAACTTGCCATCTGACATATTTCATAACCCTGTTGACACTGCCTTCATAACACAGCACCAGGGAGCATTTTCTATACCCCAGGCACTACTGGTACAGACTGGCTTTTGCCCTTGTACCACTTGGCCTAACTTCTACTGGGATACATGTGGTGTTTCTGTGGCCACAAGACAAGATCATTACTTTTTGTGGCTTTTCAGTTCAGAAGGACCAAAATCATAAGATGTGGTATGATAGGTAAAAATTTATGTGTATGCTAGCACGTGGAAGTGTTTGAGAGATGGTACAGAGCTGGAAGACTGCACTAGGTAGAAGCAGCCAATTTCAGCATGGTACACGTTCGCATCACTTGAGTGGAAACTTCAGGCAAACTATGCTGCAGACAAGCTTGCTAGGGAGGGAACTAGTTTGTTTGCTCCAAAGAGATCGAGGGAGTGAACCTGTACAAATGCAGTGTGAACAAGCAGGGAGCAGGACCTGAGAGCAAAGCCAGGAGGGAGCCATGTGGATGCATTACAGGATCAGAATGCAGCCCCCATGCATTTTCCACTGCAGACACCTGTGTTCTGTGTCAGGCTTTCAGTTTGTAAACACAAAACTCTCCAAACCTTGCACATGCAACCTTCCCACTCAAACCTTGTGCTATATTTATTTCGTAACAGAAAATGTTTGGTGTCAGTGATTTTTTTATTAGCATCATAAAGGAATTTTGCAGCAGGTGGGCTCCAGGTTTGTTGGGTGTCAGTCACAGATCAAAATCAGGACCCAGACATGCTCCCCCTGCAACCCATCTCTCATTCATTCTACCTCTGCCAACTTCTGCAACAGGTATAGTAAGAATGTTAGATAAAACACTTTCTTTTATTACACAGTTCTGGTTCACAGTCAACACAGGATCCATCCTGTGCTCTGAAGAAAAGGCTCCTCTGTACAAAACAGCATACAATCAAATTATCTTTAATAGCACCTGGGACAGAGAAAGGAGGAGTAATGGGATCATTTAAGCTTTTCTGTCCTTGAAAAGTGCAACAGGAATTGGTCTTGCTGTGGGGTGGGGGGGGGAAAAAAAAAAAAATCTTTAAAATGTCCAGATATTCATACATTGTTTTCATTTCTGGACATACTGCCTAAGACTCGATCTAAATTTTATAGTTTTTTTTTATCAACATCTATGCTCTCTTGCTCATATCAGACTGATATAATTCATACATTCTTATTTATGTCCTGTGAGTAGAAACTTCACCCTCAGATGCATGTAATTAACCTCTGCAGCAACACAAAATGATCATATTAACAGAATTATTTTATGAACTTTTTAAAGAGATTTACTTCCACTTGTGTTAGTAACTGGTCTCATTGGCATAAAATTGGGAAATGTACACTGGTTTCCCTAGATCCAGTTTAACTACTTATTTTGTTTTACTGCCCTCCAAAATTTTCAAAGATCAACTTTCATATCAACAATAAAAGTACCATAATTCTAAACTCTCTGAAAGATTGTTACAAGCACTTTGTTTTCTGTAATGATTAAGCGGGGGCTTATTTCATGCCCTTTTTCCAAAACCACACCAAAGGTAACTGCATGGTTTCAGTGGCATAAGCCTACTAAGTCAGGGAGCTGAAACATTTAAGAGACAGAATAAAATAGCAAGTCTTAGCAAGGCGTAGATGTCATTTCCCCCCAGAGTCCCATCATTGTTCAGACCCGCTATTCACCTACAACTGGTTACACATGACAGGTATAAGGCAGGTATAGTAGTCTGCAAGGCAGATAAAGGCAAAGGTCAGCTTCTGTTTGTTCTACTGATTTTCAGAAGAGGTACTTCAGGAGTGAACACTTAAAAAAAAAAAGTATTTACATGTTTGCCGTGGTTTAATCCCAGCCAGCAACTAAGCACCACGCAGCCGCTCGCTCACCCCCCCCACCGGTGGGATGGGGGAGAGGATCGGAAGGGCAAAAGGGGAAAACTCGTGGGTTGAGATAAAAACAGTTTAATAACTAAAGTAAAATAAAAATAGAACAGTAGTAATACAAAGCAAGTGCTACACTGTACAATTGCTCACCACCCGCCGACCGATGCCCAGCACTTCCCCCAAGCAGCGATCGAACCCCTTCCCGGCCAACTCCCCTGCTTATATACTGAGCATGACGTCACGTGGTATGGCATAGCCCCCTGCCCAGTCTGGGTCAGCTGCCCCGGCTGTGCCCCCTCCCAGCCTCCCGTGCCCCTGGCAGAGCATGGGAAGCTGAAAGGTCCTTGACCAGTGTGAGCACCACTTAGCAAGTACTTAGCACTACTTAACAAGAACCAAAACATCAGTGTATCATCGACATTGTTCTCAACCTAAACCCAAAACACAGCCCCATACTGGCTACCAGGAAGAAAACCAACTTCATCCCAGCCGAAACCAGGACAATGTTCAATTCAAGTTAGTTGTCCCTCACAGCAACTTGAGTTAATTATGATAAATTCATACATGCCATTGTTAGCTGATACTAATTCCTAATTAGCATAAATGAGGTAGTAAGGCAGGGAAAGAAGCATAATACTTCTGAAAAGGGAAGAAAAGCCAGACACTTACCTCATGAATGAGGGCTACCAACATTTGCTGGAAATTGCGTCCCCTGCTGGCCAGAAACCGATTAATAGGCTTGCCATCTTTGCCCATATGGACTGGAAGGTCATAACACGACAACATGCCAGCTTAAAGAGGGAGTGAACAGGAAAAGAAAGGTCAATACCAATACTTGTGCTACTAGTTCAGAAGTCTTGCATAAGTCAGTGGAGAACCCAAAGCAAAGTTAACTTAATAAGGCCAACAATTTAAAAGCGTATGTAAGCATATACAAGTGGCATAAGACATCATTGTTTCTTAAACTGATTCACACTCATAGAAATCATAGTCATAGAAATCACAGTCATAGAAATCTTTGGGTCAAAGCATGTATACTTGTCTACTTACTTCAAGAAAGTGACGGCTTACCTGCAAGACCTGGCGTCATGCCTGGTTGTTTGTTCCTCTCATACATTTTCAGCAAGAAGTTTGGAACACCTGCCATGGTCTTTCCCTGGTCTGAGCGTGTAGTCCCTCCTCTCAAGGCAGAATGATACACACCACGGGGCATGTTGGTCATCTCCTGTTTCACAAGTGATGCTGCAAACTCTTCAAATGCTGAATGAAGTGTAAGAAGATGAGGAGAGAGGAAAGGGAATGTCAGAGCCTGATGAGTGAGAGACCAAACAAACCCTGGAAAACCCAAAATGACACCTGTGCTTCAGGGGAGACATGCTTAGATAAACTAGTAATGACACATTCAGATGAAAGCTCAAGGTCCAAGAATTGAGAACTCTTAGCAAGTCTCTCTGATACCATACTTACTGCCACCGCAACTTCAACAGGCTCTGAGTAAGTCATGTCAAGTACTAAAGCTGAGAAGAAAAATGGCCTTAGCTATTCCATGAGCTGTTGATTGCATTCTTTGCCTGGCAACATGCTGACAGAAGGACAGTAAGAAATAAAACTGATGTTTACCAACACAGTGAAAAATATTTTCTCTAAAAACAGGTTGTTCTAAAAGAGATTTAAAAGAAGCACAATGCAAGGAGGGTAGATGGAGAGAGAGCATGTATATACAAGCAGGGGATACAGGGAGAGAGAAGTATTACCTTGATTTCTGTTACCATAGCAGTACAAATTGTTTACTAAGTTCTGTGTTCTCAAGCTATGCATTTTATAGTCTAACCAGGTTTACAATTATATAGAATTAATATTAAGTTATTGTTCATTTGTGAAGTCAATCTGAAGCAGCTAACTGCAGGCACGCATTAGAAAGAAGTGTCGTGTTTCTGTATGTAGGTATATATAACTGCATGGTGTTTGTTACCACATCACAACTGAGAGCCAACATTGTACCAGCACCTTGCAAACCTGCTATGTTTAAAAGTCTGTTAGTGCTTTCCTTATACAACTGATTTTTGAGGGGATTTGTAACAATGTTTCACACTAGGCCTGAAGCTTTGGCATACAAGTTCCTAAATCACATGCAGTCCTGCTTTGACTAGAAGCTAGGGGACAAAGGAGACAAAAGGGCACTCACTCATCCTGTCTGGGTCCAAGAAATACCTATGGCCGCTTAGAATAAAATAGTTTTATACTGGAACTTCCTCACACTTCCTATTTTCAGCAAGTTCCCATTATTTTCAGCAATGTTCTTTCCAAATTCAGCTTCGTAGCAGAGTAGCAGTCTAAATCTGATAGGTTTTTGTAGCATGGCAGAAGGGCACCTACATCTGGGAATTTTTTTTCTCCACATGTAATGTCAATATTCTTCAAACAAAAACCTCAGTATGCAGTTAGCAATTTTCACTACAGTGATTCAGACAGAAACAATAAATCTTTGTCCCCAGTCCTCAACACTATATACTCTTCCAACAAAACTAAATTTATTAACATGAAAATACTATCCACCTACCTGCTCTAGGCTTTTGTAAGAGCTTTTTTGTTCAGGGTGGCTACAGCAATAGAGAAGAAATTCTCTGAAAGAGGACAGCTCTTTCTCTGCTAACCGTCTGGTAACCATCCACATTGACAGAGACACCCTAGCACAGGTAATATCACCGTTGTCATACTACTGCACTTGCTAGTTATGCCAAAGGACTTAAGGCTTAAAAGCCATTCAAAAGCAGTTCTTCAGGCAAGAGATACAACCCAAGGATCTAGGCTGCCAGATATACCTCAAACTAGAAAATCTGGATAAATTTAATGAAACACCTAGATGTGCAGCAAATGCTATAATATAATTCTAATGCTTGGAATTAGTCTGAAGGAAAAAAAGAGGTAACTAACATCACAGGAACAAAATTCTTAGCATCCTTCCTGCAGAAATACACCTCTTAATAATAATAATAATAACAACAACAACAACAACAATAATAATAATAGCTGTTGTCTGAAGTTTATAGTTTGTTATATGGGATTATTTTTAATTCTCTGACTACCACGTTTCAGGCAAGTCTCAGACATCCAGAATGAAAAACTATTAACATAAAAAATAAGGCTGTCATACCACTTCTGATACCCTGTGGACTCTAATGCTTTGACACAATATGGAAACTGAAATGACAAATCAGTTTTAAAGCACTTTGACAGAAAATACCACCTAAAACTTCACTTTCCAATGCTTCACGTAAGCAGACAGCTATGGTAAATTGGAATTGCAGCATGTTCCAACCAACTGCCACAGAAAGTCTACTTTTATTTTGTTTCCTAATTTTTCCTCAGCTCTATTGCAGAAATAGGCCCTAGAGATTTGTTTTCAAGCTTAAGACATTTTTCTCCCACAGAGCTGGAGAAAGCACTTAGGAAAAAAAAACACAATTCAATAGCAATGCCAGCACCAAGCCCACCTTCTGGTTGGAACCTTTTAACTGCAACTGCCATAGCAGTGTGTTCAACTCTTCAGGAAGAAGTATGCAGAGGCTGAAAAAACCTAAAGATTTTCCTCCTCCTACAAGGATTAAAGAAGAGAGAAGGAAGAAAAAGAAGCAGCAATTCAGAGTTTAAGGAATCAGCAAGGAAAAGCAAAAAGAAGGGAGACCTCACAAACAGCAAGCTAAACTTCCTTTAGAAGTTTCAGTTGATTTGGTGTGCACAAACAAGGACTTCAGAGGAAACTGAGAAACAGAGACTGCCTTCTTAAAAAGCACCTCAGTCCTTCTCCTTCTAAGCAGTAAGGAAGTAGTGAATTAGTCTCAATAATGTGTAACGGCAGGATTCCAGCAGATGAGATGGCACAGATTCAGCTCCAACACAACAGAGACTTTGTGGCTCTTGGCCTATCTTAGACATTGTCTCATGAATCCAGTTTCATACCCTTTCAGTGGAGCAATTAACTCACAACCACCACCCCTGCCAGCCACTAAGCTTTTGCTCAACTGTTCCATATTCGCTGTTAACTAACAGTGTTAGAAGATGATGACTCCTCTGAGGGAGAATCTATTCAGTGAATGTTTGGGTTGGAAAAGCTATTTGCATATATGTTTTTATACCAGTCTGCATCTTTTTATTCAGTCTGTTCTCTCCAAAGTTCACCTTGTTTTCCCATCTTCCTGGTAAGTTGCCTATCTCAGCATCCATTACACAGCTTGAGTTTTCTGCCCAGATTTATCATCCTCTTCTTTTGAAGGTTATGGCAGTCTTCTCCACAAAGCTTCCAGACTTACTTGTTAGCACATATAGACTCTCTAGGTGAGGCTGCAGGTACTCCAGACTCCAGTGCATGGAGTACTTAATGAATGGATCTTTCTAGGAGCCGCCACTGAGGGACAATACTAAATACTACTACTATCTCATGGCAATGTTTACAGGTTGCAATCACACATCAAGCTCCCAGGCATTCTATAAACAGTGAAATAACAATGCCTGTGACCAGACGCTAATGTCATAATCCTGTAACTGGAAGTGAAAGATAGCATTAATGAGAGTAATCAAGTGAACATTAAAAATCCCAAATCCTAAAGGTGATTCAACTTGCATAGGCGTTAAAAAAAGTGCATCAACTGGAGACCATCTGTTGAAGCATACTTCAGTATCAATATGCATCACTAAAATTAAGCATTAAGCATAGCACTAATATCATTATTGATTAAGTAGATTTTGTATACAGCATTGCTTTAATACTATTAATACTCTGTTTATAAAACACTATGGTTTTGGGTGTGGGTTTTTTTTCTTCAGTTCGTGCTGGGCTAAAATACAGGGCTGCTTTTAAAAACATCTGCTTGGTCCTCCCTGTTGAAGCTGCACTCTGATGAAACAATGGGCACCTGAAGTAAATAATAAGCAACTAGCTTTTCATATAGGACGGATACAGATTTTTAAGTTATAAGCATTTTTTCCACCATCAGGACCTCTGACCCACTGTCTGCCTAAAAACGGGTTGGGGGTTTTGTTTTCCTCTGAACTTTTACTTTGCATTTTTTCCTGTAATTTGGTAAGATAATTTTTCCAGGGGGAAAAAAAAAAGGAAAAAAAAAAAAGCTGCACTTTGACATGGCACTGCACTATAAGAAAGCCACATGTCTGTACAGTCACTGTGATTATAAATCTGCAAAGTAACCTCAAATACTTAATATATTATACCTCCTAAAACGGAAGCTGGCGTTAGACACAACAGCTTAATATATGAAGAACCCGGAACAAAAAGATCTGCCTCCTTCTCCTCTTCTTCATCTTCATTCATGTCTGCCTCCTCCAGTGAGTCAACTTCTGGTCGTGCCTGAAAGATTAAAAAAAAGGAAATGTCAGCACAAAAATTCTGAATCCTCATTACCTTTCATGATTCCAAGTGTCAACTAAGTGTCAAAAATACCAACTAATATGCAAAGTTCCTCATTTCATTAATTTCACTCCATTTCATTAATTTGAAGCTAAAAGAATAAAAGCTTTTCTTCTACCTGCATGAAAGGCAAAACTGGATGATAAAAATCACATGGGTATGTATATCCATCTCTGTAATAGTAAAATTAAACTTGACACTTATAGACTGAACAAATATTACTGAAACTTCATTTTCACTCTGATTCTTCTTCAATTAGAGTAAAACAATGCTTTATATTGGCACTTTAATATACACAGAGCATTTCTGCTAGACATTTTTCCATACTAGTTTTCAGAATTTGAAAAACTGCAAAATATTTACAATGCTTTCAATGGAAACATATTTACTCATTTTCTAATGAACGTAAAGTAACAGCACCAATAATGCAGACCTATGTACTGCCGTGAAAGATTCAGTATTGCTGCAGTGTTTAGATTTCCTTTATTCTATCTTGTGCTCTTCTATGCAAAACACATTTTTCATTTGAACCCTTCTTATCTATTTATATAAACCAAGTATGTTTTTTAATTTTAAAGTTGCTTATTCCGACCTTTTCATAATAGCCAGTTACAACATGCAAATGGAGCCAATCTTGTAACAATGCAGTAAATGAAAACTTACAGAAATATTTACTGTGCCATAAAGTACCAATGGACTACTGATAATTGCCTAGTCTCTCTTACAAGGTTGTTGTAAAAAAAAAAAAAAGTCACATAGATGACCTTAAATGTTCATCTCCTTGCACTCTTTCATTTTGTGAAGTTATTGAGTCAACTGATCAGCCTGGAGTTTCAGAGTTCAACAGCCCTCTACATACTTAAAAAGCTTTCCAGTAAGTACCTCAATTCCTTTGTGGCTGCCTTTATCAACAAAAAAGCAAAATGTTATGCTGTGAAAGTTCAGAACAGAAACACATAAAAAGTTTTCAGCTTAATTCCAAAAATAGCACCTACTTTTCAAACTGACTTGCCCATTTCAGGAACAAAAGCACTAAGCATGCGTGTGGCTGCAATGGATGAAGGAATAATCACAAGAGCCTTAGTGTCAAGACTCAACTGCAAGCATTAACACAAGAGCATAAAATGCACAGCAGGTGCCCAAAAATAACCTGCTGATTTAACTAATGAAAGAAGAAAAACTACCTTCTGACTGTTTAGACCTCACTCAGCCTCCTCTTGTGCCTTTCCCCCTCCTATAAGTCTTAGTTATAGTAATCATACATAATATCATCCCATTTCACCAGCAGGAGCTCATATTCCTTCTGTGAGGCTCTGATGGTTGTCTAGTAGAGATGGCACAAGGCCTTGTTTCCCTTCCAAGAGGATACAACCCACGTCAGCTAGAACTGTCAGATGTCCTTACTATTAAACATATAACATTGCTACCTGTTCAGGAAGATGAAGAATTGTATGTTCTTCAGAGCCAAAAGACGAGAGTGATTTATAGGCCGAAATGGCTACAACAGCATCCTAGAAAATTAATAGGAAGAAAATCACAAGCACAGCATATGGTATTGCTACCTACTGGAACCTCCACATACAAAGAGCCTATCCACTAACCACTGAGCGCTGAAAAACACTTTAAAATAACAATGCTTTCCTGAGGCGCACTCTCAATTGCTTACTTTATATATATAATGTAAACTAGCAAGACCAATTATTTAGGCTTGACAGCAAACATTCTGATTGCTACACTCCATTACTACTGTGAGGCTAGTTTACATAGAAATATCCAGGCTATATTTAAACTAAAATGCTTTAGTTCCACCGGCCCCACGGTGATAATGGTCCAACATTGCCACTGCGTTACAATACCCCACCAAAGAATTGAGTTAGTTGTCACAGCTGCAGCGTTGCCAAGAACGCTTCACCAAGAATGCTTCACCATGTCAAGGCTGAAGTCTACCAGAGGAGTTAAAACTAGTTTGTGTTACAATTCTCCTTGGGAGTGACAGATGTTACGACCATCAGTTACCACCTTTCATGTGCATTACATTGCTTCAAAAACAGTGTTAAATGGTTAATGACTAGAAGAAAACCCTATTACAAACTAAGGTTGCTGACAATGATACCCCTGTCTTGACAGAAAAGTATAAAACTTAATACTCAGCTGCTGACACCAGGAATTAACATTTTCAGTTGTATCACCTACCTTGTTTTGTGTGTTGTTCCAAAGGAAGCTGATAACTTGAGCTTTGAATTTCTATAAAAGCAAAAAAAACCAGGCATTCAGATTTTGTTTAGCAAAATAAACAGTTGAAATAGAGGCAGTTACCTGAAACAAACTGCTGCCACATCAACATGCACTGAGCTAGGAAAGTGGAAGGGGTGCAGGTTTGAACTGTGGATGCATTCACATGTCCTCACATTCTGGGAGAAGGAAACCTCTGATCAACCTTGCACTGGAATTTCTCACCTATCTCCCAGGATTCACTAATGCAAGCTAAAATTGTGAAACTGTATGGAAACGTGCATTATGATTAACCTGAATTAGGCAGTGGGTGCTATTTAGAGATACTGAAAACAAGCAGGCACATTCAAAACTCCTATACAAAGACACACTAAAAGAAGAGACTCACCTTAGTCCATGAGTACATACCTCATATTCATTTGTATTCACTGTTAACAAGGGAACTAGGGCAAACAATTCATTCAGTGCTTTTAAAATGAGGGGTCTTGTATCACAACTCAGCTTTGGTGACAGAGCATTCCATGTAGAACGGATGCAAACAACCTGGAGGGGAAGCAGGAGGCACCATTACTAACAGCAATCCCAACTTTACCTGAACAACATTTCTTTCCAGCACTTGCCTTCTTTCTTCCTACTGGGGAACAGGAATTAATATAGGGTTCATAAAAAGAAAAAAAAGCAAGCATGTTAAAAATTCACTTCTATTAACAGTCTCACAGTATATTAATTGACATCATGCAATAATACTGCACAACACTTCACCAGAGAGAGCAGCTACCCGTAGGAATAAATAGGACACTTAGCAATTATCAGAGGAAACTACAGAGGCAGCTGTGTTCCCTGGGAGCCCTCCAAAACAAAATGCCCTTAATCTTTAAACACAGCCAAATACAATCAAATTTGCAGAACAAAAGAAGAATGTAAAACAGCAGGAATCCAGAAATCATTGGGAAAATGTCAAATTAAAATAAACACTAATACCATGGCTTCATTAGACCTACACTAAGGAGGTCAGTTCCTACAATTTACAGTGAGAGAAATCACTTCAACGAACCAGAAACACAAAAAAAAATAATTCTGTCAGGAAACCACAGATGATAGTAACATCATGCTTCCAATTCTTAACTTACAAAAACTGTGAAACTGGTTTGAAAATCATAGAATTTATTTTTATTCTGTTAATAATGAATTTGGAGTCCTGTCATTCGTTTTTCAAGTCCTTAGAACATAGTAACTTCAGCCTTTTAAATCTGCCTTTGCAGTTATACTAGAAACCAGAAAGTAACTGTGCATTAAATAGAAGCTGAAATCTAGATACACTTCTGCAATCCCACCTATTACCTCCTCAAGAGAGGAGGGAAGGGTGGGGAGCAATTCAAACAAAATAGTGGCAATGGCAGATAAAAACCCGAATATCCACAGGCTTCCGTGCTACAAAGAATCCAGTATAAACTGGAAAGATCATGCGTTTTCTGTTTTGTTTTGTTTTTGTTTTTTTTTTTTTTTTCAACTCAGGAGGCCAATATTTGGTTATAGGACAAACATACCCTGAAAAGGAAAGTCACTTGTCATTACAGATCATAAAATTAAACACTCAGAGGACCTTGCAGGATATGGTTCTAAGGTTGGTATTTTTTCACAGATTAGAAATTACTAGGGAAAAAACAACAACAAAAAATTGAAATCCTCCAACAAAAAGGTAACACTCTGCATAGAAAGAAGTCTAACCTGCTCTTTAGTACCTATAGAGGGCACGGAAAGCTGAATAATTAAGTTTCAAAATTTAATAGTACTATATACATGTACCCCACTGGTTAGGCGGCAAAAAGACCGTCAGAAGAGAATTCTCATGAAGATCCAACTACACTGGGAAGGATTACAGCATGATAAAAAGCATTAGTTATCCAGATCAACAGATCTGAATATTTTTCTTATTATATACACCAACAGCCAAAATCCATATTAGATTGTCAGCTGTAAGAAAAAAAATGGGGGGTGGGAGGCAACACCAAAAGTTCTAAAGCTTGTTCCTCACAACTGAATGGCTTCATTAGCACCAAACAACAAACCCTCTCCCCACTCACATTCAGCGCTTGATAAGCAACAGCAAATCTCTTGGCTTTTTTGCCCTAGCCAACTATGACTTCTGGGGTTCACAGACATTACACTGAGTAAAATCAAGAACCAACTGCATTATAAAATGTATTTACAGCAACCTCTGTATTACAGAGTTGTTTCACAGAAAACATTAAAATATTGGCTCTATTTATCAAGTCAGTAGCTAGTTCACTCTCATGGCAAGCTATCTGGAAGAATACTCTGGAGACATGCCTCACTTTTCAGATCTCAACTCAACAAGACACTCCACTTTTAGCCTAGCTTTAAGTACATGAACAATCCCACTGAACATAAGATCACTCTTTTTTGCTTAAGTTCATGATTATCCTTAAGCACTTTACCAAACTATCCTTAATTCAAAGTCATGAGTCTCTGAAATTTTTAAGCAACTTGTCATCAAGGCACTTGAGATACTGTGCCTAGAAACTCAGTGCTATACATGATTAGTAGAAAATTTTACAGTGTAAGAGAAAAGAGTAATCTTTTCGGTCATATGAAAGGATGAGGAAGCAGATACTAGAGTTTTATTTTGTTGAAGCTTTGGAAGAAAGTGAAGGCTTTGATTTCTCCTAGCTGAAAAAAGCAATACTCACAGGAGAGTTATACAGATAAATTGTTAAAAAAGCATTTTGATTTCTTCAGACTGAAGGTCCTCCTGAAGTAAAGGGATTACTGCTGTGCAGTAGTACCAGAGCTGAAACACAAGCTTTTTTTTTTTTTCTCTTTTTCCTAGTGTTGCAAGTCAGTACAGCACAGCATGAATATGGTAAGTACAGAGGGATTTTTTGAAAGCTGCAAGCAATGACATCCAAATGAAAAAACTGGCACTGTTCCCCTTGACCCAGAAGTTTCTGATGCTCATCTTTATTTCCAGGAAAACATGATTCAAACTTCAAGATGACAACAAAACCTGCATTAGTCAGAGCATTCACACAAAAAAAAGTCTCCTCACAAATGTGAATAATTCCACTTAAGGATGCTAAAAAAGTCCTTTCTGTCTACTGCTTATGTTCACCATAGGATCTTATGAAGAATAACAGCAGCATACAGGCAGATTTCAAGCTGAGCTGTGGCCTACTCTACAGGTTCTTCTTCAAGTCTCAAAGTGATTTAAATAATTTTATACACACTGGAAATTCTTTGGACTGTTCCTGACACCAACCCAGAAGCTTTTAGAAATCTAAGATGACTTACATAGTCAAAGCAAATGAGTCTTTCTCACCTTCCAACCTGATGAAAAGTGTTCAAGAAGTAAGCATCACGCTGGTCCTTTTGGAAAGGGAAGGGAATCCAATGAAACGCTCATCTTCAAATCCATTCACAGCTAATATTAGCTTATTCCCATTATCCTTGCCTCATTTCTCCTTCAGTAGGAAGGGAACAATTTACACTGCAAAATCAGCTCAAACTACCAGTTTAACTCATCTACCTGATCAATAGTCAAATAAGCACCTTCACATTCCTCCATGTACTCTTAGATGAGAGTCTGTCTTAAAAATTCAGAGTTATTTCACTATTCACCTACTGATTCTGCTTTGCCCTAAGACCTAAAGTAACAGGCACTCATGAGATTGATGATGCACAAGATCCGTTCATCATGCAAGTCTTCTTTTTTGCATGCGCATGTGTTTGTATTCAGCTTCTAGAGATCAGATTGAACCCTAAGATCTCCAGTGAAAAGGTCAGCTTTTGTTCTGCAGGTATGGGCACAGTGACTTCAAAAGCTGATTTCACTGGCTACTGCAGTGATGCTTTGCTGAGCAAAATAGGGGTACTGCATGTGCCTGTTCCATATCCACTGCTGCAGGTGCAAGGCTTATCAACCTTTTTTTTTTTTTTAAAAAAAAAAAACATTCATCTATGCTCTTTATTAGGTATATCAAAATAACATCAACAATTACCTCTAGGACTAATGCACATTTGACATGAAAAAGGAGCCATCTATACATCAATGAGCCTGTGTTTCAGGCTGTTCACATGCTCAGGAAGACATTGCTGTATCAGGTCACATTCAGAACATTTGGGGTTAGGTGTTTAGAATGTTTCTAGGCTATAAATGATGCTGCTGCCATCAGTGATGTCTTTGGTATTCATCCTACCTTCTATAAAGCTGAAAGACTACTAGGTCGTAACTACTGTCTAGCTATTCACCACAACTTAATCAACTTTGTATAGTGAGGAAAATAATGACTACACATTTATGCTATTACTTTAACTACAGCACAGCAGTGAGACATAATTGGTCCTATTTAGCCCTTCCTGGATCAAAATATGCCTCATCTGGCTTATTTTCACCTTTAAAGATCTGCATGGCAGCTCAACGAGCAGTCAGTACAACATTTTGCATTTCTAGGCACTGGAAAACATCTGTAAGATGCTCAGCCAATGGTACAGTTCTAGCTGAAGAATTATAGAGAAGTCACAAAAAGAAGTAGTTGAGTACCACAGGAAGCTTGACTAGACAATATTATTGGTACTAAAATTTTCTCATTTTTCCTTGTGAGATTTTTCAGTTGCCTATGCTCTCTCCCTGAGAGAAGCCATAAATTCTAGTGCAAATTTAAGTAATCTCCCTGCAGCATTTGGTCAAACCTCCCATTGCTCCCTGCGGAGAATCTCACTTTTCAGATTTTGCCACCATACGTAAAATAATTCTGTCTGGAATTTATCTATTGCTACACTGCCTTTCAGATTTCAGGCTCCACTGCTACAAAACTGGTGCAAAACAGGAAGAGCCACAAAGAAGAAAAAAACAACAACAACAACAAAACTGCTCAAACAAACAACAGCTCCCCCCTTTTCCCTTCCCTGAAACCACAAAAACAAAACAAAGAAAATTACCAAACCCATAACAATGCAGGCTTAGAACCAAAGCCTAGACAAAAAAGAAAAAAATAGCTATGGCAGAGCAAGGTATGAGTATATATATTCAGCCTTTTAAAGGGGAAAACATACCAGAACTGCAAATCAAAACTCTTCTTTAAACAATCTGAGCAAATGCCATGAAAATTTCTTCCAGGTCTATGAAATTAAAGCAAAGCAACAGAAGACTCAGCCAAACAGAAATACAAATCCATCTATGTATTGAAATCGAATGAAGGGATGTTTATGAACATATTTCACAAAGGCATTAAGATAGATAGTTTTAGTGTTATTCTGCACTGAAAAAACCAGTATGCTTTATATCACTGAATTCAGGTAATTGCTGAGTTAAGTAGTCACTTCAGTGAGTGCAAAACACATTTTAGAGTGCAGTTGAAAAAACTGAAGATGCCTTTTGAGTTGAATCCATTTCAGGAATAGCAAACCCATGAGTATATTTCTATGGTAACAACCACTGATGGCTAGAAACACCTAATCTGATAACATTTGAAGTGAAAATTATGCCTCTCTCTCCCATCTTTCAAAACACACTCTTTGCAAGAATAAGAAAAATCTCTTCCAGTATTCAGAAAGACAGACCTATCTATTAGCACTGCAAGTTCTTACTAAACTAATTATCTAGAAATTTTAACTTCATAATGAGCTAGTTGTCTGGAAACAGAAAATACACCTTGTATTAATATGCAGAGAAACAAATAAAGCTGTGTATTCATGGGGACTCATTTGATATTGTCATTTAGGAAGACTACAAAATGCTTAGCTAGGCAAGACCATTTCATTTCATTCTTTCCTGTACTATCACACACATTCTCCAATTTCAGCTAACAGATGAAAAAAAGGCCATAAAAAATAGGCAGCAATCTAACAGAAGTTTCAGATTTAGCAGCTATCCATACCACACCTAAGCAATGGCAAACTGCACTCTGTGACAATTGTTTGGAACAACTAGACATATTAGCATTTTCAGTGTTAAACCCCAAGGCAGACGGAGCTAAGTGAAATCTGCAGGAACAACATATATCAAATGTCTTTTATCAGCTACACTGAAACAACATATTGGTTTTGGACCACCTATATTTGGTATGCCAAAAACACAAGCCCTCCATTAAGTCACATAAACAACAACAGTATCACAACAATCATGTGGTATCTTACGCAGTACTCCACTGAGGATTGTTTTCCACAGATATTCATGTACATGTAAGCATCGTGCATTCAGTGCAGTATTACTGCCAGACAGGATCTAGTACTTAGCAGACTGTAGTGAATAAATAGTATTTCAGTAGTTTTGTCAATAACAAAATACTTCCACTATAAAATCAGTTTTAATGATTTTTTTCCTTTCACAAACAGAAAGGATTTGCTTTCTTTACTCTATGTATAAAACATTCACACTGATTTGAATTCTATTGATATTTGTCTATCTTGAAAAGTGGAAATCCAGCAGAAATTTAGTTTTAATACTGGCTAAAAGAAACAGCCTGTGTTTCTAAACGAGTTTCCAAATGCTAAACATTTTATTGAAGAGTATAGGCACCATTTACTTGCAGAAAGATGCATTCTTCAATACAGCAATATACATATGCCAGTGTATGCAACTTTTTGACCATTCTGTTTTTGTAATCAATGACTTGCCAGTCTCTAGCATGCTCAATGTATGCTGAAATGTCTTACTAGACTGCAGCTGCCAACATGCTGTCTCAGTCAGGATCACAGAATACCAAATATAACATACAGCCCCAAACTACACCAAGTCTATCAAGTTGTATTACCTGACAGATTAACTCCTTAGGAAAAAAAAGCTGGATCATACTAAACAAAAAGATGTTAAGATTACATTCACACTTTTTTGTTGGTCTTTTCAGCCTTTCACAATCAAATGTGGTGGTAAATGGCTCTTTTCCAAACTGGCAACCTGTCACAAGTGGGGTCCCCCAGGGATCGATATTGGGCCCAATGCTATTCAGTATCTTCATAAGATATCTGGACAACGGGATCAAGTGTAGCCTGATGAAGTTCGCAGATGACACCAAATTGAGTGGGGAAGTAGACACTCCAGAAGGGAGAGCCACCCTGCAGGAAGATCTGGATAGGCTGGAAGAGTGGGCTAACAAGAACCTCATGAAGTTTAACAAGGACAAGTGTAAGGTCTTGCACCTGGGAAAACATAATCCAGGAGTGCAGCTCAGACTGTGATCCACCTGGCTGGAGAGCAGCTCTGTGGAAAGGGACCTGGGGGTCCTGGTGGACAAGAAGCTCAATATGAGTAAACAGTGCACTGCTGCGGCCAAGGCAGCCAATAGCGTGCTGGGTTGCATCAACAAGGACATCACCAGCAGAGATAAAGAAGTCATTATCCCTCTCTACTCGGCGCTTGTCAGGCCACACCTGGAATACTGTGTACAATTCTGGTCCCCGTCATACAAAAAAGATGTGGACAGGCTGGAGGGGGTCCAGAGAAGGGCCACCAAGATGATCAAGGGTCTGGGAAGCCTGCCATATGAGGATAGGCTGAGAGAGCTGGGTTTGTTCAGCCTTGAGAAAAGGAGGCTTAGAGGTGATCTCATCACCATGTACCAGTACTTAAAGGTGAGCTACAAAGAAGACGGAGACTCCCTTTTTACAAGGAGTCACACGGTGAGGACAAGGGGTAACAGGTGCAAGTTACTACCAGGGAGATTCCGATGGGACACAAGAGGTAAATTTTTCACAATGCAAACAGTCAATCATTGGAATAATCTCCCCAGGGAAGTGGTTGACTCTGCTATGCTGAACACGTTTAAGACTCAGCTGGACATGGTGCTGGGCCATCTCGTCTAGATTGTGCTAGAAAGGTTGGACCAGATGATCCTTGAGGTCCCTTCCAACCTGGTATTCTATGATATCTGTGATATCTACGATAAATGTTTCCATTTCCTCACTCACCACTGCTCTTGTATTGTTCTGGAGGGCAAAAGGTAAAGAATACCCTTTTATTTGCTTTCCTGGTATTTGTATTTAGGGGGTTCATTTTTAAATAAAAGAAAATGCTTTAGCCATCCAAAAATTTTGCCAGTGAAGTTTCAGACTCGACCCTTCATCACAACACTGCCACTAGCTGAAATCCTAAAGTGAGGAAAAAAAAATTAAAAAGAATCTTGAGTTTGGATGAGGTCTTGAGGTACTGGCCAGGCACTGAGACAAAATCCCAGATGCATGATATCAGTTAGTTGTCCAAAGTCCAAGGGTATGCAGCTCCAGTCTTACATAGATTATAAACTCAAGGAACTGAAGGCTCAAGTCCTGCAGAACACTGAGATGCTGGCAGGACCGAGCAGCATGAAGGGTCTTAACTGTAAGACAGAACAGGGATGCTCTTGTCTAAGGCATTCTGTCTTCTCAGTATGTGTGCTCTGAACCTCTACTGAACACAGGATCATCTTCACCACAGTCCCATTAAATAGCTGTGCATGAAGCTAAACAACACAGTTAAGAATCACTGGAATTCTCCAAAGCCAGTGTCTTCTCAGATTAGAAAGGCACCTACTATTCTGGCAGCTAGTTAAAAAGCTCTGTATTGAGGAACTGCTCACATTTCTAGGATCCATGACCACACTGGGAACACAGTGTTCTGAATTCAAACTCCACTTCACATTCAATTCAACACAGTGACAAAAATAAGCATCAGCCTATATCAAACTATTCAATGAAACCACAAAACTGCAAAGACATTATCATAGTTTGAGTAATAATATTTTCATTTCAGTTGTGTTCTATTAGATAATCACAATGTAGAGCCACTGAGAAAGGTTCCTTTGGCATTTCTGACAAAATTGAAACTCTCCTACTGTACGATGGTTCTGATCTTTTAAGAGCACCTTTAATTTGATGGAAATCCAGAAACTTATCAACACCACCAAGAATGTTTCTGCTTTTGCAAAGAACACTTGCAACAGAGTTCCCAGTCTGAAGCAGGTGGTCCTGTAAGATGCCACTCTGATAGCTGCCAGCTCAAACATGAAAACTTAATTCAATAATCCAACATCCAAGTGTCAGATCTAAAAAAAGTCCCAACCAAATTCTGGTTCTTTGAAGTTAAGGTGGGAATGTTTGAAAAATTGCATTGCTGCATCCAGAAATCATAAAATACTAGCATTTTGGAAACTATAGCTCTTTAAGAATGCAATAGGGTAAGTTTTCTAAATATCAAAAAGTAATTTTAAAATAGTGCAGGTGTATGTTTGTGTGTTTCATTTCTCATTGGAAGCCTTTAAAACAAACACACATCCTTCAAATGATTACATTCTCTTCCGCCACAATATAAGGCATGTTTACTTTGCATGCTTCCCAACAAAAAATAACACATTGCCCTTGCATACTCAGTTGATAGCATAGGAGCTTGCAGGAAGTCACTTTTTTTCTCATTTTAAACACCGCTGGTAACAGGAGAGGAAGAAATTTTTTTGTTGTTGTTACGAAAGGACAACAGAACCAGTATGAGTTCATTTGCGTTGTTAAACTCTACTTCAATTTTAAATTAGGGCAGAAAGAAATTCAGTAAAAGCAGCCAAGGAGAGGTTTGGAAGGAGAGATTTGTTAAGAAGGGCATGTGTGTGTGTTTTTTGTCTTAGCTAAAAAAGTAGTGCAGCTTGCAATATACCACAACTTAAAAATTTTTGCTTCATTCTGAGAAAAAGGAGAATTTACAGTATGTCTCACCTGTCCAAACACTGCTGACAACTAAATACTTGTTTTTGAAGCAGATCTTATATGACTTCAGACTGGGTAATAACACAAATAAACTTGGTGAAATCATCTGAAGAAGACACATGATTTAACCCGGCTAAACATCATCTGGTACACAATAAATACAGAAGCTAGAAGATATTACAACCATCAATGAGCATAGCTGTACATTCTGGCCTGTCATTAATGGACTCATCCTCAGTTGCTGTAACACTAAATTTCCTTAAAAAAAATATTTTTTAAGTCTTCAAAGTTTAAGACTGTAGAATTCTTT
The DNA here is from genome assembly GCA_020745775.1 of Theristicus caerulescens. NCBI lineage: Eukaryota > Metazoa > Chordata > Aves > Pelecaniformes > Threskiornithidae > Theristicus > Theristicus caerulescens. Next base: position 38,710,749 of record CM036583.1, on the reverse strand, counting down.
TGGCTCCTTTCAGGAGGAATTTTCTAGAATCGTAACAGTAGTCCTACAGAAAACCTCCTACCAAACAAAGTACTGTGAACCAATGGAGCAGAGGGATGGGAAGAGCAGGGGAGACAGGAAAGTGGTACTTTAAACACAAATTTTTTAAAAGTATATGAACAAAATATTATAAAAGCTGTAATAACCTTGACATGATGTCTTTCTGGAGGAATAGGTGACTGTGATAAACATCCTGTGATGAACCTTCTCTGCTAGTCATGAATCCCCAAGGAAAAGCCCTATGATTCCAGAGTCACTGCTCAGCTGGACAAAGCTCTGAAAATGCAATACACTCTAGCAAACTAGCAAAAGAAGAGAACTTTATGACAGTGATATGCCAATTACTATGTGCAGAAAAAGAATCAGTGCTAATCAGAAAATGTATGTTCACAGATCCAGACGCACCAGTGGCATACTTTGGTAAAAGTTCTTCTTAAGTCTGTTTTCATCCTTATGCTCTTTGGTTTTGCTTTTTTTTTTTTTTTTCATTCTGTGTTTGTTCAAATTGACATATCATTGTCATCTTGAGACATTAACAACTGTATAGCTTACAAGCTCCCAGTGCTTCCAGTACAGAACATTTTGGTTTACATTTGTGTTTTCTTGTTATTTTAAAAATTTATTTTATTTTTTATTTATTTTTATTTTTTTAAAATAGCAAGCTTACTGCTAGACAAAGGACTGGCTGGAAACATATTTGCTAGAGGGGAAAAACTAAAAGCTAAGTTTTGCTGATGTCAAGGAGAGAAAAAGCACTCTTGCTTCAGGTGACCTACTGCCCTAAGAGGGTGGGAAATACAGGAAAAAATAGGAACGACAACATTTAAATCAAATTTCACTTCTGATTGGGCCGGGGGAGGGGGGGAGGAGCAGGCAAGTCAGAGAAGCACATCGTTATAAGCAATATTTCCTCTGAGACAAATATCCATTAATACCAAACCTCAGCAAGGCTGGTGCACCAAGTCTATCAGAATCCTTGACTCAAAGAATAACGTAGGTTGGAAGGGACCTCTGCAGGTCACCTAGCCCAACCTACCCCACAAAGGAGGGCCAACTGGATTAGGCTACACAGGGACTATTTCACTTGCTTTGTAAAGAGAAATGGTGGCTTTAACAGTTGTAAAATAATAGCTGCAAGAATTGCTTGTAACATTTCTTGGCTCTTTATGTTTGTTTGGGTTCACTCTGATATCTGCAGGTACCACAACCTCTTCCAATGAAAGCATGTTACAAAGATTTCTCTCCATTTAGATGGATCACGGACCACACCATTTGCGTAACAGCAGCTCTCAAGCCTTTTGGTTGTGGTTGGCATAGCTGATTGTTCCCTGTGATCACAGTGCTGCAGCCACCATCTTACAAAACAAATGAATTTCAAAGACAGCAACGGGCTTGAGATGGCTTCAACCCACATATTCCTTCCTGGCGACTGGGGACACCCAGCATGATGGTGAGCATGTTATACAGATCAGTAAAGGGACTCACATTGCTATTGTGATTGAACTGTATTGTGATTTTTGTATATTTTGTATCACTCTGCTGAATCAGAAATCCTATGTAACAGCTATCTTTAAATAAGTAAATTTGATATTACACATTACATCCTCCATGCGCGGAATATCTAAAATAAGCTGGTCAGAGAGTATTGGACTCTGACACACACCAGGGTAACAAAAAATGACCCTGGCTGCCCTGTGACATTTGTGGACAAAATGATCTAGGAATAAATTAGAGTAAATAAAACCATCTTCTTTTCAAAACACATTTTGCCCAATACTGCAAAACCAGCTGACTTGACAACATGATGGTGTTGCAGACACAAGTGCTACTACTAATCCTGAGGATTAGCAGCCAAATCACTCCTCAATGCCATTTCCACAGTAAAAAGTTGGGCCATGATCGTTCTGTCTACAGAGTATGTCACATTCAAATGCAAAATGCTTACATTGAAATTTCAGCTACAAAAGGGGAATTCTTTTTGTGGACTACACAAGTAGTTTTCCAGTTTCTGCTAGCAGATTGTAAGTACTTGGAGCATAAGTTTCCTTAATTTATTTTGTGTCTGCAACGAACCCAACATGAAGTTGAAGACCAAATGGGAGAAGTAACATGCAAGTTAAAAGCCACTGTTAGTGTTTTAAATTACAAAGTTTAAGATAACATTTATTAAAATTATAAGTCGTATTGTGTGCTCTGAAGAAAATAAAATTTTCCTAAGCTTAGAAGAGGTAGTAACTTCTCCACCTAAAATACACTGATGAATTTAGCCTTCCTGAAGCCGTTCAGTGTCCCTCAGGCTATTGCTATATGCCATTTCTTACAAAAAGTGCGAGAGTACTACCTATCTTATTAGCAAAACCAGAAGACAAGGTTAGAATTCTGTTCCAGTCTTGAGGAAAAAAAAGCAAATGAAGTGTCAAAATACATAAAATAGCAAAGCTTGGGAAAGCAAACATAGGGAGAGGAAGAGAAGAAAACAACATGGTAACACCAGCTAGACTACTCTAGTATGCCATATATCCTAATGAAGTGACGGAAAATTAAGTTGCCACTGTAGTGAATGTTTCCAAGATTAAAAGAAGTTGGGTTCAGATGCAGGTGCAGAAGGAGGAACTGTTTGTGACTAGATGACCTTTAAAGGTCCCTTCCAACCCAAACTATTCTGATTCTACGATATAACATAATGCATTCATAGGAAAAAATTAAGTTTACATTGCCACAATATCTTTGACATTTCCAGCTTTCAAAAACCAGAAATCGCACTAGTGATGAAGATGCACTGAAATGGATTTTGGTAGCTGACTTGAAAATGGAGCTGGTCAGATGACCTTCATTCAGTGAGGGCACAAATCACACAGTTCAGATGGGGGGAAAAAAAAAAAGCAGCAGCAGCATTTTTAGGAGCAGTAGCTCGTAATTGGGAAATCAAGTAAAATGACAAATATTCTGATGGTGGGAGTTCACCAGACCAGTCAGACTGAATGCAGGCCAATAAGGTTCCTAGTCAACTTACTTTACTCACTCATTCAGTATGTGGGAAAACCTTTACCTATATAGAGTTCATCCTGGGAGCCTGGCAGCTCCCTTCAACAGCAGATCTGCACAGGTAAGGAATTACACCTACACTACTGGCTAAAGAGTTCAAATAGAAATTATGATGTTAACTACATACAAGGCCAAAGGTATAAAGTAAGGCAAAAAGAGAATGAGGAGTAAATCAGACCTGAGAAAGGAAAACTGGCAGAAACTTGAGCCCAGGAAGGTAATGATCCTCTGATAACACCTCAGCGCAAACCCACCATTTTAAGAGTACAGTTTTTAAATGTACACTGTTTAAACAACATCCAGCTTTGTAATTCCTGCTAAATATTAAACTGAGTCACAACATAATTCGTTCTCACACAACTTTTCAGTTCATTATACTACTTTGCTATGCTGTTTTCTCACTGATCACTAAAACAAATAAATGTGAACTGAGGGAATAAACAGCAAGAAACCACTTCCACAAGAAGCTTGGAAAGGGGTTTTAAATACTATGCTTAGCATTTTCGTTCTTGAATGCTGCTTGGCTTGCGTACAGTACTTGAAATCAATTAGATGCCAGGATAGATGGCCTCGTAGGAAGTACACCAGCTTCTGTTGAAATCACTGGAAAAAAACCAAGATATTTGCCCAGAAATAGGAAATGTGGCCTGGTGTGAACTGTGTATATCTTACATTTTTGACACACAAGTCACTGTGCACTATTCAGTACAGGCCTTTTGTTATACCTACCAAAAAAAAGGGGGGGGAGGGAGGAGGATAGCCCTTGTTGTAAGTCCCACAAAAGCTAAGCTAATACTTTAATGCTATTTATGTAGTATGTATTTTGGCTACAGCCATTACATTTACACAAAACAATCACTGCAGTCAACAAAATGGAAAACTGTTCTTCCACAGCATTTGACAAAAAAAAAATCAATGTTACAGCACGTTTTATTATAGCATTGCTTTTACAATTGAGCCTGAGACTCTCAGAACTCAGCTTTGACAAAGCCACATGGTGGATAGGGTTCCATCATCAACTACATCAACACTATACATATGAAAACATAACTTGTTATACTGGTGCAGAAGTTGACTGAAAATTAGGTGCTCACTAAAATCCTGCACCTAAGCAGCTGCACATGGAAAAGCTCAAAGAGATTAAATCCCTTTCCCATGGTTATCTATTGAGACAGTGGCAGAAAGAGAAAGCACCAAAACAAAACCCTCTGACCAACTGATTATACCCTTTAAGGTTTCTGCACTGCAAACTGGAGTCTAAATACTAAGGGACAGACTGCATTACTTAACCCAAATGGTTATCCAGTTACCAAACCACAAGAGAATTCTCTATTAAAATTTCACTATACCTGGGTGGCAGATCTGGTGTCCTAGAACATTACGCTGGCATGAAATTGGGGGAACAAAGCAAGTTGAGGAAGGCTTGTAAGAATTAGCACAGGGAAAACTGGTACCTGTCCACAAAGTGATTCTTTCCTTTCCTTCCATCCTGAGTACTTGGAGTTGTCTCAGCCTACCACTTCTCAAGAGTGATACAGTACATCTGTTCTCAAATGAGGTTTTTGTAGTAAGATGTGACACTTGTCACAGGCCTAGCTCCTACTTCTTTGCAGGAAACAAAGTCTAAATATAATCCAGCCTGGGAAAACACTGCTTAAATACTGAGGCCAGCACTCAAAGAATCTGTGTGACCTTAAGAAGAGCCAAACTCCATACCAAAAGCAAACACAGTCGTTACCCTGAATAAGCTGGTTCTTAGTAGCCATTGTCTGAATCTTTTTAACTATATTGAATACTAATGTCTATGGACTGCTAACCATTTACTATGTTGTTCTTGAACTGCTGACCTGATTTCAAAAGGTATAATGTGGCAACGTCTGGATTTTGTTGGACTGCCCTCACTGCAGTAAACACTGCAGTAGAAGTGAAGAAGTAGATAAACTTAAAATTGCTGTTTGGCAGAGTGGGTAATCAAATATCAATCAAACAAACTCAGATAGCCTGCATAGTCCACAGTTTGTCTACAGCGTGATTCACAGCATGTGTGAGCCTGCATCACCACATCTGGGATGTCACTGTGGAAACAAAGAGCCTTGGCCCCTAACTCAAGAATATCACAGGATCACAGGACAATTTGGAAGGGACCTCAGGATATTTCTAGTCCAACCTCCTGCTCAACGCAGGGTCACTATGAGATCAGACCCAGTTGCTCAGGGTTGTGTCCAAAAGGAATGTGAAAACCTCCAAGGATGGAGACAGCACAGCCCCTCTGGGCAGCATGTTCCAATGTTTACTTGTCCTCTTCATCAGTAAGTAATGAATGCATTAGAGTAAAACAGAAGCCTCCCCATTACAAGTGCTTTCACTCCCTATCAGGTATACCACGTGAATGAGACCCAGCAGGGCAGGCCAGTAAGTAGGTATCAAAAATGAGATTATCTACATACTTTTCAGCCAATCAGAATTACGTGGCAGATAGTTGTTCTTTTCAAATCTCAGGGAAAAAAATGCATAAAAGGATGCCTTTGAAACAAACTGCGAAGTTGACCTGAAATTCCAACCCATGCACTGAAGGGCTGACCTGCTGTAGTAGAAGTTCACAGTACTATTTTCCAGGAACAATTAACTGCTTTTGGAAGGAGAGGAATTAAATTTGTCAGAAGAAAAAAAAAAATTCTGCAACAATCCAACGTACTCTTAAATAAAAAAGCCAACTAGGAAAAACGTCCATGATCGACAAGCAGAACATGAAACACAGGGACAAAGCCAATTTAATCTTACCTCAGCCTCACAAAGTGCCTGAAGACCCTGTAACACTATGGCAGCAGGTGAAGCTTGATCAGGTTTTGTGCATTCATTTAATACCTGGGAAATTGCAGCCAACATGTCTGCTCCATGCTGGTATGGCCTAAAGGAAAAAAATGAAGATACAAAGGCAATATTCATGCATACACATAAGTTCTAGTCTATACACAAAAATTAATTAAGTATTGGTTTTGTTTGAGTGACAACTAAAACAGACTAAAACTAGGAGGGAAAAAAAAAAAGATACAAGTGAGGATATGACAGAAAGCTCTAAAGGCTGAGTGACATGAAGAGTTAAATCAGCAGGCATCAAATTCCAAATAAAAGATCACTAAGTGGTTAAGCTATAGTAGTTTTTGTCGAAGGATGTTGTGTATGCTAAAAGATTACATCATTCAAGAAGTGACTGAGAAGGAAAATCCACATATGCTATTAAAGACACTATTCTTTGCTTCTTTTTTGTAGTCTTCTGTAAGTACACACTCGTGTGTATGGTGGAGATTCTGGCAGTGAAAGTCTTTTGGCCCTCTTACATCAGATAGGAACATTTTTCCAAATTTTTTGCTCTGCAATGTCATTTGTTTCTCCATTAATGACGACACGGGCTGCTTGTTTGCTTTCCAGTCTCTTAGTTTCCATTCAGTTTTATTGGGTGGGTGGGGGGAGGTGTCAATTGCTGATTCAGCAGTTCCTCATACTGTTTTTGTAAGAATTTGGGGTAAATAGCACCTGGCTAGGTGATTTATATGCATGGAACATTTCGGCTTCCTCTATTTGCTCTCATTTTCTTCCAAACAATGTCTAAATGCACGAAGAATGTGCATACAGCTGAACTCTACCTACACCACTTACCTGGCAAAAAGAATATTACAGATGCATTGAGATTTATCTCTTGCTTTTCACTATTTTTTTTCCTATTTCTTGAAAAATACTGCTTGACAAAATTCAAGAAGGTTAAAGAAGTAAAGGAAAGTGTGTTTTCTTTAAGAATTTTTTTTTAGTTGATTGAAAGATGCATGAATCTTCCCAGCTGTTAGCAACTGACCTTCAAGAAGGAAAGTGAAAAGTGGAACCCAAAAGATAGGTGACAAAGAGAAAAGCTGGTATTGTGCACATAAAACCAGGAAGTAATTGATAATGTGTTTAAAAATAATCTTTACAGGAACTGTAAATTATTATCAAGTACTGATATTCATGGATTGTTAGAGCTGGAAAGGATCAATATATCATCCAGTTAGACTTGTATAACTGTGTTCCATGGCCAGTATTATATCTGAATAAAGACCAGTAATTTGCATGTGAAAAATATACTTTCCAGAAAAGCACCCATTCTTTCTTTGAATAGATCAAAAGATAGACAGATCATTAGTTGTTTCTTCCAATGTTTCATCAATCTCTTTTTATAATTTGGAAGTGGTATGCTTTAAGTTTCTACTCTGGATCAGCAAAGGATGCATGTTTTGTTTCAGGATGAAGACATTTTAATTATAACATTATTTATAATGTGAAACCCAAAACTTACTAGCTGCTGAGATTAGCAATGCCTGAGTCAGTATCTCATACAACTAGAAAAATATTACACACAATTAATTTAACAGAGTAGGTAAAAATACTTATGCAGCTTTTCTGGGGAAAAAAAAAAGTTTTCCCTTACAAAGACATAAGATGGATAACACTTGCGCTTACCTCTGCCTACATATATCCCTTATACAAGCAGCTTTAGCAATCAGCTTTTCCCACTGAGCATCTTTGTCAACAGACAAAGAGGACATATCAGACATCGCCAAGAACTTCTGCAATTCTGGATAAATTCGATCCTAGAAAACATTTAATTTAAAAGTTATCATCACACCTTCAAAAGTTGGTGGCAGGATTTTAAATTGTTAGCACTTTTACATGACTTCTAAATACCACTTTTATTGCATACCATACTTAACTTTTCTTTATTATTGGAATCTAATGCTGTGTTGAGGTCTAACTGGCTTTTGCAGACCAAATCTCTGTTGTTACTTTATAAACAGAGAAGGAAATTATTGCCATGTAACTAAGGTCTTGTTCTTACTGCAAATTATGAAAAGTAGAAAGCTGTCCTTCAAACAATTTATTTTACCTAATTCCAGTCTGAGAGCTGATGAAATGAAAAGCAGGTTTCATGAAAGACATACTATTGAAATTTTTCACTAAAACAGAATCAATATAAGCACCACTTCCACCATTTATTTTATACTGCTTATAACGAGATACTAGCATAAGTGATGTTCCAAAATTAATTTCCTTCCTTGGTTAGAGGTAATGAAGTTTTTCAACTACACTTATCTTAAGTGACACTACAAGAATTTTCTAACCTGTCTTTCCCATAAGGATGTCATCAGCCGCAAAGTAATTGCTCTAAGCTTTGGCGTGCTCCCCAGCATGTGTATGGCACGTAGAATCTGAGCTACACAAACCTGAAAGAAATTTTTTAACCAAATGTCACTGTTATTTTTTTATGTCCAAGAACAAAGATCAATCTGCAAATCATTATTTTACAACCAAGTACAACAAGGAGATAACTGTCCAACTGCAACGTCAGAAGGAAACTGGAAGTCATTTTCTGAAAAACTTCTTGTGCACAATGAGTCCAAGAGCATCTTCTTATCATATATATATATAATGATGATACAGTGCAGACAATAAGGCATAATGTACATTTCACTCCTTCAAACAGATGTCATATCCCATCCAAAATATTAGAAAGTTATGCTGAAGCTTACAAATCAGTTATTTTAAGCAAGCTATGCATTGCTCAGTCTAAATAATTTTTTATAAATAAGTGACCTCATGTAGTTTTTGTTTTACTAAAAATTTTTCATTCTGACCTTGTGTACACCCAGTGTAGGCAATGTATATAATATATCCCTGTAAAGTGCAGGCTCCAAAGGTCTTCCCAATTTAAATATCAGAACTGGGATCAGATTTGGGACCTAAAATAAAACAAAAGCAGGAAATAAACTTGGAATTCGGTTGCCAACACAGTATTTTACATAAGACAGTGAACTTGTCAGAACATATTAGAAACGCCTACCTTTTTGCATTATTTTCTGCTAATACGAAAGAGAAAGGAAAATTCTAAAGTCTGTAATTTCATAGGATTTACAATTTATTTCTTTTTAAGTTATCATCTTAAAAGCACCTTGTTATGCACGTGCAGCTGTAACCACTGCAATAATCTAATTTCCACAATAAATTCATTTTTACTTGCAACTCCATTACAGGCATACTGCAAGGAACATGTAATTGAAAATGGTACATTAAAATACATACCAAATCAATGAAGAAACTATTCCAATTCAGTTCTGTCATTACAGAGGAATTCTCATGATGCTACTATCATATCCCACAAACCTGTCATATAATACAATATAATTTACTGCATTCTTTAATATATGGTACAAAACCTCCAGAGAGCTGCGCCTGAAGTGACAATGAGGGAAAGGAGACTTATTTACCTCCACTCCCCCTTTTCTTTAGATTGGATTTTCAGTATTTTCATACCTGCAGGTCCTTCAGTTTTATCTTGTGCACATTCATATCACTACATGGTAAAATTAAATCTACTCATGATGGCGTTGCTTTTTTTCTCACTTGATTTTATGGATACTTAAAAGTAATTACACAGCACTGGTTTACATTCTGCCTTTATACTTTAGTAATGATTTTCACTTAGCCACATGGGTTAGTCTTCCATGAATAAAACTTCTGTTAAAAGATAAAGTCATTCCCAAGAACAGAAAAGAATTAAGATATTTGGTATTTAGCAGTAGTAAGTGGACACAATTATTTTTTAGTCTTCTGGCTTTCAGAAAATTATTTTCCTTACATGGTAAACAGGGTATAGAGTTCTTCATTTCACCTTTAGTGTTTAGCTCTGGAGTGGGTCACCCTTGAAAGAGTTTTTTCCCCTTTAACCTCAAATTACTGTAACTTTAGAAAACTCATTCATTAAGTCCAAGATTGGAGGCTTAAAGCAGAAGGACAAATGTATACTAAATGCCATACATACTGGGCTGAGCTAAAAGACTGAGCAACTCTCAATCCCAATGTTTACAAGACTGGATCTAATCTTTAATCCAATCTATAATTCAGCAATCTTGCATCTCTGAAAATTTATCCTGGTACAGCTGACCCTTTGTATATGTATATGGGTGGGTTTTTTTTACACACAGTGGTTCAAAAAACTATTAATGGGAAATTCTGCTACAACATTCCAACATTCTCTCAATATGCATTTTTACATGAGCAGATGTCTCCAGATGATAAAATTTTTCATTGTATAAAGGTCTGTCTTAGTCCACAGAAACTACAGAGCAAGAATAATGAATAAAAAATCCAAGAGCTCTGGGATTTTGCATACTTCCCTCTGTAATTACTGGTTCCAAATTACAGACCAAAAAAAAAAAATACTGTTTGTTCTACCAGACATCACTATCTTTACAGTTGAGCAATCCAAATTTGTGCTTCCACAAACTTAAAAACTTTGTTCTGGAATCCATATTTAATACCTAAGGAATTAACTAGAATACATTATTTTTTTCCATTTTCCAAATACTACTTGACATTCTTAAATAGAATAAATCCCTTTATAAACCAAAATTTTCCCACATTTTTGACTAATTGACTACTCTCCCTCCCTCTATTTCCCAAGGTTGTTGTCTACCATCTGTAAAGGTAGTCATCACCACATCACCTGCCTAGACAGAGGACTGGCTTTACTGTAAATCTTTCAAAGCAAAATCAATAGAAGTGGCTGAGAACTTAAGGTAGTATTCATTTGAGCCGACTTTCACACCCAGGAGCACCTTCCATACAAGTTTAACAGTGCCTTGTTTTCCCACCTGTTTATTGCAAACTGAAAGCATCTTCTTAGCTAGCATCCTCCCTCCCCTTTCTTTCAGACCTTTGGATTGAAGATAAGTTGGGTAGTTTTCCAGCTTTTGTTGTGTACTGGTTTTGGCTGGGATAGAGTTAAGTTTCTTCATACTAGCTTATATGGGGCTGTGTTTTGGATTTGTGACCAAAACAGTGTTGATAACACAGGGATGTTTTAGCTACTGCTGAGCAGTGTTCACACAGCATCAAGGCCACCTCTGTTTCTCACGCTGCCCCGCTAACAAGCTGGCTGGGGGTGCACAAGAGGCTGAGAGTGGGCACAGCTGGGACAGCTGACCCCAGCTGACCAAAGGGCTATTCCATACCATATGAGGTCATGCTCAGCATATAAAGCTGAGGAAAGAAGAAAGAAGGGGGGGGACGTTCGGAGTGATAGCGTTTGTCTTCCCAAGTAACTGTTAGGCGTGATGGAGCCCTGCTTTCCTGGGGATGGCTGAACACCTGCCTGCCGATGGGAAGGAGTGAATGAATTTCTTGCTTTGCTTTGCTTGCGTGCGCAGCTTTTGCTTTATCTACTAAACTGTTTTTACCTCAACCCATCAGTTTTCTCACTTTTACCCTTCTGATTCTCTCCCCCATCCCACCGGGGCGGGAAGGAGCAAGCAGCTGCGCAGGGCTCAGCTGCCAGTCAGAGTTAAACCACAACATGTACAAATTAATTTTTTTAAAGTTATCTTTTACATAAAAACTGAATGGCAGATGAGCAAAATAGAAATAAGGTATCAGAGATACAGATGACACAGGATCTGTCAAGCTAAAACTTCATATGAAGCACAAATATTTCAAAGAGAACATTCAATCCTCCAATTATACACACGTAATGACTAGTTTTCTAAACAAAAGCTGTAGGAGCAAGAGTTCTCCATTAGATGTATTAAAAATTTTTATACACAGAAAATTTAAATTGCAAATGGATTAATTAAACATCCTGACTTACACATATCACAAGACTGTTAGTCTTCCAGATTTCTGGAAGTCTGTATAGCTGCTTTTATAGAAAGCTAGGCTGCAACTGTAGGTTTCAAAAGCCAATGTATAATAAAATACATCAATCAATTTTCAGGATTTCAGAGATAATTAGGTGGAGGTTATTTGTTTATCTAACTTCATATCATATAGCATAGATCAGCATACAAGGTGGCGGTAAGAACAGCTCATCTGAATATGCAAAGCTCTAAGTGACAAATTCAGCTTTTCATCTGAAGCATTCCTCTGGCTTTGGTTTTTTTTTTGCAGGGTTTTTTGGTTTTGCTTCTCCACTCCCAAAAGCTGAATCTATAATAAACACTACTATTATCTTAAAGCTAAGGGTAAAACAGATGGACCACAAGAAAGAGTAAGCCACCAAGAGCTGGTTTTATATCATTTTCTCCAGAGCCTTGCCCTAGTGTGAACATTCCCAACCAGCATTCTTAACCAACGCTCTCCCAGGCCAACCTAACAACCTGGACTCAGCAGACCAAAGTAGCCCAGACAGTTGTAGGCAGAGATAAGTTTGACATATTTCTAAATTACCATTAACTGTATAAAGTGACACCAACTTTGCAACAATTCAAGGTAGGTTATGAGATGGATACCACTCCTCCTGTTTAAGTGGCCATAAACCTGACTTCCACCAGAACAGTGGTAGTTCTTTGCAAGTTGCTCTGAAATTATCAATCTGCTTTTCTCTCATCAAAAACTCATCCGGAATAAACAGTCCCATAGAAGAAAGACTAAAACACAATGAGAGGTAGGATACTTCTGAGAGTAACATACTCCCCGAGAAGCACCGTGCCTCGCAGTTCTTAGATTCTCCCAGATTCTCTCTTGTATGACAAGTAAGAACCTTTTAAACCCCAAACTCCTTTCAGACCTACGACATGGGTCGACACCACGGAAGTCAAAGGAGTGAGTCCACACACAACCCCCCACTCCCAGCATCACCTTCGAACAGGGCTTTAATATAACTTGGGGAAGGGAGCTCCTCAGTAATTCTCTGAACTACTTTTCTTCTCTGTTCAAAATAAGTCTTTTTTTTTTTTTTCCTCTTCCCCACCTGGCTTTATTCTCATCACAGCTCAACTGCTATTTCAGACATGCATAGCAATTGGGATTTTTCTCCCCCACCCCATTCTCTGGGGGCTTCCCTGAATTTATCCCATCATGTGCCTTAACACATTCCTCCTAGCTTAAATGTCTTTGAAATGCTTGGTCACACTTTCAAGACCATCATCACAATATTTTATAAATCCTGCATCATAAGGAGTATTCCTTGTTATCACAATATTCTTTAAGGTACACAAGTGGGTGGGGGAAGTAAGTTATTCCAGACTCAGCAGCACATGGCAGAGCTTGATTAACATCAATTCTAGTCCCAGTTAAAATTCAGTAATAAGATGTCTGGATTAACACTGAAAAACAGAAAAATGAAACCTTCACTCAAAACATGAGATTTTATTTGCTGCCCTACCTTTCCTTCCCACTCCCCAACTGTAATGATTTGTTGAGACTAACCTATGCACAATGCAGCTGTATTCCCCACTTTACCCATGCCAAAGGGACAACAGTACTACCCAAGAGAAAATTAGGTTCATTAGTACAGAGGAAGAAAACTAAAATTAACTTCCTGATTGAATTAAATAGAACCCAAAAGAAGACTTGAGTACCAAAGGCTCAGCATCCTCAAAGCAAGAACATGTTTTGGTTAAATCAAGCCTTAGGGAAAGGGAAGCTTGCAGAGAAACCAAATAATACGGGAAGGAAAAAAAAATCCCCTTGAAGCTAGGAGACTTGATAGATGGAAGCAGTTGTATTTCTGGGCACCTGTTGTACCTTCAGTGTTAAGAAAAAAATAAATCACCTGATTTACCGTTACCCAAATCTTTGAATGACATAAGGTAAATCACAGGGTGATGAGCAAGCAATGGACATCCCATACCTCCAAGGGGCCAATCATTAACACTAATGCAGCAACATACATCACCATTTTAAGTCCCAAAATTATCAGGAAGGTCACACGTGCTCCTCCACTGAGATACGTAAGTTTTTCATACAATTGTTAACACAATGTGTGAAGAGGGAAGAAATGACTTCTAATAATATTATCCAAAAAGTTTTGTATGCAGCAGCATAGTTGGAAGACTTTTAACTCTGAGGATAAGAGGGTTTTGTTATTTCTTTAAACCATACCCATCCCTGACAAATGCTGTCATTGGTTTACCCCGTGCTGGACAAAAAGCCTACATAAAACATCAGTAGAGATGTCAGATGTCATTGCAATGATCAAACTCTTTATCTAAGTTCCTTCCTTCCGATGTCTCCCTACAGTGCCTCTTCCTTTTGCCAGAGGCAGGGTCTTAAGCAACTCCATTTGGTCTTAAGCTAGTTCTCTATTCAACACGCTGCTTCCTGCATTTTTCTCAGTTGTAGCTACACTGGACTATGCATATGGCAATCAGACTGAATGACATTCAAAATAAATTATAATAAAAATAAATTATATTCCTAATCCTTAGTTATAAAAGCATGCAAACCCTTTAAAGTCAGTCTGCTCAGGCCTAGCCTTCATCAGCTGTGATGAGAAGTTCATTCCAAGTCCTGTGTCTGTATTAGTTTTCTAGTTACAAAATTTATTCCACACTAAACAGGTACTAAATGAAAGTTCAACAATGACTTTTACACTAACACCTACTAAACAGATGCTAAGTTCAATTTATAAAATTGTCTGGAAAAGACTAAGCATGTGCTATTGTAATGCCAGTTACATATTTCCTTAAAGGTATTGTCCTTTAAAGTGTACTTGTTTTGAACTGTATATTCAAATTATAAGATTAGGAAAAAAACCAAAATGTTCTAGTACAACAAAGCTACTCCTCTCTCTGTCTCCCTCATGTAATGGATAAACAATGCTGGGACTAATTTCAATATTAAATTTACGCTAAATCTTCATCAAGGGCTTAACAGCTCCAAAAAGCTGAAATGACGATTCATTAGCTCCCAGTAGGTAGGAAGCAGCTCTGGAGAGGGGGAAGATGCGGCAGTTAGGTCAAGTCTGTCACCAGCAACCTGAAGAAGGGTTTCAAAATTATGTTTTTTATTTTTAAAGTCAATTTGCACCTCATAAATGATGCCGAGGTATGTCAATGACTCTCCTTTTTAAAGTAAGATTAAACGTGTGAGACAAAATGCTTTTATTTAATAAATAGTTCTGAGAACTGTTCTCACTCTCTGCAATTTGGTGGTCTGATTTCTTTTTTCTAGGCTAGAGGACAGTTATTATTCTTCAAAAGCACAAGCTAAGGGAGAATAGCAGGGGAGGAAGATAATCGTCCTCTTCTGTTCCTTCACATTTCCTTACATTTTACTGAAGAGAATTTGTCCTCATGCAGCCCTTATGTCAGAACAAAGAGTAAGAGACAGACAGAAAACAGTAAGCCAAGTAAAGTCATGTTCAAAAGGAAAAACCCATTTCAAAAAATTATATTCCAAATACATGTTAACGTATGCTATCCCTATTTTAAATTCTAGCTGTAGGGTATCCCTTTACATTATTCCCACCACACTTTCTTTGCTTGCATGCCTATCCTGGTGGGTTCTTTTGGGTTCTTAGTCTTGTTCTCTTACCACACTAAGAGATCATTCCAGGCCTCCCACAAAAAGCCAACTAAAAGGCAGGAAATAAATATCACGGCAAAGTTTCAGGTTTTATTTCTGGGAAATGTCGAGCTGAATTTTGGAAGAGAGGTAGCATTAATCTAGTTCTCCAGTAAGCAAGGCAGTGAAATGAACAGGTTTTCAAAAGCATTCAGTACTCTGGCATTTCTTGCTCCAGTGAGCAAGACAAAAACACTGAAAAATTCACACAAATGAAGGAACCAGTTTTTCAGATAAGTGCACAAATGAAGATAAGTTTCTGTTTATAAAAACTATGAAATAAACTGCTCTCAAAAATCAGAAGCACTTTTTAGAGAACATAAGCTACGTTTTCAAAAGTTTCATGTACTCCAGCAGGATCCTAACTAATAAGCTTCAGCCATGAAGTATCTGTCCACAAGATCTGACTATAATATGATTGCTTCCCTACACCTACTCTACAAAGTTCATATAATCAGACATAGAACAATACCATCAGGCACCACCTGAGTGAGTCAAATCCAGTTCAATATATCCTTGAACATGTTTTCTACCCAAATAAAAACGTATTTTACTTCTTTTTTTTTAATGCACTCCCAGCCCCCAAAGAACACAAAATAATGCATCTTCAGATGGATTTCTCAGAAGGGTGTCATTTACCACTAAAATATTTCATTCCAGCAGTTGAAAGAACATAAAAGAACGGATGTCCTCTAGAGCCTCATAATCCTCTAATAATGGTAACAGATTTTGTGCTACTATTCACCAGTGACCTCTCAGTCAGACAATTTCATTTCTTCCCCTTGCAGCACAGCTGGTTTCACACAGAGTGTAATAACAGTTTTTGCACAACAAGAAAATTCATCCGATTAGAAGGACTGTATTAAGTCTTTCATGAACAGCATGTGTCAGCGCAGCCTCTGCAGTGATTTGATTTAAGACAGCCTAAAAACCCATGTACTACTCTTCATTCGTCAACCTTTTTAAAAGATTTTTGGATTTTCTTCCATAGTGTTTCATACCATTACTCCAAAATGCCTTAGCTAAAAACACATCTAATATAATCACTAATTTGGTACCATAAAAAGGCTTTTACTCAGTGGGGAAGGAGGAGGTACATACACAGAAGCCTTCTGTAGGCTCTCTTCATGGAAAGGGTAAGAAAAAACAAAAATAAAGCATAACCAGAACACTGTCTGAACAATCAATTACGGTAATTATTTTTAAACCTAGCAAGGTTTTTTAAATGCTCCATTAATTTACTGCAGAGACAATAGACTCCTTATAAAAACAACATTCAATGTGGGAATGGGAGATCCTGTTTGTGAACACCCATTATGGAGTTGTAATAAACATGAAAGCAATGAGGATAGCATTCGCAATGCACATTCTCTCTTTCTGACCCTATTTTGGTTTGAAATACAATTCTTCAACTCAGATTTTGCATGGCAATCACCCGTGGCTTTTCAATTCAATATCCACAGCTACAACCACTAATCATCTGAACCACAAAGCAACACAATTTCACTAGCAGCAGAATTACTGATTATCTTGATCACTTAAAAAAAACCCAACAAACCCACCAGTTCTTTTTATGCTATGACCCTCACCATGACATCCTATCACTTCCATATGTTCTGCTGTATTACAGGTAGTCCACAGTTTGGCTGCAAAGCTGCCACTTTTCATTTTGCCCCGTGGACAGTTTATTTATCTTTTGCAAGGCTAAGCTCTGAGGTCTGCTAGCCCAAGTTTACTTTGACTTGAATATGAATCAAAGACATGGAATTCGGAATGTACCTCTATTTACTTGGTTCAACCTTCCTTCCATTACAAACACCTGCTTTTACACTGAGTGTTCAAGTGCTGCTAACACCAAAGAAACAGATTCAAGTTAATATAGGTGACTTTAAAAATAAACTTGCGATTAACAGCCATTTTTTGTTCTCATCTTTCTACACCCAACCTCTTGACTTTCTTCTTCTCTTCTTCAGAACAGCCTTTTAATTACTATGCTGCATACCACCTTTCACTGCATCCTTCAGGAAGTGCCCTATGGAACTGAAGACTCAAAATGTTTAAGAAGCTTCTCAGTTTCTTAACTTAAAGGACATTCCGATCACTGTTTTACCACTTACTTTCCCCATCTTTTATAAAGCACCATTTATTTATGTGAAATTGAATAAAACACAGAACCAAATCAAGCAATTCCCAAAGTATAACTTTGTCATCAATATGTTAGTGGTTGTTGCCATCACACTGCCCACTGAGTTTATTAAAGTAATCAGTTATTTCCCCCATCCACGAGCTTCAATGCTTTCTCCCCCTGTACTAACTACTTTAACTGAAGAGAAAGACCAGATAAGTAATTCTTCCTGCTTTAGAGATATCATTGGACCTACACAAATGGGATAATCTTTCAGAGCAGTGCTGTGCCACGCTGTAATAACCTCTGTGGACCCATTAAGCAGACTCAGCTAAAATAACTTGTCAGAGTCAAAACAGATGCCAGGTGATCCCACGTTCAACTGAACCAGACCGTAAGTCCCAGTTTTAAAGCGTTAAGATCGTTTGGAACAAAAAATGTAATTTAAAACACAGCTAATGCATTAGATATTGCTAACTGGAGAATATTCAGGTGTCCTTGGTTGCACTTAACTTAAGGACTGAGAAGGGAAATATCACCCCAATTAAGCACAGTATTCTTCTCACGCCAAATTTCCAAATATCACCCAGCAGAACGCCTGCTGTATTACTAGTTATACTGATTGCTTTATGTGATACTACTAAAAAGACACTTGAATACTTTACATATTTTGCAGAAAAGTATTTTAAAGCCCACAGGAATTTAAAAGACTAAAAGCTCACCATTTGCAGTCCCTGTTAGTGAATGAAATGTGAGCCAGTTAGACGATATCAACAAATTATGGTTTGAGTTCTGCATTTTAAACAACAGTTTCTAATTCACATGGACTTCTGCTGATCATGAGGGAAACAGAAAATATGATGCAGTTTGAACGTTGCATTTGGGCACGAGCCATTTTTCCCAATGTCAGGAAGGACTTTTTCACTAGCCTGAAGGGCTTCTTAATTCTGAAGTAGTCAGGCCACCACAGTTAGCTCAAGGGGCTGTGTCCATCAATCTTATTTACTGTACTGGTGAACAAAAGCTTTGGCCTAAAATAAGCAGAACAAACAAAGTAGGTAAGTCCACTCACATCATGCTAAGCATCAATAACTTTGGGTTAAATTCCTTTCCCTGTATCTGTCTAAAGCTTCTGTAACCCTGCTGACTTGCATTTAAATTTGTCTCTAAAACTGTCCATTTAAAGTCAGTGGAGCTATTCCAGAGTACTCCAATGAAATCCAGAAGAGAACCATTCCGTACAGTCAGAGTTCAGGCCATTCTGCTCAGGTGCCATATTATTTCTGTAATTTTTTTTTCAGCAAGTTATTGCTTTTTTGAATGACTACCAAATTACATTTTGAACAACTATATCCAATAGTTAATAAACAAAGCATTATGCCTTTCCTCTTTCTGTAATATGCCATTGATTCACCATAGAACTCAAGACCTATTTCAACAAACAAAGGTAGAGACGGTCTACAGACAAAAACAGGAAACCACAATAAAAAGCCTGGAGTTACCTTAGTGTTTTTTACACAGCTAGCTTAATCACAAGAAGAAAACTGCCTTACTTGCAGCAGTTTGGATCAGAACTGAAGAAAAGTTTCCCAGGATAGGGTAGATGTATGTCTATTGCAGGTGTCACAAAAGGTAGCCATAACTTACCTATGCTTTTCCTAGAGGATAATTAATTCATTTACAAAGCCTGGGGCCTGTATCCCTGATTATAGACTATTTAGTGGACCTGTCTAACTACTCATAGTTGGGGTGTACTGCTCATACTAGTTTTGAATGCTGACTTACGGAAAGAGAATTTCAAGAAGAAACTAAGTTAAAGAAGAGATGCACAAGTGGTTCAACATCAGCTCAGCTTTGCTTTTACATATACATGCAATTAATTTTGTTTACTCCTGCCCTTTGAACACAATTACATGCTTCTCACTTAAAATGAGAAAATGAAGTTTTAATAACTACCTTGCAAAAAAAAATCTAGGTCAACAAAGCATCTATAAGCTACCTTACGCCTTGTGTCTTCCCTCAAAAAGCTGTCTCTTGCAGTTACAAGAGAAAATACACCTGGAAGACTGATTTCTAACTGCTGGCTTAGGATCACATTATCATGGTCGGATCACAATTTTCATTATCTCTAAGTTTTACATTCATCCCCTTGTCATTGATTAGCTCCACACCTGTCCTCTCATCCAGAGCACTAAATGGCATGTAAGAAATAAAAAGTGTTATTTTCTAGCAATACCATCCTAATATGCCACTTATAGAATGATTCCTTTTTGTGTCCTGAAGATAAGACGCTGAGATTGCTTACTTTTATGCTGCCAGCTTTCCAACTTGTACGTAAATAATATGGTCAATATTTCATGCACCTAAAGCTTTGTACCCAGCACAATAAGTAAACATTTTAGCATGGGCTAAAATAACATATGGTAAGGCCACTTCTATATTAGAGTTGGTCAAAAAAAAGTCTTAACTGGCAATGTACTTCATATAACACCCCCCTCAAATCCATTATAGTGCATATAACCCAAAACCTCAGATCTCTGACGATGATAAACTCATGAATGAAACAGTTCTTAACAGAAACCTTAGCATTGTTAGTAATGCAGAAAACCTTTTTCTAGCTGTGAATTGGATGACTAAGGTAAACCTACATCCTGAGTTCAGAAGACTAACCTGCACTTTTAGAAACAATATTCAAATCTATGGTTTCGTTTACCTTTCAACAAAGAAAATATGTTGGCTTTTTTTTTAATATTCTCACTTAAAAAGCATAAAGCCACTTGTTAAGAAAGGCTTAAAAATGCTCAAGGCTTCCACTTATTTCAAAACAGTTGAGTAACAACGTACTGAATGAACTCTACAGCATGTTCATTCCAAAAATATTAGACCATGCCATTGTACCTGGTGATCAGCAGCAATACCACCACCATTTGGTAAGTGGCTCTCCTAGCATAGGTTGGTTGGAGTTTTACCATGTCAGGAAAAGTAACCTAGGAACTCTTAGTGCAATATATTTATTTCTCCCTGCCACAGACCATCAGAGTCTTTGTGATCCAGTATTTTTCACTATAAGGTTTTAAACAACACACAGCATTGGTATCTTAAGTTAAATGGAGTCACAAGAAGCAGGTGACAAATTAAAAGGAAGCCAAACATGCATGAAGCAGCAAAAGCAGCTTCAAGTGCCCTCTTGCCAAAGCTGTCTGAGAAAGAATCTTTTGCTCTGAAAAGAGCACTGTGAGGTTCTCTCTTGCTTGCATGTTTTGTTATGCTTTTTTTCTGCTTTTTAATTCTCCCGTTTTGTGTTATTTAACCATCCTCTAGAAGAGGTACAAGGCTATAACAGAATGGAAGAATTTTAAGTCTGTAGTTTAAGAGAAAGAATTCATCCATGTGCAAGAAAATAACAGCCATTTTAAGATAATAAGAAAGAACCATTAAGTGGACAACGTTAGAATGGGAAAAGAGATCCTGAAAAGAACAAAAAAGCACTTAATTTTGCACATTTCCACCAGATGCCTAACTTTGAGGAGCCAGTTCTAACTTCTAGCAGCTCAGTATCTCCACTGATGTCAGACTTGTAACATCCCAAGGCAGATGTTCTACGCACAGTTCAACAACGAGTATATCAAGGACACTGAATAAACACTTCAAAAAGAACTATCTAGGTCCTGTTCTTATTCCAAACTGTGAATAAGCTGCGTAGCCTTGCAGGTTCTTCCTAAAGCAAGTATCAACATTGCAGTTCAGGCTTCTTATAGCCACTGTCATCCTGAATCTGCAACCACCTGTGTATTCACTAAAATGAAATACCATACTAACTAACGTTAGCATAATGATAGCAGCATGCAGAGGACAAAACAGGAAATTCAAAATACAATAAAACAACAAAGCACAACACTTCCCTATTTAATTCATATACAGGCATGGATGTACTATAACAGCAAATTGCCCAGTAACATTTTTCAATTCAACTGATGGCTACTTGTGGTTTGAAGTGTGCTTGAGGTGTGCTGCAGACAGCTCAAGCTGACTGTACCCTTCAGTTTAGTTTGCAGTTTTCTCTTCACTGCTATACCTCTTCCCAACATGTTGCATCCATATCTACTCTGCTCTGGTGAGACCCCACCTGGAGCACTGCATCCAGCTCTGGAGTCCTCAGCACAGGAAGGACATGGACCTGTTGGAGTGGGTCCAGAGGAGGGCCACAAAAATGATCAGAGGGATGGAACACCTCTCCTGTGCAGAAAGGCTGAGAGAGTTGGGGTTGTTCAGCGTGGAGAAGAGAAGGCTGCAGTGAGACCTTATTGCAGCCTTTCAGTACTTAAAGGTGGACTATAAGAAAGATGGGGACAAACTTTTTAGCAGGGCCTGTTGCAATAGAACAAGGGGTAATGGTTTTAAACTAGAAGAGGGTAGATTCAGACTGGATATAAGGAAGACATTTTTATGATGACGGTAGTGAAACACTGGAACAGTTGCCCGGAGAGGTGGTAGATGCCCCATCCCTGGAAACATTCATGGTCAGGCTGGACGGGGCTCTGAGCACCCTCATCTAGTTGTAGATGTGAGATGACCTTTAAAGGTCCCTTCCCACCCAAACTATTCTATGATTCTTCCAGACAAAAAACAATCAATACTATGCTACAGATGCCACAATGAAAAATCCTTTTAAGACCAATGAAATCTTCTCTTTTTTATTCCTCCCTCTAAATTATTGTATGTGCCTATTTCCTCAAGCTGTAGTGAGAAATGCAATGAGTTAAATGTGTTTGGAGGTTACACACTTCTTGGAAACCCAGATGCAGCTGGTTTGGCTAAGATGTAAATAATACATTGCACTCTTTTTTTCAGAGCAGTGATTCTTACAGTTCACATAAATTAAAAAATTCTGCATGTTCTTCCATGTCCACATAACAGTCTCAGTCCTGATCAGTAACTCTACAGCAAAACCCTGCAATTTTCTCCAAACTGAAAACTGGACTTTTCAATCTCTTACTGTGTGTCTGAACAGGAGTCAGAATTACTTTTCCAACATACCATCCAAAAAACAAACCCATATCTTTAATACTGAGATTAACAAATTTCAAGTGTCTAAAGCCAGAAAACAAAAAACCTGGAACTAACATAATTTAAGCCTAGAAATATAAAATAACTGATCCCCACAAAACCTAATTACAATGCAAAAGTATGACTGAATAAAATGCTGGAAAGACAATAAATAGAAGTTAAAATGCAAAAAAAATCAGTCAAACTGAGAAAAAAAATTTAAAGAAATCACATGCTCCCAAATCGGTATCAATTTGAGTGCATTATGAAACACACTCATATAAGAAAACACCAAAACAAAAGGCCAGCCTGAAACAGATTTGAGAAGAGATATAAAAGGTTAACGGCAGGCAACCCGCAACAGATGAAGCCATCACCTGGTTTAAAAACTTCTCCAGCTTAAGAAACACAGTTATCTCCAAAAGCACTATATAACAGGCCTAGTTTAGCACAGCATTTCAGTATGTGTTCAATAGCAAGAATATCCTGGACTGCTTCCCTGGATCAGAACCACAGTGCTCGGCACCGTAAGTCATCAAGTGCACATCCTGTAAGCTGTATCTTTTTCCAAGTCTTGTGCTGCAGAGTACAATAACTCTTTCAGACAGAAAGCAATTTAAAAAAAACTGAAGCAAATAAAGCTTGTCTTTATGGCACATCTGAAATTTGAAGCAATGCTTCTCCCTTCCCTACTTTTTTTTATTTTACAAATAAGATATGATCGTTTCTGTGTAACACCTCCTGCATTACCTATTACTGTTTCTACATATCCCCATTGATCTTTCCAGGTTATGTTGATAAGTATAAGCATACTGCATAATTCTGTCTTGAATTCAGTAACTGAAGCAGACAAAGACTATGGACATATTTTTAAGAAGCAAGACTACAGATATCACAAGGGACTTGGCAGTCTTCCCATAACCACAAAAGAACTCAGAATAATTCATGAGGTCACCAAAAGTCAGAAAATGGTTTAGTAGCCTCTTTTCAACTTCCTCACGTTGTATTTTCATACTCATTACATAATATCAACAAATAAGCCAGTCTTTCTTCCTAAGACTAAACAACACTCCAAAACAGAGACATAATACATATTTTGCTGTAAGTGACACACAAAAGATGAGCTCCGGACAGCTTGGGGTATATGCGTGTGCGTGCATACGTGTGTGTCTAAGGGCGAGACCACAGCGGGGCTGCCTACTTGGAGGCCAGAGAAGTCCCAGATCATGGCGGGGGTGTGTGTGGGGAGGGCGTGCATCTGTGCGGTCTCCCTCTCTCTCTGCAGGACTGCGGACAGTCTGCACCAGCAACTGTAGTGAAGCTGCGGCCTCAGGGGCTCGTACGTCCAGATGCCAGCAACTGGTGAGACTGGGATCCAGGGGCCACCTACTGTTTACACTGCCTGTCTATGCCCTGGTGCTGGAGGGATACATACTGTACACACTGTACGTATCCATACATTGTACATATATTCCTGCTAGTAGACCTCCATCCTGCTCAGCCAGAAAATGGAGCAGGATGGGGCCTCTGGTGCTGTTCTGTGTTCCTGTGAGTGCTCTGTGTGTCTGTGTTACATACGTATAAGCACAGGTACATGGTTTATGTGTGTGCTGCATGTGCATGTACCTACTGGGAAGACAGGCACAGTCTTGCCGCTTGTTGGACCGGGGGTCATGAAGCTGTGGCAGTCCTACCTCTCTCAGGCTGCAGAATCCAGCTTAATTCCTGTAACAAAGTCCACTAACAGTACGTTTTTACCTGAGAACAATCAGCCTTGGCTATTTCTGTAGTAGCCTGGAGTACATCATGAAGAGTGTCTCCATTTTCTTGGATCAGCAGATAAGCCAGCAGAAGAAAAACATGGGCAGGGACTTGAGTTGTAATAGGTAGCAGTGATTTCACTGAAGATAACCAGTTAGTAACTGCAGACTTGTCTTTCATGAGCTCTGTGATCTTCCAGGTTGTATACAATGAGCTGTAAGAGCTGGTTATGGGGAAAAGGAGTTTGCAGGACACCTGAGATCAAGTGAAACAAACAAAATTCTGAATCAAACAAAGAAGGTACCATGAAAGAACAAAGAAAAAAAGCATTAAAAAAAAATCCAGTTCTGTCATCCAAAACAAATCTTTCTTTTAGGGTCCCAATGCAATAAATGTAAAAAATAAATACATTTCTTCACAATCCTTTATATGAGTTCTTGCACTAAAGATGTTTGAATGGGTGGCTAATTTCCTATTCAGGAGTCCCCGCTTTATTTGAGTGTCCATCATTCCTGTTCCTCCTGGTAACTGCAGTGCTACTTCCTCACCAAAATGCACACAATCAAACTGGAGTACATTAAAAGCTTCTGTTCCTGACAATGACAGGTGCATCACAAAAGTGTAAGTATCATCTACATTATTTTAAGGAAATTCTCTTAACTTTTGATAGTACTTAATAAAACACCACAGTTTAAGTTAATCTGATTTTACATTTTGTTTAACTGTTTCACTTCTCAGAACAAAATGTTCTATAGATGCAGTCATGGAAGATAACATTTAGAAGCAGGAAAGTGGTAAAATACAAGTGAGGAATCCTCCTAACTCAGGTTTTTATGTGTAAAAGTATATATATTTTAAAGCTCCTGCAAATTAATGCAGAAGGTCAAAGTTTTTCATTAAAACAAAAAAAGCTTAATCCAAGAAAAACCATCTCTTTCCTACTCGTTCTTTCTTTCCTTAGAAAATGCTATGTTTTCAGAAATGTCTTTCCATTTTCAAGACAGTAGTTGGCAGACAGTAATTAGATGAAGAACTTTTATATAAAAATCAGGTCAAGAAAGTATTTGAAAAGAAGTCTCCAAACGAACATTAAAAATGGAATTCAGACTCCAACAGGGCAGGGCCCGCTCACCTTTAAATTACCAGGGAAAAAGAGATTTTGAGTGGCAAAAGCTGTTCTCCGTAAAAATGCAGAATTTCATTTTAATCACACTGTTCAATGCAATGTAAATTTATTTTGGCTAATGGAAGGTAGAATGCCCCTGTACTTTAGATGACCTTTTAAAAATAAGATTAAAATTAGCTTATCCATTACTTATGCATTGCAATTACTGTATGTGAAAAGTTCATCAATCTATAATGCCATCTCTCTGGCTGGCAGTATCACTTGGAGCCAAAAATCTCTTCTGGATACAGTTGTGAAACTGTCATTTATTGATAAATGTATTTAAACTTTATCCAAGGACATACAGTGGGCTAAGAAGAGCTTCAGGATCTGTAAGTTGTGTGGTTTAGTTGCCTGCCCCTACAAGATTGTAGGACTTGAAATCAAGATCAGACTATTACAAGTGTTTTGTTTTGGTTTTTTTTAATGCCTGGAAAAAACTGCTAAAATTGGTAGAGTCTCAAATATTATATTGATCTTTCCCATTCCCTATTACTTCCCCAAAGGTTTTGCTACACAATTGTACTCACTCCCTCCACCCTCTATTTCAGCTGCATGAAAACAAGCTATCACCATATTTTTACTTTAATGCTGCACCCCATTCAAGCAGGTTAGGTAGAAAATTTCAATCTGCCAACACTGAAAGATATATATAAAATCCCTCAATGGCAAAGTTAGCCACATCCTAAAATTTTTCAAGATCTTGGGACTACAAGTAGAATAATTCCCCATTACCATCACTGCCAAAAAAAAAAAAAGCCATTGAAGAAAATACAGCTTTTGGGTGTGGTTAAACGCAAAAAAGCAGCATACTGGCTATGGAAAGGCAGCCACATACCCTTTGAGGACTACAAGAACCTTGCTAGAGCATGCAGCAATGCAGACAGGAAGGTTAAGGCTCCACTAGAACTGAAATTGGCCAGAGACATCAAGAAGAACAAAGAGTTCTTCAGATACATGAGCACTAAGCAGGAGCACAAGGAAGACATAGGCCCATTACTAAACAGGACAGGGAAACAAGTTCTAATAATGCTGACAAGGCAGAGGTTCTCACTACCTCCTTTCCTCCGGCTCTACCAGCGTAACTGGACCCCAGCTCACAGGATCAAGCATCTACAACGACGCATGTGTCGACCCACCAGTAGTGGCCCTCTGCAAGGGCTCAACCCACATAAATTGATGGGCCCAGAGAGAATCCACCCCAGGGTGTTAACAGAAGTGGCTGACAGTGTTGCGAGGCCGCTGTCTATTATCTTTGAAAAGTCATGGAGATCGGGGGCATCCCTGATGACTGGAAGAGGGTAAAGGTCACACTCATCTACAAGAATGGCCCAAAAGAGAACCCAAGAAGCTACAGGCCCATTAGCTTTACTTCAGTCCCTGGGAAAGTGGTGAAACGAGTCCTCCTAGAAACAATTACAAACCACATGAAGCAGGTAACTGGGAAAATTCAGCACAGATTTACCAAAGGCAAATCATGCCAGGCTAACCTGATCATCTTCTACAACAAAATAACACCTTCTGTTGACATGGAGAGAGCAGTGGATGTTGCTTATCTGGACTTCAGCAAAGCATTTGACGCCGTTTCCCACAGCCTTCTCCTGGACAGGCTGTCAAGATACAGACTGGATGGTCTGCGAGATGGGTAGGAAATTGTCCAACAGGCCGCACTCAGAGGGTGGTGATCAGTGGTTCCTCCTCAGGCTGGCAGCCTGTCACAAGCGGGGTCCCCCAGGGATCAGTACTGGGCCCCTCGCTGTTCAACATCTTCATAAATGATCTGGATGATGGGACTGAAAGCACCCTCACCCAGTTTGCTGATGACACTAAACTGAGTGGTGAGGTGGACACGTCAGAAGGGAGAGTCATCTTTCAGAGAGACCTGGACAGGCTGGAAGAGTGGGCTAGCAAGAACTGTATGAAGTTCAACAAAGACAAGTGCAAAGTCCTGCATCTGGACTAGCAGAGACAGAGACGTGAACGTCCCACTTTACTCAGTGCTTGTCAGGCTGCACCTGGAGTACTGGGTCCAGTTCTGGTTCCCAGAATTCAAAAAAAGATGTGGACAGACTGGATAGGGTCCAAAGGAGGGCCAAGAAGGTGATTAACGGGCTGGACAACCTGGCCTAGAAGTTAGATCTTTTAACCCTGAAGAAAAGAAGCCTCAAGGGGGATGTCCCAACAGTTTTCCAGTACTTGAAGGACAGCTACTAAGAGGACAGAAGCTCTCTCTTCACAAGGAACTAAATGGAGAGGACAAGGGGCAACAGGTACAAGTTGCACTGGGAGAGGTTTCATCTTGAGTAAGAAAGAAATTTTTAACCAGTGAAAGCAATCATTCACTGGAATAACCTCTCCAGGGACATGGTGGAGTTGCCATCACTGGAGGTTTTCAAGATGTAATGGGACAGGCTGCTAGATAATCTCATCTAGGCTCCCTTTCCCACGAAAGGCTGGACCAGATGATCTTTCGAGGTCCCTTCCAACCTGGGCTGTTCGGTGATTCTATGAAAATATACCATAGCTTAATTATGTTTGCTCTTAAATACTCTTATTCAAAGCTTGGTCACGGTGGACATAACGCTTTCTTTTTCCTACCTCTTTTCTTGCCCACTTCCTGTGTGAGGAAAGTCTAAGTAAGGAGAATTCATTAAAGACTGTATTCTCTTAGCACTGATCTGATCCTACAACACAAATGGACTGAACCCATGGGAACATTAAACAGAAACTTTAAATTTTTTAATCTTTCAGTTGAGAACCAAAGGATATTGGCATACTTTTTACAAACAATAATCAGGCAAAATGAGTGTGCATTTTCCCGTTCTCATTGCTAAACATGTATTACCAAAGACCTGCCATGCTACTTGCTATGAACTCCACAAGGACGTGTATCAGTGAGACAGAAGTGAAGAGACTGTTAGAGAATTCCCACCAAAAAGAAGTCTCTTTTCAGTTTAACATGGCTAACAGAAAAAGTTAAAGTCATCACAAATTATTTAAGCCCGTAAGAGAAAAGCTTTCACATGCTTTTTGAAGCAAGGAGATACCAGAATTAGTATAACAAATTCTGTTACAGGAAGCCAGTGTTATACAATGTACTGTAATCTCTGTCCTACAGTAACCCAGTAGTCTTGTAAGATATTAAACTAGTGTCTCAAACACCACAGAAAACAAAACAGATGGGCCAGTGACGCAGAGCATACAGGACTGAAGTACTTGGAGCACGTCTCACTGAAACAAACCTCCAGTAACATATGTACAGGCTGCCACCTAGAAAGTCCCATTAAAAGGAAGTGAGCAGCCTTCTGTACTTAAAGCCATCCCACAGACTGTTCTTTCAGAGTAGAATAAGGAGTGTAGGTTTTAGTCAACTTTAAAACATTTATGTTTCATTAGGAGTACAAATGGCCTTGCCTTTTCAGATTTGTGGAAATGGAAGATGAAGTTGGGAGAGAGATTCCAGGACAAGGAGACATGGCAGAACTCAGAAATGGCATCTGTTTCTGTCTCCAACTTGTCACATCACCACCATCCCTACATCACATAACAGGGGTGTAAAGCTGAAAGGGAGCTTAGCTTCCACAGTGCTAAGCACATCTTGATCAAAGAGACTTGCCGTCACCTGTTCTCAGAACAGATGGGACAAATGGGTGGAGGGCAGCTAAGTGGGACATAATTAAATAAATACAAACAAAAAAACAACAGCACAGATAAAAAGATCCAGGATAAGGAGCTGAAATTTGGTGACACATGTGCTCTGTAACATTCTTCAGCCAAAGGAGAAAGAATGGTAGCTAACAGTCACATGTGATAATAAGGAAAAGGATATAGATGAGTAGAATAAGCACGTCTTAAAGGGACAAAGTAAGTATACATAACCTTGTTTACTACTAAATCCTGTTACTTGATTAATAATGCAGGTGAATTCTTTAATCTATACGGTCTCTAAAAATAAAAAAAAAAATCTCATAACTAAAATAATATCTAGCATACAAATACACTTCCACTTTACCAGTAGTCTAGTTTTATGGACTACACATATTTTTGAGTGGTTCCATACAACATATTACACAAAGAAGCTCACACATGTACAGCCTTTCCCAAGCAGCTAGGCATAATGCAGCAAAATTCTTAAATGCATTCCCTACCTGCCCCAAAGGAAGGGAAAAAAAAAAAAAAACACCAAACTTTACCAATTCCTTTTTATCCTTCACACCTTCCTCCTGCAATATTCCCAAAAGATTTAGAGCCAGCTGCTGCCTGGTAGTTCCAGAATCATCCTCTGCTAGGCAGTCTCCAACCGTTGTAGAAGATAAGATCTGTAGCACCGGCATCACCAAAGTAAGGGCTGTGGTTGAGATGTTCTGGGCTTCTGAAGAGGAAAGGATCTTGTAGGCTATTCAAGACAAGGTAGGGAAAAACAAAGATCACATAGGGAAAAAAGAACTAACATAATTTGTACTTCTAGGCATGACACAAATTTTCTAGGAAACACTCTGGTCAAGCAAAGTAACAGTCCCCAGAATTATAGTATGTGCATACTAGAGTTGAAGTGGGAAAGATTTTTTGGTAAAACTCCAATTCTGTTTAGAGACCCATACATTTCTGTTGTTTATAGCAAAGTACCAGATGGCAGCAAGAAATACTATAATGGAATGTAGCACAGTCCTTCGCTTTTACTGGAATAACTCCACTAATCAAAACTGCTAAGTCAAAAGCTCAGCCAAACATTGCCATGACTGACAGGCCTGCTCACTTAAGATTTGTCAAAAGAAACCATTCAGGATGTATGAATCTCAGCTGAGAATATCCTGTTTTTGACTCAAAAATGAAACAGATAAGTTCCAAGACAGCAGGGAGCTTAGAATACAGTAACATCCATGGAAAAAAATCAATGAAGCAGGAAAATTTATCTTTATTGCCATTAGATCAAATGTTACTTTTTAAATTCAGGAAAAATGCTGCTTATAAAAAAAACGTTTCACCACTCTCCTTGTTTTGGCTGGCATAGAGTTAATTTTCTTCCTAGTAGCTGGTATAGTGCTGTGTTTTGGATTTAGTATGAGAATAATGTTGATAACACACTGAGGTTTTACTTGTTGCTGAGTAGTGCTTACACTAGTCAAGGACTTTTCAGCTTCCCCTGCTCTGCCAGGTGCACAAGAAGCTGGGAGGGGACACAGCCAGGACAGCTGACCCAGACCGGCCAAAGGGCTATTCCATACCATATGACGTCATGGTCAGCATATAAACTGGGGGGAGTTGGCCAGGGGGCAGCGATCACTGCTTGTGGATGGGGTGGGCATCGGTCAGTGGATGGTGAGAAATTGCATTGTGCATCCCTTGTTTTGTATATTCTTTTATCATTATTATTATTTTCTCTTCCTCCGCTGCCCTATTAAACTGTCTTTATCTCAACCTTTTACTTTTTTTCCCCGATTCTCTCCCCCATCCCACTGAGGGGGGGTGGTGAGTGAGCAGCTGCGTGGTGCTTAGTTGCTGACTGGGGTTAAACCACAACAGTCCTTTTTTGGTGCCCAACGTGGGGCCATGGGGTTTGAGATAACGACAGATCTGACCAGAGCGTGTTAAATCCAACTTCACAGGAATGCAGTGCTTATTTTCATAAACATGAAGAAACAAAGACACAGTCTTAAGAGTGTGGATTCCTCTTTCACAAGAAAAGCTTTACCTAGACTCAAAACAGACTTTTGCTGGCTTTCTGGTGTTTGCAGCAGTAGAAGCGCTAGCCCAATTACACACTGTTCCACTGGAAATACCTACGAGGTAAAAAGAAAGAGGTTCAAGTCGTCTTTTGTTTTTCAGTGGCATTAAACAGTACAAATCGGCAACAACCAAAACTCTGTAAGGAGTTTCTTCAGGAATCATAGTGAGTGCACACACAGTAACACAGCACATGCAAGAATATGAATAGTGTAAAAATAGTATTTTAACTGAATAACTACAATATTTTAATTTGTTACTTTGTTCAAATCATTTTAGCTCAGTTTAAACCAACTCCCATACTAAAAGGTTAACTGACATATACAGAACCAGTTAAGCTTTTGCCTTCTGAAGGTCTTCAACCAAGAAAAAAAAAAAAATAGAAGCTTTTGAAACAACACTGGTCACTTGCAGATGAATGCCATGTATCAATGTCTCTAAATACTGCCTTAAACATGACATTCTTTAAATTTAATACAACTGTTTTATTTTTTCCCCATGAACTCTTACCTGTTTTAAGAGCTCAAAGTTGTCCTCTATTAAGGAGATCAAAGATGAGCATTCTCCTGTTACATTTAAACACACTTCAGAGAAGCATAACAGTTGCAGACAAAACTGGGATAACTGAACTTTCCAAAACACGGGATAGCGCAGTAGGCTGAGGAATAGCTCTTGCAGAAAAAACAAGGCTTCTGTAACTTGCAATAAGTCTTTAAGCTGTAGAGAGGCAGTTAAAAAATAAAACAAAAAACAAAACACATTCTGGTTTAGTTCCTCTTCCCTATCTATGCAGAATTCCCCAAGTTTAGAATTAGTTCTATATAGCTCTGCAATGTTTCCATTGCAAATATTATTAAGATATCGATGAAACTAATTTATAAACTAAACCCAGGAATCTCTTATCCAACTTCCCAGAAAAAAACCAATAGATGAACTGCTATTTAATGTTTTGAAGTAAAATTAGAAACGTGTGAAAGCATAAAAAGATTTCTTGGTAGCTGATAAGAAAAATCCCTTTTTCCTCAAAAGCAATAGCAAATTAATTCAGTTCTCAGGGTTCTCTCAGCAACATAAAACAAATTGTGTGAAGACTTCATACAGCAGGTAATATTCTTGTAATGAAAACATCCTGCTCTATGACATTTCCTCTGTAATGTAACCAGGATTTTAACATACACCTCAAAAGAGAAAGGGAGTGCTGTTATCTGCTTCTAGAGCACCGTGTAATCTACCTACTACAAAAATGAAAAACTGAAGTGCAATACCCAAAAGTAGTATCTCCATACTTGGAAGCCAAGTAAAGAGGTTTCAAGAAGCAGGCTACCTCAAAATGGTAATGTATTAGATGAGAGTATTTCTGCTCTTGAAAATTCTAGTTCCAGATAAACCCAGCTGTTCCGATCCAAACTCTGGAGCCAGCATTAAGGATAATATCCTGATTTTTAGTCCCTGGAACAAATTCTATGAATAATCTGCTCTAATCAGAAGCCTCATGTCCACTGATTTTTTCAGCAAAAAAGTCTGCAGGTGACAAGCTGTACTTTTGACAGCTTTGTTGATACTGTCAGACAAAATGACTAGGAAGCATTTCAGCATTTATACAATACAGAGGATTAAATAAGACTAAGCTTAAAGGAAGGATAAGAAGAACATGAAGTCCAGAGAAAGAAGGAGAAGGAATGACACGTTATAAAACAGTCCATCAAACAGGCTTCTTGAAGGAAGTATTTCCCTTTCCATTTTGAAAGCTGTATCTGAGGCAAGACAAAAACATTGAAGTATTAATCTGAATTTTAAAAAAATGCAACAGATTTCTAGTAAAAAAAAAAGTGCCAACAAGCATGGAGGAAAGAAAGGTTCATAACTAATTTTATAAGTCTCCTTCAGTGCCATTTTTATGGCTAAATGTTACCAAGTTAGAAGCTTGGTCATACATTCAGGACACAATGTTATACTAAAGTTCAGGTAGAATCAAGACAAAGTCAGAAACATCCCCTTAACTACAAAAAGTTAGCATGTACCTATCATCGCAAAGAGTAGACCTGAACCAAGATAAATGCGTATAATACAAATTATTTGTCCAAAAGATTGTGAAAAGTAGCTACCAGTAGAAAGTAGACTTTACTAGTAAAATTCCTCAGGAGGAAGATGCTACCAAATATCCTCATATCAAGCGTACTTAGCTTTACATTGTCAATATTATCAAACCTTCTCTCTATGGCAATAATACCATAGCACCTCATGTTTGAATGAATATATTTGAAACTGAAGATGTTGCTCTAATATTAAAGAGGAAGCAAAAGGTACATAGGCACAAAAAAGCTTAACCAATGTCACAGTAAACCATGACACATAGCAGACCTATTAACCTTGACCAACACCCAAGACCCCTAACCAAAGGGGACAGAAAGATGAAATCCCTAGCTCCTCGCAAGTATCATTGTGCAACTTAAAGATACATTCAAAAACTTCAGCATATTCCAGAGGGATTAAGTTTTGTCTTCAGATCCGCTAATCCCTCTATTATAAAGAGTAAGAAAGGAATATCTAGGAGTATATAAATCATGCTTCTCATTAGTTTGTTTCATTTTAATATTATCCATGCTAAGTTAAAAATTTTATGTTTTTGACAAGTATCTCACCATTTAACAACATTCTCTCTCTCATAGGTATCTCTACAAGTTTACTGTATGTTTACTGAGGCAACTAGTGGCAATAATTATGGTAAACATGTGCTTCAGTTTACACCTTATCAGGTGTATCAGATTTGAACAATTAAGAAGTTTTACCTTCTACCAGAAAGAGACAGTTCGTTAGATTTCTGTACTATCAACAAATCAGGTCTATAGGAAATGGAAGAGAATGCTACATTTGCACATGTGAAAGGCAATAATAATACTACTATCATTGCTTTGATAGCATTTATTTGTAAAAGGTGGGGTCAGGCAACAATTGTACCTGAAGGTGTGGAATCAAATCATACAGAAGTTGAAGAACCTGGCATTCCAGCACGGAGGGTGCTTCTTTGTGCTTTGGACCATGAGGCTGAAGTAAGATCTTAAGTAAACCCATTCGCAGTTCAGCATATTCCCGTAACTGAGATGGTTCGCAATACAGGTATCTTAGAAATGGAGCCATTATGCCAACACATGAACTCTGTGCCCTGCAGTTCAAGAAATAAGTTTGTCAAGACTGCTTTCTACTGAAAACTTAAGAAACAACAAGGAAAACCCAAGTAATGTGACACTCCCTGAAATAATTTACAGGATGCAATTAACAGAAAGGTATTATGAAAGGCATTACTAAATCTCACAAAACTCCTTTGACTGACTAGCACGAAGTACTGTCATGAGAACTTACAGAGCAACCATACAATGAAGCGCAATCGTGAAAAGACTCAATATTTAAGCACGAGTACTACTCAATACGTACTTGCAGATTATGACACTTTTAATTTTATTCTTTTTTTTTTCCTCATCAATTCAAGAAAGTGACTTTCCTTGCTGAATGTCATGAGAGACTAGCGTGCCATTCTGAAGTAGCATTTGGACAAGACTATTCAGAAGTATCTTTTCAAAACACATAAAACCTAATTTCAATTAAAAAGAGCCATCCATTCCTTGCCAGTTTTTGCCCAATGGTCTTAAATAATTACATGAAACAGGAACTGCTTTAACCAAGATGGCTTCCCAGAAAAAAATTTATCACAGAACAATTCTTTTGGCTTGACTGTGTTAGGAATACCAGCTGTTCTTGGCATTATTAAAATAATGAAATAAAGCTAACGATCGATACATAAACAAATAAACAGGGAATCAAAATTAAAAGTCAGTTTTAAAAAAAGACTCAGCCCTGATGCAGAGTTTACAAAGAACTTGGTAACACATCTACATCAACATGTGTGGCACTTGTTGACGTCGTGCTTAGGGACATGGTTTAGTGGTGGACTTCGTAGTGTTAGGTTAATGGTTGAACTTGATGTTTTTAAGGGTCTTTTCCAACCTAAATGATTCTATGATTCCTATTCTCAGTCTAGAACTTTATTCCACAGAAACCTTTGCACAAAAAGCGGCAAAGGAAGTTTGATATTATCCTTTTCGGCAAGAACAACTCTTGTTTTAATTCAAAAGAAGCCACCACCAAAAAATGCACAGTTCATTCCATCATTGAGACATCTGACAGGACTCTTCACGAGTCCCAGATTCAGCAGCCGAGTAGGAGAACAAGTCCACAAGCAGTATTTTAAAAATACTCTCATCAATTAAACTGAATAAAACACACTTTTGCTTGAAAGTCTCACTGTTGATCATGTAGTCTAGGCCTACTAGAAATTTAAGAGATTAATAAACTTATTTGTTTACTCAGAGCAACAGAATACAGAAGACAATTTCACTGTACTATTACTCTGTTGGATTTGTATGAGTCTTCCAGAAAACACAAGAGACACGTTTTATCTGAAAAGCATACATATAGGTGTAAAATCAGTGAAAACATTTGGCTTTAAGGCTGCTACAGCATTTGGTATCTTGAACTGAGGCTTTATTGGACAAGTTCCTTGGAGATAAGCATGAAGAAATGTTGAAATTGTTGATAGCTTAGATATTTGTTCGTTGTTAAAGATATTTTATAAGGCTGTGCCACTGATTTTTTCTATTTTATTTTTAAATCAAGAAGCATACATAATTTTTAAAGACCTCATCCTTTACTGTGAGATATAATCATCTGTGCTTTCCTGTTATCATCCCACCATTTGTATAGATGAGTTATACCTGCATAAGAGTAATTTTTTTTGACTAAGCAGTCAAAACCTTGATGAAGCAAACAATCGAAATTGCTTCTTTTTAAAAAAAAATTCCGAACATGTTACCAATTTTGCACTAATTTTTCCACATCCATAAAAATCACATCAACATAAAAGACTTAAGAAAAAACTATAAAAATCAATTTTTGATGGATTATTCTAGTATTTTATTAATATTCTATTTTTAACCTTTAAATGGTGTCATTAAATTTTAGAATCTTTTTTAAAAGACAGCATTCTTACTACTCATTGCAGCTGCCTTCAAGAAAAAAGTTACACTGATATGATTCAGTTATCCACATTTTCTATTTTTTAATTATTCACTCATTTACCTCTCTGGACACTGATGGAAAAATACTGTTATCTGCTGCAGTAGAACCGGCCAGCAATCAGGTCTGTTTTCAAGGACACTGATTAATGGATGAGGAGTGTTCCTGAAACACAAAGAAATAACATTTGGATCTATAACGCAGAAAGTGAGTGTGCAAGACTCTCTTCAAAATAAAAGCAGCTGTAAAAATAGACAATTTAACCCCCTGGTATTACCAGCTCCCTTTACCAGCTCTGCCAAGACTGCTATACTGTCAAAAGAGCACATTTTATAGGAACTTCAGGAAACAAGATTAAAACAAAATCACTATTCAAAAAGTCTTGGTCTGAATTTTTTTTTTTTTTTTAAATAAATGTCTAAGGATCGCTGTTCAAATGTGTGGTCTGATTGGAGTCATTGGTAGCAGCACTAGGCTCTAGCAGTGGGCTCCAAGTAATACCACGGAAAAATTTGAACCACATGTCACACATCAGTCCAGTCTTTCAAGCATAGGTACAAACCTTCAGCACCTGAGACCAATTGAGGTGACCGTCATCCCATGTACTACTTTAAATCTGCTCCCAACATATTTATTTATTTATTTCTCCTTTTTTTTAGGTAGTGAAAGAAGCAGGAAAGGAGAAAGGCTGCCCATACCACCAGCCTAGAGAACTCCACTTTACTGCCAGCCCTCTGACAATGGTTGCATTTGAAAAGGTCACTGAGGCCTAGTAGTCACCTGTTCTTCTCAGATTAATCTATCACCAACACCTTTCCCACCTCCAAAGTCAACGACTGAAGGCCATCTATACCACCAAGAAGTGTGACGCTTGCATCAAACAGCGACTACCCTTGTACAGTAGCCGGTGGAGGAAAAGCTCGGCAGGAGAGGAGCCCAAAGCATATAATTTGTTCTGTCAGAAGCAAAATCAAAGTCATTTGACTAGAGCAAGTTAGCGTAAGAAAGGAAAACACAACACGAGAGTGTGAACATTAAATTTCCTGGAGAGGTGGGAAGTTGGAAAGAACCGGTGATGCGAAGGCAGGTTCATCACCACCTCCATCAACTCCTGGAGTGTACCCACTGTCCTTGCTGTGACTGGCCCCCTTAATCCCGCCTGCCTGCTAAGTGTCCTTATTTCCCTCAGTTTCCTTTCCTGCTTCAGCCAACTACAAGCAGAGTAGTGTAGATTCTTCTCTGTGATACCAACAGCTTCACAGCAGACAACCAGATACTTCCCTACTCTCAGAGCAGAAACAACTTTCGTAAAAGCAACAGAGAAAAGTTAGAAGAGAAGAGTCTTGCTGATTCCCACAGATCTGCTAGAAACATGTGAAAGAGCAGGGCTATATGAATAAATGGAAAGGCAACAAACGCATGCACACCACACAAGGGTGGCAGCCACAGAGAGCGGCAGCATAAATCTAGGAACGGCAGATGCTGCAGACCACCACCTTCAGTTTGGTTAAACCATCTTTCCTGTTCACATGTCCAACAAATCTGTGCTACACACCAGAGAGATTTTCAGTCAGTTTTACCTATACAGCACTAGATGACCTGAGACCCACCAACTGCAGTGGTACATCTCAAGAGAGACTGTCTCAGACACTTACCATGCCTTTTAAATAAAAGTGAGAAAGAATTAAAAAAACCAAAAAAACCCCCACGAAACACAGAGAGAGAAGTACAGCACAAACACCCGCACACCTCTTACATAACATCAAAGCTCCCTACATGTGTTTACAGGCCAACATGACTTTCATGCATGTGAACTGTCTCACTTAAAGGATAGCACATATGGAACACTGCAGTGAAGAAACTGTTAGTTTTCTTGATCTACTGTTAATTTTACTACAGTGAATGATATAGCCAAATAAGCCTTTCAGAAAGGATTTATAATGGTATTTGGTTTGTTTGTTACTGTTGTTTTAAAAACCTGTGGAAAGCAGAAAGCCCAAGATCTGAAGCAGTCTTTTTATTACAGAAGACAACATTCATTGAGACAGACTCGTATTCAATAGCATTGTGCTACAACCCAGGCTTCATCTTGAGCAGCACCAAACAAACCCAGCTCCAGGTGAAGTGAATCAGATCTGCAAGAATCCCATTAAAAAATTAAAAATATGTATCTAATTTATTCTATTACATAGGAAATTTGAATTACATAATGTGACGGTGTATTAAGGCTTCCTTTAAGTGAGCTAAAGGTAATACTTACCTGCTATAAACAGGAATGTTCAGTTATGCTATGCCTAGTAAGATACTGTTTCTGAAAAAACATCATTTAGCAGACATATCCTTAAACTAAAAGAAGTGCTCCTTACTATGTTATTTTTACAGTCTCAGTGTTAACATTGTGTGAATTCTGGGCTACTGACTAGTTTTGAGGATAATCAGAGACTAATAAACATCGCCATTAGCTAAATGAAAGGCCCACCAACTTATGAAAGCTGGTTAGAGAATATTTTACATACTTAATGCCTCTTGTTTTCAGAATAGAGCTAACAACCAAGGAGACTGCAAATATCTACTTCAATAGCTCAAGAAACAGCACATAACTACAGTGTTCTTACATGCTACCAAAAAATATTAGTAAGAATTCTGAGCTACCTGAAGAGAAAGTAAGTTTTATTCAACTGCTTCTCTTCAAAAGCTTCAAACTATGTTGGATCTTAAGGTGGGAGTATGTAGGAAATTTGCTCTGACTGACAAAGCACTTCTTGCCATGGAAGGATATTCACAAAGCAAAAAGTGTTGTTAATATGCTTTTAGGCATCAAGAAAAAGCTTTTATTTATTGAGAGAGACTTAATTGCAGTGCTCAGAACATCAGCCTAGAGGTCTAAACGGTGAGAATATTTAGAGTGTAACTTGTCAGCAAGAAGGTTAAACCAGAGTCAGGTGATTTCTCTTTAGACATGAAGACAACTGCCTTTAAGAAAACAGCAGAAATCCACAGGAATGCAATAAAGTCAGATAAATAAAACTGTTGCTAAGTCATCTCCATATACAGACACATTAGAGCCTGTACACTACCAAGACTCGGAAGTATGACCACAAACCTATCTTCAAAATCTATTTGCCATGAACATGGCAAATAACGCTAATTTATTGTCATAGTACATGAGGAAGTAAACATTCTTAGTAAGGTGACTTAAATAGTGGAAATAATTACAAAATCAACAATAAAGCTGAAAAACCACAAATAGTGTCTGAGCAATAAAATCAAGGAAAATCACCACCCATATGGGCCAACGAAACTGAGAGCAATTAAAAAGCTATTGTACCTAAAGACAGAAGGAAATTCAGCAATGGAACCTGACATCTTACGTCTGGTATTTCTTTAATGAAGCTTAAAAGACAGGCAATTTAACATATTGTATTTAAATCTTTATAAAAGAATAATTAGCAGCTTTCAGCTTACTTTATTTAAAAAAGCCAGTTAAATTTGGAAGTGATCTCGTGCTAAGGTAATGAGACCATATACACACCCAAGAAGAAGAATTAAAAATAAAGTAGCTGGACAAGATCTTCAGGAGCAGATATTTAGCTTTCTGTCTGGATTAACGAACAGCTTTTAAGCTAGTACTGTCTTAGCATTTAGAAAAATCACATGAACAAAAAGGGAAGCAAAAATATAACAAACTCTGCTTCCAAACCACTCAGCACATGAAAGCACATAGTTTTGCACACTTACTGATCCATGTTCTAGCAAATAGAACATTAGATGAGATTCTATTTGGAATTGCCAAAAATCACTGTGGAAAGCAGGGTACCATTGCCTAATGGGTACTGGGGCAGGAGGGGGAGCAGGTCGCAGTAGATTTCAGTCTCAGCACTGAAGTTTTTTGCAGCCTATGACTGGGATAATTCCAAGAGGTGCAGATGCCATCTTACTTCAGTGTTGTATTCAGCATAGAGAAAGTTTACCTCCACTCTCTACACAACATGCTCCAGTGCTCACAGTGAAACATTTTTCTTTATATCCAGTCAGAAACTACTAGTTTTAAACTTACGCTCACCACCCATTGTTCTTCCACCAAGAATAAGGCTCAGCATTATTGGTAACCTTTCTTCTTCAACTACCAAAGGTCTTGGGAATCTGGGGAGGTCCGTGCTGACTCAAAACTAGCCAGCATTATTCTAATTTACCAGAACAGCATGAGGGAAAACCCAGGGAACTACAGACCTGTTAGTCTAACCTCAGTTCATGGAAAAATTATGGAGAAGATTATACTGGGTACTATTGAAAGGCATTTAAAGAACAATGCAATCATCAGGCACAGTCAACATGGGTTCACAAAGGGAAAGTCCTGTTTACCTAATTTGATATCCTTCGATGATAAGCTTATCCACCTAGTGGGTGAAGGGAACATGGCGGATGCAGCTTTTCCAGATTTCAGTAAGGCTTTTGATACTGTCCCTCACAGCATCCTTCTGGGCAAGTAGTCCAACTGTGGGATAAGCAGATTCACTGTACACTGGGTGGAGAACTGGCTGGACAGCAGGGCTCAAAGGGTTGTAGTGAATGGGGCTACATCTGGCTGGTGACCAGTCACCAGCAGTGTTCCTCAGGGTTCGATTCCAGGGCCAGAATAGGGTTCAATATATTTATCATTGATCTGGATGCAGGAATTGAATGCACCATTAGTGAGTTTGCTTGTGATACCAAACTGGGACTCTCTTGAGTGACAGGAGGCCTTGCAAAGGGCACTGGATAGACTGGAGCATTAGGCAATCATTAATGGCATGAAATTTAACAAGAACAAATGCCGAACTCTGCACATAGGATGGAGTAACTCTGGACACAAGTATAGACCGGGAGAGGAGTGGCTGGAGAGCAGCCCTGCAGAAAGGAATCTGAGGGTGCTGGTTGACATTAAGCTCAGTATGAGCCAGCAGTGTGCCCTGGCAGCCAAGAGGGCAACTCGCATGCTGGGATGCATCCAACACAGCATAACCAGTCAGTCAAGAGAGGTGATTATCCTGCTGTATTTAGCGCTGTGCGGCCTCACTTTGATTCCTGTGTGCAGTTCTGGGCCCCACAATTTAAGAAGGATGTGAAGGTCCTTGAATGCATCCAGAGGAGGGCAACAAAGCTGGTGACAGGGCTGGAAGGCATGTCCTGTGAGGAGCAGCTGAGGACTCTGGGTTTGTCTAGCTTGGAGTAAAGGAGGCTGAGGGGTGACCTCATTGCTCTCTGCAGCTTCCTGAGGAGGGGAAGTGGAGCAGGAGGTGCTGAGCTCTTCTCCCTAGGATCCAGCGACAGGATGCATGGGAATGGCTCAAAGCTGTGCCAGGGGAGATTCAGACCTGACATTAGGAAACACTTCTTTGAGGATGGTCAAACACTGGAACAGGCTTCCTAGAGAGGTGGTTGATGCCCCACGCCTGTCACCGTTTAAGAGGCACTTGGACAATGACCTCAATAATAGGCTTTAACTTTTGGCCAGCCCTGGAGTGGTCAGGCAGTCAGACTAGATGATTGTTGTAGCTCCCTTCCAACTGAAATAGTCTACTCTATTCTATATATTCTTCAATCCTTGGGAAGGCTGCTGTTAGGTCCCCTCCAAGTGGTCTCTTCTCCGGCCTAAACATACCCAATTCCCTCAGTGAACAGCATGTGTTCCAGCCCTATGACCACCCTAGAGGCCCTCTACTAAACTTGCTCCAGTTTATCACTTCTTTCTTGTACTGGCGGCCCCAAAACTGGACACAGTACTCCAGATACTGTCTCTAAGTGCCAAGGAAAAAGCATAATCATTTCCCTCAATCTACATGCCGTGCTCCTATTCTGGTGCCCATCTTTCAAGTCAGTTATTAAAAATCTGGAGAACTTTAATTATTCTCATGGCTGTCTCATGAAGGCCTGGAAAAAACACATCTGCCAGTGTAAGCAAAAACTAACAAGGATTAGATTAAAGGACAATGTCATTGCAGCCTAAGTATCTTCATTGAGAACAGAAATTTCATACAGCAAGAAATGTCAAGCTAGCATATAGGCAAATTCAGACTAAAAATAAAAGACTGTTTTCACTGAGGAAGAATCAGTCACTGGCACAATTTATCAAGCTGAGAAGATAGTTGTTTTGGTTTTGTGAGGTTTTTTTGGGGTTTTTTG
This sequence comes from Theristicus caerulescens, assembly GCA_020745775.1. Lineage (NCBI taxonomy): Eukaryota > Metazoa > Chordata > Aves > Pelecaniformes > Threskiornithidae > Theristicus > Theristicus caerulescens. The sequence goes on along the minus strand of CM036583.1, from coordinate 38,668,243 downwards.
TGGGTGGGTTTTTTTTTTTTTACATTGGGTTCTCCCACTGCTCCTCAAACAACTTTTCTTCCAAAGAGTTGTGTTTCTGTTCAGGCAAATAAATAATTTGAAGACACAGAGACTTTCAGAAAGCTGGCTGATGTGAAGGACTACTTTAAGCATGTTCAGAAAACAGCTTACAGAAAACTAAGATCACAAAGTATGCATTTATTACAGGCCTGGCCTTCATATTTGGGGCTAGAAGCCTGGAACTTCCCACATTCATTTCTCTAAAATTTATTAGCTTACATAAATGGTCGTCATATATCCACCTTCCTTGATTCTGTAAACGTTTTTACTGAAGTTACAGTGTCTTTTAAAATCTGTGTACGAAGACTAGAAAGGCTAAGGTTATTGCCTCATTGCAACTTTCCAAGATGACAGCATGCAAGAGACAAAAAATTTGTTGCCTTTCTAGCACTTGAATCCAGCAAGACTATATAGACAGGATCATTTATCAGGCAGCAAGCTACAAATACTGTTCACATACCATGCCAGGACCTTGAAAGTGCTTAGCCCTGTATAGACATATAGAGTTATAGCAGCTGCTTATTTTAAGCTTTGTCATTTTAAGAACTAGTTACTTTTCCTAATGAGAAGAATATGTGTCCTGTCATATAAGTGCTGCTATGACACTGAAGTCAGTGGAACCTTCATAAAGTCAGCACATGTGACACATTGAGTCTAAAAGTAAAATGGCTTACTACCCAGAAAAAAAGCAAGGCTTTTATGACAGATTTTGTGTGTTCTGAAACGAATATAACTGCACTGAACTGGATAATGAAAGAAAACAGCTAAGCTCCATGGTGAACAGTGATTAATAATGAAACACCAAAATGTGTGGCCCAAAAAAGTTCCATTTGATAACGCTATTAGCAGTAGGAAAAATGAGGTGTGTAGATACAATTTATCATCAATACTAACTTAAGAATTACTAGCACAGGACTGTAAAACGCACATCTTTAAATGACATTATAGTGCTACTACCCTAAATTATTGCCGGTGGGTTCAGGATAAAGCAAAATGCACAACCAGACACAGCAGCTATCCACCTGTAAATACATAAGTGTCTAGGGAAACAAAGATAAATCTTATGTGAGGGGCAACAACAAAACAAAAATTATTTTTAACTTTTAGGTCATCGTAACTTTTTTGTTGTATGTCTGAGCACAAGAGAGCACCAATCTGATTTAGAGCACAAATTCAGTGACAGATTGCTTTTTCTGTATGAGGAAACAACGTCTACAGTCAACATACTTTTCTGCATATGCAGCTGTGACCCTGGCCCTTTCAGAAATATGGAATAGCACTTTAGTCCATCAAATATGCATTTTTAAAGCATTTTTCTACCTGCTCTGAATTTTGATTTCAGAAAGTTGGCAGCTCTCCAGAATTTTAAGACAATAAAAACACAGTGAATCATTAAGAATAATGTAAAATACTAGTTCATAAAAAAAAATTTAATAGCTTTCAGCAAAAATTTATAGCCAAAATTCTGTACGTGCATGTCATAACCCACCTGCACTGAGAACACTGACAAGCACTCCTCAAAAACTGCTCCTCCCTGCCCTCCCACTCAATTCAGCTTGAGCTTAGGTTACTGGACAGCTATATTAATATGCAAAGGAAACAGACGACTTTATTCCCGACAAGATAAATCCACTGGGAATGCTCAATTCTAGTCCACAGTGAGACCAACTTGCAGACCACTTCTGTCTCTGCTACAGCTGGTCCTAACTCGTAACAAAAAGTACAGATCATCCCATATGTGAATTTAAAAATTACATAACTTTTTTCACACATCCTTAAAAAAACCCTCTAGCATAGTTGTTTTCGTATTTATCCACACTGCAATACAAGTTATTAAAAAAAACCAAAACCCAATAGTGGTACTTACACAGCTTACAGAAACAATTAGGAATCCCAAAATTCAGTGATATATGAGGCAGTTTTCTATCAACTTACTAGGGTGAAAGGAACATTTCCTACTTTCTGCAGCAACAGAGGTAATCCCTTCTCTGTTTTCCAGGGTTAATTTGCTTACAGAAAGTAGAGAATCCCAGCATTAAAACTACAGAGGCTTCCCCAGATGAAATCAGAAAACCTATGTGGTGGGTTGACCTTGGTTGGCTGCGAGGTGCCCACCAAGCTGCTCTCCCACTTCCCCTCCTCAGTAGGATGGGGAGAAAATGAGATGAAAAACTTGTAGGTTGAGATAAAGGCAGTTTAATAAAGAAAAGCAAAGGCCATATGTGAAAGCAAAGAAAAACAAAAAGATTTATTCTCTACTTCCCATCAACAGGTGATGTCCAGCACTTCCTGGAAAGTGGGGCTTCAGTACATGTAATGGTTGCTTCGGAAGACAAACACCTTCCTAATGAATGCGTTCCCCGCCTTCCCCCCCCCCCCGCCCCCGCCTCCTTTCTCTTAGCTTTTATTGCTGAGCATGATGCATATGGTATGAAATATCCCTTTGGTCAGTTTGAATCAACTGTCCTGGCTATGTCCCCTCCCAAAGTCTTGCCCACCCCCACCTTACTGGCCTCAGAAGAGGTTGGAGTGGGCTGGAGAGACAGCGCTGCTCAGGAGTAGCCAAACCACTGGTGTTATCAACACCCTTCTAACTGCAAATACAAAGCATAGCACTGTGATGGCTGCTATGGGGAAAGCTAACTCCACCCCTGACAAACCCAATACAACATAAACAGACAAAACCCCCAGAACTGCAAGACATTATTTTCTCCCATTTCTTTTCAGGAGCTGTTCATGATATTACATCATCACAAGAAGCAGTATTATAGAAGTAATTCTATTGTCCAGAATTAACATGGTCTAAACCAACTTTATTTATTACCTTGTAATACCGGTTTTAAAATGTCCCAAAAGAGATGACAATAGCAAACTACTTGAGAACATACTGGTGCTTTTTGATTCTTCGTTGATGTTTTCCATATGAAATACTTTCACAGAGTTTACAGCATAATATATAAACACCGTAATAGGAGGTTATTGTTGGTGAGCTATTGTATACATTCTTTTATTTCTTTCAGAAATCAAGTTTTAATGGCACTTGATAGAATGCAACTACAAAAATTGTTATGTAAGAAGTGACTGAATAAAGACAGGCCTTTCTGTACACTACAAACCAAAAGTCAGATCTCAAAATCACAGGGCCTTCACCTACTAGATCTTCAAAACTAAGTCAAACAATCTGACGTCTCTATTCGTTAAAGTTAACTGGAAGCAAAAGGAAAAACAAAAAAAGTATTGGCTAATTATGTCTGATGCTTATTTTCAGTTCTCTATTACTTTAAACCATTCTGAATAATCAAATTTCACCTTCCTTGTATGTTACTAGCACTTTTTCTTTTGGTAGGTAGGGGGGGAAAGAAAAGTAATAATCTTTCTTCACCCTACTGGGGAAAGGCTATTTCTTTATTCCAGCCACATCCTACTACCCTCTTTTTCACACAGAGCCTGGATTAAGTGGCTTTAACTTAGCCTCTTCTAGCAGGAGACTTTGAATAAGTTTATTTACTACTAATGAGAGTCTCCAAAAAAGAGTTCCATCTTACTACCCTTCATTACCTGCCTTTTCAATTAAAACTGTTCTATAAGAGTGTGGACTTTGTCAAAAGAACTGATATAGCTAGAAAAACAAAGGCACCCAGGATTTCAGGAATGCAAGCACATCCAGCACTCCAAAGGCTGTTTTACGTTTCTTCATTATTTCATTTTGCTTAAGTAAAGACATGATTCCCATCTTCCAAACAGTGCCTTTTATATCCTTAAAGCATTATAGCTACAGCCTGCTACAACGATACCTCTTAACTGCATAAAAAACAACTTGAAAAATGTTCATGACTTCTACCAAGCTCGGACCTTCTCCAGAAAAGATACAATAGCAGCTGTTAATGTCAGCGCTGACTCACGGTTTCTCAAGAGCTGGATGAAGTCACTAAGATGTCCCCTCAGGAAGGCTGCTATTGCATGACAAGCAGCTTTATATGACTAGCTGTAGATGCATCTTTAAAACATTTTTTTTTTACATGGCAACCACTTTAACAGTAGAAGTATTCGGGAACCTTGTTTTGATAACAGGAATAGAGCAGGAAGAACAAGTGAGAGGGAAGTGGTCCACAGTCTTACAATAAAAGACTTATTAAAAGGACTATAAGCAATCATCCAGCTACTGTATTTGAACAGGTCCCAGTATTTATTTGTTCTTTCTTGCACACAGCTTTCATGTTGCCATTGCCCCTTTTAAGCTTATGGTGGCAATCTCATCTCTGTACCATAAAACTCTAAAACTTTCAACCAAAAAATCACAGAATCAGAGAATCATTTAGGTTGGAAGGAACCTCCTCAGATTATCTAGTTCAACCCATGTGCTCAAGCAGAGTCAGCTAGTGAAATCTGCCCAGGATCACATGCAGTCAAGGTTCTGATATCTCCAAGGATGGAGATTCCACAACCTCTGTGGGCAACCTGTGGCAGTGCTTGACTACCTGCACAGTTTTGTTTTGTTTTTTTTTTTGGTTTTTTTTTTGTTTTTAAAAAAAAAAAAAGAGACAAACTGAAAGCCAGTATCAATACTTAATCTATGTTTTTTCTGGAAATCAGACAAAAAGTTATTATGGTATCTAAATAAAACCAATGTTAAACTAACCTGATTCCATACAGATTCCAAACAGCCTCATCTCCATCTTTTCCAAGTTGAATAGCTTGAATTTGTAGTAATTTCAAAATAGTTTTTACTAAACCATGCACATTCCTGTAGACAAAAAGAAATACATTACTGTCATGTATGTAGTTACATTAGTTGATTCTTCCATAATTCCATTCTTCCATAAGCGGGGGAACCCAGGAACAAAACTGACACTCAAGCAGCCTTAAGGACCTCCTCACATCTGCCTACACAATTTTGGGCAAGTTGCGTATCCATGTGTCTTAGTTTTCCTTTTCACCTAATGAGTAAAACAGCAGAGAGAATAAATGCATCAACCAAAACTTTCAATGGTTTGCTTCTACCATATCTTACATTTGCTGTCCCTAGCTTAACTGAAACTGGTGCTTTTAATATGTTAAAAACAGAAAATTAGCTCTTCTCTGACAGCAAGTATATAGGTAAACATCCAGCATGGCACACAAATTTCAACCATGCCACTGTCTAACAAGAGAAAGTAAGATAAATCACACTGTCAGAAGATACTTGAGACATCTAGTTTGTGCTGACTTTTGATCTCAGGAGCAAAGGACTACACAAAATAGATAAATACAGCTATTTTATCCCCCTCCTCCTATGTTGTTTAACTTACCATTCATGAAAACTCAAGAAACAACAGTATTTTTGGAATTTTGATAGGATTTCCCATATTCTCCTGCAAAGACACTAATGAAATTAACAAAGTCCACCACAAGGGGGAAAAAAAGCTCTCAGACCATGCAGTAAAGAGCTCAAGAAGTCTAGAGCTTATTACTGCTTGGCTGAGCTTACAAGGACAACTTTCAAAATTTTGTTCTCCTCTTCATAATTAAGTGCTTTCCATACCTTTCCAACCAGACCATGCCAGATCCAACCCAACCCCTTCTCAAGAAAATAGACTGGATTCTATGACACTCTTTCACAAGGTGAAAATGTAGAAGCAGAGGAAAAAAAAAGTCATGGTTGATTCTTTGACTTTTCATCTAGAACATGCTATACAATTGCATCATCATCCCCTAAAAATCTATTAGATAGTTTACTACTCACGTTAATAAATCATAATTACTCCTCACTTTATTCTCATAATGAACAGGAAGAGCTAAGGCAATATACAATTAAAAGAGATCGCCACCTGACAAAAAGCTACTTCTGTCACACAGGGCAAGATAAGGGATGAAAAAGAGAATTGGGTGCTGAGGTTTTTTTGGTTTTCTTTTTTTACTGTTCCCCCTTCTATCCTTCTTAGCAGGAAAAAAGTCTGAGAAATCTATTTTATCTGTAATTCCACTTGTCCATCAGTGAATGGAAAACTGCAGGAACTCCTCAGATAGCGAGCTGCAAACAAGAAATTATGCAGAATTTATGTAACCTTCTCATAGGACAAACAATCATCCTCATTTAACGCATGAGCAAACTGAGAAATAGGAATATTGACTGTTTGGCGTAGAGTGCAGCATGCTCCAGAAACATCTTCCTAAATTATTAATGGCTATACATACATTTAGACTTCTAAGCTATACAAAAAGTCTGAACAAATTTGCAATTTCTGTCAAAGAACAGGGAGACTTTACGTGAACACTGTTAAAAGACAGGAGTTTACACACACAGGCTGGACCAACATCAGCACAACAATGTGTGGTGACAACACGTAAATCACAAAGAAATATCATAACTTGATATCTACAAACACTTTACTAAAGATTCAAAAACTGCAAATGCAAAGGATATGATTATAGAATCACAACCTAAACACCCTCAAATCAGTCATAAAAGAAAATCAGAACACACAGCCAAATACCACTTTTAACTGCCAGACCTTTACTATACGTACCACCACCTGCAGACAGACTGTTTTCCATAAGCAGGTATAGCACACCAGGGAACCTCTAGAGGTTCCCGCAGTGGATCTCCCCACCAATAAGTGGTTAGTTTCATATTCCAGATACAGGCAAAGTAATATATTCTCTCTCCTGTGCCTTTCATACTTTTGTCAATAGTGCTGGAAAACACTGACCCAGACAAAACTGACAGGATATGCTTCTGTTTTCTTTCTTTCTTCCAAAAATAGACCAGTTATAAGATGTGCCTGTAATCCTTACAATAACTGGCTGTCATGACTTCTGGCTCTCGAAACATTGAAATCTGACTATACAAGAAAACATGAGGTTTGACAGAACTCTGCTAGAAAGCAACAAACACGAAGGCATGTAGCAGGCTTCCAAATCCCAATACAGTCAACATAACACACAGAGGAGGAAGGAGAGCCTTTTGGATGGACATAGAGGAGAAAGAGAGAACAACAACCTTTTAGGTACTTCATGGCTAGAAAGAGTCAGTTAAATGGGAATTTGCTAGCATGTTCCCCAGCTTCAATTGGGTAACTGTGCAGTGAGGAGGAAAACAAACCATAAAACACTCAATAAGAGAACAGGCTTCCCTGTTCTGAACCTCCTGTATTGCTGGTCCTAATTCCTAGGCAAGAGGTGGGGGGAGAATGGCTGCTTTAGGCTTTGCACTCAGCTCCTGAACACAAGCAGCACAATGGCTGACATATTGCAAGGATTTCCCCACCTCCTACAGGCATGGATGCTCAGGTGACAAAAACATTCAGAAAACATACATACACACAGAAATCCTTCTGACAATTTCTTAAAGATCAGAATAATCCATTGTTTCACAGGTTTTTAATAGATTGACTTGATTATCTATGCTCATTCATTACTGAATACAGGCTGCAGAGTTTTCCTATCATCTTCTATACAGACAGCTGGAAACCGGTGTTAAAAATGTGTAAAAATGTGCATCTATATATTTACAAATGTATACATATTTTGTATATAAGCATACATACACAAAAACACTTGTAAGTATGATGTTCCATGAAGTTTAAACTCTTGTGGCATCAGAGGAAACTTAACACTGGGTCTAAGAGACAGTTATGGTACAATGATGCACCAGAGAGGTAAGAATAGATTCACATTTGTATAACAAGCAGATAGTGTGAACCACATTAACAAGTCAACTGAGATAAGCACTGGATGTTCACCTCTGACAAAGCAAAATGTCTTTCCTAGCAGGCAGAATTTGATACACCTGACAAAATACACCTCACCACGTGCACCAAGCCTCTGCTAAATTCATCGTAACAAAAGGAAGAGAACCAAGAACACAACATGAGTAGTCTTTGCCAATAAAACATTCACCTAACTCCATTCAGCAATGAAAGGTGCTCACCAGTTGCAAGTGCCTTTCTGCTGGCTGCCACCAGCTGCTAATTTCATATTTACTTTATTTTAGAGACACCGTGCACACAGCAGTGTAAAGCCATGGAGCAAACCTGGATGAAAATTTGGCAGGGAACAGGATGACAAACAGCAGGCTACAATTCTAAGAGAGTCAAGGGGAGGGGGAAAAAAAAAAAGTATCAGCACTGAAATGAACCAATCTGAAATTGTCAGTTTAGTCAGCTCCTGAGGCTACAGGCATTTTAAACCCACAGACTTCTGTGGTTAGACTATATACACCTTGCTGTGCAATCTATAGTAGATGTCGTTTGAATTGTGGTAGCTTGGGGGGGAGGGGGCAGGGCAGGGGGGAAGCTGCCAAAAATACATAAAAGGTTCCTGGGTAATTTGCCAGCACTTACTATAGCAATCAGTCATGTGTGTTGCTTTCACACATGGAAAAATCTAAAAATGGTGTAGAAATGGGGCAGATCCAAGCCCTTTTAATACACAACTCTGATTTTGTTTTTAAGGTTAACTCCATCCTAAATACCCCATTTTACACTTTTTATTTTCTGAAGTACAAAATTGTATTAATATTTCATTTCCTTATAAACCACTGATACTGTAACAAACCCTTAGCTGAACATGAATTTCATATTTCTTAGTCTGCAAGCCACAGCTAATGAAACTTTCCCTCCACCTTACCCCACAGGACTCAGGTTCTCATAGTCTAAGCACAGGTGCTTTTACTTCTGTTAACAGTGCAGATTCTTCCCTTAACCCCAAGCTGAACTAGTAAAATTTTGTCCTTTGGAGGACAGTGGTTTGCAGAAATTATTCACAGTATAAAAGTATATTTACAAAACCTTTCCTAGAGATCCATAACCACCTATTGTAAACTCAGCATAGAATCAGCATCATCACAGCAAGGTCCTAGCTGTAAACAAGCAAGTCACAAGGAGAGAAACAGTCTCTTTTTAAAGTAGCTGATTTCTTAAGCATTTCACTTGTTTACTCAAACCTAAACTCATCTTTGGCTCAGACTGACTATGACAAACCTCAGCCTAAAACTGATTATGTGAAGGTTAGAAGAGGTGAAAAACGTGTCTTGAATAGTGTGGTTCTTGCAACCTCTGTGCTGAGCCCACCCACATAATGCATCACAGGTGTAGCAGCAATTAGCTGGCTTGGCTAAAAACCAACTCTAGCATTCTCTAGGAAGAGAATGAGAAGGCTTAGTGCAGAAATCCTGTTACCTGCCAAAAATCAGAAGAGAGAAAGATAACCGAAGGAACTTTATAAGGTTGGTAGATTTGAATGGAAACATCTTCCCAATCATCTTTTGACTTCCCATTTATAAATTCTATGCACAGTGTCTTTTTCCCCCACAACTGCATTCTCTCAGTATGTTGCACAGGCGGTCTAGCTCAAAACACCGTTGTGAGATGTAGGCATTATATTTGCAGAATTTTGTAAGACGAAGTAGCTGCAGAGTTAGGTAAAGTGTTTTTTTCCTCAGCAGACAAGGAAACAAAACCCAGCATTCCTAATCCCCACCCACAGTCTTATGGTGACTCTATTTGAGCAACTAGTTATTTGGACAGACTGCTTAGGAAGTTATTTCCGTCCCCCATAATGGAAGTTGTTGTCATTTTCTTCCCCGTTCCCCATGACAGAGGCAACAAAATCAGGCAGTGAATTGATTTCTGAGGTTCCACAGTTCAAAGTTCAGAGCATTAGTCTAAACTGCTAACAATTTCAGCTTAGATGCATAGGATACTCTGAGTTCTTCAGTCAGACCCACACTGTCACACTGCCAAGACGAAAGCAACAGCCTTCAGCAGAGTGGCAGGGCAATGCCAGTCCTTAAATGCCACAGCTTATTTGAAGATAGCATCATTTACAGAACCTCTCCTCTTCCCCTGTATTTACAAGGGAAAAGCAATTACTGATAACCAGCTGACAAAAGACACAAAACCAGGCAATCAAACACTACCTTGCTGAGGGAATTAGGTTGAGAGCTCCATGAAGAACATAGTCAAGCTCAGCATGTTTCTCTGCAACAAGTGCCACCAACCCCTCAGAGCAGGCTGCTCGCAAGGCAACGTTCTCACTGCAGCACTTCTCCCAAAGCAAGTTCAAAGCAGGAGTCTGAAGTCAAAAGCATGAGACACAAGCAATGAGAAGGCTGACACTGATTTCTCTTCATTCATCTCAAACACACTTTTAAATAAAAATCTGATCAATAGCTTCTCCTGAAGCCTTAGAAAGCACAAGAGAGGAAGCTGGGGTACAGATTCTACACCTCAGAACAGCCTTTCCCAGCACAGCTCCGACTTTCCTGCCCCCTGCTGCCTATGTCCCTAGTAGGGACAGGAGTCTCTGAGAAAAGGGTAAGGCAGATAAATTTTTCAGCTGTGCCTATGCAGGTAAGCTATCATTAATTTCCCTTTCCTTAAAAAGATCAAGATGCAATTGGAGACAACTCAGGAACTGCTATGTCAAACTGCCTACAGCAAAGTGTAGTGCTGACAGCTAGAGGAAGGCATACAAAGGGCTATCCAGAAGTAAGTCGTCTTTACTCACCATACGAAGTCCTCAGTTCTCTCCATTTGCTAGTAAGCACCAAGATTTGGCAGTATCCATCAAAACTGCTGCTTGTTTTCATGCTAAATCTGCATTCACAGATTAGTTTGCTGACTTTGTAGCTTCCAAATGGAGAAATAAGGAATGCTTTTCAACAACTGAACACTGCAAAACACTTCTGAATAAAAAGGGAGCCTGTAATGTCTAAGTGGCACAATCTTCTACTTCTTAGCATTTTAGAAGGTGGTGCTGTATTTCAGTTTAATACCTTCATGGGGCGGCAAATGGGAAGTCAGCTTGTAGCTCAAAACAGAATGTCACTTAGAAACACGATTATGATCAGGACTGTTGGAGGAGCTTCTGTTAGAGAAACTACATACCTCCAACAATCCCACACATCAAAACTCAGTACTTTCCAGGTTTGGGGTTGTTAGTTTGGGGCAAGGGGGTAGGTTTAAGATGTCTGACTGGGAGAAAAAATCCACAAATTATTTTCTGCTAATTTCTGTACAAGTCAGCTTTTGCAGAGGGAAAACAGAAGAGGAAATACTAACTAACACCTCTCCTACGCTGCTGTGACACTTGCAAATGCCAGCATTTCATACGTCTCAGTTAACAAGACAGACCTGCACTTAAGTGAGCTTGACTCCACTAAAAGGCAAAGTATGCCTTTGCACCATGCTCTCTTAAAGAAATATAAGCTCTACTTAGCTAATATGAAATATAACACTAATACAGGTATGTGAAATGCCATACTTTTTCAACTTTTTATAGTGATGTAAAAAACTTTCCTACTCAAGTGACAATGTCTCACCATATGGCACTTTACTTGCAGTAATGTAAATAAATTCAAATAAAACTCTCAAACTGAGCATAGCTAGATGTTGGTATTCTGCAGAATTAAGACTCCTGCCATTAAGACTTCTGATGGAAGTAAAACTGCTCTTCTCATCCCAGAGATTTACTGTTTCTACCTGTATTCCCAGACACATGTTGCTAACTACCTTACTTAACTTATAGGATTTATTAAAATTACAGAATGGGTAATGGGAAACCATAGAAAAACATAAGCACATACGGATGGGAGAGAAGACAGAAATGAAAGAATGCCACAGACCTGGTCAGATGCCTGTCTGATCTTCTCCGAAGAAACTTTTTCTTTCAGTACTGCAGCAATCAGATGACCCACTGCCTAAAAGAGAAAAAGAAATAAAAAAACCATGCAGATCAAGTGTTACTTTTCAATTCTCCATTAGGAAGAATTTACACTGCTGTTGCATACAATCATTTTATTGTGATCTGAAATACCAAACTTACTGGTATGGAAGCTGAAATATGTTTTAGGGCCAAAAATCTCCCTAATGATGGCATACTACTTTTTACTGTTTTCCTGAGGCGGAAGAAAAACAAACTTCCATAGGGCTCCACAGAGATCCAAGGGTCTCTTTGTACAGAACCTCTTTTAAGATTAGAATCACGTACATACTCAGGAATTGCAGATATTTTAATGCATCAACTGTAATAGACATTTACAGTTCCGATGCTGTACAGATCTCAGTGTACTTAAGAGCACTGGTAATTATTAAATCCTTTACTATATCGGGCAGCAGAAGCAAGAGAGGAAGTGGAATACAGCAAATCTAAGCAACTTGCCCAAATTTTTGCATCACAAGTTTTGCTAAGCACTAATGACAAACATACTATCATACCTTAAGCACTTTAAATAACCCCTACCATACCTACTGCCAGAAACGTTTCGTTTACTTTAAACAAGGCATTTGAAATTAACAGTATTCCTCATAAAGCTATTCTGTGGCAGAAAATGCCAGTCCTTAGTGGCAGAGATCGTGAACAAGATTTAAGTTTTCAAGATCCTCCAAAAGAATGGTTCAGTTCTAAAGAATAAGGGCTTCAGTTCTAAAGAACGGCATATGTTTGTTCATTGGAGGTTTAAGATTAAGCATATCATTCTATTTTAATAGAAGGAATGTCTTATTTCCTCAAACTGCCTTTAAAAATCCAAATGTGGACTGAAATACTGAAATACCCTCAAAGGCTTCAGAGCGTTTGAATCCAGGCTTTTGTTTTCTGACTCATCTCTAATGCCTTACTCTGTCTTGTTTCATAATCATTGATACTGCTGCACAGAAGACCCTTTCTGCGACAGACAGAAAGACATCTTTTTGTAGTAAGAACACAAAAATGTTTCAGATGATCAATGTACCCAGAACAGCAGCTGCATCTACTCTTCTATGGTAAGGAAAGATCCCTACTTTTGGAAAAAGTAAACTAGGAAGCCAGTGAGAAAAAAATAATAGTAACATTTCTGTTTTGTTTATGTATAAAAAAACCAGGAACAGATTATTTTAAATGTTTTCAAGTTACTTCTCTTTCAGGCTTTATTTACGCTTCATTTAGATATGAGTTGCCAGCCTGACATGACAAACAGCAGCACTCTGAGGTAACAGTTCACATTTCCAGGAAAGATGACACTCTAAACCTTCCTAGACTACAAGGATTATGATTTTCAAAGGTTTGGATATGTACTCTAATACATTTGACTTAAAAATACAGTTTATTATTTGGGAATCTTACTCTTGTGAAAACAGAATGAGAAAATGGGACAAAGTCAGATATTTATCTCTGTTTTTCTGCAGCTATCCCATTGCAAGAGCAACAACATGCTCCCCAGGCAGATTAGGTCTTTTTTAGTTCACTTACCAAGTGAATCTTCTATTATTTTTTCTTTTTTCTGCTTATAAGGAACTTCAGAAATTAATTCACACCCACATCCTTACTTACACTTTCATTACACTGGAAAAGGGGCTTATTAATAGATAAGCTTTTGGAGTGAGCTATACAGGAAAGTCAAAATGTAGATTATCCCACTGCATTCCAAGAACTTGATTCAGCAGTAAAACTTTTTAACCTACAAAACTATGCTCAAGTTCCTCACTTCGCTGATCCTTGTCTGTGTAGGTTATATGCTTTGCAGAGCAGGTATCTTGGTTGGTCCCAGAAAGAGAAGACATCTGTCACAAAGCTGAATCCTGGCATGATGATAGTTTGAAGATTACAGCATGCTTTTCAGGGGTCACAGAATATAAGTTGAAACTAGCAAAGTCACCAAAGCACAGCACAAAATCAACCAAAGCACACCAGTAGCCCTTAATGATGAGCAGCTGTCGTGATGAGCCAAGACATTTCAGCAATACTTGTACCATGGGGACATTCTTCTGCACTGAAGAAAAATTAACTGGTTCAAAGATGCTGAGTCCTACTCATTAAGGCTAGTAATGATGTGAACTCACCTGCAGTATAAGGCACTTTGCTAGACCTTAGATGAACTCTAGCTTTCAGGGACATGGCTTCCTCTCCTAAATGCCAAGTTGATCACAAGGGGACTTCTGTGTCTCTCTTTCAAACTTAAGTATTGCAAACCAATTCAGACAGAGCTGAACTGAAAAGGCAGACAGCAGGTTGCACAGACTGCATTCACATCAAACTTATGCTATCAGACAAATGGCTACATATTTAATCCTGAATTCAAAACAGGGAGAGGAAGAAAATGGAGAAGTTAGCAATGATCTTACAGCTCAAGAGATATATTTTTAATACTGAAATGAGAGATGGCCAAAGCAAGGAAGGTGTATTTTTTTTAAACAGAGCCTAGTACTTTCTTCCTTCCTGTCCATTAAAAATACTACGATAAACACTTCATGCACACGAGAAAGTTTCAGGTGAACATGATTAGGAGCCAATGCATGGATGTGAAAATAAAGGGGTTTGGTCTGTTGAGCACAGTGGAGCTGTATACAGTTATTCTTTGATGACAGACAACACTGCAGTAGTTCATCAGCTCTCATCACACAGGAGGAAAACAGATCAGTCCTAAAGACAGTTCTATAAAGTATTGTCAAGTATTTCAGCCCAATAGTTGACATCTCATAACTCCTGGCTTCTCTTGAGATCAGAGAGTAACTAAAAACCATTTGGCCCCACTTAAATCTTCCAGTCCTGCAAAGTTTCTGAGGTTCCTGCAGAGTCTTTACAGTGATAAGCAATTATGTCCAATGTTTGGATTACACAGAGACGGGAATCAGCATTGATTTGCAACTTCAGAATACCCTACTTCTATTGTTTTCTGCCTTTGAAGCCAAACAAAACAACCCCAAAAAAGTCTTTCTTATCATCTTTTTACAGTCAGGCAGCAGGCCTTGGAACAAAGGTTTCACAGACAAATCAGTTTGTTTAATGCTTTTAAAAAAATTACCTGTGACTGAATAACTGCATTAGGAAATTCAAACCTCTTCTTGATGTCATCCAACATTTTGGCTCTGTCGTATGACTAACTCTCACTCTGCAAGAGAGATTAAAAAATATACTTAAGACTATGAAAGAAAGCATGCTATTTGCCAGAAAAAAAAAATACACAAGATTTATCTTGTACTTAACAGCAGATGTAAGCATTAAAGCATTTTCTTCCCCCTCCTAAGTCTACCATATCACCTTGCTTTATGGGCTTAAACCCAAGAAATGCTGAATACTCATTGGTCTTGCACAAAGAATGGGTGATCGATATTTCTTAAAGCTGGAGCAAATATACAGTTCCATATGGCACAGCATATGTGTATTCTGAGAGCATTTAACCTTGCGAGCATGTTACGTATATCTCATTGACTTAAAAATAGGACAGCTCAACAGGAGAGTTCAGTTTCTAAAACACCATTTAAAATACAAAAGTCTTCACAAATTTTTCAGTTATTTCATGCAAAAACAGAAGTAAAACAAACAAAAGACCCACCTATGAGACTGTAAATGGCAACTGTAGTTAGGGGCTGGAATACTTGACAAAAACCCCTCCTCTATAAGTTGGAATATGGAGGCACCCACAAGCATACAGGAACCTAAACTGGAGAGAAATCAGAACTCAGCATACCTTGTGGCACACCAATGAAACTGATGGCCAACAGCAAATATTCAAACATTTCAGTTCACTGTAAACACACCTCCAGTCACTTGGGATAGCTTCCTTAAAAAAATAAAAAAACCTAGCACTTGCTGAAAATATAAGTGTAATCCCTTGCAATAAGCACTGAGAAAACACATTCATGCACAGTACTCCAATTTCAAGACATGCTGTCAGTGTGATGTGTTCAGAATCTTGCCACTTATTTTCAAAAAGATGGAATTAAACCCTAGAAACATGCAAATGCAGCATGTGCCACAACAAATACCATTCACAGCAGGAAAACCCAAAATTAATAGTTATCACCTCAATGAATATAAATTCCTGGCAGTTAAACAGCAAAATATTCCCATATACCTGTGAATTACATTTCTGAAAGCTTAAAAGGAAAAAAAACCCACCTGTTAACCACACTCAGAATGATGCCAGTATGGGTTTGTGTTGTTTTAGAACTGATCCATTTAATTGCATTTTGAGACAATAGGTGTCTATATAATAAATGAACACACATTAAACTAGAGTTAACATCCTATTTTTTGTAGAAAGAAATATTATCGCTACAGCAAACAATTCCAGACATACGTAGATCTGTTGAGCATGTCTGATGACTCCAGCAGATCTAAATCCATTCAACCTATTTGTATATACCAAAAGAGTCACAAAAACCAACCCCCTCCAGTTCTATCTAACAATCAGCAAAATGATGGAAGGTTTCTTCCTAGGTAGCAAACACACTTGAATTATATGGTATCTGCCACAAGGTAATTTTTATTATTCACATTAAAAGGAGAAACTACAGTAGAAGATCATTAGAAGCACAGTATGTACCTTCAATGGAAGCACAGATCAGTTATTCCAGGCAGACTAGAAGTCTATCACCTTCCCCATCAGAAACAATTCCTCAATTTCAATCAATCTACACTAAACGTCTACAGATATTTACAACGCAACAGCTATATCAGTGCAATTTAATGAATTTAAATACCATCTAAACAGTTCTTCAGTCTTCGGCATTTACCTTCAGTAAAGGTACTTGCGTGTGCACATGGAATGCCTGGAAATTTTACAGGATCACTGGATAATTAAGGCTGGCAGAGACCTAAGGATGCCTCTAGTTCAACCTCCTGTTGAAAGGAAGTTCAGCTATGGAGTCAGACCAAGTTGCTCAGAGCTTTGTCCCATCAGGGCTTGAAAACCTCCAAGAACAGAGAAGGCACCACCTTACTGAGCTGGCCTGATTGATAAACGCTTTCTCTTCATCACTAGCCTGAGCTTTTTTGCCACAGACTGTGGTGAAGAGCCTGGCTGTGTCTTCTTCATCCCCCTCCCATCGGTGCCAGGGCCACTGTTGGGTACCCCCAAAGCTGTCCCTCCTCCCAGATGAACCAGCCCCAGTCCCACAGCCTCACCTTGCAGGGCAAGGTCTCCAGCCCCACTGTCTCAATGGTATTTCCTGAATTCATTCCTGCTGGTCAGTCTCCCTCCCATACTGCGGGATCCAAAACTGGACATGTTGATATGAGGTCTAATGAGTGCTGAGCAGAGGGGGATAAATCCCACCCTACCCTGGCTCCCCAGGCTGTGCCCTGCTCACGCTGCGTGGGGCACTGCCTGCCAAGGCCCATGGCCATCTCTACAGAACTGCTCCCCAGCCAGCCCATCCCCAGCCCATACTGTAAGGGCTGGGGCAAGACAGGGCATTTGTCATCGTTGAAATTCCTGAGGTTCCCATCAGCCTGTTCCTCTATTCTGTCCAGAAGACAGCCCTGCCAGTGGGCAAATATCCTACCTTTGACACAAGAACACTGCAGGAGACAGTTTTTAAAGCCTTGCTCAAGTTGAGGTAAATGACACCTATCACTCTCCACTTGTCTACAGATCCAGTTATTTTATCCCTTGGTAAAGGCTATCAGGTGGGTCAGGTACAATTTTTCCTTGTTAAATCTATACCCAGGTTTACTCTTCCCAATAAGAATCACCAAATCAGAGTTTAGCTTGGAACAAAGATCTCCAGAGGTCATCCTAGTCCAATCCTCTCATCAAAACTCATCTGACTGGATCAGCTTGCTCTATGCCAAGCCCAGTCAAGTCCTGAAAACCTCCAAGGATGGAGTTTCCCTGCTTCCCTGGGCAAGTTATTCCAATATTCAACAACCCTCATGGTAAAAAACTTTTTCCTAGTACTTAATAGGAATTTTGATTTGTATACAATATAATTTTTATTTGTATATAGCCAGCTTGTGCCTGTTCCCTCTCGTCCTATTGCTGTGCACC
This sequence comes from Theristicus caerulescens, assembly GCA_020745775.1. NCBI lineage: Eukaryota > Metazoa > Chordata > Aves > Pelecaniformes > Threskiornithidae > Theristicus > Theristicus caerulescens. Next base: position 38,650,452 of record CM036583.1, on the reverse strand, counting down.
TCTGAGAATAGTCTGGTTCCATCTTTTCTGCATCTTCCCACCAGGTAGCTGCAAACGGCAATAACATGCCTCCTTTGCCTCCCCTCTCCAAGCTGAACAGGTACAGCTCTCTTAGCCTCCCCTTATACATTTTGTGCTCCAGACCCCTGACCATCTTGGTGGCCCCTACTGGACTTCCTTCAATGCCCTTCTTGCACTGGGGATCCCAAATTCTGAGGACAGCCTTCCAGACGCTATCTCACAAGGGCCATACAGAGGGGAACAATCATGGTCACAGATGTCACATTCTTACTAATACAGGCCAAGATGCAGCTGGCCTTCCTTGCTGCCACACTGCACTGCTGACTCACGTTCATCTTGGTGTCTTCTAGGACCCGCCATGAGCATCTTCTCTGTAGACCTGCTTCCTAGATAGTCAGCCCCTGCCCATATTGGTGCATGGGATTATTTCATTCCAGATGCAAGACCTTGCGTTGACCCATGTTCAAGTGCAAGAGGTTCCCATCAGTCCATTTCTCCAGACTGTCCAGGTCCACCTGAAGAGCACCCTACATACCAGTGCTTTGAACACTCTCTGCAATTTGGTGTCAGACACAAATTTGCTGAGTGCGCTCTAGCTCATCATCCAAGTCCTTAATGAAGGCACTATGCAGTGTTGGGCCCACTACTGATGCCTGCAGGACACCATTACTTGCCAGTCTGATATACTTTGCACCACTGATCATCAATGTTTGAGCCCAACCATCCAGTCAGTTTTCCACTTACCCAGGCCGTGTTTCACCCATTTGGTGATAAGGAGACAATGGAAGACTGTATCAAAGGTCTTGGTAAAATATACAACATCCACTGCCCTCCTTTTGTTCACAGCACAAGTAACCTCATTATAGAAAGCAACGAGGTTGGCCAGTCAGGCATGATTTGCTCTTGGTAAATCCACACTGACTGCTCCTAGGCACACCCTGGGTTTTTTGCATTTAAAAATGGCTTCTACAAGGATACGTTCCCCAGCCTTCCCAGGGACTGAAGTGATACTGACTGCCTTGTAGTCAACTGGATCCTACTCCTCCTTTTCATGCCCAGAAATGTGCTCCAAGAGGATGCATTCCATGATCTTCCCACAGATTGAAGTGACATTGACATGCTTGTTGTACTCCAGACTGACCTTTCTCCCTTTTTGAAAATGGGTCAGCATTTGCCTTTCTGCAGTCATTGCAGGTGTCCATGGCCTTCTGAAGGTTAACAGAGAGCAACCTCACAAGGGCATCAGCCAGCTCTCTCAGCACCATGAAAGTGTCCTACTTTTCTTTGTTCAATGCTTTACTATTAACGTAACAGTAGAAGCTCCTCTTGTTGCTGTTGACATCCCTTGCAAGTTTCAATTCACACTGAGCTTTGGCTTTTCTAACACACCCAAGCAATGTTTCTAAACTGCGCCTCTGTAGACTTCTCCTGCTTCTGCCTCCTTTATGCTGCCAATTTTGTGCTGGAGCACACTGCTTAGTCTCGCAATACATCTAGTTGGTCTCTTGAGTACTGGGATAGTCTTTCCTTGCACCTTATGCTGTGCTTATAGCTCTGCCAGCTTTCCTGAGCTCCTTCACACTTCGAAGCTACCTCTTACAGGGTCCTACCAAAGTGTCCACATAATAAGTCAAAATCTGCTCTCCTGAAGTTCAGGGTCTGTACTCTGCTACTGACCTTCCCTATCCCACTCCTTCTGGGCTCTAGCCATTTACAACCAGAGGTACCACAAGGAAATAAACTCTCACTGTAGAAAGAGGGAGAAAGCTGCATCCTCTTGCATAGTTTCTGAACTGAACTTCAGAATTGGCAACCAGACAAATCAAAAATAAAGATGCCACCCTGCACATTGCTGAGAAGGTTAGATGGCAATGCAGTTGCAAAACATTGCGAAAAATGCAGGAATCCACTGCATCCAATTCTAATGGCATTTTTTGAAGAGCACATTAAAAACACACACTATTGGAAACCTGACAAGCTAGAAATCCAACACCATCACTCTTCACTACAAAAAGAACTTCAAGCATCACAATGACATCATCATTCAACAAAGCACTTCTGTCCATACTAAACGAGTCTGCTGCGTGGGCACGGATTTGCCTACATGCTTAATACTATGCCAGTAGGGTTCTCTTTACATAAAAGAATTAGAAGCTATAAAATATAGGTAGGCTAAAACATTTAATGCTCAAGTATTGTGAAAAGAAAAAAAGAGAATAAAGCTTATTTTTAATATGTTGTTTTATTATCCACTTCCCACACAGATTTTGCAGGGGTACAAAAAGCAGAAAGTTTTTTTATCTCAAATACATACTTAACAGAGTATCTCCTCATAACTAGGCTGTTGAATGCTATTATTTCACACTAGTAAAATACAAACATTAAATGCTATTTTATAGTTCTCCTAATGTATGCATATTTTTTCATAGTTATTCATCTGTGCAAAAATAAGTCTTTCTTCTCACTATACATTATTTGGAACACTTACTTTCTCTCTGCTGACTTTGCAACCCCAAAGAAACAGATCATGGAAGATGATTACTGGCAGTGTTGTCAGAGTACCATTACCATTTCATCCGTCTGAGAACAGGAAGAGAGTTCACAGACAAGATTTAGCAAATTTAAAAGTTACCAAAAGGAACACTTTAAGGAAGTAGTACCCAGTCAAAGGTTATTGGCTACTGTTCTTTGAAACCTTTGAAGAGATACACTTTCATGTAACATACATGTTGGCATCTGGAGGTCAACCAAACTTAGCAGTTCAAGACTTCAATCAGAAAATGGTAGAAAATGGTTAGGAATTGCTACATGCATTCTTGAGCTGGGCACACCTCCCCATGGTGCTATTTATTCATTTACATCCCACTTCTCAAAGCGTCATTTCCAGTCTTCCCAATAGCAAATAACCTCCGTGGAAACATCATGCAATCATTTGTGCACTCTGAGAGTGATGACAGAATGAGACAAAGACAGTAAGCAGAACATGTTTAGGAGAAGCACAACTGCTGTCGGTAGTAACTGCAGAGTCAAAATCATAGCAGAAAATTCCAAATAGGATTTATAAAATGGAACCTCAGCACTACCTAAATCCGGAGTTAGTAAAAACAAACCCTTTCTTAACCCAGTGTCTTGCTTTTTGGCACCAAAGACGTGGAAGCAACAGTAGTGTAGTGCTTCCTATTTTTGGCTGTCTTTTACCACAAAAACAAGGAGCACCAGGCTCATGAGGGTCTCTTCAGGCTATCAACAACAGCCTTGAAAACTACTGACAAGCTTTACCCCAGCTCACAACATTTGGGACAGCATTCTGTCTCAAAAAAGCACTTAGAATCTTCTTTAACATTAACAACTTGGAGCATTGTGTAATTTATTTCCATGTTAGGGCTGACAGAGATATTAGTGTTATACCAAATACAACCCTTGCAAAGAAAGCAACATCACCCTGAAACAAATCCATCTATATCCAAAACAAGCTCCACAGGAGCAGTTCTTTCTCATTTCACTGCCTCTAGAAATAAAAAATAATACAGGAATACTATGAAAGGGAATAATTATCTTGGAGATCCTTACAGTAGTCCTCTCCTAACATACTGCAAAGACCCTGCCAAAATACCTAATCTCAGCAGGCATACACTGGCTACTAAACATCCCAAAACTTATCCCATGTACATCAGCAGCCTACCTTGTTAAGCTGTAACTAATTACATCTCACTTCTCCTGACATCTTTTTTTGTTTGTTTGTTTGTCCTAAGCTGTATTTTTCCTACTCTCATTGCTGAAGAGGGACGCTATACCATCCACCACACAGTCAAAAAAACACCCACTCAAACAAACTCCCAACACACGTACATGCGAAAGATAAAGAGAAAAAAGACAAGGTATAGGAAAGGGACCCTTGCTTGTTTTCCCACCATAACCAATGTGAATGGTAAGCACTTGTGATGGGTTGAGCTTGGCTGGCTGCCAGGTGCCCACCAAGGCGCTCTATCACTCCCCCTCCTCAACCAGACAAGGGGACAAAATGTAATGAAGGGCTCGTGGGTCAAGATTAAGGACAGGGAGAGATCGTTCACCAATTACCATCGTGGGCAAACCAGACTCAATTCAGGGAAATTAAATTATTATCAATCAAAGCAGAGTAGGATAATGAGAAACAAGAACAAATCTAAAAACACCTTCCCCCCACCCCTCCCTTCTTCCTGGGGTCAACTTCACACACTTCCAACTTCTCTACCTCTTCTCCCCAAGCAGAACAGGGGGGACAGAGAATGAGGGTTGTGGTCACGCTCTTCCCCTGCTCCAACACAGGGTCCCTCCCACGGGAGACAGTCCTCCACAAACTTCTCCAGTATCTGTCCTTCCCATGCACTGCAGTTCTTCACGAACTGCTCCAGCGTGGGTCCCTTCCACGGGGTGCAGTCCTTCAGGAACAGACTGCTCCAGCATGGGTCCCCCACAGGGTCAGAAGTCCTGCCACCAAACCTGCTCCAGCCTGGGCTCCTCTCCACGGGGTCACAGGTCCTGCCAGGAGCCTGCTCCAGCGTGGGCTTCCCATGGGGTCACAGCCTCCTTCAGGCATCCGCCTGCTCCAGCGTGGGGTCCTCCACAGGCTGCAGGTGGATATCTGCTGCACCATGGACCTCCATGGGCTGCAGGGGCACAGCCTGCCTCACCATGGTCTCCACCAGAGGCTGTGGGGGAATCTCTGCTCCAGTGCCTGGAGCACCTCCTCCCCCTCCTTCTCTACTGACCTGGGTGTCTGCAGAGTTGTTTCTCTCACACATTCTCACTCCTCTCTTCCAGCTGCTGTCGTACAGCAGTTTTCACCCCCCCTTATTTACGTTGTTACCCCAGAGGTGCTACCACCATCACTGATGGGCTTGGCCTTGGCCACCAGCAGGTCTGTCTTGGAGCTGGCTGGCATTGGCTCTGTCGGACACAGGAGAAGCTTCTGGCATCTTCTCAGAGAAGCCACCCATTCTGGCTTCCCTGCCACCAAAACCTTGCCATGCAAACCCAATGCAGCATCCTAATGCTAAGATAGACAAGCACTGCTAGTGTAGCTGAACCAAAAGGGGTTCTCATGGCACTACGCCTTCAGATCTGGTCCATAACAGTTTGCCAAAAGTAATTACGACAAGGTAAGCTAAGCCAAATAACAGAAAATGATCCCTGGGAGCACTAAGATCACATTTCCCGTATTTATTGCCTTTTGCTCGCTGTTAAGGACTATTGATTGAAACCGGTGTTCCTGCCAAACCAGCGGAGTGAGAATACCTGCAAACACTCCCACCGTGTGTCACGCGTGCAACTCCTCAAAATAACCAGGTTTAAATAAAAAAAAAAATAAATACCCCTCCCCCCACGACTGACTAACGGCAGCAGTCGCTGTTACTGCGCTGCTGGCTTGACGGCCAGGTCCCGGCAGCCCCGAGGAAGACGCCGCCCCCTCGTCCTTCGGTCCCCGCACCCGTCCCGCCCTGTCCCGGCGGCGGCCCAGCGCCCTCCGCCTCGGCGCTAGCGGCGCCCCCGGCGCCAGGCCCGCCAGCGCGGCCAGCACAGCGGCCGGCACAGCGGCCAGCACAGCGGCCTCCCGGCCGCGCCGCCCCGCCCCGCCCCGCTCCGCGCTCCGCTCCGCGCCCCTCACCTCGCCTCGCCTCGCCTCGCGACCCGCCCGGCCGCAGCGGCACCTCCCGCCCGCTCCCCGGCAGAACACGGAGGCCGGCGCCAGCGTGAGACCCGGCCACCCCCGGGCGCGAAGGCGCCTGCGCGGCGGATAGCGCATGCGTAGTGGCTGCCGGGCGGCTGCTGGGGGTGGGGTGAGGGAGCCCCGGGCGGTGCCCGCCCAGTCCTGCCCACGGTCACGTAAACCTGGCGCGTTTTTAGACGATGCCGTCAGAGCAAGACGGGGCTGAGCCGCCGGGACGCTTCTCCGTGATGCGGGTGTGTGAGCGCGCCGTGAGGGCAACATGGCTTCCCGCTGCCCGGGCCCGTCTCGCCGAGGCCGCCGGGCGTTGGTTTCACATGGTGGGCGCTTTGGGCCCAGGCTTTTGTGCGCGACGCGGAGCATGAATTAGTCTGCTAGTGCTGGGCCAGGTTTGGACTCTTCCATACATCCAACCTGAAATGCAGACTTAAATCCAAACACGTAAACAGACGCCATATAACTTGTGTTGAAAAGGACGAGGTAATTCATTATATATTCTCTAAATATAAAAAAACCAAGTCTTTATCAGCTTCAAAATTACTGCAGGGTGAGCCTCTTCAGTCTTCTAAATGTTTTGACAGGCAGTGATCAGCAAACTGCAGGGACATCTGGAAGACTCTGGACACAAAGCATAAATGATGCTCTCTTTGCTGCGTGTTACACGGCTTTCTCAAAAGCAGAAGAACAGCTTAAGCTCAGCTGTGATGTATTTTGATGACCACTGTGTTACCAACAGGTTGAAAGCTCCACACAGCAGGGAATAAAGAGGTTGTATTCTCAATTAAGGTTATTTTAACACAAAACAGCACTTCCATTCCTGAACATGGAAGCAAGAGGCAACTTCTGCAAGACATGTATAACATCAGAAAGGCTCCCACTAAAAATATCTTAAGAAAAAGTCACAAATATTTTGAAAGGAGTTTGTTTGAAAAGGGCTAGATTATTCTCTAAGTCAAGGGTGTGTACTGTGATTTTGTTTGAGCTGAAAGTAGTGAAATGCTGACAAATGCAAAACAAAAGTAAATGCAGGCAAGTCCATCTAATTTTCTTTTTTTTTAACAGTTTCTTACTTTTAAAAGACTAGGGAATTGCTTAGTATCTTAATGTATTGGTTCCAGGTTCACCAACTGAAGCCATAGGCAGTTTATGGCATCCAAAGGGTCCTGCCCGTGCTTCTGTTGAATGGGTTGGAAAACACACACTGACACTTCAAGAGCCAGAAAAAGCCCAAAAGTGAGTCAGAGAACAAAACTCTATTCTCTTGAGCTGCCTACGTGTGTACATGCAAAGTGAAGATCAGTCAGATCCCATAGATCATGTAGACTGCTTGTTTTCTCCACATGATTTCTCTACAGTAACTTTTTGCAAATGGCATGTACAAGTATTTGTGACGTGGCTTTCAGCTCAGTACACTAGGCCCAAGATGGGCTTACAAGTCCACTTGCTGCCAGAGATTCAGTATCCCAAGGTCAGCTAAAAGGACTTGGACAACCTTTCACAGTTATGTATTTCAGTCTCTCTCCAGGTGACCGTAGGCAATGTTGGGAATCAAAATGCAATGTTCAGTCTCCTCTTCCCATTCTGTCCTTTCTGCTTTGTCTAAGAGCTCTTGACAGGTTAGTTTGTTATTTATATACTGTGTGATACATTGGGCCTCATATTCTCCATTTAGTTCTTGAGACATGGTAGGACATACACGTTGTCTGAAGTGGATTGAGCCTGATTTATGCTGCTTGGCTTGCTGTTCTGTCCGTAACCCAAGTAACAGCTAGACCAAAAACCTGTTTAATTGGTCTGTGAAATCACTGAATTAAATATATTTAAAAATCTTTGATGATGTTTTATAAATAAGTATAGATGGCTATATATTTGAATAGTTAGGAAGTCTTTATTATTCAGTCAGGCTAGAGAAATAAAAGCTGAATGGAGAGGGGCGTGTCTGTGTAGTAAACCAGGTAATAATTTTGGCCTTTGCTAGTTTTACTTGGAAACAGACAAAAAAAAAGCTTTTAGTGGACTTGACTGTCTTTATGGTTTCGAGGTCTTCACATGCTGAGCAGATTAAGGGAAGGCAGGGCATCTGTTGTGGGAATATTAGTGTGGGTTTTCCCCATCACACTAAGTTTGACTCAGTGAAAGAGTTGCACAGCCGAGCGTTTTCCCACTGGTGAAGGGTGTGAGTGGGGTGCCCACCTTCTGTAACAGGGAGTGAGGGGCAAAGTGGCAGAGAGAGGCGGTGCGGGGCTTTTTCTGGATCTCAGTAAGAAATGCCCAGCAGCAAATGGCTTAATAGCTGATAGAACAGAAGGAGGAATGTAAATAGCAAATAAATCTTGTGTCCCTGCAGATAGTGGGAATCCTGTGTTCATGCAGCATTGGATGGACCCCAGATGGATTTTCCCATGGAATGCTGCACAGATCCCATATGTGGAGAGAGGTTCCTCCTTTTTGATTGAGCTACTATAAAATTTTCTTACAAGAAAACAACTCTATTCATAAAGGACGGTTGCATGAGAACTTCATGCAGCACTTTAGATAAGGGCAAGGCCACGCAAGTAACGTAATCGCCGTAGCGAGTGGGAGGTGCCTGCAGGCCCCTCAGTTACAGGGCGCTGGTTGAGTTTGTCCTGTGCCAAGGGACCTGTGCAGCATAACACAGGCCTGAAGGCCACACTTGACATGCAGTGCAGCACAGCACAGCCCTGCACCTGCTCAGGTCAGCTGTGATGTGGGTCTCTGACTCCTCGATGCACAATGGTCTCCTGGTCAGGATCAATACATTCCACCCCTTGATCCACGTACGCATTACCTTCCTCAAAGATATTATAAATTACAGATTACATTAATAACATACAGGCTTCTCTGGCCCAAAGTGTAAAGCCCAATAGAGCAGACATGGCCTGTTCAAGATCACTGACTCCTGGGATGCATTGTCTTCCGCAAGGCTCTCAATGCAGCTCGTCATGTCCCTGCCTCGCGTGCTGCTGGGGCAGAGAATGAGTCAGTCCCAATTGCCACCACATCCACTCTTGCAGCAGGCAGACATGGGGAGTGTGGATGCTTCTTTGTTCTGGTTCCCTTTTTTCCCCCACCTTGATAGAGACTATTTTTGTTTGTTGTCACAAAGCCTTTTAGCCAACCAGCTTTTCTTTTTGAAGCTGCCATGTTGCAGAGCTTGCCTAGACAGGTGAAGTGTGTCCCAGTAGTGCATTAACCAAGGAAACTTCTCTAGCTGTGTGTCAGCTCCACGTTACACCCAGGAGAGGAGACCCCTGGTCTCTGAGTACAGTGCTAAGTCTGCTATTACCCAAATGAGCATTAGCCAAAATGGCTTTCAATTAGACGAAAATTGCAATGAGATCTCTTGAGAGGAAAGGACCATATAGCCTTTTGAAATATTTTGATGCTGACAGTTCTGATCCTGTTTATGCTGTGGAGCATCTTGCTTTGAGAAGCACCTCACCAGAGTGGCTTCATGCTTGGCATCAGGATATCAGGGATATCATATCAGTTTTCTGGATTAATTAACTCTGGTGCCTAATTCCTAGCACTGTTTCAAAACCGTGAGTTTCATGCAGGTCATCTAAGGACATTGATGGATGAGGAGGACATTGAGTGTACATAACCCAGACGCTCTCACAAAGGGCTTTTGGTAGCTCCAGAGACTCCTGGCTTGAGACAAAAGGAATCCATCTCATCTGTATGAAACCATTTACTGTCCTATGATCTCGGTCTGTTTTAATACCCTTTTTTTTTCTATGCCCAGATCTCAGAAGCAGGAAAAAAGCAGAAGGTATCTCTTAATGGACATGCTTAAATTCACAGATAGTGCTTTTGATTGCCTTTCAACTTGCAGGTCTTCTAGAGCCTGGCTGTGAAACTGAGAGATGTTTTCTGTAGTTCCCTGAAGTGGTTTCCCCAGTTTCCAAGGTCTTCCATTAAAGTAAAATAAATACTTTGGCGTTACGAAGGCAACATCAGTGCCAAAGTCATAATTGGGTTTGATTCAAAGCAGTTCATACCAGCTGCAGATTGTGCTGCAAAGTCTGCTTTCACTAGTCAAATACGAAAGAAATTTGACACCTCTGGGAGGTGTCTCCAACATCATTTTGTGCTGGTCTTAATGTGGCCTATCTGTTATACAGAAAACACTAAAAGTAGAATTCAGTTAGCTTGGATTGGGCTGCCAAATAGGCTTACCACCCTCCAGTTCCTGCAACAAGAGTTTTTACAATGGTCAGTAAATCCATGAAAACTGCCATGTTCACTGGCCTGTGAATTTTCTTCCAGGAGAGAAACTAGACAAGAGTCCTTGGCTCCAGTTACGCTATCAGAGGACAGTCATCCCGTGAGGTGTGATGCGCTGATAATGCTCTCTGAGAAATGCCAGAAGGTTCTCTCAGCAGCTTTTGTAATATGCTGTGAGGTCTCCCAGTGAAGGTTATTATCCAAATTAACATCATGGAGTAACAGCACTGATAATGGCCTAATCTGTGTATCTCGTTTCTTATATGGAATTTTTTTGCCAGAAAGCAATTCTAGCTTTAAAAATGAAGGAAAGGAATAAGGAAAGTCGCAGTTTAGAGTATATTGCAGAAGTCAATAGCAGCAAAGCCTGCTAGTATTAAAATTTATTTATTTTAAATCTCTTAAGCCTGATAATAAAATATAGTTTTAGCAAATATTCCTAGTCAGCTATGTCTTTAGCCTTTATTACTAAGATTTAGGCTTATTTAAAATGCATTGAACTTTCAGATGCAGCTGCTTTTACTGCAAACAGTAGTCAGCTATGAAGGGCCATCAATCCACACACACAGAGCTTCCATGGACTTCAACGGAAGTTCAGCATGAGGGTAGAATTGATCAAAAAGTCCCTGATTTGTATCCTCAAATCCTGTTGAGATTAATGAGAGTTGAAATTGCTTAACACTTGCCAGGGAGTGCTCTGCAACTTAGAAGATTAGGCTTGAAATGCCTTACTGAACCTTATGCTGCAGCAGTTCATAGATAAAAACTCCCTTTGTATTAGTGCAAGTGAGGCCCACAGAATAGCTAGGCTGCCTGTAACTATACAGCACTTGCTCTGCTGAAGGGTAATGTAGAAAGTTTGAGACATCTCCCTGGCAAGAACTAATTGCTATCACTGTCGGAGCATTTCAGTTTCCCATTGATTGTAGCAAGTGGCAGAGAGCACCAACACACTGAGGTATTAAACCCTAAATATGCCAAATTTTTCTGTAAAAAAAGAAGTAAACCCCAAATTGCATATTCTTGTCTGTTATTTTACCCGATTCACCTTAACCAATGTGAATTAAAATACATGCATTTAAGATTTTTATTTTTAGTTTAGACATGCCTATAAAGTGAATGCCAAATGACATTATTTCATCCCTTTTCATTAGTTGCGCCAACAAAATATAATAAACCCTCAAGGTAGTTATCCTTATGTGTAGGAGCATATTTCATGGTCTTGTGGGCAAAGAAGTGGTATTTCTTAGTTTCCAATTCCCTTTTCATGCTCACCAGGGTCTTTTTCTTCATCCATACAGTCATTATTATTTGATCTTACTTGGGAGCTGACTGAAAATGACCATCTGTAACTGAACTACTAATACAGAGTTTTTCCAGGATTTACTACATTAAGGATCCATTTTTTGTAACTGAAATGAAATAACTGGTTGTATGGCAAGTGAAGGCTAGTTAGTACCACTAGTACATTTTATGACGAGCTTGCTACATTTCCAGACACATGATGTCTCCTGCATTCCTGGATGAGGTACTGTTTTCCTTCTGGTTTTGTTAAGGGTGACTGTAAGGTGCTGCTGCATTGAGGAAGGGCTTGACTGGTCAAGTAGAGCTAGAGCCAGTAAAGTACTTCTTGCTGCTGGACTTCAGACCATTAATGAAGCAAATTGGGCCAAATTCAGACTGAGTACATTTCTTTGTAGATTTCAGTAGAAGTAAGTAAGTAGCTGTGTCGTACATTAACATAATGATTATTTTACACTGAGGAAATACTGCTAAATCTTTGGCTGAGGGTTCCTGGGTTGTATATCCAGATTGAATGACAAGACAGGGAAACTGGCTTTCAAATGCAGACACTTTGCATGTGGGGTAAAATGGCTTTGGATTTGTAAGCATTGTTGTATTTGACACTTTGGCTGAGGGACCTAAGTGTCCAGATGGGAAGTGGTGGGAGGCAGCAGCTTGTTTATCTTGAGTTGTCCAGCCCTCTCCAGTTGCACAGTGTCTAGTGGCTGGGTCATGCGCTCACCCATCCTGTCCTGCCACAGCATCCTATCTCCATTTACTAGATACCGAGATCTTCTGTACAACACAATTCTGCGTCACTTACTGTGCACAGACCCTCACCTTTCTTGTTGCAGTTAGGGTCTCCCACACCTGCAGCTCCTTTAGTTAACAACAGGAGAAAGAAGCTTCTGTTTTGCTTAGACTGATTTAAATACGAAAAGTCCAAACCCATTTGGAATGAATAGATGTAAATTGAAAAGAATATTCAGATATCCAGTGTTATATAGTTTCTGTTTGCTAGAAGACCAGCAGCGTATCTTGTGATGAGGTTTACGGTAAGAAAAAAATATCAAAAACCCCCTAGAATCTGACCCTGAGATCCCGAGCACTGTTACCTGGATGGAGCTGAGGGTATTTCACAGTTCAGAGGGAACAGCTCTGAAAGCTGTTGAAATCAGTTGAAAGAAGACTTTACGTACAACCAGGAAGGAGCCAGAGCAGGATCCCACAGCACCTGGGCAAGAAGAGCTGAAGCGGCTGGTGAGCTGGCCAGGGTCAGCCAGCGCCCGGCGTTCCCGGGGCAGCAGTCCCCGGGGATGAGGAGTGTCTGGGACCCAGCCAGGAAGTCCAGCCTGTGGGTCAGGGTCTGGGCCAGCAAGGTATGAGGCCAGGCACGCGCTTGGCTGCACTGTTAGCTCAGGAGGGCCCTGGGTGAGGGCTGTGCTTACGTGCAGCTCCTGAGCAAAGCGGTGAGGCCCCCACTGAGGCCCCTTCTCACACAGCTTGTTCCCAGCAGTCGGACCCTGTAGCGGGGCTTGAGCACAGACAGTCTAACCCCTGGGGAGGAGGAAGGACCCGGCTCCTTCTACGTGGATGTCTGCTCCTTTATTCCTGTGATTTGCCCTTAGATTTGAGTGTGTCTGGGCATTGGTAAGTCATTTATCTGTCTGAGCAATCTCCTGGTGTTTATACATTTGTTGATTTGTTGATCTGATTTTGGTTTCAAGCACATAAAAATGAAAATTGCAGGCAGATTTGGATTGTTGAGGTGTGACTGTAGTTAAAATAAAGGGATCCCGGGAAGCGTTTAATATTGTGCAAATTCACTGTAAATATTTCCTTTCTGCATCTTGAGGTCCATTATTCTTGAAAAACTCTAATTTGCTTCCAGCTTTCCCATCTGTAAAGCTCTCATTGGCTTCAGAAGCCCATGGTGGCATCTGTGAAGAGTTTGGTCCCAAAGCAATGTACTTGTCATCTTGTAGGCCACATTTTAAATATCCTGGTAGTGAATTGCTTTTTGAAGCACACTTGTGCAGGTCATTCTGCTATTATTTTCAATAACTGTCTTTAAGTAGTTGCTCAAACTTGCCAATTAATAATTAGATAAAGCTGTCAAACCGATCTTCAGCTGCTGCAAATAAAGGTACTCCTGAAGTCTGTGGAAAATCTGTGTCTTTCTCTGTAATCTTAGAAATGCATTTGTGTATCGTGTCATGAGAACTATTATCTATGATCTGACTGAAAAGAGCTGGGACTCTTCCCACGTATTACATTCTATTTATATTGGGTCCCTCCAATATGTGGGATCAAAAGCACAGTTATGGTTCATAACTGAGATGGGGAAGTAATATTTAATGCTAAATTTCAGAGTACTTCATATACTAATTCCAGTATTTTTATGCCATTTCACAGGTAGGAAACTTGAAGAAAAGAGAGAAAAAGATTTGTCCATAGCTTCACAATGAAACTACAGCAAGATAAAGTGAAGGTCAAAGATTTGGGTTAGTTCCACATATTTTTGATCCTGCCTGTGTGCAGAGGGTTATACTAGACGATCTCCTGAGGCTCTTTCTATCCCTTCATTTCTATGATTCTATGATTAGTAGCATTTTCCTTTTGGGATATTTGGGTTTGAGGAGGGTTCAGAAATGTGTGTATTTTTCACCAGGACATAATGTGTATACTCAACATAATTTTCTCTGAAATTCATGTTTAAAAACAAAAACTTGCCTTTGCTCCAATGAGTAATTCTGCACTTTTGGTGTGGCTATGATGGAGTAGGCAGACTTGCAACTGTACTAAGAGTTCCTAGTACATTTTCAGAAAAGGAGAGCAGTGACTGGGTGATTCCCACTGACCACAAGAATTTTTAAGGTTGAATGGATATTCTTTCATATTTTTCCAAAATATAGAAATAATTTCCAACTCTGCTTACTATTATCTAGACTATTCCTTTAGCAGGGTTTTAATTGATAGGTATTGATAGGTATGAACACTCTGTGCATATTAATGTGTCAGAAACTCCATTGCATTGCACTGCCAGGCTCAAAGGTTTGGGATCTGCAGCGCAACACCTAATTGGAGACTAGTCACTAGTGCTGTACACCAGGGGCTGACACTGGGGTCAGTATTGCCTAACATCTTCAAGAGTGATTCAGATAACCTCAGTTACAGTCTCAAAGAGGATTTCTTGGATCAGATTTTTAGAAACAACATTTAATATCTTTCTAGAAAGCAAGAATTCTACTTTGAAGTAAGAACAGATGTTTCATATACGTACTTACTCAAACATAAAGTTAGAATCTCATTGGTGTTTTCATAACATGGGATGATCAATGTAACAAGATAACATGTCTTCCAGACACTCATTTGTTCTCTGTGGTGATTAATAATTATCTAAAGTCTTTATCTGAACATCATAATCCAAGTGGGAAATTCAATCTCGATAAGTGACTTTCAAAAACATATTTCAGCTTTAAACTGTCAACTATTTTGAATATATTTCTGCAAATCCTTGAGGCCACCTCACTGTCTACTTTTATATTCACATCAGTTTATGAAGTCCCCTAAAGCAGTTATTTTGAAATGATATTTCATATCACGGCAACACCTTAATCAGTAATGATCTTCTAGATTCTGCAGTCAAGATAAACGATTGCCAGCTGCAGCAAAGCAAGCCATGAGACTGGGATATGAGTGACTTCAGAACAACAAACTGCATTCTACTTTCACTTACACAACGCAGCACAGCAAAACCTGAGGAGGATTCAAGGAAGCAGTTAAGGATGTGATTTAGATTGTTTTATGCCTCAGCTCCACTTTCAAAACATAAAAGTGCCTATTTTAAATAAAAATGGTTTTCTACTTTAGCACATTTCAGGCTACCTGAGATTAAAATTACTGTCTTCATGATCCACTTGCCTAAATACCTGGTAGTCAGCTGGTAATCTTCAGTTCTTGGGCAGCTTATCTCAGAGCAATATGCCTGTACAATTCTGCCAATTGCAACTGTACAGGTATGTCAGAGAGGAGGACTGTATTGTGTCTGCCAGTGTACGCATTTCAATCATTGGAATCATGCTCTGTGATTCCTTTCCAAGAGCAGCATAATCTAGTCAGTGTCTGGCCAAGGGTGAAGTGGTATTTGAGTATTACGGAAGAAAAGCTTATTTTGCAAAATATGTAAAGAATGGCCTTTGTTCCTGTATGCTTGAAAAACTCTGTTAGCTGGATTAGTTTTATGGGTAGCTTCCAACTTGGGGTAAAGGACAATACTCAGAATTCCTATGATGAGGACAAGAAAAAAAGACAGAAAAGTGACATAGATCTTCAAATGCAGACTTCCTGGGTGCTCTGCCCCATTTCTTCTTCTGTGCAGTCAGAGTTAGGAAACCACAGAGAAGACGAGAATGGGGGTAATGCTTGTGGCGCACAGGGAAGCATGGATCAATGGCAGGGATTAAAGTCTCCTTAGTCCTTCCAGTTAATTCATCCTTCCTGACAGACCAGCTTTCTAGTTAGGACTTTTTTTTTTTTTTTTTTTTTTTGGCACAAACACATAGAGCCTATTAGACTCTACTTTTATTTAAATGGACATTAGCTAATGTCATAAACCTGTGAGAAGACTGTTCAGGAGTAATTTAAAATAGATGAGCATTCCAATCATTGCCATTGAGGTTAATAAGACTACTCATTTGTTTAGATTTATTCAGTGTGTTTGCAAGACAAGGCTTTAATTTTAATGTTCTCATTGAAGTCCATTGGATTTCACGTGAACCATCAGTACAAAAATTAAAACTAAGAGCTGCTGTGAGCCTTTTTTGGCAAGTTCTGCAAGTACTTATACTTCTTTTCACATAGGCAGTGCTAGTGATATGAAAGGAACTGGCAGTATGAGGGAAGACTAATGATATGAGTGAACTCACTGTTGAAAAAATGTTCGGTGAAACATAGTATTTTTTCTTACTGCTTAAGGTGCTTCTGCATTTCTGTCTTTTGCCTGGTAATTTATTTTTTCTTTTGCTGTCTTTCCCTCATGTTTTTTTACTGCCAGTTACATTCTTTAGGCATCTTTTAGAGCTTTGTTTCCTATGTTTTCTGGGCTCACTGGAGTTAAATTTCCTTTGGTTCCGTTTGAGACGGCATTCTGGAACCCTCGAGATTTTAATCTCATTATTAACACAATCACTTGTGTTGAAACAATTTCCAGTATTTGTAAATAAGATCAATTATAGCAGTTTAAACACTTCTTCAACCCAAACTTTACATCTTCTGTTGGCCCTACACAGTGTCTGTGAAACTTACTCCCACTGAAGAGAGGCTTTTAGAACAAGTAGATTTTGACCCTTCTGCCTCAAGACCTGGACTCTTAAAGCAAATTATTTATGATCCATGTACTCCCCCAAAACACTTACCTCCTGGCATCCATTTTTGTAGGAAGTGGTGCCCCCTTTTACGCTAGCCTCTCAAGGATTTCCTTGAGATGGGGATGCAAGTGCAGAACACTGATGAATGATGCGCTGGGAAACTATTGCTCTCTCTCTAAATTTGTATTTCTCTCTATATAGTATATATGTCTTACACACACATATATTTGTATGTATTTGCAATTTGAAGCAGATAAAATTGATAGTTTTGGTCAGTTTAAAATAAACTGTATGGGGAACAGATAAATGGGGAATGGGTAAAAAAGAGGCAGTGGAGCACTGAAAGGTGGAAATTGCAGTAGATCGGGACACCATGCTTTTTGCATTTGTATCTTTTGGAGAGCTGGGGAGTTTTAAAATATATGGAAAAGTATCTGGAATTAATGTCATGTGGTGATGGAAAGTATTCTGATAGGAAATTCATTGTGCATTGAGGGGTGCCTACCATTAGGAGAAGTGTAAACAGAGTGCAGCTGCTCTACTACTAAAATCTATTGAATTCAGTGGACCACACAGAGCTTGTATGGAAGGGCTTCTGAAATCTGCATGGCGAGTCAGAATATACAGGCTGCAGCTCCACTGGTCCCCCTCCAGCAGCTGGCAAAGCATTTCCACCCATCTTAATTCTGCTGTGCTCCCCTCTGTGCCTTCATAAAAATTACCTCCAGCTTCCTTGCAATGCTGTGATTACTAGCTGGCTCCAAAACATCCATACGTTGAGCGGTCTTGCTTTACAACTTTCTCATGTGTAAAAGTAGCTATTTCTGATTAATATGATTTCAGTTTAGATTTCTGAAATATGCCTATCTAGCCCCTAAGGCCAGACTTCTGCAAATACATACATAATGCATTCCTCAAACTTTGCAAAGTTCCTTCAAATTCCACATTTGTCAAAGCATTTCTTATTAATTGTTGAGCTAGCTGTGAATTTCAGTCTCTGTTCTCCCATAGTACCTTTCTTTACACATTTTTTTTCTATATTTCTTCATTTTTTCCATTTTTTTCAGGGCCAAGCTTTGTCCTCACTGCTTGCCCCACTTCATGCCTTATTTTGTTGTCCTTGGTCAAGTCATTTAATCTCTTTTTGTTTCAAGTCCTCATCCATAAAGTCAGGCTAAAACTACTTTCTGAGTCACAGTGAGGCCATAATCATGAGTTCATTAAAGATGAGGACAACTAAGACCCTATGGTTATATGAGTACTTGTCACTGATGAAGAATTATACTTTTCCCCATGAGTTTCTCGCCAAGGTAATGCTAAGCCATTCCAGCTTCTCACTCACTTTCTAGTGATATGGGGAATAAGGAAGGTTTGGTTCGTTCATGGTTCTCGCAATAGAAAGTGTGAAGGTAGTGTACTCAGTCTTAATGACACTCCTGTAACCAAGCTATAGCATAAGACAAGTAGTCTATGATCAACACACACTTATGCATGCAAGTCACCTTATGCATAAATGCCTATTTTGGAAAATGGTCAGCTTACGTAACTAATACAGCGGCCAGCACAAGAACCTGATACAGAGTGAGGACAATCACATAATTCCTTTACGGTCTTTGGTTGATTTCCAGCAGGGAGATCTCCCGTTGGGCCAAGGACTGAGAACACTGATTTCAGTGAAGTGACTCCTTAGTAGCTCTTGCACGTGTGATCAGACTCTGTCCTGGCTATGGTTGCGGAAATCTGGAACAGGTTCTCTGAAGCTGGTCATTACGCAGGCCTAAACTGAGTACAGAATTTGACTGTGTTTCTTTGTCTACCAGGAATATTTCCTCTAGAGGCTACACCATTGTGAGGAAATAAAAAGCTAAATACTTCCTTGTAGGTCCCTCACCAAGACTTTCCACTCTGCACAAATTTCCTTATGTGTCCCTAGAGGCCTTTCAACTTTTTTTTTTTACCTTCTATAGCGTAATATTATGCATAGCCAAGACTCCCTTTTTGCATTTATCTTTTGCCATTACTGTGTCCCTCTGAGGTGGCTGGTGGTGAGCTATAAACTATTTTATATTGTTTTCTAAAACATGCAGCCCTTGCTCTTAAAGATCTTTTCCACTGACTAGGGGTTTAATATGTTACCAGCTAAAGTGCTTATTTTCTATTTGATTTGTGATTAGAAATGGACAAGCCAATAAAACCTCAAAACAGGTGTGCACTTGTCCCAGGCTGCTTGGCATTTGTTCAGCCTATGTAGCTAACTCAAAAAAAAGCCAATCCAGAGAGAGTATTTTGCCATTAGTTCCTGGCAGCCAGAGTGGCATTACAAAGCAGCTTATACATATTCCTTGTCATATGTGTAAGATCAGCTGTAGGCTCATTTTAAGTTTTGGCTCTGGTTCAGACCAGCGTCTTAATATTGTAAACATAGTATCTGGCTTGGATCAGGAATAAGCTGTGATTTTATGTATTGTCTGCATAAGGAAATTAAAAGATCTCAAATATAGAGAAATTCAGACTGATGATATGTTTAAAAGGCACTGTGGTTTCTGTTATAGCCAGTAATATTCGCTGTTTCAGCTACTTGCTTTTTTGGAACATTTGAAAACAAGGCCCGTGTAAAAGTCAGTTCATATACTTGGGTCACAAAATTTGCACTTCAAATGGAAATTTAAAACAGCTGTGTTTAAAATGCTGAAAACAATTCAGCATGTCCAAGTGAGCTGGGAAGCAGTCTGCTTTTTTCGTAACATAAGACATATCTGCCTTGTGTAAGAAAATAATGCAGAAAGGCAGCAATTCCTTTCAGCCATGTGTGGAATCACCAACAGTATAGCTATGAAATACGGCTCTTGTTAGGTCAGGTGCAATGCTGCACTAGCACAGCTATGCTGCTTCCAGAGTTAGCTGTATATTGAACACAAAAGTTGACTCATGTTCTGTCTAAGTCAGGGATCTGGGATCTGTGCATCACACTTGACAGCATGATGTAGGTATGTCTGAAGGTGTCTGAACATCGGGACTGGTGCCTACTGGGAAGCCTACAGCTACATCAGTTATTTCAGCAGACATAAAATGTGCAAGAGTTTTTAGCATTTTAGTAGCTGATTACATGAACCTTTAGGTAGTTAAATACCTTTAAGAACATGACGCAAATGTCTCTTACTTTCCAGCAGCTGTATAATTATTCCATGGTAAACCCTGCTTTAGCAGTACTGGATAGTAATACTAGAAAATTGCCTTCACCTTTATAACTCTGTAGTTCTTTTGAGCCAGGGTCTTTGCACTTTTGTGTGCACATAATTGCATCCATCTGCCATAGTGAGATCAAAGAATGTTTATTTTAGATGTTAATCCAAAATCAAGAAAATAGTTGCATCAGTTTGTCACTTAACCAGCTCAGGATTGTTCTTTGATTCTGCTCCTGTTGGCCGAAGATTATATTTGGAGTTTGTGAAACTGATAGGTTTTTCAATGGCTGTCATTGCATCACAACCCTGTCAGCTTGAATACAAATGCTATTTTTAATTTCTTTTTTGGTTTAAAAATCAACATTGCTTCACAACTGACATACATTAAACAACTCCATTTTCTTTTCCAAGTTTGAGTCTGAATCTGCAGGTGTTTCTAAGTAATCATTACTCAACTGAGTGGTCTCAGTTGTCCTGGTTTCAGCTGGGATAGCGTTGATTTTTCTTCCTAGTAGCTGGTATAGTGCTGTGCTGCTGATTTAGTATGGGAATAATGTTGATAACATGCTGATGTTTTAGTTGTTGCTAAGTAGTGTTTTCACTGGTCAAGGGCTTTTCAGCTTCCCCTGCTCTGCCAGGTGCACAAGAAGCTGGGAGGGGGCACAGCCAGGACAGCTGACCCAGGCTGGCCAAAGGGATATTCCGTACCATATGATGTCATGCTCGGTACATAAACTGTGAAGAGTTGGCCGGGGGCCAGTGATTGCTGCTCGGGGATGTGCTGGGCATCGGTCGGCAGGTGGTGAGCCAATTGTATAGTGTATCACTTGCTCTGTATATTATTATTGTATTATTATTATATTATTATTACTATTACTACTATTCTATTTCATTTTACTTCAATTATTAAACTGTTCTTATCTCAATCCACGAGTTTTCTGACTGTAACCCTCCCAATTCTCTTCCCCATCCCACTGGGGTGGGGGAGTGAGCGAGCGGCTGCATGGTGCTTAGCTGCTGGTTGGGGTTAAACCACGACATCAGTTAAGTAGTTAAAAAGACTATTAGAATTAATAAAGTTAGGTGGTAGCAGCATTTCCACCATTACACTGATGTGTGATATAGGAAAACAGCTTGTATTGATTCAGTCCTGTTCTGAGTCAAGAGGAGCATATTTTAGTCCAAATACATAAGAAATAAAAATCAGCATAGAAGGACTCCAGAGGACTAGGCAGCTCCATTCCTTCCTGTAGAATCCCGAGTTAGGGAGATGAATACAGGGTGTGAGTCTGTCCCAGTAAACTCACCCATTTAAGGGTTCTGGAAAACAGAATTGTCTCACTAGTATCTGTTAAGGATAAATGAATTCTCTGGTTACTGACAACCTTATTTCATCTTATTCTCAACCATGACACAAGCTAGAACTATTGAAGAAAAAACATCTCCCTTTGGTGGAAGACTTTTTTTCTCTCTTTTCTTTTCTCTTTCTTCTATGGATGAAAATTAAAAATCCAGCAACCCTAATCATACAGTGTAGTGGAGACTCTTTACTTCCTGGACACCTTCTCTCTTGCTAAATAGGTTGGGATATCACCAGCTGTATTAAAGCTACTATTAAAAGCCTAATAGCTACTCTCTTTGCCTACGCTGTTATCAAAACTCTTTTGAAGTGGCCTGATTACAAAAGCTGTTCTGCTCATCTACGCTCTAATTCTGGTAAAACAAAAATGCCGAAGATACCATAAAGTAACAGGACAACCATTAAAGCGATTATGGTTTTGTGGCTTTCAGAAAAAATCCCCAAAGATTCAGAAGGGACTTTGGTTTCTTGACTTCAGCATAAAAGCTAGCAGGAACACCATGACACAGACTTTGTGGAGACAAAAGACCATTCTTCCTTCATTTGTCTGATCTGTTCGCTTTTGCAGTACCTACATGTGATGCTGCCAGGCCTAAAAGAACCCTTCCTTTCTCAGAAATTAGTATATCAGGAGGAAAGAAAGAAATCAAATCCTATATTTACAGCCTTCTGAGAAAAGCAGAGCAAACAAATCTATGTACCAGTATATTTTGTATAAAAATATGTCATCATGGCTCTTACCTTGCAAGATAGTAATCATCTTTTACAGACATTTAAGATGGAAGCACATGCTTCCATCCCTACCATGGATCCTGGCAAGTGAACGTACATTCAAGATCAGGCCCACTGTGACTTCTCCCTAGCTATAGCTATGGATCATTTGTGTTGTTATACCAAGGGAGAAATAAATTTAAACAGGCAGAAAGGTTATAATTATATTAAGTAATAATGATTTCCAGAACAAACTTGGGAAGACTAATTCAAATCGTTGCAGAAGAAGAAAAGCTGGAAGGAGGTGGACAAGAAATAGAAATATTCCCACTTACAGTGATGCTTTTCTTTTTGCATTTGACTACTTTGATTGTCTGCCTTGTTCCTACTGAGCCAAAGGTGACACATACATAGAAATTGTCCATACTAATTTTTCCCATTCAAATTGAGTTGGAAAAAAGTGTTGCATCCTTATATGGTACCCCCGTAACAGAACATAATTTATTACACAGGAAGATGGTGTCCCTGACTTCTGCCCTATCTTCACAATGTCAAACTATTCTGTAAATAAGGAAGGAAAACACAAACAGGCAGTCAAGATTTTTGAAGAGTTCTCCAGAAATGTGGAGAGATACTATAAAAGGATTTACTTTCTAGCTAGCAAGATGTATTGAAGACAGGAGTTCATATAGAGTAGCATTTTGAACTGCAGTGATTCCAATATACATTTGCTTAATAAAATAATACCTGTACCTGAATATGTCAGGGCAGCATTCTGTAAGTCTTAAAGTTGTGGGTACACAGAGTAAAAAAAGACTCTTAGGGCCAGTACTGCAGTCACTGAGTATGGAAATAATTCCATAGACCTGTTTCAGTAATGAATCTGTATCATAGAGCATTTTTCTGCTTTCTGCATAATTGCTGTCAGTACGATAATATGTTCAACGCATTCAAAATATCTATGAAACTACATATGTATGAGCTCAAATAGCCATGGAGATATATAATTTTAGCTGCCTATGTTTAAAAATCATATAATCTTTATGGACTAAATTAAGGTTTGCCTATTAGTAATTTAAGTACATTTGTCTAATTTTTTAAAGGCAATGATAAGAAAGCAGAAATATGCATTGTAATTGTGATAAAACACACTGAGAATGGATTGGTAGCACCATTTCAATAGCAGAGAAGCACACCTTCCATTTCTTCACTGTGAATTTTATGCTCAGATTGGCAGTGTAACATGAACTTGGAATGTAGGTGATGGGGTGGAAGAAGAGGGGTGGTTTGGTAATGATTTAAATAATCATGCCCAGTAACTACTGTAAAATCATCAGTGCTTCAAATTTATTGTTGGAGTAAGAATCAAACAGTATTTCCAGGAACTGCATTACTCAATAATGAAAGGTCACACACGGTTTGAAATCAAATATGTGCCAGTAATGAAAGGCAAAATACTTCTAGTGTATATATTATTGTTGTTATCGGGAATGTGTTACACACTCAACTCTGCACTAATGTGGAAGAGTACACTGTGATTAAGCACCAAAAAATGAGTGTCTTCTGAAGGGCAAAACTCCTCACTGACTCAAAAATGCTTAAGAGTCTGGTTTCCAATGAAACCAAAGGGATCTAGACAGCCAAATGCTCTTGACAATCTATTCTCAGTCCTTACCAGTCCCTTAAGTGACTGAACACTTGAGAAGAGCAGCTCAGCCACAGCAGAAGTGGAACCTTTCTAGGAGAAATGCCAGGGATCCTCAGCCTGCAGATGCACTGTTCAGATGGGCCCTGACACCTGGAAGCCCACTGCATTAGGTGCAGTAGCAGTCCAACCTTGCTGTCCTTGCATAATCCTTACTCTAGTAAATAGCGTCGGTATCTTTTTTTTTAAATTTATCTTGCATGTACCAAGTTTTAAAGTTACTGGAATCAGCTTTGATGGGTTGATGGATTGAGCAGGAGTTCTTATGCATGCTCGCTCGCTGGCTAGCCCAAGAAGTTTAGTAGAAGATACATGAACTACTAGATCTGCACATTGCAATTTTAAAACATGGATATTCATATACTTGAGGGGTTAATGTTAATAAATTTCAAGTCACGTTGTAACTTGCGGCATTTTTACAAATCATACTCGTCCTTTTGAGTTATTAGTACTGATTTTATTAATTAAGGCTTACAACATCCGTAAGAAAAATAAAATACAGCTCAGTAGTTTTGAGGGAATTATTAAATTATGCTAGAATTTCGATAACGTGCGTTTCTCATTGCGAAGTGAGAAGAGGGAAAGACAGGAGTCGCGGAGAGCTGGGGACTTGTGGAGGGGTCAAATGGGGACGTCAGCGCAAGGGCTGCGTGCGCCATCTCTCGGCGAGGTCTGGGGCGCCCAGGGAGGGCGGTCCACCTGTGCCGACGGCCGCTTCCCGGCGAGGGGCTGCTGCCTTCGCTGCCGAATCCGTCGGTCCTAACTGTCATCAGGAAAACAGTGAAAAACGTAATTATCGAACGGGCAAAAATAGTGTTCAGGGTGGCAAAAGTCACTGTAGGGACTTCCGGGCAATTTTACGGCTGTCGGGGAATGCTCATCTCACGAGCGTCGGTGCTGCGATAGAGACGTTCGCAGTGAACCGCTGCCCGCTCCTCACGGGCGCGTTCCTCGGCCGTCCGTCAGCGAGCTACCTCGCCTAGTACCGAAGCGGTATGGCAATCGCTGAGGGAGCAACCGCTGTTTGAAAAGCGGATCGGCCCGTTAATGGCAGCAACAGCAGTTCGTGCTACAAATACGCGTTAAATAATCCCGAGTGTCATCTGCTGCCCGCTGCCCACCATCGCCTGCCGTACCTGCGCGACGGGGCGTTCCCGTCCCCTCTTCCCCGCTTTCTTCTTGCAAGAGGACTTATGGGGGCTTTCCAGAAACGTTTGCTTGTGACGGTACGCGAGGGAGCGGCTGAGGCTCGGGCGGGAAGGTCCCTCCTTCAGTGCACCCCTGGCACAGGGACTCCTTTTCCTTCAGTTTGGCCGGAGATCTCCCACGGGCTGAGGCCGGCGGCTCCCGGCAGCGGAAGGCGGCGGGCGGGCGGTCCCAGCATGCTGCCGTTCCCCAGCTGTGAGGCGTTACCGGCTCTCGCCGTTGGTAACGGCGGATCCAAACCACCGCCCTCCCCGCCGCCGCTGACACCTGGGCATCCCGCCCGCCGGCTCGCCCGCGACCGGTGGCCGCTGGCATGAGGCGAGGCGGGGAGCGGCAGGCGGCAACCCCCCGCCCCGCTGCGCGCCGCTCGCTCGCTTGCTCTTTCCTTGCTCGGCCCGGGCTGGGGAGAAGACCGCTGCCCCCTCTCCCTTTTGTCCGTAGCTGTTCGTGCTCAGTTCCCCTTCCCGCTCCGGCTCGGCGCCGCCGACCCCCGCCTCGCGTGGGGCGTGGCGCTTGCCGGGGCACAGTCCCGCCCCCCAACCTGTTACTTTAAGGGCCGGCGGGGCGGGGCGGGGCCGGGCGGAGGGGTCGCGGCGGCGCCGCCGCCCGCCATTGGCTGGGCGCGCCGGCCCAGCGCCCGCCCCCGCCCCCGCCCCGCCGCGCACGGTTATGCCTGCGCCCCGGTGTCGGGCCGGCGGCGCGCATGCGCGGCGGGCGCTCATCCAGCCGGCGGGGCCGGGGCGAGCGCGGGGGCCGTCGCCGTGTCGTGTCGTGTCGTGTCGTGTCGTGTCGTGTCGTGTCGTGTCGTGTCGTGTCGTGTCGTGTCGTGTCGGTGCGAGAGCGGGGCGGGGGCAGGCAGCGGGAGCAGCGAGGCGGAGGATGCCCGCCGCTCCTCTGCGCGCCCGCCGTCGCCTCCACGTCTTCATGAATTAGCGCAGTGGGGTGGGGGCGGGGGCCGGGAGCGAGCGCCCCAGCGGAACCGGCGCCCCAGGCATGGCTAGCTCGGTGAGTACCGCGCACCCGCCGCCGGGCAGGGGTCGGCGCGACGGGGAATCGCGCTTTGCCTGCGGCTTTCCCTGCCTCCGGCCGCTCCCGGCAGCGGCACCCGGCGGGAGGCGGCGGGTGTCGCCCCGGCCGTGTTCCTGCCGCCGCGCCGGGGGCATCGAGCGCGGCGGCGCCGGGAGCGGGAACGGTGCGTCCCTGACAGAGGCCCCCGGCTGCCCGCGCCCGCAGCAGGGCACCGGCGGCCGCGCCTCCCCGCGTTCTGCCACTGGCGGCGAGAGCGCTTTCACGCCCTCGCCCGTGGGGCCGGCTTCTTGTTGGGGTGGTGCCGTCTTATTTTTGTCCCTCTGGCCGGGTGTGTGGCACCGTTTTGTCCCTGTGTCCCCCCCTCCGCCTGCGGTGGGGCCGGTTCCCCCTCGGCCGCCCGCCCAGCCCCGCTTCCCCGGCCGCTCACCGGCCGCTCCCCGCCTCTCCCCCCGCAGTGCGCCGTCCAGGTGAAACTGGAGCTGGGGCACCGAGCCCAGGTCAGGAAGAAACCCACCGTGGAGGGCTTCACCCACGACTGGATGGTGTTCGTCAGAGGGCCCGAGCACAGCAACATCCAGCACTTCGTGGAAAAAGTCGTCTTTCACCTGCACGAGAGCTTCCCCAGGCCGAAAAGAGGTGCGTGGGACCGGCGGCCGCCGCGGCGCCGGGCGGCCGGTAGCGGAGTCTCCCCGCGGGCGAGCGCTTCCCAGCCGGCTCGGGGCGGGCGCGGCTGACGGGCCCGTACCGGTCTCCGTGGAGAACAAAAGCGGCCGTCAGTGCGGTGGTGGGCTGCCGGTGGCCCTTCTCCCGGCGGCGAGGGGGGCGCCTTCCCGCCCCGTCCCCTCTCCCGCGCCTGCTGCCGCGGAGATCTCCACTCGCGGCCGCCCGCCGGGCCGGCCGTGGGTCCGGGTCCCGGCTCCTGCCGGTGGCGCGGGGCTGGCTTCTGTCTCGGGGCCGGTCTGCACCGGCGTTCTGTGCCCACGTGTTGCTTCTGCCGGTATGCTACATGTCTGGCTGGGATAGGGATGTCTGGAAATGTGTTCTGCCCCGATTTTGGTACTTGCGTTTGGACTCCTGCAACGCTTTGTGTTCTGCTTCGTTCTCTAGTTCATCGTCAGGGCTTCAGCCTTTCCCAAGTACATGAAAACTTCTGGAAAGGTGTGTTATGTGTGGTGCGTATGTACCTGCATAAGCTGGGCTGGGAGAGGTACAAGAAGAAATTCTTTTCAGATCTGATTCCTGAGCCCTTACTGTCCTAATTATTGTAGTTGGATTGGTAGAGGTAGCAGTACAAATAAAAGAAGTGGCAAGGTTTATTTATCTATGCAGACACGATGGTTAGTAGTTATCTTTCATTTGATCTGTAATCTTTATCGGCATCTAAACTCCTGCAGTTCCTTAGAACAACATCATCATAAATCCTGTCTGCTTAGAGCTAGGTGGGGAAAAATTGAATGTTCAAGGAGCAAAAAACAGGAAAATGTTCAGGGTTGAGATAAAAAAACTTTTTTAATGGCAAGGTAAAACCATATTTTCATTTAGTGTTTCTCAGTTTGAAGATACCAAGCTGTGACTTTTTTACATCAATTATTGTGTTTCTTCTGGAATATTTTCCTTCTCTTAAGCAATGGAATGTAAGAGTTACAGTATTTCAACTGCTGAGATTATCTTCTAAAGTATAAGGTATTAATTCCCTTTTATTATCACAGAGTCGGTAAATTTTT
The DNA here is from genome assembly GCA_020745775.1 of Theristicus caerulescens. NCBI lineage: Eukaryota > Metazoa > Chordata > Aves > Pelecaniformes > Threskiornithidae > Theristicus > Theristicus caerulescens. Next base: position 38,622,903 of record CM036583.1, on the reverse strand, counting down.
AAGTCTACTGTAAACCAGTGCAGTACTGCATAAACAGTTTTCAGTGGTTCGTATGTAATACTGCAGTATTTCTGATTAATTCAATTGCCTAGATTGCGCTGTGGAGTCTTCCTCCTGTTTTCTTCTATTTCTTGTACAGAAAAACATGACTTTAAGTCAATCTAAATAGTTCGGCAGAGAAACTCCTGAGAACAGTCTAAATAGGTGAGATAGCATTATCCATATTCAGTGAATTAGATGATGCGGTAGAAAGTACATTTACTACTTTGAAGCTCTGTCTGCATAGGGGGTGTTTGTGATGCGCTCTGCTTTTATTATCCATGCTTTATTTATTTATTTACTTACTTGTTGTCTGGCCTTGGGGAACATGACTTCGCAGCCCAGGCTTGGGGGTTGGTTGCTAGGTGTGATGTGGAGCTTGCTAATAAGAATATATTTTAGGACTTTTGCAAGCAAAAGATGCATATTTTGCTGCTGGGAGCGCTTTGCGTCTCCAGCTGCTGAGTTTAGTTTTGCAGTCATTTAAGCCATTGTTTCAAAGTGTTTATTTTGGGGTTTTATTTGTATGCGTTATTTTCATGATGTGGCAACTGCTGGGAAAGATACCAGTTTATATAGCCCAGGAAGGGGGGACTTGTCATACTGTGATGATTGCACATGACTTGGATTCTAGGAGAACACCGCAGCCGCTCCCATCTAGCAGAACATAAGCTCAGATGGCGAGCACTCCATCCACTTCTGGGCTTTGCTTAGCCTCCTAAAACTATAATGAGCAAAAAAAGAGGTGCTGAAGAAATTTCAGGCTCCTGAAATCACAGCGGGAAAGATGAGCATTGTGCTGCCAAGAGTGATCCATGTATGAATTACCTGGGACGTTTCCTGCTGTTCAAGAGTCTTTAAAAGAGTAGTAGGGATGTGTGCCTTGTAAATGGGAGCATTTTGTTTGTCTTTCTGATTTACAAATACAGTTAAAATTTTTGACAAAAATATTCTATGTTTTCTTGGCTTTGTAAATCGGTGCTGTTAGGTTGGTTTGATCTCAGGTGGCCTTCAGGGTGGTATCTTGTGCTGCATATTTAATGGGAATGATATGCTTGGTTGTACTGTTAGTCAAACTACCTGTTTTCCATCACTTCCTCTGAGGTTATATACTTTATTATTTTAGTATAAGATAACTTACCACTTGGAGATACTTGGTAAGTTCTCAAAGTAATCCTGAACCATGGGTTTAGCAAGCTGAAGTAGGTGTACAATATTAATCAAAAGCAAGTATACTGACTAGCCATAATAACACTTAGCTCTCTGGTACGTGATCTTTTTTTCTCTGGATTCATGCTGTGAATGGCTGCTCTAACATGTATGCTTGCAAGGAAAAGTTTTAATTCATTAAGTCTATCTGTAGAGCTCACAAATCAATTTGAAAATAATAAATGAACTGGCTATCATAGGTGTTATTGGCTCATAATGTGTTTCTGTTGCTAGATCACTTTTTGTTAGGGGCATAGTAATTTCAAACATCAAGGGGGGCAAGGGAGAGGAATTATTTCCAGTGCACTTGCTTTGCATGTTTATGAGAATAGCTGGATAAACTGTCCGTTTGCCGGCTACAACTCTGGCTTTGCTTCTCTCTTCTGGCTATACTAGGGATTTTGGAAGTACTAGAGGTCGGTGGTGAGTTTGCAAAGGTGTGTCCAAGTGTTTATTCTACTAATAGTTGCTGCAGAGCAAGCAGAGTCCTGTACTCTGAAGTTGTGTCAGGTTTAAGGTGGAAACATAGCTAGGAACAGTATTCAGTTGTTGGAGCGCAGAGCAGGTTGGTTTGTGTGCGTAGATAGAATGGGAAGGTGATGGTGGCTAACCGGGAACGGAGTGTAGATAAGCTAGAGTGACCTAATAAAATAGTCTCCTTCCTCTTTACCTGTGTCTAACCTTAAAAACTTGAGCTGGGCAGCAGTTTTATTGTTTTCCGTTTGCCTTATGGTGACTGAGTGCTTCAGTTTATCCTTGCACAGTGGAGCACACACGCATTCGCAGTGACTGGTTCCCTGCACTTCCTCCCATTTAATGACCTGCTCCTGCCGTCTGACTTCCATGAGTAGTTTCACAGGGGGTGGCTACAGGACTGCTTGTCAGGTTAAAGAAAGTAGACTCATGTCCAGACTCAGTTTTGAGTAGAGTTTGTGAGGCAAAAGCTCTCTTAAAATCATGCAGTCACAAATACCAGTTTTCAAATCTTGTCTATTTCATGATGCTGATGTAAATTGGTTAAGAGAAGACATGGAGAATTTCTAAGATTCTAGCTTTATTGCAAAGCATGTGTTGCTTACCTTTCATTATTCATGTGAAGAAAATAGTGCTATGCGTAGAAGTGCAGTATTTTAAAGCATGTCTGTGGAACAAGATTTGTCACCAGGTTATGGTTAGTTTTGATCTGCTGCGATAACTGCCTGCAAAAGAGGAGCTGTTGCTCTTGTCTCATCATGTGTCTCTCTGGTTTTGTCTCATTATTTCTTTGGATGCTAAGCAATGTAGAAATACTTTCTTCCTCTTCTTACCTAATAAATGATAATGCTCTGCAACAGCAATCTGACTTACTAAACAGTTTAGAAATATTTTGGCCTGAGTGCTTAAGTTTCTATTAATTTAGTTTGTCAAAATGCACTACTGATTTTTCTTATTAAAAAAAAAAGGAGCGGGCTAATATTTCTGTGCTAGTAGCTTAGTCAATATGAAAATGGTGATTTGGACACGGGAACATTGTAACTTAAAAAGTGGGAGGTGTTGCTTTCCTCTGCGGAGCGGAGGGGAGCAATGCTTACTGCATCTTGTAGTTCAAGAAGTTTTACAACGATATGGCAAAGTGATGGAAGTGGAGCTGCTTGTTATTCTGCTATAGGATGGACCGAACTGTAACATTCTTCTAGAAAGTCCACATTTCCAGTATTGGTTGTTTTCATTAAGGTTGTCTGTTAGTGCAGAATGAGACTTTAGTGGACCATAACACTTTGAGATAGGCTTAGCTACTGTCAAAGGAGCCAATGATTTCTTCCTACTAAACAAATTCTTTCTCTTCTCGTACGAAAGCTTTTCCAGTTTTGGTCCTGCAATTCAACTAGGCAATTTTTCTGAATAGTCTTCCTTAGAAAAGCTACAAAATCTCCTCTTCTGAATCCATTGTGTTGTAGGAGTCCAGTAAGGAGGAAGAAACTCTAAAAGATGCAGTCCTTATTATTGCTGGCATTTTTTTAATTGTTTATTTGGGGTTTTTTTTAAGATAACTTTGTCCCAGAAGCCATGGTATTTTGGGCCATGGCAAGGTAAGAATCTTTTGGCTTGAGAAGTGTGGAGTGAAGGTCGGTGTCGGTGTGGGATGTGCCCTCCCTGGTGGAAGGGGCTGCCCTGTGAGCCCGCACAAACCCATGAGCTGTCTTCAGTTCTGACGCGTCACGGTGCGCGGTGACACGTGCGGTGTGAGCGGCACCCGGTTCTGTCTCTTCCACCCTCGGTGCACAGCAGTGTCGTTGCAGAGTGGAAACTGCATTAAGAGCATCCTTCAGTTTGCTTGTAAGCTCTTCTTAGGAAAACATATTTGTAGATAAACCTTAATATGGCATGCAGAATTTTATTTACAAAGGGGAAACTTATTTTTTATTTAAAAAAAAAACCTCATAGCTTTTTTGTGCCCTGTGCACTACTGTGGTGGGTTGAAATCCTGGGAAAATGGGCGAGGAATGGGGGGTGGGGGGTGCTAGGAGTTGTAGTCTTCATCCTCCTCCTCCTTGGGGGTGCAGGGGCTGGGGAGAGCCCCCCTGGGAGCTCCCCCAGGAGGCTGCCGTCACTTCATCACACATTGTCTCTGCTATTCCTTCCTCCTCACACTCTTCCCCTGCTCCAACACAGGGTCCCTCCCACGGGAGACAGTCCTCCACAAACTTCTCCAATATCTGTCCTTCCCATGCACTGCAGTTCTTCACGAACTGCTCCAGCGTGGGTCCCTTCCACGGGGTGCAGTCCTTCAGGAACAGACTGCTCCAGCATGGGTCCCCCACAGGGTCAGAAGTCCTGCCACCAAACCTGCTCCAGCCTGGGCTCCTCTCCACGGGGTCACAGGTCCTGCCAGGAGCCTGCTCCAGCGTGGGCTTCCCATGGGGTCACAGCCTCCTTCAGGCATCCGCCTGCTCCAGCGTGGGGTCCTCCACAGGCTGCAGGTGGATATCTGCTGCACCATGGACCTCCATGGGCTGCAGGGGCACAGCCTGCCTCACCATGGTCTCCACCAGAGGCTGTGGGGGAATCTCTGCTCCAGTGCCTGGAGCACCTCCTCCCCCTCCTTCTCTACTGACCTGGGTGTCTGCAGAGTTGTTTCTCTCACACATTCTCACTCCTCTCTTCCAGCTGCTGTCGTACAGCAGTTTTCACCCCCCCTTATTTACGTTGTTACCCCAGAGGTGCTACCACCGTCACTGATGGGCTTGGCCTTGGCCACCAGCAGGTCTGTCTTGGAGCTGGCTGGCATTGGCTCTGTCGGACACGGGGGAAGCTTCTGGCATCTTTTCAGAGAAGCCACCCTGTAGTGGCTTAACTCTCTACTAATTTTAGTAAATTGAGTGGTGTGAGGATAGGGACCCACAAGCAGATTCCATAGGACTTGAGTTTTCCGTTTGTACCAACTAGCACAGGCAGATGGTCAATATCAATAAACAGGCAGTCAGTTTTCTGCTCAATATTTTAGTAGGAAATTTAGCTACACTTGTAAGAACTTAGGTTAATTGTACATCTGGTTGGTTGGTTTGTTTGTTTTTCCCTCTTAAATTTTGCCTAAGCCTAACCCTCTAGGTATGATAGGCACATGGGAATTTTTTTCCATCGGTCCTACAGATACAGGTTTGAAACTGCACCTTTCAGGGCAGGTGTTGCTATATTAGTTGCAAAATGGTTGTGTTATTCAGCATGGATTTGCTCATCAGTGGATTTCAGCTGTGGCCAAATGAAACTTATGATGTGTAGTAGAAACTTATGATGTCCAAGAAACTCTGGAGACTTAATGTTGCTACTACTTTAATAAGAGGCTGAATAGCTTTGGGAGTACATAGGTGTTTTCAACTGCACTTGCTAATTCAGCCCAGTGCAAATCACAAGGGCATTTCACAGTTTTCTTTTTCAAAGAGAGTGAGAAGAGTTTGAATATAGGGAAGCTATGAAGTTTTATCTTTAGGTGAGTGCCATCAGTAAATAATTGGTGGTTTTGATGATAAGATACTACCTGTATAGGAAGACTTGTTTCCAATAAATAATTTCCCCTCCCTGTATACAAATCTGATGATCCCTTTCCATCAGAAGTGATTCGCTGTCTGCGAAGACTTGCATTGCATTCGACTGAAATGAAGTTAAATGCAGACAGAAACGTGACAATGGGCTCTTAGGCTTGCTGAAGATACGTAGTGACCGTACAGTCTGTAGTACCTCAGTGTGATAAGACATGTGAATAACAAGGCTGCTACATCCTCCAGGGTCACAAACTTACAGTTTTTAAAGTTTACTTGCACATTTTTTTGTGTGGTTTATAGGTTCAATGTGTGTTAGCATTTATTTGAGAAAATGAAAACATCCGGGTTGTTGCTGTTTATTGTTGTTACTCTGTTTACCTGTGCCGTTTTTATCCTTAGAAAAATAGATATGTAAGAAATCTTTAAACCATGTATTTACTATTATAGGTTAGACAATTTGAACTGCTGGTATAATTAGGTCTGTTAAGATTTTTCAGTGCTGTATTAGTAAGCTGTAAAATCTTGGAAATTCGATTTTTGTTATTCTTTGTGGTACTGTTCAAGGTATGAAGGCTGTTCTTGTAACAATGCTGTGCACTATGGTTAGGGTTTTTTGGTGTGTTGGGTTTGGTTGTCTTTTGTTTGTTTTTTAAATTCAGGTTTTGGGGAGAAATGTTGGAGGTTATTCTGTCCTTTGTTCTGGTAGAATCTGGAAAAGACTGACAACTTGATAGCTGTAACCTGTAAAGCCTGTTGATAGTGTGTGCAATAGGCAGGGAAAGCACAGATTAATTTATAAATGCTTGATCCAGAATTAAACCTGTAGGCTGCTGCAGTTTGACTACATTAATTTTTGTGAGATTCTTATGATAGACACCTTCACTTTTAAACCAGCAGAGTTTAGTCCACGTGTGATCATTCTGTTTCTTCCCTTCCTGGTAGTGATTGATAAGCATATATGAAAACAAAGGAACAGTCAAATTCTAGCACTTATATATATATGCATGAAAATTATGGTTTCTCATCTCGTCACAAAACACTTAGCTTCTAATTGAAAATGTTGTTTGCTTTTTGTATGACTGCTGGCTTTTTGCTGTGCTTTCTATTAGATAAAGGAGAAGAAGAACAGACTTGTATTTAAAATATTTGTATGCTTACTTAAATCTCTGGGAATTTATTTTAAAATTAAATGTATTATACTGCCTACTATTAAAGGATACAGCTAAAATACTGATTTTTGCAATGTAGAAAATAATTTAAAAAACTGCACGCTGCTGGGTGAAACCTGTTGTTCAGTACCTGTTTAAAAAAAAAAATTGTTAACTTCCTTCTGGGGTGCCATTTATTTAAACAATATTAGTGGATGACACTCTGTTACTACCAGGCAGAGTCAGTTATCAGAGAGTATATCTCATCAGTATCCTTGTGATGGTGCTCCTAGGCAGAGCATCAATGCTTAACTCTCGCCCTTGCTTGCCAGCTACAGGCTGTATCATGCCATTAATCCTGCGCCGAGCTCATGCACTGGGTCTGGCTCTTTTGAGGAGTTCAGTTTGTTTCTTTGAGCTCCCTGGATGAGCCCAATGGTGCTGGATGAGCTTATTTTAGAATCTGTGGCACACTATGGCGACAGAGGCCTCAACAGCTGTAACATAATGTAAATGATAAATCAAATCTAATTTCTTTTAAATACAGTTCAGATCTATTCTCAGCAGTTGGTGCATATGAATTACCTTTGTATGGCTTCAGTAACTTGTCCGTAATTCTATGTAAAAAAGCATATGCCTATACAGTAGGATGTGTGTGTTTTTCATAGGGAATCTTGCTCATGAGGGTAAATACCAAGGTAGGTATTTCCATTTTCAGATGATTATGATGGCAGAAATCATAGTGCAAACTGCATTATTATACATAACAAAAAAAAAAAAAGCAGAGGTGAACAAGAAATGTGAGGTGGATTGATTTTGCTGATTACTGTTAGGATACTGAGTGGTTTGTAGTAAGTGTAAATTTACTATTTGTGCCTGCTGTTCCAAACCTTGTACAGAAGAACTCTACCCAACTCAGTGAGACACTAATTGTTTTCCTTGTTCTAGACAGAAGTAATGTGAACATAACATACATCTTGAAACAGGGGTTGACAGACAAGGTATTCTGCATTTGTAGGCTTATAAGGGAAATTGAGGACTTTGTTTTGTATACTTAGAGGGGGACAGTATTTTACTTTTCATGTGCTGACTTTAAAGGGCAAATGATCCAGAAAGGAATAATGCTGAGATTCTGTTGAGACAGAACTACTTGATATTGTGGTCTGGAGGCCAGCGACTGTGGTGTTTTCCATCATGTGTGTGGGAGAAAAAGGGCAGGTCCAAAAATATTTGCTGTTACTCAGAGCAGCCTTTCTGGTAGCAGAGGGCAGAAGTTGCCTTGACGAATTTTGATTGAAATGTATTAAATGGGTAAATAGCTTTTGAATGCCTCTTGTGATCCAATATGAGGCTCTATAATTAACAGAAAAAAATATCTGCACGTATCATCTTAGATAAGGTAAATTCCACGCGAATATTTTATTGAAGCATTTGATAAAACCATTTACAGAACAGCTGTTTGTAAGTCATCACAGCAGTAACACTGTGCTTTACTAAAAGTAGGAGAGGGGTGGATCGAACTTGAAATCTTGTGTGCTCTCTGAACATGGAGATGCACAGGTCTGGCATAATATTGAAGGGCAGTTTTTTAACTAGGATACTGCCTGATTTTTTTGGGGGTGCTTTTTGTTTCTGTGGTGTTGTGGTTTGTTTTTTTTTTTTTTTTTTTCCCTTTTGCATGTCTAGCCTGGGGGCACACCATATTGCTGGACACGCTTGGTGACTCAAACCGATTTAATGTTACTGCAAGGAAACACAAAACTGCATGAAAGAATAAAGTATATTGAAATATGTATGGGACAGAAATCAGTCTCAAACCTGTTTCTATAAAAAGATCTTAATGAAAATTACTTTCTTAGAACTATTCCAAAGTATTTCTTTACCCCTAAACTTATAAAGCTGAAGAGCTTTCACTTTTAAAAGAGCATCGTGCCCGTGCAATGTTTTTTGAGCCAGTGTTGTGGTGTTTTGCCACTCTGAGAAGGCAAACTTCTACTTGGGGAAATAAGTAGACATTAGTAAGCACAGATTTGTTCTTTTTAGCCAGATGCAATGCCCAGCCTTTTCCAGCCAATATCCAGTTCCTGTCTTTCATTAGGGGACCGCTTAGAAACTGGGGGTACTCGCCCAGGGTCCAGGATCTGTGCGCAGTGTGCGCTTGCTTGCCACCGTCTGCGCTCTCCCAGGGCTCAGGGGTTTTGTTTTGCTGACCACCAACTGAGTGCGCACCGCGCTCCAGAGCCCAGCTCCCATCTGCTGGAGAGAGCGTCCAGCAACCTGCTCTCTGCTGGCCGGGCCGGCGAGGAGGCAGAGGTGGATATCTCTTGCCGGTGGACAACCACGTGTGAGATCCGTGTCGGAGTTTTGAGGAAATGGGGAGGAAAGCTGTGGAAGGGTTTGGGTGCGTTTAAAGACTGAATGCCAAAATTATTTAGCAAATTGGTCCCTAAATTTAGTAGCTGGCCAGAGGATGGAAGTACAGTTGTACTAGTGTAGTTAACTGGCCTTGCACAAAACACAAAACAATCCCAACAGGTAAACCTCAGTCATCCCAGAAATAATGATCCATGGCAAGGAATAAAGACAGAATCTAATTAGGAGAGTAATCTTTAGAAAGCATATACATATGTTTTGAGAGGAAAAAAAACCCCAGAAGGTGTGTTTTGTAACCATACTGTTTTGCTTCGCCTTTTGTTTAAAATACAGTCTTTAAAGAATTTTGTTCTATGCTACATTGGAGTCAGAAGATACTATTCTTGTGAATTCCTCTGTAATATGTGAAGGTTCCTTATCTGTTTTGATGCTGCTACTGTTAAGGTTATGCCTTTTAGAGCTGCAAAGGTCTGTTCTCATCTGTGATACAATTCCTGTACTGTTAAGGCTTTACAACTTTCTGACACTCAAGTTGTTCTTTTTTGCCTGGCTGCCACTAATTTGTCTGAAGTGACTTTTAAGTAAGTGTGTGGTTTCTGTGAGTATTGTAAACGCTCCTATTTCCAGCAAATATTCCAGAACAGAAACTCCACAACTTCTTAAATTTGGTGAGGTTTTTTTTGCCCCTTTCAGTTGAGCCAGGTTTTAGCCCCGTTCTTCAGAATACTGCTGTGATGTCTTCTCAGCAAAAAGTATTTTGCCTGTAACATATAGTCTACTCAGTAATTCATTACAGTTAGGTTAATAGAAGCAGCAATATAGTGATACAATTGCACATCCTTATCTGAAGAATAAGGATGCTTTAGGAAGTTCGACTTCTCAGACTATAAATAATAATTTTTAATTTTTTTTTTTTTTTGAAATTGGTCTTAGTGTCAGAACCAGTGCACTCCCTTGCTTAATAAAAAGGCAACTAGAACTCATAAATGTATTCTCTATCTTGTGGTCTTAGCCTCTTTTGTCTCCTCTGTAAGTATGGGGAGGTAGCAGCCTTTCAACCAGTCTCTGTATTTACCTGGCATCCTTTCTTATAAGGATATTGGCTTTTATTATTCTTCAGTGCTATCCTCTCTATAGTGCTTCCCAAGATACATATATATGTTTTTTTTTTTAATAAAGGAAACTACTTACAGCTGACTGTTACAAATGCTGTAAGGTATTTGTGTGTATATTACTGTGAAGCCGTTCCGTCCAAGTTCTTTGCGTGCCTTTGGCAGTCTTGTGCAAATACACCAAGACCTAAGTCAAATAAAGTAGCCCAGCAACAGTAAAACACTTTAGTTTGCTTCTGCAGGCACTACTGTGCCGTCCTAGCACTGTTCTTCCAGTGGGTGGCTGGACAAACTGCGAGTTGCTCCATCCATCCTTAATGCAGTAGAGATGACAATGAAAAAGGCTGTCCTGCACAGCGGTGCCCTGAAGTAGAACCCGCTTCGGTGCTGGAGTGAGTCAGAGGTAACTCCAGGGAAGCAGCAGTGACCTGTGGTCTTCTGTGTGAATCCAGTTACAGCACTTCTGTAGCTCAGACCTAATAGGAGCAAAGACAAAATGATTTTAATGGGAGTGTAAACTTCAGAAACCCACCACGAACAAAAACACGTATGCACATGCATGCGCACACATGTGCTTTTTACAAATATTGACTGTTTCATAGATGTGGAACAGCATTTTTGCGTGGATTCTAGCCGTCCAGTGTTTTAAGTTGAGATGATACGTTGCACCTACTGTGTTTGAATGCCTGTGCTTTAGAAAACTGAAAGTATCTGTTGGATGTTGCACTTAATCAAAGGCTGTTCTTAAAATGGTAGTCATCAATTATTTTAGTATTTGCTTCAGGCTTTATTGTTAAATGTTGAATGTCATCCAACACTGGAAAGCTTATTTTTCACCTACAAAATTCTTTCCGAACAAACTAAATGTCTCCATTGAGTGTACATGAGAATAAAAGTTAATATTTGACAAAAATAAGGTCGTCAAATAAACTGTGAGTGATTTTTGTTTTCGTTATCCTTTCTATTGCCTGGAAACTAAATAGAAACAAACTGGTTTTTATGAAGCAGATCTACATTAGGTTACTTCCTTGAATTTTTGCTAGAATAAAGGCAAAGTTAAACAACCACTGCAGATGTTGCAGGTTTTGTAACAAAAGTTTAATTGTACCAGTCTGAAGAGATACTTCCTTACATTTCTGTCTTAATGCCTTAAATACTAACAAACTACTTGTAGATTGACATTTTAAGTGTACAGTCAAAATTATCTGTCCATGTTTCAGGTGGAATATTTAAACAGTTTTGGTTTCTTTTTAGTGTTTATGAGTAGCTTAAATCTGGGAAGTTGTCAATTTGTATGTCTAGACAATGGCAAATTTTACATTTTGGTTTTAGTTTCTTCCTTCATGGTCCGTGCTCAAGTCTAGATAATAGTAACTTCTTGATTAAGATCTAAACTAACCTCTGTTTTTGTAATGCATTTTTAATGATTCATTTGATATGTAAATATTAAGTTAAGCTACATAGCTAGCATGTAGTCTGTAAATGTGTTTATATGTATTGTAGTTTTAGAGGCATAGCAACCTTTTTTTAAGTACTTTAACAATAAGTGATTTTGGAATCTAATGCAGTGAATAGATCAGTGTATTTGCCTTGAGGCTTCAGTCATTTAATCTAAACTCAGAAAATTTCTGGAACATTCTTTATTTGGAAATAAAACTATTCAATAAAAGAAAACTGGCATCTATATCTTTGTATGAAAAACACTGAAGCAAAATAAGGGTGGTTAAGACTAGCATGCAATCAGGCACTGAAGATAAGACTTATTCCTCCTCTTCCTGCTGCTGTCCCTAGAGGGTTGTTTTCTTTCATACATTTTATGCAACCTGTTGTACTGTACATTAATCTTATATAACTGGTCTCTAAACCATTTCTACAATAGTTTTCACAAAGCCAGTGAGAGGACCCAATGGTTTAACTGCAAATTAGGGATACGGTAAGTACAAAATGCCTTCCAGCCATGGCCAGGTATGGGATTAAAAGGGCTTTTGCAGCTTTTCCTTGCCAAAGTTAGGAATAGTTGACTTTATAAAAATTATGCAAAACTCTAAATGATCATGAGAAGTGTGTTTCTTCAAAAGTGCCACAAAAGAATGGTAGGAGGGGGGAATCAGGAAGAGGCATGGAGTAGAAGTTACTCTTCCTTTTTGGATTTTCGCTTTATTGACTGATTCTTTTCCTTCCTAGAGATCACCAGGTTGATGCCTATTTTTAAAAGGAAGGATTTAAAACAAAATTATGGATTTTTTTTTTTTTTTTAGGATGACACTATTTTTATGCAGTACCTCCAGAGCTTGTGAATTCATTCTGTGAGGAGAAAAAATATGAGGTGGACATGTGCTTCATTATACAAATTGTAACTCTAGAATAGAGAGTCCATAATTCTAATTTAATATTAACTCTGTGTGTATGTATATTTGTGTGTGCCTGCTCACAGTAGGAATTATTGGCAAAATTTTTTTTAGCCTTCCACCAAAAACTAGCAGGCACTCAAAGTAAGCAAAGAGTTTAAAGAGGTTTTAGATTTTTTTGTGTCTTTAAACCAATGTAAATTATATTACTCTGACAAAGTTTTCCTTAACCAACCTGGAAGTTTCTCTTGTGCAAAGAAATATAGTCATTAGTCGTCAATTTGTTTGGTTTCATCTCTCTTAAATTCCAGGTCACTTAAGAGGCAGAAGCATTGCTGACCTTATTTAAAGGGGTTATAGTGTTCTCCCCTTGCCTCTCTTGGAGATGTTTCATGAATATCAGAAACCATGTTGGTACAGCAAGAGCTAGCTCCCCCTGCTTACATGAGGGGAGGACCCTTTCATAATATAAATAATAACACATACATAAAATATAGCTATATAAATCCTCACATTCCTGTGATAGTTGACTTTCAGTGTATTTATAGTTTGTTACTGGCAATATCAGTACCTTAGAGGGGAAGATAATAACTTTGCTTCCTCTGCATGCTTAGGCAGTTTCACCATTTCCCTTTACTGTTTATGATTATTTCCCACCCCTTTCTTTGCCATCCATACAAGAAGGGGTGAGAGCTGAATGCTTAAGCAGGAAAATGTGCTTCCCAACTTGCAGTAAGTATTGAGGAATCAGAGGCAGGTGTAGTATTCTCCCTGCCGCACTTTCTCAAGTTGTCTGTATCTCTGCCTTCTGTGAGGCAGCGTTGATTCAAACTGTTGCTGTATCTTATCTGTTTGTGTTTGTTCTAAGCTGCTTTCCTTTCAAACATAATCATCCCAGTGCCAAGATATTGGTGTGTTTGCATTTGAACATGTGGGAATTGAAATGCTTTATTTTTTCCTGTGTGTCTTCTGGAAATCAGATTTTTAGCATTGCCCTAAGATGGCTTTGAAGCCCTACAGGCAAGCTGGGATATCAAAGGGCTACAGGAATTCAGCCATAATTGTTTTATGGCTTGCCAGAAATCAGACCTATTTGTATAGGTAGCATAGAAAATAGCTGTGATTTGACAATTTGGTGCCATTTATATCCACCATAAAAATAATAAAAAAGTTAAAGGGGTATTTTGGAAGCAGGAACTAAGCTGTAAATGGAAATTGCTTCTCCATTTTCTCAAAGGAACAAAAAGGAAACAGGGTTTAGGAAGCTTTTCATTGAAGTAAAGTTAACAAGGACCCTGTCTACTTTAAGGATATTTAATACTGTACTTGCACTGTGAAATTGCACATTTGTTCCTTTAGTACAAGATCACATTGTCCAAAATGTACAGATTAAAAGACTTAATTACTAGTAAGCCAGAAGGAAAATTCATGCAAACTTATGCAGCAGCATAAGTAAGTAGTCCAAGTGACCTCACTTCTGGAAAATGGGAAATAGTTCATTTTTCTGTTGTGACTATAGGTGTGATGCCCTTCCTGCCTTCTGGAAGTTTTACTCCAGATTACTTGTCCAGGTACCGTTCATGATTGAACAGTTAAGTGTGCAGACCTGAAACTCTACTAGGATACTTTCTCAGTTGCTTGGAGCAGCCGTCTTGGAAATGTGTTGGCAATCTTACTTGAAAACCAGGGGTTTGGGTGTTCTGCTGCTTTCTAGTATGTTGATAAGCATCTGGTGACAGTAACTTACTTTCATTTGCCTTGCTTTTCATTTGGTTATGCAGAGTACTCCAAACATGTGAGTATGGCTGTGGGTTATCCCAGTGCCCTGTGTAGGGGAGTGATGTAGGGAAGTCTTCTCTGAGATACTGTTCAGTGGCTTGTGGTAATAGCAAGTGCTGGAAGACCATCTTTTCTTAGATAAAAGCAGCGTTTAAAGAGATGTGACTTGGCATTGGCACAAATATCAGGTAGGAGAACCTGTCACCATGTTGCCTTACATGTCTAAAGAGATGTGGAACTGCAGGTCAGTTGGGAAAGTAACAAAACCAGTTGCTAACTGATGAAAATTCTGGTACTTTACAACTACAGGGGCATCAAGGCATTAGTATTCCTCAAAGCGAGGACTGTTGAGGTGGTTAGCATTTAGCTGGCAATAGTCTCTACTCTGTAAATAAAGGAGAGCATGTTCAAGGTGATGAAAGGAAGAAGCGCTCCAACTTAAAAATGGAAATTTGAGGCTCAGAAGAATGAGTAACCTAGTACACCATGCTGAGTATAGCAGACGCTAGCAATTCTGCTCCAGCACTCTTCCTTTTGTTGATCTAGGTGAGTCGGCTGACATCCAAGCTATTTTTATAGATTAAGCACACCTGATTTCTTTGTCCCTGATCTCTTTCTGATTCTTGAAAGCACTGATGTCTGTTGGAACGTTAATATTGTCTAACAATCAATGAAACCTCTGTTTGCTGTTGGACTTTACTTTGTGTATGAACAAGGTTTGGCACCTCTAATACTGGCCTGCCCTATGTAAATCTCACAGTATTCCTGTTAACTCTTACTCTGAGAAGGAAGGAGATTTTTATCTTAAGAATTAATGCCATTCTTCCTGCTACCAGTGGCACTCCTGTCACTAAAAAGGCTATTTTCTTTATTAACATCTCAGCTATCCTTGTCTTTCAGTATCTAGAGATGACTGAACATTTTAATAAGCTGTGGGATTTGTCTTAAATTCATTACTTCTAAATCTATTGATTTAAAGCTGTTTGCTCTCAATGACTTTTAGGTTGTGTGGTTATACCCTTAGCTGGTTTCTAGCTTTTGCATTCATCTGTTAAAGATGGAAGAAACAGTTTAAGATTTGTAGCTGAGCTTGTCATATAGGTTGTTGGTTTTTTTTTTTTTCCCCCAATAAGTAAATCTTGCTTTGAAGACATAGCTATTTCTTCTCAGTTCATGATGTTTGTTTGAATGCTGCCTCCTGGCTGGTAAATGTGTTTCCTCTTATAAAGAAGTACTCAGGTTTTAGTTCTTGGGCTTCTCAGTGAGCTAACAATGTCCTTGCTGGGATGGGATTATTCAAAAGTAGCTGGTGAGGATTTGGATTCTGTGAACTTTGTATAGCACTGAATGCTTGTCCCATTTCCTTTTTGAAAAACTTTGCCAGAAAGGGAAACCATACAGCTTCTCCAAGATGAAGGGCAAATAGTTCGTGACTTCTATGCAATGAGATGTGAGCAATTGCAAAACTTACTATATAGCTTGAATTGTAATATGATTGCCATTCAAACTGTGTCTTCAGAGGCTTAGCACTTCATGTAACTTGGGCAATGCGGGTGATTGTCTGAGCATTGTGTAGCTTAAGTTGTTTTTGTTTCTAATCTCATTTACATTCTAAATTGACAACAGGTCTTTCAGTTGTGGGGCAGTGAAAGAGTGGAGACTTTGGTTGTATCTCAAGAAGGTTTCAAACTTGTGGCACACTGAAGTCAACTGGCATATGAAGGGGGGCTCTCCAGCTCTGTTCAAACGGCATGGCTATAGCCATTTGACTTTTAACCAAGTTCCTAGTAATAAATACGTTTGAGATCTTATTTGGGTCACGTCCTGAAATAGATTTAAATGAAAAGGTGATGCAGTTCCTTGTGATTTGTGGGCATCTCTGACCTGTAGCAAGCCCACCGGAGAAGAGGAGGTACATCTGCTGTGTATCTTCTGCTCTGTGTGCTCTTGTGGTCTAATGTGGTTGTGTTCCCCTCTTTTCTCTTTCCGTAAAGAGTGGCCGAGGAACTGTACACAGCATGTGGTAGGTGAAGTGCCTTTGTGCATTTTCCATTCTGTACTGTCCCTATTCTCAGCTTCTAAATAAGCAATAATGTGGCATTTCTGTTTATCTTGGTCTCTGTGTACTAGTTGAGGCACCCAGAGGAGTTTACTTTGCATTCGCTAGTATGTGTTATCCTGCAGTTGCACGTGCAGTGTAGTTCTTGGGGAAGAATCTGAAGTGCATTTGTTCTTATTGTGGGTTCTAAGAGTGCCTGAGAAGCTTTAAATGGTAATGGATCCTTACAAGAGGTCTTGTTTATACCAGTCCTTTTAACATGCTGCTGCTATGTCATTATTTCCTGTGTAAAATTTATAGCAAAAAGGAACGTGAGCCCTTTTAAGCATCTATAAAACAAGATCTCTAGCTGCAGAAAGTGGATTTGCAGCTTGTGAGCTTATCTACCAACCTGCACTCTGTATGGTTAATCTTACTGTGCCTTAGTTAAGGCTGTGAAGGTAAGCTCTTCGGGAGTTGCTCAGCACCTTGCTTAAATAGTTTGTTCTCCTCTTCCTCCTTCTCAAGGACTGCTGTCCCAGTTGCTAGATAACTATTTTTATTCTCAGAGCTCTGGTGAATACAATTAGATTCATACAGACAACAAACAACTTACTAGACTGCAGTTATGTGGTATGCCTTAATAGATCTGGGTGCAGCCTGCTGCCAAAATGGATGGCTCATCTCTCCTCCTGTCTGCGTGCTGCCACGGTTTTCCATGTGACATTGGTGTGAGCTGGGCCAGCACCCTGGTTCAACAGAAAACAACTTCCAAGCCTCTCCTACCACTTCTGACATTGAACTCTGAGAAGTTCATTTTCTGTTGGATCCGTGGGCTGAACTGACTCGGTCTAAAGCTACAGAGTCATCCAGTACAAGCAGGAGAGGTAGGAATGCATGGCTGAGAGTGGAAGGAAAAGTAAGACTTTATCCTTCAGTGGCAGCTTGCAGTCACTTAAGATGAGATACCACGTTAAAACACATCCTTAAGAGTTCTTGAATACATAAGTATTGCTTTGACACTGCTGCTGATGTATTGTGGTCTTGGCTCTCACACTTGTGCCTTTGTATAAGAATCTTTAACTCACTGTAGAACTGTACTTGCTCTTAGGGAATTTCACTTATTTGTAAGTGCTGTAAGCTTTGCAGCATGTTTAGGAGGTACAGGACACTGCAGTATTAATTTTTAAGATCCAAAGGAAATTGCAAATCTTGGGGAAAAGTTTGCATTCTATCTGACAAAAAGTTATCTACCAACTAGGAACCATACAGATCTGTAATAAGAAAAGGATAATGGAATGCTTTGCTTTTCACTTGAAATATAATATTTTAAAAAGCTTTTTTCTTTGTTTTTTCCAATGATACATTTTGTTTTCCTTGAAGTGGCCTATGATATTCTGTTTACTCAGTGGATAAGGAAGGCCAGTAAAGGGAGCTGTCTGTCTTGTATTTCTAGGGTTTGTACAATTCTGAAGAGCAGTGAATTCCCTCTTTTTTTGAATGCTCACAAAGTTACCAATATGTAAGGCATGCGATAGTACTCTAGGGAACTTCACTGCCCAACCAAGTGAGGGGTTTAAAGAGAAACTGTCTACACTGGTCATGCCAAAGCTAGGCTTACTCCTTCATATATCTGTGATATCCGTGCAACTCTGCTCCTGCTTTTTATGTTCTAAGTACATCCTTGAATTTTTGTTTCTGTTTTTGTTTGTTTGTTTTTGCATGAGAGCATTCAAACTGTCTGCTTGGTTTCTTGACTGGTAATCTGAAGCCCCCAAATAAATTAATCAGACTACTTCTTGGCTTTGGTATTTGCAGGGGAAGAGGGGAAATGACCTGACAGTGTCTTTTCTTCTACAGTATTTGACCAAAATAAGCAAGCATTTTTATCTCCTGTCTCCAGAGACAAAACTCTCTGATGCCAGAGATGAAGATTACTGCAGTGATACTTGAAGATATGCTGCTTACTCTGATGCACTGTTTTAAGAGCCTCCATTTGGCACAGTGGCCCAGTGATAAGTGTTCATCAACTGCATGGCTTACTAGTGATGGAGAGTACGCCACAGTCTCAGTGATGCGGGAGCTGAGCTGTGTCTGCCTGACTCCAAGAATTCTCTCTGCTCCTGGCTCACAACTCAGTAGGCATTTACCACATTTTGGTTGAAGGTGGGTGTGTAATTAAAATATGACAGCACTATTGATTTGGTATGTCTGTGATAGATTTAACCGGATGCAAACTGCAAAATAAGAAATTTTCCTTTAAATGTTCGTCTCTAAGGATGAACAGGAGAGGCTAGCACTGACTCAGGTTGCTTCTCATGGTTTTGACAGTTGTATACCAAAACTACTACTTTAACACTCTCTACAGAGGAACTGATCCATACTGAAGCTGAACCAACTGTTTGTTTTCCTACAGGAATTCATAACTTGGAAACAGTCCTGACTTCATAAAAGCAGTGCAAATTTTTTCTTTTCTGACAGTATTTTTATTGATAACTTACCTCTTCTTAACTCATACAGTCAGCCTGAGTTTGGTGGAAATCTAAAGTTGAGAGGTTCTTAGTTGCTGTCATGTCTTAAAAAAAAATTGCTTGCTTGCTTCTACTGTGGAAGAGTATCTTCCAGATCCAGGAAAGTAAACCAAATTTTTGGTCCTGAATCTGCAGGACATAATGGTGTAGTGCTTCCAGTGCTGCTCCTGGCACTCGTTCCACCGTGTCAGGGACATCTAATGACCCTTCCACAGTATTCCAGCCAAGGAGCAGCATTGTTAGGAATCATGGGGTGTTTTCCAGGTTGCTGGCAATGGTAGGACTTGAATGGGCTAGAGTACTGCAAACACTGTTGCTTCACATAAACCTGAAGACCAGTGCCAATTGCTTGGCAAAAACTAAATACTCTTGCCAAATTCCAGAGCAGCAACTGGTTACTTTATTTTCTTCTGTGTCTGCCAGTCCAGAGGCCTCTCCCATGTTTCTGCATGCCTCAGAATACATGACTTGCTGCTCATGTAAAATATTTTTTTATAAAAGATGTGACCTTCTCTTAGTTGCTGTGATCTTTTAGATTATGAATTTTGTTGCCTCACTAGCAACGAAAGAAAAATCTTGACTTCTGTTGCTGAGGGTAGGCGCAAGTACTGGGACTGTTTTCTGTTTAGTAAGGGCAGCTGTTATCTTCAATAAGTATTTGAACAGGTAGAATAGTCTGCTACCTTCTCCTTTTGCTTTCTCCCAGGCTATCAGTGTTCAAAAGACACTAATGTGTGACATCAGGATGGAGTTGAGGAATGGAGATTTCTGGTGACATCGGGATAGGGTTAATGCGCAAACATGGAATGCAGCGGTGTTTCATTTAAGCAAGGTGAAGGAGGAGAAAGCTTTTAAAATCACAAGTCTAAACATTTCTCTGTCAGAATGGTCAATTTGTTTATCTTGCATCCACAGCGATATGAATGGGACCAGATGCAAAAATTTTCTGACAGTTTTTTCGAAAGGGCTATTTAAAGTGGTTTTATTCAGAGAACAATTGAACTCAATGGTATTGTGCTGCATGCAATCCCTCTCAGGTAACAGCAAAGTAATTAGAAGTTTTAAACGTCTACCATACACGCCCTTGGAATCCACCTGTCATAAGGCATTTTACCAAAAACCTTAAAACTGTATCTGACGTTCTCTGGTGGACTTGTAGTTATTCCTTTTCAGCATAGCATATAGTTGGAAACAAATTGATTGGACTGTTCAGAAATGAAATTTGTGGAGTGTCAGTACAACCGAACCCCCTTACCAAGCTCTCGAACAGGTTAACTTGAGAAGGCATGGCCTTGGAATTGACAAGAGTGCAAACAAAAAAAGGTAGAGGGTCTTGTTTGTCCGAAACATGGATAGTCTGCAGTGGTTAGCTCATGTTGATCTTCCAGTTTTCAAATTTTAAATGCTTTTTGCAGACATTTGCTGGCTTTTAGAATTGGCTTAGATAAGGTGAGGGAAGTGATGGGCATTTTTATGAAAGTGTGTATAGTAAATGCTTGGGCCTTCTGTCGTTCCCCCTTCCTCCTCTGGAGGGAAGGTGTACTGTGGGCAGTTGTCAAGAGCCAAATGTCAGGGGAAGTGTGTGGGGAACAGTGGTGAGCACAGACTCATCAGTAGAGCAGGGAGACCGGGAGCTTTAGGGTTAGCACTCTTACTCAATTAATTGTTTAAGGACTGGCGGGTATCCTTTGACTTACAAGTCTGCAGATGCAGCTCTGTATTAACTCTCCTGTGAGAAGCAGAAACTACCGTGGCTGTCTACAAGCATTGCCATGGTTGTGAACTCTGTTCTCCTGTAAGGTTCCAGTTTGTTGGGGAAAGAGAAATTTCTGCAAAATTTTAGACATTTGAAACCTCGAAGAAGAAGAGATGGTAAAAGGCTATGAGTGAAAAACTAGAATGGAGTTTTCCTTTATTACATCCAACCTATTGTTACTTACCCCATACCTTTACCTGCTGTAAAAATACCTGACGTAACAATGAGATAACCTGTTCCTAGGACCAAGGGGGGAAAACCATTCCACAGCAAAATCAAGCAGTGCAAATGTACTTTTCTTAAGCAGATTTGAGATAAGTGTCATGAGGAAATCCTCTTGCAAAAAAAATTTTGAATAATGCTTTGTCATTTTGTATGTTGTAAGTAATTCAAGCAGATTCTTCTTTCACCTGCTTTGTTCTAGATAGGTGTTGTAATTTCAGGTTTAAATTTTTTTTTCTCATGCTAAAAAGCTTAATACTTGTTTTGTCACTTTGTTTTTTTATCTGCTTTGGAAAAGTTCGAAACTGTTAACATCTGTGTGTGATGTCAGTGACAACACTGTCTCATACAGAAAACTGGCAAGCAAGTTCATGCTGCATATGTGACTAATCCTGCTTTCTGATACTTAAACTTCTGTAAAATGGGAGTCTGAATTGCCTTTACCCAGGTTCTGAGCTGTGCCCCCACCCCCCCAGCAATCTTAAGAGGCTAACATAGTGGGCTTGCATTTTTTACTTGTTTTGAGAATTTGTCAAAAATGTATTAATTTTTTTAAGATTATTAGCTTATTGAAAACTTGTGTCTTTATTGACATAGTTAGTTTGCTTTGAAACACCAGGTTTCTTTTACCTCTAAACCAACAAAAACCCCAACACCTTAGGCCCTAAAATTACAAATTCTTGAACGTAGCAGTAGAGCCCTTCAAGGCACATGCATGAAGCTGCATACTTGCTTAAGTGTTTGCAGGCCTAAAGCCTTTGTTTTAGAAGTTCTGTCGTTCTCTCTTTTGCCCTTGCCTTGCCTTAGAAAAGAGATTCTACCAACAACGGCACTTAACTTTTCTCACAATACACTATTTGGGAATTTACTGTATTGTTTAATTTCTGTAAAATATGTAAAATAGTGTTGATTGCTGTTATTTAAAGCAGTTTGTTCTTAATGTAATACTTATAAATAGTTTAGCTTTTTTCTTAGCCGTTTTCCACTACCAAAAAAACCTCCTTTAACCTCTTTCTGAAATTTGGTTTTTTTGGGGTTATTCTCTTTCTTCCCCCTTGTCATGTCGTCCCGCCCCCCCAATAGTCTGATGTTAACTGGAGAAAAGTAATGTATTACTGGTAAATTTTCATAGAGGGGGAAACTCTGCATCACATCTCATTTTGTACTTAACAGGCAACTTTGGACTTCCTGACTTCCTGGAAGTAGTTTGGGGATGACTATGATATAAATGTATTTTTTATAACTGAAATACATAGTTTACATTGTTGATTTAGTTCATGGCATGGCTCATTTATTCCTGAAGGCTTTTCCCAAAACAGATAGCCATTTAGTTACTATGAAATACTTATGATGTTGATTTAGGCTTTGCCATTATAATACTGTAAGGCAAAGAAGAAATCCATGTGTATTATGTAATGAGTATGTTTTTATAAATCTTAACAAATAAGTGGACTTCATGGGAGGTAACTCTGCCTAGAAAGTTGAAGTATCTGTATGTTAAGCTTTAGTTTGTGGTCTTGATGGCTGAAGGTGTTGGCATTAGCTTAATATATTTAAAACAGTTGTTGACAACATCCGGCACTGAATGTATTTTAAATTTAATTACAGAAAATGTAATAAAGGTAAGGGAATGTAACACATGGTTAACACAGAGAAATACTTAGGAATAGCTTCTTATTTTAATGGTAAGATCAGCACTGAGTTTTGAGTTTTGCAATTTTGTTACCTTAGGTAACAAACAGGTGCAAGGAAGATAGAACCAGGCTTTCCTCAGTAGTGCCTGCTGACAGGACAAGAGGTAATGGGCACACATTGAAATATAGGAAATTCCATCTGAACAGATAAAACCTTTCTTTCTAAACTGTGCAGATGGTCAAATGCTGAAATAGGTTGCGCAGGGAGGTTATGGAGTCCCCATCCTTTAAGATACTCAAAGCTCAGCTGCCTGAGTCCTTGAGAAGCCTTCTCTGTTTGGGCTGGAGCGTGGTGAGAGGAAGGGATGCTGAAGCGGACCAGAATTCAGGATGAAGGAGGGAACCCAGAGGTGCCCTCCAGCCTCGACTGCTCTGTGATTCTGTGAAGTAGCAGAAGATGTAGATGGAGGCCTGATGTTCACGTAAAAATGATGCATGCAATCCAAAGCTGCCTTCCTGATTTGCACCCTGTCAAACTGTACTGCGAAACTGATTGGTGCAGTACACTGTGAATGTCACAAGCTTGCTCGTTTTCAGAAAGCAATGAAAGAAGTTGGTATCAGGAAAGGTGACCAAGGGGTCATAGCATAGCAGTTACTGTTTATGATAAGTGATTAAATGCTCAAATTTTGCCTATTTAAATTTCATTGTAATTTTCAGTGATGCTTGGTTTCAAATTGAGACAATGTATGTGTGAAGCCTTACTACATGCTTCCTTATTCTTATGGTTTTCTCCTGACATCCATTTTTGGCTAATGCCGGAGAAGGGATAATGAGTCCCATGGCCATTTGGTTTCACCAGCTACCAGATGTTTGTATGGGGTGTTCCACTGCATCAACAGAGATCACAAGAGAAACCTCTTTTTTCCTTCTTTGTGGTTTTGCAGATTTGCCTAGGCTATTTTGACCTACAAACCACACAGTGCTTATGGGTTACAGTTCTGAATCTTAAGTATTGATATTGCCCGTTAAAACTTACAAAAGGGACTCTTCCACTTGGCACAGGAAAACTTGTGGTCTGTGAAAGGAACAGAGGCTAAATCTATTGCTAGAGAACTAGGGGCTTTTTGGAAGGTTTTATAAAGAAAAGGAAGATAGGAAGAAGTTAAATAAAAACATGGAGAAACTGGAATGTGCTGAGATTTCACATCTATAAGATGTGAATTAAGAGGCACTGCTGTCCTAGGAAATGCTTGGGAAATAGATGCAAATGTGACAGCATCTTAATGATATTCAAGACAAATTTCTGTTTTTCTGTTTCTTTTTTCCTTCCTTGTAAGTCAGTTGATTTCAGCTTTGGATTGTTTCTATCCTCTACTTGATGGTGAAATTCACTTTCTAGGGAATGAAAGTATTTCCTGTCTGAAAAGGAGTTTTCCAACTATTTCAGAAAAACAAATCCAAACCCTTCTCATCCTCTTTTCTCATATTCATAATCATAATTTGTGTTTTTTCTTCCTGCCTGTCATGCTTAAGTGATTAACTGTATATGAAAAGCTGCCCTTGAAATTTGCAGAGATTTGAAAGATAGATCCCTGAAGAAAGCAAATGATGCTGAATATTGAGAGTCCCTTTACATTAAAGAAAGATCAAGGAATTGGAGGGAATAACATGGAGTTGCACTGGAATACAAATTTGTGCTTGTAAGGTACAATTCCATTTATTTGGGAGTGAAGATAAATCTCCCCCCGATTTTTGATTTTGTGTTTTTGTGTTAGGTAACACCAGAACACCTGCAATAAATTAAGGGTTTTCTGTTTGAGAGCCTTTTGTCTCTTGTTGCTTCTCACCCAGCTCAGTCAGTTTCTTGTTGAAATGAGCTTTTGGCTGAATTTGGGTGAGGAAAGGTAGGAGCAGAGTGCAGTGAATTTTAAGGGAGTGCCTCAATGCTGTGCATATAAACATAGAAACTTTAAATAATGTTTAAATTGTCAGAAGGTTAAATCATGCCTAACCCACTTGGTGTGAGAAATCGTTTTTTTATATTCTGAGAAAAAAACTAAACTTACGCAAGACAGACTATGAAACCAAAAAGCAAATGGTGTAGAACTTGGATGAATATAGTATTAGAAAATTTGATTTAATGTACAAGGGAAAAATTGTGGAATGATTCTACACACACAAAGAAATTGAATGTTTATTCTGAGTTTTTCAGTAAAAAGCTGCATGTGTGGCAACCTTTATAGAGGAGCATATTCTGTGAAAATTTTTAGTCTGTTTTGTATCATTTATTGTTTTTCCTAGACAATTGGCAGCTGCAGCATTTTAGTTCCAAGTCTTCCAGATGTTTTTTAATGGTAATGCTGTACAGTGAAAAACAGTGCTGATGTTGGCTTCTTTCAGATTGATTAGGGTTTTTACGTTTAGTATTGGATTGTTTAAACTTAACTTTTTGTGAAAGATTTACAATTTTATCAACTTTTTCACCTGTCTGTCGATGATTAGCCTGACTGGTTTGGGTGTTTATTAAAGTGCCCTTTTTTCCTTCCTTTTGATGTGACTATCATTCGCAGCTGTGTCCATATATAAAAAATTGGCCTGGTGTCTGTGTCCTGTCTCTCCCCCCCGTTGGAAACTGGCAAGACATACATACTTAAAACATACAGGCATGTGATGAAACTTAGCTTTGTTTCAGGCAGACATGCCTAGTAAGGGGCTGACATTTTTGCTGGGTTTTCTTTTTAGTTGCCTCTGAAATGAGGCGTCCTCATTCCTTGGCTTCCCATGTTAACAATATTGCACGGTACTTCAGTTTAAAACTCACACAAGAGTAAGAGAAGGTGTAAAGAGACTGTCTTTCCCTCAGCCCTTTTTATACTGCTTTTCTTCATCCTTCAGTAATCCAGCTGGGGAGATGAGTTCGTGAAACTGAAGTGAGGCAGCTGAATCCTGCTCCCATTGAGATCAAAAGTGACTTCCACAGTCATCTGTGGAGCCAGAGTTTGGCCTTGTAAAATGGAGAATCTTCATGCTGAAGAGAAAATTTCTTAGCGGAATAGGTATGGCCATAGTAACTGTAAAACTTAAAAATAACCTGTGCAAAAACTCTTTGTGGTAGAGCTGATGTTAAAAAGGCATGAAGATACCCTTTCCAGTGACATCCTTTGAATTGGTAGCATGAGTATATAAGAAATCCTAGAGACTTAAGGATATCCTGTTGTTACCATCCACTACTCAGGAAATTACTGCAAGAAAAGTGGGAGTGTGTACAGTGTTTACATGTGTGTGTTCAAATTTGTTAATCAAAATAACCAATGGTTCTTTTCAAACCTCTGTATGATTGTGTAGTCTATGTGTTAGGGAAAATATTGAAACTTTTTCTGGAAGTCAGGGAGCTGTTATGGATATGGCTTGTTCTCAGGCAGTGCCGTTAGCCAGGACAGGCAAATGGAAGAAAGTGTGGGCAACTTCAGTCTCCAAGTTGTGACTTGATTTGGTAGTTAAGCTGAGAGGAGCAAGTAAAATTTCGATGTAGGCAGGACAGAACATGCAAGGAGCCTGCCAAGCAGTGTTGTCTTCTGTCTTTATGAGTGTTTTTGTGCACTGCAGATGTGTGCTAGGGTCTGCTGCTGGTATGTGTAGTAGAGTGGCTCTTTGGTTTCTTCAGATGTCTCTTAATGTTCGTGGTGAGAGAAAGTGTATAAGAATAGTGGGGCTTCTTAATCTGGGCAGAAATTATATCTGAGACTGATTAGGCTCGTGTGTGCATGTGTGTGTATATATATATACTTCAGTGTTATTGATACCTGAGAATGTGGATTGAGGCTCCTGGGTGTTCCCCTTTTCCGTTACAAAGCTCTTGAATGCTCCCCTTACATAACAAGGGAGAGTCCTTGTGGATAATTAAGTTTTGGGCTCCTGAGCACTCCTGTCTAGACAGCTAGGTGACACAAGAACTGAGTCTGCGCAGAAGCAAAGGTCAATCAGCGAACACGGTGAGGAAGACTATAAGCCTTCGTCTGAAGACCCCCAAAGACCACCTGAGGACCACCACAGAGGATGACTGCGCATGTGGATCAGGCATTTACATATGTTAATAAGTTCCAGGAAAGCTCATGTTTATGTAGATGAATTCCCGGAAATCCTATGAATATGTATGTTTTCATGGTATATAGTTGCTGAAAGTCTGTCAAGCTTTCGGAGCACTTATGGAGGAACTATCCCCAGTGCTGCCCGGCGCCGCAATAAAGAATGCCTGCTTTCTAAAACTCCAAAATAAGTTTTAGGGAGTGAATTATTTTGCCGCTTTCCGGTAACATTATGTATGTAAAAAGGAAGAAAACAGCAGTGGTCCATTTTGCGCTTACTGATAATTAGTACATTTACTAGCAAAAGCATAGCTCGAGAGTTGAAAAAGATCTGATAATCTTCCCTTTTCCGGTTTGGTCTATATCCTAGAATTTATTTAATTGTAAAGCAAATCTAGTCTTTTTACATTTGGTAGGGAAAATATATTTGGAGCGTTTAGAGGAATTATGGGTTTTATGAGTCAGTACCGTATTTTTGTGTTAACTTTTGGATACTATTGCTGAGGTTGAGCAAAGTGAGAGGAATTTGGAGTGTGCAAAGTTTTGTCTGGAAGGCTAGAAGAGTAAAACAACAGAAATTAAGGATAGATCATCTACAATGGGGAAGAACATCTTTCCTGTGAAGAGCATTCTGCAATACGTACTACTTGGTACTGATGTTACAGATGTCATCTTCATGATGTAATGACAGTCAAGTACAAAAATCTGTAATCCTTGCTGGCAGCTATTCTTTACCTCTGCAGACTGGAGGTGTAAACAGGGCCCTAGCTGAAGGGGACGTAAAACCACCAGCAGGCTTCTTGCCCTGGCCAAAGCTCGGAGACAGCGGGAAGTATTCAAGACAGGGAACTACAGATTTAGGGAATCAATCCAGAGGAAACCTGAGTTCAGATGTGAGTTTATTGACAAGACTGCTGCATGCAAGCATGCTTTGTGGTCTGTATGGATCCTCCTTTGAGCTTCCAGAGGTGTTGAAAATGTAGTAGCAATATTTTAGTGTTGCTCTCCTAGACTGCATTCATTAAGTGGTAAAGCAGTCTGGAATTTTACTGAAACGGAAGCAGGGATGCAGGCTAAGTTGCTGTGTGATCAGCAGGTTATTGGCATGAGGATTTAAAGAGACCAAGTTCTTCTTGGCAGCTCCTGTTTTCACAGAGAAAACTTGAGTTATGAACTCCTTAGAACTATAATAGAGGCAAGGCATGTAAGTGCTCGGTAGTAGTTGAAATAAATCTACTACATGGACTTAGGAGTTGAACATGGGTTAAGAAAGGCAGGAGAGAAAGCCGGAGGAAACACAATCATTAGCAAATGGGATTTGAACAGAGCCTGTTAAGGACACAGTGGATGCACTCTGAAATCCCGACTGTACTTATACTTTCTGGTGTATGCAGTAACATAGAGTGAGCTGGTAAAAGCTGGACAGCTGTTTAGAAATGAGACCAAGATGTCCCCACTCATTCCTGAAACATGTCAACTTGCTGTCAGCAGTCTTCAGTACTGACTTGCTTGCTATTGTTCTACCTTCATTGCAGGACTGCCAGTCTTGCTATGTGGCTTTTGTGATGTAAATGGGCATCGTGGGCTGCGTCAAAAGAAGTATGACCTGTGATTCTGCCCCTCTACTCCACTCTGGTGAGACCCCACCTGGAGTACTGTGTCCAGCTCTGGGGCCCTCAGCACAGGAAGGACATGGAGCTGTTGGAGTGGGTCCAGCAGAGGGCCACAAAAATGATCAGAGGGCTGGAACACCTCTGCTATGAGGAAAGGCTGAAAGAGCTAGCCTTGTTTGACCTGGAGAAGAGAAGGCTGTGGGGAGACCTTATTGCAGCCTTTCAATACTTAAAGGGGGCTTATAAGAAAGATGGGGACAGCCTTGGTAGCAGGGCCTGTTGCAATAGGGCAAGGGGTAATGGTTTTAAACTAGAAGAGGGTAGATTCGGACTGGATATAAGGAAGAAATTTTTTACAATGAGGGTGGTGAAACCCTGGAACAGTTGCCCAGAGAAGTGGTAGATGCCCCACCCCTGAAAACATTCAAGGCCAGGCTGGACGGGGCTCTGAGAACCCTGATCTAGTTGAAGATGTCCCTGCTCATTGCAGAGGTGTTGGACTAGGTGACCTTTAAAGGTCCCATCCAACCGAAACTATTCTATGATTCTACGATTCTGTGATCTTTTTGCCTAGCTAAAAACTTAGGTTCATAAAATTTTTATGTGGTGATCTGAAACACTTCATTTGAAGTTTTGGGTGAAAAAGAGTTGATGCATTATCTTAGAGGATAAAAGAAGAGAGTTTTAAGTTTGTGTTATTCTCTCCTGATGGAATGAGAAAGTCAAGTAGACCACTACTCTTACAGATAACCTTTACACCAGTAAGTTTAAAAATCAAACTCTCAAGTGCTGTTCATGTTGGTTTTGGCAATAAGTTATCAGTCTCAGCATAGGCAGTGGGAATATAGAAGGCTCTCTCCTTTCTGCCCACCCCACCCCCCTGCCAAATCAAGAAACACCCCAAAAAACCAACAACAACTTAGGGGGAGGGCTAGAAATAGAGGCTTTTTTTGTTCCTTGTAACTGTTTTAAACAAAGGTAACTTTTTTTTTTATTCAGTCTGAACGGGTAAGGAAGGGCTATCACTTGCATATCTGTGTAAATTTATCTATTGAAGCATTGCCCTCCAACGTGAGAAGAGTTTATCACTTTCAGCTCTGAATTTACTTTCTTTAATTGTTTTCTGAGTAGACTATATGGCTATTCATGCAAATTGCAAAATGATGTCTGGAACTTTCTGACTGATTTCATCCAGCAGCTTTGCCTGTCATATAGTAATCACACCTTGTAGTACTGTAAATTTATTTTAGGTGTGACCTGCCCAGAAATGCACACATGCACAAATCCATAGCCAATAGCACTAAAGCTAATTCATAGATAAGCTCTGCCATGCACAACCATCATATGCCCTCATAAATATACAAGTTTGTCAGCTGTCAGAGAAATCAAATATGGGGCATTTCAGAAAAGTGCCTATTTCCACAAAATCATTCACAAGACTGTTCATATCATTTTCTTTGCAGTACCTAACAGAGCAGTCTGTGTTTTTGTTCATTGCGTTCTCTTTCCCCATTCACGTGTCTGCAGCCAGTTGCATGTGGGCTGCTTTGTGTTTGAGTTTACTCTGCCTTCACAACCCTTCTCACTCTCATAGCAAGGAAGACCCACATGCTTGTGCTGTGTGGTTAATAAAACACCAGAATGCCACTCCCCAGATTTATGTGGGATTGCTCACGCAGTGCATCCTCTTTTCTAAACCAACACATGAAGGGCTCCTTTGGCACACTTACAGCTTTACCAGGCAGCTCTCATCCAGCCTTTTGTATTCAGTATGTTTAGCATGGTGAATACAGCTACTCTGCTGGCAGATGATTACTGCTGGCTGTTGCTGGCTCTTGGGAGGAAAGAAGGGGAGGGGAGGAGTGGCATTCTCATTCCTGGTCTTCATGGTTCTGTATGTTTCTGACTGTGGTGTTCTGGAGAGAAGGTCTGAGTGAGGTTTGCTTGTAAGTTTAGGAACAAGAATATTTTTTTTTTTGACTCGTTTACCTGAGCACAGTATGGGACAGTTAAAGCATCGGTAGATATTTCAATTTTCAGCTAAGATTCCGTGGGATTCAGCCGTGATAATATTTAGCTCATGAATTTTAACTGTGGAAGTCAAAGCATTTCACAGAGGAGAGATATGTATGTCTATTAACAGATAGGCAGAGCCCGAGACACGGTGGCAAATTGTCCTGACAAGCTGGTAGGAGAACCAGGAAGAGAGTCCAGCTCCACTGGGCCCTGAGTCCCCCACCAGACCAGACAGGACAGAAGATCTCTAGCCCCTTCCCTGCTTCAGTTACGTGCTGCTGTAGGGTAATAAAACTCTTAGTCGTGCTTTGAAATTGTTCAAGGGAAGGAGTTGAACTCTTGTAAGAGCAAGCATTAAAATTTGCAGTCACAGGAGCTGCAAACCTTACTAGTTTCCTAGAGAGAATCATGTGCTTCCTTTGCGCATGAAACTGAGCGCAGACCCCTTCATGGACTATCCACAGGTAATCCCTTATATTGCTTTTCCCCTTTTTTCAGCTAGGCCCCTTTGGTCACACAATTACTGAGTCATATTTGAAAAGGCCCTATCCAGTTCTCCTAAGCACAGTAGGGCTCTTCTGCAGAACAATGTGTCTCTTTGCGTGCTTGCACATCCACACGAAGGAAGGAGTGTGGAACTAGCATAAGACCTATTTCTCTCCCGTCATCTCCTGACAGAAATTTCTCTCCTACTGTTATTGTCCCCTTTCTGTCTTTTGATTCTTTTTCTTCCAGAAGAAAGTTATTTAACTTTTTTCAACATTCTAGTAGACATTTAAGGTACAACATATTACTCTTGGCACACTAGCACGCTCAGTGGACTGCCATGTCAGCTGAGGTCAGCACTGTGATGTGCTTGTGCAGCGAGACTGGCATGTTCTACCTCGCTTACCAAAGGCTAAAAGCATGCACACAGTACTTATTTGTGCCTCAGCTGATTTATATGGTACCCCAGTCACATTTCTAGTCCCTCAGGTGACATTCATTTCTTCCTCTTTGTTCCTCCCACTCCCAACAGTGCTCTTCACGGTTGGACCTCAGTAAAATTTACTCTTTTTCTCAGGACATTGAAGACTACAGTGTTTCATTGTAGGTCAGATTCGGTGACTACAATATTTCCTTCTGAGCTGTCAGTCCCATAAGAAACTGGTGATCTGTCATTTAGTATGCCTGTGCTGCAGACTGACTGACACGTGAATTTACGGTGCAGTCTCTGCTTGGTCTGTCATACCCTTTTTCAGTCCCAGAGAGACAGGATGTACTGAGGTCACTTGCCCAACTGAGGTTCGTAGAGGTATGCTAATAGTCTGCTTCCTACATGCACACAAATCTGTAAACGGCTTCAGGGATTGGCTGCATTTCTGATCACCTTGGTTGTGATCAGTGATCAACTGGTGGTGACCAGTTTGGATCACTTTTCACACAGTGCAAGGAAAAGTAGCCAGGGAGATTTTTTCAAGTGCTCTTAGTTGTTCTGTGAACAGTGACTGCTTATCACCCTTGGCTGTACCAGATCTGGTGCTTTCCTTAGCACTGGTCTGATAATTCTGAACTGCTGCAGGAAGCTACTCCTCTAATGTAGATTTCTTTCCTGTTTTTATAGAAGCATGGCAAGTTGCTAATGACCAACAGCTACGGTGTCTTTTCAGAGTGCCCTCTTTTACAATAACCTGACTGAAGTTGTTGTTCTATAATAAATCTTAATTATGCGGAAGGTATTTGTGACCTGACTATTAAATGCTTAGGGGTTAATTGTAGACTTCCTAGCCAAGGAATCTCTTGATTTCAGTGGGTACTAAGAATGTATTAAAGCTGCAGGACTAAAGTAATAGTTGCTGACCATCAGGCAATTTGGTTTATATTTTGGAACCACTGAAAGGCAAGTTCTAAAGACACATTCTTCCCCTGCTATATATGCCCTTCCTAAACCCTAATTAGAAGCCTGCATCACATTTCTAGTCCTTAGAAGAGACACTTGTTAACTTCATATACTGTAAATAGTCTTTTCAGCAGTGTTATACACAATTCAAGCCCCTCACCTTGAAAAATTTAAAAGTACAACGACTAGTTTTATTACCCACCAGCAGTATGTGACTGAATTGGAGAAACAGCCTTGGTCCATATTTGTTAATGAGCCTTGTACACTGTGAGATGGAGAGGTAGACTTCTCATTTCATGCTGTCTGGGAACCTTTCTTGATGTCCGTGTACACGTAGAGGGGGTAGGCACAGTATCTTGGTGGCAGTCTTTGACTGAAAGAAATGAGAAAAGATGAATTCTTTTTAGTTCATAGGTGGTCAGTTGCTCACTGGCTGCTCAGATCATGGGGTTTTCTCAGCTGTAATGTTAATGTACAGCTTCACAGAAGTGGAATCAGTGATGGGATGCTTTCCGTGTAGTACGGAGAGATGGGAGCTTGACTCAAGCAATCTACATCACTAACAAGGTGCCTGTTGTAAGATTCTTCTGCAGTCATGCTCAAGAAGCCAGACGCAAGCAAGCTGCACCAAAATAACATTTATTTTCCCCATTCTCCCTTGTTTCTTGCAATTGCCAAAATTTTGTCTTAAATAATTGCAGCTAAGATATTTCTGGGAGTTGTGACATCTTCTTAAGATGAAGTACCTTTGCAGACACTGGTGTAGAAGTAAAGTTTGTGAAGTAAAACAAGGAAGATTAAAAATAGAATTACTTTCAGTTAATACATTGAACATCGAAAACCTTGCTTCTGTCATTCATTTCCTTTTTCATGTGACTTGTATGCCAGGATTATCCATCCTGTTCACGAGCAGTGCCAAAAATTAGTATTTTCTTTGGGTTATGCATTTGTATTTAGTTTAGAGTTCACTGTTTGGTTGCTTTTTTTCTGTGTTCCAACTCTGGTAGAAGTTTAGCTGATCAGAACCAATAGGTTTTTGTTTTATCGGGTTTTAGTTTTCAGCTTTTTGATGGCAGGCCTTCCAGTGTAGGGATATCATTTGAGATGCTCTAATTTTTCTTTAATTTTTTTTTTTTTTAATTTTTGTTATGAGTGCTTCTCTTTAGAAATTGTTACTTAGCTTACTGCTGGGCTGATCAATGCCTGAACAACAAACACGATTGACTTGAGCATTTCTGCAGCTCTGTTTCAGCAGGGATCTTCAGGAAGACGGTGAGTGACATAACTGGTTACAGCTGGCAGGCTGGCTGTGCAGCAGCCACGAGAAGCTCTCTGTTGTTAGAGGGAGCAGAGGCCTGCTGCGCAGTCCTGGCTGAGGAGGCTTTCAAAGGCAAGCTGAAAGCTGTACTGGGCAGGGAAGCGGGGTTGGGCTGATTGCGGTCATAATGCCCTTATAATGAGGAGCCTGTAAGGAATGTTACTCAGCAGCTGTGATGTCCCTCATGCGGTGCCAATTAAATAATGTGAATGTGAAATTTCAAGCAGCTAGTACTTGGACTTCAGCAGAGGGGATGGGAGGTTCTTATGAGGCAGGGATTAATTGCAACGTCTGAGAGAATGTGGGGTGGTTGAAGTATTCCCTTGTGTACATAGGTTGAATAATGTTGCCCTTGATAGAGACCTGGAGAACTTAATGTTTATTAAATAATTCTGCTGGAGAACTGAGTTCCAGTGACAGGCATTGTTAGGCCAGGTAACTGTGTGGCAATTCGGCTTCACTGCCCCTGGTATTATCGTACCACTCTTTGGGTGTTCCTTTGGAAATAGTATATACTTCATTCCCTAGTGTATTACCAGTCTCTTTGTTTAATTCCAAAATGTAAGATCAAAATAATGACTGTTATAAAGGCCAAGTTTTGGATTGCAGTGGCGTGTGTGGATATTTTTTTTTGTTTTGCTACGTTCCCTTTAGTACTTACTCGTGTCTGCAAACTCTAGTGATTATTAAATGACTGTGGTAGGGAAAACAGAACATTTCCAGTGGACGTAGAACTCAAGCACCATAATTTCAGAAAATAAATAGTGCCGATTTCTGCCTCTTCCACCCAACACCTCCCACCCATAAGTTTTGAACTAAACCTTTTAAATCATTACCATGTTCAGTTCTCAAAACAAATGTCTATAAGCGTTAAATTGTTAGGTTAATAAAGACAACTTGGAGTAATTCTCACTTGGCCTTAAACTGTTTACAAACAAATTGCAATTCCTAGTTAAACTCTTTCCTTTCTCCCTTTTGCTTTAGGGTTAAAATAATGGCATGCAAATAAGATCTGTCCACGTTCTGAACAAAAGCTCAGTGACTGTTTTACCTAATGCACGTTTCTGAATGTTACTTTGCTGATACGGCACAGCTTTTTCATACTTGAATATAATAGGAGCATTGCAAAAGGTGAAGATACGAGGTAGAAGTGCTCTTAACAATGTCATGAAATATTGCTCTCTAAGTTAGCATAGTTGATTTTTTTTTTTTCCCCCAAGTGTGTCCTTCTTGGTAAAGAAGGTGGAATCTTGATAGTTGTGGAAGTGTGTTGTGTATTTAAGGAACCACCTTCAGTGTCAAATGAACCTCCGGGTTCCCTTTTAGCACCAGTGCGTTTGTGGAGGAATAGTGTCTCGCTACTGCTCTGGTGGGACCCGTTGCCTTTCCCAAACCAGTCTGCTTTGCCCCTGAGTGCAGGGGTGGAGAGGGGGATTGCAGACTTTAAAAAAGCTTAATAGCAGACACATTAAAGACTTTTAAGCTTTAAAAAAGTTTAAAGCTTTTTTAATTTTCTTTTCTCCCTGTCTTTGTTCCTCAGTGCATCAGAATGAATGTATTTTTGGGGGAAAATAAGAACCCTTGTTTTTCAGGCCTTGTTCTCCCAAAGCCAGAATGATTTCGAAGGGAGGGAAGGAGCGGACTGGCTGAGTTTTAAGAGGCGGGGGGGGCGACGGGACAGAAATATCACATAAAGACATCAAAATGCACTCTAGAAATGGTTTCTAAACTGATACTTCCAAACTAATGCTTTCTCATGTTTAAGCAGTTCAACTACAAATATCACCTCTATATAAAACTACTAAAACAACAGTAGATGGTCTACAAGGTGTCCATAGTGTTGAGCTTGCTTCAGGCTTGTGTGCTTGGTGCTAGAATCTCTTTGTGCTTGGAGAGACAAACTGTGACGTCTAATAGGAGCAAGAAGAAGATCCATTGTGTTAGTAGCCCTCAGTACGTACATCTCTTGCATGTACTCCTTGCTTGGCCTAAAAATTGGTTGAGGTCATAGCAGCATCACTGGCATTCCCAATGGTGGCTACTTTTTTTTTCTCTGAACTGCACAGGTAAGATTTCAGATTATTCTGTAACCTACCTTTTAAGAGTACGTGTAAACTGAGCAATTTTTTTGCAGCAGTTCTAGTCTGACCAAAGAAAGAATTGTTCTTTGCTGGAGGAAGATATGGGTGCACGATCTTCTCTGTCTCTGAGTTGCAAGATGCGTCAGCACTAAGAGGTTTGTGGCATCGTAGTTAGGTCAGCTGCCTAACTTAGGTCAGTTTGTGTGCACATTGCCGTAGGCCATGTGCTGAACATGAGTGTGTTTTAAACCAGCCTTCTGAGTGTGGGAGGATATAGCAGTACCTGTAACTCACACCCATAGTCATGGAATTCTGCTCATACCTTTTTAAACTGCATTGTTCGTTATACCCTCTTTACTTCTGAAAGTACATTGTGGTGGATATTTCTCTTCTCCAGAATTTTTGCTGTTGGAAGCCTCCTCAGTTCTTCCAATTAACGTTTAAAAAGCAAAAAAAGACAAAGCAAACAAACTTTAAGAACATCACAGAAGAAAACTGACTGTTTCCAGATTCTTAATCTTCAAGACCATTGGGAATTTGAATGCAAGGTAAGCATACAGCAGACCTTCCAAGTCATTCCCCCTGTAAAGAATGTTGGCATTTTTTTCCTTAAAAGAAGGAATCATTCAAAAAGTATTTGAGCTCAAACCTGGTGAAAAATAAGGAAACGCCTGGTGTCCTGGGGAAAGATCTGTTTTGTGAAAGCCCTAAGGCATTACATGGTATTTCTTCTTTAGCCTTGTAATTTAGGCTTTCTTGATGTCTTTTGGGTTCTGGAGTTTTGAGAGAATGGTTATATCAGGTGCCAGGATAACTTCAAAGTCCAGACACTGAGGCATTCCTTGTCATTTTGCTGTTCTTTGTCTTCCCCCTTCACCCTGAGTGAAAACATGCTGCTTGGTGTCTGCTATTAAAGTTGGGGGGAAAATGAATGAGCTTCGGGTACACACTCTTCTTTTGATGTGACTTAGAAGGACAGGTGGTGTTCTAAACTTGCCTGCTTTCTGGCTCTGTCAGCTGACTCTTGTCACAAACCTTTTATGTGCTTTGACTATCATGGCTACAACTTGCTACACATCTGTGGTAAGGTTGTTTAAATGAAGCTTTACATGGAACCCTTTTCCTTTGTGTCTTGTGAATGGACACTGCTTCTCTTAAATGTGATGCCTCTAGTCCTTTAAGAGGTTCGCTAGAACATAATGGTGGCCTGAATGTCTGTGGCTTTCTAGTTTTCATCTTCCATTAGCCTTTTTCCTTGAAACTGAGTTCTGTGCAAGACAGTGATTTAACAAAGTAGTGACGTGTGGCAGGCTTGTAATCAGGCCAAAGAAAATTGAGCCAATGCCATGAATTAAGTTAGATATGTGTTGTACTTGTGGAATCTTGGTTGACGGGCCACATCCAAAGGGTGGTGGTAAATGGCTCTTATTCAAACTGGCAACCTGTCACAAGTGGGGTCCCCCAGGGATCGATATTGGGCCCAACGCTCTTCAATATCTTCATAAATGATTTGGACAACAGGATTAAGTGTAGCCTGATGAAGTTTGCAGATGACACCAAATTGAGTGGGGAAGCAAACACTCTGGAAGGGAGAGCCACCCTGCAGGAAGATCTGGATAGGCTGGAAGAGTGGGCTAACAAGAACCTTATGAAGTTTAAGAAGGACAAGTGTAAGGTCTTGCACCTGGGAAAACATAATCCAGGAGTGCAGCTCAGACTGTGATCCACCTGGCTGGAGAGCAGCTCTGTGGAAAGGGACCTGGGGGTCCTGGTGGACAAGAAGCTCAATATGAGTAAACAGTGCACTGCTGCGGCCAAGGCAGCCAATAGCGTGCTGGGTTGCATCAACAAGGACATCACCAGCAGAGATAAAGAAGTCATTATCCCTCTCTACTCGGCGCTTGTCAGGCCACACCTGGAATACTGTGTACAATTCTGGTCCCCGTCATACAAAAAAGATGTGGACAGGCTGGAGGGGGTCCAGAGAAGGGCCACCAAGATGATCAAGGGTCTGAGAAGCCTGCCGTATGAGGATAGGCTGAGAGAGCTGGGTTTGTTCAGCCTTGAGAAAAGGAGGCTTAGAGGTGATCTCATCACCATGTACCAGTACTTAAAGGGGAGCTACAAAGAAGACGGAGACTCCCTTTTTACAAGGAGTCACACGGTGAGGACAAGGGGTAACAGGTGCAAGTTACTACCAGGGAGATTCCGATGGGACACAAGAGGTAAATTTTTCACAATGCAAACAGTCAATCATTGGAATAATCTCCCCAGGGAAGTGGTTGACTCTGCTATGCTGAACACGTTTAAGACTCAGCTGGACATGGTGCTGGGCCATCTTGTCTAGATTGTGCTAGAAAGGTTGGACCAGATGATCCTTGAGGTCCTTTCCAACCTGGTATTCTATGATTCTATGAATCTGAACAAGAGATGTTAGTACCTTTCATAATTCTTCCCTTTAAAGTGAGAGATTTGGAGCAGGGTGTGTTAAGCAGTAGACTGACCAATTTTTCTTGTACCGCCAACAGTTAAAATAGTATTCTGTTTATGTGATGCTCCCTTTCTTGTTTAGTTATATGCTTAGAATACATTTTCAAATACTATTTGAAAAGTAGCAAACATTTCACAGCTATGAGGTCACAATCATGAAGTGAAGTTCGAACTTTTGAAGCTGTAGATACGACATACTTTTTTCAGAGGTAGATGTTTCTTATACTCATCTTGGAGAAAGTGCTAGGCAGTACTTTGTAGCAGACAGTACGTAAACTATATTAAGCAGACATGGCATCAAATGCATAACAAGCACACTTGCTGTACTGATTCTTTACTTGTATAAGCTACACTTGGAAGACTCCTAGCTGCTACTTCTCCTTCAGAAGCCATGTTTGGATCTGCAAAAAGCAAGCCAAGTCTAATTCTTAACAGAATAGCTTCCAAATACAGACTTTAAGGATCAGAAAACATCCTCACAGACATTCTGTCTTCCCCTTAGATCCTACTTTTTTCCTCTCAGAGTTCTTGTGGATGATCTTTCATGCTATTGCTAGGTCTCTCAGCTACATACCATACTTTAGAGGTAGATGAAGTTCATGGGGTGAGGGACAGGTTCTTCCAATGCATGCATAGACCTTGGCAGATGCCTAGGTGCTCTCCCTCATACAGAAGGGAAAGAACTGCTCAGTCCTCCTTTTGTGAGAGCCAGCAGGACAGGACTGGAAGCACAGGCATGCCACAAGCACATGATGAGGCAAGGGGAGAGTGGTGTTTGAACACATTGTATTTCTGCCATTTGATCCAGTTAACTTGAATTTTCTCTCTGTAAAATAAAAAAAATAGATATTCTAATAAAAACTATTGTGAAGTCTTTTCTTCTTGGGGAAAAGGCATAGGCAGATCAGTCTCAACATTTAGATTGTCACGTGACATTTTCTCACAGATTAAAACAACCACACAAAAACAGGAGAAATTACTTTGAGACATGGCAGTATGAATTATCTTGACTTATAAAATATGGGGGTTTTCATCAGAATTAATCCAAACCTTCAAAATTTACCTTTATAATCGCTACTAGTGGCAATGTTGGTTGGGAAAGTAGTGTCCTCGTTAAGCTTCTCTGATCCTTAGTTTTATACAATTTCATGGTTGCAACATGAAAAGTTTTATTAGAGATGCAAAACAGTGATGTACAGTGTAATCTGAAAGGAGGATTAATCTTGATAGCACAACAGGTCTTCGTTAGCATGGAGACGCAAAACATTTAAGTGGTAAACTCTTTTTTTACCTGTAGGTAACATGCATACACAGGGTTTGGAAGGTGGTTCTTTCCAGCTGTGTCTTTTGCTTGATTGACCAATCAGTTTCTTGTTAACCAAATCACATGTATAATAAATACAATTAATAGGTGGAGAATGTAAAATGAAAAGCTGCTGGGATGTCACTGCTTAAAAAATACCTCAAAGAGAGCTGATTGGCCAGTCTGCTGAGCTCTAAGACTTGGTAGACAGTAGTCTCTCTATTGATTCAAAAGCATCATGAGAAATAAGTTTCATCTCCCAGCAACAGCAAAATGGATAGGAAGTATAGAGTAGGGTAAGCATAAGTCAAATTGGTTAAACCCTGGTAAATTGAGATGAAATTAAAATCCGTAGAAGTCAAGATGAACAGACGTCATCAGACAGCAGATGCTTTGAAACAATAAATCCTGGCATTTCTATGTTAGATCACTCCAGGAATGTAAACAAGAGCAAAGGGTGCACTGAGTTGAAAATTCAGTAGTACTACTACTAAAAAGAAGAGGATTTACAGTTTCACTTGGAGGTAAGGGACATCACACAGCAGGTAGACATTCCCACCATTTTTCATAGGTGTGTATCTATATGAGAAGTCTGCCTGCTAATTTGTATTAACAGCAACAGAATAGAGGCTTTCTCTCCTTGCCAGAGGTGAGTATTTCTTGTAATTTTTTAAATTCACATTTTAAATATAACTTCTGTTCTCTTTCTGTTCCTTTGTGTGGGCAATGCAGAGAACACATCTTTGAGATAGGTGCCATGAAAATGCTATAGAAAGAAAAATTGGGGAAGCACATTGAGTAACTGGAGAGCAAAGTCTTTGTTAATAGGAGAAGGAAGTAATAAGAACAGGAGTAGAAACAAGGTTCATTGAGAAGTGGAGGCAATCTGAAATCAAGGAAAGAAACTACCACTGTAAAGTGTCATGACTTGGCAGGTGTTGGATTGGGAGGAGAGGTGGTGTGAGAGGCTCCTAAGTAGCTAACTCAAAGGCCAAATGGCTTGCCATATGAAATCCAGTGCATGGAAAGGGGGAGTCAGGGCATAAGTTTCTGTAGTGATTTGGCTGTATGTTGTCGTTTTCCTTCTTTGAGTCAGAGGTAGCAACAGAGACATGAGTTATCAGACCATAACTAGCTGAACATCTCTTGCACAGGTCTGGTTAGAGGCATGTTCTCATACTTTGTGCCATTCAAAATACAGTGCTAGCACTTTTTCCTGCTTAGTTTTTCTAAGTGACTGTGAACAAGCTTTTTCAAGTAGCAGTTTTGGAAGATAGCAGTTACACTGCAATAACAAAGACCTACAAGGCCGTAATAAAGGCCAGTAAGGGATTTAAAATAGCAATTTGACATGGTGAAAAGCCTTATTGGAAGATTTTCAGTCTTCATAAAGCAACAAAAATGTACCAAAACTGGTTTACAGAGAGAGGAGAAGAGAGAAGTATGTGTTTGTAGTGACCTTGGGACTGAACACTTGCTTTGGGGATTTGACAGGAATGGTTTGCAGATCACAGAAATAAAAAGCATGTGTAGTAAGTATACAGTTACATTTGATGGCTGGAATGAAAAACAGAATGTTAGCTCTTATTTTAAGGTTCTCTGCACTTTTTTTTTACTACAAAAATCATGATTGTCACTTGTTTGCCAAAGTTATTCTCCTCTTCAGTGATAAATGTGCTTTTGAGCATCTGAAAATATGTATGGAAGTCAGAGAACAGATGAACATATGCCATGT
The DNA here is from genome assembly GCA_020745775.1 of Theristicus caerulescens. Lineage (NCBI taxonomy): Eukaryota > Metazoa > Chordata > Aves > Pelecaniformes > Threskiornithidae > Theristicus > Theristicus caerulescens. The sequence continues at coordinate 38,582,172 of CM036583.1, read as the reverse complement.
TCTACCTCTCCATTGGTATCTTTACAGAGGTTTTTCTTTTTTGTTAGTTTGGTTTAAGCCAAAATAATTTATATGGCTGTGCTAGTAAGCTTTTCATAATTAACTGTATACCCCATAAAGGAAATAGGAGAGGCAGGAGAGTAAGACTGGATATGTAGTGAGGAAGGATATTTTTCATTGTATTTGTTTACCAGTTTATGTAGACTGCAATAGTACTAAAACGTGGAAGAAACCAGCACTGCAGAAGCATGTGCTTAGGCATTTCAGCACCCAGTGTGTAGCGTATGGGCTCAGCTGAACAGGGAATAGGGTTCTTCAGATTTTGTCCCTGTTGCTTATTCATGACATGACTGTAAATACGTTGCTTCATTTTCATATTCTTTCTGCCTTCTATGCACACATGTATCTTAAGTGCTGTGATGTAATTTCAGGAAAGGTGCTAAGAGACCAAACTCTCCCCTTCTACTTGTTCCCTCTCTTCCATTTGAAGTTTTGACTGGTCACAGCTGGAGATGGAGCTTTCCTATAGGCTGAGGTCTCAGTCTTGGTTGTGAACCGCTTTTCCTTTTCAGTTCACTAATGTTGGAGCGCTCAGGTTATGCCTCCAACTTCTCAGCCAAAGAGAGCTGGTGTTTAAGGATGTTGAGAGCCCCTCTGCTTGCTCACCATCCCAAGAACTGTTGGTAGCTCATGTTCACCTCATTGCTAGAAGCTGCTGTGGACAGTTAGTGGAAAATACCTAGTCATGAAAGGAGCGAGCAAGGATCTGTGTTCTGGTATGGACAGTGAGGAGAAAAGAAACAGCCTTAAACTTAAATTCGTGAGAGGGTTTGATTGTGTCACATGTTTCCCAGCAACCTCCACTCAATAGGCTAGGCTGTCTGTTATGTTCCCAGATTCAAGTTTTGCAGTGTCTTGTGACATAATCACATCAATGATGTGGAGAAAACTATTGGAGAATTTGCATTTTATTCAGAACTGAGGATCAGGTGAAAATGTTTAAACACCTTTTGCTAGATGCTATAGATTGAGCAATGTTTGTATTAGAATACGAAAGCAGTTTCTGTTTGTCTTCTGTCAAAGACAGATGTGGATTATAGAAGGCCTGATGTTCCTGGTTTACCTTTTGATCTTGAACTGAACTTTGATCTGGGTGCTGATACCTTTTGCCAGAAAATCTCTATCATTAGAAGGTTTTGTCTGTTGCACATGAGAGTAAGGTAGATACAATTGTAAATGCGTATAAAAATAGCCAGTTCTAAAAAAGATGAGTTTTACCTTGTTCTTCAATTAACTTCTGGACTATGCTTAATAAAGTAATATGGAATACCTTGCAGGATGCTGTGAACTAGAATGTATTGTGAAGTCACTTAAAAAATCTTGTCAATAAGGAGATTTTGGAAATGAAGCATCATGCCAGAAAGATGTAGAAACAATTGAGACAGTTTAGAATGAATTCAAGTTGCAAAACCAAGGGGGAGACCAATTAAATCATCCTCACCAATTACTATAGTGCTCTGAGTGCATACACTCATACAGTATTTTGCTGTGACTGTCTGCCAGATACTTGACCGTATCCGTGAGGGTGTCTGGTTCTCCTGGAGGTTGACCCACTGATTGCAGTGGGTGTGGGAAGGATGATGGGAGGGAGAGAGAGTGTGTGTGCGTGCTGTCTTGTCCATAGCATAAACAACGACCAGCAGATCTGTGTTAGACTCTTGTAGTGCTGTCATTTAATTCTGTATTACAGTAACTGTGAGAAATTACTAATGCAGTGCTAAAAGTGCACAATTATATTTACCAGCTTCTTGTAGTTGTAACTGAGAGCCAAGAGAAGCATTAACTCAACCACGTACATCTTTTCTAATATAAAATAGATTATACAACAAATAGTAAAATATTAACTAGAAAAAAAATAGAAAATGTCACACAGATACAAGACTGACAGATTAACATCCCTTCCTCCTGCCTGCACAGACACTCTGTGAATTGTATAAATGAGCAAATGGAAAGTGCTATTAACATATATGTTTCTGATCTTTTTTTTTATGTTAGAGAAACAAAGAAACTTGTTTGAACTGAGCTAGTTATAGAGCTTGCAGGGGATAACCTCCTGGGTTTGTTGTTCTACTTAGTTGTGGGGTTCTCCTGTATCTCCAAAAGATGAAATTTTCTTTATTTGGAGACCTTGTGGATAGAAACTGTAGTGCCAGTCAAGACAGTTTGGACCAAATGGTAAAGGAGCAGTGCCTCACTGAGCACCAGTGTTTTCTACAAAGGTATGATGTGAGCTAAATTCTGTGTGAAGGTGAATGAGACCCTGGGAGTCTGCCTTCTGCAGTCTTCCCTAGAAATGAAAAATGGGTTGCTTTGGATGTGTATAAGGATGGTTGTCATTAGCACCTCTATGTAGGAGACAAGGATTACATTGTATGGCAAGTATGGTCTTTAGACGGTAGAAGAAAAATTGGAAAGCCATAGCTGAATGCTTTTGGGTAGGCAAAACCAAACCTTGTATTGTTGAGATACCCCCAAGCTGTCAGTGAATTCTTCTCTTCTCCTTGCTTTTAGATATAAAAGTTAGAATAGCAAATCATGAAATAACCTCAAACTTTGTATCCACTTGCTATTCCAGCATAAGTATGCTATTCACATGCCAGGCCTTTAAGATGTATGTCAGAGAGAACCTATGCTTCCGCAGCATGAAGGTGCAGTCACCTTCCTTCTCTGTGCAGACAGTAGCACATGCAAGTATGATTGCAAAAAAACCTGAGAAAATATTGCAAAAAAACATTTGAACATCGTTTTTATATTGAAGCTTGAGGTGAGATAGTGAAAGTTTGGGGTATTTATGAAAGTGACTGAGGAAGGGAAGGGTCAGGGATGCTTTAACAGAATCGTGTTTATACAAGTCAGCCAGCAGTGAAATAGCAGCAATAATATTTATGGCACATAAAGACTAGCCAACTTCCAACAGTATAACTAAAGAATCAGAATTACATAGCCAGAGCTGTAGGATGCAAAGTGGGGAGGAAACTACTTCCTTTTTTTTTTTTTTTAACCAACTTTTTACTGCAGGCTGGAACTGAGAGGAAGAAAACTTCATATACCTTGGCCTTACTGTGTTTTGCTGCAGCTTGTTCAATCCTTCTAGCAATGCTGATATCTTAACTGAAAAATATATAATTTCTGAAAGTATGTTATAATCACCTAAAAGATGAATGCAGCAGTAATCCCAGCTGTTAAATAAGACAATAAAGTGTGTGGTCCTTTCCTAAAGGAGATGCTTTTCAGTTTTTGAGTGTGCTTTACTTTTCGGATCGTTGCTCAGTTGTGCTTTTCTCAGCACCCTGTAATACCGGCTATTAAAAGCAATTACACTGACCCACTTATTATCTTTCATGTTGTGTGCAATATGTGGATATTGATGGCAAAATGTAAAACTTCTTACTTGCCTGATCTGCCCCTGTGACAGATGGCTGCTTTGTTGGTACACATTAACCCCCTCAAAGTATAAAACACTGAAAATAATACTTCTGCAAATTGCACAGAACAACTGCTTTGAATAAAAAGAGGCTTCTTGAATATGAGTGACTACTCTCTTCATAAGTTAAAAGACTGCTTCCCAATACATTTTTCCTTCCACATCTCTTTACCATCTGTTAGTAAGAAACAATGTAGAGTAAAGTTGAGTTGGGATGACCTTAGCCTGTGCAAATGCAATTCACCCCAGCAAAGAGAACTATGCAAAATCCTACTTCTCCCTTGAAAACCTTGAGCTCCCATCAATGGTAGCCAAGCAGTACTGTAGCTTCTTGAATTTTAGTGGAGTTGAAATAATTGCAGCAAGCTTTTGCTTCTGCACTGAGCTGAATTCCAGTTTTTTAATGAAGAGTATCATAGGAAAGGGCATAACTGAGACATCTATTGCCATTGCTTAGGAATCTGGCTTCCCTTTTAAGATTCCTATCAAAAGCTTGAAAGTTTCTTTACTTTTAGGTAAACATACCTTAACATATAAGAATATTTGAACAAGTAGCTTTTTAGGAAAACTTGCAAATAAGCTTTACTTAGAAACAGAATTGTCACTATTTGATACATTGCTCCAACAAATCAGGTAGGAAATCTCTTAGTAATCTCTAGGGCTGTCACATTTTTGAGAAAGCTAAGTGCTCCCTACCATTTAACCCTGTGTAATGTGTGTATAAACATACCTAACTGTAATATCTCTATTGAGTGTGACCTCTTTCACTTGCTGCTAATTGTCTGGAGATAATTGCAGGTCTTGTGCTGTGATTTAAGCACATGTTGGATTTGCCGTGATCTGCCTCTTAATGCTTCATTGTCTTTCATTTGTTGTTTTAGTAATGAGACAAATTGTGTGCTGTTCAGAGAACTCATACTCTAAACATTTTCTGATTATTTTTAAAGTGCTCCCCCTTAACTTAGATTTAAAAAAACAACCCTTATCTTACTGGACAAATAGGCTTGTTATCTTTTAGTTGAGAAAATTCTCATATAAATCTGCTATGTCCAAAATGATTACAGTTTGTCACTGATGCTTAACAATGCTAAGACTGACAAAATGTACGGCTGTGGTTGTGTGATATATCCCCAAGTGTTAGTTCATAATTTTAAGCTTGCTTTGAAAGGAGTGGTACAAAATGTCAGGTAATTGCTGCCTAGAAGGCATGTTGTATTCAAAGCAGCTTAGGGGCAGATGTGTGTGAAAGATCTCAGTTTGGTTTTGTTGATTCACTTTGTGCCTTTTGGGAATGTTGAATGTGAGGCCATGTTCAGGTTCAACTTTGTAAGGTCTAGCAAAACGGAAGCTTTTTGTGGACAGAGCCGTGTCTTAATGGTAGTCAGTAGCCCTTGCATCTGTTCTTGACTTTGCCACTGATTTGGTGGATGACTTAGAACAAGGTGTTTCACCCCCCCGAATCCTCTTTAAGTTGGTGCCAATAATACTAGCTTCCTTGGTCAAACACTTTGTGGTAAACTAAGTTATTACTATATTTGTCTTGACAAGTGGTTTAAAATTGGGTCCCATTTCCTGTTCAGCTGAATACAAATGTGATGAGATTCCACATTAATGTCCTCTTTATGGTGAAACACTGCTCCTGTATGCTTTTCTTTTAAATTGGTGCTCCTGTATGCTTTTCTTTTAAATTGGAGGACCTTTTATCTTTTTAAAGCAGTGTCCCTCTCCAGTGATCTGAAAGCCACTTTTGATTTTGTTTTGGTACTAACAAAACTAACCACTTTTGATTTTGTTCTTGTGGGTACTAACATGTGCCAAGCATGCAATAAGCAAAATTGGATTTTACAAAATAGTCACTGGACTAATTATCAAACAGTAATTAATTAAATTAAAATTTAATAATTCATCTAAAAGAAAATAGCAAGGCTGGACTATGCTTGCCTAAGGGCACTAAAAGATGCTAATGACTTGTTCATTTGTACTAATGGGATGAATATTAAGTGAAATCTAATGTTTCTTTGCAGCTTTTGGGTTTTCTTCAGTTTTAGTTCACTTGTAAGGGTGGAATTTCATGTGACTGCAAACCTTTTTTTGTGTGGTGGTGTTTTTTTTTTTTTTAATTTGACCACAGGTTCAACAACAATATGCAGTTTTACAGAGTTGTTTCTCATTATGAAGTTGATTCTCCACCATCTTTCCATACTTTTCTCCCCAATATTAAGATGCTCAGTACATGCACCAGCTCTAGGTTGTATCATAGAGCTGTTTTTCATAAGTGGTGTTATGTAAACATTTAAAGGGAGAGTTGTGCTGTTTAACTCGGGCATTAATTTTGGTGGCTTGACTCTAGTATGGAGTAGGCAGCAAGGATTACGCTTCTTCAGAAAACAGATCAGAAAAACAAAATTACTTGCCTGTCCTCATTTTGTTTCAGAGATGCCTACAATAGATATCTGCAGCTACAGTATTCCAGAGTAAGTGAGGATCCTCAGTGCAAAGAATTTATTTTGAATAAGCCACAGATACAAGTTCTGTATATATTGAGAAACTTACGGGGGGGGAGGGGAGAGAGAGAGAGAGAGAGGCTAGGCTGTACTTTGGATCCTGTAAAATAGGACAGTGAAGACTCTGAACTCAATCAGATATCTGCAGATAAGGAGAAACGATGATGATGTGTGTACTACGTGGAAGAAGAGTAGTACAGAGAGCAGGAAATACTGTCATGGAAAGTCCTCAAGCTGCACAGAGAGCTGCTTATAGTTTGCTCATGAGCCAAAACCACAAAAATAAGTATTTGAGGTACTGTTATTCTTAAGTGTCTAGGGTACTGTAGACTTAAGATAGGGAAAACAAAACACATGGAATTCAGTAGAGCAGCATATTTTCACCAGGGGAGGAAATAGTTTCATAAAGTTTCCCAAAAGAAGTTTGTTAATCTCTGCTAAATAATAGCTTCCTATTTCAAGCTTCTATTAGCTTGAGTTGCAAAGAAGCTTTCTTTCTGCTGTTAGTCATGTTACTGATGAGAGGATGAACGACTGACCTTTTAAAAAGATCAGAATGACTGTAGTCTAGGACAATACACTGAATAAGGTGCTTAACTTCTTTTATGTAATATGTCTTAATATCACTTTTGTTTCTGCAGCTACTCATACAACGTAGTGGTACAAGACATTAGCCAGTGACTGAAATTTTCACTGGAAGGGTATTTGAGTAACCAAAACAATCAGTGCCCCCATGCCTTTCTACAGAGGCATTTCTCTAGCTGTGGCCTAACTTCAAGGTCCAAAGGGTTAAATGTATTCCTAACACTTAATTTACTGCAACAACTGATTCAACCAGGGAAAAATGTGTAGGTGCCAAGGAAACTCTCACAAGTTGAATAAGCTACTAACCTCTGGGAATTTCATCCTGATACACGTGGTACGTATTAGGGGCTCTTGTGGGAAAATTGTATTTTATAGAATATGAAGGAAAAACCAGCATAATTCATAAGATGATCAGAATGCAAATGCTTTGTTAAAGGAATTTTTACTGTAAGCAAAGAGCAGACAAGCAGGGGATCAAATTCACTGGGAACAGATGAATTAAAATTTAGGTTATACAATAAACAATGCATAAGTGGATCTTAACCAGCATGGCTGACTAGAAGAAACATGTAAGCCTTACTGCTTTCCTTAAGGACCAAGGCTTTTTTCTCATGTTTACATATCCCCATGAAAGCCAGACAGTTTCAGCCAAACTTGACAAAAGAGATGGGAGTCTCAAGGATGTTAACTTTTTCTATATTTTATGAAAAATGGTAGCTTGTGGAGGGGAGGACAGACCCAAATTAGTGCCACCAGTGAAGGACAGGCAACACAGAGGTTGATACTGTCCTCTTCCACTAGCCCTTTTCCTGCCCCATCAGCCTGGATATACACACCAGCACTTGCTAACTCCTGCTCAGAAATGTGGGAGGCTGACTGGTTATCTTGCCAGGCAAGAAGCTGGAAGACATCCCTGGAGAGGAGCCTTGGGAACAGCTGAAGATGCCCAAGGCACGTAGGCCACACCCCCGTACAAAATCTGGACAAAGTAACTCTGCTGCTTTGAGAACTACTTGTTGCAGTTACTCAAAGCAGAGACCTTTTCTCCTTCACATAGGGCATTTAAGCTTTAATGGCTTTGATTCTTTTTCTCTTTTGTCCTCCTGTTGTGTAGCCACAGTCTGACAATGTGATAGAAGAAACAGTATTACAGATCTGTTATCTTATGTGAAAATTTTGAGGCTAAGACACTGTAGCTTTTTTCTATAACTTCCAAAAAATCATGCTGCTTTCTTGTAATGTTCGTTTTCTCAGCATGGGCCTCAGCAGATCTAGGGAAGGATGAACAGACTATGGTTTCTCTGTAGTCCTTTTCCAAACCCCCTCAGAGGCAGAAGAGTAAATTTTGAATCCTTTTCTTCTGAATTTCTGCTCTCGGGGTGGTGAGAAGGAAGGGGGAACAAAAGTGCGAGCACAGTTGGTGTATCTATCTTTGCTTTCTCATGAAGTCAGTTAACTGCTGCTGGGAGTAAGAGGATAAATGAACCCCTTCTATAGAGAATGCCAGCTTGAACATGTGTCACATGTTCAAATATGTCAATATTAGTAACATCCAGAGGGATGCGAACAAAGCAAGAGCTTCTGTAGGGGTAAGAACAATCACAATCAAAGAGAGAGGATGAGTGTTGGGAGGTAGAAATAATTGTTGGTAACTCCATATCCACGTTGCTCACAAGTGAAAAACTATCTAGAAGAATTACAGCCAAAAAACTCTGGATTCATTTAATTTGGTAACAGGTTCCCAGTCATAACCCTTAATCTGAATTATTTCCCAGTAATTTGATGGGTGCCAAACTATAACTGGCTCCACCATTTTTCTTTTATAGTATGCTCATTTAAAAGTGTGGTGAAAAAGATCCTTCTTTGTGCATCCTGGAAGCAGACAACATGAAATGAATGATCTGTCTTAGTTCAAAGCATTAAGGTAAAAAATACAGAGTTTGTTTAGAAATCTGTAATTACTAACTCCTGTCTCCTTCAGTTATTAAATGAAATTGTTTCCAGGGGAGGAAGTGGGATATGAGCAAAGCTTTTATACTATATTCTCAAAGAACAGTGTTTTTAGTCACTACCTCTGTTCTAGGAAAGACAACCAGAATCGAGTTCATTCTGTGCCCCCTGAACTCCCAGCTACAAAGTGAGGGACCAAGAATGTTAAGCACAATGTATGTATAAAACAATTGTTTCAAAGATTTTGGGGGACCTTGGAAGACGATAGGAGAGACAAACCAAAGGTTGTTTAGCCTCAGATTGGGGATCTTAATGCAGGTTTACTGTCCTGGATGAGTTGGATGGATTGACTTGGAGTCCAGATATCACATTTCCCACACAATTGTGTATGCTTTCAAAGGATAAAACATATTGGCAGCTGTGAAGTGTTCAGTGTGGAATGGTGAAGGTTATCTGAACACCTAGAAGGGTCGTAGCTGTATTGTTTTTGGGGCTGTTTCTGCAAAAAGCAGCAGTGGCGTAGGCAGGAATATGGATTCTTGTACATCCCCCTGTACTTCTCTGGGAGGAGAGTTGGTTGAGAGATGAGAAAAGACAAGAGCAGAAAGCGTTCGGTACAGGTCAATATATGCGTGTAAGGTTGTTTTTTCTGTAGCTCCATGGAGATTATTGATTTAATTAACTGTGTTGAAAGCCATACCCTAAAGTCCCTGCCAAATGCTTAGGTCACTGGCAGACAAAGTTTGGGGGTTTCCCGGAAAACTCTGTACTGTAAAAGCAGTCAGTAAGGATATAAAGGTGAAAACTGCATATTTCAATAGTTACGGTATTTGCATTAACGTAACAAAGGAGATCTATCACTTTAACTTAGCAAGCATATGTATTTTCTACAAGTAAGGAATAGGCTTGAACATAAACACTTTTGCAAGCTGTTTTTTGTAGGTTCACAGGCAAAATGAAGATGTTAAATACAGAAATATATTGGGCTTGGGGTATTGCTCAATAGAAATATCAAGGGGTTTTATGTTGAATAGCATCTTACTTAAAACACCCTCTTTAACCATGTTGCCAGTTGCAGGTTGCTAATGAAATAGCAAATGTTGCTATATAGAGAGGCATTATTAGCAGAAGAAATAACTTTAAAGGGATGTGAAGTTTAAGGGGGGGGAGTGAAAATAACAAAATAAGGCTTACCGTGGATTAATATGAGCTAATACCTAGACTCACAGTGGCAAGATTTAATTGTAGGGAAATGCCTAGAAAATAGATCCGTTATGGAGTGAGGCAGGCTGAGAAGCTCTTAGTGAACAGCAAATATATTGGTTTGTGTTGGATATATGTAGAAACAGAAACAGCTTCTGCAGTATCTTTAGGAAAAGGCACTGCAGAATACAGTGAGAAGAAAAGCCACTCCAGCCTTCCTGCAAGGGGAGGTGGACAGTTCCTTCTCCTTCAGGGCTCTACAGTGTCAGATCATAGGAGGAAACTTGTGGAAGAGCAAGGAATTGCCTCGTGGAGAGGGACCACAGCTTTAAAAGTTTGGTCTGAGGTTGTTATTAAAATGAAACAGTTTCCCTTGCGGAATATGGTGCTTTTAGAAGGACGCATCTAGTGAGACTGGTTTCATTACTCTGAATATGTTCAGGTAATCTCTAATGTAGAGTTTTCTGTTCTTGTTACTTATTCTTTCCTTTGTAGCCAGAGATCTATTGCTCAAGAAGGTTAAGGTTATTAGTCTTTTCCAAAAGCAAACATACAGCTTTATGGTATATGTTTGTTTCCAGCATGAAAATTGAGGCTAGGTAACAAGAATCTGTTTGATAGCCCCATACAAGCTACTATGAAGAAATTTAACTATATCCCAGTCAAAACCAGTACTGCCCAAAACTCTTTCCCAGCCAAAACCAGCCTCTGTTGTATAGAGGCTGTGGAGGAGAATGCTTCTGCTGCCACTGCCTGTTCAAGTCTGTATGTCCATTCTGGGATGTCCTAAGTCTGAAGCGCAGTGTGTTTAGTGCCACAGACAACTAGCTTTGCAGGACTACTGCTGTGAAGCATCTTACAAAGATGGGACCAAAATTAGAAAGATGCTCAAGCTGATAAAATACTGCTTTCTGAAAGTGGTGTAATTCTAGTGGCATTAAATTATCTTTGTCATATCCTTGCACTTTTATTTGTTTCCTATGCCTACTGTATGTATTTGTGGGGGCTTTACTATGTCTCTGAAAGTAATTACAGGTTTGAAATACTCAAGTGCTCTGTGTTTATGCTCAGATTTGGTAAATAGAATTTAAATGGATTAGGTGGTTTAAAGGACTGACAGTTGCACGGCAATATTTACCAGCACTTGCTGCTCAGTGTCCTCTTAAGGTAACCGCTGTGTTCTGAAGTCACAGTAACTGGTACTTATTATTGGGAAGTCTTGTGGGAATCTTTTGGTAAGAGAGAGTTTAGGCTAAAACTCTATATTAGAACAGATTCTCATCTGTTGCTGTAAGGCTTCAGCTGGGGCACTGTGAAAGGGCATGCATATTTGGGGCTGTCTTAAATGCCTAGTTTTTGCATGCATGTTGAAGCTGCGTCAATGACATTTGTGAGCGCATGATCGGGCATCCTAATTACGTTATCTGAATAAAGTGTGTCACAGATTTATTTTAACTCTTCTCAGTGGTGTTGCAGTTCTTTCTTTTTAACACTCCTTTGAGGTTTCTCAGCTTTTCCAGATCTTCTGTTCTGTTTTTTAAGGGATGGGGAGAAGATAAAACCTCAGGACTGTTACAGCAATTCACTTACCCAGAGTAATTATGTTACACTGCAGAAGAGCAGATACATAATTAACTGAAATAGCCAGTCATGTAGTTTACCGGATTCATATTGAGATTGCCTTGACCTCTTATGTTCATAAGTAGGTTATAATACTAAGTGATAGGTACTTAAAATGGAATTACAGTTTAAATGGTGTCCTTTTAAAATTCATATTGTATGTTTCTCTCTACATTGATTTCCTTTTGTTATTACCTTGTTAAGTGTAGGAAGTTAAGTCACCTGTTTTTCTTCATTATGCTCAGTTGGAACTTAACCTAATTTTCTTTTATTAAGATGTTTTCTTCCCAGTAGGCTACCTGCCTTGCATCCAGTCATTAATAAATATTGTGAACAGCACTCCTATACTGAAAAATATCTCAGTAAGAATCGTGAAAGTTGAAACAGTCTGCCTTTTTAATAAATAAATAAGATGAAGGATGCTGTCTGGCTTGAGTGTTCTGTATGCATTCAGTTTCATGGATTTTTTTTTTTTTCCTGCAGTACATTATGTCTATCTATGTGCTACTTCTCTAGCCCACCCTGATATTTTTCTTGGTTCTGAAATCTTCAAGTAAGTTGACTGTGCCATCATGAGGTTGTGTTAAAGTTTTAGACTTGTTTTTAGACTGATACTGCCATGTATGTTCTGTATTGTGGGGCAGTTCTCTTCCTCTGTGTACCTCATTTCTCCGCCTGTAAAGTGGACATCTCTACTATCCTTCACTCTTGTCTCTGGTGTCTTAAATATTTAAGCTTGCTCTATTTGTGGGAAAGCTTAAGTGTATCTGGTGCTCGTGATTGTTCATGAAAGAAAAATTGAATTAGATAGGGCACTCTTTGCTCAGAGTGTTACTTTCAGTGTGTCTGTCTTCACTTTTGCTCTTAACTAAAGCAAAATGTTTCCTACAAGGAAGAGATGCTGTTAATTTCTCCTTTCCCAAAAGTCTACCCTGGAGCTGAAGGTGGTTTGATCTTTTGTGCTGTTGTAAGAGGAATGTAAACAGTTTGGAAGATTCAAGAATGTTCAGTTTCTACTCTTATGTGGACCATAATACAGCATAATTACTTTTTATCATGCTGTCTTTTGTGTACATAAATAAATATTCTTCATAAAGTAACTTCAGGACATTTTGGAAAGTAGTAGTGAGTTCTAACAATAGGGGGTTTGCTATGTACGTTTTCAATATCTGTCCTTTCATTGCTTCTCTTAGTTCTCCTTTTAATTACGTTAACTAGGTTTTGCTTGGAGGACTTTTACAAGTGAATCATTATTAAGTAGCAGAGATCTGAGTGTCTCACACCTCAAAACCTGCAGAAAGCCCATTTACCTGTTCCTACAGGTGACAACTGCATGACTGATTTGTTCTGTCTCCTTCAGCATTTCCTGTAATCTCAGTCTGTCTAAATAGCACTGCATATTGACATGCGGTATCCTGGCAAACAGCCACGGAAGTATTTTTGGTTTTTGAAGTACGTGACTGAAGTTCTGCTACTGACATCAATCTCTTCCTGAAGATGGAGGTGGAAGTTGGGTGCTGGAACAAAAACCTTCTCACCGTGCTCTACCTCATGGTTCTCTGAACCTTTCAGCTGCGGGGCTTGTACTGGTGCGTGTTACTGGCTTTGCTTCAGGTTTTTGTACTTCTAAATACTGAAAGTCTTCACGGCTTCAGTTTTATTGTTGTTAGGGTTTTCCTTGTAGTATATTGAATTATGTATATGGGGAGGGTTCTTCAGTGCTCATTCAGCATGAGGCCATGGATGGTCAAGTTTCTGATACTATGACCTTGTTACTGAAGAAAAAGGGATTTTTTTTTTGTTGTGTTCATTTCTCTCAGGTGACAGAGTAATTAGAAGTAGCCCTTAATATGGCTGGCGGCAGGGGAGCGATGGGGAGCGCATGAGTGCTTCTGGGTGGTGTGGAGCAAGGAGATGCACTTGGGTGCAGGCCCAGGCCAGACAGAGGCCGTGTATTTCTAATGTGGCAGGAGAGGATGTGGGGTGGCAGAGTTTCAACCCTTGCTTGCTATGAGCTGTGCCTTCGATGAGAAGTACTAGGGCATATGCAGGTTTACAGCTTTTGTGGTTTAACCCCAGCTGGCAGCTAAGCACCACACAGCTACTCGCTCACTTCCCCCACCCCTGGTGGGATGAGGGAGAGAATTGGAAGAGTAAAAGTGAGTGTCCTGGTTTCGGCTGGGATGGAGTTGGTTTTCTTCCTGGTAGCCGGTATGGGGCTGTGTTTTGGGTTTAGGTTGAGAACAATGTCGATGATACACTGATGTTTTGGTTCTTGTTAAGTAGTGCTAAGTACTTGCTAAGTGGTGCTCACACTGGTCAAGGACTTTTCAGCTTCCCATGCTCTGCCAGGGGCACGGGAGGCTGGGAGGGGGCACAGCCGGGGCAGCTGACTCAGACTGGGTGGGGGCTATTCCATACCATGTGACGTCATGCTCAGTATATAAGCAGGGGAGTTGGCCGGGGAGGGGTTCGATCACTGCTTGGGGGACGTGCTGGGCATCGGTCGGCGGGTGGTGAGCAATTGTACAGTGTACCGCTTGCTTTGTATTACTACTGTTCTATTTTTTTTTTATTTTACTTTAGTTATTAAACTGTTTTTATCTCAACCCACGAGTTTTCCCCTTTTGCCCTTCCGATCCTCTTCCCTATCCCGCCGGTGGGGGGGGTGAGCGAGCGGCTGCGTGGTGCTTAGCTGCTGGCTGGGGTTAAACCACGACAGTGAGAAAACTTGTGGGTTGAGATAAGAACAGTTTAATAATTGAAATAAAGTAAAATAGTAGTAGTAGTAGTTGTAGTAATAATAATAATAATAATAATAATATACAAAGCAAGTGATGCACAATGCAGTTGCTCACCACCTGCTGACAGATGCCCAGCCTGTCCCCAGGCAGTGGTCCCCCCCACCCCAGCCAGCTCCCCCCAGCTTATACACTGAGCATGACATCATACGGTATGGAATAGCCCTTTGGCCAGTTTGGATCAGCTGTCCTGGCTGTGTTCCCTCCCAGCTTCTTGTGCACCTGGCAGAGCATGGGAAGCTGAAAAGTCCTTGACTGGTGTAAGCCCTGCTTAGCAACAACAACAACATCAGTGTGTTATCAACATTATTCTCATACTAAATCCAAACCACAGCTGGGATAGAGTTAATTTTCTTCCTAATAGCTGGTATAGTGATGTGTTTTGGATTTAGTATTTATTTTATCCCAGCCGAAACTAGGACAACAGCAGATACAGAGTGCTCCGTGAAGGGGATGGGTAAGGCGGAGCAGCATCTGCATGGGGGGAACCCCCTTCCAGTGCCTGCACCCACAAACCCAGAGCCCACTGCTTGTGATGCTCTTTGACCAACTTTTTCTGACTTTTCTGCCATTGTCCATTCCATCTTCCTCTTCTGTTTGCCCTGAATAAGAAAGTGTGCTTTTTAGTCACAAGTTGTAGCTTCTTTACCATTCATATAAAGAGGTAGAGGTCTTAAATTGATAACTGCACTTAGGAGTTGCCATCCTTGGGTCTAGGTGCTCACAGATGGCTGCCATCCCTTATAAGTCTCCAAAAGTGCTCAAAGGCTCCTGTGTAACCTACCTGCAGTGGAGCTGTGGTAAAAGGCAGCTGAAAACCATGTTAAAAGAAGAACAAAAAAGGGGGAGATGGGAGGCATTTTAGGAGGCAATTTTCCTGATATGTTGTCTAGCTTGGGAGTTATAGCTTGGGTTGAAAGGCAATTTTAAAGAAAGACAAAGACAAGCAGATGCTGTAAAGATGAGGCAGTCAGCTTGTGCCTGCTCTTTGGCCCTGTTTCATGCTTACCTGTTTGAAGTGAAATTAATAGGAACATCCTGAATTTAAAAAACAAATGTCACCTGTCTTTGATATAGCATGATATTTTTAAAATACCTGATTGGTGGAAAGACTTGTCCTTCTGAAAACATACATAAAAATGAGTGGGGAAGCTTGCTTAGAGTTTTACTCCAATTTGGCTACACTTCCATAAGTGCTTCCTTTTCTCTTTTTGTTTCTTAATTTAACAGTGGATCACATGCATGCTGTACGTAGGGGTGTCATTTCTTCAAACCTATGAAGATCAGACTGGGAACGAAATCTAAGACATATCTATTCAGACAATTTCCTGGGGCAACTGCGAGTTTAAAACAGAGAACAGAACAAAAACAACCAACAAATTCAAAATAAGAAAACTAAGGAATCCACAGAATTAAACATGCCAGATTTTGAAAACCCTTTCTGTGCAGTTAATTATTATCAATCAAATCTTCTACGGGAAATAATGTTTTGGATAAATTGTATCCAAGCAAGGAAGTCTGCTTTGATATAGAAAAGTTGTGAGCATGACTGCTTTGAAAGCACCTGATGTGCTAGTCTGAAATGCTGGTTTCCATTTTGACTAATTTGATGTCCTCTAGGCAATGTGTATTCTAATTCCAGAAAGAATTATAAATTAGTGTTAACTGGGGGATTTTTGTTAGATTGAAGTGAATTATGTCAGGCATACATAATTTTGCAGGTTTGAATTGCTTTACTTCACCCAAAGTAAATCATTACATTCCCTTCATCAAAACTGAAGAAAAGCATAAAGTTTTCTGTTCCTCTGCGGTCTTTTTGAGTCATGACCACTAATGAAACAATGGTGGTATAAGATTACTTGTTTCCTGCCTCTCTGGCTGGTGTCATGCACTTAAGTTTTTGTTCAAGGTGTTTAGGCTGAATTATTTATGTTTTCTGTTTTTCAAGCTGTTATTTAATCAAATATAATACATGGAGAAAACATGTGCGAGAGGAATACCAAGAGAAGAGAAATACATTGCTATGAGCAAAGGAAAAGATTAGAGTTGAAGTGATCGAGAGTTCAGATTCAGAAGGTCAAGTAATGAATTGCAAAAGGTGTTCCAAAGTCCTTTTCCTAAGCTGTTCACTGAGTTCGTATTTTTTTTGGCTGGTTAGGCTTTGTCTGAATGTGTACTTATATTGTTTAGTAGTTTTGAAGTCCAATTGGATTTATACGATGGAGAACACAGAGTTCAGTACCAATTAGTATCTCATTAATTCAGTGTTTCCTTATGTTAATTTCAGTTTAAATCTGGCAAGGAATAATGCTGTGTTTAAATTGAGAAGGATTTTCATGTTTTGCTCAGCCCTGGGTTATTTAAACTTCAGAATCACAACTTAGCTGATTTAGTGCAACCATAATAAAGCAAACAAGGCCTGACTTGCTTTCAAGGAACAAAATCTGATCTAGAAAATCTGTCAAGGGTAATTTTAATTGTCATTTTAGCACATAATGTCCAAGCAACCACCTCTCATTTGGCCATTTTCTTATTTCAAATTGACGCATCATTTAATGAGAAGTAAAGAGCTGTTGAAGAAATACAGGGAGGCATGAGTTTTCTCCTGGAAATATTTTAAATACCCGCCATATAGGCAATGTCCTAGTCAAAGTCCAAAGTCCAAACTCCATGGAGTTTGCTCTTCAAACATACCATCAAACTTCAGAGATACTCAGCAGTTGTTTAAGGCTGGTACGGTGTGACTGAATTTCTGTTCGATCAACTTGAAGGTGGAATGACAACCAAAATTCAAATCATTTGTATTGGGAGGATTGATATAGTAAAATAAGATCATTCATTGGTGAAAATTTAAGAAATAACAAACCTTCAATACCTTGGTAATGAACGCTAACAAGAGATGAGATGAAAAACAATGTTTTGAGGAATGAGGTACAAAAAACGACCAGAGACGATACATTTTTAAAAAGTCCATTAAGTGCCACCTCTTAAACTTTTGAGGGTTAACTCAAATGTTTTTATTGATATAGCTCATTTGTCTGCACATGGCATTAAACATACTAGCATACTATACAGTCATACAAAATCTGTTATGCAGCTTTAGTACCCTTTAGTTTTCAGCTTTGCAAATACATTTTTCCACAGGATAACTTTGTAATGACATTTTTGTCACTTTGAAACACTTTTGAAACACTTTTCTGTTTCATTGACGTATTCTTTGAAGTTCTTTTTTAAAATAGTTTTGTAAAAGCAGAACGCATTATAGATTAGGAGTATGGCATAATTCTTCACAAAACCACACTTACCTTTGCCAGTGATTCTAAAAATATTTTTCATGTGATAATGCTGTCTAAACACTGAAGCAAAAGTTTGGGATATTTGGTAGCAAAAATGGATGTTAGCACTTTGCATATGTTAAGGTCTATCAGGAGGCACTTAACTTTTTCCATATTTGCAGAACTAAAACAGTCAAGAGCCCCGAAAATGTTCATCCAGAACTATTAACAAAATTATTTACTTATAACCCACTGCTTGCAACTCAACAGTGGAATTACAAAGATGTCACTGATGGGAGAACTGGAAACAATGCTGTGTGTTTCTTCTCTCAAACAACTACAGGTTACCCTTTACAGACAAATTGTTTTTATTCTATAACATATAAACAAATAAAACATTGCTAATGTTTCAGTCAATAGCTTTCTGATTTGTTTTCTTTTTTTTTAAAAAGAAAAAGACCAGTTTTTTTCCCTGACACTTTTAAAAGAAGAGAGTTGAAATGAATGGCTTTATGCCTAAGAAAGCAGTTTGCTTTCTTAGACAAAACCCCAGCCACGATCTATCAAATGGGTATTTGGACAGAGTGGTCATGTTATTTTTGTTATTGTTTTACAGATTACCAGCAGATTAGTAGTGCAAATGCAGTCTCATGAATGTAGCATTTTTTAAGGTGAGGATTTTTTTTAAACTGATTGTTCACTTCATGCTGGAATTAGCGTAGAAGAAAACCAATTATTCAGGATTAGACCATGTACCACTTTGAAGATTTTCTGCTTTTAAGGCCCAATCTATATTTCTTCCCTCTCCCTTTTCCATTCTACGTACAAAGGAGGGTTTGTCAGCTACATAGTATGTAGGGCTTCAGAGTTTGAGAAGAAATATATCTTTGGCTGGCTTTCAGGAATTAATGTCTTGTACTTCTCTTAGGCAGAAAAATAAAGCTATAGGTGTGCTATAGCGGTCAGAAACAGCATTGCAATTTTAATTTTTTCTGTTTGAAGAAAATCTTAGTTTTCTATGCCCCTTCTTTATAATTCACTCATCATTAGCCTCACATGGCTACCTGTTCTCTTTTTTTTTTTCCCTCAAAATGTCAAACTGCTGGATAGTGTAATTGTTGGTTGTTACCTGCATGCCAACATATACAACATCTGCATTACCTGCATGCAAACACAGCTCTTAAGCTGTGTTTATGCCTGGAGCATACATTTACATCACATTCATTATAAATGTGTTTGCACACAGACTTAAAATCTCTGTACTTAAGGGTATTTTTAGTTGTAGAGCTTTGTATTGGTCTGTTACACAAGTAATGCTAAGTGAAAGCCAGAAAAAGCAGACAGATTCCTGTAAATGCACTGTGTAAATAATTGTTCCAGCCTTAGTGGTACCCTTCTATAGTTTTAAGTTCATATCATATTAATACGTCAATGTTTTGTTTAAATTAGGATAGCATACTTTATTGTATTTTCCCATTTGCTAATGAATGGTATTAATAAAATGTGTTTGAAGAGGTATTTTTCTTTTCCTTCTCTTACTCCCACTCTCCAATTGCTAAAATAACTATGAAATGTAGACTAGCATTCATGATCTTACATGTGGCTGCTCTGAACAGCATCATGAAGACTACCAGCTAGACCATAGAAGCAAAATTGATTATGTTTTCTAGTATATTTAATATGAAGAAAGAAACATTGCAATTAATATTGAAATACTTTTGTAAGAAGCAGTCTCATGCTGACCTAAGTTAAAATATACTGCAGTCTGTCTGCAGGCTTCAAAGGGCAGTAAAGATACATAATGGGTATTGTTCCTCCAAGTGCAAAATGCTAATGCAACAGATAAATAATGAGGATGTGCGAAGTCCATTGAATTACTGTCTTGCTCTTAGATACTAGTTAATATTATTTAAAATACAAACTCTGTATTCATTGTGAAGAGTAACTGAATTATGCTACTTTCATGGAGATGTAACCTAATCTCATATCTCCGTTTCTTAGTTTTAAATACTTATTTTAATCTTCTGTGAAGAAAAGGTCTCTGTTACTTGGCTTTGTTGGAGGGTGCTGATGCAGTCCAGGAGCTGTTCTAGCCATTCATAAATCCACTCACTTTTGCTACTATAA
This sequence comes from Theristicus caerulescens, assembly GCA_020745775.1. Classification (NCBI taxonomy): domain Eukaryota; kingdom Metazoa; phylum Chordata; class Aves; order Pelecaniformes; family Threskiornithidae; genus Theristicus; species Theristicus caerulescens. The sequence goes on along the minus strand of CM036583.1, from coordinate 38,562,623 downwards.
CTACTTATGGGTTTCTCTTTAATTGTCATGTAAAAAGTCAGCTAGATTTATGATGACTAGTCATATAATGATGAACAGCGAGTATAGTAGCAGATTTTGTTCTTTGCTACTGAATTTTCACGGAAGTTCTACCAGACGGCATTACACAGAGATTCTTAGCTCTTGTCTCTTAATGCAATGGAAAGATTCGTAGCGAGTCTGAGCATTAGGCAGCAGCCAGTTTTTCTGGTTTTAAGCATTCCCAGATGGGGAGACTTACCTTCTCAAGGCTGATGCAAGCACAGGTTTTATGTGATACTGTTCTTTAAAAGAGAAATGTCCTGATATTTTTCTAAGTTACTATATGTGCTCCATAGAATGAAAAGCCTTACAATAAAAAGAAATTATATTTGTTTGATCATTAATGAAGTAAAATAACCACAAAGAACTGAGAGGTGTGATGGAAAAATTCTTAACCTTGGCTTGCAGTTCAACAGAAAACATTTGACACAAGTATGGCATCACTGGAATACAGAGTAATTTTGATAGCTCTGAAAATACTTGTTCCCAGTTTGATCTTTGCATAGCATAATGAAGTTAAAATAGATATTTGACTTTCTCAAGTGTCTGTCTAGGAGTTAAGAAAAAACTATTCTCTATGCAAAGTCTTTTTATTGAGCAGGGTGAAGTATATAGTTAATAACCAAGACAGAAATTACTTCAGATCCTACAATTGTGGGACCTGTTTTCCTCAGTAAAAGAGAAAATCCCAATGGCTGTATTTTCTATACAAATATGAAGATGCATTAATGCGTAATCAATAGGAATTTTTGACTCTTAAAATATTAATGGTATCTACAGGACACATTGACGTTTATAGTCAAGAGTTTTTAATGTTATATCTAACGTCCTTTCCACAAAAAATAATTGTCTGGTTTACTATGTTATTATCCAGACAGCCTTAGCGGCAGTTCAGTTGTTAAGGATCTTTCCTGTTGAAGGGTTTTTCATTTGCTTCAGTGGCATGCTTTTCTAAGGAAGACTTCTAGACCAGGTACTTTCCGGAAGTCCTTTACTCCGATCCATTGATACCTGAGATATATAGGGGTTTTTTAACAGTCTTTTCAAAAGGTGAAATGTAGTGTAGGAAAAACTTTAGTTTAAAAATACTCTTTTTTTTCTTCTCTCTCTCTTTCGTTCCCACCTTATCTGGAGGAAAGCTAAGGGAGCAGACAGAAGGAATGGGAGGCATGAACTGTGAATGGTCCTAGACGTCTCCAGTAACTTCCATGTGTATCATTAAGGGTTGTTGCTTGTGTGTGGAGTGCAGAATAGAGATAAATAGCTTTCTGTGTCCTTGAGTCAAGAGGAGGGGCTTCTGCACCATCTATGATGTGTACTGGAGTTAGAAAGTTTGGAGGTGCCTGAGGATCTTTTGATGTCTGTGTATGGTGGGGTAGTCGAGAAGTGCTCTTCCTGCTGAAGTCCTGGAGGGAGTGGGAAAACATGGTTTAATACATCATTTGAAGGTGGGTGATTTGCTGCCAGCCAGGATAGCTTTAGAATCTGGTATGCAAGGTGTAGCTTTTAAATCCTTTACCCCCTTCTTCCATTTCAGGAAAGCTGAAAAATAAGTTGTGTGAATTTCAACAGTATAACTTTACACAAGAGGGAACTTCCAAGTTAAAGTAGCCCTTGCCCATCTTCTGGCAGTACATATTGCTTTCTCCTTTGCAGTTAATGAGTGAAGATGCATTCTTTCCCATCTGCAGCATGCATGCATTAAATGGGCTTGCATAGCATTATGAAATAGTGAGGATATCTTAGGTCCCCTTTCTAATCTCAAACAGTTTATGTCGAAACACTTAGTGATTGTACTTTCAAAAGCCAGCGGGTATTTTATATATGCTGCAGATAAAAATAAAAATTACGAATTCGTGGATTCATGTTCTCAATTATTTCTAGTACCTGCAAACAGTATATGTGCACTGAGAATTAGTATAAGAAACCATTAAACCACAGAATAACACCTTTAAAGTTATCTAAGTTATTGACAGCATTGTAAATGCAAAACTGCAAATTGCTCCACTTGCATCAGAGCATGTAGGAAGCTCACTGTTGTATTTCAGAAACTCAAAATTGTGTGTTCGAGGCTTACTGCTGTCTTCAAGTGCTAAGAGGAAGAGTTAGGAGGGCATCTGTGGCCTTTTAACTGTGTAAAACAAACAAGCAAACGGTCCTCCCCCCAACCAAAACCTGAACCTTGTCTTTATTAGTCTGTTTTTGTTTGGAGTGATAAGAAATTTGATTGTGAGTGAGTGGCTGTTTACTACTCTCTCTACTCGTCTTTTAGCAATGTTTAAAGGCCAGTGCTGATTTAAGTACTCCAGTAAGAATTGGATTTGGAAAACCTTGTTGGGCATGACAACTGTTTTTCCCCTTCCCTGCCCTCCTGTCTTGTATATCAGTTTGATCTCAATTGATGAAGAAGCTCAAGCAGCGGTCCCTGCCCCCCAGCCAACTCATCCCAGCTTATAAACTGAGGATGATGTCCTATGGTATGGAATAGCCCTTTGGCCAGATTGGGTCAGCTGTCCTGGCTGTGCCCCCTCCCAGCTTCTTGTGCACCTGGCAGAGCATGGGAAGCTGAAAAGTCCTTGACTTAGTGTAAACACTGCATAACAAAAACTAAAACATCAGTGTGTTATCAACATTATTCTCATACTAAATCCAAAACACATGACTATACCAGCTACTGGGAAGAAAATTAAAGTCTATCCCAGCTGTAACCAGGATGCTTATTATGCTGGCATTATCAAAAGAATTTAGTTATAGAGTGCATTGAATGAGAATTGAGCATTTGCATCTCTTTCTTATGTGTAGAATGAGTATAATGGACAATTTTACCAAAACAGATACTGAGATCTTACAGATGAGAAATCCTTGTTAATAAAATTGTGTATTAGTACTGCTGATGTTGTTACTGAGCTTTCATTAAAAGATGCACATTGGTATCTTGCAGTTGGTCTCTGGGAGGCACGTTTTGTTTGAGGAGCATTTCAATAATTTTTATCAGCTGCGAATTGCTGCACTTGTATGTATGGGAAGGCTGGTCAAAATGAATGGATCAGCATAGCCAATATGCTTCTGACTATTCCTGTTGTTTGTGAAGTGTTTGTAATACAGCTAGGATTGCAGCTGAGTGTCTAAATAGTCCTTTATCAAGGAAAGTTAAGTGACAGTATGCTGTAGGTGAGCACCTGAGGTATGTACAGTACTCGAAGTCAGTACCTGTGCAGTTGTACATGTGTATGCTTCCCCCGCATTATGGAAAAAAGGCATTCCACCTCTGACTACTACTTCTTGTCCTAGGGCCTGAGCCTTTTTGCTTTCGCTTCTACACCTTCCCCTCTGTCCAGCTTGTGTAGTTTTAGCTTCCTGTAAGTTCAAGCTCCTATGTAGTATTTGAACAGCTTTTGCTATAGTTAGAGCCCTGGATCTAAGTTCCCTTCTGTGGCCTCAAACATACCAACATTACTACTTGTTACAGCAATGTTCATCCCAAAGTACAATGAAACATGATGAACAGAAGGGGTGGGCTTTGGCTGTATAATTGTGTTGCATACACTCCTATTTTTATTTCAAAATTGCACCTAAAATTGTTTTAGGGGGCTGGTCTACCTGTGTTTAGCAAATGCATTTGCAAATACCTAGGATTAAAGCTTTCATTTATGGAAGAAAAGAAACAATCCTGCATTCTTACAAAGGTATGATAACAGTATAGTGTCATGAACTCTTTATCTTGCCTTACACAGGCAACAAAAACCCCAGGTTATTCTGTGGCCTGTGGGCCTAAAGAAATCTGCATAGTTTACTACTTTTCTCTTTACTTCTCTTCTCCTGTCCATACAGTTCTCATGAGAAGAGACACTGTGTTTTATCTGGTTTATAATTCTGCATACTGCTGACTGCTTCTCCCTGCATCTCAGTGAATATGTTCTCTGGAACTGCCTTCATAGTGCAGGCACTAATTTTTCACTGGGTCCGTAGGAATCTGTAGGGCCTTAATTGTTGTAGAGACTGTCCCAAAGTTGGACCACCTGGTCAAAAGATACAGGAGAGAGGGAGGAAACGCATTGTGATCATACAAGCTGTATCCATAGGGGAAAAAAACCTGACCAAAATAATTGTCTCTATGATAATGTTGTGCAAGAGGCTTTTTTTATCTGGTGCTTTAAATGCATTTGTAGGTGCCACTTCAAAGGAGGGAGCAGTCACTGGGGAAATGCTTCTGTCCCTCTGGATGGGGAGGACATTGTTTGTCTGTAGAAGGGTGGTGGTTTCTGCTTATCTACCTGCTCTAGTGTAGCCTCTTTTTTTAATGAGCTTTGAGAAGCATGTTAGGGTTTCCAGGTGCTTCCTTCTTCAAAATCACTCCTTCCTAGTTTCTGTTGTTGGTTTTGCTCTGTTGGATTATACTTGCAATTTGCTTTTGTTTCTCTTTTCTTTCTCCACTAATTCCCCCCCCGCCTTTTATTTTTTTTTCTCTCTACCTTTTCTGTGGTTTACCTGACTCTTGCCACCTCTCTCTTCTCCACTCAACAGACCTTGCTAGGATGGTTGCCTGTTGGCTTGGCTAATCCACACATGTCATTGCAGTCCTCGTTACTGCTTGAAACAGTTCAACAAAACAAAAATAGCTTATGCCAGCGGGTGCTGGTTCAGCGTGCACAAAGATGCTCTTTCTACCAGTACATATAGTAGTGGCTTCTACAAGAAAAGTGAGGAAAATGTAGTAGTTTTCATTTTAGTTGCAGTCTACATGTATGCAATATCATGGAGTTTTGCTCAGTCACTTGCTTTTTTGGAGGGGGAAGGTTTAATTAATGAGATTGTAGAATTTTCCTTCTATTAAAAGCCCATCTTCAGTTTGGGAAGGCACCCAAAGTAGCTTCCTTGTGATTAAGTGTTTTCAGAACTGTAATGTGAAATTTGGACAAGGTACTATTCAGCATGGCTAACAGCTGTGTAAATCTGAAAGAAGAGAGATTTGAGGGAGGGAATGAAAAATATTTATGCTGACAGTGTTTTCTGCACTAATTAAAGTCCCAGGAAGAAGTTGATGTGATATTTATTTTTTAAAAAAAAGGTGACTTGTGACTTGTCATGCAATGGAGCTTGAAATCTCTGTTACAGTTAATGTATTATTACAGTTTCTAAAGTTTCTATGTTTCCATCTGGATAAATATCTGCTGTATAATCTTGCCCTGTTTTTATATAAGTGGATTTCAGTCTTCTGAACCCTGGATGGCCATCCAAATAATACTGGGAAGGCTTTCTTCTCAAGTTGTCTTCTGAAGGCAGAGGAGGAGCAGGAAGGCTCCTCTACCTTTGACTGAAAAAGTTGTCAGTACGTATTACTGTAACCTGTTACTGTGCTTAACTAAGACTACTATATTTACATTTTTCAAATGCTGGTAAACCTTCTTAAGGCAAGACATGTCAATATAAGGTGAAATGGAGGTTCTACCACAAAATGCTCAGTTTCCAACTTAAAAGCTTTGTATGTCTGAAACCATCTCTCAGATTTGACCTATCATCTTAACACTTCTCTTCAAAATCTTTCACTTTATAAGCTGTAGCTCCTCTTTTTTTCCTGCCAAGAAAAACAAACTAAATTCTGTAGCTGCAAGAGGGCAGTGTTGCAGAAGAGTTTGGAAAAGAGATTATTTTTGCTCCATTTTTGTCACCCTTTTCCCTTTCCATTGATTGCATGAAGTGAGCTGGGTAGTGATAGCCAGCTGCAGTAGGTGAACAAGGACTTGGAATCTTCCTCATCCTTGAAGTCTCTGCGTGGGTTTGGTGCTAGCAGAGCAGGATGAGAATGGCAAGGTAGTAGGAGAAAATTCTGCTGTGATCATTTACTTGGGGATTAACCAAGCTTGCATGTCCTCAGAAAGCTGACATACTGATCGTGCTATTGCGAATGTAGCAGCGGTTATATTCCTGGATGTGTCCAATGGGCCTTGTCATGTTTTTGGGATGATAGAGGGTTGTAAGTGCCCATCTGTGGTGCTTTGTTAAAAAGAATAATTTTGGTATTCAGGCCCTGCACAATTGATTGCAACACGCACTTTTTATAAAGTATAGTTTAAGTTGCGCCTGATACAGTGCAGTAAGCAGCCAGCAGGCAATTCCAAAAAGAGCAAATGATGATCCATCTGGGATTCTGAGTTTTCTTTCAGTCAGCAAGATAGATAGAGCTTGAGCAAATGTTTCTGAAGAAGTCAACCCTTTGTGTATGAAGGGTCTACAGTGGAGAAACTGTCATTGTTCTATGATGTCATTGAGATGGTAGTGCATATAACATGAGTTGTTACACATATCAGTGCAGCATTTGGAAGCATCTTGAGTTGATGCTGCAGGAAATGCGTGGTTTCTCAAGCTCAGCCTACCTTTTTTCTTATGTGTTACATGGGCATGAATTCTGTAACGAGGTTGTCATGCAGCCAAACAGGAGAAGGAAGAGGTGGCTTCTGTTCCAAGTTCTCTAACAACCTGCTTTTTGTTACTGGCTGGAGTTGGCAGGCTAGTGCCACTTTCTTCAGAGAGATCATGTTCAATACTATGGGGAATTCATGTAACTAAAAGCCCTTGCACTAAGCTGAAAACTTGAAGGAAAAGATTGTATATTGAGTAATACTCACTGTCATGTTAAAGACGTTTGAATCCTATAGGGTAAACCTGGATACTGTTTTAACATAATGCAATAGTTAACCTTCCTGATGTTCTCCACTATATACTGGAATGTTGTGTTGTGTCCCCCCTCCCCCAATAATACAGATTTCAATTTTATTAGTATTTGTTCTAATTCAATTAATTTATTTATTTTAAATTAATTTATTAGAATTAGGATTTTATTAGTATTAGGTTATGAATACATGAATGACAGTTCTTCTGTCCTCTACATGTTTAACTTTCTCAAGGTGAAATCCTATATATTTTCTATTCCCAGAACAAGCCTTGGCTGCAGTGCCTATGTAGCTGTTGCGGGTACTCAGTGGGTCCACCTGGTGTTGAAGTCCCTGGTGGTTCTGCTTTAGCAGTCTAAAAGGATTGAAAAAGAAAAAAAAATTAAAAATTTGCTGTCCCTAAACTGTAGGTTGTGTATACAGGCAGGAATGATTTGCTTGCAAGACTGACATTGAGCTGTGCGCAGATATGTCTACTACGTGTGTGCAGTTTTGTAATGGTGCTGCCACAGAACTATTGTCACAGGTGATTTACTCGTATATTTTGCTTATGCATTTAAAACATTACTTTTTTGTGTTAAATACAGATTTTTCCTCTTTGTTTCAGTGTGCAAGGATCCACCCTACAAAGTTGAAGAGTCTGGGTATGCTGGTTTCATTTTACCAATTGAGGTTTACTTCAAAAACAAGGTATGGAATCACATACTTTTCCTCTAAAAAAAAAAAAAAAAAAGAAAAAAATCATGTGGAAGTCAGAGTTTTTTAAAGATTTGCAGTTTAATTCATAAACTCAGTTAAAAATTAGGTTTAAAGCTATCTTTGTCAGTGCTGTTCCTCAATTCAAAGTCACTGTAACTTTTAGAAATGTGTAATTGTATTTAGTAGATAACTCTATGAAATTAGGATTACCTGATAAAATAAAGAAGCTGAATGTAATTATTCAGAAGAATTACTATCCCTACTCAGAAGTGGGCAGACTTTAAATAACGCTTAAGGAAATTCAAGAGCCACTTAAACTTTAAGAAAGGAAAGCGATCTTGATTATGTTGATTTGATGATGAACTCATTGTTCTATTTTAGTATTGCTGATTTTTTTAAAATTTCTTCAGGTTTTGATCTTTCAAAACAGTCTCTCTCTCTTTTTTTTTTTAATCCTTCATCCTTAGTCTGGAAAAACATTCTTTTAGACTGCACGTGAACATTGCTTCTACTCAATTCAACATTACCAGGGGGCACAGTTTAAAAACAAACCCAGTGCCGTTCTACAAAGCTTGCATTACTGTGGTATCTCAAATTCTGAGTCTAAGTAAATTCTGCACTTACTGTGGGTCTCTTAGATAACAAATGCAGAGATTTCCTTTAATGTACATAACAGGGTCTATATTACTAATAACTCGTTCAGATAAAAAGAATTGGATTTGCGTGGAATTGAAGAGCAAAAAGCTTGCATGGTTTAATGTACAGTACCTTAATAACTGCAATATTTTAGGTTCCTATTGTATGTCACGTGCCTTGGTGGAGCTATTATTATACTTCGCATGCGCTTCTAAGATACCTGTGTGTTTATTTTATATTACCAAGATGTAGTTTAACATAGTTATTTTAATCGAGTCAGTGTTACGTCTTTAATTTGTTGAATGCTTGGTGAAAAACTAAAACTGAAAGAAAATAGAAATGCATAGTAAAAGACTTTTGCTGGAACCCTGGTCACTTAAAATTTGTGTTAGAGTACAGCTTTGTTAGCTGTGTATGTCTCCAAGTAGGTATTCCAGGGTTCTTTTGTTTTTCACAGAAAGCTCTGTCAAGCTATGAGCTGTGGATAATTCTGCTCAGGCACTTTCTAAGTTATAGGTTTTGAACAGGTAGTTCTGAAATGTTCCCTGTATCAATCTGTGAAGAGCAGGGCTTAGTCTACCCTGTTTGCTGTTGGAAAAGGAAACAGAACTGCCTCAGTGAGTTGACTGGCCTTTTTGGTATGCTTTTTAGCTGTCTCCATTAGGGAAACAGTTTTGATTCATTCAGGAAATCTAATGAAAAGCAGCCCATTCTCTTTCACTCCTCTGTTAAGAGCTCATCCCAAAACTGGGCAGACAAAGTCAGAAGACAGTGAGTCAATCATTGAAGCATCTCTACAGGAAGCTTCCTGCCCGACATGTCTTTTTTTGTTTTCCACTCAGACTTTTGGCTGCCTTTGCTGACTGTGGAGACCTGCAAGTCTCAGGAGTTCTCCAGCAGGAGTTGTGGCTTAGACTGAGGTCAAGAGGGCAGCAGTGATTACAACTCACCTCACCCTCAAGCAGCATGTGGAATTAGGAAGTTTGCAAACATCCCTCACCCCTATTTTGGTGTCATGGAATACGACAAGCAGCAGTTGGACTGTGATTCAGCTAGCTCTTCACACAGCTGCAGCAGCATGCCCTTCTCTGGGGTCGGGACAATACAAAGGAAAAGGGGCACAAAAATTTGAGCTGACATTCCTGAGGCATATTACTGCTTTCTCCTGGCTCAGCTACTCTTCCTCCCCTAAGCTACTTCACAAGTATTCCAGTACAGAAAAAGAGGAGATAGACAGAAGGAGGAAGAGGAGAAAGACCATCATCACTTGCAAGGTAGACAACTTTTCAATTTCTGGTTCAGAAAGTACCCTAATGAATAGAGAAGGCAGGGCTACAGGAAGCCACCTGGACCATGGAGGATTAAAGGGTGCCTGTTCCCAGGACTAAGCAGAAGTTGGCAGAAAATCTGATAGGCATTTCACCCAGAAGGAAAATACTCCAAGCTTTGAAGAATTAGGGAAATGACAAACAAACCCCCTCTTCGAATTCAGCAGCAGCAGCAGGCTATAATTGTTAGCCATTGAGACAAAGTCCTTGAAAAAATGCTTTTAGGTCAAAAGACTCCTACTCTGGAAAATACAGTCCATATAGGATAAGGCTGATAAACTGCAGTATATTCTGCCTTCACTTTTACACTGTTTTGAAATAATGGCAGTGGTACTGGGAGTCCATTGTATGGTAAAAGTCTGCTTTGAAATCACTGGTTATGTTCATCTAACTTTCCACAGAATTCTTTGAAGACTTCCGTTTACAAATTCTTATAACTTTACTTTTATGGCAAAGCTCCTGATACCAACTGTTTGCCTGTAGCAACATCACAGTTTTCTAAGCAGACCAGGGAATAAATCACTTCCATTTTTTTCTGCATCATGTGTTAATCTTTCTAACAATAAGAAATATCTTCAGCCATGGTTGCCTTTGAAAATGGTCCATCAAGAAAATAGTTAATCTAAGGGAACTGCTCTCTTCTGTCTTCAGAAACAGACTAGTGCAGGCTTTTTATGTCAGGTCCCTTTCTGTTTTCCCTGCTCCAAGTCTAGAGATGGGACAATGAGGATGTCCCTTGGCTGTGTTTGAAACCTCTGATTTAACTTTTAGAATAACTGAGATTCCTATGCTTTCTGTTCTTCACATCCTTGGAATCCTGAATCAAAACTAAACATTTTTAATGTGAATTTTTTAAACATCTGTCACTGAATAGAGCACACATTTTGATTACATGCAGTGTTGGATATGTGCTAAGATTTTGCTGTGTTTCTTCCTGCTGTTCCCTCATGGTTCCCTTTTTACTAAAGCTTTTCCTGAATTTGACCTTTTACTTGTGGTCTGCCTTAAGACTGACATTGGTTTGGTGGCTTCTGTTGCACATGAGGACCTTTGGAGGAAGGGCTACTTAATACTGCCTTAAAAGAGCACTTAGATACAGCTTCTAGAAGGGACTGTGTAAATGTATAACACGAAACATACTTAATATCTTTTCTCTGGTGTTACAAACCGAAGTCTGTTCAATGCCACTAGTGTCCTTTTTCAGCTGAGGCTTTCTTAGGACAGTAGAGCACGGATGATTTCCAAGATAAATTTGCCTTTTCTGTTCTTTCTCTCTCCATATTGGTACAGGGAACATTCAGTTTCATTTTTTTTCACTGCAGTGGCAGAGAATTTTAATCGCTTGGAAGCTGTGGTGGAACACTTGAGATGTAGCTGGCCACGCTCGTTCAAGGCAATGAAGTTTCACTGATAAATGAGCAGACCCCATACATAGGAGATCAAATATAGTTGACTGCAGCAGTTTCATTCTTACCCCTTTCTACAACTTCTGAAGAAAACAATAGTGTTTGGCTTTGGTGGAGGAATTTGCATTCAAAACTTACTGCAGTGTCTTCAGTACTATACAGGGCTCAGAAGTGTGATTGTGTTGGTGACTGAGTTACCTTGTGTCAGCTGAATCATGATACTTGCATATGCCTATGTCTGCAGCCTGTGACAAACATGGCGTAACACTTTCAATTAAGCCCTGTCAGGACAGCTTGAAGTTCATGAAGTTCAAGCATTTTACCATGTGTTATCGTGGGCTGATAGGAGCTTCTCTGATTTGCTGTAGCTCAGCTGACACTTGGTAAATTCCATCATGTGTCCAAGAACACAGAGAATGGTTAAAAATGACATTTTCATTTTAATTGACAGTCTTTATGTAGCCCTTGTTTTCAACGTAGTTAGTTTTGGTGCTAGATGTTTCTATCTGGTTATTTTCAACCCTCAGGAAGAACCTAAGAAAGTTCGATTTGACTATGACTTATTCCTGCACCTTGAAGGCCACCCACCTGTAAATCACCTCCGCTGTGAAAAGCTCACATTCAACAACCCGACAGAGGAATTCAGAAGAAAGCTGCTAAAGGCAGGAGGGGTGAGTCCTGCACCCATGTCAAAAGCCATCACAATAAAGATGTTGCTGCTTATTGCTGGTGCATGATTAGTATAATAAAGATTGACCTGACAGTGGAACAAAATGAAGGTTTTGTGTGATTAGCTTCTTGTAAGAGCTCAGTGCTTGTTGTCTTTAAGTGGAATGGGTGATCAAATGAGCATGTGCCTACCTTAAATACATGATTATCTTTGCAACCAAGCGATTCATGTTTACTTCTGCAAAAGCAGAACTTAGACATTATACATGAAGCATTGCTTGCTTGACTTTGCAGAGATGAAATATAGGAGGACTATTGTGATGGGAGGAAGTAATAAGAAAATAAAATGTCTCTCATTTAAAGAGAAATGGTTCTACATTAAGCAGAATAAATTCAGTAGTTATAAGGTAGAACAAGTTAGAAACCGTAAGTATAAATAAACCTACTGAAATTTATTTAATATATGTTACACCATCTGAACCAGAAAATTTACCAAGACTTCTTGACATGTTGGTAGAATTAACTGATATGAAAAAGGCCAAAGGAAGTTTGCTCATTTGGAGGGAGGAGAGGGCCAAACCTTTAGGTTTACGCTTTGTCCATTAGTGGAAACCGTTCTGCTGTGTTTCACACAGTGGCAGAATCATTCATGCTGGCAGGGACCATCAGAGGCTCAGCCATGGGGTCAGACTGGGCTGCTCAGGGCTTCACCCTTCCTTGCCAGGGTGTGAAACTTCCCCTGGCCAAAGGTGGCCCAGCCTCCCTGGGCCCTGGCTCCACTGCTGGGCTGTCTTCGTGGGGAAAAGTCTTCTCCTTATCTCCAGCCTGAGCCTCTCGTGTCTCAGCTTGTGCTGCTGCCTCTTGCCCTCCTGCCACACACCACTGTGAAGAGCCCGACTGCGTCTCCTTCGTTCCCTCCCATTGGTGCCAGAGATGCTGTTGGGTGCCCCCAAAGCTGTCACTCCTGCCAGCTGAACCAGCCCTGGTCCTGCAGCCTCTCCTCACAGGGCTCCAGCCCCACTGTCGCAGTGGCCTCCCCTCTCCTCCCACCATTTTGGTGGTGGTGTTTCTGTTTTGGGGACCCAAACTGGAGGCAGTACCCAGGTGGAGTCTGATAAGCACCAAGCAGAGGGTACAGTCCTTGCCCTCCCCTGGCTCTCAGGGCTGTGACCTGCTCATAAGACTCTGGGCACTGCTGGCCCTTGTTGCTGCCCAGGCACGTGGGTGGCCCTGGCTCAGCTCGCTGCCCTCCAGTGCCCAGGGCCATCCCCCTTGAGCTGTTTCCCAGCCCTAGCTGCATGGCTTCAGGGCTCTGCCTTTCTGGGACAGGGCTTAGCATTTGGCATTTATTCTGATTGTATTTTGTGAGGCTGCTGTTAACCCATTCCTCCAGACTGCCTGGGTCCCTCCTGGTGGCAGCCCTGCTCTTGAGTGTCAGCTGCTTCCCTTCCCCCATTGGTTGTCATGTGCAAAGCTCATGAATAAGAGTGTATGCTGTCTCCTCCTCCAGCTCACTGATAGAGATGTTAAGCAGGCCTTCATATTGTGCGTTTACTAATGTAAATGCCAATGCTTATCTTTATGTTTTTGAACAGTTGTAATAAAAATGGGTAGCCCTATCTGGCACAATTAGAGAAAAGTAGATTCTGGGCTGGAGATAAGACAGAGCTAGTGTGAGAATATTCAGTCTGCTGAAGAGGTTCTTTGAAAACAAAGCAAAAATAAGTAGCAGGTATAGTCTGAAAGACCTTTTTATCCTCCTGGAGAAGAGAACTGTTACAACTATAGTTGTATTGAAACAGAAGCATGAGCTGTGTTTTGTGTTTGCATTTATTAGGTGCAAGAGGGTATCCATGTCTGGACAATGTGTTGGCTCTTTAGTGTGTTTGCAAATAAAACATCAAGATTGTATTCTGGAAAACTTCATGAGCCACTGCTTTAATATTAATCGTATCAGGTCAGTTGTCAATGGACAAGTTTTACCCACAAGTGTAATAAATCTAAATGATGCCAGCAGGGACTTGGCGGGGCGGGGGGGGGGGGGTGTGAGGGTGGCTAAAAAGGTAAAAATAGGAAGTGTCCTATTTTTATTGCTCATTTTCTGTACGTTCTAATTTTAGGTTTCTTGAATTAACAAAAGCAAAAATGTTGCCTAATTGTAAACAATGAAATGTGGGGTGTTTTGATCAAATTCCTTGAGTATATCAGCATGGTCATTCTTAAAATGCTTTGCGTCATTGCCTTTTGTCTTCTGGAGGCTACAAACTCCTTGCTCTTTTTTCTTTTTTTCTTCTTCTCCATTTTCCTAATTTCCTTCCAAGAAATGGGTCCCTTTTTTTGAAGCTATTGGTGTTTTGTGCTTCCCTCTATAGGCTTTCTTACCTAGGAGTTTGTCTGATAAACTTGGCAAAGATGATGTAATAGCATTCTGTCTGTCTTGTTAGTAAAAGTCTCTGTGAAGGGCTTACATCTCCCAGCACTGAAAGGCCCGTTACACTTTTATGAAGTGCTGTACACGGGCTTTGACTGTTGTAGAAGTCCTGGAAAGCTGGCTCTCGCTTCCAAGTGTAAGCAGAGTAGACAACTGAATGAATTCACAAAACATTACCTCACTTGTAACTTCCATGCTTTAGGCTGAGAAAAGCATTTACAGGATAATAAAGTACGAGGTGGGTTTTGCACTTACTTATAAGTCAAAACAATTAATACTTCTAGCTTATGGTTGTTTTCAAGAAAAAGTAAAAGTAACAAAGCCACAGAACTTCCTCAACAGGCAACAAGTCAGGCAAAATGAAGTTCATGTCCTTCAAAATGAATGAGATACCATATTAATGTAAAACGCTGAGTGGTAGCTTTAAGAGCACTCTAAGATGGTGGACCTTTGCTTATATGCTTTTAAATAATGGTGTAAATCACTTTTACACCATTTCTGTGCACCTCAAAACCCAGATCTCTCATGAGTTTTTCTCCAAGCAAAAGTCATGGGACGTGTCGTTCCATTGACGTAAACTACTAAATGTGATTCATTATTTCTCATTTGCATAAACATATGTATATTACAAATAGTATGTCCTTCTGAAGGGAAAAGTGCAGGCTCATCCTGGCCACCTGCATGCTGCCATATTCAGTATAGGCTTATCTATGTGTTTGTCTCTTGCTGCAGATTCCTCTAATTGTCACTTGGATGCTCACAACTCCCCTTTTCCCTCACATGTACATCTTGTGGCGTCCCAAATGCGAACTAGTTGCGGACACTTGCTTCAGCCTATGTTCTTTTGTCTTTGGAAGTGCTGGCAGTCTGCCAGTACATTCTCGTGGTTACCCTTCCCCATTTACGTCCCATCATTCAGGTGCCCAAAGATCTGACTGGTTATCCTGCAGTTCACTGGGAGAGAATAAGAGTAATATTTGGATATCCCGAGTAATTAAACAAGTGAGAACACAACTGTAGCAGTTTTGCAGTGCCACTGTGGCCACTTTAGTTAAGGCAAACAGGACATTTAGGGTGGTGCCAGTCATGTAGATTAACTCTGTGGAATATTTCTATCTTAGCATTTTATTTGATATCACCGGAATTGAAGCGTAAATATGCAGTCAGTCGTCATTAGTAGGAGGTCACCAACTTGCTGATTTCTCTTCCAATCTGAGAATTACTTTTTCAACCCTTACAAGAAGAAGGATTTGATTTGGCTGTAGAGATTGTATTTCTGTAGTCGGGAAGGTAAATAGGAACCTTTGGTTCAATCTTACAAAGGCCATATCTAATTTGTGAAGTTCTTTGCCAAAGTTTTCCACTTTCAGAAACATATTTTCCACTGAACTTCCCCCACCTCTGAAAAGATTTCGTTATGCTCAAGTCCATCTCTACTATTTACCTACTTTCAGTTGACCTTGTTCTCATAAATGTAAAAAGAAATGTTTACAGAGGAAATAAAATATTTTAAAGAGTACTCTGGGCAAATTCAATCAAACCATTCAGTGTAATAGTTTACATTCCATCTCTTTGCATATATATTCTAAATGACATTTCTTTTCTAAAAGTTTGCTGTGGAAATGATGACACTGATAATTTTTTGCACCATTTAGTCAGTGTAGTGCCTAATGATGTGAAGCTAACATGGATACAGATATGACTCATGAATTAGCAGTGTATACCATAATCCAGCCTGTTGCTTGAAATCCCCAAAGACACCCTGTATACAAATGACTTTTACTTAATCCATTTCTTACCAAGCAAATCGTCAAGCTACTGGTAGTGACAGAACTCTATACATGGAGTCTCCTACAGAGCTCATCCTCTAGACAGCATGAAATTATGCATCAGTAGGTATAGGAGGACTGAAGTTTTCATCAAGTAAATACCAGTAGGCATTGATCCTTACCTGGTCATTCCTTCCTAGATTTGTCGGTCACCTTCTCTGATTAGTTTCAGCCTCTAAACATGAAAGAGCCTGAGGGAAAAGAGGCAGCACTGTGATTCCTGTGTGGATATGGGAAAAGGGATGACACTGACTGGGAAATTACAGTCATTAAAAAATAATCTTCAAATCTGAAGTAGATTTTGAATGTTGAATCCCATTAAAGCCATTTATAAACAGGGCCTGACTCCATTGATGTGTTTTGTGTTGTCAGTAGTGCTGGTTCCATTGCTTTTTTTGGCTTGCGTGTTTTTCAATTTCAAGAAAAAATTGAAAATTACACCTAATCTGCTTATTGAGCCAGCAGAAACAAATTAATTTTGAAGATGCTGAATGACAGCTACCTAACAGTTAAGTTGAATTTTGCCTCTGGAAACATAGACTTGCTCAGGCATAACTTGTTTCAATATGATTTTATGAATAACTTAATTTTGATTCTTGCAGGAAAAAGTAGTGAAAATTATTTTCAGTCCATGTTAAGACAGCAATTCAATACAGCCCTGTCTCCTATAGCTGCAAATACATAAATAAAAATGTTTGTACTGTGCAATACTCCCACCTTTTTGGAAGGAGACTCAAAATTATTTGTTTAATCCAGGAGTATGCAGACAACATTTAACAGGTGAATTTTCTTGCATAAAAGGAAAAGCCTTAGTGATACCCCTTAGAGAGCAGTTACCATTATAGGCAAAAATAGTAAAATTTGTAACATTATTACAAACGCACATGGCTATTAATGATACAGTTTGAGGTTTCAGATTTAGAGTATGCAAGGAATAGGTCACTTTTAGAGTAGTAATGCTTTTTTTTAGCAACAGAGGTGTCCTTTTTGTCTGCTTTCTGTAAAATTAATTTGGAAATACAAGCAGCTCTGCTTCTGTAGCAAGGCAACTCTTTCTTTGAAGATGACTGATCTATTAATGAGTCAAAAGAAAGAATCATTCTGAGAGGGGTGCAATTTTTAGAAAACAATATCAAGGTAAAAATTGAGATTTTGTCAAAAACCACTGCATTCTTGTGTTTGAATTTTTTCCAAATCTTTGTGGTTTTACTGTTTTAACAGTTGAGAAATGTCTTTTCAGTCACTTGAGATGCCTGCATAATGCCTGTTCCAAAACCTACGTTCCTAATCCATGTAACAAAGATGAAATCACGAGGATTTCCCTCTTTTCTCTATTCTCCCTCTTTCCTTGTAATTCCTCTGTGTCAGCTGGAATAGTTGGCTTCTACTCAGAGCCATCCTTAGGTATAATGCTGCTCTAGGGAAGGGATTATCTTTAATCTTTTGCTTTTCATAATTAAGTAATTGGATTTTCTTAAACTATATATTAGTTTACTTTCAAGCAAATAACTTAAAAGAATTCTAAAAGGTTTTTTATTCCCTTGTGAGTTTTTTGGTTTAAATAGGAATAATAGTTGTTCAGGACAACTGGATTTTTATTGTTACTCTTAGTGCTTTCAGTGGTGAATGAACTTTTTCTTCACTGTAAAACGACGTGGTGTGTGGCAGCCCAGGACCACACAAAGTCTGTTTGTCTGCTACTGATGCATGATGAGTATAATTCATCTGTAGGGCTGCAGAAATGTTGCAGTAATGCTTCATTTTCCCTGGAATTCTAACATATCTCATAGCTCTTACTGAAAGTACTATTTGAATTTTTCTGCAGCACGTTGTGGGAAAGCTCACCAACCTGTTCTGAGGCTGCTGTATGAAGGTATACTCAGTTTACCGGCTCAGTAAATGAAACTACAACAGGTAGCTTGGTCTGTATCTGTCTGAGGCAAGATTATTCCAGCCTGTTGATGGCCTCCTTTCATTCAGGAAAATGAAAAAGTAGGAGACAGACAACAGCTTTTTGGTAGTGGTTCATTCCCCTGAAGAAGCTCTAATGTGCCTTAATAAGGAGACTGTTGATCTGGAGCAACTGTGACAGCTCGTGCAGTTTTTAACTGTGTAAGTATCTATGGGGGGTGGTAGATCTATGACTCCTACGCATTAGGGGTGGTGTGATGCGCATTTGTAGAAATTGGCAATAAGAGAAGACCAGCTTCCATGGAAAATTTTGAGGCTGTTTCTCATGCTTTCTGTACTGGGATCTGAAAAGCAAAATCTTGTGTTTTGGAAGTGGGTGGTTCTTGTTGGGTACCTGGGTACTCCAAGCTGCCAAACGTGTTGGTAGATAAGTGTTGTCTTCAACAGGTCAATTTTTTGTAAGGAGACTTCTGAATTGGTAGGTTTATGTAAAGGTATAATGATTTCATAATTTTTCCCAAATTGCTGGAAAAGGGATAGTGGAAAAGCGTTCCTGATTATATTAAGACAATTGATGGTGCACAGTTGTTGTTCCCTGATCCCTTTGTTCAGCAATGCATGGAACTACATAAATTAAATACATGGTGGTTTTTCATTCCATAGCACTCAGTTGTCTTGAGTAGCAAATTGGAATGCCCTTAGAAGGTGCCTGCAGCTCAGTTATTGTGGAGACTGGTCACTTCATGTTGACTGAGCAGGTAGAATCATTCCTACCCAATAACGTGAATATCAATTGATTTCCTTGAGAGAAAGAAGTTTTCCTTTGTCCTTGCCCAGGAAGCTGTCTTTTATTTAAAGCAACTAGTAGGCAAAGTTTTTAAATACAAACTCAACAGCTAGCAGGCTAGCGAAGTGGGTGTTTGGTGAACTAGAGGAAGATAACCACTGCCAGCAGATAAATTTTAATGCTTGTATGAGTAATGCTTCCAGTGGCTGGAAGTGGCTTCCAGGAGGATTTTCTCCATCTTCTTCCCAGGGACCAAAGTGAGACATGGGATTCTGGTTCCCTGGATCTTCCTTCTTGAGAATGAGTGTGGTGTTTGCCTTTCTCTAGTCATCAGGAACCGTCCCTGATCACCACAACCTTTTGAAGATGATAGAGAGCTGCCTTGCAATGGTACTGACCAGCTCCTTCAGTACCCCTGTTTGCATCCAGCCTGGTTGCGTGAACCTCAGTGTCCCTGTGGATGAAGTGCACCCTGACTCAATCCTCCTCTTTTGTGGGTACTGATCTTACTAGTGAAAACAGAGGCTAAAAGAACATTGAGTACATAAGCCAAGTTCTTTGTCATGAGGTCTCTTGCCCCATTGAGCAGTGGACCCGCACTTTCTTTAGCCTTCCTTTTATGGCCTATCTGTTTTAGAAGCATTTCTTGTTGTCATTCACATCATGTAGTATTAGCTGCTTCTTATGGGTGCAAAGAATTTCTATTCATGAGGCTTATGAAGTTCCCGCCAATAAGTGGAAGCTAAACTACCTATTTTTTTAATTGAATTTTAAACAAAACAAAAAAACCCCATGTGGATACATAGAATCATAGAATGTCTCAAGTTGGAGGGGACCCATAAGGATCATCAAGTCCAACTCCCTGCTCCTTGCAGGACTACCTAAAACTAAATCATATGAGTACGAGTGTCATCCAGACGCTCCTTGGACTCTGACAGGCTTGGTGCCACAACCACTTCCCTGCGGTGCCTGTTCCAGTGACCGACCACCCTCTCAGTGAAGAACCTTTTCCCAGTGTCCACTCTGAACTTCCCCTGATGCAGCTTCATTACATTTCCTCGTGTCCTATGCTGGTCACCAGAGAGAGGAAATCAGCACCTCCCCTCTGCTGCCCCCCCTGAGGAAGTTGTAGGCTGTGATGAGGTCACCCCTCAGCCTTTTCTTCTCCAAGCTGGACAAACCAAGTGACCTCAGCTGCTCCTCATAAGTCTTGCCCTTGAGGCCTGTCACTGTCTTGGTCACCCTCCTCTGAACGAACTATTAATAGTTTGACATCCTTCTTATCCTGAGGTGCCCAAAACTGCACACAGTACTCAAGATGGGGCCGCACCAGTGCAGTGTAGAGTGGGACAATCGCCTCTCTTGACATGTTTCTTAATACAACCTATTCTGTAATTCCCATATCATTTGTATCCTGATATTAAACCGTGAAACTAACTGTTTTCTCTTGGCCATGTTTCTAATGCTTATCCAGAACCAGGTACTCCAATCCACCCAACTGTTTTTTTGAAACCATTTAACATTTGTGAACAAGCATGTCTAACTCCCTACTTTTACATGGCCTATTACTGCCACCATTGACCACGTCAAAGACGGGCTGTGAGATTAGCTAGACCTCTGCGCTGCTTAAATGTAGTCAAACTAAATCTTGAGGGAATAGCAAAACTGTAACTAGAACTTCATGCTTTACATACTGGTGAATTCAGAGTGTGATTACATGGCTGTTTAAACAAGCCCAGCTCTTGTCTGACCTTGCTTCATTAACACTGGCACTGGTGTCTTATTCCACCAGCTTGTCTGATCCCACTGAGCTGTTGACTTGTGGAAGGGGCTGAGGAGAGGAATTAATAATGTTCCTGTTTTTTGTCACTGAAGTGATTCATTGTAGGAGCAGATAAGTACCAGCCGCAGGTGGTCTTGGATACCTGGCTTAAGCATGGGCTGCAGCAGTGTCCTCAACCTATTGGGATGTACTCTTCTTTGCAAATTACATAAAGCATGGCTGTACTGGAGAACTCTTGCTGTGCTTTTGATGAGCTTGCATTCTTGCTGCAGAATTAGTGGCTTGCTGTGATATGCTTATTCCCACCTTCTGCTTCTTTTGTGTATTTTGACTTAATATAGCTGTATACATATACATGCACACACACACACACACAAGCAGTATATGCTGCCAGTGTGATAGTGGCAATGTAAAACTATGGACTTGCTCTGAAAGCTGGTTGAAGTACATCTACCAGGCTGTTTGTTTCTGTGTTTAACTAATGGGAGGACAAAGGGCAGTTACCCACTGCAAAAGTTGCTATAATTCTGTCAGCTGAGCTCTTTCAGTAGTAGTACTTAAACTGGATATATAGCTGTCTCTTTCCTAAAGTTAGCCAAAAGGGAAATGCATCTCAATTCCAAAAAATGTTTGTAATGCAGGGGCTTTTTATATAGATAATCTTGGCAAAGAAAACAAACATTTTGGAAGAGTTCCTAGAGAGTTACTTACTGTTAATATTAACTTTATTCTTTGAGAGGAAGGAGAAGGCAAGTGGTTTTTTTTCCTGGTATAGGGGACTTTAATGAGGACTATATCCTTTTTCTGACAGAGATCAGTTTGGAAGACAGAGGTGTGTTTTTTATCATAGGAGCCAAAAAGTTAATTTTACGTGAGATTTTCTTGGTCTTTTGTCATCTTTGCAGACTATAAGGTCTGTGGTCTGAAGTTCTATCTTACTGCATGCATTGTTAATCACATTAAAATTTTGAATCTACAATTGCCATTTTTCATAAGGTTTATAATGAAATAACAAGCTGCAGGATTCAATACCCTGTAATTTTTAGGGCTCACAATTTGGAATGTCCAGATTTTGTCTTCTACAAATTGTATGGGATTTATTTTCTCTCTGTGTGGAACTAGATTTGCCAAATCGGCCAGACCTGAGATGGTACTAAATGCTGTTCATCCTGGACCTGTAGATTTTTCTATAGACAGTCATCCTGTTTCTAAACACACAGTCTGCAGTACTGAGACTGTTAATGGTCCAAATACTTGCCCAGAAACTGAGATATCTCAGAAGTCCGTACACTTTTTAAAGATGTCAGCTTTCTAAGAATGTCTGTGTATAATGATAAATATATAAATATTTCTAAACTAGAATGTTTCTGAATTTTAAAAAGAAAATTTATACAGTGGTTGAACCTCAGTTTATTTTGGTGAGTCACACTTCTGTGCTTCAGGGAGAAAATGGCAGCTTCCAATTCTAGGAGAAAGAATCCTTGGTAGAATCTTTTATTTCTTTGCTTTTAATTTCAAGGTAAGGCAAACCCTGATCCTCCTGACTGTATTTCTCTTCCACATGGATATGCATCTTTCTGTCATATGAGTGTATGAACAAAACTGCTTTGTGTTAATAAAATGCCTGCTTAAACTCTGTAATTAATGGGTAACCTTATGTCTACTTTTTCTGAAAGATGATTTTAATGCAATTAGTATTTTTTATGAAGTTTGTGGGTTTAAAATGATGCATTAAGTTTAATTTAAAGGAGAACAATCTTATTTAGCCACCCATTTGACTTAGCCTGTGAGAGGAAATAATGATAGAGACGTGCATTTTCTCTCTGTTGCACAGGTTTATGGTATGCACATGTGGCTACAGATTTTCCTTGTCCTTGTTGCTGGCCGTTCTTTGTTAGCTTGTGCCTTCTCTTGCATTCAGTTGGGCTGATTCAACCAAAACCCTTGGCAAGTTGAGGTTAAAAAGTATTTGTCAGACTAAATGAAATCACTTACTGTGATTCACAATAGCTAATTGCTATTGACATTACCATGATTACAAGAAGGACACCATTGCTTTTGCCCAGTTGACTTTTGAGAGTTCTGGCTCCTGGCAGGCTCTGGTTTACGTGTCTGAGAAATAGAAATGAGGAATTGGGGAGAAAATACGTTACATGCCCTGTGTGGAATCTTACTTCACAAAATATTTGAATACATAAATAACTTCTAAAGATATTTTTTTTTAATACATGAACCTATGGTCGAGGAAGGAGAACAACTTGATTGCCTTCTTCCTCTACCTTTGGATTCTAGCAGCAGTGTTGAAAGGTAATGCTCAACTTACAGGCTGATAAAAGTAATTTTTATTACCTAGGCATGTCCATTAATATTCTCCAGGCTACCACGTGATCTTTTGAACAAAAATGTCTGCAACAAAATTCATTCAGAGTGGTGTTTAAATAATAAATAAATAAATAAATAATGCTCTATGATGGCTGATTTATCTGTGGTCTCTGGAAGTGATCTGTTTGTACTTAGCAGTCTTTAAAATCAAGAAAGGGAGCTAGACCCTTGTTAGAGCAAAAATGCTGCTTGCTTACCAGCCATCCAGTTTACTGTACTCCCGATAAAGAAGCTTAAAGTTAGAAGTTGAAGTTAGAACTGTACTGCTTTCACATTAAAACCTCAGGCTGTTTTTACAGTGTATCTTTGTGATGGGTTAACCTTGGCTAAGGGCTGAACTCCCACCCAGCCGATTGATCACTCACTCTGCCTTCTCAACATGGCAGGGGAAGAAGATAGGATGAGAAAGATCATGGATCAAGATAAAGACAGGAAGATTGCTTACCAGTTAATGTAATGGGCAAAACAGACTCAACTTGGGGCAAATTAATGTAATTTGTTGCAAATTAAAATAGATTTGGGTAATGAGAAGCAAACAAAAAAAAAAACCCAAAAAAGAATACATCTCCATCCCCTGACACCACCTTCCCATGCTCAACTTCACTCCTTCATTCAGGACTCGTCTATCTCTTCCACCTCCCCGAGTGGCTCAGGGGGATGGGGAACGGGGTTTGCAGTCAATCTGTAACAGCTCCTTTCTGCTGCTTCTCCCTCCTCACACTTTCCCCCTGCTCCAGCATGGGGCTTCTCTGCAGGCTGCAGTCCTTCAAGAACTGCTCCAGCATGGGTTCTCCATGGGCTGCAGGGAAATACCTTTTCCAGCACCTGGAGCACCTCTTCCCCTCCTTCTTTGACCTTGGTGTTCATGCTGCAGTTTCTCTACACTTGTTTTTTTTTGTCCTCAGCTTTTCTGCCTGTGCAGTGTTTTCTGCTTTCTTGAACCTGTTTTCTGTAGGGCACCACCATCTTGCCTGAGGGGCTCAAACATGTCCTGCGGTGGGTCCGTTGGAGCCAGCTGGATCCAGCTGTGTGTGGCACAGGGAAGTCCCTGGCCTCTCCTCACAGAGGCCACCCCTACCACCCAAACCTTGCCACCTTATACCCATTACAGTCCTCTTTCACATCACTCTAGTTGAAAGCAAAGACTGCTGCACATACAGACTTCTGGGATGTCAGCAGCCTGCAAAACCTTTTACTGCAGGTGGGATGAACTGTCAAGTGTGCTAGATGTTGCTCAGGGCAAGAGAAAGAGTGCTAAGGACTCGGGTGCTGTGGCATGCAAACAGCCGTAATAGAACAAGTTATGCCATTTTCAGAGGGGCTTGCATTGTATTTGCACAGAAACTGAAAGATGTGGTTTGCTCATTACATAGAGGATGGCAGTGTGGTTTCATTAACACATTCCCTGTTGAGAAGAAACATGGATACTATTTGTTGGAGAAGTTTTATTCTGCTACCAATATGATTTCCTAGTTCCTTAGGCAGGTGAGACTGTCTGTTGGTAATGTTTGACTGACATGCTTTCCCTTTTAAAACAGATCATGGTAATGTCAGATGGCACATTGTTCTCTTCAGGACAGAGCCTTCATCTCCCAAACCTTCCCAGTAACTCCTTGTCTTTTTCTGAAGTGAAGAAGAAATCATCTCATGGGCCAAAGGTGAGACTTATTTCGCTAGAAGATACTTGAGCCAATGGTGCTTTCTCTGGGAATTAACTTGAGAAAAAAAATATTTCTAGGTAGTTTTGCAGTCTCATGACATAGTCCGGTGATAATAAGTCTTGACATTTCTTTGTTGTGAACTTAACTGTTCACCACGTGAAAATAACACAAAACAAGGATGGTTGTGAGAATAGATGCCAATGAAGGTACTGCTTTCCTGATTCTGGTACATGCACAATTGTTTTCCTACTTTTCCAGAAGGAATTGTAATGGTCTGTTGTAGTATTAGGGGATTCTGGTGATGGAAGTGTGATCTATGGAAATGTAAAGAATATGAGAAAATACTACAATAATAATTTCATTTATTAAGTATTTTTTAATACTTTTAAAGATAATTCGGTAGAGTGAAACTTGAAATTGTATTCTTTAGGATTTTTAATTTTGTTTAAATTTCAGGGGTTAATTCTTTACTAGGTGTTTCAAAGACAGCAATGTGTCATCAGTCTCTAGGACATAAAATAGAATCCCCAACCTAGAACATGGTAAAAAGGTATAATCCAGTGAACCTTTTGAGTAATACAAATGGACCTTCCCCAAACAGCAGATAAGTTCTTCAGTTTAACAAAATGAATTAATGATGTGGGAGAATAAAGAGCATGTTGTTATTTATTCAAATAAGAAATGCAACAGAATGACTTGCTTTGTAAATTAATTAACATATATGCCTTTTCTTAGGCATATATGCCTTTTCTCTTGATTGTCTTTTTTAGCATCTTGTCAACTTGAAATATGTTACTTAATCTTGCAGTGCATGTACTGCAAGAGGCAATACCCGTTTTTATCAATAGCTTTCATATTCTGTATCTGTGCCAAGTCTTATATCTTGTAAGAACTGTCAGATAATGAACTACACGTGTGCCTAAGTGTGTCCATTGACAAGAATGTATCACAACAGTAAGGATATATTGGGGGGGGAGGGAACTTCTTTGACATGTTCCTGCCTGGTCTGCATTGTACCTGAGTGCCTCACAATCTCTAATGCATGTCTTCTTGTAACATTTAAAGGATATCTGAATGTGTGATTATTTTTATTTTCCTAACGAGGAGCTGAGGTAGATTGAATTTGAGGATTAGACTGAATGTGCTTATTTTGGCATGGTAAAATGTCTGCTTAATGCCTAGAAGGAAGACACCTGGCTACACCAAAGTTATGCAAGGTAGTGAAGATAACTGTCTGACTGCTTAGACTAGGATGCATCTCCATGTACTCGGATACTGAAGATGAGTTACTTCGACACTTTACAATCTATAATAGGGGTTTTTGTGAGGTTGGGTAGCTCTCCAGAGTTCAGTTTCCAATCACTTTGGATTCGACTGTAATGTTGATTCACCCATGTCTTGCATTGCATGCCAAAGCAGGCATACCGAGGCTTGGCCTAAATAAGCAACCCAAATACCTGCAGAAGGACTTCAGGGAGGTACAGACATGATACCAAGGTCCTACACTAATGCTCTATCTAGTAACTGTACACCATGGGAAGTCTTGAATCTCCAGCATAAATTCTTTCATAAGCAAATGCTAACCTGGGATGTCATCTTCTGAACTGTATTCAGACAATGAACTTTTGTCTTGTGTAGAAACCTGACAAGTGTGGAGTGTGGTTGGGGTGAAGCAGGGTGAAGGGAGTGTTGCGTGTTTGCTGCACTCGTCCTTATAAATGAACGTTTGAAATCTTCCATTTTTGCTGAAGCAACCCAACCATCTGCAGTGAGTTTGACCCACAGTAGGAAGTTACGGGAGTCGGTAGGAGGTTAGATGTGCATCCCATCTCAGGATTGAATTCAATATCTGTAAAATTGTTACCCAGGAATGTTTTTTAACTATTTGGTTTCAAAATAGGGATGTTCAGCAGCAATGCTGTCTATTTTAAATGATTATTTTTCAACTTTGTATGCCATTCACTAGAGTTTTTAATCATGGAAAGAGATGTTATATCAATATACTGTTTCTTGCCAGTCAGTGTGAATATTCAATTTTCCCTCCCCCATCAATCTTCGTCTCCTCTTGTCCAACTTAAAACACACACTAATGAGCAACTGTTCTTGTGTCTTACGAAGAAAGAGTTGTAAATATCTGCTTTACTGAGGATCATCAGTTGTTTTTGAGAAATGGAAATGTGAAGTGACCTTGGTTTTAGTATAACAAAAAAGTTTGGCATTTTGTTACAAATCCTGGGAGCTGGGAACCCTTGGATTTTTGTCTTTAGGGTTTTTGTTTTGGTTCAGGGGCAGGAGAGTTCCAGCCAATGTGTAAAGAGATTTTTCAGTTTTTAACTTGGAATAACCCCAGTGATGAAACAACTTCAATGTCCAAATTTCATTTAGATATGCCTCTACAATAGGAGCTGTACAAAGGTCTTGTTAGTTCTTGGGTGTAAGTTGTCTGCACCAAAACTGTGGGTGTGTGTACTCCAGGTGTCTGTACTAGATGGTTTGGGGATTTTTGTGCTGAAGCAATAGCCCTTTGGTGTGCTTGGCTTAGTTTTCGTTTGTTTTGTGTCTGTGAATACCAAAGTAAACTTTGAGGTCAGTTTTAAATTCCGAGTATGGAAAACCTAAGAATATTTGCTTACGCATATGCCATTACAAAGCACTACATAGACTTTCTGGTTAGAGGAGAATTGCAGTCAAGACAGTAAAACCAGTGCAACAAAGTGGTATTGTTGATTTAGCATTCACTTATAAAAAAAATACAATGCAGTATGAAGTAAGAGAGAACTGTCAGTTTGCATTCTGTCACATACTGTTCTGAAATATGTACTAAAAAATATAGATGTTTGTATTTCTGAAGTTCCATGATTTTGTGTTTAGTTTAATGGAGATGGTATTAGTGAGCGCCAGTATTGTGATTCTGAAACAAAGCTTTAGTCTTGGAAATACAGAGGACAGGCAGAAATGCATGAAACCTTACTTTATGCATTTTTTCAGAATACAAAAATAGCTGCAGGCTAGCTACAGATACTTGTG
The DNA here is from genome assembly GCA_020745775.1 of Theristicus caerulescens. Classification (NCBI taxonomy): domain Eukaryota; kingdom Metazoa; phylum Chordata; class Aves; order Pelecaniformes; family Threskiornithidae; genus Theristicus; species Theristicus caerulescens. The sequence goes on along the minus strand of CM036583.1, from coordinate 38,535,343 downwards.
TTACTTTTAAATCAGCTGTATTACTGTGCATGTTTGTGTAAATACTACATGCACAGAATACAACGAAACAGCTTGGTTAGTTTTCTTGGGATGATTATGTCTTTTGAAATGAGCTGTAGTGTCAGCTGCAGTGAAATTAGGTTTACTTTATAAACAAAAAAACCCAAAAGCTCTTATTCTCATGTGTGACCAGAAAAAAAAGGTAATATTGTTTTATGCTCCCCCTTTTGACTTTCTCTGTCAAACCAGTGAGCCTTGTAATTCTCCATCTGCTTCTAATTCTCCTGATGTCATTGGTCATAATAGTTTGGTGGGCTGGACAAGCTGAAGTGTGGAAAGCTTTGTAAATGTGCAATACAGTATTAATCTGTAAGAAGAACTAGCAGTAGGTAAATTAATCTCCAGCACGCAGCTAGCAAGTGGAAGAATACCACACTATTTGTGGAGGCTTTCAAAACGTTGTGGGGTTTTTCTCCCAAATCAGTTAGTGTTTTTATTCAAGAATGAACACATTTGTATTCAACAGAAATCTGAATTTCCTTGAGCAAGTAATTCCTTTTAGATATCTTCCTCCTCTTGTCTCTTAAGAGCAGGAGGCATATTTAAGGCTGATTCCAGTCCATTGGCTTAAGATGGACACATTACAAGATATAACATTTGAAGAAATGTTTTTTTATTACAAATCAAAATAATACATGTTTTTATGATCACTAATCCTAAATTTGTAGACTAAACCCAGAGTACAGTCGACTGGCATGGCCATGCCAATGTGCTCGGTTTAATGACTTCATAAAATTTAATGAACCGCCCCTCTCTCCCCGCAATTGCTTCATTTACTAATTAGGTTCCTAATGTTTGTCAGCAACTGGAGAGGTTTGAAATTATTTCCAGAGGATACTGCTTATTCAAACTCATGTTCAACCAAATTGGGAATTACATTTTGTGGTGTGAAGTCATAATCCGACCCTGCAAGATATACAGGGGGTTCAACAGCATTTTTTGCCTTGTAGTTACAGAAGTGTTTTAATCTGCAAATGTGTTACCTGTTGAGCAGCTGTCATAGTCTGTTTGGATCTCTCAAATTTACAGGACAATGTACTCTGTGATATAAACTTTATTTCATGAGCTCATTAAGAAATACAACAAACACACACAACAAACAGGGCTCAGTCCCCTTTGCCCAGATTAGTCTATCATGTGAATTCACTTATTCACCACTCAAGTAATACAGTTTCATAATTTATAACCTGTAATCTATGCACTTAGGAGAAAAAAAAAAAAATTCCTTACCTAGCTGACAGTGAGAGTGCTCATCTTTCCTCCACCATCATGGGGCGGGCATCCCCTGTATCACACTGGGAAACATGAAAGCCTCAGCCATCCAGCTGCTGATGGATCCACTTCAAAAGCTTTTTCTTTGTAAGCTGTTGTTTTATACCTTCCAGCTTGGAGGTTATCAATTTCCATAAGTTAGCAGATTCTGACGAAACTGCCAGACAAAGATGATGGCTGCAGGAGACAGCAATTTGGAGGTGATCATGGCTGCATAATGGCCCTTTAGCTCTTTCTAGTCACCTGTCCTGCCTACGTGATGCTCTCATTGCTCCCAGCATACATTAGGCCTTAGGATGAGCTGTGTTAGCCAAAATCTGAGCAGGAGTTGAGTGCAACAGTGACAGTAGCATGGTTTTTCTCTGTTGGTAAAACCTTGGATTTTTATCATGCTTTCTAAAATATTTATTTTTAAAGGTCAGTACTGCTCTATGAAAGGGGTTATGTATCTTGAAGTGCTATATGTACATGGTGTTACTTGGCTTAAGAAAAGAAAACATCTGCAGGTATTTTAACATGCATATAATCCTCTATTATTCTTTTGATGTTTGTTATGCAATGTTCAAAGTCTAACATTCAGTTGGGTTGCTTCAATATTTGATGAATATACGTATTCGTGAATAACGTAAGCTACAATGTGTAAATATCTTACCTGTCAAAACCCCATGATCTCCATTTTACTTATTAACTTGAGAAAAGACTATTTTATTTGTCCCTCTTAGCAGAAATACATCATTCACTCTTATTTCTTGCAAGACTTCTTAAGGTGGGAAGAAAAAGAAGCATTTAAACACACTGTTAAATTTTGATAAATAAGAAAATTGATTGAAAGTACATTCTGATTTTCAGTAAGATCTATGATGTACATGATGTGAGTATTTAGCCACATTTCATCCCCACTAACCTTCTACATTTGTCATTAAGTCTGATATAATTTTACCAATTAATATATTTGGGTTTTTTTCTGTCTTAGAAATTTTATGTTCCTCCTGCTGTTTCCTGTAAGTTATTGTTGGCTTCTGTTACGGTCCTTGCAGAAACTTAGGAAATAAGAAGAGATACTTTTTTTACTTAGAGAATGAATGCAAATATAAAAGCAATGGGTTGGCTGTCATAATGAAAGAGTAGCTCTCAGAGAGCATGGCAGGGGTGTGTATATATGTCTATATCATAAGTACGTCATATACTTTTACTATGATTTCTGTGAAAACATCAGCTTCCATGTTGTAGGAAGAGGAAATAAGTCTGGGTTTAAAATTGAAAAGGCAAGAAAGATCTCAAGTTCATATTGGTTTTTAGACTACTGCGCCCCAGGTCCTATTTCACAGCTCTCATATGTTGGAAAAACACCAAAATGTCTCTGTCCTTTTGGAGCAATTTAAAATACATGGTAAGGAGACTGATAAGAAACACAAGGACTCCATCTAGTTTATTAATGGCACATATTTTATTCCTCCCCAGGGCAATACTTACAGCTCTGGCATGATAGAACAAGATGTGAAGATAAAAGCATTAATAATTAGTTTACATGTTAACCTTTGGGGCATCAAACAAAATATAGAGCTTTTTCTTCTTTTTTTTTTAATTTAAAAAAAACCCACCAAGAAAAGAGTTTTGACTAAAGTAAAATATCTCAAGGAATGATTAGTGCTTTTTTATTTTTTAATTACTGTCCTGGGAAATGAGGAAGTGCTTTATGTTCAGACATTCAGATGTCATCATAATATTGTTCATTGTTGATGCTTCTGCCCATTGTTAATGTTGATGCATATATATTATACAGATACATAGTTAGATTTCCAAATGTGACTGAAAAATACGTTTGCAGTACTGATGCAAGAAACATCTGAACAAAAAGCACAATTGAATAATTTGTACAGCACTGAGTGAAAATTCAGTTTCACTAGTGAGTTAAGATAATGAGAAGGGAAAGATGGTTCAAAGTAATTATTTCTAATTAATTGTTTCCACCTATTGCTACAGAGGAGAAGGGAGATACTGCTCTTTTTGCACATACGATACGTGTAAACTGTTCAGGTCCTACAGCATTAAATACTGTCTTAACACATCCCAATTGGACAAGTCATAAGTAGTTAGTTATCTGCCAACAGGGAGCACACAAGTGGATGTATTCTCAGTCTTAATTTCTTGTCTTGTTAACTTTCATTAAACAGGCTAATTCTGCTTTGTTTTATTATGGCGGGGGGGGGTTAGAGCAGTTCTACTGACTGTATTTTTAGAATTAGTCAGCCCCCGTGGAGGTTGAGGCTGGCTATGTCCTGCTTTGGTCCTTCAGTTTCCAGTGCACTGCTGCTATCCCATCTATGTTGTGGGTAAAGTGGTGGTTAAGTAAGGGGGAAGAAAAGCTAAATATGTTTTGCCCTCCTGTAAATCTGTGGCAGTGTTAGACGGCCAGACATACCGCATCTACTTATATACTAGAGGGTTGTTGGGCTTTAACCCCAGAGGGCAGCTGTGCCCCACGCAGCTGCTCGCTCCCTCCCCCCTCGTGGGATGGGGACAGGATCAGAAGGGTAGAAGTGAGAAAACTCGTGGGTTGAGATAAAGGCAGTTTAATAGGGAAAGCAAAAGCTGCATGTAAGCAAAGCAAAACAAGGAATTCATTCACTACTTCCCATCCAAAGGCAGGTGTTTAGCCATCTCCAGGAAGGCAGGGCTTCATCACGCGTAATGGTTACTGGGGAAGACAAACACCATCACTCCGAACGTCCCCCCCCTTCCTTCTTCTTCCTCCAGCTTTATATGCTGAGCATGACCTCATATGGTATGGAATAGCCCTTTGGTCAGTTGGGGTCAGCTGTCCCAGCCGTGTCCCATCCCAGCCTCTTGTGCACCCCCAGCCTACTTGCTGGCAGGACAGCGTGAGAAACAGAGGAGGCCTTGATGCTGTGTGAACACTACTCAGCAATAGCTAAAACATCAGTGTGCTATCAACAGTTTTGATCACAGATCCAAAATATAGCCCCATACAAGCTACAACGAAGAAATTTAACCCAGCCAAAAGCAGTACAAGGGTCAAAAAAGAAAAGCAGATTCTTAGCATGGTAGAACGGTAAGTGTGGATTGCTGGAAAATAAAATAGAGCTAGGGATCTGTACGTGAATTTTATATAGATGAAAGCATATCCAGTCTTACACAGATGAGGGAATTTTGGGTGCCACTTTGGTCGGCAGCTTGCAAGGGACTTGGATGAATAACCAACCAAATTATTGAAAGTCAAACCCAGAAGTGCATTTGTAATATTTATACCTACTAGCAACCTTTTCAGTAGTTCCCCATGTCCAAGAATGCTTACTTTGCATAAAAATTATATTGGAAGAACACTTTATTGTAAGTATTGTTCATCATTCACTCTTTCAACCTAAGAATTTCATTAAAACTGTGATTCTAAAGTGCGTATTGGGACACCCCTAGCTAAATATATATGAGTGAGGAATGATACTGCTCTGCTCTTTCTGCTTTTGCCTATCTTATAGGACTTCTGAGTCATCACTCTCTCAGAAACCCTTCTCACTTATAACAGTTGAATTTAAAAAAAGTGCAATGAAATACTCAGAAGATACAGCACCAATAAATATGAAGAAGAAAGCTTTTTTAGTAAAGGAGGTTTTCCATAAAAAGACATTGACTGCTGAGATACTGTGTGTAAAATCAAGTCTTCCATAGCCAGGCTGGACCCAGAGTTGTTATTGTGTATGAGGAAAAGGATCTGGCAAAAACTGGAGAGAGGATCACAGTAAAGAAGTCAAGCTTTGCCTGAAATGTGATCAGGAGCACATGTTTTGCTCTGATCCTGAGGTAGTTCTGTTAACACTGTATGATTCATATCCTGATCTTTCCTTATGATGTTGGTTTTTTTTTTTCTGATAGCTAATGGTCATGGTTAATGTTTCCTAAACTCTTTATGTTCATCTTATGATGTTTCTTAAAAAACATATCTAATTCTTAAGATCAAAACTAACTTGTCTTGCAGATATTGACAAGCAGTGGTAACCGCTCATGTTCCACCACTTTGTAACAGATAAGTTGACCAAAATGATGGGGTTTGTATCTGTTCTTATCTAGGTATTTGCAGCTTCTGGTTTTCAACCTGCAGTTCCAAGTTTTTAATATGAATGCTGCATCCATATTGTGTCTTGTCTTTTGGGGCTTTAAGGGTTCTTTTTCTGGTTCTGGTTTTGGGTTTGGTTTTGGGTTGGGTTTTTTTTTTTTTTTTTGGTAAGTAAAATTTTGCATTTCCTTTTTGCAGGACCCAACTAGGATTCTGAATACAAATAGCAGCAGCAGCAGTAGTAACAGTTTTTCAAAGACCCACAAGTTAACAAAGGAGCACAAGGAAAAAACTTCTAAAGACTCAAAAGAACATAAAAGTGCCTTCAAAGAACCTTCCAGGGAACACAACAAATCTTCCAAAGAATCCTCTAAGAAACCCAAAGAAAACAAACTACTAAAAGATGAAAAAATAGTTCCTAAGATGGCCTTTAAGGAACCCAAGCCCATGTCCAAGGAGCCAAAATCTGAAAACATCCCCATCCCTACCGCAACAAGTGGGCAGCAGCAAGAAAAGAAGACCCCCACAAAAAGGCCCTCTGTTCTGGACTCTGATGAACCTTCTGCAAAAAAAAGACAAAAAAGTGGCTCGGATTCATTATTTAAAAGTTTTTCTAGCGCCCCACCACTGATTCTTACTTGTTCAGCGGACAAAAAACAGACAAAGGATAGATCTCAGCTCAAGGTGGGGAGAGTCAAAATTGAAAATGATGCACTGGAAAAGAAGACGCCTACTCTGCCGCCGTTTGATGATATTGTAGATCCCAATGATTCTGACGTGGAGGAAAACATGTCCTCCAAATCTGAAGTAAGTGGTGCTTGGTTTTGCTTCATATGTGTTGAGTATTCCCAGTTTGTGGGATTGTGTGCCATATTTGTCCTTTCCCCTTCCTTTCTCCTGTCTACTGGCAGACTGTTCAAACTGAAGGATGTTGACGGCCAGCTGTTCAAACTTACACTTGTTCTAGTTGAATTGTCTTGCCTGTTCAAGTCTACTCAATTTATAAATCTGTCAACATTATGATGGATGAGCATATCGGAGATGGCTATAAATAATATTGCTCTTTTGATCTTGTACTTTTGAATTTCATGCTCTTTGTGAGAGAAAAGGAAATTGATTTAAACGCTTGTATTTCACATGCTAAGTCTTTATGTTCAGGTGTTAGAGAATTCAGTAAATTCAGGAAAGGTTTGCAGTAAATCAGAGTGTGATTTGTTACTTTTCTCCTAAAAAGGGCAGTTCTGAATGATGCCAGTTTTGTGGAGGAGCAGGAGTTCCTAGAATCCTTGTTCTGATGAGGAGAATCTATCCAGAGTAACAGGCTTACCCAAGAAGAAAGACTGTTTTTATGGAAACTTGCTTTCCTGAAAATATTTATCTACCATGCCTGCTCATCTGTCTCAAGCATCATTTGCTCTTGATGATTAGGATTTTAATCATTCTTCTAGCAGACTCGGTTTTCAGAAGCACTTTTTATAGAGAGATGAGTAGAGAAGGAAAGGTGTGGGAAGAGAAGGCTTGTTTGGTGCCTTTATTTGTGCTTATGGCTAAAGGTAATGTGCATCGTAGAGGGGAAGTCTTCCCAGCCATGCCTGTTCAATTCTTTCATTTTTCTGTTTTCTGTTGTGTGCCTCTGTTACTGCCATCAGATTCATAGCCCTGCTGGCCCGCTCTGGAACAGACAATAAATACCCTGCTGTGGGGAGGTGTCAACATTAGGTTTTTACGTCATAGAAACTTGCCCCGAGGGAGAAAGTAATTTATTTCTGAAGTGACCTTTTAATGACTGGTCCCTTAGGGCATGCAAAGGATGTAAAATTTAGAAGGTACAGAATAGGACAGGCTTCACTTTACAGCATGGCACTGTTGATGTTGCGGTTGGAGTGGCCTTCTCGTTCTGGCTTAGAACTTATGAATTTGTCTTTAAACCTGAAAATGTTCACACTTGTCAGCCTTGGTGTGAGTTAATTTATAATGTCTTCAAAAGAAGCTCAATCTTCTATTTTAATTTCTGTCAGTATCCTTAAGACTTGCTACGTACCCTCAGTATAGCCAGCTAATTAGCATAGATTTTGCTTTCAGATTTCCTGTTCATTCAAATAGGTGCTATGTAGTGGCACATACACTTCTACTGGCAGCAGCAGTTCTCTATTTTTCTTCAAAGATGAAAGAATTAAGAGGAGCAACTGCAATGTAATTGGAATTTTACAAATGCAGGCACTACAGAGATGTGTGCTGCATAGCAACTTGCAGATAACTGGGATGTGAAGGATATGTATCGTGCTTAAAACTGATCCTTTTTAATTGTTGACGTGTTTCCCTCTGTTGTCTTGCAGCCTCTCACCAGTTGCCAGTGGTATAATGGGTACACACTTTTGTGTTTTTCATAGGATGACACAAATCCACTTGCAGTGCTGTTTGTCATCCATCTGCAGTGGACCTGCAGGACCTAAGGAGTTCCTTAATTCTGTACTAAAGCAAAAAAGCAGATTGAGGGTTTTCTAGTTCTGCGAGACACTACTACTGAGAGGGTAAACTACCAGAGTCCGCTCAAAGAGAAGCAGATCCTGCTGGTCTGGGCTCTGGTGTATTTTAATGTTGATGTCCTGGATCGTGGAACAGATAGGCCTTCAATGGGAGGGGCAGTGTGGTCCACATCTGTATGGGTGAAATGGATGTCTGCCACTTTGGGACTCTGCTCATTAATAAATCAGGCTGAGTATGGCTCCAGTCAGTGACTGGATACTATTTAGAAAGTCAATAATATACTTATTTTTAGAAAAGGTATCTAGAAAACCTGGAATAATTTCCTAAGGTGCCTGTGGATTCACACCCTTGTTAGTGCTGTGGGAGAAGGAGCTGGGGAGTTTCTACAGAATTTCACAAAGAGTCGTTACTTCTATAGTTCATTAGTTTTAACCAGGGAGCCTAACAAACAGCGACTGAGCAGTGTAACTGAGGTAATTCTGTATGTTGGAAAAAATAGTTTGAACTTTTTGTATGTGTTGGTGGGTTTCTAAGCATTTCAGGAAAGGAGTAGATTTTACAGCTAGGTCCATAACAGATATATCCTATAAATATAGTCATATGGGGTGGGGGGGGAAGTGAAAAGCTGCAATGTTACATAGAGTATTGGAAGTGAAAATATGATAATGCTTTTGCTATACAGGAGCAGTTATTTCAGGTCTGTTAATGCTTCATGATACTAACCAACATAGTTCCCTGAAGCTGGGAAGACACTTGTTCAGTGGCGTGTTCTGGCATAATAATATGCTATAAAATTCAGTCAAATGTTATTTCTTACTCTGGTACAGTTACAGTGGTGGGTATCATAGCATTGATGAACAAAGAATGTATCATTATTTAGGAATATATTTGGTAGTAAAGTATTCAGGATTTATTCCTAAAGTGGCTTTAAAAAAGCAAAACCACAAAACCCAACTCAGTGAACTGGGGTTAGATATCACAAAACAGATTACAAATCAATACCTAAAAGAAAATTTTTAGGATACCACAAAAATATTAACTTTGAGTCAAGTGCATTTTTTCTAGTTTAAGTTACATTTATGACATAGTGCAACCCGAATACTGTATGAATTGTTGTAATAAAATTATTAATGACTTTGTTAAGAATTTTGTGAGGTCAATATTTTCTTCACTCCATGGAGTAAGAGATGTTCTCATTCTCAAACACACATGTCCTGAAATGGTGACTGTTTGCTTTCTTGGTATTAGCTCATATGCGTAACTATGCATCTCAAACACGATATATTTGTAATAAAAGGTGTAATGTAATGGAGCTGTCTGTAACTGCTCTGTAGCTAAGGTGGTATTACTTCACCTAGAATTATTTTAGTTGTGCTCTTATATTTTACAGAGAGTTCAGTTTGTCAGTAGGTGCACAAAACCAAGTAGTTTTTGTGTGCGCTTCTTTAAAAAAAAAAAAAAAGTTGGGGGAGGGTAGAGATCTTTATTTCAGAGGTTTCGGAGGATTTTTCCCTTGGCAAATGTTCATTGTTTATGAATTTTGCCCATGAACTCATTTTTTTGTAATATGTGAGAAGCAAGTTAAGAAGTGGGACATCAGCAAACAGTGCTGGCATTATCTCTGGAAATTTGTCCAACAAGCCGCATAGAAGAAGTTGAGATGAACTCGTACTGCTTTTATCAAATGTATTCACCAGAAGCTAGAACTTCCTGCAAAAGTAAGTTTCTTTCTGTTGCTGGTCACACCAAAGACTGTTTGCAGAGCTAGGGGTAGTCCATGATCAGCTCTCAATTGCGAGGGCTGGGTTCGGGTTTTGAAATTAAGGGTGGCATTCTGAGAAGTCCTCATGGTAAAGGAAGCTGACAAGCGTCATTAAACAGAGCTGCTGTTTCACTGGGTACGTGCTACAAGAAGGCAATGCTGCTGCTCCCCTGATTTCTTCAGATACACCTGCTGTTCAGTGAATCAAGGTGGGGTCTATCCTTTCAATTAATGGGCTTTAATTTCACACAGAAAAGCAGGGTGTGCTCAACCCTTCTCAATATTGGCATCATGCTCTACCTAGTTCTGGGTACTCAGACTTGAAATACTGGCCTTTGCCTTCGTGAAGTGGAGGATCTAGAGATTTAGCATCCTCCGAGAGAGGTGGATTCTTTTTCACGTGGTAGAGCATGTCTGCCAATGGCTAGTCCACCCTACGAACTGTCCTGTGAAATTCAGGTTGAAGAACGCAGCCAGGTTAGCATACTGTTACCTCGGGAGTGTTTCAGAAAGCCAGACACTGTCCTCTGATGCCCAACAGTCAATCCCTGTTTTGAGCTCCAAATACCTTTATAAAATTACAGTGGGACATAAAGCGAATCACATCCTGGCTTAGTGATAAACTTTCTGCCCTTGTTTAATAGGCTTTCTGTGTATGATGTAAAGAATAAGACCACGTATGGTCATTTCTCTGTGGTCTATTTGGTGTACGCTGTAGCGTGGTGCACTGCTGTATTTTTTTTAGCTCAGTTTTTCTGTTGACTTGGAGCTGTTGGCAAGTGAGACGTGTGTCTCCATTTCTCTTCATGCTGCTTTGTTGAGTATCACTTTTCAAATACATCTGTGATTTAAAGTGTGTTGGACTTCAGTGTTAGTGATAGACTTGGTGTTCAAAACAGTGTCGGTCAAAAGAGTCATATGAGCTAGCAAAGCTATTCAGGAGTGACGTGTAGTATATTCAGTTAGAAATTACATGTAAAGGCTGAGGAATTATTTTACTGGCTTTGGTATGAAGCATATAAAATAGGGTATGGGGTGAAAGCATGTCAGATTTATGGTTTTATTGAGGTATAGGAATATTAGCACAGTCCACTTGAAAACTCCAAAGATTTTGCTTTTAAATTCAATGGCAGGATGTTTTAGTTAAAGAAAACTCCATCTGTTTGCTTCCTATGTGGGACAGTGCAGCAACATGATAAAAAAAAAAAAAGGACTTGACCTTCTTGATTTTGCTGCCTGTCTGATCATGAACTATGATGATCTTCTCATAACATTTGTGTGAGCTCCAAAGTGGTCTGTCAGATGGGGAAATGCAGTTTTGGATCTGAGTAAGGCATTTTCAATGGCCGGAGCTGCCCCTTATTGAGCTGTGGAGCCATTGCAGAAGGGATGCTCTCATACTTCTTGTTTGATTATTGCCAGTTTTGCTGGGCTGGGTAGGGAGGAAAAAATGGTGCATAGCTCTAAGTGACACTGCTGCAGGCAGAAAGACACAAAGGAGATCAGGCAGATCATACACATATGTTCAGGTGTTAACAAATGTTCTCAGTGTATCTCCAGTTGCAGTGATCTAAATAAAAACTCTTAAAATCTGCTGTGCGTGGAAGTGGTTTTTTGGTGGATTTCTTAGAGAATGCATGTGGCTCTGTTGGATGAATTTCTGTTCCTGGTGTGATTATTTTGCATGTGATGTATATTTTTTTTTTCCTTTCCTGACTGTATATGTCCCTGCAATTGTAGCATTGCCATTAGTAATAGTAACAGCCTTTTGGCATGTCGAAGCCTTTGAAAATATAAACTGAGCAGAAATGCTTGCTGGCAAATTGTGACAGCTCAGGGGTGAGGAGTTTCATTATTCAAACCAGAGTCCTTTAGTGAGTCTTTTGCCTTTGGAAAAAAAATGCCAACTCCTTCTTAGGAGGTCCCTTACGGAACAATGAGAATATAGGAGTGATCACACAGACTATGGGTTTGTACTTAATTAACTGCATATCTTAAAGCAGTCTTAAAGTTACAACATTAGTCACTTTAAAAAGTAATCCATAAAATGCCACTTTGGATCAGGCACATGATCTATTAATTCGACTGTTAAAAAAGTGGAAGAATGTTTTGAAAACCCCTATGGTCTTGTAAAACCTCCAGGCCCTTGTTAGCTTTCTGCTAGGGCTGGGAGCCAAAGGTAAGATCTCTTTCAGATACTTAAAGTCAGAAATAACAGTAGTGAAATAGAGCTCCATGTGGAATTTTCATGTAGTTACCCAGGAAAAAAAAGGAAGCTAGGCTTTAATTTTTTTGTGAAACCGTGACTCTGTTAGGATCTGTAATGATGCAGAAGAGGATTGATACTGATGATGTCCTTCATTGCAGGCTGGGCACCATGGGTTTGCAACCTGTGGTATTCTCAGAATCTTTACTTTTTGCTTGATATTTTAATGCATTGTTTCAGCATTTGGTTACTCTAGTCCAGGTGTGAATGCTGCTCTTAAAATCCTGCCAGTCACTATTGTGGGATTGTTTGCCCTTAGTACTCCTGTGTCGAGGAAGTAATTCAGTAGTCGCAAACAGGTGGGTGTTAGCAGGTCATGTAAATACTGTACAGGCCAAGGTGTTGCCTTCCAGGTATGTGCTCACAGAGAAATAGTGGCCTAAGACAATCAGACCTACTTAAAGAAGTGGTAGCAGGCACAAGTACGCTCTATGGCCATCAGCATCTACTGTAGTATGGCACCATTCGGCTGCTATACTAATTCTATTTTTATTAGCTGTTACTATGAAGGAAGAAATGCTTTGGCTTCGCTCACAAAAGCTTAGGTGCATATTAAGCTGTGTGTGGTGAGATGAACCACTGCTGGATGAGGAAGCAGCAAGATTGACAGGTAGTCATTCGTCTGTGGCAGCACGCTCGGATGTTAAACTGAGATACTTTTGTTACCATGGTGTGTTAAGAAATCACTGGCTTGCAAAAATGTTAAGGATTTAGAAATAAAATGGTGGAGAGAAACTAGGTAGATATGGTTAAATGTCCATATGCAAATGTAATCTTGTGCAAGTCAGGAATTTTGCATTCTTGAGGCAAAGTCATGGGTATTGAGTTGTTTTTTTCAATTTTAGGCAATGTCGTATTTTGACCACAAAAATAACATCATACATTATTAGGCTACTAGTTCAGGCTTCAGTATTTTATTTCATGCACAAATGTTGGCTACATCCATTTCAGTGGGGGCTACTCGTGTAGATTAACTCAATCATCTGCATAAATGCATTTTGGATTGGGGCCTTATTTTCTATATTTCAACCCTGGAAAATTCTATTCACTTGCTAGCCTGCAGAAAGTAAGGATTTTAACTGGGTACGTGCAGTGCCAATATTTTTTTAAATTATATTCTTTCTTTTGTGGCAAAAAAAAAGACATTGTGCCTGGTCCAGTAAAGTCATGACAGTTTCACAAGGCTGAGATGATTGCAGTCAAAATGCTAAAGATAGGATATTTTATTTTAATCATGATTAGATGAGATCTTCTTGATACGGATTTCATTGCTTTGAAGTTGCTTTATCTATTTATATAGATCATGTTGTGATCCAGAGAAATGGCCCCATGTAATTAAAATAAAATCTAACATCTGTTAGTTATCAGCTGAAATAGTTTAACTATGTCTACTATAGTTAGACCTATCCAAGGCTTTTATGCCCTTTTATTTTTTATGTGGAACCATCAAGTTCACAGTTGTTTTCTTTCACAAAAATGGCATGTTTTACTTGTGTCCTTTTGAAGGCTTTCTGCCAAACTCCCCATGAAATTCATTAGATAATTTTCATAACTCTTCCCATTCAAAAGCTTGTAATCTAGTGATGACTGATGTGAGTTCTCCAGGACACACCATAAACGCACAACTTAATTTTTACGTTTTAAAGACTGAGTAATCCCCTGAAGTTTTAAATTTTATCAAGGCAGGATAAAGGCTGCCTGAACTCACTACTACCGTGAGTGTATCATGTATCATGCCTGTGTAGAATTAATGACAATTCATTGCCCGCCGATGAAGGACTGCTGTTCAGCTCTCCGTGTTGTGGACCCCTGGGGTCGTGCTGGGTGTTGGCACTCAATGCCGCACTGCAGGGGAATGCTGGGGGACCCTTTCGAAATGGGCAAGGGATGCTCCTGATGAGCATCATGTGCCTGCCCTGAACTCAAAAATGATAGTGCCCATGTGTTGCTGTCCTGCCGGTATTGACATGTGCATGTAACCCTGGTACAGGGAATAAGTGAAAGCAAAAATTAATCCAGCGGTGCTCTTCCTTGCCCTCTGTGTGGTTGGCTGTTCCCTCACGACAACAGTGTCCACTCCTTCACTGCAAAATCCAGGCATGCCAGGCAGCAGTTACTGTTTAGGGAAAGCCTCATGCCTGCAACTAATTCTAACAAGACTTTGGGTGTTCACTGAAGGTGGTCCTACACCACCACACCAACAATAGAAAAATTGTTATTCACTTAAACTTTAAGAAGTGTTGGTGTGAATTTGGTTTAACTGACTGCGTCATCAGTCAGTAGTGCTGTCTTACTTGACTTAGTCAATACCTTAGTATAGCTGACGATTTTGTTAGAAAAATAATTTTGTAACATCTTTTTCTTCACACTTTCTCCCACAAACAAACAGCTTTGAGTAAAACATTCAGCTGTGTTGGTTGTAATTCCTATAAAACCTAACATTTTCTATTAAAAGCCTCTAAGCAGGCTTGCATCTTCCCTTGAAAACAGAAATCCTTATCTGCCTAACTGAAACATGCAGTTTGTGCTTCTTCTGGCCTTGAATACATTAGTGGGGTTTCTAATGCTCCTCTCCGAGCAGCAATATCTCACGCCATTTGTTCCCATTTGGGCTGAAAACAAGTAGATGTATATAGCTTTGGTGATCAGCCTTCTTTGTTATAAGACTGTGTGGCTATGAAGGGACCAGTTAATGCTGACTTTATCCCCTTGAAAACGATAGTCCCTGCACACATGTGTAGCACAGCAAGACAGAGCTGCCTGATTCTAGGACATGTATGTAGGGTTTTTCAAATTATCTTGAGACGTGTTACCTGTTCTTGTCACAGATGCCTGAACCTCCGTAAAGTAATTGCTTACTGTGTATTAACTGTGCTGCAAGCCACCTGGCAAAAGTGAAGGAAATTATGTTCTGTGTTGTAGGAATTAATGTTTCAGACAGCAGAGTTAGAAGATAAGGAGAAATGGAGCTATTTACACTTGTCTGAATTTGTTCAAATATCTACAAAACTTGTATCATCACCTCAGAGAGACAGAAGAGGAGAATGTTTAAAGGTGACTAATAATATATACCCCATCACCAGGAGAGCTGTGTTTTGTCACTGACATTAACAGGCAGCTCTACTGGTGCCCAAGCACCCCATGGAAAGATTACTCCTGTGTCTGGGGATAATGGGTACCAGGGGCAGCAGTAACTGGATTTGTCGCTTCAAAATTGATTACCCTGATCAGAAGATCATTGCAAAGTTTCTGCCCTTTAATATCATTGTTGGTGAGCAGATGTGATTAGGACAGAAGTGAATCAAATAACTTTGCTGCTTTGTGTGAGGTCATTTTAGGTATTACCTAAATAGTGGGAGGAGATTACATATGAGTCCAACAGGTGTGTTCTTAGTGATTCAAATTATCATTCACAAAAGTATTATGGTTTAAACCATGACAAGAAAAGAGTAGATATAGACTGTGATAATTTTAATTTCTTTCATTGTATGAATAATCTTTTTGCATTGCCCATGCAGTTTAGTTAATACACTGTAACTTTATTCTATGGATGAAAAGGATGTGGTTTCAAGGCAGTGCGTATTGCATTGCATCTTCCATAAGGAGGGTCATGACTGGGCAGGAATATCAAGCAAAGAGCCATGGTCTGAATATTCTGGACAACAACAGTTCAGTTGCAAAGTTCCTCAGGTTCAAGACAGGGAAAGGCAGGTTCAAGGCAAAAGGAAAAAGCCACTCTTGGTGTTCTTGAGGACCTAAATTTGCTTTGGCAGAGGGCCATTAGGAGTAGATAAAATTCTGAGAGTTAAATGTTACAATTTTAGCCCAAGAAAACAGTTTGTAGATGTGATGGTTCAACTTGATTTATTTGTGCCATATGCAGCCTTTTTCATCCTTTGAACACTGTAAAACCCAAGATTGGTCAGGGTGGTAATACGTGAGATCTTAATTTAGCCAATCTTTTAAATAACAATAATAATAATAAGCCAATATTTTTAATAACTTCAGTTACCTGTATCAATTACATTACAATTATATTACACTACATTATAATGGTTTGAGTGAACTCTAGTTTAAATATAAACACATATTAGATATTCCTATTTTTTAAAGATATTTTGTCTTTATCTTGTGTTAGTAACTTATTACAGCTTATGAAACAGTTGCAAAACTCTTTCTACTAATATAAAGCTGAGATCACACTGTCAAAAACCTATTTTAAGTCTCCAAAGCAGGGATAAGGAGCTTTAAATGAGTATTATTTTTTTTTTTTAGTAATCAGTAAAAGTACACATGTAGGCAAAGTTACAGGACAGATGTGTCAGCTGTAAATGATAAAATACCAGTAAGATGACAGCAATCTGTTCTGTGTTTTTTTTCTCAGAGAATCATCATTGTGTAGTTCTGTGTGTGTGTATAATACACATGATCTTTTGTGAAAACTACTAGACAAATACATGATAATATTAGCCTAGAACAAGTGCTTAGGAACCTTACTGACAGATACCTCAGAAATATCTACAGAGAAAAATGTGTTTGGAGCATACTGTTCCCAACCATGACATCTAAAAATCATTGTTCAGTCTACAGTATCACAAGATTGGCTAAAAATTATGAAACTTTGAAAAATAGTTTGAGGAGCTTTGTTTTGTTTTAGAGACTAGAGGATTTTTTAGGGTACAACATAGCTTTTTCTATCTTTCTCTCTGCAGCTTTTCACTGAAACTGGAATGTAATGCAAGCTGAGATTTTCACATAATCATTTAAATCCCAGGAATTAAGTTTGAGAAAAAAGTAAATATAATGAGGCTTGCTGTAAAACTGGCAAGGCCAACAAAGATGGCATGGAAGAGCTGCACTAGATCTCTCTATAGTCTATGGTGAAATTTTGGACAAATTTTTTTTATTTTTTGGGACATGGGTTCAGGAGCCTGCGGTCTGCAATAGTGGAGAACGCATAGGGACTCTGTGGCAACACTTCAGAACAAGAGCTGTTGTTTTCCATATATTTAGGTCTGTATCTACTTGATGTGTATGACCTTGACAAGGTTTCTGCATAGTAAAGATTTAGTGTAGGGTCACGCTGGAAGCATGCTACAGAGTTAGAGCTACATAAGAAGAGAGAGGAACTATGGTGAATTTGCAAAGTCTGTGAGTACCTGCTGAGAAGACCAGATCTCTAATGATGTGGAAATGTACCATAGTGCAGAATAACATCCATAAAAGAAGTTTTATGTGTAGTGAGATCATTCTCCAGGTGCTTCTTTCGAGTGCATGAATTTCTAACATCAGGATCTCAGATCTGGGAGAATTTAGTGAACAACCTTCTTACTGCACTGAAAGTGACAGCAAACGGTCTGTTCAGTTTCCCAAACAGTGAACTCAGACTGCATCAACATCTGCCCTTCTCAGTACTGATGTGTGATAAGAACTTCCATCAGTTTGCACTCTGCCTCTTCCAGTTTGTTAAGGACCATGTTCATACTGACATTACCATACACATTTTTAGTTTATTTTACCTTTAGTTTACTCATTATCTTGTAGGCATGAAGTCCATGGAAAACTGTAGTATTCAGCTGCTCTACATGAGAAACCAGAATCTTCTCTCCTGTATTTCTTTGCCTGCTTTACTGTGTGTCTTCCGCTCTTACCTGTAAGATCTCTTCAGCAAAAATATTCCTACGGCCTTCTTTCAGCTGTATTGTGCAGTGTACTGCAAAAGAATTTTTTTATCCACATGTGTTAGCTTCGTCTCCTGTGCATGAGTTTTCTCTAAGTCTTAGACTAGCTTGAATATTTCTGAGTTTTTATGTTAACAGTTGTCTCAAATTTAGTTTTTCTTTATAAAGCTAAGACAAAATATGTACATAAATATAGACGGAAAAGGATTTTCTTTGAAAAGTAGATACGTGTTTCAGTAGGAGGGTCTCTAAAGAAATGCAAATCCTGCTTCATCCAGTGCAGTTGTTCAGACAAAACGGTTGCAATGTTTGACTTAAGGTCTTTTCTGGATACTAATTGTTAACTGAAGGCTGTGTTTTAGATTCAGAGAATCACAGACTGGTTGAGGTTGGAAGGTACCTCTGATGGTCATCGGATCCAACTCCCCTGCTAAACCAGGGCCACTTAGAGCTGGTTGCCTAGGACCGCGTCTAGACGTTTTTTTACTATCTCTAAGGAGGGAGACTCCACAACTTCCCTGGGCAACCTGTGCCTGTGTTTGGTCACCCTCACAGTACAAAAGTGTCTCCTGATGTTCAGAGGGAACCTTCCGTGTTTCTGTTTGTGCCAATTGCCTCTTGTCCTGTCACTGGGCACCACTGAAAAGAGCCTGGCTCCATCTTATTTGCACCCTCCCTTCAGGTATTTCTATACATTAATAAGATCCATGAGGACCCCCAGGTCCTCTTCTGCCAAGCTGCTTTCCAGCTGGGTAGCCCCCAGAATATGTTGGTGCATGGAGCTGTTCTTCCCCAGGTACAAGACTTCACACTTCTCCTTGTTGAACTTCATGAGGTTCCTGTTGGCCCATTTCACCAGCCTGTCAAGGTCCCTCTGGGTGGCGGCATGACCCTCTGGCATATCAGCCACCCCTTCAGTTTTGTGCAAACTTGCTGAGGGCACACTCTGCCCTGTCATCCAGATCATTATTGAAGATGTTAAACAAGACAGGACCCAGTATTGACCCGTGGGGTACACTGCTAGCTACTGGCCTCCAATTAGACTTTGCACCACTGATCACCACCCCCTGGGCCCAGCCATTCAGCTAGTTTTCAACCCACATCACTCTCTGCTCATCCAGCCCACACATCAACAGCTTGTCTATGAGGATCTTAGGGGAGACAGTGGCAAAGACCTTACTGAAGTCCGGGTAGACAATATCTACTGCTTATCTACCAAGCCAGTCATTTCATCACTGAAGTTTGTCAGGTTGGTCAGTCATGACTTCCTCTTGGTGAAGCCATGCTCACTACTCCTGATGATTTTCTCATCCTTAAGTGCCTGGCAGTGGTTTCCAGGATTAGCTGCTCCACCACCTTCCCAGGGATCGAGGTGAGGCTGACCGGCCTGTAGTACCCTGGGACCTCCTTCTTGCCCTTCTTGAAGACAGGAGTGACATTTGCTTTCCTCCAGTGTTTCAACACTTCTCCCAGTCACCAAGATCAATCAAAGATTATCAAGAGTGGGCTTGCAATGACATTTGCCACCTCCCTGAGCACTCATTGGTGCATCCCATCAGGGCCCATGGACTTGCTCAGGTAGCAGGTACAGAGTCAACTTAATTAACAAATAACCTCATCTCCATCAGTGATATGGAATTTTTGTTTGAAATTACTATAAATAATTAAGGCAGCTAATTGTATCAATACCTTAGGTCACATTCTCTGCCAAATGACTGTCTCTGCCTTCTCTCAAAAATCAATAATTTGACATTTCCTGTTTAAATTTTACATCTCCTTAATCTTAAATTACTTCTTTAAATAATTTTTTAGTTCCTTAAATGTTGAAGTTATGAACAAATATATCCATTTCTATAAGAAAATAATTAATTCCACTTCCCTCTCCTTACCCATGTTCTTCCTTCTTCCCTGTGAGCTTGCAAACTAACTTTTGTGAATGGTTAAAAAGGAACAGCTTTACCCTGCCTCAGAGGTTAGTTGCTAATGTAGCAGTTTGACAGGAGATGTGGTGATAGAGAATTTGGGCAGGGTGCAGGCAGCTCAGTTCAGGCATATTGTGTCATGGACACCCAAATGGTGTCTCCCCTTGGTGGTGGCAGATGTGGACACTTGGTGGATGAGGCGGGGCTGTTCTGTCCTTTGAGCTACAGATGGGTTGGATTACTGTACTAAAAGCTGAGGTGGCGGTCAGCAACAGGATGCTTAAGAGGCAGTAGAAGTTGTAATTACAGGAGTCCTGTTAGAGAAGAAGGCCTGTCCTGGGAGAGAGTGTTCCTCCTCCCTGAGAAGCTAACTTTGGACAAAGTAGAAGTGGAAGTAATACTCAGCTATAAGCAGTTTTAAGTGGGTAGACTTTTCAGTATGTATGGCACAGGGGAAACATAAATCTTTAGACTATTGTGTGGAAAAATAGGAAATACGTAGACTGGCTGATATGAAATGGGATGTTATTACACCACTTACATATTATTTCCTGAAATAAAATTTAAGCTTCCTTTAAAAACTGTTCAGGGGAAGGCAAGAAAAGCCATTGTTGCCCACATACAGATGTTTTCTATTTTTTAATGTAAGTAAGGAGCTTGAAATGATGGGGTTTATTTTTAGAAGAAGGTACATGAATCCAGACAACCATGAAATATTACAGAAACAGCTGTATTTATATCCTGTGTCATAAATAGGTGAGTTTGAGGATTGTTTGCAGCTCAGGAGTAAGTTGTTGTACTACTTGTAAAAACAGATAAGAGTTTGGAAATGACAGAAGCCAAGTGATTTAGAGCTGGTCCCTTTTCTTCCCTAACAGTTTCAAAGCACAGAATCCCTCAACTAGGCCTAATAAAGAAGCCAGTGTCTCCTGTGCATCAGTGTGAGAGCACTAAAACAAAATAGACTGTCTAAGAATGCAATAAATCATATCGGGTCATTGCACTAATGAACAGTTTGGGCCCAAACTCTCATTAGCTTGTCTGCAGGAAGAGAAAACTAGTAAAACAGGAAAAGGACATATGAGAGAAGCTCTTTGCTGGTACTGTCTTAAGCTTTTATTGTTGAAGGACACCATTTAGCTAATTTCAGACCCATTTAAAAAAAAAAAAATCTGTTTGGTGATTAGTAACCAGTGGATAAGAGCAGAAAGCCCAATGGAATAAAGCCATAAATACCTAAGTCCTTGGGATAACAGCCGGTAAAACTGTCAAAAAGCATTGCTTAAGTGACAAAATGATGCCTCTGGTAACTAGAGGCATCAGCGCTGTCAGCACTAATCCATATTCATATATAGACAGCATATTTTTAGTTCCTTCTAAAAAGGCAAACCTTTTCTGTTAAAATGTTCCTTCTTAGGTTAAAAGCAGCTGTTTCCTCTGGGTGCATTTTCACCCCAGATTTCTCAAAGTAAAAAAAGCTAGGTTTAAATTCCAATATGTAACAACTTTAACATTTATGCTAATCTGTCATTCTTGGAATAAATTTTCAGACAGGGCCATTTACAGAAGTAATGTAAATTGTTTCAAGAGGCATTAAGAACCCTTTTTAAAAGAGTATGGATGATAATTTGTGTTTCACTGGGACTTTCTATGGTTTGGCTTCTCAAAGTGATCTTGCTAAAGCAGAGCAAAATTTTTACCAGGAAGGTATTCTAACAACTTCATATGTATTCATATCCATTCCTTCTTGTGATCCTGTCTCAGTTAATGTGGGAGAAATTCTTGACACGAAGGAATTTCACTGGTGTTTGCATGCCTTATAATGTGATCGAGACCAGGCCTTTTCCCTTTTTTCATTTCCAGTAAACTGGTTCAAAAACAAAGTAGTAAAGTTTTAAGTGACAAATATCTCTGCACCTGTGTGATTTTTTTTCTACAGTTTTAGCACTTCTTCAAGTATTTCAAACTGAATATGATAGTCTTTTAGTGTTTGTTACTTTTGTAAAGGAATGGATTTTACATAACTTAAAGTTCATGTTGAAATTAATAAAGGAAAAATACAGTTAACGGAAATTTGCAGAAACCAGTTGTCAGCTAGTAATTTTGCTGCAAAAAGCAGAAAGTCACAGATAAATCAGATGTTTGAGAGTAATCTGAAGCTGGAAGACTGAAATTAGTTTCCAGAATGGTGATGTCTTTAAAGTTTGCATTGACTCTTGCTCTTCATTAGTGCAGTCTGTTTCATGTTATCATAATTATTTTACAGCTAAAAATCTTTTATGATTTTTGCAGAAGTTCAGGCAGTAAAAAAAAAAAAGTGTTTTCAGAATTACTTGATTTTTTGAGCAGTGTCAAGTGATGCTGCAGAGTCTTCCAAGAAGGTCTGATGCTGTGGACCATGTAAGAATCTCTCTTGGTACTCAGAAATGGGTTGTGTTGTTGGTTGAGTTGGGTTTTCTTGCACAGGGTTGATTTGCCTGTATACAAGCTGTATATACCCATACAGTCAGGTCCAGAGTTTGTATTTTGACTGTGTGTCTGTGAGAACTGGAGCTGGTGTTGATTTGAGGAGAGCAGATGTTAATGGTGTTTTTCCCAAGCATTCTGTTGCCCAAATAGGCATCTCTCATTGTGAGAAAAAGCGGCAAAAGGCTGTAAATCTGCCTGCTCATTATGAAAGGCAACAATAGATTGATTTATGGAGAAAAAGCAACTGTTAGGCTTAGGTAGCCTGTGTCCGTGAAAACTGAGTTTTACAGTTTACTGGATATTACTGCTGTTATTTTTGAGAACAATTTGCTTCTAACTTAATCACAAGGGATATTGTACAGGCAAGGAGAGTCAGAAAACTTCCGTGAGTCTGGATAACATGTCATGATAACACAGTTGTATAAAATTTCGAGTGTAATCAGGTTTTCTTTTCAATGGTAGATTTTTAGATCATTGCTTCCTAACCTGATTTTCACCATTTCTTCTGTATGGACACTTCTTTCTTGTTTTATGTTCTCTGTTAGCATCCCCTGTGCCCACATACCAGATTTGCTCTTTGTTTCATGTACACAGATGAGTGTGCAAGTGCATACCAACACCCACGCACTGTAAGCCACTGAGCCTAAGAAACAGCAAAAAAGTATAATGGAGACATGCAACATGGCAGCAGGAGGCAAGACTTCTCAATACAACCCTCATAAGCCACAACCACTGTGAGAAAAATTATACAGAATTTTTAGATGAAGTAATAGGCCTTTCTCAGTAATTTTATAGAATTTTAGAGATAAATTTAGATATTTTAAACAATACTGGAAAAACAATGTATAGAACTGTTTGTTAAATAATGTAAATGGATTTTAACAACTCTGTTTTAAAAATCTAGTTCTCTTTTGTAATCTGTGGGTTTCAGATAATTTCCCTGTGTAACAAGGCAATCTTTCTGGTTCAATCACTATTACAATCTGTACAGTCTTAATACATATGGAAAGTGTTGGGATGAGGAGAAATCAAATAACAGCAGAAAAGTTTATTTTGAATCCTCATCTTAAGACTTATTTTTTAAGGAAGAAGAAAGAAAACTATCTGAGATTTTCTGACATTTAGTGTGGTCTGCTCAGGTCTTCCTCTGTTTTTCAATTCTACTACATCCTTACTAATTTGGAAAATGTTGTAACTAAAGTATGACAAGGACACAGGAGCTTTAGGTCTATTATAAACTCATTTAAGCTCTCATGTTATATAGCCATTCAAACAAGGCGTTGGGAACTTCTTGTTAGGATATTTGCTTTAGTAAAGAACTAGACATGATGTAGTAGTGTGCATGTATGTTGAGTGCATAGCAATTTCCACGTTTGCCTCACTGATACCTGAAATAAAGATCTTTGAGTATTAGTCTGTTCTGTAGTTCATTCTTCTTGACAGCATGCCTTAGGCAGTAACTAACAGTAAGAGTTTTAGGCAAAAATGTTTATTACAATGTTGTTTATTTTCTTTTTTTTCTTTTAAGTCTGAACAGCCCAGTCCTGCCAGTTCCAGCTCCAGTTCCAGTTCCAGTTTTACACCATCTGAAAACAACAGACAACAAGGTACCAACAAAGGAAAAGAAATTGAAAGGAATGTGTGAAAAGAAGGGGCCAATAAAACCAGAACTGGTGGCATATCATTACCACTTCTCTGCTGCCTTTCACAACCTGAACTGGCCACAGTTTTGCTTTAGAGGCTTTTCCTTCGGTTGTTTTCAGATGTGGCTGTAAGGGCAAAATAAAAGGGGAGAAAATGTGTATCTGAGGAAAAGCTGTGGAGGGTGTTTGTTTTGAAGCACTAAATACATGCCAGTCATTTAACAGATGCTAAATTCAAAAGAGCTTCTGTTTCTGAGGTTGTGCTTCTGCAGGGTTAGGTAGCAAGGCACCTGGCTCCCTCTGAAGCCCTGCTCAGGAAGGTGTGACTTTCCATGGGAAGCCCAAGGATGTGTGTATGTGAACCCTTTCAAAGGGCCATGATCTTCCTGTACTTCTGACAAGTTTTAAGAGTGTACAGATTTACTTTAGATAAATGTCAAGGGAAGATGATGGTTAGACTTTAAATTGACTTTAAGCTTGCATTTTGGTTTTTTGGCTAATAATTACAGTTTACTTGGATCTCAGTAAAGAAACGCATTTTTCTTCCCAGAGAACTTGTGAAGGCAGATTTTCTGTAAGTAAGTTGAGATTCATTCTACATGATCTATTAAACTACTTAGTTACTGCTTGGCCTTTTTCCCTGTGTTTATAAGACTGCACAACTGATACATTCTTAATCAGCTTTTGTTTTGTTCTTTGGATCAGGAGCATTAAAAAAGCAGCTTTTGACTAGTTAAAATTGCATTTGTTTTATCCATTTGTGTTCCTCAATGGCAGACTTGATTTAAGGTTATGAAAATGCATTAGTGCCTCAGGCAGGCAGTTTGTTTTTAAATAGATCTACACATGTTGCATATCTGTCCTACTGCCTTTCTGTAGGTGACTGGTACTGATTTCCTAATGTATTCTGGCAGCATTACTCCAGGTGAAAGAAAGCAAGAGCTGAAGTGAACTGTGGTTGATGACTGGCTTCAGGCATTTAATTTTTACTTAATGCTAAACAGAACCCCTTCTTGCTGAAACCCCATTTTTGGTCTGATGAAAACCTCATTAGTGGTGTGAAGTGACCATTACAAGCCAAGAGATTTGGATACCCATTCCTGTATCTGTTATCTTATGTTGGGCAAAAACGTGTTGTCTTACTATTTTCTTCTGAGCAGACTGGATCCATCCATCTCTTCTGGGTCATATATAAGACATACCACAGACTGTCTTTCAGTTTTTTGTGCCTTCTCAAGAATAGATGGGAGATTTTTCCTCTGATGTGAACAACTCTAAAGTGCAAGTGGTATATATGTCTCCTCTTTCTTGCCAGAGTAAATAGTGATTACTGCTTCCTTCTGGGAGTTCCAGTTAACTAGATGTATTCATTGCTCAGGCCACACATTTGTATATCAAAGGGATGGAGCACCAGGCATACTGTGGCCTGTTCACACTGTATGTTGTGCTCTGGTCAAAACCCATGTTTTTTTCCCTAACTAGAAGTTGCTTGCCAGGGCTATTGCTCTTTTTCTGTTGCGTTCAAACTCCAGTGCTCACTCAAGTGTCAGAAAACCACAGCATTAACTTTTTTCACCTCTTTTTGCATAAACAGTGGGCTAACCTGAGGTTCTTCAAGTTCTTCTGCCCTTGGGGCTTACTCTGCTATTTCTCTGTTTCCTTACCAAGAACACTTGCTTTTGGGCAGCTCCTAGTTTTCAGTTTCTCATTAGCTATTCTGACCCTTTAGGAGATAAAAATGTCTCAAACCCTTAAAAATGTTGTAATGGAATTTTAAATTAAGTGTTAGCAAGGAGCAGAAGATTAACAGTGACATCTCTATCAGTGCTAGAAACAAGAGACCTAAAAATTAATGCTTTGCTGATTGTTAGGAAAGTCTACAGAAAAAGTTAGCTAGCTGGGTACAAAATGCCTATTCAGAGTCCCAGACATGGTCCTACATTAAGTGAAAACCTGTCTGAATGACAGGTTGTTCGATGCCTATGGGACTGTCAGTGATGAATGTGTCTCAGGAGTCCAAGTTTCTTTTTCTCCAAGAAAGAGGAATAAGCCTGTTGGCAACTTGAGACAGGACTGTCTGATTGTCCCAGAATACAGCAAAGGAGTATCAGGGGATAAAATGGCCCTCTGCTATACTTGGAAAAAGGACATAGGCAAGAACAATGAGTTAGCTTAAGCTTGGGAGAGCAGGCTGTGTAGGGGTTATGAGGAATGTGTGCTGGTTTTCTTTCTGCTTACATTTAAAAATAAAATCAAGGTCTAGGTGACTTGCAAGCATAGCTACCAGTTTCCATGTTGTGGAGTTACGTGCTGGTGTTTCATGCAAGATCAGCTATTCATATGTCATATAAGTTTCATTACAAAATTAGGGTTTGGTTCATTATTTTACCTTTCCTCCCACTGACTTTTTCCTCTGCTCTTTCATCAAGAGTATGATGATGCTTTCCCTTCATCTGTCCTTTACCAAGTCTTTTCTATCATTTTCTTCCTACTGTACATTGTGGAGAGGAGATTAATGTGTTCTCAGAAGCTGACTTTGGCCTATGGAGTGGAGTGAGACTCATCTGCTCTCAGTGCAGATGAAGACAACCATCTTCAGACTTCAATGGTAGTTGTTAGTGTCTTTGCCCAGTAAGGTGTAAGGAAACTGGCCTTTCTAGGCTAAGCCTAGCCTGTGGAAATACCCTTTTGTTCTACCCTTTTATCTCTCATGAAACATGGAATCCTTCTTTGTATATTTATATTTTAATTCTCTTTTCTAACCCTTTACCTCAATTCATTTATGTCCCTATGCCATGTCTCTCATTCACCCACCTCAATAGTCAAGGGCCAATAAGAACATCTTCCAAAAGATCAAAATGGGCAAATTCTTCCTTCATCTCTGTGCCGATGCTGCTGAGAGTTCCCTCCCTCCTCACTTTTAAAGGGAATATATTTATTACTGCTCCTATTAAAAACCAAGGAAGGAGTTCTTTCCCTCCTTCAAGGGTCAGATGATTAGATATTCAGTCAGACTACAAGTTATCATTTGCAAATCACTGAGTGTTGTCTGCCTGAGACTGAAACAGAAACTGGAGAACAGATCAGCTGCTTCTGTAGATCAGCGGTGGTTGCGTGGACAAAAAACACTTCAGTATAGCTCTCCTTTCCTTGTCACCTGTAAAAGTGTCTGGTCCACCAGGAGTTTGCCCATCAGCACCATCTGGGCTTCTTCCCAACCAACCTTAAGGTGTAAAAACAGAAGAGAAACCATTGATCTGAACCTGCCCAAATTGCACCAATTTATGAAAGTTCTAGTGCAACCTTAGTGGTAAATCATTCTCAACATGGGTTTTGAAGTCACTTGCACAAAGCTAGTCAAAATGCCTGTGACCTGAGCCTTGCTAGGTCTGGAATAATCTATAAAGCCATTCCTCCCATGAAAGGAACACCCTCCCTGTTAGGAGTATGACCCTGACAGAGGTCTGCCTTCTCCTATGGCAGATGCCCAGGGATGGCACTCCTCGACTCTCTTTCCCCATTAGCAAATAGAGAGCTGCAAGCTTCATCTGCCTTTGAAGAACACTCTGAAGCTCACTTCGTTCACATTAGTACTTTGTGTTTTCTGGGTTGAAGGAATTACAGAACCCTAATAGTAATTGCTGTTTCTGCAGCCATCACCGTTGCTTTTATTTGCTGCTTTGTGTCTGAGATGGGCTGTACTTCAGAATTAAATGCCCTGAGTCTTGCTTCCTTCCTTCTTCTAAGCTGCTTTTGCCCATTCTTACTTCAAGCAGCTGTAGTTTTACATTTCCCAGATATGTTAAACATCTTCCTCTTTCTGTAACTGTCTTTTATGGCAAAATAAATTGAGTAAAATCAAACCAAAATCCCAAACTGAATTTAATGCAGTTTTATGAGCGAGTCAAGCTGTGTACCTCCTGCTAATTCAGGAAAAGAGATAGCATGGTGTTGCATGGGATTGGTGCACTTTTTACATATGAACATTGGCAAAGTGCTTACTTGACCTGAAATTGACCCTGAAATAAAGGGAACAGCTAAAGCTAAACGTATAAAAAACAGAAAGACAAAGACTGCCTTGGCCAGTATGAGTTAGTCAGAATGATTTGTCGGATTCTGTTTCTCAATACATGGATTAACCTAACAAATGTACTATTACTGATCAGTATGTCCCTGTGGATCTTTACTCGCATATAATACCCTTTGAGAAAGCAAGAAATGCTAAAACCCAGCAGTGCAAAAGAATCTTGCTTCTAATAATAATACAGAAATAGTCAATTTCTCCTGGCATAACAGTATTTTACTTACTTCAGCTATGGTCCAGAGGGCCAATCGTACAAAACACTTCAACATATGAATCGCTTCACTGCTATGAGTAAGTCTATTGAAGCTGACTGAGTTGCTCGTGTGAGTAAATGATTCATGGATAAGTCCCTGCAGCATAAGCCCCCGGTGCATTACTTCATTTGTTTAATGTTTAAGACTCTCCCCTCCCAGCACTGTGTGGCGAGGGTAGTTTTCCATCATCTACAAAGCTGGGTGCCTGGAATACTGCAAAGTGAACTTCATTTGTGTATTTTATTGTTTCTGTTCTTTCAGGTCTGTTGAGGTCTATAATGAAAGATCTGCATTCAGATGATAATGAAGATGAATCAGATGAAGCCGATGAGAATGACAATGCTTCTGAGTTGGAACGACCTGTAAATACACGAGGAGGAAGCAGGAGTCGCAGGTGAGTGTCTTGCGATTGCAAGTAGTAGCATGGTGGCCAAGACATTGTGCTTGTTAGTAATGGGGTGAGGTCTAATGTTCTCAGAGAGTGCTGAGTAGCAAATGGGCAGAGAATTCAGACTCTCTTTTTAAAGCATTTGCGTGTAAAAGTGCCTCTTCTAAAAACTATCAGAATTAGCCATTCCCAATACAAACTATTTCTGTACTAATCCATATGGTTATGATGATCCTCATTCATTTGATTTTCCTTGATTTCATGCCATTGTGACTTCAGGGGAGTAGTCATAATTACTTTTTGGCATAAACGAGTAGATTAAGTCCTTCAATTGCCAGATGAGTTATTTGATAAATAGTGTCTCATTTTCAAGATCTCTCTGCTTACCAGCTTTAGATTAGGTTGTTAAATGAGATCAGAATCAATGCAATTTGAATTCCAAGTGATTTCTGTGCTGCATGCAGTAGGTAATGTGTAAAAACGCAGACAGAAGGTAGAGCAAGTATCTGTCACAGAAATTACTTTTTTAAAAATGCTTCTGCATCCTAGCTGCAACCGTAAGAGGGTGTTCCAAAAATCATCTGTTCTTTGGGCAGCTTGAAGCTCCACCTGCATGTTGTTGCAGGTTTTGGAAAACCTGAAACAGTCTCTCTCAGACCTTTTCATAGTGGGTTCTTTATCTGATCCACACGGTTTTGCTGTGAGTGCACAGCACCTGAGTGCCAGCGTCAGCTGCTACTTAAATGGGAAAGTAATAGGAAACCATTAACGAATGTCAGCTGTTTCCCTGGTGCATTTTAGCAGCTGGAATCAAGGAGAAAAAGACCAAGATGACAAGCAGTTTGAGAATTTGTTCATGTCAGTGATTGTACAAAGAATTGTCTCAAGCTCAACTTGTCTCTACATGGAGGTTTTGTTTCATTTTTTTAACAAAACCTTAAGGCTAATGTTTCTCTACTTTTTTTTTGTCTCAAATAACTATTTTTTTTTCCTTCCAACAAGCAAATATTCCCTGTTGTTCCTAAGTAAATGAATGGTGAGACTGACTAGTAGCCGAGCTTTTTCATGTGGCCTCTCCTGAGATACTAAGTTTTTAAATTTTAGCCAGGAAAGAGAGTGTTATTTATGATGAGAAACAAGGAACTTTTCAGTGAAGCACTTGTCCAAGTGGGAAGTACAGCTGTTTAGAAAGCTTTTGGAAGAGCAGAAAAGTATCTGTGCAGAACATTTTCCTCCTTCCACGTGGCTATGAACCAAGATACAGACTCGCTCCAAGAACATCGGCAACAGCAGTTTAGTGTTCTAAATATTTAACCGTTTCCGTAACGTTAGCTGCTGTTAACCAGACATGTCATCTTATCCAAGTGCAGGCAGGCAGCCTCGTTCTCCATGCTAGGCAGAGCTTTTTCCAGAGTGTGGCCCTGCTCGGATGCCTCTCTTCCACGTGACCCTGATTAATGACAGCTTGCTTAGCGAGGGGTCATTCTTAGTGTCCTGCCTCAATGTGCAAGCTTGGTTCACCCCTGTTAACAGCCCTTTGTCTGTAGGTGTAATCTCTTGGCTCTGTTTTTCCGTAGGGTTAGTCTGAGTGATGGCAGTGACAGTGACAGCAGTTCAGCTTCCTCACCACTACATCATGAACCAGGACCACCTTTACTGAAAACCAGCAACAACCAGGTAAAGTCAGGATTTGTAGATGCAGTCCTGGGGAGCTGATATGACATTCTGATTACTTCAGAGCAGTTACTTAGTCTGTAAACTGACATAAGAGCTTTTTACTCAGGAGAAGTAGTATTTGGTTTAGCAAGTACTATAGACCAAAGTAATGTTTTCATCAATATTTTAAGAAACGTGTACTTTTTGTATGAATTAGCTTTGTAAGGTAAACAATGCAAACTGGCTTTACAGCATCAGTCATACAATTAATACAGGTTTGGGTTTGTATTAGCAGTAGACACAGTTCACATCAAGAGGCTCATTCTCAGGAGTTCATTTATTCGGCTTTTGCCCCACCAGTGTTTATCTCGAAGATACAGTATTTTTTACTTCTCTAGAAGATGCAGTAGTTTTTCCTGCACTATCAGAGTATTTGTTCCATATCTGTAGGAGCTAACATTGTTATTATTTTTGAGGTAGGAAAGTAGAGTAGTTCTGTTTTTCAGAGAAAAGAATTTAAATAACCTAGAGCTACAAAATACATCAGGGACAAATGAAAATTAGAGTTCGGGAGTTACCTCATTCCCAGTCAGCAATAAGGTAAGGCTCTCTAAATATAAAAATTAAACATAAAAGCTGATATTATTTTTAAAAAAAATCATAATTTATAAAATACATCATTCGTCACTTATTTTAGGGAGCCGTAATTCACTCCCAGTGTCAGCTGGATCATACACAAAGCAGTCATGAAATTTACTGACTGGCAATAAATGCCTACTTACAGTATTGATATAGTTAGAATAGTGTCTACATGTATTAGCAAAAGTTTGTGGTTTAGATGGTGAGTTTTATGGATGAGTCTTTCCTGTATCTCTTAGGTTAACTGCTTCGATTATCTGGCAGAAATTATTTACTTGTCGTTGTTTTTCTAATAAGGTTTCCAATGCAAGTTTACTGATAGTGCAAAACTAAAACATCATTATTCATGTCAGTTAAGTTTAAATACTCTGTGGGGGAAAAAACCTAGGGAGTAGTTCATGCACAGAGAGAGGAAGGAGATTCCGTGTCCAGAAAGCATTCTTATTATCCACCAGAAACTCTGTAGGCTTTTCTAAGTTCATCTGTACAAAAGTTACAAGTTTTTGAGAGAGAGTCTTTTGGGAAAAAGCAAACTATAAAGATGAAGAATATTGCATTTACTGGAGACACAAGCACAAGAAAAATAAAACACCTACCTATGGCTTGTTGTTTAACGAAGACTAACTTCTACAGAGGCAATGTAATTGTTAAGTAATTGTAAGTCTCAATATCAGCAGCCCACTCAGTCACATGTTCATGTTTCTCTGCCCTTCAGTGATCTAACAGAAGGTCTACCTGCGCATTAAGACACTCCAAACAATTGCAGTGTGCCAGCTAAAATTGAATGTTACATACCTTCTTCCATTTTTATAATTGAGCTGAATTTTATAATCAAGCTGAAAATCAGAAGTTTAGGGAAGCATTATGAGAATTCAAATTGTATGGACCGTAGCCACATTTGAAATCTCTGCTTGATAGCATAATGCTGCTTGCGAGGGTGATGCTTTTGACTAATGAAATCAGCCTTGCGTTGACTAAGTCCATTCATAGAACTAAAGAGCTCAGACAGAGTTAGTATTTCTATAAGCTTCCTCAGTGCCGTGTCTCATATAAACAAGAGTGCTTAAGATGTTGGATTTCAACTACGCATCAAGAGCACTGTAAGGAAACCACTTTTTCAAATATACTGTCCCCTTGCTAAGGTTCTATTTGAAACCAAGAATTTTCTGTCTTTAAAAACAAGAATAGCATCTAAAAGGTACTGGATCCATGCCTAGAGGTCTGTGTTTTTTTTTTCAAAACAAGACTTGTTCTTCCACTGGCCTTACACAGCAGTGACCCCAGGGGGTGCTGAATTGAAGAACTGGGATTTTTCTTTGGAAAAGTATGTTTTGCTTTCTGACCATGCATTGCTCTTAGCTAAGTAAATCCTTAGGTTAACTCAGGTCTGCAGTCACTTTCTATATATATGGAAATAGCTGCCTGCCTGCTGTGTTCTTATGGTTTTGGTCACCCTGGGGAGCGTATATGCAATTTTAGTCATTTTATACCAAAGGAAGTAGAAATGAGAGGGAAATTACAGGAAGCTGTCAGTGAGGCTTCTTGCTAGTCTAGAAGACTTGCTTTTACAGGCTTTATTTCCTTGTTTTATTTGCTGAGTTTTGTCCTGTGTGGTTTTGGAGATAATCATTCTAGCGATGTTAGTCTTACTTACAAGGAAATGTGAAACAACATCTCCCAGCATCTGTGATCATTTATTTTCCTTTGATGTTTTTCAGAAGAACTGATCATATTCCAAGTTAGGAATGACATGGTGGTTTTTTTTTAACTCTACTTTTAGCTTCAAAAAATGTGTGTTGTGTGTGAAAAAATTGGAAGAACAATCAACAGTTCTGTTTCCCCAAAATATTCCTCACTTTAGTCCTAAAATTGTCATATTAAGCATGGTGTTCTGCTGCTTGTTGACGTGCTCTTCTTGACTGTTGTTCAGTACTGGATGAAGCATTCTTGGTTTGTATATGTGGTAGTAAATGGCTTTGTATGTCATTGAAGGAAGGGTATCATATAAGTGCAAGAGAAATTACCATCAAACACTACTTTTTTTTTTTTCAGTTACAACTCATGCGGTCGTTTCAAAGACTATGTTTCAAAATTTCTCTTGTAGAAGAAGAGACTGAAAAATATACTGATCATGTGACATTTCAAAGCCACTGGAGAGTACCTCAGGATCATTTTGTATCTGCAAAATCAGACCTCTTATCCTACCAGCATGCAAAAGATACAAAAAAGTGTTGAGGAGGCTTTAAATGACATGAAATTAATTCTTTTAAGGATTAATAATATCAGTATCACCTCATTCCAGCAACTCAGCATTTTCTGCTGTAAGCTGCTTTTTTTCCTAAAAAAATATGAGTAGTAGTATGGATTAAAGAATGAAAAGCTCAGTTTTGAGTTTTGATTGCATTTTCTCCAGGTGTTATATTCTTTGTATTATTAACTGATAGCAGAGTTTTTCATATGTAATTGTATACAATGATTCATTTAATTTTTACAGGCTTTTCTTTCTTTTCCAGATTTTAGAAGTGAAAAGTCCAATAAAGCAAAACAAATCTGATAAGCAAATAAAGAATGGGGATTGTGATAAGGTAAATGAGAATAAGTTAACAGTAAACTAGCCCAGAATGTGATATTAATGTATTTACTAAACACCAACCTTTGTTACAGAATGAAAATCTTGGAAATTAGTACATCTTTGTTTTGGGTTCCTTTAGGTGCAGATCTTTCTCTTTTTTTTTTTCCCCCCCTGTAATTCTTTCTTCTTCTATCTTGTTTTGAAAGTGTTTTCCTTCTCTTGAATCCATGTGGTGATTTGGCAAATGTCACCAGTTGGGAATCTGCCATCTATTCTTTATTTTATCTACTCTCCACCATGAGTTTGCATTGTGCTTCACAGATGAAGTGATAATTTTTGAAGAGGAGAATTCACAGCTGTATGCCTAGCCAATAAATCAATCAACTTATATATATTTATATATCTCCAGAATCCTTTATGAGGGCTGTGTGTTAGGAAGGGGCAGTGTGATTTAGCATGTTAACTAGAATGATAAGAAGCAACCGTTACCATTTAACACTGAGAACAACAGTTTTGTTTAAAATCATGTCAGCTGGCCACGGGTAAGATCTCTAAGTCCTTGTGTGAGTGAACATAGCACAATTTCCCAGTGTGGACAAGTTGCTCAGATGGTTCGTATTTTAAAGGTATTAGTGTCAACTTTGTGATAATGTGAGGCAGGAGACCAAAGTTTCAGTATATGTTGCTAGATTTTCAGTGGCTTGATTCATACTCTTTTTTTGTTTCTTAAGCTGGGTGCCGTATCTTTCTCTGCTTAAAAAGAAAAAAAGGTTTCTGATGGCTCAGGCTGAAGACGAAAGTTGATAATGGGGTGGAGAGGTGGGACATGTTTGACATCCCAGCAAGGAGGACAGTGGAATTTACCATTGGATTAATCTTGTTTGATCTTGCTCCCCTTATATCTCCTTGTTGACACAGAAAATTAATTATGTAGCTTTAGACAAAAAGAGGGATTTGATTGTGAACATTTGGGTTTGGGTCTTATGCGGAAAGGTGGGAGATGTTTTATAAAGATGCTGTTTTGGCATCCCCAGTCTGTTTGACACTTTTTGCCACAGTTGAGATATAGAGATTACCTTCTACAGCAAAGGACCACCTGATAGATTTCCATCAGCATGAAGTATCTAAGAAAACCCACAAAAACTTATACCTGGGTTGTATTACGCTAGAGAAAGCCAGACTACTAAATAAGAAAATTTAGCTCAAAGAAGATTTAAAATAAAATTTCAATTTGTATTGTTTTTGAAGAGACCTGAATTTTTTGAAATACATAGCTATGACTTAATTAACAAGTTGTTTATGGGGGGGGGGGATTTGTTTCTAGGCATATCTCGATGAACTAGTAGAGCTCCACAGAAGATTAATGACATTGAGAGAGAAACATGTACTGCAGCAGGTGAGGAGCACTCTCATGCAATATCACAGTGTGCTCATTGAAGTTGTGAAGACACATCTATTTTTTTCCCTTCATCTAATCAGATTTAATAGTCTTCAAGCCTGTATAATCCATATACAGCCCATTACCACTTTCAGTGCGGCTTAGGGAATTTTTACACATACTTTAAATTGTGTTGTCACACTAAATGACAAATTCAAAAAAAATGCCTACCTGAGCTAAATTTTTCACCAATTCATTGTTATGTTTCTCAACATACTGTATCAATAATTATGAAAACAGGATGGGAGAATGGATACAGCTGTGCAGCATGACTTGATAAAAATCTTGTTGCTTTTTCCTGAAAATGACCGGCATTTTCTCAGAAACAATTAAAGATGTCTTCTATGGCAAACAGAAAACATAGAATTCAAAGCAAAACTCACTTTGGGCAAAACCACGATATATTAATTGAGTCTTGTGAAGTCATGGAAGGAGTAAAATATGAAAATGTGCAAACCAAGAAGGCTCCAAATTTATTGAAAGGTTATGCAATAGTAAGAACAAAGAATAATATTCTTTGGTTTGGGTGGTATTGTCAGGTGCTATTGGATTACAAACGGTGAAGATTAAACAATAAGCACTGTTAACAAAACAGTTGTAATTGTGGCACAGATGGTTTTATTATGCTTAGTGCAATTATGTGTCGTTTGTGGACATGTTGTAAAGAGGGAAATTTTTAACTCTTCTAAGTGGCTGCAATCACTCATCAGATTTCCCAACACTTGGCTAAGTGTGTTAAAAATATTTTGTAAGCCCCAGCATTAATCTGTTTATTAGTTCTGGCTCAATATTGTGAGTAAAGGTGAGAAAACAACTGAGAGCTCAGTGAAAAGGAAGACTTTGGTTAAGGATATTCTCATTTAAAGAGGAATTCTGATAGCTTTGTCAGATTTCATAAGTTAATACACTTAAATGCTACTAAATGAGAAAGAGGATTATAGATTCAACTTGAACCATCTTATTTGCTTGGAAAATATTTCTTAGGATGACAGGAGAATTCTGATTGTAAGGGATTTTGCTAGTCCCAGCCCCTGCCCAGAGCAGGCTCAGCCATGGGGTCAGATCAGGCTGCTCTGGGCTTATCCAGTCAGGTTTTTAAAAGCTCCAAGGATGGATACAGCACGGTCTCTCCAGGACTCTGTTCCACTGCTAGACCACCCTCATGGGGAAAAAACTTTTCTTGCTTGTTTTATCTTTGCTTTGCAGAAAAAGTTTTGAAGATGTTTTTCTTTTCCAAAATTTCACATGAAGCCACTTAAACCCTATGCTCTGCAGGCTGTCGATATAGCCCCAGTGGGGTTTATGGCCGGACTGTACAGGCTAGGACAGTTGTGCAGTTCTGTACTGATAGCTGGTAACTGCATAACACTGGCTACAGAGGTCTACCATAATTCAATGGAAGAGCCAAGTTACTTACCAGTTGTATGTTAGACATTCAGCACTAGCAAATGGTCTATGCTGTCATAAAACAAATAATGCAGTTTAATTTTATAAGCCTTTAATCCCTTAATATTCTGCAATTCATTAATTCATAGGATTTTATCAGTTTACAGAAATATGTTCACAATATTGAATAGATAACTTGCAGAGAATCAGTAGTTCTCTGCATTACGAATAAACTGTCATCCCACCTTAAATGTCCTTGCTGCTTTGCAGCTATTTAATTAAAGTAAAATACTTCCAGTGAGCACAGAAATAGAAAGAGTACAGAGCTGAGAAAGCTTTTAGGAATGAATGTGAAACTTCTAGACCAAGAAATACAAGTATGTAGAGACTATAGGAAGTGCAAAAGTCAGGAGGGCAAGGGATAAAACTGCAGAAAGGAGTGGTAGTTACCACATGAGAAGAGGGATTGAGTGCAAAAATACGCAACAGAAAACTGTAAATAGCTGCAAGAGTTTTAAAGGCGATGGTGGTATTGAAGCAGAATGGTGGTGGAGTTCTGCATTCCTGAGTGGTGATTGTCATCTCTTTAGTTTATGTCAGGGCAGGTAATAATCTCTTGCACGTGTCAAAGTCTGCTACCTGCAGGGAATACCCTTTTAGGGAATTTTTAAGGAAGGGACTTGCAAGAGAAGAATGAAGGCATCGATCCTTCAAAAGCACTGACTTTTGAAACTTATGCTGATGGATTTGAAAAGAGGACAAGTTATTGCAATCTCAGTTGTTACCAAGTCTATAGGCATGACAGCGAACAGGAATGCAGCCAAGTTGGAAATGAGAAAAATGTATCTGTTTGAGAATGTGGCTCTTTCCCAAGAGAGGCATTTCTCTTTGAGATACTTTGTTAAAGGAAGCTGAAATAAAAGAGGGAGGAGGCAGGAGAGATGTGATACTGAACTGCCAGTTTCTGGATATGTAGCTAATCCTGATGTAAAGTGATACTTACAGATATATAAGAATTGCCCAAGAGGAGGAAGGCAGGTGAAAAAGAACATTTGACCAAGAAATTAGTTCTGTGAGAATCACCTGAGCAATTTTGAGGTGAATATTGGACCATGGCTGGGCAGAAATTGGTCCGAAATTACATTTTAAAAAGAAATCTCTCTCCCACCTTCAAAGAAAGGGTTTGGGATTTACAGTGATGAGGCTTTTTTTTTTTTTAACTCTGTGATTTCCAGTGAAATAGTAGGGATAACTGAGCAATCAGATGTTAATGCTGCACGTCCCATATATTCAAATACAGCTGGCTAAAGCTGGGTTCGTAACTCTGCGTTTTAAGTGCAGATGATGTTAGCGTGACCCCATGAAAGGCAACAAGATTTCTGGTAAGACTTTGCCTCTTACTTTGAGGCATCCGAAGTCATATCTTCAGGTGGTGAAAAATCTCTGTAAAGCCAGTGCACTAGACAGCACAGGCATAAGGAAGAAATTGAGAGTATGCAGCACTGCTGAAAATTACATTGCTCGTGTCCACAAGGTGCTTAACTTCAGATGGCAACTATCTTCTGAGAATTTTCTGCAAGGGGCAGCTTGCAGGTCTGGAAACTGTCAAATGACCTAAAACTGTCCATAAATTGAAAAATGACTGTGTCATTAATTGCACTTTGGCTTCCTTAAACACACACACTCATTTGCTTGTTTAAAGGCAGATAAATAGTTGTACTATGATGGATAATGATGAAACTGAGCTGGAGAGACATTATGTAAACAGAGGTGTACATTATAGCAGGAACAAATGGGATATTTTTGTTCTTTGCAGCCTGAGCTCTTGGAGTAAAACATTTTTATGCTGTGTTTTTAATATTATAACTGTCAGACTTCCTGGAAAGTAATCTCAACCTTTTATTCTTTTTCAAGTATTTCTGAATAGCATAAGGATGTGTATGCTAGTACCGTAATTAATTCCTCATTGACTGGCACATAGGCAGGTGTTTTTCATTGAGTTGTCTGGATTTATCTTGATAAATTTTTGTACATACATTAAAACTTTTGGGGTTCATTTCAGTCTGATTTACCAGGTGCCTTGACATAGTGGGTATATTCCTTGAGGGGTGGATGATGGATATGTTTAAAATGTTTATATTTCCCTTGGCCTAGAGCTTAAAAGCCCAAAGCAGAACCTGATCAATAGAAGTGCTTATCAGTTTCTTAAAATACACAGTGCTATTTAAAAATATATGTGTTAGCACTTTCATGTAATCTTTGTTTCTAAAATCATGTATATTGCTGCATGGGTTATGAGGGGTGGTATTCTTCCACGATAACGCAAGGAAGCGTTAGGCAGAATTGTTCAGTGTTACTGCATCTTCCTGACCTTGGCTTCTGTAAACTTCTAGTGTAGCCATTTATTTATCACACAGTGGATATTTGGAGACCAAGCCTGAGATTAGATTCCTAACTTTACAAAAGGAGGCTGGATTGACTCCTTAGCTTCTCTCTTAGATGAGGCTCAACAGAGTGCCAAAAATGAGAATGACAAATAACACATATCAAAGTTTCCTTCTGGTAACAATCAGTTTTGTCCCATTTGATTTTTTTTTTTTTCTCTCATGTTAATTGCAGGATAGTAGGAGATTGAAAAGTGTTACAAGAATCTGTGCATCAACAAGTCGGCAAATGCAGTTGGCAATTTTTTAGATTAAAAATTCCCATATGGAGAAAAAATGAAAGCCAAGAGGCACAGATTTAAATGAAATGTTAATAAGAGCAGGATTGTTCCTAAGTACTTTCAGAGTTTTAGACAGTTGCAAACCAAATTAAACAGATTTTACTTTTATTTTTTTCCAACCTGGAAAATGGGAGGTGGTTGGAAAGGGAGATTCTTACTGTACCAGGCATTTCCCTCTTACTTTATCTTGTTTCCATTCTGTTTAATCCACCCTAGGCTGTGTCATTCCATGCCTGACAATACACATGAAGTTATTTCATTTATCATCAACATCTTCTGTGATCTGAGGAGAAAAAACATCTGTTTATATAATGAAATGGGGAGCGGAAAATTACGAAAGATTTAGTTTAAATTCATTGTTTTTTTTCAAGTTGGTGTATTCCTACCAGACTTGTCATTTTAAGGTATGCTCTGGAAGCCATGTGTGCATACATTTGTGTCTCCTCCCACTGTGGAAAAGGAATTACAGTCAGCGTAAGAAAGCTCAAACAAGCAAGGAATACCTAGCAGCAGCGTTTCAGTGGAGGTATATGTGGAAGCCCTAGAACTAAATGGGTTTCAAACTGAAGGATGCAAACAGGACATTGAGCCTTGCCTGAGTGCCACAGAAGGGATAGTAGGAAAGACTGAGCAGAACAGCAATGTTCTGTCAGTCCATGACACTACCCAGAGGCCCGCTTCAGGATGGGGTGCCTGTCTATGTGCTTACTTGGGATGTTCTGTCTCTTGGAATGATACGACACATAAGAAATTCATAGCTGTAGCGTGTTGGCACTGTTAGCCCTATCTGACAAATAATGCTTTGGCTTTCCAAGATGCTGAATGTGGTTTTTAGGTAGGTGCACATCCTAGAACTTAACATATCTAGAGTTACTTGTTACAGCAATTCAGTGTTCAGTATGACCACTCTTTAAAAATGTAGACTAAAATTCAGAGACTAAAAATGTCAAAACTGCAGAAAGGCACAAGTTAGATACATACTGTTGATTTCACAGAATCATAGAATGGTTGAGATTGGAAGAGACCTCTGGAGGTCATCTGGTCCAACCCGCCCCTCCCCACCCCCGCTCAAGCAGGGATATGTACAGCTGTTTGCCCAGGACCATGTCCAGACAGCTTTCGAATATCTCCAAGAATGGAGACCCCACAACTCCCTGGGCAACCTGTGCCAGTGCTTGGTCACCCTCACAGGAAAAATGTGTTTTCTGATGTTCAGAGAGAACCTCCTGTGTTTCAGTTGGTGCCCATTGCCTCTTGCCCTGTCACTGGGCACCACTGAAAAGAGCCTGGCTCCATCCTATTTGCACCCTCCCTTCAGGTGTTTGTACACATTGATGAGATCCCCACTGAGCCTTCTGTTCTCCAGGCTGAACAGTCCCAGCTCTCTCAGCCTTTCCTCATAGGAGAGATGTTTTAATCCCTATTCTTCTTAAGAACTCCTAACAGCTCTTCTGTTTCCTATTTGAATGAAAGCTGTGATTACAGATTAAATAGTCACCAGAAGAAGTGATCTTATGCCGTTGGTAGGAGTTTTTCATGGTTGATTTGGTTTATAAAAAATGATGTAAGTCTGTTACTCAAGAAATAACGGCTAGTATGTGAACTAACAGTTGATGTGAGAGCTCTTGAATACATTTTTTATCTGATATGGACTGGATTCTATAAGGATTTCTTTCTTTCCCTTGCTTGCAGAAAGGCTTATGCCAACTATTTTTCTAAAGTAACCTGCTTAGCAGCTATGCATACAGTAAATATTCCAGACAGAGATCTATGTGGGTTTTTTTTCATTTGTTTGGGCTTGGGTTTCTTTTTTTTTTTTTTTGGTTTGTTAAAAGACTGACTTAGTGTTGTGGTTTAATCCCAGCCGGCAGCTAAGCACCACACAGCTGCTCGCTCCCCTTCCTGGTGGGACAGGGGAGAGAATCAAAAGGCTGAAAATGAGGAAACTCATGGGTTGAGATAACAACAGTTTAATAATTGAAATAAAATAAAATAATAATTATAATAACAATGATGATGATGACAATAATAGTAATAGTGAAAAGGAAAACAAAACAAAACAAAACCAAAAAAAAGCCTAGGAAAAAAAATGATGCAACTGCTCACCACCTGCCAGCTGATGCCCAGCCAGTCCCCAAGCAGCGATTGCTGCCCCCCAGCCAACTCCACAGTTCATATACTGAGCATGATGTCATACGGTATGGCATAGCCCTTTGGCCAGTCTGGGTCAGCTGTGCTCCCTCCCAGCTTCTTGTGCACCTGGCAGAGCATGGGAAGCTGAAAAGTCCTTGACCAGTGTAAGCACTACTTAGCAACAACAACAACTTCACTGTGTTATCAACATTATTCTTATACTA
This sequence comes from Theristicus caerulescens, assembly GCA_020745775.1. Taxonomy (NCBI): domain Eukaryota; kingdom Metazoa; phylum Chordata; class Aves; order Pelecaniformes; family Threskiornithidae; genus Theristicus; species Theristicus caerulescens. Next base: position 38,494,210 of record CM036583.1, on the reverse strand, counting down.
AATTCAAAACACAGCACCATACTAGCTACTATGAAGAAAATTAACTCTATCTCAGCCAAAACTGGGACACTTAGAAAATACGCAGATTTTCTTTTAACATTTGAAAGACATATTCTCAATGGTAATGTTTACTGGAACAGCAGATGGGTAGGCTGGCATTATGGTTGATGATGATCTAAAAAAAAAAAAAAACCCCAAGGTACTGTAGTCTGAACCATAGTTCATGTCAGAAAGGAAGTAAGTGATAAAGATAATAGTTTAACCTACAGGTACTGAGGCAATTGGGCTTGTTTTATGCCTTTCATATGATACTTAGTGGCATGTTAATATATCCAGTGGGCATGTAAAACTGCTGAAATTTTCAACTCCATTTTTTCTTTCCTTTCAGATAGTAAATCTTATAGAGGAAACTGGACACTTTCATATCACAAATACAACCTTTGACTTTGATCTTTGCTCACTGGACAAAACCACAGTCCGTAAACTACAGAGTTATCTGGAAACATCTGGAACCTCCTGAGGATTCAGCATCTGGCTGCATCAAAAACTGTTCTTTAAATGAAACATTCAGAATGATGCAACCAAAATGGGGGGCAAAAACAAAACAACTCTCTTCAGCTTTATTTTTCCTTAAAGCCACTCATCATCTCTTGATAAGGGAGAGGAAAAATGACAAGACTCAGAGGACCACTCTTCTCAAGAAGAAAATGCTCTGGAAGAGTTTGCCTGGATAGCCTTGAAAAACAAACACACAAAAACAAACAAAAATACTTGGTCTTAACGAATGTGTATGGTATCATGTATCTCTCTCTGTGGTGTTCCAGTCCACAAGATGAATGCATGTTCAACACACTGCCTTATTACGTAACTGATCTATTTATTATTGCATACATGTATTCTAAAGTCAATGAGTCATTGAATGACACTACCAGATGTTGCAAGTAGGGGGATCCCATGTGTGCTCTTTTGATGCAGTACTATCACAACCCTAGTAACCTTATTCATGTTAAAATGCCACTTGCTGTCTTTCTCTTGTCACTTAAAACACTACAGTCTTGTTTCCACTTCTGCAGTTCCAGGAAACAGGATACAAAGTTGGGGACCAAACAGTGGTCCTATTTTTTGTTTCCCATCTGCTACAGTGGATTGGACCACAGCAGGTTGGACCGCGGGTCCTTGGCTCTACCCATTTATTGATCTTCACCACGGTAGAAAATGCACCAAATAGGATCATATGACTTGCTGTCTAGCCTTAGTGAATAAAGCAGTAGGACTTCTAACAAAAAATGTTATGTATACTGTCCTGAATCCAGCATTTTTTGCAGTCTACATTCTTGTGTCTGTTTTAGTGTTATAAAATTAAATATATATGAGTGAAAGTGTTCTGCAGGATCATCATAAAAACTGAAATACTGGTCCTGTCTTCTAAGGAAATGTTGTAGAAAATTCTTAATTTGGAGCTATTTATTACTATGAGTTTCACCACTCCTCTGCTGCCAGTGTGTGACTTGCTTTTAACATACAACTATTTGCATAACATTTTTGTTTGTTCATATAGCATATGGTCTGCTTAGTTTGTTTTGGGGTTTTCTTTCTGGTTTTGTTGGGTTTTTTTACAACTGCTAAATTAAAACCCTTTATTTGAAAAGAAAAAAGTACATCGTTATACAGTTACATGTTGGAATAAATACATATGTGATATTTCATATATATGTGTGTATATACATATATACACATACCTGTATATATATGTACACACACATGCATATATGCTTTTTACGTTTTCCAGATTTTTATATCTGTTCAATGACCTGCTTGTTTCCAGAAGGATTTCTTGTCTATAAAAATGAGTATTCTTTCATACCATTCATTATTCCTTAAAATCAGAATCCTTGTTTATGCATGATCAAATGAGAGGATGTGTACTCAGTTTCACATCAAAGCTCCATGCTGTCATACTGCTGATGGTTTCTTGATGAAATCATCACCCTTCTATTAGAAGTTCAAATCCCTAAATGAAAAGAGAAAATAATTTAAAAAATACTTCTGGATGCAAAGGTTTATTCAGGTTTACCAGCCTTAAAAAATGTATCTTGTTTCTAAACAGGCCAGTATGTCATGTGTATGCTTATATGCCACATGTAGTCTGTATGTGTAGAGCTGAACAGTAGTATCTGTATGACTTACTGTTTCATGCACACAGTTTGTGCAGCACTGTAAAACTAAATTCCTGTTGGGGTTATTTCTTATTCAGATGGTAAATCTTAATACTGTTTCTTTAAGTCCAAAGAAAATTTTACACTTTACTCTTTTGGAGATGGTGGGATATGGATTGGGTTGGGGGGGGCTTTTGTCTTATTTTAAATGTTGTTTGACCACACTCCGCAGGAAGTCCTTCTCAGGCTTCCCAAGAATAAGTGTACTTTTTCAGTAATGTTATGACTCTTATTGACGATTGGCATGAAGCATACTTGAAGCGTTATGTTGTTCTTTTAAGTCCATGTCTTAATGTGCAATTGAGGAGGAGGAGGAGGAGTGGGAGTGTAATTTTAAAGTTACTTTTGACGTAAGGCAGGTGATGGTGGGGAGGAAAAGGGGTGCATGTGAAGGGGATAAACTTCAATTTTTATTGATTATTTTATATGAAAATGTTTGGAAATCTAAAAGCAACCTTAAAAACGTTTGGTCTACTAGTGTGTGTTCAACTTCCTATCTTTTAGTTATACCAGATACATATGGAATTTTGTCCATTTTGATTTTTCTAACTAAGTTTTGTGGTAAAAAATTGCTGAGTTTCAAGAGGGGAAGAATCCCATGATCCTTCTAGTATGACTGTTGCACTGTTTTGTTAGAAATGGTGAAATGAATCATTTTACCCTTAAAATATCAGATAAGCTCTATTATACACTGAGAACAGGAGTGGAAGAAAACAGCAAATAGGAGAATAGGCATAAAAGGGAGATGACAGCAATGACAGTATCAAGTTCATGCTGCATTTCATGCAAATTGTGGATCATCCTTAAACTCTTAAATTTTCTAATTCAATGGGAGAGGGAAGAAAATAGACTTCAGTTGTGTGTGTGTGTGTTGACTTTTTCACAAAATTCTGATAGAATAAGAGTTACTAAATGTTGATCTAAATAAAAAAATAAATTAGCTATTTTCATCTAATTTTGTATGCAGAAACAAAATAAATCCTTGTTCACTTAATTTCAGACATTCATATTTCTCTTAAAGAAAGAATAATAAGATACCATCCAAGGCATTTAACATATATGAGTGTTGGTCTTTGGGATCAGTTAAAGTGTTTTGGCAATAAATGTTTTGGAGTTTTACTTAACATCAAGCTGTTTAAAACAAAGTTGTATGTGAGAGTTTGGATTAATTCATTGAGGTTAGCAGTAAGTTGCAATACCTAAAAAATAATTTTCAGCATAAGTGAATCACTGTTACTAGAACAGTAGTTGCATCCAATAGTAAGGACAGTTTTCATCTCACCACTAACTTTTCACCTCAGAAAGTGGATGTCCAATTGGGTAGACAAGTTTTAATATCTTTTTAGAAGTTTGAATCCACTGAGAGGCTTTACAAAAATTTCAATATCGTCTAGATTTGAAGGCTATCTTAGTCCATGCTAAAGAGAAAAAGAAAGAAAGGAGGAATGGGCATACACTGATGTGAGGAGAGTCTTCCAAGATAAAACAAAACCCATGCTCAGTCTTCAGCCTTTGGATTGTAAGAGATGGTTGATCATCTCTCTCTCTCTCTTCTTTTCATTGGTCGGGTGTTTTTAGGTTAAGCCTATGCTTTCAATGTCAGAAGCAGAGTACACACCATACAGTGCATTTGGAGAGCCCAGTGTATTTCTACTAAAGCTTTTTTTAGTCTGGGGGAAGGAAATTACAAGTTCTTGGGTTTTGCCTGACCCATTGTCCTTCTTTCACATTCTCACAGTGAAATAAAGTATGGTCACAGTCTGTTTTGGGTTCTTGGTCCTTACTTGGTAAGTATCATCTTGTTTTCTTAGAAGCTATACTAGTGTTTTGGGGTCTCTTGAACAACCTGTTAATTTCAAGCCCCGTTACTTAGTTTCAAAATTAACGGGAAAGCTGTAAAACGGTCTGAAGAGAAAGCTGCCTTGTTCAGTTGTTGTATGCATTATCTTACTCTAGACGCTGCTCTGATGGTAGGATGTTTGATTTACTTCATACTGTCTTTGTTCATACACATGGTATCCCATCTTTTACCATTTGCAGATTAACAGCAAGCAGTGAATCTTTTAGCAAACTCTTGTTTCAGTCTGTAGAGGGACTTGGTATTTTGGTGTTTGCTCATTGGTCCATTGATTTGCACAGCTTGCTGTAGTGCAATGCACTGAAATCGAGAGTTATGAAGAAAATTTTGTCAGACTTTCAGCAATAGCAGGAGCTAGAAGGAATTGCAAAAATAAGCAGTGCAAAACATGTTCCAAAGTTTAACAAGTGCAAGGCATAGGTTTTCGTGAGCCTCAATAGTTTTCTTAATTGTTAAGCAGTATACAATAGAATGTAGTGTACACCAGGAAGCTATTCTGTACCAAGAAGCTTTACTGTTGGGCATAAAAGGCTTACGAATAGGTGATGGGGACTAAAACTCGTATATCTGCAGTGCTTTTGTGTGTGCTTGGGAGTTAATCAGTGCATTAACACAGCTAAACTAATGGCATTTACAAGGCTGGCTCTGTGTCTGAGTGAGCAGATAAAATTTAACATCGAAGTACAATCACATAAGGGCCTTGCATTTACTTGAACAGCAAGAAATGCCACTGTGACTAGACAGGAAAGAGAAGTATTACCACAGTGAGAACAATACCCTTTGGCAGGGGGGACTAAAAAAAAAAAACCAAACCCTAAAGAAGTATTCCTTAGTAGCTGGGTGTGGTCCTTATGTTAACATATAACATGGAGAACACCATTTGCTGGTCAGCAGTTCTGTCTGCTGTAAAATAGGGTGACAGCTTGCAGAGTGGCAGCTTCTTTGGTTCACTGCTGTAATAATTGTGACGCTGACTTGATGAGAGAGGGATGTATTGCAGCATCATACAAAAATCTAAGCTGTCTTGTGGCTTGAGATGCTAATGTCTTTAACATTTGTTTGAATATTGCATCTTATTTATATTCCATGTTTTACCTCAGCCAGATTGATTCTACTGCAAAGTGATAATCTTGCATTTTTCATTCTTCATATACTTCTAATTTTTCCAGTCTGGAAATTCGAGCAAAGTCAAATGTAGGTCTGTGAATACAGCAGAAGATGTATTTTCATCATCATTCAGTATAATTCTGACTGGAAGTAACCCTTTCCTGAATGTTGCATGAAATGGGTCATGCATTTTCCTGTGTTCCTTCAGAGAACTGATGCTATAAAGCTGGAATTTCCATTAGTAAACTTTACCCTTCTCATCACAGTGAGGAATAAATGATTACTTTTATCATTGCTCACAGGGAGACAGAATTCAAGGTCTGAGTCCTGTTTAGGAAATAGTAGGTTTGTGAAGCTGTCAGTTACATCTTTTTATTAAGACCTAGAAATAAAGCTGATCTCTTCAGGGGAGGAAAAGAAGGGGAGAAAAAATCCGCTAAAAATATTTTCACTCTGGTAATGGTGTTTTTTTCCAACAGTTATATTCCCCTTTCAAATCCTTAAGCATGTAATGGCCAGTAGAGAGACTACATACAAACCATTAAGGAATCAAAGGTATTGAAAAGATAAAACAAGTAAGTTGTATTCAAAGCCTGGCTGTGCAAATAATAAGGTCGTAATGCTGATATTGCTTTCAAGTGCAGGGCAGACATTCCTAGCACATGTGGTTTGTGTATCCACGTTGGAGTGGGTGGTCTAGAAAACAGTGCAAAATGCCGCAGGAGGGCTTAGTTTTTGAGCAGTGTGGAGGAGACATTCAGGATAGGCTCAGCTAGCACCACCCAGGGTATCCAAGGTAAAGCAGTTTTCTTTCAGCTTTCATGAGCAGCTAAGTTTTCACTTTGCCTATTCATCTAAATATTTGAATTCTCTTTTGCAACTATATTAGTCCCCACTCAGAAGTTTCATGCTTGCTAAGGACCTGGTTAGGTTTGGAGTGGGGTTATTTTGATGTGGTTGTTACTTTCTTCAGGCAGGGCATGAGAAGATAGAAGTGGAACATGATAGTGACTTCTTTTTTATTATTTTTATTTTCTACTTCTGTCCAACAAATACAAGCCTCTGAAATGTTTTCCCTCAAAAATTCTCTTACTTGTGGGAAGAAGTTAGTGCTGCTTTCATTAGTGTCACTTTTTGTTAGCACAGTTTATAATAAGAGGATGAATTAAGCTGAAGCTTCTGTGAAAGTGTACACATCTAAGATTAGGATGTGTCTTGATGGAGCGCATGATGGTCTGTTGGACCACTGCAAGCAGGGCGGCCTAGCAATGTTATTTTGATTATTGTTATAGAAATGTGTGAATAAGACTATCTCAGTCTGTATAGTAAGTGAAGTAAGTGATTAAGGTACTGAATTAGTTTTTGGCTGTCTCTTGCCTAAGCTCCTTTGGACATCTGCACACCACTTATGTAAAAAATGAATTATTGTGAGTGTCTGGTGGAATTTTTCTGTGCTGAACAGCCCTTTCTCTTTGCATTACCACAGGTATCAGGAGTGGCTGGCTAGATGCAGTACCTTGCTTTAAGTTGAATTATGTTCAGGATTAACCATGATGTGGGTTGCTCAGATAAATTTTTCTTTATCCTTTACTCTTTTGCAGTTACAGTTCTTTGGGTTTTTTTGTTTGTTTGTTTTGTTTTTGGAGAGAGAGAGTTGTTCTCTCTCCATCTATGCAATGTCTTCCTTCCTTACTGGTTCACATTCTTAAAATAGTTAACAATAAAACATCAGGACTCAAGCTTGACAGTGTGATGCATTAGACATCTGCTGAATCTTTGATGGCCTAAATCAACACTGAATCTACAGTTTCTTCTTCAAAAGAAGCTGAAGCAAGGAAAGCAAGATTGATTCTGTTTCACAAAATTGTTGAGCTTGGAAGGGACCTTGAGAGGTCAGCTGGTCCAAGCCTGTGGTTTCTCCGTGCAAGTCCCATTAGCCTTTTGCCAGACCCTTTGAGAAGCTCTTGGTATTGGGCCTTTCTCATGCACTGAGTGTCCAAGTAAACTAACTTGCTTTGAGCTTTGATGCTTGGATGCTTTGAGCATCCAAGCACACTCTTATAAAACTTACATCACTGTTCCTTTAAGAACAGGCTTTTTTCCTTCCTTGATAAGGAGATTTTCTGCAAGGACCAATGCTGGTACAGATCTCCCTCTATTAACAGTAAATAGAAATCATTTTAAAGGAGCCTTTTCAACAATTTAGATATACTGCCTTACAGTCCAAATGCACTTGGTTGGCTGCGGATTTTACAATGTTTCTTCTTATATAATTGTTAATGAACATACTATATAATGCAATCATAGATTGGTTTGAGTTGGAAGGACATCTAAAGATTACCTAGTCCAAACCCCCTGCCATGGGCAGGGACATCTTTCACTAGGTCAGGTTGCTCAAAGGCTCATCCCACCTGACCTTGAACACTTCCAGGGATGGGGCATCCACAACTTCTCTGGGCAACCAGTTCCAGTGCCTCACCACCCTCATCGTAAAAAATTTTCTTCCTTATATCCAATCTAAATATACCCTCTTTCAGTTCAAAACCATTGCCCCTTATCCTGTCACTACAGGCCCTGGTAAAAAGTCTTGCTCCATCTTTCATATAAGCCCCTTCTATCTATTGAAAGTCCACAATAAGGTCTCCCTTGGAGCCTTGTCTTCTGAGGGTGGACAACCCCAACTCTCTCAGCCTTTCTTCATAGGAGAGGTGTTCCAGCCCTCTGACTGTTTTCATGGCCCTCCTCTGGACCTGCGCTAACAGGTCCGTGTCTGTCTGGTACTGAGGACCCCAGAGCTGAATGCAGTACTCCAGGTGGGGTTTCACAAGAGCAAGGTAAGAGGAGGAGAATCACCTCCCTCGACCTACTGGCCATGCTTCTTTTGATGCAGCCCAGGATATGGTTGGCTTTCTGGGCTGTGAGTGCACATTGCTGGCTCATGTCCAGCTTTTGTCTACCAGTATCCCCAAGTCCTACTCCACAGGGCTACTCTCAATCAATTAAGCCCCCAGTCTATATTGATATTGGGGATTGCCCTGACCCAGGTACAGGACCTTGCACTTGGCCTTGTTGAACTTCACGAGGGTCACATGGGCCCACTTCTCGAGCCTGTCAGGGTTCCCTTGGATGGCATCCTTTCCCTCAAATGAATCTACTGCACAACTCAGCTTGGTGTCATCTGCAAACTTGCTGAGGGTGCACTCAATCCCATTGTCTATGTGACTGATGTAGATATTAAATAGTATTGGTCCTGGTACAGACCCTTGAGGTACACCATTCGTTACTGGTTTCCACTTGGGCATTGAGCCACTGACGATAACTCTTTAGATGTGGCCCTCCAGCCAATTCGTTATCCATCTAACAGTCCACGCATCAAACCCATATCTTTCCAATTTAGTGGCAAGAATGTTGTGGGGGACTGTATCAAAAGCCTTACAAAAGTCTAGGTAAATGACATCCGTAGGTCTTTCCTTCTCTACTGATGCAGTCAATCCATTGTAGAAGGCCATTAGCTTAGTCAGGCATGATTTGCCCTTGGTGAAGCCATGCTGGCTGTCTCAAATCACCTTCCAGTCTTCCATATGCATTTACGTATCTTCCAGGAAGATCTCTTCCATGATCTTACCAGGCACAGAGGTGAGGCTGATTGGCTGTTGGTTCTCATGGTCCACCTTTTTACCCTTTTTAAAAATAGGTGTGATGTTTCCCTTTTTCCAGTCACTGGGGACTTTGCCTGACTGTCATGACTTTTCAAATATGATGGAGAGTGGCTGTGGCTTGGCAACTACATCAGCCAATTCCCTCAGGAACCTGGGGTACATCTCATTGGGTCCCATGGACTTATGTATGTTCAGTTTCCTCAGTTGGTCTTGAACCTGATTTTCACTTACGATGGGAGGGGCTTCATTCCCTCAGTCCCTGCCTTGAGGTTCAGAGGCTTTAGAGATGTGGGAAGAGAGATTACCATTGAAAACTGAGGCAAAAAACCTGTTGAATACCTCAGCCTTCTCAGATGTCACTAGTTCCATTATCTATGAGGGGTGGGGGATTACATTTTCTTTCACTTTCCTTTTCTGGCCAATGTACCTGCAGAAGCCCTTATTATTCTTTACGTCCCTTGCCAAATTCAGCTGCAACTGTACCTTAGCTTTCTTGATCCCATCCCTACACATCCAGGCAGCATCCTTATATTCTTCCAAGGATATATGTGTCTGGTTCCACTGCATGTGCATTTTCTTCTCACACTTTAGTTTGACTAGGAGGTCCTTACTCAGCCATGCTGGCCTCTTGCCTTTCTTTCCTGATTTCTTACACATAAGAATCAAGAGCTTTTGCACAATAAAAAAAAATGTCCTTAAAGAGCTGCCAGTTCTGTTCAGCTCTTTTGTCCCTGAGGGCAGTTTCCCAGGAGGTCACATCCACTAATTCCTTAAAAACTGGAAAGTTTCCTCTCCTACACTTCAGGGTCCTGAAGTCTACTCTTCACCTGGCCCATATACGTCAAGATCGTGAATTCCACCAGGGCATGACCACTGAAGCCCAGGCTGTCATCAGTCTTGACATCTTTAGTTAGTTCCTCCATGTTGGTAAGTAACAGGTCTAGTAACGCTTCTCCTCTAGTTGGGCTGTCTATCACCTGGATTAAGAAATTATCCTCAATGCACTCCAAGTGTCTCCTGGACTACTTACAGCTTGCTGTGCGGCTTTTCCAGCAGATATCAGGGTGGTTGAAGTCCCCCAGCAGGATCAGAATCTGTGAGCACGATGCTTCCTGAAGTGAGAATGCTTTGTCAACAGGCATTGGTTGGGGGGCCTGTAGTAACCACCAGCCACGAGGTTTCCTTTTTTGGCTTGGCCCCTGAATTTTACCCATAAGTTCTCAACTGTTTTTCAAAGACAGCTCTGTGCAGTCAATTCATTTTTTTACGTACAAAGCAACCACCCTGCCCCTTCTTTCTTGCCTTGTCCTTTCTGAACAGTTTATAACCATCAACTGCAGCACTCATTGTGTGATTCATCCCACCATGTTTCAGTGATAATGATTAGATGGTAGCTTTCTAGCTGCACAGTGTCTTCCAACTCCTCCAGTTTGTTACCCATGCTGTGTGCATTGGCATAGAGGCACTTCAGCTGGGCAGCTGACCATGTCACCTTTTTAGAGGAACACGCCCTAATTCCTTTGAGGCACTTCACAAGTGTTTCCCTGTTGGTTCCTAATACATCAGCAGCCCCTGGCTCTTCTCTGTTGCTCAAAACTCCATCCTCTTCCCCCACTATATCATCCTCTGACTGAAGAAATTTGATAAAGTACTTTGTGCCATTTCAATATTGGATCTCTCCTTGGAACTTGGGAAAATCTTGCTCATACTTTGTTGTCAGCCACCTTCACTGGGTGCCAGAATTCTCCTCAGCTTGGAGAACCAACTTCATAGAGAGTTATCCTGGTCTTAAACAAACTACAGTATTTTTCTGGTAGGGATTTTTTACAGTCAGTTTCTTTGCAATGTTATAGCAGCAGAAAAATACTTCTGTTTCTGGAGAAGATAAATAAAAGATTTTCTTCACTCCATGACTTAGTCTCCTGTTGTTTTTTTCTGTACTTTAGAAAAGACACTGTGTATGCCAACGGAATCTCAACTTGGCATAGGATGGATGACTCTAATTTGGGTCATCGAACTCATCATGACTTTGATGAACTTTGGTATCTCAGAATAACCTTTCTTCTGCCTGGACAAAATGTCCTTGAAAGGGACGTCTTTGCTGGTGGATGCAAAAAAAAAGACAGTTCTGATGAACCTGCAGGGAAGTTTGGAAGAGCTTGTTTTACTGTGCTTGGTCAGTAATCCTTTTCATCTTTCTTGGCTTCAGTTTCCACTATGGAATTTCACCCTACAAACTGTGGAATTGTAGGTCAGTTTTATCGTAGTGCTTTGGGAAAAAAATGGCTCATTTGATTAATTTATGGCTGATATAATCTGCTCATACCAGCCACAAGGTTTCTAAAAGGAATTCACTGAAATGTCTTACCAGCTAACAAATGCCTCTTCTACATTATTAGTGGCTAGACTGGTGATGTCCCTTAAGAGACGGTAGTCTTTGCTCTCATTTGGTGAAAAACGCCCTTGTGGTAGTCATCACCTAGAAGACTGAAAAGAACAGTGTTAAGGAATTCTTCTATAAATACGTTTTGGGGTTTTTTTGTTGGTTTTTTTTTTTTGGTTGGTTGGTTTGTTTTTTGTGTGAGAATCAGTTGTCCTTAGATCTCACCCAAACTTATATCTGATGAGGGCGTCCCATTTTTATACTGGTAGTGTTAGCAGCTTTCTTTGCAGAAGTCCATTTTGCTGCAGATGTAGTGAAACTCTTGGGTGTCACTGGCTGGTTGCCTTCTTTTTCAGCTTGGAACAGGATCCAGCCTTTTCAGGTGTATGCCTGCATTCCTTGTGTTTCCTGGCAGAAATAACATGGCTGCTCCAGAGATTATCTCAGACTGGCTACTTATTTCCTCCTCACCATCATGTCATGGTGTAGTCACCTATCTTCAATAGTCTACCTGTGCTATTATTCAGAAACCTGCATTTTTAAAGATTTTATTGGCAAAGAGTATGGCTGCCTTGCACCTTTCACTGCTGTGCTACAACATGTCAGAAAGTAGCCGAGAGGCAAGCAAACTTGCTATTGTGAGTAATCTGCTCTCATGCGTATGTATACCTGTGCCCTCTGAATGGACCACATATCTCAAGGAAATTCATGACTATGACACAAACAACTGGTTAGTTTCACCACATATATCCTGTGTGAGCTTCAACAAGGCATTACACCACTTTGCTGCTTCAGTTCCTTTGCTGTAGTAAGAGACTAGCACAATTTTCACCTTTCCCTCTCTTCTTCCAGTGATGAAAAGGCTTATATGTCCGCAACATGCCACTTCATACATCAACGGTATCTAGCAGAATGGAGGTCACAGAGTCACAGAATGGTTGAGGTTGGAAGGGACCTCTGGGGATCGTCTGGTCCAACCTCCATGCTAAAGCAGGGACACCTAGAGACAGTTGCCCAGGACCATGTCCAGACAGCTTTTGAATATCTCAAGGATGGAAACTCTGCAACTTCCCTGCACAACCTGTGCCAGTGCTCAGTCACCCTCACAGGAAAAAAGTGTTTCCTGATGTTCAGAGGGAACCACCTGTGTTTCTATTTCTGTCCACTGCCTCTTGTCACGGGGCACCACTGGAATGAGCCTGACTCTGTCTTTTTTACACCCCCCCTTCAAGTATTTCTACACATGAGATCATTCTTGAGTGTTCTCTTCTCTAGGCTGAACAGTCCCAGCTCAGCAGTGGGCTTCACTGGCTTTATGTGCCTCTGTCATTATTGTACAGTGATTAATTTTAAAATATCTATTGAAAGAGTTGATGATGCTATGTAATTTCCCAAGCTTGTGAAAACAGATACTTGTCATTTGCAGTCCCAACATGGATGTTGAGGGGGTGTTTGTTTGCAGGATCAGGGTCTTAATGGTGGAAATATGGGGCAGCCCTCAGGATTCCTACCAAACTTCCAGTGTATGTAAAGTAGGAGAAACTTAAGGCAAAAACGTATAATGCTGCTGAATCACCATGGCTGACTGGACAGTGAGTCTCTCCAACACCATGGTAAACTTCCAATGTTTACTTCTTAAAGGAGAGCAAATATAAAACCTGATTGTCCTAACACAGTAATTACTATGAAAGCTTGAGCAAGTAGTGGTTTTGACTTTTTTGTTATGGTACCTTTGGATAAAGAATAAATCTGTGATTTCTAAAAGGGAAATTTAGGAAACAGAAGGAACTGGCTGCTCCTTTTAGAGTTTATTAAGAACCTATTTTGATTAATAGGATGGAAGTAGTGATGTAAGACTTGTTAACTTCCCTGGAAAGCTCCTGAATGCTTTTTGTTTCACCAAGGCCTGACGGTTTTAATTTCTTTCTAATCCAAGGCTGTAATCTGTCTAAGTGGAGGAAAAGAGGGATACCATGTAGGTTAGCAGAAAAAAGAAAATAATGGAATATTTTAAATAGAAAGGGACCCAGGGAGGTCTCCAGTCCCAGCCCCTGCCCAGAGCAGGCTTAGCTGGGGGACCCAGACCAGGCTGCTCAGGGCTTTACCCAGTCAGAGTGTGAAAAACGCCAAGGACGGAGACAACCCAGTCTCCCTGGGCCTTAGCTCCGCTGCTAGGCTTTCCTTATAGGGAGAAGACTTCTCCTTATCTCCAGCCTGATCCTCTTGTATTTCAGCTTGTGCTGCTGCCTCTTGCCCTCCCCTCATGCACTGCTCTAAAGAGCCTGACTGTGTCTCCTCCATCCCTTCCTGTCAGTGCCTGGGATGCTTTTGGGTGTCCCCAAAGCTGTCCCTCCTCCCAGCTGAACCAGCCCTGTCCCACAGGCTCTCCTCACAGGGCAAGGGCTCCAGCTCCACCATCTTGATGGCCTCCCCTCAACTCCCACCAGTCTGTCAATGTTTCTCCTGCAGTTGAGGCAGTATTCCTTATGTGGTCTGAGTGCAGAGAAGAGGGCATGATCCCTCCCCTGGCTCTTAGGGCCACATACTGCTCATGCCACCCAGGGTGCTCCTGGCCCTCATTGCTGCCTGGGTAGATGGCTGGCTCCTGCTGAGCTTGCTGCCTGGCTATTCCCGCAGAGTTGCTCCCTGGATCCAGCCTGCATTACTGCAGGGCTCTGCCTTCCCAGGGCAGAGCTCAGCATTTGTCCTTGTTAAACTTCAGAGTCACTGCCATCTCCTTCTTCCCACCTGTCTAGGTCATGCAGCCCTGCTCAAGTACTTGATTACAGGGCCCCCAACTTGGTGTCGTATGCAAAGCTGAGGCAGATGCACTCCACCTCCTCCTTCAGGTCACTGATAAAGGTGTAAAACAGGACAGATCCCAATAGAGACTCTTGAGGAATGCCACCTGTAACTCACTTCCAGGTAGAGCACAAACCATTAATCACCAGCCTTTAAGCCTGACCACCCAAACAGTTTTTTACTCATGTCTCCCTACCCAGACCATAATGTCTGAACCTGAATATGAAAATACCATGGGAGAATACGTTGAAATCTTTGCTAAAGTTGAGATAAATGACATCCACTGCTCTCCCTTTTACTCTTAGTAAATACATGCTGTCTGTTACCTGCCACTACCACCACCTTCATGTGCCTGGAAGAGATTTCCAAGAGAACTCACTGCATTAATTTCCCAGGGGCTGAAAAGATGCTAACTGACTTGTAGTTCAGCAGATCACCCTTCTAGCGGTTTCTAAGGATGGATACCACATTTGCCTTTCCCTAGCATTAGAAGATACTCCCTCACAGTGCATGACCTGTCCAAGATGTTAGGGAGCAGATGTGCTAAGGTGTCAGCCAGCTTGCTTAGCACCTTTGGATGCATCCTTTCAGGTCCCATGGACACATGGGGCTCAGGATTTCTCAAGAGATGTTAGACTCAATCCTTATCCACTCCCAGTACCTCCTTTCTTCCCCGAAACCTGTCCCTAGGCACAGAGGCCTGGGAGACCCTTTCAGTGAAGGCCAAGGTGAAGAAGACACTGAGCATCCCACAGCCTTGTCCGTGTCCATGGTCACTAAATAGAATCTGGATAATTAAGAGTGGGACAGTTATCAGACCATAAAGCTTGATCATATGTCATCTGAGCTGGGGCTGCTGTGCAGTTTAGAGTAGGAAAAGCACCCATCATCCAGTCTGGGGGATTTCTTCTCTTGCATGGGGATGCCAGGTAACCAGTTACAAGGATTTTCTGTCTATTCCTATTGCGAGAGCAGCACAAAGGGTCTGGAAGAGAGCTGAGGATGCATCCTTTATCTGAAGATAAATAAGCAAAGAAATTCTTTGTAGAGTTTTTGTGGGGTTTTTCCCACTCTCTCTCAAGGCAGATGTCAGAAAACTGGGCCACATATATCCTTTTTTTTTCCAGAAACAACAGCAAGGAACACAGTGATATATAAACTTAAACTAACGAATCAAATGTTAAGTTTGCTTAGCAATGAATGCTGTGTAACATAAAGGGTCAGAGAGGACTGTGGTCTTCTTTGAACTTCCCCAGAAAGATCAAGGAGGTATGAGAGGTGGTATGGAAGAACTCCCGGGCAATATTTTTCTTGTGTTAAGACGTTCTCTCAACAGAGAGAATCTTTGTATTAGTGACTGCTTTTACCATAAAAGGTGAAATGTAAAACTGAAGTCAAGCTATAGAAAGACTTGAAGAAATCTAGGATGATGATATGATAAGTAGAAAAAAACCAAGGGAAGTATCTGTTTGGCTCCAGGAGATCTGGTGAATCAGTTTTCATGTCCAACATGTCATTAGTGATCATTTATTTTGACCATCTCCATAACATAATGCTGAACGTGGTTGTTCGCAACTGTGTGTAGCTGAACTACAGCCTCATGTCTGAATGACATTTGGTTTTAATCTGAGAATGCTACATGACAGAAAATTGTCCTTAGTTCCCTGTCTCTGAAATCACTAACCTTCCCTTCATTCTAAGTGTTTAGTTTGGGCTATTTAAACTATACACTTTTAGTTACTTTAGTACCTAACTTCTATCCTCTGAACCAGACACACTTTTCCTTCACTCCCTGCAGGGCATGGTTTTCTTTTTCCATTAACTGCAAGCTAAGTTTCGAATTGAAGTATCTGTTCTGTGCTTAATCTAGATGCATAAAGTACAGAGTATGGATATGCTCTCTCCTCCTTTTTTCTAGTGTGACATTTGTTCATCTTACCGAAGTAGTTTTTCAGGAATCATATCTCGAGTTGGAAGGGACCCATAGGGATCATTGAGTCCAAGTTCCTGCTCCTTACAGGACCAACTAACACTAAACCATAAGAGCATTGTCCAGACGCTCCTTGAACTCTGACAGGCTTTGTGCCATGACCACTTCCCTGGGGAACCTGTTCCAGGGACTGACCACCCTCTTGGTGAAGAAATGTTTCCTAATGTCCAATCTGAACTTCCCCTGATGCAGCTTCATTCTGTTTCCGTGTGTCCTACCGCTGGTCACCAGAGAGAGGAGATCAGCATGGTCCAGAAAGGTCCAGAAGGCCTGAAAAGATGTGTCCAAATTTGATCTCTAAACTTCAGTGGAAGCCTGAATAAATATAAAACATTTAGAGCGTCCTCAGGAGTCACTGTATTTCAAAATTGACCAGTATGAAACATCTTGCCCGCGAGCACTGAGAATCCAACTGAAACGTGTTCTAAATTAAGGAGTTATAAATGTCGAATTTCCTCTAAATTGGGAGGAGAAGACAATAGAAATGGGACCGCTAGAAAACTAGTGAAACATTTAACACATTCTGTTCAAATATGAGGCTGACCAGAGACAGTAGAGTAAGTGGGTAAGAAAGATACCCATTTGCAGTGTTGGTGCAGTGTGAAGGGTGCAGGTACATACATAAAATAGAAGGGGAAGATGCTTTAGTTGAAGGCGTGAACAGTTGTAACACCAAAGTTGAAAATTGGTTAATAATGCCCTCTTGAAGTTACTGGCTTTGTCTCCTGGAGGGAAGGGAGGCACATGGAGTGCCCTCACCAAGGCTGTGACAAGAACAGGGAACAGTCTTCCCAACTGTCCTGCCTGCAGGCAAACAGGCTGAGAGGAAACAACAGGCTGAGGTTCAACAAGGCCAAGTGCCGGGTCCTGTACTTTGGTCACAACAACCCCAGGCAGCGCTACCGGCTTGGGGAGGAGTGGCTGGAAAGCTGCCTGGCAGAAAAGGACCTGGGAGTGCTGGTTGACAGTTGGCTGAATATGAGCCAGCAGTGTGCCCAGGTGGCCAAGAAGGCCAATAGCATCCTGGCTTGTATCAGAAATAGTGTGGCCAGCAGGACTAGGGCAGTGATCGTCCCCCTGTACTCTGCACTGGTGAGGCCGCACCTTGAATACTGTGTTCAGTTTTGGGCCCCTCACTGCAAGAAAGACATTGAGGTGCTGGGGCGTATCCAAGGAAGGGCAGCAAAGCTGGTGAAGGGTCTAGAGCACAAGTCCTGTGAGTAGCAGCTGAGGGAACTGGGGTTGTTTAGCCTGGAGAAAAGGAGGCTGAGGGGAGCCCTTCTTGCTCTCTACAACCACCTCAAAGGAGGTTGTAGTGAGGTGGGTGTCAGTCTCTTCTCCCAAGTAGCAAGCAATATGACAAGAGGAAACAGCCTCAAGTTGCGCCGGGCAGTTTTAGATTGGATATCAGGAAAAATTTCTTCACCAAAAGGGTTGTCAAGCATTGGAACAGTCTGCCCAGGGAACTGGCTGAGTCCCCATCCCTGGAGGTATTTAAAAGACGGGTAGATGCAGTACTTGAGGACATGGTTTAGTGGTGGACTTGGCAGTGGTAGGTTAACGGTTGGACCTGATGATCCTAAGGGTCTTTTCCAATCTTAACAATTCTATGATTCTATGAAAGGTACTGTGAGTCTGCTAACAGGAAGGAGGGAATGAGCTTTGATGCTGCTAATTGTTTTCAAGGGGACTACCAGAAGAAATCATTAGGGGTGGAGACTGGGCTGTAGAGAGAGGCAGGAATGCAGGGCATTGACAGATGTGCAACTGAGATGAGGGAGGATGAGGCATTAGCTTTAGTGTTTATTAGAATTTACTTTCATTAGAAGAAAAAAATCAAAGGGCTGGTGTGGATGAAGGCATGTTAATTTACTAGTGGGAAGGAGAAAGAGGAAGATGTGAACTAACAAAATGGGACTTTGTGGGCCTAATCTTCAGAGAGTATTTTGACGTTGAAGAATATCAGGCATAGTTTTGTGGACACTTTCAAAATCCCACTACAGGGGCTTTAAATGTAAAACTCCACAACTTTTTCTGGTGTTCAAAAGCTGAAACATAGTTGCAGCCTGTACCCTAGGAAACTGAGTCAATACAGAAAACTGACAGTATTTTATCACTTGGTGAATGATGGCTGTATGGAATGCATTTCTGAGGAAAGCAAGTTAAGCAGTCATTTAATGAGATCAGGATATCTTGATTTGTTCCAGGGGAGGTGAAGATGCCAAAGAAGCAGGGTGAAAAAGTTCAAAAGTGAGCTTTTGATATATTTCAGAAGGTTTAATATCTGTTTCTGTCCCTAAATTTTAGTGTGCTCTTACCTCTGATTAACCTTTTGCCCCGTTGCATGGCAGAACAATGGCGTCTTTATTAAACTCTCAGCAGAGCTACTGACTCATTGTGTCCTACTTAATGTCTATTGGTAATCCTCCAGTTTATCCATGGTGTTTTTTTTTCTTTTTTTCCTTTCCTTATAAAAATAACAGAAACAAAAAATAGCACTCAGACCATTCTGCCTTGTATTTCAACCCCAAATGCTGAAAAGTGTGAGAGAAGTGATTTCTTTTTAACCCGTCTAATATATTCTGTATTGAATATTAGCTTTAAAAGAAGCAAAGTCAAGACTTGCACTCTGTTTTCTGAGATGAAAGAAAAGCACTAGGGGTTTTATGCCTGACTGTTCTGCCATCTCTGGAAGTGCACAGGAGTAACAATCATTTGAAGATTTTTGCCAAAACAACATGGTAAAATTTTCCACAGTATATGCATGACATTAACATCACTTTTCAAAAGGGTCCCACAGTCACTGAGGCTTTTACTCTGTTTTGTTCTTCACTTGCATAACTATTTTATGTATATGTCATTGTAGTGGGTATCCTCCTGTATTGCCCAAATTGGGTACAATAGTACGGGGCCTATAGAATAACACCCATGTGCCTCCTATTGAATGTAAGTTGCCTGAGTATACAACAATGTTGGACCATGAGCTCTGACCTCAAGAAACAAAGATACAGCAGTAGGTCTCTGTATATTTGATATATAATCTTCACAACAGTCCTGAGAGAAGTTTGATAAACTGTGAAACTGAAGAGTAAAGAAGTCAACTAGAGTATGTCAATGTTTATTCTTTATGTACCACAGTGAGAGTATACTGATAACTCATTCAATTTGCTACGCTTTCTGGACAACCTCCATACTGGATTTGCAATACTTGTCTGAAACCATAATGCACCTGAAAATATTTAAGTGTTTTGTCTGCTGCTTTTGCCTAAAGGCTTGGGGTGTTTGGCTTTTTTTTTTAACTTTTCTTATCACCCAAAGAGCAACCACTGTCCTTTGTTAGTGAACACTTGAGGTTTTGGGGTTGTATTTTGTTACTATTGCTGAAAGCATTAACCGATGATTGCATAGAAATAAATCTTTTAATGAAAATTTAATGGTTATTAATGGTTAAATTAATAGTTAATAGTGTGGTCTCTTTACAGCATCTGAAACTTTCAGGAGCATTTGTTTTGTCTCTAAATTTAAGTAACTAAACACATGAGTTTTTATGGACCTGCAGAGAGCCACAGTAGCTGAAATCGGTTTTGCAGGCAAGATGTTTACTATATACCCTACAGCCTTAACTCAAACAGTTATTAAATCACTTATTGTCACTCACTGTAAATCACTTTTGTAATACTTCAGAGATCCAAGTATTGCTTACACAGCACTGTGAGTAGGCACAGCACTCCACAGGTGTCTGACATCATGGAGAAATTTACCATCTAAATAAGATGTAATTCAGCTAGTAAAAACAAACAAACAAAAAAAAAATTTGAGAAGCCCAGGAGCAATTGCATTGAATATGTTGTAGGCAATATGCCAGTTTCAAAAGCACTATTGTACCAGGGAAAGTCAGCAACACCAACCTACTCAATCTGTGTGCTGTGCTTTTGGAAACAAACATCAAATGATTGAAACAGAATCAAATACTATTCTCTTTCAATGAGTCTCCATTAGCTCATTGTTCGTTGTCTAGACAGCCCAGGTCTGATTCCTGACAGTGCCGTACCATCACAGACCTTGGTCTGGAAGTGTCAATGCAGAAGTGCATTCATTGAAAAAGTCTGCAAGGTAAATGTTTCACGTCTGAGATTGAATGCTGAAGATAGTTAGTGATCTTATCATGAAGAAATTCAGTTGTCTTTCCTGACATCTGTGGTGGGTTGACCCTGTCTGGATGCCAGGTGCCACCAAGCTGCTCTAGCACTCCGCTCCTCAGCAGGGGAGGGGAGGGAAGAAAATGAGATGGAAAAAAAACCCTCGTGTGTCAAGATAAAGCCAGTTTAATAAAAGCAAAAGCAAAGGCCACACATGGAAGCAAAAGGTAAACAAAGATTTTATCTCTACTTCCCATAAAGCAGGTGATGTCCAGCCACTTCCCAGGAAGCAGGGCCTCAGTACGTGTAGCGGTTGCTCCGGAAGACAAACATCGTAAGGAAGGAATGCCTCCCCCCACTTCCTCCTCCTTTCTCTTAGCTTTTATTGCTGAGCAGATGTCATATGGTATGGAGTATCCCTTTGGTCAGTTTGGGTCAGCTGTCCTCTCTATGTCCCCTCCAAAGATCTTGCCCACCCTCAGCCTCCTTGGGTGGGGGCGGGGAATGTCAGAGAGACAGCCTTGATGCTGTGCAAGCACTGCTCAGCAGTAGCCAACACACTGGTGTGTTATCAACACCTTTCTAGCTACCAGTACAAAGCACAGCACCATGAGGGCTGCTGCGGGGAAAATTAACTCCATCTCAACCAGGCACAATACACATCTTTTCTTGTCACCCATCTGGGAAGGATTACCTCACATGTGATCAAAATAATCCAGTTTCTTTTGTACATGGGCCATAGCCTGTTCTCATGTCTCATAGCAAGTCCTCATCAAAGTAGGAGATCTGTCTGGGTTTTGAAGTGTGCAGGGTCCACAATCAGTGATCTCATCAGCCAGTTGCTATAAACCTGTGCTACAGCAAAAAAATAGCTATCATGGGAAGGTTTTGGGATTTTTTTTTTCCTCTTTCCCTTATGGTGCCTTATGTGACCAAAGTCATGGATCATTTATGTAGTCAACTTAGGTTAATTTTTTTTAAGGATTTTGAAACCTTAGGACAGCAACTACTCTATCTGTGCTAACTGCTTGCCACCAAGTTACCAATCCTGCTGAGCTGACAGTATGTTCCCATCTCACTGCAAGTTTGGTGAAAAAACACAAATTTATGCACAGCAGCACTGGGTGGGAAGGATTGTTGGAACATAACGCTGCTTCCACGAAGTGCTTCTCTCTGGCTGCCATCAGTCTCTGGTTTTTTCAATACTAGTTTTAGTATGGTGAAGTGGGAATATTCCTTTACCTCACAGCGGACTTCTGAAGCTGGTTTTATTATTAATTTACAGTCAGTCAGTTCTTTCTTTCACTGCTTCTCAGTTGCGTGAGTTCAGAGGTATTAGATGTGCTGAAAAGAACTACATAACTTCTCAAATATGCCACCAACTCTGCAATAGCTGTTGGGCTAGCTGTTTTCATGCCGTGATGCCCAGCAGCTTATTGCAACTGCAGAAGTCTTTCGAGCACTTGCATCTGCCTCATGTGACTGTTGCATAAGATGCAGGTAGTATGAACTCCTAATTAGCAATATAGGAATCTGGAAGGCATTTAATGCTGTAAAATGTTGAGTACCTTTAAAGATTATATGTTGCCAACCCCAAAAGAAAATTGCTACTGAAATGCCCTAGGGTATTGCAAGGTGAGGACTAAAGAAAAAAAGATTGAAAAAGTAGAGAACTTTTGGAAGCTGGAACCTGGAAACTGTCTGTAAGCCTAAGCATTTATTTGTTTATGGCACTGCTGAAATATGAATATAAATCATCTGCTAATTATTTGAGGGATTGGTTTATGTGCCTCTCCTCTACTCTCTCTTCTCCAGAAGCATGCACAGTATGTTTTCTGAGTTGTTTTGTGACTGACAATTGGAAGTGATAAATATTTTTCACAGTCTGTATTTCTGGGTCTGGAAGATATTTTGTGGACGTGCATTGTGACAGGATGTGTACATCCCATTCCTCGTCTGTGAAAATCAATAGCAGCGTGATACATAGACACAATCCTTAAAGCTTTGCAAACACAGTTTTAAAACGACTAAACGTTGACGGTTTTTTTCTTCTGTGTACTATCCAAAAGCACACAGTACCTCTGGTGCCAATTAATCTAATTGGTTCGCTTATTTGGGCAATGTTTTCAAGTGCCACTAAACTCTCTCAGGCCTTGGCACACAATTAAAGGAAATGGTTTCAGCAGTTAAAAAAAAAAAGAAGAAAAAAGGAACAATTAAATTATATTTAAATGTCTTTGTGAGAGCTCATGAGTAAATGTGTATACCGTTTATACAGATGCATGTGCAAACATGAGTCTGTTACTGATTTGCAATATTAAGTAGCTTCAAGACTTTTGTCTTTCATTAAAATTTCTTTGAAACCTTAATCATGTACTGACTTTTAAAAAAGTTAAGAAAGTTTTGTCTTCCAGCACAGCCCCCCCCGCCCCCCCCCGCCCCGTCTTGATTCCTTTCTCTTCCCTTTTCCTTTGATTCTTGTCTTTACTGTTATGTCTTGTTCCTGGTTCAAAGACCAGGATGGAGGCTGTCAAGCAGCAGAGTAATAGTGAGGTGGAACAGGATGTGTGGCTTTCTAGGTCAGCTTGGCATCTGCAATGCTCCTTCAGCAGCAGTGGGCTGTGGACATAAAATGAACAGTAAGACTTCTATTTTCAGCTTACTGCTTTTTAAAATTGATGTTTGAGGAAAGTACTCACCTACAGGAGACTGAAAATACTGTGTTGTAATGTCTCAGATAGTGAAGTGAGTTTTTGCAAAACAAATGCCACTACTCTCTCTTGACACTGCTAATGGTACTTCAGTGCAGACCTGCAGGTTGTTCAGACTTTGAAGAGACTTTGTCCTTGGGTAGCTGTGGCGTCCAGCTGGCTCTCTCCTCTGTGTAGAGGTGCTTTGCCCGTGCCAGAGAACCCCCAGCAATGCATGACCGATCCCTGGTAGCAGGTATCCAAAGATCTGTTTGGAGAACTAGTGTCACCTTCCATACCTGTGCCTCGGTGTCCTCAGGTCTACAGCTCCAAACAGCAATCAGCTTGCTTTGCTGTGTCTGACATTGTAACCCCATCAGTAATTTGAGGATTGCTCTCATGCGTCTCTCATTCCCCTCTCCCCACCTCTCCCATCCACACAGGCTCTGTGTTTCCTCCATGCCATTACGTACATCTAACATTGGGCCAAAATTAAAGCCTGGGTTAAAAAATGAAAGAAAATATAGCCACCAGTTTTAAATTAGATAAGATGCAATGGTTTGGTAGGGGAAGAAAGGTCTCGCCTAGGCTACCACTGACTTTGGCAAGAATGTAGAAATTTACTAGTGGCTAATAATTATGACCCCACTCTTTCAAAGAACAATAAAATACAATTGCTGTAGGAAACTAGGTGGGTGGCCAGTTGAGTGAAATTCAATTTTAAAAACAAACGATGCATAAATATGCAAGGCATAAAAGAAAGTTACCCTGATTACATTTTTTTATTGTCTCCTAGCTTTGTTTTACTGGGCAATCTTGCTATGGATATTGTATCAACACTGTGAGATATGGAGAATCAAGATGTTTGAAGTTAATGGCATAAAACAAATTAATTTACTTATAGGCAGTTTGAATAGTGTGAGTAATTCTATGCCAGCAAGTGTATTATGTTCCTGTGTTATTCCCTTCAGAGCAAGTGAGAGTTCATGGTCTTAGGTTTCCTAAAATGGAATTAGATACCTGGAAGCCTGCAGTTTGTTTATGTTTCTCTTCAAACTAATGGAACAATGTGGTTGCATTCAATTAAACCTTTTCTTCCAGCCTTCGCAATCTTTGAAACATCTTTGTGGGTTTTTTTGATCTCCATGTAGCTGCATTTATGCTAATTAGATTCAGCCCTGCTCCGAGACTCTGATGTATAAATGCTAAAATAAGCAAAATAACCACTTGAATGTTGCCAGTTGCTGCTGCCCCCATGGCAATCTTGAAAGTAAGATAGTGCTACAGGTTTTTGTGTATATATATGTGTAAACATCCACTATATTTTGCTTGGTTACACAGTAATTTTCACCACAACCTCTTAAAAATAATGTGAGGTGAAAGAGTCTCCCATTTCTTGCTTAGAGGAGACTAGGAGGTTTAATATGTGAGATGATGGTAAATGTATAATCCTTATACTACTGCTCATTTTAACTGCTTATGATACTGAAATCCTTGTCAGGCTGAGATGTTTATAGTCCAATGCCTTGTTTCTCACAGGAGCCACTGAAAATCGTTGAGAGGAAGCTAAAGGAAACTGCACAGCTGACAAATAAGGATTAACTTGTTTTTACAGGAAGTCTGTTGACTTACGAACTCCAGACTTCAGGACATACTCTTTCTTTTTACTCTCTAGCCAAGGTGGTTTTTCTCCTCAACCATTAACAATGCACAGGAACAACTTCTTGACTAACTTTGGGGGTGGGGAATAAAACTAAAAGGAGGAAAAGAAGAGAAAGTGAGTCTGTCTTTATTTTCCTGTTGTAGTTAGCAAATAAGATGGAATGAGTAAAATGAACAGGGAAAACTTGCCACCTCCTTGGTTTCTGTTTTCTTTTATTGAAAAAGCTCTGTGAAGAGCAATGAAATACACAAAGCACACTAATGAAAAGTGGCTGTCACACATCACTCTCATGTCTAGGAGCCAGTGGGCCCCCATCTCTGCCGAAGGACTGGCCGATCAGGTTGCATGGGTCAGGCCCTCACTCCTGTAAAACCAAATGTCAAAGTTCTCAAGTTCTTGGCAACGTTCCCCATTAGATGCACCTGCATTCAGTTGTTAGTTGTGTTCGGCATCTAGCTTCACATGTTTTTTTTTTTTTCTGTTTTTAAAGACAAAGGAATTTCTTTTGCTTTGGATCATAACACAAATAATTGGATACAATAGACATCTGCACAGTGAATAACATTGCTCAGATTTTAAATCCCCCTTGGCTTATTCTCAGCTACCTCATATTTAATGGAAATGGAGGAGAAGATCACAGATATCCAGACAGGACTTTTTCCCAAAGAAATGTAGAGTTGATTTGCCTTTTTGAAATGTCACTTTTTTTTTTTTTTTGTAGTAAAACTCCTTGAGGGGTGTGTTCACATTCTTTGATTTATGAATATTTTACATACCTAGTTCAGGAGGATGGGAGGAGATGGGGATCCTAAAGAGAAAATGTTAGCCAACATCTGACTTCTACAGATCTTGGTTTTATTTAAAACAGTCTAGGAGCCATTAACACAAAGATATGGGAATTGTATGTCTTCAGTTTTAAATCCCATGTATTTAGAGGCAGTTTTTGTTTCAGAGTTAAAAGCAATTTTTTCTAGTGTTAGTGGCTAAGATCTAAAGACGTGCTTCATGGGTGGCTTAGGGGTCATGAAAGTTAGCTATGGATATGGAGGTTGCAGGGCATGATGGGAGAAGATGTTTCAAGGGGAACTCAGCTTTCTTTTGTCAGTGGGAGTTTACACTACGAAATGAATATTAGGAGCATTTGTGGATCTGGCCACCTGTAACTGGCAATGCAGAAGAGCATTGGTCAATCATCCAAACAAAAGCTTAACTGGAGGCTGCAGCACCTGATGCAATACTGGATTTGTCCTGCAGAAAGCCTCTCTCATGTCTGATGTAAGCTATGAGTTGCAGTTGAATTCTTTTCTGGGACATTTCCTTCATTCCTCTGGGAGTTCCCCACACTCAGCTAGCCCTCACAGCCTCCCCATGACCACAGACAGAGATGCCATCCTTCGGCAGCTCCCTGCTTTCCTGAGCAGAGTCCCAGAAACACCACCTTTTCACAAATGATTCCTCTTACCCCAGGAAGGTCTCAGATGTTACTCGTGCAGGAAGTGAGACAGAATATTTACACAGATGGCATGATCATTTGAGCCCTTTTTCCTTAGGGTTGGTAAAAAGGCACAATGTAGGTTTGCATCAGACCCTGATAATGCACAGGTTTCTTAGCTAGTCTCTAATTTACACTAGTGTTTCATCAAATAACAGATTTCATGTCAACTGACTTGTATGCTGCAGACATGCTAGTGAAAGTTGCTCAAGTTCTATGTAATACTTATTTATTATATATGTAGTTTATTTTACAGCACTTTTACAGTTTTAATAGTGTCACTAAGATTTCTGGAAGGAGCATAAAAAAGAAAGAATGGTTACTTCATGACATTTTTGCTATAAGCAGAAGGCTACTGTAATCTGGTATGGCATGTTTTATGTTCCTGTACTGCCAGAAAGGCTGTGATACTCAATTAAGACCACAGGGAAGCAATACTCCAAGAGTGCAAAGACCCAGGAAGAAAATGGTTAAACGGTACATCACTTCTATGGTTTGTTATATTATGTCAGGACAGTTTTGCATGTAGAAACAAGAGCTAACCGTGTTAGGTGGGTGTTTTTGCATTGATACATATATTATCCAAGACTACCAAATTTATCCATGGAACTGTTTTATAGCCATGTAATGAAATTTAGCTAAGACCATCATGGAGTCTATCATGCCTTGTGAAATCGTTGCACACTAAGGAGCATGTGATATAGTTAGACAATTGCTCAGCTATCATCACCCCCAGCCCACAACAAAAATTCAAAAGCCTGTGAAAAACCCACCTGTGGGAGAATGGCTAAGTGAGAAGGGACATGATCTTTTCAGTATGAGCAATCCTGCTTTTAGTGTATCAAGAAGCACAGAGGATACTATAAACTGACCTTGAACAGCAAAGGACTACTTGGCAAACAACATAAGAAGCGGAACTAAGTCCGGAATGTGCTAACGAACCTCTTCGCGTGGGCAACAACCCTGTACCAATCATATAGCTATCTTAAGCGCGTGAACACATGTAATGAACCAATCATACAGATATTGCTACCACGTGCTTTGCTGATTGTCTATATAAACCTGGTAATTGTCTGAAATAAACGAGAACGATCATACTCGCATCGAGGTTACATCGTTACTCCAGGTCTGTCTTCCCACTCCGACACCCACCTAGAAACACCACAGAAAATGGTCACCAAAACAGCATGGAATTGTATGATTAATAAAACCCCTGTGAATAGTTTTGGTGGTTCTACTATAACTGTTGGCCTCAAAGCATTTGGTCGTAAGCTCAGTGAAACTAATTACAGCATTTTCATGGCTTTCCATCACTTTTGGATAGAGTACAAAGTACTGTTCAGCTCAAGGGATGAGTTTCGTTACCTCAGTTTTAAACAGGTGCAAGCAACTGTGTAAGGTATAATATTGTGTTAGAGCTGGATTTTCCAATATTATTAATGAACTTAGAGAATATTTGACTTTGGTTGCTGTAGTAAATTTTCAGCATGTCTGAAAATTAAGCTTTATGTAACCAATGTGTTTGTAAAAATAGCAGACTGAAGATCATGTAGGCAGGTAGCAGTGATAAGAAGGAGAAAAGCCAGGGACTTATGCCCCATGGAGTATCTCCATCAGATCGGAGTGTGAAGAGTGTCTACTATAAGCAGTTCTCTCAATACTTGGCTCATGAACTCACTGTCTTCTGATAAATCCATTCCCGGAGAGACTTTTTCTATTTACAAATAAAGAAACCCATAAATATTTATTAAAATGTGGGAACAGTCTGAATGGTTTATAATTTCATGCTAGGAAACAGAATATAATAAATCAAGGTTAGTAGGCAGTAGCCTACTACTGTAAATGCTTTAAAGGTAGTCTCAAGAGAGTGTTTACCTTGTCACTTAAGACATCTTTGGGGTTATTATTCATTGAGCTACTACCTTATGGTAAGCATAAAGTATGGTTTCAGCAGGCCAAGTGGATGTTATAATCAAACAGTAATCAAAATGTAGATCAAAATTTGGAAGTAAGAGACATTATTTTTCCAGCCTCTTTTTTTTTTTTCCTTTTATCATAAACCCCATTCTTTAAAGTTTGATTGATTTTCTAAAGGAATAAATAGAAATGAACATTGTTTCTATTGTGTTCTCATCCTAAGCATCTTGCAGATGTTGTACCACAAGCTTTGGTTTAAAAAATACAACTTAAGCCACACTTCTTCAGTCTTTGAACTGCAATGCAAAGATGATAATGATGCCCTGGCCTTAAAACATCTAAGGCCTCTGTAACAAATAATTTTCATTTGTTGAAGGGCATTAATTAAAAGTGTTTGGACAGAGTCTTTTTGTCATTGTTAAAGATTTTTATTTTTTGTAAGTTCTCTATGTAGTAAGCTACTTTCCAGATGACTTTCCAGATGGTAGTTTGTGGCTGTAGTACAGATAGACACATTTCACAAGTTTAAAGTGATTCTTCTTCAACATGGCAACACCATGTGGTGTCTAGAAATGACTCTCAGTATTTCAGTTAGTGCCCTCTCCTCAGTAGAGGTCTTGGATGCTAGCTGAATGGTTTGTCAGTCCATTTGTAGAACCAGAAGGAGTTATTAAATCACTGAGTCTGATCCCCTGGTGAACAGGGGATGAAAATTTTATCCAGTTAATCCTGAACTGAATCTAACAGACAAAACAATACCACATTTGCTGGCAAAGCACAGAGCTATCTTTCAACTTCTTGATTTGTGTTGATCTGTTTTAGAAAGTAAAAATGAAAAGCAAGAATATGCAATGTGCTCTACAAAATACAGACAAGGCATGGTGAAATGATATGATCTTATGAATGCTTTCCTACTTTATATAAATACAGACTGTTTTAAAAATCAGCACAAGCTTATTAATGAAACAAGTGCTAAACTTAGGGGTTTTCAGAAAGGCCTTTGATAATTTTTAAATCCTTGTTAATCTAGCTCTTGGAGGTTTTTTTGTGAAATCTCATTCCTTTTGAAGGTGACTTGTGAAGTTATGTCATTGCCATTTGCTTCCTGCTTAGGTTCAGACTCTGTTGGCTGGAAGTGTTTCTATAAATGAGTGCACTGCATGTTATTTTCTTTAATATGAGTGCAGTTATTTCTTTGGCACAGCTACAAGACAGCAGTTACCTGCAAAATACATTTTACTGCTTGAATTTCTGTCCACATGTGTTTAATAGGATTGGTATTATATGGTGCTGCTGCCATTGAGAGAATGCATCAGATACTGTCCGATGACATGTGGAAATGGCCAGGCATGATAAGCCACCATACCTTTAGTTATATCCGAACATTTTTTACTACAAAAATGATCTGCAAACTTATGCTTTTCCAGATGGCAATTCAGAATGGGTCTTTCTGGACATTCTGGAAAAGTCCATACTTAAGTCCAGCATGTACTGTCTCTACTCTGCAACATTTTTGACCCTTACTGATGCTGGATACCCTCTATTCCTGGCAGGAGGCCGCCCTGCAAGGCTTTCTTTGGTCGTCTTCTGCTGCTCACCCAGCCCACACACATCCTGCAGATCAAAACCTTTACTCCTAATACCCTAGACAGTACAATCCAGCAATAAACTGGACATCCTCTTTTGCATGTGGAAAGTATAATCATCATGCAGCAATAACCCTTAGAATGGGCTGTGCCAAATAACTGTAGTTTAACTACAGGCCAAAAGCAAGTGCTGCTTTATTTACTTCTTTGTTTCTCATCATATACAGTCTGTGTAAACATATTTTTCCAGTTGCTGAGATGTGCAGTGAAACCTGGTCTTGGACATCTGTCATAATTGAAGGCCACATTTGGATCTTTCTGCCAACTACCAGTCTCAAATAATCTGTGTTCTGCCTATACAATTTCCTATGGTACTTCGAGGGGAAATGATATGATATGGTTTTCTGTGATGCTGTGCACTGTTCAGCTGCCGAAATCCTGTATCCCAGACTTGGTCACGTTCAAATGCTGGATGAAATTACTCAAAACTCCTAAGCCAAAGCACACTAATGTGGCTGGTACCCAAACAATGGCAAATGCGTGCAATTCTTACTAGCATTTACTCAGATGTCTCCTGTGCCTTGGGAAAGGGGAGAAATCAGAAAGGCATTTTGAAACAACTAGACCAGACTGAACAAATTACCTACCAATTGGTGACAGTGTAAGATTCAGAGTAAGACATGGGTAGGATTAGCATGACTTGGTCATGAGCTGCATCAAACCTTGTGAGGCTGCTTGCTACTACTTTGTTAGCTACACATAGAGTTCTGGTTTTCATACTGGATATGCCAATTCTGATTTTCCTGCAGCCTACAGCTTCCACAGGATGACTTCTGGGATTTCAACGGAACTGCGTTGAAGAAAATATTAAATTAAAAAACTACTGTGTTGGCCTACTGTGTTCAAATCAGGATTTAATAAGTAACAATGTTTTTATAATATCTTTTGAATATAATTGATGTTTTAAGAAGCTGAGATTTTTCAATGAAAAGTTATAATCTGTGGTAGTCTGTTAAAAGTAAAGACTTTACAGTTCAGAGCATATCAATATTATCTTTATTACATAAAAGAAAGTATGATCTTTGTTTTCCAGTTACCTTATGAAAAACTGGTGATGATTATTATTGCTTCTTAAAATAAGATTAAAATTCAAGAGGTCAGATTTCAACCTCATGATCTCTGGAACACCCCTCATGCTGAAAGTCCTGACTGTTCATTTTTATTTGATGAGTTTTTTCCCTATAATACAAGTCTTTTTTAAAAAGTAGTCATATGATTAAAGACAACATCAGTTTTCCATAACATACTTCCTGTAACTCCTGTGATATCAGGAGATGCAGAAATTCAGCAATTTATAAAAAGACATTGCATTAATTTTAGGTACCCAGTCATCAGCATTATACTTATTAACTTTCATGACCTATTGCATAATAAGCATGATGAACTGAATAAATATTTTTAAAGAGCTGACAGCAGTCCATTGAAAACAGTCTGGGAACACTATTTGCTTTACTCAAATGAACTGATGAAAATCTAATCATTTCTGACTTCGTCAACAGTTTTCCTCTCCACGTTGTGCCCTGGTTGTATTTCAAGTGGATGAAGCATGCAAGTCAGTCAGCTCTTTGGGTCCATAAAAGTGAGAAGGGCTGTAAACTCAGCTCAGCTGTACAAGCAAACCTCCTGTCTGGCATCAATTCCACTTGGTGTAAGTAGGAAATCTGAAACAACTGGAGCCCTCATGGTAGAATATTCACGCAGAGGGGCAGTCAAATGCCCAGATTCTTTATTTAAACTCAAATCATTTTGATAGTGTTAACCAGCAGTGCTTCACTTTTGAAAAAGGAATCCCTGATAACACGCTCATCTTCACACTGTAATCTAATAATTGTAAAGAATTTTTATACTTCACATCTGTTAATTTAGCTGAAAAATTTTGTTCTGCTTTCTTTCCAATGTTTTTGCAGTCCCAGTCTCCTGGTGTGGGGGGAGGTGTCTTGACCTTGATATTATGTTCTATCTCCTTCATCTATGGAAAAGCCTTGGTAAACCTCAGTAGAGAAGCTTATGACAGCCCTGAGAACCTAGGTCTTAATTTTGTTCATGGAATGGTAAGCCACTCCTGCTTGTCCTGTTCTCTGGACTAGTGCTGAAGCATATACAAATTTGTGCAGACCATTTTACAAATGCAGGTGCCTTTTGGGCTAAACTTTTGCTATGATCAGAATAAACTGAAGTGTAAAATATGTTCTAAGCCCTCTCTTCAAAATAACTGACAAGAAGCTTTACTTAAGTACACGAAACAGCTGTGTGCCTCAGCAGCAGATGGGTGTGCTTGGGATGTTGCATAGATGAAATATAATTTAACGTGCTTCTCTTAAAAGTGGGCCCATCAAAGTGTTGATAATAGTTTTAAATGCTTAAATGTTGCATGTCAGAGTTTAGTCTTATACTGCATCACTGTTAAAGGTTACAACAACAACAAAAAAATCTTTGCCTTTTCTTTCTGCATGGAGCTACCCTGAGCTGCAAATGCAACAGGGCTGGAAAGCCTAGGTTGGTTGTCGTAACCCAAGTTTCTGCTCTATCAGAGGATTAAAGAGAATGCATTATATTATGTTTTTCTTCACTGCAGAGGGCAGGGACAAATAGACAGATGTTCCTCGAAAATATGGCAATAGCAATGTGGAACGTTTATTTTTTGTTGTTATACCAAAGCCAATACCAACTATGTAGTAAAAATAAATTTAAAAATCCATGTAGAAACAGGGTACTCTTTCCTCTCTCAGGGTGAATTTAGAGCTTCAGTGGAGAAGTAGTATCTCAAAATTTTGACTGATTAAGCAAGAGAACACAAAGAAAGAAAGTGGACTATCTCAACTCACCTCAATTCTTTCATCTCTTCCATGACATCCTACTGACATAGTCTAGCTTAAGAAGTGAGCCACACCTGGAAATCCCTTTGCTCTTGATTTCTAGGTATTTTCCCAACTGGAAAAGGAAGATGACTGTTTTTAATCCATGTGGGATACCTCTCTTCAGCCACATCCTGAGACAGGAACAGGCATGCTGAGAGGCATTTGTCTTGAGGAGCCATTAACTGGCTACTGTTTTTTTGAAATCATGTTGAAAAATATACTGGAAGAGATTACAGACCTATTTTAGTGCTGGTGTACCTGAACCCACAGAAACAATCCTCTCAGCATAGGCTTTTGTCTTTGCCTCAAAAGTAGAGCTATGTCATGCAAGTTCCATGTAGTGGGGAAAACACACGGGCACTTTTTATGACCAAAGAGCAGAATCATCCTATGTCCCTGGCAGCTGGAGGTGGCAGTGCCACAGTCATGTAGATGAGTCAGGCTCAGCAAGCAACAGCAGGTGAACACAGGGACCTGTGCATGACATCTGCGTATCTGTGATAGAAACAATGTAGTTGTACTAGCTATCAGAGGTTCAGCCATTTCATTTTGTTTCACCATTGACAAAAAAAAAAAAAAAGCTTTTGTTTTTAATAATCTGGGGAAAAAACAAACAAAAAACAAAGACCAAAACACAGACCAGAAGAACTATTCCAACAACAAAAAAGATTTTTGCTTCTGTAAGTTTTCTATTACAAATTTTGAGAAAACTTAGCACTGACAAACCATTGGGGGACATCTCTGCCACTACCTTGCGAGGCTAATCCCAACATGTACAGAACCACAGAGTAGTTGAGGTTGGAAGGGATCTCTTAAGATCATCTAGACCACACTGCCCTGCTCAGAGCAGGTTTAACCACAGCAGATTGCTTGGGTCATTGTCCAGTCAGATTTTGAGAATCTCCAAGGATGGAGACTTCACAACATCACCGGGGGCAGCCTGATCCAGTGCATGACCAACCTCACCAAAATGAAGTGTTTTCTGGTGTTTAGGTGGAATTTTCTGAAATTGAGTTTGTGCCCATTTCCCTTTGCTCTTTCACTAGACATCACTGAGAAGAGTCTGGCTCTGTCTTCTTTACACCCTTGCATTAGATATTCATGCACATTAGTAATGTCCCCCTCAACTTTCTCTTCCCCAGGCAGAACAGTCACAGCTCTCTCAGCCTCTCCTCCTACGAGAGATGCTCTGGTCCCTTAATCATCTTCATGCCCTTCACTGGACTTGCTCCATTATGTCCATGTCTGCCTTGTACTGGGGAGCCCAGAACTGGACCCAGCACCCAGATGTGTCTCACCAGTGCTGAGCAGAGGGGAATGATTAGCTCCCTCCACCTGCAGGCACGTTTCTAATGCAGTACAGGAGGCTGTTGGTCATCTTTGCTGCAGGGGCACATTGCTGACCCATGATCAGATGTTGTCCACAAGGGCCCTCCAGAACCTTCTCTGCAGAGCTTCTTTCCAGCCAGTCAGCACCCAGCATGTGCTGGTGCATGGGCTAATGGTGCAGGGCTTGGCATTTCCTTGTGTCAAACTTAATGAGGTTTCAGTCAGCCCATCTGTCCAGGTCCCTCTGGATGACTAAACCACCCAGTTGGTCTAGCAACCAGTCCTGCCAGTTTGGTGTCATCTGCAAACTTGCTGAAGATGCCCTCTGTCCCATCATTCAGGACATTCATGAAGATACTAAGTAACATTGGCCCTGGTATCCACCCCTGGGGCCCAGTGCTGGCAGCTGGCCTGCAGCTGGACTTTGTGCCACTGACCTCAACTCTTTAAGCCTGGCAGTTCAGCCAGTTTTCAGTACACCTCACTGTCCATTTATCTGACCTGAACTTCGATAGTTTGTCTACATGGTTGTTACAGGAGACTGTGTCAAAAGCGTTACTAAAGTCAAGAGTAAACAATATGTACTGGTCTCCCTCGTCCACTGAGCCAGTCACCTTGTAGACGGCTATCAGATTGGTTAAGCATGACTTCACTTTCATAATAGTGGTCTTTACTGCATTACAGAGGAACATCTTCAAGGAGGATTCCTATCTTGAAGTTAGTTATTATCTGTGAAAGTGGACTGACAACCAACTCTCTTGATTACAAAAAAAAAAGGCAAATTTAGAACTATTTGCTCCAGGTCATGCGAAAGGTCAGTGGCAGAAAAGGAACCAGAATGCAAGTTTCATGACCAAGACTTTTTCAGTGCCATCTTTACTGCTTCCTAAAACCAAGAATTGAATGAGAGTCACCATATTAAAGGGAAAAAAAAAACCAAACAAAACCAACAACAAGCCCTGGAAACATTGATCTCAAGTTTTTTGCCTTTTTAAAATAGTTACAGAGGCTTGTTATGCCTCTCTTCTTTTTCATTGCCTCAAACAGAGAAAGTCATCATCCTTGCAAGCATCCCTTTGTTCTGTCTCTGTTTGTCTTTTTATATATCACGAAGTATTGTCATGAGGTATTAACTTGGTATCAGGCCACTGAATGCTTGAAAGATTATAATTTTGAGCCTTTGGCAATATATGGGATCCTTTCTGTTCATCTGCAGCCACTTGGGTTCTACTGCACAGCAGACTACTGCAGTTGCATGTGGCACAGGCAGAGAGCCCGCATTGCACCAGTCTCACACACAGCATTGTAGCAGTAACTGTAATAGTTGTGTGTCTCTTGTGGGCCATATGCAATCTGATTGCAGCATTCTTATTGCTACAGCAATTCTAATGAGAGCTTTAAGGTAGTGCTGAGGGGAAGAAAAGGCATGGGCTGTGGAGAAAAGTTGCAGCAGTTCTGCAGGAATGTGCTTCTCTAACTAGGAGAAGCATCCTATGCTCTTGTTTGTTCATTGCCAATTTTTTCCTAGGAAGAGAAGACAAAATCCTTATCCATCACACCTGGTTCCACATCAGAATCAGCAACTGAAGGACAGGGAAACAAAACATTAGCAAGATCCTTCAGAATAGGCTAGTAGGTCAGTTGTAAAGAAAAGCTTGGGAGGTGTTCAGGCTGACTAATAAGGCATTGTTGTGTCATTCATATGTTCAGATTTGAAAGTAGTGGATAACTACAGGAAATATGGAAGTAGGTATAAATGCCACCTGTGCATTAATGAACATAATGGAAACACATTGTGAAGCGTGCAGGAGTTGTGATTTAAAAAGGCATTTTCCCAGCTTTCTCAAACAGCAGTGTCTGAAATAATGTTACTGGGAAATCAGAGCCATGTCTTAGGTAACAAGGTTTACAAAACCCTTTGTAACCAGTGTGGTTAACACTGTTCTCTATAAATCTATTTATGATTTTAATGAATCACTCAGCTCTGTTAAGCCAATGGAGTTAGTTGGGGTCAACTGAACAGAATTCGACATACATGGTCTTTGCAATGACACAGCTGAGAAGACAATTAGCTTGATGCTTCTCTTTACAGAGAAGATGTACAAATCACCAATATAATGTGTGTGCACATTTAGATACAGTGCTGTATGAAAACAGAGTCCTGGAAAATAATGCCCAAAAAACAGAAAAAAAAAATGGTAGTGTCAACATTTCGATTGTAGATGATTGGGATGTTGCCAACTAAGAAAAGGAGCAGAAATCTTAACAAAAGAAAAAAAAATGTTCATAGAAGAAGAAAGAGATTCTTACCATTACTCTGAGCTGTTGAATATTTGAATGCAAGCATATTTCTCACTGCATTTTTTCTAGAAAATAAAAGGTAGATTAATTGTGACTTCTCTCTACCTTTAGCAGAGTAATACTCTGCATTTGCTCTTCAGCAATACTAACTATTCAAAGCAGCATTTGGATGGCTGGAAACATATCCTGTGCCCCATACCACTGCCCAGAACACTATCCTGGGCCTTGAAAAGCAAGTCCGATGATGACATGGCACCCCAGAAAGAACTGAGTCAGATAACAGGACTCATTTCTGAAACAACCTCATAGACACCTGGGCCAAAAAGCATGGCACTGAGTGGGTATATCACATCCCTGGTCATGCACCAGCCTCCGGGAAAATCAAACAATACAACGGACTGTTAAAGACTACAACTGAGAGCAATGGGTGCTGGGACATTCAAACACTGGGATACACATTTAGCAAAGGCCACCTGGTTAATCAACACTAGGGGATCTGCCAATCAAGCTGACCCTGCTCAAGCAAAACTTTTACATACTGTAGAGGATGATAAAGTCCCTGTAGTGCACAGAAAAAATATGCTGGGGAAGGCAGTCTGAGTTATTCTTGCCTCGGGCAAAGGCAAACCCGTCTGTGGGATTGCTTTTGCTCAAGGACCTGCCTGCTGGGTGGATAATGCAGAAGGATGGGAAAGTCCAACGTGTACCTCAAGGGGATTTAATTTTGGGTGAGAAAAGCCAATGAACTGAACTGTATAATGCTAATTGCTATATAATACCCTATGTCATCACTTCTATGGTTGCTATGTGCCCTATCAACAGCATTACAATAAGAATTACCCAGATTAATGAAGAATGAACTTTGATGAAACCAAGCAAAGTGCAGTAGTCATGGAACCAGAATTGGCTTCAGCATGCGACAATCCAACACCACACACCATCTCTCCTGCCCTGAAAGACTGTTATGACCGATGGAGCCCAAAGTCATGGACTAAATGAACTCAATGAACATTTTAGACTGATGGCGCATAGACTAAGGAAATGATACCTATGTCTATATATCAAAAGACTGGAAAAGTGGTGGTGATTAATTGGAATGTATTGGGAAGTGTAGGACCTGGGCATGACATAGTTGGTATAGAATAAGGGGTGGATACTGTCCTGGTTTCAGCTGGGATAGAGTTAATTTTCTTCCTAGTAGCTGATATAGTGCTGTGTTTTGGATTTAGTATGAGAATAATGTTGATGATAACACACTGATGTTGTTGTTGCTAAGCAGTGCTTATGCTAGTCAAGGACTTTTCAGCTTCCCATGCTCTGCCAGGTGCACAAGAAGCTGGGAGGGGGCACAGCCAGGACAGCTGATCCAGACTGGCCAAAGGGCTATTCTGTACGACATGACACCATGCTCAGTATATAAGCTGGTGGGAGCTGGCTGGGAGCAGGGGACCACTGCTTGGGGATGGGCTGGTCATTGGTCAGTGGGTGGTAAGAAATTACATTGTGCATCACTGGCTTTGCACATTATTATTATTATTATTATTATTATTATTATTATTATTATTATTATTATTATTACTACTACTACTACTACTACTACTACTACTACTACTACTACTACTACTACTACTACTACCACTACTATTTTACTTTATTTTATTTCAATTATTAAACTGTTCTTATCTCAACCCACACGTTTTCTCACTTGTACTCTTCCGATTCTCTCCCCCATCCCACCAGGGAAGAGGGAGTGAGGAAGCAGCTGTGTGGTGCTTAGTTGCTGGCTGGGGTTAAACCACAACAGTGTTTCCATCATTGTTTTTCAGCACAGCACAGTGACTGCTGAAGGAAGATATGCTGCGGCTGCCGACAACACAGGTAGCCAGCAGTTCCGCTCCATCACTGGGAAATGCTAGGAGCTCTGAGAATGAATCAAAAAGAAATAAAACAAGACAACAACACCAAATATGTAGGCCTTGTCACCTTCAGTGTGCAGTTAGCTTTGATTCTAGGGACCCTGGGGGAAGCACAGGCAAATGCTGTGACGTGAGGCATAGTGGGCTTGGAGCTGGTTCAGATATTGTGGCCTCCATGCTCTCTGGAGGGAAAATGGGATGTATGTACCACTGTTTTCTGTTGTTGTAGGTGGGAATATAAAAGTGGTTGTTCCTATCTGTGGAAAACCACACTGGACATCACCGCCAGACAGTGTCCTTCCTCCCTGTGATGTGACAGTAGTTTATTCAATGCAGTTCATCACACTGATGTCTGTGCAAGCTTATCTGATGTTTCTGATCCTGAAAGACCGAAGGAAGCTGTTAACACCTCACATATTTCCTCTTCAGTCTTTACTTTGCTTCCATCACACACAGTGTGAGTGTTGCCTATAAAGCCTGCTACAAAGACATGAAAAACTAGCAGTGGCATGCAGGCTGCATTGGCTGTAATGTGTCATTGCTGCAGCTATCTGACATTGTAAAGAAGCGGGGGCAGAGACCAGTAGGCCAGGACACCACAATAGGACCTTCTCCCAAGGGTAGCTGAGGTGGGGAACCAATTCCCGCCACTTCACTGCACACAAGCTCTGCAGTGCCTTGAAATCAGCTGCGAGGCTAAAACTGAGCTTGGGGCCCTGAACTCTTACTGTGGTTTGGTTCT
This sequence comes from Theristicus caerulescens, assembly GCA_020745775.1. Taxonomy (NCBI): domain Eukaryota; kingdom Metazoa; phylum Chordata; class Aves; order Pelecaniformes; family Threskiornithidae; genus Theristicus; species Theristicus caerulescens. Next base: position 38,455,502 of record CM036583.1, on the reverse strand, counting down.
GCTATCAGTGGAGCACAGTCTTAACTGTGCTCCACTGATAGCAGGAGGTGCCAGCTGAAAATGAAGTTTGCTGGAGGCTTCCTCAAATTCAAGGGACGAAGTCCCAGGAGTTGGGGAGATCCTTACAAATGACTTGGCTGGCATGGCTGGGTTTCAGCAGAGTCAAAATCAGAGACCAGTAGTAACCTCTGCTGTAGGGCTCTCTATCTCACCCTAGACAGCATCTGGTGCAAAATGTGCTTGCAGTAATCTTCAGACATACGCACATATATACATACAATTCATGGTAACAAATTCTGACCTGGCAGAATCACAGCGACTTTAAGAAATCATGGTATGTCATAACATGCAATTAAGCCATCTGCTTTTGAGCCCAATTAGTCCCACAAAATTTTCTTTAATAAGTTAAAATGCACAGTAACTTCTGCTCCCTTTTTAGTAGCCAGAACAACCTTTTGCACACCCAGAGATCATAATATTTTGTTCTGGTGTGTATAATCACATTCCTGCAAAAGAAATTCCATTATACAGCAGAGTTCTCTTTTCTTGGCTGTTGGAGTCTAACATTTGAAATAATAATTTTTTTGAATGGTTGATCATAAGGAAAGGAATAAGTCTGTGCTGCATTATTCCACTGTGAATTGTCAGTGTGCTCAGCACAGAAAGACAGGATGTATTCACTGTCTGTGTTGTTGGTTGGTGTATACATGTATAGGAACTGATTTCTTCCCCATTAATTTAAACTGAGTTATTTCTTATCTGTAAAGGTTGCAGAGAACTGAATGCCTGGTTTGAGTGGTGGTGGGAAGGGAAGCAAAGCTGTACTAGCACCTGGAAAGCTCCAGGAGAGTAGGAAATATGTGACACGGGCATACCCAATGACTGATGCACATATAGCAAGGAAGTCCAGAGAGTGACCCAGGGCACGTGGGCAATTTGCAGCTCATTTCCATATGAATTTTTAAAACTGTTGTACCTACCTATTATATGGATACGGTCGGTTGTTACAGGCAAATGCTGGGCATGGCTGACTATTGTGCCTACTTCTTATCCTCCTGTGGACAGTGCAGTTCAAACGTGAGTGCTGTCACTCAGGTACTCTGTGCATGTGGTTTCACCCAGCCACCAGAATTGGTGCTCATATAAACATCTGTGCTCATATGAGCATCCATGCTGCTCTTGAACTGAAAAATAATCCCACCAAAGAAGGGAAAGGATGGTAATGACCTTTTGCAATGGTGATAGGATTACTAGTAGTTGAAATGGTGCCTTCCCGCAGGGATACAGGGAACAATGCTGAACAGGGACCTATGGATGCATCTAATTTTCCTTTTCAGCTCTGAGTGTAACCACAGGTCAGTGGGGTGGTCATCACCATATTTATATGGTTATAAAGGCAACAAATGTTTATCTATTATATTTTTTGAGAGGTGGAAATAAATAGCAGATGTATTGCATGGTAATGAAGGTGAAAGATGTTTGCAACATTCAGCCACGTGCCTCCTGAACATTTTCTCCATCTTCCATTCTTCCTTCCTCAGGAGTGACTTCATGCTCAGCAAGCATATCGTGGGCATACACCTGTGTACTCATGATATTCCTTTCCCAGACAGCTGGGTCTTGAATCTAGTTAGATGACTCTGAGTTTTCGTCCTGAGACAAGCAGTTCATTTCACCCTGACTGTGAAAATGGCTGTCTTCTGTGATGCCTTAAATCCTCATTAGCTTCCCAAGTGGAAAAGGGAATGTATGTATGTTTCCAAGCTGTTTAATTAACTAGAGCTGTTGCATCTAATGGCTCTAGCGGTCTTTTTAAAGTAAAAATAAAAATGGAGGTCAGAAGTGTGTGGAAATAAGACAGTAAAGAAACCAGAAGAAAGACAGAAGCTGCCTCGTTCTGGGCTCCTCCTTGTCTGAAACTCAACTGCAGGTAGCTCCTGAAGCATCTGCCTGGCAGGTACACATGGCCTCTGTGTTGTCAAGCAATAAGAAAATCTCAGAGTGACTGAATCATGCAGCTATTCATGTTGATGCTGTTAGGTTTTTCTCATCTTCACCAAGCTGTTCTGTGTGAGATCCTTATCACAGGGTGTAATGCTGTTCCACTGCCTTGGAAGCTGGTCTGAATTTCAGAGATCAGCATGCCTGGACTGAGGCAGCTTACACTCTAATACAGGCGCTGCCTCTAGGGCCATCTCTCTCATATCATTTGTACCAGTATTGCTGCTCTCCTCTCCCCATCATGGTTTTACAATGTCTCCATGGCAACTACAGCATCTGTACATTTGGTAAGAAAATTATTCCTGTTAAAGTGGTTTCAGTTATGTTAGTGCTGAAGCAGGAAAATCCAGGACAGTCAGCATCACATGGACAGGCAAGTGTCTGCAAACCGCAGCAAGTCCCATTCTGTGGATGGGAGAAACTCATGACTGACAGAAGGCTCTTTTTCCTGCAAATTCATTGCTCCTGCCTGGGCATGTAGCTGTGACTGTGAAATGCAGCTGTTCTGCAAGTGTGTACATGGGAAATAACTAGTCTTACAAAGTCTGAGAGCAGTATCCAAGGTTTCAAGCAAGAAATTAAGATCTGCATACTGTGTTTTGCAACACGTTTCAGAATTGGCCAAAGCCTGCCCATTAAGCCTCTTTGGATTGATGAACCTTCTCTTTTATGCTTATTTTTGCTTTTTAAACTCTCCAGGATGTTAGAGAGGTCAAGTCATCGCTTACCCGACTTGTCTTTTTTTTTTTTTTTTGTCTTTTTCTACTCAGAATTCTACATTTATCCATGTCGTTAGGTTTCTTCAATTGCCTCTACAAAGTATGGCCATAAATTATGCATTCATTTTACTCTTCCCTGTGGCAGTCAGTTTGAAATCCATTGGGCAATGTAGGAAACAAGACAGCACTCACTGATTTTGGTGAAGTCTTCAGCAAAAGTGCTATTTTACTTTTGAAGTTTATGTCTCTCTCAGATGTTGGACTTGCAGTTTCACATAACAATAACTGACTGACTGCATGATGATTATTAGTATTACAAAACTTCTGAGGGATTACTGTGGGCTGTAGGAGAGGCACACTGAACCTGTGTGTTATTGTGGTGTGCTTTCTTTGGCATACTGCCACCGTCAGGATGCATATCCAGAATAGTTCAGAGCAGTACACTGGCTGCTGGTTTGGGTCTGAGGAAGACTGGTGCTCAACACCAGTTTTGCTATGCACTAAGTGTGCTCAATTTTGTGCAAGTGGATGAATGTCTGCTTGGTGTGGTGCTTTCTCTCCTGGTGAGGGATTGGAGAATGGCTGGGAGACTGTGAAGGACAAATCTTTTACAGCTGGTCAGCTTTTACTACCCATATAATAATGTAGCTCAGCAAATAGAAGTGAACTTTAAAATATGACACTATGTTTACAAATAATTGCTGATGGCAACAGTAAAGAAACTTTGTTCATAATAAGGAGAGATGCCATAATTTACCCAAGATGGCCTAAGGTAGTTTTTGCCTATATGAGATTTTTTATATCAGCAGGATATACAGAAAAATTATTACTTATTTATTTGAAAAGGCTTTCTGTAATGATGTGTAAGAGCTTGACAATGTTGTATATAGAATATTTTCTAATGCAGTGCTCTGTTCTTTGCTCTCTTGAATAAAACCCATGAACAATACAAATATGCTTGGGAACTTCTGTGCATGCATAACAACCATACTATTTTTTGAGGTGATACTATTCAAAACAATAGATGTTCAACTAAATTCTGAGATACTAAATATTATGTGATTTTTAACCTGCTGACATGTCATTCGCTGCACAAGGCATTAGAAATATTAAAAACCTGAATTTGAGAACCATTTGACTAAGATCTGTTTGTGTGTGATTTTGCATACCTGCACAATCACTTACTTGCATGGAGCATTTTATATAATTGTCTGGGGGACTGAATCACAATTCATTCAGAAAGCTCTGTCTGTGGATAATAGGTATATTCAGGTACATGTTTTAACATGACAGTTTCTAGTTGGCTTGCTATCCTGAGGAACCACCTCCCTAGAGCTGCCCGTTCAGGTGGCATCCCTCTGAGGTTTTCGACTCTTAAAGGAAAAAACTAAAGAAGAAATCTGCAGCCTAGTCTCACTGGATTAACTTAAACCATCTTGCATCACCAGCACGGCCGAGGAAATGGAGTTTTTCACAGCCTGGGACACCAGCGGCACATCCCGTTTCAGTATAGAAATCACCCCCTTGGCCCCCCACCTCCCCACTAATAAAACAAAGAAACCCAAGGAATAATCTCTGGCCAAAGATGCTGCTCAGGCACTGATTGTCACCCTGGCACCCAGCCAAGCCCAGTGTGCTGCAGAAATGGGCCCAGGAGGGGAGCGACTGGAAAGCAGTCAAAGAGGACCAAAAAGGGAAGTCATTAAACTACGAAGAACAACAAAACTCTCATTTGTTCAGTTTTCCTTTCTTCTTGTTCTCCCCCCTCTTTTTCTTTTCTCTTTTCTTTTACTTTGTTTAAAGAATGAATTAAATACAAAACTTTCCTTCAGGCTGTAATGGAAGTCCAAATCCGCTTATTTCTATCACCCCAGTGCTGCTGCTGTTGCTTTTTTGTTTTGGTCACATATTTTATGAACTTTTGCATAACTTGACGTCCTTATTTGAAAAATAGTAATATATGACTAGACTGTGAATTTCTGGCAGAATGAAAGGAAAGGTTTTGTAAGCAGCATGAGTCTTGTAACTGCCTTTGTGATGATACCCTTACAGTTGCAGAATGGTTTATATGTTCTCTTTTGGAATATAATGGGGAAAGGGGAGAATGATATTTTTTACTGTTTGAGGGCTGGATTCGTGCTGGTGGAACTAATGTCAATACACAGAAGAGAGTGAAGCTAATTTTATTTATTCTAGCTGACAGTCTGTTCTTTAATTATTTTTTTTTTTAATTCGGAAGAATGTAAATACTTTGGAGAAAGTAATGTTGAGCTGTAAATAAGTAGAACACGTGTACACTGGGAAATTGGAAGGGATGCTATTATAATTAAGATTTCACCTCATAAGATTAAGAAAGTGTTAGAAGATGTTAAAACCTGTGCTCAACAGAGCTCTGTCTTTTCAGACAATAAAGAAAAAATTGGACACAAAAAAACAGTGGTTTGTGTGATGTGTGACTCAAAAAAAAAAAGTAAAATAACACCCAGTCTGCTTAGCAAAATAAATGACTTGCATATATATTGTAACGATAACCAGATCACATGACAGTAATGGCTTGACAGTGGGGGCCTAATAAGCAAAACTAATGAAGCAAATAATGAATGTTTTGGCAGATGATGGAGAGAGATGTTAGATAATGTTTACTTTTCCTTTTGCTAAATACTGTTTTTAATTAGCACCAGGATGCTTACTCTGTAGCCATTTGGAGTGCAGCTTTGGGATGGCTCCTTTGATACAACACAGCACTTTGGGTGGCTGTTCACTTGTCACCACTTGACATTGTGGAGGAAAGATGCAACCTGAGACATTTCCTAACATATAGCCCAAAAGGAAAAGCTTTTAGGGGAGGGGAAGAAACTGGGGGCGTCACTGATCAAAAGTATTGTACTGGATCTAAAAATACCGTCTGAGAGTAGGCTTTTACCTGGCTGGCACAGCCACATTGTTTATGACAATCTGGTAAGTCTTCTGAACTGATGAGGAACACCCATTTGGTGCAGCAAAGCCTTCGGCTTTTTGAGAGTGGCTGTATTTTGTATGCAGTGCCTGAAGGGTGGGGAGAGGGGAGGAGGAGAGCAGGGGGGCTTTCTGCATGAAGGGAAAACTATACGTACCATCTGCAGGTGTGTACCTGAAGTGCCTCCTATGATCATAGGTTTTTGTGATTCGTGCTTCATTGTAGATGAGATTTTATACAGAAAGTGGAACTTTGCAACCTAAATCTGAACTTACCTCTGCAGAGAATCCTTGGTTTTAATGCATTTGCTTACTGGGTCAAAAAACTTTAAGATAAGGGGTAGTGCCAGGTTGAGCCATTGAAAGACAAAAGTATATTTGATTGCAATGCCCTATTATTGAATTATTATCTTTGCATATATAGAGAAATTTCTCAAATCTGCTTCAGATCAGCTCTTTGGGCTTCTTGTTCCCTTCTTCCCACTCACAGCCCTTCATGTAACAATTTAGTAATAAACGCTCTCCTAATTATATCTCTCAAAATACAGCTTATGCAAATTCATTAGCTGAATGTGTATGATATGCATGAAAATGTATTTGGGTAAATGTATTATGGACACCCAGCTTGCCCCTCACACCCTTTTTTTTCCCCCCTATCCATTCATATTTATCCACCTGCTGGTGTGCTGTACACCTGTGGTTTTTTGGCAGTCAGTGTGGTCACTGTGTGAGTGACTGCAGCTGGGGCTTTAAAGAGCTCCCCTTGTTACCTTCACTGCAAACTTTCAAACTGGTCTCCTGCTGCTTCTAGGCATCTTGTGTATTTTTAATTGTTTCTGCCATTTTGTGTATTTTTAATTGTTTCTGGATGTTGTAACATGCTTAGTCATCGAAATAAGAATTAAAGCCATTGCCATTTAAAAAGAATATGCGTGCAAGTCATGTGGACACCAGTTCGTATGAAGAAGCAGAGATGAGGTATTTCTTGCAGACAGGTGTTCTTATAGACACATGCTTTCCAAAATGTTGCAGTCCTACTGAACCTATTGACTTGAGCTGTAGCTGGTGAGCAGTGCTGCTGAAAGTCTGGTCCACAACTGGCTTTTAAGGAGGCATCTAAATCTGCCAAAGGAGGTACGAGCACAGGGTTTGCAACTAGGGACCCAAAACCCATCTTCAGGTTAAGTTTCGTAGTTGAGTGCAGCATTCCTTAACAAATACATCTGCAAAAGGATTTGCAGGCCTAGATTTCAGATCCTTGTAAATAAATTTCTGCTTATAAAATCAGTGCATTTACAGGGATCACCTAGTAACACATACCACCAGGAATGGTGTACACTTACACACTGCTGGCATTTAGCCTTGTCTCCCAAGTGGAATTCTTTTGTGTCTTCATCAGTTTTGTTTTTCACAACCCCTTTGGCAGGAAGCTCAGCCAGACTCTGTTCAGCTGTTGCACAAAGAAAGCAGTTCCTTTTGGAAAAAGCTGGGTTTGGTGGGCAAGGCTTAACCTGCAGCCAGGGGAGGTGGACTTGACAACTCAGAGTCTGTAAGTGAGAGCATTACAGTACACAACATTGTGCTCACATATTATTTGATACTTACAGAGCCTGTCACCTCAAAATACGGTTCAGTTCCTTTGTGTTGCCTCAGCAGAACTGCCTCTCTGAGGATCAACAGCAAAGAGCTGACTGTAGGCATTTACCTCTAGGTACAATGATGTAAGGTGTTTCCTGCAGCAACTTTCTAAGCCTCAGTGCTGTGAATATGAAAAGATGTAGCATGGAGTGTCTCCAAAATAGGCCAGACAGCATGTGTGCTTAAAGCTGTACAGGAACTGATGGTGTCTAATTACAAACGCCATTGACTCTTGCATGTGTTGCTTAAGGTGGCTGGATGCAGCCCTCCTTGCAAAACCTCCATAGTTGCCATCAACATCTGTTCACACCAAACACTGGTGGCTACTCTCCTTCTGCTCCTGGCTACTCCTGTCTTCAGGACTTTGGGAGAAGGCTAGGTGCAGAGGCCACCATAGATTAGTGTAGCTTCAGCTAAGCAAGCATATGGGGCTGCAGGGTAGTCAAGCAAATGAAAAGATGCAATCCACTGTCTAGTCTGGAGTCAGCACAACAACTTCAGTCTCCTTGTAGAGCAACAAATGAGAATGGACAGAAGACTGAGGAATGAGGCATGTTTTTCTCCCAGTTATCTTTAGGCTAAGCTAGTGGACTTCTAATGCCTGCACTTTCTTCTGATCAGACCAGTACTCCTTCTTTTCCTCACAACAATGAACAATGACATGCCTATCTGGTGGGCAACTTGCATGTGCAGATGAGAATTTGTAAGTCCAGTGTCCTTGATGCTGAAACAGATCAAACACTGGTAAGAGAACTGCAATTCCCTTTCTTCAAAAATGTCAACCAGATTCATAATGAAATTTTTCTGCAAGAAATGAAAGAGAAAAGGCTAAAGGGCTAAGGACATGTTTGCAGTATACAGACACGTGTTCAATGTGCTAACCACATACAAGGCTTTATAGAGTCAGACTCTCCTCTTAAAGCTGTTCCACAAGCTTCTACCCAAAACCCTGTCTTGGACTGGGAAAGTCTTCAACAGGAAAGTTTTTAAAAACCAAGGCATGTCCACAAACTGTTTCCATTTTTGATGCCTAATATTTTTCCATATGAAACAACCTTGCTTGATTTCCTCTGTTTTGTCGTACTTTTCTGAAGCACTCTTTGTTAGCTCTCAACCATCAGAAGGACGTGAAAACATCCCTATTCTAACATCAGCAGCCCAAATGCTCTTGTTGGGCAGTTTAGAAAGACTGAAGCAGGAGATTAAACATTATCTGGAGCAACATGAAATAAATTAAAGGAGCAGTGGTAGAGACAGGGGAAGGAGGGGGAAATAACTGCCCAGCCTTTCTGTCTGGTAGGAAACAGAAGACTGCTGAGTTCGTGTTTGCTCTTCCCTTTGTTGCAGCTTTTTCCTTGGCTTGCTGTGTTTCCTCACTTCCTAACCTTGCTCAGACCACGTTACTGTGAGTCAGAGGAGTTTTCCCTCCATCTCCACTGCTTTCCAGGACCATCTGTTGACTCTTTTTCAGGTCCCTTTTATTCTGCTCTTCTTGTGCCCCCTTTAGCCAGCACTGAAAGGACCAATGAGAGGAGGCATTCCCAAACAGGAAAAGGGGGGACAGGGGAAGGAAGACACATTGCCTTGGTTGTGGCATCTCTGTTGGCTCTTCAGAAGATGGGGGAAAGGTGAGGAAATACAAATAAGGAAAATGCACGTGAGACCCTCCTGTTGTGCCTTTAAAAAAATTTCCTTCCAGTGTACCTGCTTAAGGATTTATGACTTTTTTAAACGTATTTATCATATCTGTATTCAAAAGAAAGCCCAGCCCAGGTTTCTGGACCCAAACAGACTCAAAGATCTGGACTGCAGGTTGCCCAGAACACTTCAGGACATAGTTTACACATCCCAGCAAAATGTTAACTGAATGAATGACTACAAGGACTCTTCAGGGGCAATATCTCTGCTTGCACTATGTACAAGCAAGGCTTGTGTCTTCCTAACACATCTCAGCAACCCTAAATTTCCTGCATGCAAGACTGACTGCTGCCATTCTGCCTGGGCAGTAGAGAAGTGCCAATAATAGCCATCTTAAGCAAAAGTTCCCATCACTGTGAGTTAGATCTGCTTCTGTTTTTTTTTTTTTTCCCCTTCATGTCCTTTGTGGGGAGAAAACCCGTGCTTTCTCTGCTCTTTTTGCCTGTTGGCTGTAAGTTCCCACTTTAGTTTTAAATTTTTATTGCTTCTGTTTGTTCTTCAAAGAAAAGCAACTTCTGGCATCATTATTTGTTGCAGATGGTCTTAGCTGTCAACCTTTTCTATTCCAAGGAGTTGCCTTATTCTTCTAAGCTGACAAAGCAATGCAGCATTGAGCAACCCTGCTCCAAAAGAAACTGTTGGAAATAGTACCTTTCTGGTTTTGTGCAGTGCTTTTGGTCTGCAGCTACCAATAGAAAAGATTAGGCAGACAAGTGAAAATGTTCTGTTCAAGGCCTCCTGCCAGGCTGATGGCAGAGCATCAACAATACCACAGGAACTTTCTGAATACCAGACCAGCCCTGTCCCCATGAGTTCATGCTGCTTCAAGGTCTTTTACAACTGATCTCTTATCTAAGGACCTCTAAAGTTAGGTCACAAGTAAAGTGAGACTGGATTTAATTCTAAAACCCATTACATTGCATGGAACAGTGACCTTCACTGGGAAATGTCTAAGGAGACCAGAACAGTACACTAGTATATCACTTAAAGAATTACTATGTGCTAGACTAGAGTGCCTAACTATGTATTTCCATACTGTCCAAGTAAATAACATCTTCATGTATGTGCCTAGATATTTCCAGAAGTCTTGCAAGGTTGTGTGCCTAGGTGTTTCCAGAAGTCTTGCAAGGTCATGCTTCTGTGCCTAAAAATCTGGTCCCCACTAACTGATTCTGACTCAGGTCTGTGACTGCCTTACACAGAGAGCTTTATATTGTCCTGTAACTAGTCATCCCTAAAGGATGCAACCAGAAAGTTATTGATGGCTGAATTGTACTTGCTGCGCTTGCATTGATGACAGTGCTTTTATTTAGTTTAAATATATTTTACCTACAGAATATAATTACTCTGACTTGTAATTATCTCTCTGTTGCCATGAATTATTGTTTATTAGTTATCAAGAGGACAAATGCCAGTATTCACTACAAAGACCCATGACTAACCTGGTGGGAAGACCTGGGGCTGACACACCCATAATCATCTGTAACTTCACTTCTTTATTTACAGACTGTCCAAAGGAATGCTGGGTGTCCTCACAATAACAGGCTTTGTGTCATCAGATGGACCATAAAAAATGTGTACAAAGCATTTCCCTTTCTAAGAGAATGAATGAGCTATTAAATTTATAATGCAATTTCTAATCCAGGTATTTTTAATAAAAAGGCAGAGCATTTTACTGTGCAGCCTTATGCAGGCAATGTGTGATTGATAGACAGCATCTTGGGCATCAGGCTGGGTCACCAGGTGACTGTGCATCTTAGGGGCATGCATGAAGCTGGCATACTGGGGCTGTAATGCTGTGGCCAGCTGCAAGGAGGAACACCCAGGAAAGGGTGATTGCTGGGGTGAAAGATACAGGAAACACTGCTTCCTCATGGCCTCTGGAGAGAGGGGGCACTGGTGGCATTTCCAAGCATCTGGCTTGACAGCAGCCCAGGTTCATGGGCATCAAGAGGCATGGCATAGTGGGCTGCAGTAATGAATCCAAACTTCAGGAGAGGGCAGGCTGAGGTGACCAAAACTGGTTGTGAGGGGTGCTTGGGAACCCCAGTGGTGGTGAAACAAGCAGGCTTCCTTTGGGAGGAGGCAAAAGGACTTCTGCTGAGTCCTTAACTTTTGCAGAGAGACCACCAAGGGAGAAGCCAAATAGTGCTGTGAATGATTGTCCTGGTTTCAGCTGGGATAGAGTTAATTTTCTTCTTGGTAGCCGGTATGGGGCTGTGTTTTGGGTTTAGGATGAGAACAATGTCGATAACACACTGATGCTTTGGTTCTTGCTAAGTAGTGCTAAGTATTGCTAAATAGTCGCTAAGTAGCGCTTACACTGGTCAAGGACTTTTCAGCTTCCCGTGCTCTGCACGGTGCATGGGGGGCTGGGAGGGAGCATAGCCACAGCCAGGGGCACTGACCCAGACTGGCCAAAGGGCTATTCCATACCATATGACGTCATGCTCAGTATATAAGCTGGGGAAAGAAGAAGGAAGCGGGGGACATTCGGGGTGATGGCGTTTGTCTTCCCAAGTAACCATTACGCGTGATGGCGTTTGTCTTCCCAAGTAACCATTACGCGTGGTGGAGCCCTGCTTTCCTGGGGATGGCTGAACACCTGCCTGACGATGGGAAGTAGAGAATTAATTCCTTGTTTTGCTTTGTTTGCTTGCGCAGCTTTTGCTTTACTTATTTAACTGTTCTATTTTATTTTACTTCAATTATTAAACTGTTCTTATCTCAACCCACGAGTTTTCTTCCCTCTGCACCTGGCAGAGCAGGGGAAGCTGAAAAGTCCTTGACCAGTGTAAGCGCTACTTAGTGACTATTTAGCAATACTTAGCACTACTTAGCAAGAACCAAAGCATCAGTGTATCATCGACATTGTTCTCATCCTAAACCCAAAACACAGCCCCATACCGGCTACCAAGAAGAAAATTAACTATCCCAGCTGAAACCAGGACAATGATTTATTGTGTGATACCCTCACAGTTTCAGATAAATAGTGCTCACGTGTGTTGGAATCTAGTAAACGGATAATGTATGTCCTCCTCGTGCCAGCTGAAATCTGGAGTAACTCTAACTTCCCAGCATCTTTCTTCCTCACTCCTCTCCCTGAGAGTGGGCTAATGAGGTGACAATCAGGAGTTGCAATCTATTTCTTTTCTTGTAGTTTCTTATCATACTTTGCCTAAAGAAGCAGGTACTCCAGTTCTACATGGCATCATGTACCCATCAGGCAGCTCTGGCCCAGATGTCTCTCCTCCACATCTGTTGGGGTTTTTTTTATTACTGTTAAATTTACCCATATTCCCTTTTGGCCTCAGATATTCAGCAGTAGAAAGGAGCTTTCTTCTCAGCAGTGTCTTACTCCGGAAAATATTTGGCACTGTTCAGGATACTTCTCGGCTCACCTCCATAACAAGCTCATTTGCTTCTAGAAGGGAAGATGCATATGGGAACGTTTGTCTAGTTCTAGTGTACACTGGCTTTGGACTAATAGACTCCTTCCAAATCTCTTGAACAATTTGCCAGATAACCCATCAGCTATTGCTGTGAGATACCTCTAGCATTAGCCTTGTTATAGAGGAATAAAAGCTGAAGGAGACTAAATAAATGCTTTTCACAGTCTTTCACTACTTCATCATCATCAGATGCTTGATAGTAACAGTGGTCTTTCAAAGAGCAAACATAAGTCAGGTACGCATTTGGCAGATCTTCATAAACCAGCTGATCTGATTCCAAGATGGAATTTCTTCCAGCTTTGACCTTTTGTATTTGGTTTTCTGCCCAGACATCTGCAAGCAATGAAGCTCTCCAGTCATCATAGACATGCTCAGGACCTGCCCAGACACTGGTGCCCTCCACATTACAGGATACCTGCATGCTTCCCAGTGCAGGAGTGCAATAGTTTGAAAGCTTGAATGTGAAGCACAACATCACTATCAAATGCAATCACTTGCAATAAGAAGCTGGAGACAGGCTGTATTTTGGTAGCAACTGAGCAGCTGAAAAAAGGTTTACTAACAAAACCATGCCCACCACATGACCAGGGAGTTGCACATAGCATTGAAAGAGACTGAGGCTGTAGTTTGATGGTAGAGAGGGGTGATATTAACATAAAGATTTCCTTCCTCCTCCTAGTGACTGCCCCCTCAGCTCTACCAGTGCAATGAGGCTCCTGCCCTGGATTTGAAATTAAGAAATCTTTTGGTTAAGATTTTATTTCAAGCCATGCCTTCCCTGATTCAGCTTACAATACTGAGACTGGAGGTATCTGCAAATGCATCACTGAAAGGATACTGCTAGGGCAGGAGGAAGTGCAAGGGAGAGCAGCAACCACAAGCACTGCTGCATCACTGCTGCAAAGCTCATGCTACTGTAGTGGACCTGTGGTATATCCCAAGCTGAACTGTTCAGCATGGGCTTGAAAACAGCAGGAGCCAATGTGCAAATCAGTTGAGCAATGCTACATCTCTCCTGATGAACCAGGTCAAGAAACTGCAAGCAAGTTCAGGAATATCCCTTCAGCCTTCCACATGAACCCATCTTGGCTGGGCACATGCTGCTGCAGGGCCCCCCTTCCTGGCCTGGTGCACGAGGCAAAAGTAGCCTGACTCACCACCAACACAGCCCATTCTGCTGAATTCAGCCATGTAATACACTTTGTGTGAGTACGCTGTGTGAGACCAAGAGCTGTTTTGTTCAGACTGGAACGTGTGTTGTATGGTCTGCAAGTCCAATCTCAAGAAAGATCTTTAAATATCAAAAAAAACCCACTTGCAAATAGGCTGCAATTCAAAACTCTGTGTATGTGTAACTTACTGAAACAACTTCACGTAACAATTACAATGGGGAAACCGTTGTCTTACAGATGACAAAACAGTTCAAAACAGGGAGAGGCGTAATGAATATTGCTATGCATTACTCACTTTGCTTTATTGCAGATACATAAAATGGCTAGAAATAGAAGAGGCTGTGGCATGGCACACACAGAGCAGTATCTTGAAATAACTCTTGAAATAACACTTTAGCTTTGATGCTGCCAATATGAAACTTAACTCCAACTCATTTCCAAAAATACTGGGCAGTGCATGACCTTGTTTATGTAAGCCATGCAACATACTTCTAATAAATACTGTGGGCAGCAAAGGTCATTTCATCATGATTTACAGATTTACAAACATTCTTCATGGCTTTAACTGAAGAAAACGGGGATGACTTATAGGGGTACTTACACGTGCCCTGTGTGTCAGCTTCATGTGTTAGCATATCAGCAACATTTTTGGAGCCTTACATAATGGTAGACAGAGACCATCTGAAGTGCAGTGCAAGCAAACACTTCCCTGACCTCTCCTGCTGCACTAAGTCAGTGCATAGCATTTTGCTTGCTTATTTAGGGGGGTGTGGTGCTTTAACTCTATCCCAGCCAAAAACACTACAGGCGGAAATGCTCACCTAAACTCAAAGCACTCATCTTACAGAGTGTTGTATTCTCACTGCAGTCTGGGTCCTGCCGTGAGCTCCCTGCAGAGGCTGAATCTGAAACATTCCAACTTGGCAGCACCTTTGGTAGAGAATGTAATGAATATTGCCAAAGATGTCTCTTCTCAAAAATACCCTTGGGTAGGTAGAGGAGGCCCATGAATTCTGGAGAAGCATGTTAGCTTTAGAGATGCTACTAGATATATAGAAGATATAATGAGAGATTTTGAGCATGCAACATGGCCAATAGTGCCTGCTGACTTGGGCAACAAATACTGTTTTAAAACATTTCTTCCTCTCAGTCAGGTCTGAAAAGCTCTATCAACGGTAGCAACATTGGGAGCTCATTAGTGCTAGCTATTTTCAGTGTTCTAATATCTAATAAATAAAAGGGTTTAACAAGAAATTTTATTGTGTGTCTTGTGATTGAAATAAATAAAGCCAGTTGCAGAAAAAAATCTGTTCTCATTTGAGCCCTTAATGATTTTAATGATGCTGGAATAAGGAAAATTAGTTAAAAAAAGTTGTAGAGCTAGATGAAACAAATTTGTTCATGAGCAGAAATAATTGTCACTCAATTGCTGAATAAGAAGTTCTGAAACACTATCAAGGACTTGAACAACACTTGTGACAATTTAGGGACTGTTTCTTCCCACTTTAAACAAATTAAAAGCTAAATGCTCTTCTTTGAGTGAGGAAAGGCCAGCCTATAAAGCAAGCCACTACTTTTAGATAAAGTGTGAAATGAGAAAATCATTATCTTTAATGCAAAAAAAATGTGGCTTATATTTGTTGTTATCTAGTTTAAGACTGATTACACATTGATTCTTGCACTTATCTTAACCAAAGAGGCTGAAGTTTATACGCTAGCCTAAGTAACAGTAGCAGGTCAGTCAGAGGGTTTGCTGAGAAGCATGTGAAAATTGTAATTGAGTAAACTCATTTTTCATGAGTAATAAATAGGCCATTCCCTCCAGTAATAGCATTAAAATTCACTGCGTGAAGCTAGAAGGAAGCACCATATTTCCAGCAAAGTATTACACCTGTGGTGCTTTTTAAAAGTTCTGGATTCATGGTTTAGTGAAATCACTCTATGAGAAAAGTGAAGGGAGGACAGAAGAGTCTTCCGGCCTCTGGGCAGCCGGACAACTACAGATACTCTGCATCATCTGTTTGAAGAAAAGATACACAAAACCATTCATCTGCCTTTTTCACAACATGGCTTGAAAGAAGTGTCTCTGCCACTGTTGTTTTTCTTTAAAAAGCACAGAGAACTGAGCCAAAATTAGGTCCAAAGCTAGACTTTAAACAGTGGAGGCCGAGGCAAAGCAGGAGGAGGAACACCCCCATCTCTAGCTTGAGTTTGTGAACAAAGGCATGGCTGCCCCCTCTGCCCAGGGGTAGCTGACCCTGTCAGCCACCACACCTCAGTCTAGAGCCCAAGAGCTTAACTCCAAGAAGGTCTCCATGGGCATGGAGAGACACCTGCCATTAACTCCTGCCTCCCCCACAAAGGCTGCATGACCCTGTTCCACCAGTGGGCAAGGCCAAGCTGCCTGCCTGCAAGTGCCAGCAATGCCAAGGGCCAGGCTGGTGAGTAGCTGGCACTGCTCTCTCTGTGGCCATCCCACATGCTGTGGCTGAGCCCTGAGCACATTAGCAGCTGTGCTCCTCCCTGGCAGATTTTCTGGGGAGAGGTGTTCACTGGAACGGTATGCTTTTGGAAGCAACTGCTGCCACCATCAGGCTCTGGTTT
Organism: Theristicus caerulescens; assembly: GCA_020745775.1. NCBI lineage: Eukaryota > Metazoa > Chordata > Aves > Pelecaniformes > Threskiornithidae > Theristicus > Theristicus caerulescens. Next base: position 38,439,263 of record CM036583.1, on the reverse strand, counting down.
GGGCTGGGAAATGGCTATTCAAGGCTCTGGTGCAATGAAGCACAGTTTGGAAGTCCACAGTTTGGACTGTTCTTCTCAGCCATGTTGTCCAGACCTGAGCAACAGGGTGCAATGGGCTGATTTTGAGAGCTTAGTGACATGCGTGGAAGGCTCAGTAAGGCTGGACATATGGTTGCTGGACATATGGAGCTGTGGCTGCATATGCAATGCAGGCACGATGGGTGGTGCAGGCTGACGAGGGACTCCTGGTAAATTGGGCTGTTTCCATGCAAGTCTCTGAGTGTTGAACTTGAGCTGTTGGGGGAAGGTGAGAGCTGCGGGGAAGGTCTCTGCATGGCCGTACTGCAGAGCAGAAACCTTATCATTATTTAAACGCTTGGGGGAATTTCCTACCTACTTATGGGGAAATGCAGCAACCAGCTCTGAAATTGTCTAACATTACTGTTGCCAGGGATGAACCACTACATCCAACAAGTAGGGGTGGTGTGTTCTCAAGAGGAGTCTTGGGAAAGGTGCTTCTTGCTCAGAAAAGCTGTGAGGAGGCCATGTGAACCCTGAGCACTGGGCCAGCTGAGAGCAGAAGCTTTCATGTCAGTGTTGTGTGAGAAATGATGAGCTCTGCAGAGTGCTGTGCTTTCCCATCAGCATCAGTTCAATCTTGTGATGATTCAGCTTAATCAGGGCTCTCTGTATATGGGAATGGTACAATGCCACAAACAGGGCTGGGGCTAAACAAAATAAACCTAATAAAACACAGGCATTGTCTGAACAGATCAGACTTCAGGTCCATCTATTCCAGACTCCTCTCTCTCACTTTGATGAGACTGTTCAAAGATGGAAAATAACAGCAAGCAGATGTGGACTGAGCTGACCTGTTCCTTCCCTGCTACTGTATTAGGTCTCATTTTTGCCCATAATAAATATTAGCTTGAGCCCTAAAGTATGAGTTTTAATATCTCTTCGTCATGGTTTAACCCCAGCCAGCAACTAAGCACCACACAGCTGCTCGCTCCGGCCCGCGCCCCCCCCCCCCCCCCAGCCCCTTCCTGGTGGGATGGGGGAGAGAATCGGAAGGGCAAAAGTAAGAAAACTTGGGGGTTGAGATAAGAACAGTTTAATAATTGAAATACAATAACAATAACAATAACAATAACAAAAAACTGTAGTGAAAAGGAAGACAACAACAACAAAAAGAGGAACAAACCCCAGCAAAAACAAGTGGTGCAATCGCTCACCACCTGTCAACCGACACCAAGCCAGCCCCTGAGCAGCAACCAATCCCCCCTGGCCAACTCACCCCAGTTTATATACCAAGCATGATGTTATATGGTATGGAACAGCCCTTTGGCCAGTTTGGGTCAGCTGTCCTGGCTGTGCACCTGGCAGGGCATGGGAAGCTGAGAAATCCTTGACTAGTATAAACACTACTCAGCAACAATTAAAACGTCAGTGTGTTATCAACATTATTCTCATAGAATCATAGAATCGTCTAGGTTGGAAAAGACCTTCAAGATCATCGAGTCCAACCGTAAACCTAACACTGCCAAGTCCACCGCTAAACCATGTCCGTAAGCGCCACATCCACACATCTTTTAAATACCTCCAGGGATGGTCACTCAACCATGTCCCTGGGCAGCCTGTTCCAGTGCCTGACTACCCTTTCAGTGAAGAAATTTTTCATATTAAATCCAAAACACAGCTACTTGGAAGAAAATACCAGAACAAAGTACCTGGAAATACCAGCTAATAGGAAGAAAATAACTCCATCCCAGCTGAAACCAGGACATCTTTCCAAAATATTTTCCACTGATTATAACTCTGGCTGTTGTTAGTATTTCTTTATAAAAGTCCACTCTTTTGTGTAAGGCTAAATTAGATTCTTCTAGGTGATTTCAAAACAAAATTCACAGTGATCATCCTAGAAGCAATTTCTTTTTAATCTTTTGTAACTTTTTGGCAAAATCCCATAGGTGACCTTGGCACAGGAGAAATAGCTAGTATTCATTAAAACTTTCTGCTGTCCCCACCAAATTAGTTTTGAATCCAAACTATGGGCTGCAGATAATACAAAAAAGTAACAGCAAATCAGAGGGAACACAAGTCCCAATAACACCGTAATGCAGACAGACTTCTAGGTCACATTTTGTTTCTACTCTCAAGTCATAGCTTACTTTTTTGTTGTTTTGCTTTTCCAAGTCCCTGAGTGTTTCAGGGTTCTGTGGGGCTTTTTGGTTTCCTGTCAGTGGATACCATAGTGTGAAAAGTACAGAATATTGTGAAAAGTACAGAACATTTAAGGAAAGCATGATTTGTAGCTGTTCTTTGTCTTTGTGGCTTCCCCCTTCCCTTTGCTCTGCCACAATGTTAGTGGTATGCTATTGTCAGGCTTTTCCCAACCATGTTCTCCTGTATTTGTGCCTGCAATAACCTGGCAAAGCTGACAGCTTGGGTTTTTTTGTTGTTGGTTTTCTTCCTTCCTTCCTTCCTTCCTTCCTTCCTTCCTTCCTTCCTTCCTTCCTTCCTTCCTTCCTTCCTTCCTTCCTTCCTTCCTTTCTTCCTTTCTTTCTCTTTCTTTCTCTTTCTTTCTTTCTTTCTTTTTCTTTCTTTTTCTTTTTCTTTCTTTCTTTCTTTCTTTCTTTCTTTCTTTCTTTCTTTCTTTCTTTCTTTCTTTCTTTCTTTCTTTCTTTCTTTCTTTCTTTCTTCTTTCTTTTTCTTTTGTCTTTCTTTTTCTTTTTCTTTCTTTCTTTCTTTCTTTCTTTTTCTTTTGTCTTTTTCTTTCTTTCTTTCTTTCTTTCTTTCTTTCTTTCTTTCTTTCTTTTTCTTTCTTTCTTTCTTTCTTTCTTTCTTTCTTTCTTTCTTTCTTTCTTTTCTTTCTTTCTTTCTTTCTTTCTTTCTTTCTTTCTTTCTTTCTTTCTTTCTTTCTTTCTTTCTTTCTTTCTTTCTTTCTTTCTTTCTTTTTCTTATGTGCTTTTCTGTATTCCTTCTACCCCAAACTTTCCAACCACTCAAGCTCACAAAATCCATCTCTATCCCTACAGTGAATTCATTCTCCCTGCTGGTAAACTCCTATACAGAATTCTGGGTGGCAGGTTCTGGCCAGAGTTGCATACAAATTAGCTTGTGGAAAATGACATCAAGTTAGGTAAAGAACAAAAGCAAACTGACTTCAAAGGGAATGAACCAAGTGGAATCCACAGTTACTATACACCAGGGGTTTAAGAGAGCCCATGTTAACAAAAAAAAGAAACCACCTACAAAACAAGCAGTAATCGGACCCTCTCTTCTTTCTTTCTGTGATACATAGGAATTGCTTTGAGAACAAATCTCAATCAAAAAGTAGCTCTTTGATATGCGTTTGGGTTGCAACCACTGCTAACAGCACTTTGTTCTTCCTGGTATTCCACAGCAATTCACTGCGACTCCCTGACTCACCATGTCTGGACCAGCTTACAGACACAGAAAGGGAGAGAGTCTCAGCTGGCAAATCTGAATTGGCTGGCTATAAATGAAGTCTGGCTAGCTTCCCAAAGATTAGACGCCTGGACATGCTTCCTCTTGCTGTTTCTTTTTTTCTTTTCCCCTTTCTAGTCAGTCACTGATGGGTATATATCCAGCAAAGACACAGTGAACTTGCAAACTGTCTAGCATGTTCTCATGCTTGTTCTCCTTGTTTCTTTTTTCCCTTTCTTTTGGGAGGGTGCAAAGGAGTTTCAAAACAGAGGGCAGGTTAACAAGACTTTTAAAAAGTCTATTTTTTCCCCTCTTTTGCTCATCAGGTCAGCAGATTACAATAAGAAAGATCTTATTAAAACCATGTCTGCTCTGCTTTATGAGATGCTGTGTATTAAAAAGCCATTGCACTTTATTAGGTCTGTCCACTTTTGGTTTTTTTTAATAATTTATGAGGTTCTTCCCTTTTGAAGGAAAAATTATTTCTGACTGGGATTCAGAGGCAGCCATTACTTGCGCATGGGTCTTGCTGGCTGTCTTTAATTAGAGAGGCCGCGCACAGCAAGTCTTAAACCTATGTCAGACAACAGGAAAGCACCTACTCTTGCATACTGAAAGTTCTGGGAGGGAAGTAAGAGGAGGTGGAGGAAACAAAAGGGGATAGAAAGACAACTTATATCCTAAATATGGAAAGAAGTGAGTTTACAGTGTGTGCCTTAGCTCTGAAAAAGGCAACCATCCAGCAAGGTTGGACTTAAGCACCTGGGCTATATCATAGTCACTTCATCTTATTTTACTTTTAGGCACTTTCTTGTATGCAGGGTATGAAGCCAAATTGCTAATATGTTAGTTACAGCTTTTATAAGGTCATTTTAGGGGAACTTTTCTTCTCTCTCCCTCACTCCTTACTCCCTCCACAAAACCCATTAAAATAGTGATTGTCCCTGATTTGTCAGATGCAAAAGAAAGGAGTTTCATTGCTCTTGGAGATGAAAGTCACTCAGTTGTTTGATGCGGAGCTCTGGGAGGGGTACCCCACTGTCTGCATGAGGTGCAAATACAGAACACTGTTCCCAGGACAGGTTTAATATCCATTTTGTGCCCTGTGTGCAGCAAACAACAGTTTTTTAGACTCCTGCTTGTAAAGTGGTGATGTAAGAGAGCATATGTGCACTGCAAAAATCCTCTTATATAAGTATGTAACCACAGGAATACAAAATAATTCCCTCTTTGTCCATAGACTGCCTTTTTTAGCTACCCCAGATGAGTCTGCTAGACCTGGCTTTGGGATACTTGTTAAAGAGTACAGAGTAAGCAGGGAGAAAAGATTAAAGGAAGAATACAATCTGTGTGAAACAGTGGCCCTGACTCTAAAGAAGCAGATGATCTAAGGGAAGGAAGAGCCTTCTCTTTAAACAAGAGACTCTGCATGCAATGCAAATGATCCCATATGCAGCTGCCACTGGCAGGCAGCCACCCGCCTGCAGAAGAATAAAGTCAAAGCAACAATTCCCCTGAACCCTGAAGCTCAGTGCCTTCAAACAAGAGAAAGAGAAAAAGTGACATTATTTTTTCCAGTGAACTCTTCCCATCTCTGAACTGTATTGATGACCTCATCAGCTACAGCTGTCAACTTGAAGCTTAGCTTCTTTCTGTCCAGTGGACATCTGGTACTATCTGTGTATTTGTACCTAGGATGGGAAACATGTGGAGCACACTGTCTCAAAAATATGTAATGAGGGCCTTAAAAATGAATCTCAGCTTTTGCTCACATCAGCAAGCCCATGCAAATCCATTAACTTAGTGGGAGCTACATACAGAGGGGGACATCAACATAGATAATTCAGTAACTATTGGCTCATCAGGCAAATTTTACTGACAACTAGCTGTGACCATCTCAGCTTTTAGTACTTGTATGATCCCTACACACAGCCACAGTGATAAGGAGTCTCTCAATTAGCAAGGTAAGCTTGCCATCTCTACTGGACTCATCCATCCTCTAAAGAAGGCTGAGGGATCTTCATAAGTGCATCTAGATATTTTCATGCCACTGCTATCTTGTGCACCTCAGAAGTGTGACCCTTGCCTTCCTTTGGAGGCAAATTTTCAAATCCAACAATGTACTCCAGATTGCCATGTCTCTTACTCCCCAGACAAGAAGATTCCGATGCTTGTAATGAGCTGGGACCACAGTATCTGGTGCTGGGAACATGGTAGGCCTCAGGGGGCCTTCACTCTACCATATACCAATCTATATTCAAATGTGTCATATTATGACTTTATGACTCCCCAGTGAATCTCTTCAATGTATAAAGACATCATTGGGTTTCCACTTAGTTCCATGTCGTGGCCAAAATATGGAAGTTGGCAGCTGCTGTCACTTTCATTGCTGTTCACTGCGTAGCACCTTAAAGTGTCCATACAGGCTTAAGTCTTGGTGCTAAGTACTTTGCAAATACATGGGAAGAGTGGTGCCTCCCCAGAAAACTTACAGTGCAAGGCCCTAATTCAGCAAAACACGTTTTGCTGTGCACTCACACACGTGTGTGTTTGTGGTGGGGAGGAGGCCACTTGAGTGAGGATTAAAACCACAGTTTAAAGTTAACTGCAAGCTTCAGTGCTTTGCTGAATCAAAGCTTACTGGGAGACACGGAAAAGGAACAAGAGAGGGAAAGTGAAAAGCTGTGTTGCTACTGCATGTGTGTTGCTACTGCATGTGTGTTGCTCATTGCTAACGTGAAGCTAGAAAGCACAATTCATGACAGCTACCTGCTAGGTGCTTAGTTTTTATAGTATATGAAAATGGATTTAGTGGCAGGATTTACAGCTGTGGAAGAAGCTTAGGAATGAAAAACACTCCTGGTTTTGTCTCTCCACCTGCTTTGAGAAATGTGTTGCCATCTTCCAGAGAAGTTCAGTCTTTGGAAGACTCTTTGGAAGACTCTTTGCAAATGAGCTTTTAAACATTATCACATTAGTTAGTGTATTTAACTGTGAAGGCCACCCTGTTTCCCTGCCCTTGTCTTTTCAAAGGTCTGGATTTCGTGCATTTCAGAAGAATGAAGAATTAGCACTGAAAATAAGTGAGATGGAGGACACCTGATAACTTTGTGGCTCCTTAATCTTAAATATCTGTCAATTTAAGTGGAGAAAAGGGCCTTCAATTTGTAAGGATGGGATTTGTTTGAAATGGTGAAAGCAGAATGGCTGAAAATGCTTACATCAAGTTTTGTTCATGAAAGAAATTCTTCTCTATCATTTGTCCTGTATTGTGGACCATCTGTTATACCACTGAAAAGAGCAGAAACAGGAATAGATACAACCCCAACACCCACATCTCTAATAGCTATTCCTACTTACAAAGAATGAAACTGAAATGTGAGCACGGATCATCTCGGAGCTTCTGGATTGCATTTTTGCTGACAGCCCTGTGTTTGGACATCAACAGATTTCAGTGGGTATAGTTGAAGGGCTTCCTATTGTCCATAAGACTATTTCACTGCTCTCCAGAAATAGATCCAATGCATTGAGGTTGGGGGGTGAAGGCAATTCATGAACGCAGCTGAAGGCAGAATTTGGCCCAAAGGCCAAAAATTTAAGTTTGGAGTCAAAATCTTGCCCATTTTTAGATATTACAACTACAAGAAGAAAAGTAGGTGCTATGTATAAAGAAAAATTCAATGTCGAGAGCATCATTATCTGTTTGTGAACTATTTATAAGTTATGTATCTGGTCTTAAATTTTGCAAGATGTTAGTCTAGATGACAAATAGCTATGGTATAATGTTCCAGTTGAATTCAGCAGAACAGAACTGACCCTAGAAGTGTCTAAATTATAAGAATTTCTGTAGAAAAATTTCCTATTTTGTCTTAGATTTCTAGGATTTTCTAGACATACTAGAAGCAGGGGTAAGGTTACAGTTGCTACTCATGCTAATAAGCAACATGTTAAGTATGCCCTCTGTGCCATAGCTAAAACACTCCACTGATCGTTTTTTTCAGCAATGTAAGAACTGTTTAGCTTTGAAGTTGTTCAGTACATGTATATGTTCTTGTTATTCTATGTAAGTCCTGCCTGCCTAAGTTAAATTTAAATAAGGTGTCTGTATATGTTTACATTGTAAGAAATTCATACACAAACACACATAATCAGTGAATATGATCTGCTTTTTATATACAAATGCAAGTTTCATGCTTTTACTGTTATGTATATAGTACACCTTGGGAAAGTGTGCAGTGATATTGTGACATTTAGACTAATGACACTTACCATTTGCTCTCACAGCCTTGCCAAAAAAAATATCATAGCTTTGTCAAAGAGGAAATTTTAATTTTTCCTTTAAATCTAGGGCCTAGAGCTCAGCTTAAGTCTTTTTCAGGTGAAAATTACTAGCTTCCACACAATTGCGTGCTTGTCATAGACATTTGTGTTTAAAACATACCAACAAACAGACATACTACTATGTTTATCAAGAATGATGGGAATCGCTTTTATCCAAATCTTCATACTTGCTTACACTGCCTCAACTGAAATGTCATTCTGCCCCTGCTGTCCCTTTCTACTCACAACATTGCCACAAAGAACCTGCTTTCTGGTGGTGTGTCTGTAGATTTTCAGCTACGATTTTAGGTTCAGTATTGGAAATACATACCATAGGAGCTGTGTTTTCTAGGAGGAACAGATGAGATTCAAAGACAATCTGCAGATGTGTGCCTCATCACAAATTGAGACAGCTGTGAGCAAGTTACAATCTGAGGTGAGACGGGAAATGTGAAATGCAGATCTTTAATCAGCTATATGGGAAATGTCTCTCAATGCCATCCCTGCCAAGAAGAAAGCATTCTGCAAAGTGGAGCAAGAAATATGTGTGTGTAACTGCATATTACCAGGTAGTGATATAGCATAGTCTAGTTTCAAGCACCAGGCTTTTGAATTTCAAGAATGCTTTAGGAAGAAAGGGAACTATTAATTAAAATGTGAAAATAATTTTAATGATGCTGATTTGGTCAAAAGACTGAAGCACTACTCTTTCCACAAGGTGTGTCATGCCTCAGTGCTGTCTTGATATAGACAATATCTTGACACAAAAGTTCTATAAATATTATTTTCTGTCATGTGAATTTATGAGCCAAGTCCACAGCTTCAGGGTTGACTTGTGCACTAGGTTGTGATATAGTCTTCCTTGAAATGTGTTTTTGGTTCATAGCAAAACAAACTGAGAGTCCAATAGGCAATGTAATGGAGTGTAATCTCATACAAATTCCCTAAATGGCAAGAGAGCAAATAGCTTTTTCTTTCTGAAAATGTCTTTGAGTTCCTGCCTAGATATTATTTATTGCCATATTTATTTGGTTTTATTTATTCTTCTGTTTATTAGGAAACATCGCTTTAGTTTTTCTTCATCCTTCCACAAGTTTATTGGTTGTTGTGTGCCACCAGTCAATTGGGTTTCTTCCTTCAGTAGAGATGCTCAGCAGATTGAGGAGACAGAGGATGGTAGTGCACTGCATTTGGACACTCCAGTCTACACTGCCCCGCTGAACCAGCAATGTCAAGTACATACACTGCTGGAAGACCATTTGTATGATCATCTTTCTGGAGCAGTAAAAGTACATTTCAAGCCTTCTCTCTCCAGCTGTATGGCCTAGTCATAACAACTGTAGAACTTGCAAAGCATACAAGTCCCATCTGTGTACATGTTTAAGTGCTGTAACCAAGTTATAAAAACAAGGGTGAGGTAAACTATGAGCACCATGCGGTGAGCAAAGCTCTTTCTGCTTCTATGTGTGTGACCTCTGAATGGTATCACCAGGACGATGAAAGTTGCTGGCCAGTGTCATGCCCCAAAGGAGAAAAGAATGGATTACCCATAAGTCTTTCTAGACTAAATGCCTACTATCCCACACTATGGCAGTCACTCTGTCATTCAAGGGAGGTAGTTCTAGGAGTTTTTCCTAGGCTTGCTTCTCCTGCATTTTATCATGTCTGTCTTCATGAGCGAGACTGACTCTGAGAAAGGTGGGGTCTGATTCTGATCTCCTCTAGTGTAAAGAGGAGTAATCAGATTCAAAAAAACCTGGAGTTAAAACAGAGTAAGATGATGTGCCCACAGTGACGACTAGTGACACGTAAGTTAATTTCATTCCCTGCATGAGATCTGGTCCTGGATATATTGTGGTTTGACACAGCTGTGAGCCATCAGAAGATCTCACAGGAAGTTGCGTGGCTGTGAAATGAATTAACCTGTATCATTGCTGCACAGCGGGGCCTGAGATTAAGCTGTAATTCCTCCCACATAGTTTCATAGCTCTCCTTTTGCAACCATCACTAATTCTAAACCGTAGCTCTTCTGACCTTAACCCTCTCCAGACCCACAGAGATGCCACTGGGTAGGACAGCTCATTTTGATAGTGTTTTAAAGAACTTGACACTTTCTCCTTTTCCTGGTCAATCAGTTCTTCCTGGGGCACAAATTTATGGGAAAACTGAGTTTTAGGAGCACAGGACTTGCATTGAAAACTGAAGAGTTTTTAGGAGTATGTCACTTGTATCAAAAGCTGAATTCTGCAGCAGCTTTACTTAGGAAGCTAAAAGAGGTTTTAGCTTTGAGTGCCACAGAGACTATGTAGTATTCAAACTCTTTAGGACTCCAGTCAAGCTCATTGTTAGATATCCAAAGGAAGTACCATGCTATGCTAAATGTAAAGCCTTTAAAAGGTTTCCTTTTGATGAGATCTTTCAAAATGGATAGCTCAAACAGTCCATAAGGTTCATAATGTCAAATAAATTTCATGGTAGAGACAGATCTAACATCACTTTTTAAGGCTTCCCCATGAACCAACACTAATGAAAAGTTCTGAAGTTCTCATGGGACGGCACTGACTTTTGTATTTTTCTCTTTTTTTTTCATTGAAACCACTATTTTTTCAAACATTTTTGCCCTAGGATTTTTTTCCCCCCTGGATTGCTATGACTGATTAGCCTTGTTACCAAGATCCAGAAGCCTGAAACTGTTGATTTACTTCATTACAACAGATGACGTCTTCATTGTTGGTATGGGACATTGTTTGGCCTTCACAGAATAACTGGGATCTGAGAGTACAAAGATTGTACTGAAAAGCATAAGCAAGTCCCAAATAACAATATATTTAAAAAAAAAATTAACATTAAAGTTCAGAATAAGTGGGCTATGCATTGCAAAATCTTCTAGTTTAATAACTTTAAGGATGAAATACTCAGGTTTTCCTGTCTCATCATATCTCTCAAATATTCTTGAATCTTTAAAGGTTGATCAATAGGCACCATTTTTGTAATCCATACATTTTCTTTCCTACTCTCTCTGAGTCTTCCTTCTCATTTATTTAGGTAACTAAAGGTCAGATATTTCAGATACAGGCGAAAGAAATGAGCCTGATATACCAGATGGAGATACTTGTCTTCTAAAACTATCCCCACAGTGCGATTACTGATAATTTGAAAAATGTGGCTGAGCAGAACTTTTCTTCTTTCTAGTGATTATGTTTTTGAATTTTTGTCCAGCAAATCCATATGAAACTGTAAATCACAATATCACCTCAGTGCTAGGCTGCTCCAAATTCTGAATGTAAGTGGACACATCAAAATTACTGCAGGTTCCAGTGATGACTGCATTTCCTCTTAAAAAATGTGGTGGCAAGCACCTCTATTTGTTGCTTTTAATGAAAGAATAAATCTCAGACTTTTTCTGAGACTCTGTCTGTACAGTAGAAATTTTTCTGAGCACTCAAAGATTTGGTTCATGTCCTGCAATATTCAGATGGAAAGGATAAATTGTGTAAGGGAGGAGGAAGGCTGTAGTGCCAACAGTGTCAGCACGCCAAGCCTACATTCAGCTGAATGCTGGCTGGTTTGACAAATAGCTTGTGATGGGACATCTCTGCTCTGAGCGGATCTCTGCTGTGTGCAAGCACAGTTACATCACTGTCATCACCAGGAAAGCTCCCTTTTTTTTCTTCATGAAGAGGTCAAATGCTCATTAGGGTTTGATTCTTTATGTTGATTGTCACCTAGGAGATGATTATGTAGCTGCACACATTTGAACAGGTAGCAATTTATGCTTCTTTATTCTGTTGGTAAAGTAGGCATATGAAGCAGTCTGAATGCAAGTGTTAGTGCTCTCTGTAGCAGGTGTGAAGACAGCAGTATGTTTTCTTAAGTGGTGGACTACCAATATTTCCACGGCCTGGCTCACTGCAAGCGGTGCCTAAATTCAGACACCTGCTGCTACCAAGCTGTTGTTTATCACTGCAATAATCCAGACTACAGGATGAAATCCAGACTTGTTGATACGTTGTTTGTCACATAATTTCCAAAAGAAAAGAACAGTTTCCTTGGTAAGGTAGGCATAGACATTTTTCAGTAGCATGAGTCTTAAGATGTATATTTTCTTGAAACACTTTCTGATTTTACCTTCAAATATCACTCAGCAAATCAACTGTTGTTCATGCACAGCGAATGAGAGGGTTTGCTGCTCTACTAGTAATGGGAGGTCTTCCTTCAATGCCATGAGTCTTCAGACTTTCACAGCACTCTGGGCTGTCTAACTAACCCTCAGTAAGAAAGACAATCCTGCCCAGGGCAAGCTACACAGATAAGTTTACACTGCCAAATCTGTGAGATATTAAGTACTAAAAAGTTGCATGGAGGTTACAAATTTTGACAGTTTGTCTCTTTAAACTCTTTCCAGGTGCTGGGAGTCAAACAGTCACAAGTGATGCTTGGAGCCTTGTGATGAGCTCACTGGAAAGAGAACATGGTTAACTGTGATCTCTCCCCTAGAGACATCACCTAGAAAATCATCCTGTTCAAAGTAAGGTGAGGCCTTGCCCAGCTTCACTAAATCACTGGATCCCAATGATACAGGAATAGACAAATGAGGAAAAATGAGAATTTATGTTGTATGAACAATAATTAGCTAGGCTAAGCAGACAAGTTTCTCTACAGTAATCACTGTTCATGTCTCACCTCCATGTTCACTGGTTACCAAACTGTCCTCAATAATTTGCTATAATTTTTGCCTGGGTATTTGCAATAAGAAATGTCTTTTCAATGATATAAACACATATGTGGATTATTTTAAAGTATTCGACATATTTTCAAGTTTTCAGTGAAGTGGAAAATTTCAGCTGGATATGAAAAAGTTTAGACTATTTTAGAGTCCAAATGAAACATTCAGACAGTGGGCAGAACAGCAGAAAGGCATTCTTATGCCTTTCTGCCAATAATAAGCATAAGTCTGCAGATGTCTCAGTGCAATGGAGAGACTAGAGAGGAAAACAGAAAGAGCTTTGGTACTCAGAGATCACAGGAAGCAGCTGAGAGATGAGAGAAGTGTACAGAAACCCAGTCCATGAAAACACCTGATGATGATAGGAGCTGAAAAAATTTAGTTACTTTTATAAATATTACTGAAAGTGTACAGGGATACCTATATTTTATTACAACACTATCTTGAAGTTTTACTCTGGAGCCCTATCCCAGATACCGTGCTGGAGAGAAAGGCAGTAGGATTCTTCCCTTTACCAAGAATAATAAGGAAAAAAACCTACTTGCCTTTCCATGAGATGGTAGATTATACAGAGACAAAGATTTCCAAGTTGTCAGCTAAGTTGATTTTATCCTGTGAATGAAATTCCTGTAAAGAAAATAGTGTCATCTCACAGCTTACCTCTTGCACATTAGGTCTACCACATGTAAATCCAGCAAGGAGCATGTGTTGGGGATCTCTTTGTGAGGATTCAATATGTCAGTAGTCACTGGGCAGGACCTCATATTCAAAGTAAATTTTCTGCAGGGTGCTTTGAGTTGTTCCAGAACCTGTTTACAGAAGGCATTTGGGCTCAATTCTCTGGCCCCTTTATCTGTCTAAATAGAATGAGAATGATTATATAGTCCCAGCTTTATCAAGTAGTATCAATAACACTTACCTATTGCTGTTATTCCAACTGCTTTTCAGTCTCAAATGGAAGAATTGACTTCCCCAAAGAACAATTTGTCTCCTCAAGACAGGATGCTTTTTAGGTTCCTGTGCTTGGACTTGTGTAAGCACCAAAATTTGACTTCTGCTACCTACCTGGGGTCTTTATGTGGAGGCAGCAAGACCAATTCATACTGAGCTTCCTCAAACATTTCTAGTTGCATAACACAAGTGTGGTAACTGAAGGATCAGGTTAGTAGACAAGGAGGGGAAGGCAAGGAAAAGCTGAGGGAGAAATCTTGTTACATTTGCCATGAAAAGAAATGAACCTGAAACAAAGAACATAGGATTTGGGGAATCCTAATCCTCTGCGCCATGGTTTTGATTGAATAGTTTATCTGTTGAGCTCTTTCCCTTCTTTGTATACATGAGAACCAAACACTATTATATGAGAGGAAAAAAACAGTAAGAACTTCATTGGAGTCATTTAAGCCTGCTGAGTTCTAGTTTTTGTAATAAATATCCTTCCATAACTGCAAATTACGGAAGTCTGGATTTTTTCTGTTTCCCACTTTTTTAATTCAGTGTAGTCAGCTGGTAAATGAAAAGTCTGTTCTTCATGTTCTGGAGATCCGGCAGAAATAGTCTTCTGTGACCCTTCTCTAATTGTTTTGTGTTTCTTTTACAGACAAATTTTAGAAACTGGATTATTATCTTTTTGTGTGTGTGCTGGAAAGCTGCCAAAGCAAATAGGTGCAGGTGCAGTGTGATTGCATCACCAGGCCCCAGATGTCTATGTACCTGATTTGAAGGTGGAGTCAGACAATTAAATCACCATGTTACCTTAACTGTATCCAGATATATCAGCCCTTGCTGGGTTACCCATTGCAGAATACCCATTACAGAGAACAGTTCTGTCATGGTTTAACTCTGACTGGCAGCTAAGCCCCATGCAGCTGCTCGCTTAGTCCCCCCCAGTGGGATGGGGGAGAGAATCAGAAGGGTAAAAGTGAGAAAACTGATGGGTTGAGATAAAGACAGTTTAACAGGTAAAGCAAAAGCTGTGTATGCAAGCAAAGCAAAATAAGGAATTCATTCACTACTTCCAATGGGCAGGCAGGTTTTCAGCCATCTCCAGAAAAGCAAAAAAACCAACAAACCAAATGAAATGACTCCTGGTGCAAACAAAAAAGTAGATTTACTTCTTGTCTGCACCATTAGTTTCATTGAGGATTTGTAAGATACATCAGGTGGCTATTTCAGAGCAGCCATTCTCATAACATGAAACCATAACAAATACCCCAAATTATTACATGTGGAGAATAAATGGCATTGCATTTCTCACAAACACCCACTAAAGCAACAATAATTTATTGTTCAGGCAGACACACTGAATCTTACTAGAGGCAGCTAACTTAGCTCTTCGTTAGTATGCTGCCTGTCATTATTATGACTCAGTATTTCTGTGATTTTTTTGTGTGATTTTTCTGTTTTTATAGGTGTGTGCATATATACATGTGTTTGCTAGAGAGGTCCATAGTAATATTTCATTACTAAAATGGAAAATACTAATAGTCTAATTTGAATGACTCTGTACAGCCTGTGCTGTATCAGCAAAACCCTTGCATGTTAGGGCTCTCAGTCTAAATATCATAGCACTGTGAGGAAAGCTACCACATCCTTTCTGGGAAACCAGCACGACTGGGTGCCTGTCAGAAGTGCCCATACATTAATGTTCACAGCCTAGGGGGGACACAGGTGGAATTAGAGGTCTGTCTTCATCTGCAGGTTTATGGTCTCACTGGGATCATGGAGATGTGGTGGGATGGTCCACATGACAGGAGCGCTGCCATGGGTGAATACAGGCTTCTTAGAGGGATAAGCCAGGAGGGCAAGGAGGAGGAGTTTTTGTGAGCCCTTTCTGTGAGAGCGTGGTGGGAATGGAAGGAGCTTTGCCTTGGGATGGGTGGTGAGCCAGCTGAGAGCTTGTGGGTCAGGATTAGTGAGCACACCAACATATGAGCTACATTGTAGTGGGCATCTGCTGCAGATTGCCTGACCAGGAAGTGTAAGAAGATGAGGTTTCTCAGACACCTGCAAGAAGCCTCATATTTGCAGGTCCTGGTCCTCACAGAGGACTCCAGCCATGCTCGTAACTGCTGGAGGGACAACCCAACATCGTGCAAGCAATCCAGGGAGTCTCTGGAGTGCATCGATGACAACTTCCTGACATGTGATCAAGGAATGATGAAGGGAGATCCTTTGCCTGGCAGCTGACCTTCTCCTTGTGTGCCCTTCCACCTTAACAACACACTGGTTATCATGGCCATTCTCCCTGGTGTACTGGCTCTTGCTAGGGACATCAGTGTCCAAGTATTGGATTTTAGCTGAGAAGACATTTCTCGGTGCATTGACTCTAAGTGCCACAGCTACAAGATGCACAAAATAATTTTCTTACAGTCTTTCCTTTGCAGACACTCATATTTTCTTCCTGTCCCACACCCTTTTACCCAGAGCAAATGGTGGTTTGTCTCATCACTTAAGGGGCCATCTTACGATACTGGCTGGAGTTCTCAGCTGCCCATGATGAGTTCCCTGGTGAGATGATGACTGGTGTCATCTCAGGTCTGTCAGGAGTGGAGTGAGATCTCACTTCTATTCTTCCAGAAGGTAGCAGGAAAGAAAAGTAGTTGTGCAATGAGCTGTTGCAATTTCTCTCCATCAGGCTTCACTATGCTTCCTCTGTAGTAACACAGATTCAAAAATGCTTTAGTGAAAAGCCAAGAAGCATCCCTTTTCAATTCAAATCCATTTCTTGCAACTATGTGTATATTTTCCAATTACCTGTGCACTTAAATTCACCTCTTTTTAATTTCTATGCAGTAGCTGCCACAGATGTTACTAGAAATCAGTTTCTACTGGACTTAGTAATAGTTCACAAGATTCTCCAATTGGAGTGTTTGCATGGAAAGCAGAGTTCTGTCTTACATTGCGTGTATAAACAAATCTACAATTGATTATTCTCATTTCCTTTATAATGCTCTGCTGTGTGTTGTATGAAACAGGTAGATACAATAAATGAGAAACACTGATTATTTTTCTTTATTAAAAATTCTAGATTTCCAGCTGAGTAGTGTATTTACATGCTGTTCTCCAGTCAGTCTCTACTGCTTAGCTGAGTTTAAAGCCTGAGTGTGTATCTTGTATTGTAAGCTGAATAATATGTCAGGTTTGCAAAATAAGGATTCTCCCCTGTGCCTCATTAAAGTGAGGATACTGGATTAAAATTCTCAGTAAAGACATCACCTGGCTTTGCTAGTATGCTTCATATAATTCCTATCAGGCCTGTGACTGGAAGTAGAAACTACACCCTCTAAGGTCTCCAACCTGCCAACACACACTACTGTTTGTAGCACTATCCTGCTATGTTATTTACATTATCCGTGGATAAAGAATTCTGCCTATTGTATTTAAAAAGGAAAACAAACAAACAAAAAAACCCATCAAAATTGAAATGTAGGAAGGTTTTTAAGTAGGCCAGGTAAACACTGTAAGAGGAAAGATGTGCAGAGGATCAAGGTTTCAGAGTATGCTGTTACAGTTAGTTAGTTTTGTGATATTCACAGAATGGGAGGCTGTGTTCTGCCCATCCCTGCTCAAGCAAACAGATTGCCTTATTTATCCTGTTTTGACACTTCGTTACTTAGGATTTCTGTTCTGCATAATGTAAGACATAAAAATATTACTGAACATTTTAATTCCCTGTGGAGCTGGATGTGTTCATTCTATGAAGCTGTTTGGAGGAAGGAGCTTTGGCAGCATGTCTGTTGTGTTCAGTGTTTGATGAAAGGTGTCTTTAGAAGACAAAGAAAAATGCCCCTCATCCCCTCTGTTTGGGCTCCGTCCTGTGGTGAGGTGGACTGACGCAGATGGCTGTACTGAAGCATCATCCAGGCTTGGAAAAGGCCCATGGAGGGTCTGCATTATTCCAGCATGTTTTACAGAAAGATGGATTTGGGTCATTTGTGCTGTAGGTCAGCATTACATGCAAAGCTTTGAGAATCATAGAATGTCCTGAGTTGGCAGGGACCCACAAGGATCATCGAGTCCAACTCCTGTCCCTGCATAGGACAACCCCCAAATTCACACCATATGTCTGAGGGCATTGTCCAAATGCTTCTTGAATATTGTCAGGCTTGGCGCTGTGACTACCTCCCTGGGGAGCCTGTTCCAGTGCTCCACCACCCTCTGGGTGAAGAACCTTTTCCTAATGTCCAAGCTAAACCTCCCCGGCATATCTTCCTGCCGTTCCCTCGGGTTCTATCATTGGTCGTCAGGGAGAAGAGATCAGCGCCTGCTCCCCCGCCCCTTCCCTTGTGAGGAAGCTGTAGACCTCGATGAGATCTCCCCTCAGTCTCCTCTTCTCCAGGCTGAACAGACCAAGTGACTTCAGGCGCTCCTCATATGGCTTCCCCTCTAAACCCTTCACCATCTTCGTGGCTCTCCTCTGGAGGACACCGTCTAGTAGCTTTGTATCCTTTTAGTACTGTGGCGCTCAAAACTGCACACAGTACTCAAGATGAGGCCACACCAGTGCAGTGGAGTGGGACAATCACCTCCCTCGACCGGCTGGCAATACAGTGCTTGATGCACCCCAGGACACGGTTGGTCCTCTTGGCTGCCAGGGCACACTGTTGGCTCATGTTCAACTTGCTGTCGACCAGAACCCCCAGATCCCTCTTCATGGGGCTGCTCTCCAGCCTCTCATTCCCCAGTCTGTATGTACATCCAGGGTTGCCATGTCCCAGGTGCAAAATCCAGCACTTGCCCTTGTTAAACTTCATACGGTTGGTGATAGCCCAACTCTCTAATTTGTCTAGATCTCTCTGCAGGGCCTCTCTGTCCTCAAGAGTGTCAACAGCTCCTCCCAGTTTTCTGTCACCTGCAAACTTAGATAATAATCCCTCAAGTCCTGCATCCAAGTAATTTATGAAGAAATTAAAGAGCATTGGCTCTAAGATGAATCCCTGCAGAACCCTGCTAGTGACTGGTCACCAGCCCGATGTAACCCCATTTACTATAACCCTTTGAGCCCGACCTGTCAGCCAATTGCTCACCCACTGCATTATGTGTTTATCCAGCTGTATGCTGGACATTTTGTCCAGGAGGATACTGTGAGAGACAGTATTGAAGGCTTTACTGAAGTCCAAAAAGATTACATCAACTGGCTTCCTTTGGTCAACTAGGTGGGTAACTTTGTCAAAGAAGGAAATAAAGTTTGTTAAGCAGGACTTTCCCCTCGTGAATACGTGCTGGCTGGAGCCAATGACTGTGTTGTCTTTCAGGTGTTTTTCAATAACTCCCAGAATAATCTTCTTCATAATTTTGCCAGGCACAGAGGTGAGACTGACAGGCCTGTAGTTACCAGGGTCATCCCTGTTGCCCTTCTTGAAGGGACAACGTTTGCCAGCTTCTAGTCAACTGGGACCTCTCCAGATTCCCAAGAGCATTGAAAAATCATGGAGAGAAGTCTCACTATGACATCAGCCAGCTCTTTAAGTACCCTCGGATAAATCCCATCGGGCCCCATTGACTTACAGGGATCCAGCTGGAGCAACAAATCCCGCACGAGTTCGGGGTTGGCTGGGAGTTTGTCGTTCTCGTAGTCATGGAGAAGCTGCTGGCTAGCTACATGGCGGGCTTTGCCTAGTGATTCAGAGGGAGTTAATCATCTCCCTCATCTCCATTCAGCACAGGCAAAAGTAGTAATAATGAAACTGGAGTACAGCGATAAAGAGGATTTCTTTCCTCAGCACTTTCCAAGTGCCTGCATTTCACTCGGTCAATAAAGGTGTGGGACTGGCTGTGATTTCCAAGCCCGTGTTCAGGCATCATTTTAAACTTGCTTCTCTTTTTGATACCATGATTAGTACAATGTACTAATGTACACTAGACTGGAGAGAACAATAACATTAATTGATTTAATATTTTAATATTAATTTAATATTTTAATATTAATTGATTCAATATTTCTTAAATTAAGCTTGTGACAGATCTCTTGCTCTGACAAAAAGCATGTTGGAGTCCCCAGGGTGGCCACACTTCCAGCCTCCTGAACATCAGAGGGGTTTTAACTGCAAGGCCAGTCCTTTCTTGTCTCCCTTGGCTACAGTTCTGCATGAGATCCTGCAAGCCACCCCCTGAGATGTGCAGCACAGCCTGCAGGAGCGGAGCTAGCTTCAGGCATGTATGAGATTCCACCCTGGGGACTCCCAGTCTCCAGTGGGCAAAAGACCAAAAGAGCAGCAGGCAAAAGGGCCTCTTCTGGGCCTGGATTTTCATTGCCCTCTCTGAGGGGTACTGGTATGTAACTTTCAGTCAAATGCAACCAGTTTAAAGAGCAGTTCTTTCTGGAAATCTCAAACTAATCCCTTTCCCTAAAAAAAACAGTCTGAAATAAACCAAGCTGCATTCAAGACAGTCTAATGGTGAGATCTGAGTCCCTGGACTGGGAGTCCTGAGACTGCTGCAGGAAAGCTGTTGCAGGACAAAGCACCTGGGCACTACCTGCTCCTGCTCATGTGGATGGACAGCCAAGTGGGAAGTGGTGGCTCCCCAGCAGCACGATGGGCCCCGGTGGGCATGGTGGTGCATGGCCTCTGCATGTCCTGGCCTCCTCTGAGGGGACTGAGCACAGGGAGCCAGCGTGCTTTGGTGGGCTCCCAGCCTGTGCCCCAGAAGGTCTAGGCATCAGGGACCAGTGCGCAGACACAGGGAACAGCGTTTTTCTTTAGAAGACCTCTAGGAGCCAATTGTCACTTCCATGCCTGCATAAAAAGTTTTCTGTCACTGGGATGGGGAAGAGTCTCACTGGTTTCAGAAACAGAAAATTTTCCATTCACTGAAATGCTACACTTGTATTATTGCTTGGGTTTGCTTCATTTATTTGCTTTGGAACATTTTTCAGCTGGGACAGTTAATGAATATGAAAGAGATTGTATCTGTGTTGATTCAACTGGTCTCTTTTATAAAGTGCTCAAGTCAGCTTTAGTAGCTGAAAATGCAGCTGTTTCTCTTCAAATACAGATGATATCATAGCTGATAAGTCAAATTAAGCCTGAACAAGCAACCCTAGACTACATCTCAGCTAGTTTAAGAATCAATTTTAGAGATTTATGATACCACAGTGGGTACTGTTCTGTATTATCTCGATGTGCAATGATTTACACATTTACCAACTACTTACCATTAATAACGTAGACACAGAAAATCCCAGTCAGAGAATTACAAAGTATGCTACCGAACAGAGTTCCCAGCAGTGCCATGAGGCCTCCACATAGAAAGGAAAGAAACTGAATAAACTGGTTTTGCATGTCTATAACTCCGTGTACTGACATTCATCCAGTGTGGTTGCTTTGACATTTTTTCTTTCTTTTTAAAATTTTTTTGAATATAATAGGTTTCTGGTATGGAGTCATCAGTATGATGGAGGACAAACACAGATAAACAGAATTTGCCTGTGTTTAATATTGGCAATGTCTCAGTTACTTCCATGCTACTGTTCACAGCAGGAACAGTACCATGTGAGCTTACCTGCTCTTCTACTCTTGGCAGACTATTTTGTTGCTTATAAACATAGGAAAACTGTGTGTTTGATGCATTGATAACCTGAAATTCAGGGAGTCTTAAGCTTTATTCATGATAAGTAGATGACTATACAAAAAGACACATTTCTACAGGTTAAGCTGCACAACCGTATGTTGCCTCAAGAAAGTCAAGGACTCTCCACAAATCTAAACCTGTCATTCTTTTTCTTCCCTGCCACTTTTGGTATGTTTTGCTGTCTGCCATGTGTCTGGCCCTCACCACTGAAGTGTTTGTGAGCATCATACACGTGAACTGGTCTGGAGTTGCCAGCTTCACTCCCAGCCCACACTTCTTCAAAGAAATCAGTTTCTCTCTCTTCTGTCTGAACTCACCCCCTTGAACAGTGGCATTAGGGAGAGGGAGTGAATGCTCTCAAACTACATTTATATGTTTTCATGCTCATGAGAGGAAATACCTAACTTGGACAGGTCACAGAACACCTAAAAAAAGGTGGTGAGGTTTGTGGTTTGTGTGCTGATAGCAGTCAGATGCTTTGGCTTCCAAAAAGCTGGCAGCATGCAGTACACCTGCAGCTTTGGTTTGAGTTGGAGGTTTGCGGCTATGCTGGGGAGGCAGAGGTGGTGCCTCCTCCAGAGGTGGAGGTAGGGCTCAGTGCTTGGAGGCCTGTCTCCACCTTCCAGCTCTGGCCCAGACCTTAATCCCCGGCCTCCCCTTCATAAAACAACAATAACTACTCGCTGTCCATCAGCCTGTATTTACCTGGGTTGTAGGTCCTTTGGGGACTCATTATGTGTAAGCAGCACCTATTTTGGTCAATCCAAGGCCAGCAACTAACTTGAGCAGTGACAACCCAGAAGAAGAAGAGCAAAGCCTGAATATGACAGAAATTTTACGAGTTCATTCACTGCCCTGGCTGCTGCTGTAGCAGAATCAGCTGCTCCTGTGCACTGCTGTGAGAAGGACTAGCTTACCAGGACAGCTGCCTCAGGAGGACCATCGAACATGCACAAACTCTCCATCACAGGGGAAAATCCATCTAGGAATTTTAGAGCTCAATTCTTTGCATGACAAAGAATTTGGAGAAAGAAAATAACTGCTATTCTGCTTGTTTTCTCCTTCCCTCCCACAAGTGAGCCTCAACGTTTTTTGAAACCATTTAAAGAATTATTACCCTTGAATGAGGGCTTCATTTTTTATTGGTCATATTAATTGGATATTTTTATCTGTTACTTGGTACACTGGATAGCTATAACTTTCGAATTAGGTTTTTAGTACAAATACACCCTTTCATTTTCATAGTTTGCTTTCCACATACTTTCTACAACTAGAAAAAATTGCATCTATGACATAAATGTGTTCCCTATTATGCCATTATGCAGTTATTTACTGTAATCCTGTGAGACATAATCCATCAAAGATTTTAAGGGTTCTAAACTCAATTCTACGGGGACACAAAAGGAGAAGCCCCCCCTACCCCTCCACTACCCCAACAGCTTACAACACATAGGTGAGATGGAGAATGTCCACAGAGGACAGCTATGTACCCCACAGTGGAGCAGAGCACAGCAGGGCTCGAAGGGAGCTGGTGCAGCTGTGTGCTGCAGACATGCTTGCTGGGGTCCTAGCAGCATGAAAACTGAATTAATGTGGGGTTTTGCCTGGGCTCGTTAGTCCTACCACTGATTAGCTCAGGTGCAGCAGCACATTGATAAGTTTATATGCTTTCTGCTTCTGGGGCTGGACAGTCTGGTCAACACTGCGTTATTAGTAGTACATGGAAAGTCATTACTGAAGGCAGACATAGGCACAAGTAAAGATTTCTCATTTTTTGTCTGAGAAAGGACCCATGCTGAAGTAAAATCTGGTTACTATACCAGAGGCAGACAAGACAGACTGAACTGTTAAACCTGTGTCTTATGAGACTTTTTAGCATGCAGTTCCCTCAGCAGGCTGCACAAACATCTGAGATAACAGTTGTAACGTTTTTCACCAGTGCTGTTCAGTACTTTTAAATCTATTGATTTGTATTAGTCTTACATTGTCTCATCTTCCCCCAGCACTATCTCTGCCAAAAGGTGTCATGACACTTGCTTTGCAAATTTGTCTCTGACCTCAAGGCCGCCCCTTGTGCAAGCAGGTTTTCAGCAGCTGGTGAAGTCCCCTGAATATGGAAGGAGTTGTAGGACACAGTGTGTAAGCCTAGCCATTAGCTAGGGCATCTTTCTTTCTCTCCAGGAGTCTGTTTGTTCTGTAGTCTTTTCCCTGGAAAATTTATGGTAATGTTACTTAACCACAGACCTAGTGGCCTGGGAATACTTAATAGGAGAGGTGGGAGCTGAATAGCAGTAATGCAACTCTTGGGCATGATCAGTTGCTTTTCCTTTAATGAGGAGTCCAGAGAAACCAAATACTTTATTAATATGCAGAGGCAGGCCAATTTTATGAGGGAGGCATTCAACAAAGGCTGAATGCTAATATAAACAGCCCCAACCAGGGTCTTTTCTGGAACAAAATTGACCCTGCCCTACACATTGTCATAAAGGGCTGTTTTTTTCAGGCCCCTTCTTCCTCGTATCAATATTTTAGCTATGGACATAGCTCCAGAGAATACTCCTGTTGTGATAATGTATTTCTAAACATAACGCTCTTTCACCCTGCAAACAACTGTAAAAACTAACAGCATGCTGTTCACAAACCAAACAACTGCATTAATTTACATAAAAGAATAAGGAATAAATGACACTCCAGGGGCATGCAAATACCTTATATGATGCAAGACAGTCCACTGAGGCATTTCAGCCCAGCATGGTGCAGACATGGCAATTGTACCTAGCTTGTCCCTTTGCATTTTAATTATTCTCTTATTTCTTTACCAATTGTAATGAGGAAAATAAAATGAAAGAAGTTGGCAGCTTGATCTAGAGACAAAAATATGCTTGTCACACTAAGCTGTAATTAATTGCCTATTAAATACACACCATGTCTGGTCATGGTTATGAAACTGCTGTAGGCTTCTTTACAGCAGGTTCTTGACATTATGGCTTATGCTAACTTAATGGCCTGCGAAGACCTGTAGTATCCATCCCTAAATGTTTCCAAACCATTTTAACCCATTCCTCAACGGTTTGATAAATCTACTGAAATTCAGTTTGAATTTCTTTCTGCTGTTTTTTAATCTAAGCCCACAACGTTCCCCCTCTCATCCTATAATTTTAACAACAGTTTAGAAAATAACTGATCATTACCTTGATGCATTTATTTTGCTATATACATGTGATTTCAGAATAACTTTTTAAGTTGCCCATCAACAGAAATAGGCCTGTAGTGTTCCTTTGTCCTAGAGGAAGCTTGGGCTGTTCACTACCACTGAACATTAACAAATCTTATTTATATGTTTTGTTTAAACTGTCAAGTCATAGAGAAATAAATGAGTTGGGCTATTCCTTTATAAGCTGCTGTTCAGCAATGCATGTGAGACCTGTACTGCAAGTTCTAGTATGTGTGCTCTTTGTTCTAGCCCCACATTGGAAACCTGGTTAACCTACAATGAAAGGTGCTTGAGTACAGAGCGGAGCAGTTGCTGTTAAAAAATATTAAGTAACCCATGAGTGATTACAGTGGCCTCTTTAAGCTCTCACACTGACAGTCCTGAACTTCCCATCATGCGTTCCTTCCTCTGTAAATCTACTCCCTCTTATAGTCCACATACCTCTCTGATTGCCAGGACGAGAGCAATGAAGAGGAAGGCCTCCTGGCATGTGAGATCAAGTAGATATCAAAGTGATAATGTGGATTTTTATTAATTTTATATAGCAGGAAAGATGGAACAAAGCCAGTTATATTTCCATACCTCGTGCCTGATTTTAAAAACAAATCCTCTTACACAGAGGTATGTTAATGTCACCTAGTCTGTCTTAAAACCCCTTTTTTTTTTGTAGATCTACCAAGTATTTTCGTTTTTCTTTTTCATACTTGCTGTTAATTGTGGAAGGTGAATATTTTTATGAGATTAAACTCCTTTTTTTTTCTTAATAAACAGAAAGCTACAGAAAACCATTTTTTTTCTTTTCTACAGATTAACTAAATAGTCCCTAAAAATCACACAAAGCCACATCAGAACAAACATAAGTATGCATGCTGAAAATCCTTTCCAAACCTTTCTTCACTCAATTAAATTTGTAAACATTATTTTCCATTAGTCATACTCAAGCTCTGAATCAAGCTTCTGAGCACTGAAGAAGGAAGAAAATGCTCCTTTTTACAGCAGTGTGCAAGGAAGTAAGGGAGATGGGGAACAAGATGGGGAAGCTATAGCAGGAATATGAAATTAGAGACCTGAGAAAAAAAGAAATGGAATGAAAAACCGTCTGCTCTTAATTTGTGTCAATTGGCAAGTAACAACCATGAAAGCTATTTTGGGGATGGATATTCCCTCTATAACTCAAGTAACTGGAATCAATCCAGCACGCTTTTCCTTATCCTGAATTCTAAAAACATGTTGTACCTTGCAGGCAGAAGCACCAAGAAAGATTATTTTTCTCCTTTTGCTTTTTTCTCCTCCATTAAGGCCAAATTTAATTAGAAGAAGGACAGATTAAAAAAATGAAATCTGCCTCATAGCTGTCCTGAAAAGCTACTTGTGAATGGGAGAAAAACATAGTTGGTGGGATACAAAGCAGTTCCAAAACATTTGGTCTAATTCTGCTGCTGTGGCATGAAGAGTGGAAATCAGTGTCCTGACTATAATCATGAGGGTGGGTAGCCATACTATTATGACTGGCCTTTCCTGAGTAAAGCCAATCTATTTAATAAATAAAGACAAATCTAGGCATTAGCCTAGATCTGTCAAAGTCTGTTCTCACCCACTGAATGAAAGTGGGACAATTTTATCCTTTAAATGCAAGGGAAAATCATGTGCTACTCTTCAACTTAATGAACCTTTTCAACTGAAGTATCCAACACATATGAAAATGCTATTTCATAGTATCAGGTAGCTCTTTAAGTTCAGGTGTGAAATGGAAAGTAATCCTTAATGAAAATAATTTAACGAGAGCTGGTTATCATTTTGATGTGTGTTTTGGTGCAGAAAATCCCAGCTTTGCTTGATGTCATTTCACTGAAAAGAAACAGTACAAGCAGCACTTTACATATGTATCTGCCACAATTTTAAAATGTAAATAACATCAAATTTGAAATAAAATGAAAATTATAAATATAACTGGGTTACACTTAACCATTTTCTGGCTATCAAAACAAAACCAAGATTAAAGTGATATGAATACTTTATGGCACCCTTGAGTCCAGACAGTTTTAATAGTGTCATTAAATTTCACAAAGATTACTTAACTAGCTAAAAATCACTTTTACAAAATTTCACCTCTTAGTCTCTTTCTTTGCCTACCTAGTGTAGTCAGCTTCTTTTCACATATTGGCAAGCAATAATAAATTTTTTATTGATTTCAGGTTGCTGAATGAGCATTTGTCACTTTATGTGTTAGTGACTGGCAACATCAGACCTTAAAACAGTTGTAACATTAGCAAAATGTCATGCTTACTGCATGTCACCCATGACAAACTGTGCTTTGCTTAGTTGTAACAGCATCAGACAGGGCTGCCTAGCCATCATAAAAGCCCAGTGGCTTGGGATCTCTTTTACAGATGGGCACCTTGATACAGAGTATTGCCTGTGTTTCATGTTTTTTGCAGTGTATATGGCTGTTACAGGCTGATGTTGGAGGCAATAATGACTCCTCCAACCTTAAAAAACAAACCCACAGGGCTGAAGAAGTAACGTATGAATAAAGGACAGTCAGCATCAAAACCTGGAACTGATTCCTTAGCCACAGTATGTCAATTGCTGTCCACTACAGGTTTGGAGTTACTGGGGCTCTCTTGATTATGTCAAATGTGGGAAAAATATCTTAGTGCTCATTCCCGTGCATTAGTGCCTTTTCTAGACCACCTCTTGGAAATACTTCAATACTCTGTATTGACACAACACTCAGCAAAAATAGAAGAGTCTGTCTACCAAGAAGCAGGCATTTCAAAGGAGCAGGTGCTTATATTAACAGTGTGTTTGCAATTTCTTGTGAGAGTGCAATTACCTCTCTTTTATTACTTGCTATTTGGGTGGGACAAAACCCAGTTCATTACTTGTAAGAAAGTGCAATGCAAGGTTGGTTTTGGGTTTTTTTTTGCAGGGGGGGAAAGTTTAACAGTAACTATGAAAAATGAAACGTCTCTTGAGAAAGCCTTATGTCACGACTCATTTCACCTGACACGTGAAGAACAGCATAATGCAGTATTAATATTGTATTACAAAGCACAGACAAACTGTAATGTTGACTTGAGCAAAAAATGGAAATTTCCTTTTTTGGGAAAACTTACTCAAAATTTTACAAGAGAGAAGCCCCTGTCCCCCTGCCAAATGCACATTTTTATCTTGTACACACACAGTGACTATTTGTCTGACCAGCTAAGTTGGGCTCCATCAAACCTTGGTTAGAATCATAGAATCATAGAATGTCCTGAGTTGGCAGGGACCCACAAGGATCATCGAGTCCAACTCCTGTCCCTGCATAGGACAACCCCCAAATTCACACCATATGTCTGAGGGCATTGTCCAAATGCTTCTTGAATATTGTCAGGCTTGGCG
The DNA here is from genome assembly GCA_020745775.1 of Theristicus caerulescens. NCBI lineage: Eukaryota > Metazoa > Chordata > Aves > Pelecaniformes > Threskiornithidae > Theristicus > Theristicus caerulescens. The sequence goes on along the minus strand of CM036583.1, from coordinate 38,411,595 downwards.
CTGTGACTACCTCCCTGGGGAGCCTGTTCCAGTGCTCCACCACCCTCTGGGTGAAGAACCTTTTCCTAATGTCCAAGCTAAACCTCCCCGGCATATCTTCCTGCCGTTCCCTCGGGTTCTATCATTGGTCGTCAGGGAGAAGAGATCAGCGCCTGCTCCCCCGCCCCTTCCCTTGTGAGGAAGCTGTAGACCTCGATGAGATCTCCCCTCAGTCTCCTCTTCTCCAGGCTGAACAGACCAAGTGACTTCAGGCGCTCCTCATATGGCTTCCCCTCTAAACCCTTCACCATCTTCGTGGCTCTCCTCTGGAGGACACCGTCTAGTAGCTTTGTATCCTTTTAGTACTGTGGCGCTCAAAACTGCACACAGTACTCAAGATGAGGCCACACCAGTGCAGTGGAGTGGGACAATCACCTCCCTCGACCGGCTGGCAATACAGTGCTTGATGCACCCCAGGACACGGTTGGTCCTCTTGGCTGCCAGGGCACACTGTTGGCTCATGTTCAACTTGCTGTCGACCAGAACCCCCAGATCCCACTCTACTCAGCGCTTGTCAGGCCACATCTGAATACTGTGTACAGTTCTGGTCCCCCTTATACAAAAAAGACGTGGACAGGCTGGAGGTCCAGAGAAGGGCCACCAAGATGATCAATGGTCTGGAAAGCTTGTTGTATGAGGATAAGCTGAGAGAGCTGGGTTTGTTCAGCCTTGAGAAAAGGAGGCTTGGAGGTGATCTCATCACCATGTACCAGTACTTAAAGGTGAGCTACAAAGACGACGGAGACTCCCTTTTTACAAGGAGTCACACGGTGAGGACAAGGGGTAACAGGTGCAAGTTACTCCCAGGGAGATTCCGATGGGACACAAGAGGTAAATTTTTCACAATGCGAACAGTCAATCATTGGAATAATCTCCCCAGGGAAGTGGTTGACTCTGCTACACTGAACACGTTTAAGACTCAGCTGGACGTGGTGCTGGGCCATCTTGTCTAGATTGTGCTAGAAAGGTTGGACCAGATGATCCTTGAGGTCCCTTCCAACCTGGTATTCTATGATTCTATGATACCTCTCCATGGGGCGGCTCTCCAGCCTCTCATTCCCCAGTCGGTAAGAAGCTGAATCTATTACTTGTTAGCAAGCATGTGTGTCAGAGTTGTTAGGTCATCTCTTGCCTTACCCCAGTCTCTTCAAACAGTAGTACTGCTGGTCTTCATCAGAACTGCTGGTCACTGCATAGAAGCAAATCTCCAAGCTCCAGGCTTGCATGAATGTCAATATCTGCTGTGTGTTTGGAATAATTTTAATGTCGTAAGTGCTGGGGATCTTAGCTGAAGGCAGTGCTTTTGCAACAACAACTTAGTCACATGAGCTTCCTTAAACTTGCAAGCAATTGTTTTAATTAGCATGGGTCGAGAAATACCTTGTCTTTTCTCCTGGGTAAAGGGCAAGGAAGAGTAACTTCTGTAGCGCAGGTGATAACTCAGCGTTGTGAACTTGATTATCAGAGTTAGTGAAATCTGCTGTGTGCATCTGTTCGTCTTCACAAACACATATAGTTCTTTAGAAAGCTGTTGTTTCCTTTTCTGCTGCCTATTATCCAGCGTGAGCCGCTGTGAAGGTAAACAGCATACGGTGGCACCAAGCCCAGCATCTTCCACTGTATACACATGTGCGTGTGTCAGATATACACACACACACACACAAACCACCCTTCTGTGGCAATTGCAGTTGCAGTGCTTCCTTTGAGATTTTGACAAAATGGTTTGCAAAGTCAGAGCAATTTCCATCCTGAATTTCAGAGGACAATTCACGTCACTCTACAGTTATGAGTGAATTCCTTTGGCACATACAGCTTTGCTTTTTGCTCAGTGTTGCTCTGGGCTGCAAGTGGGATGAGGAAGAATCTGTGCCTTACAGTGACTGTTGCTTCATGACTGAAATTAACAATAATGCTACTAACAACATGATTTTTGCTCTAGCACTGGTAGACTACCTATTTTGCAATGCACTTTGAGAGGTGACAGTGGCTATCTGGAATTGCCATGAGAAAAAAATCAGTGCAGAAAGATGGCCTACAGCTGTCCTTTCTACTGCTTCCACTCAGTCATTTCTTTCTAATCTAGGAAAGTTTGTGATATGCTATTTCACAGGTATAAACATGAGCCCATGTGAATTGGTGATAATCAGCAAGTGTTGCTGGACCAGGGAAGGCAAGCAAGGCTTAGAACATGAAGTCTTCAACTGCCCCATATCTGTCAGGGCTGCCACTGTCTTGTTACCAGAGCCTCTGATGCCCTTGAAGCCTTGAGCTGAGACTGAGGGAATCCCAAATTCAATATCCTTGCCTGAGCCCTACTTGCTTGGTGTTCCCCTGGGTTTTCGAATTCCCAAACCAGTAAAGATCAGTAAAGACCAGCAGTTGTTCTATCATTTCAGTCCAAAATCTAATCCAATCTCACAACAGTTCTGTCATTTTGTGCCACTTTCTCATGAGAGAAACTCATGTCACCTTGGTTCAAACATGGTTCCTTGTCTTTCCTCTTGAGTTTGTCTCCAACAAAGATCAAATTTTATCGGTTTGCCCGCTTTTAAAACCTTGACCATCTGTTGATCCTGAACTAAGAATCTCAGCTTTGTTCATTGCCAAGACTTGGCAAAACATTTTTCTCTTTTGCTTTGATTTTTTCAGTTCTCTCTGCTTTTAGAGTCTTTTAATTTTTCTGCTTTTAATCAGGTTTGTGCGATCAAAATGATGTTCTGCCTGCTGACCTGGATTTCTTTCCTGGGTTTGTCTTCTGCTGAGCTGACAGAAGATAAAAAAGCTTAAATGATGTGTTGTTCAGGGAGATTAAAGGAAATAGCATCAGGTTTTCCTGCATACAAAAAGCAATCTTCTGCCTTTTTTTTCCCCTGAATGGTCTTTTAAAGGCTATTTCTTTGTTTTCCTTCAATCTAAAATAAGTTCCTATGAACCAGTTTAGTATCTTTTTTTGCAGCTGACTGCATTAACCTAATTTCACAAAATGGCAGCAGTCCCAGCTGCCAAACAGATTCTTTAGTACACAGAAACATAAAACCCACATGTGTTTCAAACAGGTAAACATTTTGAAGGAGATGCCAACATAAGGGGCAATTTAAAAACCCCTCCCCTCCCTCGAATTAATTCAGATGTAAAACATTAGTAATTTTGTAAACCTGGGCCAAACTTCATAACCTTTTTTCAGTAAAACCAAACGTGATTTCTGTGGGAGATGTGTTTGAGTTTGAACTGCAAGATTTGGTATGGAGGAGGACTTCTATAAGTTAGGAAGAATAGTTGTGGACTGCTCTCATGGTGGGCTTGCCAGGGAAAACATAGTGGATGGGACTGTTACAATGAATTATATGTTTTTTCACAAACCCTCACTGGCTACAATTATATGCAGGTAAGTTACAAGACACAGAAAGAGTAGACATAGTTAGATCTCTTACATCTGGTAGGCAATTGAAATTAATGTAATATAGTAAGCCTAAAGCTGTCAAAATTAGGTTTACCTCTTAATGAGTTGGTTAAGATGGAAAGCAGAGCTTCCAGTAGTATCAGGGAATAATGTGTTGCCAATATTTCAACAGTATTGGCTACAATCTGTGCTGACAGGATTTAACATGTTTCCTGTGGAAAAGCGGGGAATCTCTTAACTTGTTTGCCCTTTGAAACATAGTGGTCTCTTGGGGACAAGGAAGGAGGCTTTGCCACTTAGCCAACAAACATCTAGGAAGGAAGTTTGATTAGCAATGTTTGTCCTTTGCTTTTGAAAACCAGTGGTGGCTAGACCTGCATGGCTTGAAATGGGTAAGGAAGAGTGACCATGGCTGGGGAGCAGAGAGGAGGGGACTAGCACTGAGAATCTGGGACTTCTGTTGCAGTTTGGGAAGTTCTGTCAATTAACAAACCCTCGGTTTGAGTGTGAGTTTCCATGAGTCACTGGATCAGACTCCATTCAGTGGGCTAGCAATGACAGGTGCAGTGCTGTGGGTATGACCTGGGGTGCTGGGATTGCCACAGCTATTGCCTCCTGTGGAGAAGAGGCTTTTCTGCCCACAGACGGCCGCTTCACCTCTCCACCTCTTACGGTGCAGGCTCGTTTGTAAGGGCTGCTGTTTTGCAAACCCATTGCCCTCGCCCAGGTGTTGACAGGCAGGGATATCATAGCGCAGCCCCACGCAAGACTGAGGTGCAGCCTTTACCTGAGGATACACCTTCTGCACCCCAACCCTTGTACTGGGTAACGCCCACCACGCTCATGAGACAGAAGAAAATCGTTTGTTACTCCGGATTAGCTGGCTGAAAAACTTACTGCTGATTCTTCTTAGGAAAAATCTTACTAGACTTTGCCTCAAGAGCAAGGCAGATGATGAGATACAGATAGCTGTATTTGGGGAACTTTGTACTTCTCATCCTAAGAAGTCAGCATACTTTAAAATCAGATTGTCTCAGCGAGGTATCTGTCATTAGACAGCCTGGTAAGGAAACATTCGTGTTTCAAATTTCCCATCTATTACCACTGCTGAGGTCAAGTTCTACCTTTATGTCCTTGTACCCTCAAGAAATATATATGGTGAAATCTTTCCTCACACTCACAAAGGCAATTTGGTGGTGCATAGTTTTGGTGCTGACCCTCTTGTTAGCAATAAATTCTCTTGTGGAGGATAAATAATACATTTCTTAAAGAGAGATCTGAAACACTTTAACAGCAAGTGATAATTCTTACATTAGTTGGCAGCTTTTGAGAAAAATGATGTGTACTTCAGCACCTTCATCAGTTTTGGGGACAGTGGGAGGATGCTTGTTCTTGTAACTGAAGCACTGTATTGTTTGGAGATTTGGGTTCAAAAGACTCTCTGTGACCTTGAGCAGCCATTTGCCTTCTCTGTTCCTTGCTTCCATTCTTTAAATGGGTTGCAGATTGTATTCTCGACAGTGTATTACTGTTTTTCTAAAAAGCTAATTTTTTTAAAGCACAAACATTTGCACCCATCATTCATGATCAAATGTTCAACAGAAAGAGTTTTTAGGTGCTGGTTTATTGGTTCTTTCTGATGAGAGAAAAAGAGGGAGGGGAACCTGAATCAAACACTTGATGTTTTCTATCTGAAAATGCAGCATTCTTTACCATTGTATTTCACAAAAGCTTTGAAAGGTTTTACTTCTGTGCCAGTTAAGAAAAATAGCTTTTGAAACTTTGTAGCTTACACAGAACAAAACTGTCATCCTCTTAATCATTCTTAATATGGTATTTTTTCCCACTTAGTCGGTCTTGATAATCTGGAATGGTAGCTCTTCTCCCTAAAACACTCCCTGCTTTTTACCATAGTCCAGATTCAGCATGACCATTTCCACATCTCTTCCAGTAATTCCATTTCCTTCAACTTTCTCCTTACTTTTGGGGTCAGATTGTGATGACATGACTGAAAATGTTTGGAAATACACTTCTGCTGTGTGTATGGAGCATGTCAGTCTGACGATAATATTATAATAAAACTCAAAATTTTAACAGTGTTTGAACAGAATTTGGTTTTAAACTTGATTGCTTTCCTTTGAAGCTGTAACTATATTTTTACACTGGTTTTAAAATTGCTTTTACTTGTGTTCCAGCCTGCATTGTTATTTGCTAACACTTCTTCCTCTTTTGCTGTGTATGTTTACAAAATACACAGTCATTATGTTAGGTCATCTTTAATGCTTCCCTTTAAACTCCAGGAAAAATGAGATAAAAATTAAAAACACATTTCTGAAAAGAAAATCAAAACAGAGTGACTATTTTGAGAGAAGTATTTCTAGAGATACAACATCTGTAAAGAATGCAAAGGAAAAGGAAGCAATAGAAGCCACATATGGTTTATGTTTGGAATTTGAAGAAAAGATGGTGTTGTGAGATAGATAGTGCCCTTTCCTTCTGATTTTTTATTAGAATGCTATAAGAGAAAAACTGCTAGGAGTTTTCAGCTAAGAGGCTCTTCAGGGTAGATGGATGTTCTCTACATCCTCTTTGCTTGAAGTGATACAGGTGGATGTCTACATGAGGATGCAGAAACAGTGTAAGTGAAATAGTTCCTTTCTCCTATAGCCTGCTCACTTAGCTGGAAAGGACTTTGAAATATAGGAGAAACTGTGAGTTGTAAACCCTGATTTGGGTGATAAGGGCTTTTTTATCAGAAGTTTCTTGGGGGAAAAAAAAAGAAGTAGAATTTGTCCATGTTGACCATCCATATTGCAATGTATTTTCACAACTATATGCTTCATTTTATTTTTAGAAACTGTTTTACAAAGGTGACTACTGAAATAATGTCTCTGAAATTTATCCTTGTCTCTGTTCTGCAGATAAACAATAAAAGGGCACACACAGAGAGATTTGTTTTAGGAAGAGATCTGTGGTGTTCCTGTTTCTCTGATGACTGGTGAAGTAATTTCTCTGAAGGGTCCTATTTGCCTGTGTTTCTGGAATATCCAGTGCAGATTCTGTGCGTGCCATGGTGCTTTTAGATCACACAAAAATCCTTTCTTTTTCTTCTTAAGGGTAATATTTTCAGCTCACTGAATGACAATGCTTACACCATGTGCATGAAAACACTACTACCAGTTTATGTTCACGGGTGCTGAAGGCCTGAAATATTTAAACTGCCTAGAAACAAAGACAGGGCTGAAAAATGGACAAGCTGCTCCTCTGGATGTTGGACTTGTCCTGTGCTTGAAAGAGGGCACGCAAAAATGCGAGCAGGGCACCTAAAAACATACATAATTACAGCAAAATCTCTTGAAATATCAGGGTGGGCTCTCAACTGGTATAAAGCTTATGTGCTAGCTCACAATCTGGCCAACTGCATTTTTATGTTTCTGTGTGGTCAGGATGCACTTTGAAATTATATATGCCACTAATTGACTGCAGTTGGAGGTGCTTTGCTCAACACCTTTAAAAGTCAGATCACTTTTTTTCATGCCTAAATATAACCTTGAGTGGCTGAGGCACCTGGCTTTCACAAACTTTCCCAATTGTTTAAAATCATAAATAGAGCTCAGATCATGTATATACTTCTGCCAGTGAAGATGGTGCTTTATACAGCATAACTCCTACCAAGAACACTTACAGGCTGATTGTGTTGAATACACAATACGGGTGACAATATTAGTGATGCATTCCTGACCAAATTGTCCTATTAACATGTAAGTTTCAGTGGGAAAGTGATTGTATTTCCAGTCTCAATTTTTGGACATACGTCACTGTATAATGTTACTTGGTTGAAAACATACTTCAAATCTAGTTTATTGCACTGTTGATGGGTTTTTGAATTATGGTGCTCTCCACTTCTGAAATTCTTGCACAGCGCAGTCTAGACATGTGAAATTCCTATCCTCTGTAATGTAGGCTTAGAAGAGCAGCTTTGCTGTTGGAGTGGAGCTTAAGTGTCAGGCTTTTTCTGCTGAGGCCTTTTACTAGTAACAGATTATAATAATGTAATTAAATCCATTTGTGTAGAAATAGAAACATGATTCTCGTTTGCCAGTGAGGCAGCCTGTACTGGGAAGTGCTACCACTGTATTCACAGTTCCATATGAAGGAAGGAACCTTAAAAGTAATAATACAAAGATGAGCTACTGTTTGGAACAAAATCAGGTCTGTTACCAGGGGTACTGGGAGAGAGAGGTTTGTTTCCCATGTGCCTCACCCAGTCTATCTGTGGCCTATGCACTGGAAGAAACCTTGTTCAAAAAATTCCCAACATACAGTGCAGAAGGCGTGCTCGGAGAAGTGAGGCTGGGAACTCCTCAAGGATGTTTGCTGGCTCTCAATCTGGGAGCCAGCTGGCAGCTATAAAAGGTCAGTGGAAATGAATAATAAATAAATACAAACAAAATAAAAATAAACATAGATAAATAGGATAGTAAGACCATGCTCCTCCTCAGGCTACTTGCATAGGCTGTTCATGGTGCTGTGTAGTGAGCAACACATTTCAAACAGGGTGGGCAGGCGGTAAGTGTCCCAGGGAGCTTGCATTAAACGGAGAGATGTGAAGACAGAGGTGGGGAACATGAATGTTAGCAGTAACAGGCAGCCATGATAAATGTTTGTGAGCTCAGCTGAATTCCAGGCTATGTGGGCAGATGATTTTGGTGGCAAATCTTGGGGATGAGAGGGAAAGACCTACTGCTTTGTCTCAGGAATGGCATATCAGACTTAGAGGCTGGGTTGAGCTGGACAGGAAGGTGGTTGTGTGAGGTGGTGACGAAGAAGTAGGCAGTGCTGAGCACCATGCCCCATGCCAGGGACTGGAACAAGCTTGCCTCAGCTGAATGCAGCTCTGAGGCCTACGCAGCCTCCTCCCCTGCTCTTGCTCTTTTCCTCTCTTGGGAATCCAGGGGTGAAAAGAAGGGCTGATGGCCAAGTGCTGCTTCCAGGCAGAAATCATTTTTCCTCCCCATTCCCCCAAAAGATCATGATGTCAGAGGTTCAGAGAAAACCTCTGTTGAAAGAGTAGCAGACATAGCACATCTGCTCCTTATCCAAAGGGAGCCATGTGGATGAGCTCTCACTTAAAGGTCTCAGGCATCTGGGCATAAGCACTAGCCTCATGAGCTCTCAGCGTGCACCCCCAGCACATCTGCTGGCAGCGTCTGGGGGATGCCAAGAACCGCCAAAACCCAGCCTCACATCCTCTCCACTAGCTGGTGAACAGAACAAAACCACACTGTAAAAATCCTCTGTGGTGCAATGGGGAATTGCTATAGTCAAACCTAAGGTTCTCCAGCATGGGACTTGACAGTGCCATTTATACAAACAGATTTGGGAACAAATACACCATGGGAGTTGCCTTTATATAACACTGACATTTTAATAAAGCTGAGGTTTTGCTTCCCATTGTAACATCATTTCTGCCAGAGGGGTGATTGGATGTGTTTGCTCATTATCAAGAAAATCAGACTGGAGATTCATTGTAACAGGGTTAGCAGGTAACTGAGAAAGAAAGGAAATTACTTCTGCATCACAGCAAATATTTGAATAGTGTCACTCTCCTTAAGGAATACAACCACCCATTACCATGTGTGAACAAAAACCTTCCCAATCGAAGGAGACATAATGATAGTCTGAGGTACTCAATGTTCAGTTCTCAATAGAGTTCAAATTAGTGAACACAAATTTATTTGATGCCTTAGAGCACAGCAAGATGCTCCTAAATGAATAATTGCTAAAGGCACAATCACAAGCATCATCTTTTGCAGATTACTCTTTTTTCTTCACAAGTCCCTGCAAGTATGAGTTTAATAATAATTTCAATGGGTACCATGCTATCATAAAGCCATCAACATATTCCCAAACCACACTTAAAATGATTCCTAGACATTGGGAGACTTGAATGAATTACAATTTTGCTGTTAATGCATCTATAATCCTACATTAGAGAAGGAATAATATCAAAAGCAGCCCAGAGCAAAGTGTTCTGGTAAGAAATAGTAAGTTTTCACCTTGTTCTTTCTGCTGTCATTTCCCAGAAGGGTCATGATTTATGCTTTATGTCTCCCAGCTGAAATTCTTATCTGTAAGTAAATTAACAGTAACTATTTGGTGGCAGCCTCTAGCTTACTCACTCTATAGAGTCCTCTTTTGCTTATGAGTCATTAGCTACAGTTCTGAATGGTCATACCATGTTTTCTGGGCCTGCCTAGGTTGTTGCTGAAGATGCTACATGAAGGAATTGGTATGTACAGTGTTAATGGTGCCATTGGTTGAAAGCTGTGAAATCAGGAACAAACTGCTTTTTAGGATGTTTTTTCCCCTGTACTCAAATCACTTAGCCAAAGTTTCACTAACATTAGCAAGCCTGATTTGACTTCAGAGTTTCCTTTAGACTCTACATACTAATAGTGACTCCCACCCTTTACACTGCCAGAACAGATAAAAATATGCAAAATGACCAGGGGGATAAAATGAGAAGAGAATTCACTGTTGATCCTAGCCTCCTTCTGCCACCATCACAACCCTTCTTCCTTTCTTTCTTCTTTCCCTCCCCATCTTTACATACCAGGAACACTTCAGAAGTGACAGAGGTCAAACATTTGTATTCCAATTAGGAGCTACACGCAGGGTGTCTGGAGGAAAGACTCTAAATCACCTGAACATCTAACAAATCCTTTGGCATGCCAGCAGTTCAAAGGCAAAGCCATCCAGCTCTGAGTAGCTATCCATTAAACGGTTTGATGTTGTAGATGGATGAATATGTGAAAGGAAAATATCTCCAACGCCCATCCCCTTTCTTGGGTTATGCTTCCTGATGAAGAGTGAAGTGCAAGGCAACAGAAGGATATGCACTGAAACCTGAATTATGTTGTCAGTGGTGCTTTCAATGCTGACAGAAAGAAGCCTGCAGCCTCTCACCTGGAATGTGCCCCTGGCTCCAGTACTCAGCTGCGGCTCCAGTACTCAGCTGCAGCTCCAGAGAAATCTCTCTGAGAAAATGCGTAGTGTAAATGTAAATGAACACTGGCAGAGAGGTGAGCAAGTCCAATGCATTCAGTTCTGGTCAGTCTGACTCTTTCCTCCTTGCAACTACTGAGTGTGACTTTCTTTCCTATCCACGGCTTTCTCCACACAGGAATTTCCTGGCTGATGGTCCTTCCAAGCAGCTGTGTCCTTTACAATTCCTTTTACATGCAATGCTACCAAGAGAAATTGCAAAGCAATTGGTGCATTCTCAGTCCATATGACAGACAGTTGTTCACTGTGTGGATTTGCCATAGAGTCCCTCTGATACTAAAAAACCAGCAATTCAGAGCTCACCCATAATGAACTAGTTAGTTGCTGTAATGCTGATTAAGATGTGACAGGAACAGCGTGCTTGAAAAACCAACAGTGCTTGAAAAAGCTACTTTATGGATTCATTCTTCTTCCTATGAGAGGTGGATGGAAAACAATTACTAGTCTTGAAGAAGAGCTTGGCTCAAACTCTGTTTGCAAGGTACACATCAAGCCTGTAGGAGTGGACTGCAGCTATGTATAAGCACAGTCAGAAGGATAATTTCAGCCCTTGGAGGCCTAGCTTTGCTTGTTTTTCTATAAGCAACATGGATTGTACCACACTGGAGACATCAGAGCAAGCTAGCGATATAAACAACCACTCATAGTTTATAGCTGACTTGCGCTGCCTTTGCTAAAGTTCATGCTGGTGTTCCTAGACCTCTTAACCAGCTTAAAGTGAATCTGTGTGTTTCTATTCCTGTTGCAATCATACCTTTGATTGCAAAGCAGCCTTAATGACGTGTCTCTAGGGACTTGGAGAGCCAGCCAGGAGAATGTAGGTTTTGTTTGCATTTGTCATGGGTTTATGTTGTGACTTGGGACATATTACTGAATCTCTCTGTCTTTGCTTCTGTTATTAGGGGAATACTAAAACTGCTTTCCTGATTCTTTGGAGTGCTGTAAGGTAAATGCTTGTGAGATGCTCAGAAAAAAGGTTGAGGGTGCATATAAACAAAATACAAATTATATGCCAGTGCAATAGTATGGAAATGAGGATTCCAAACAAAATTCCTTTTGAGAGTAAGTACCAAAGTAACAATGATGTGTTGATGTAGTCATCCCAAGCACTATTGAGGGAAGTTGATACCTGAATAAAAGTGACATTGGTTATGATTGTGCATTGAGAATCATTTTCCTAGGTAGAGAGATCATATTGTATCTGATTGATCAATATAGGCACCCTGAGCAACCTCTATGTGCCAAAGAACTTCTCTGTAGTTGGTATTCTTCCTCAGCTGTATCAGTCAGTCCAATCGAATATGTTACCTTTTGTCTGTAAACCATACCTCACTATGACAGAGTATGTTATTTTAGCAGAAAGTCAAAAGGGACTCCAGTCATCTTTGTGGTGTTAGAGTGCTTGGAAGAATCAAGGGAGTTTCATAAGCAAGAATATTACGCAGAACATTTTTACAAGACAAATTTTGTGGGTGGTGGGGATGTGTTTTATTAGAATGAATAACATCCATGGTTATAAGAAAAAAAACTAAGCAGCTTTAGAGCCACAATCTGAAGGAAGATTTTGAGGCCCACAAGCTGGAGAAGGACTTTTTTGCAGTGATACCAGTTAGCCTAACAAAATACTTACCTAAAAACCTTGTTTTGCATGTTTCTTTAGATCATTAAGGCTACAGCACAACTATCACTGAGGTTTATTCTCATTACTAATTAAACCACAGGGATTGAGTTAGTCAGTGTTAGTTGCCATGACTGTCTTGGTTTTGTGTGCTGTAGTGAGCAATTGCGGTAGGTGCAACAGGTAACCACCTACTGTAAGAAGGAGGCTTGTTAATATTGCTATACCACTCTGCATTCAATAGCATTTCGGTGCTTTCCTTAAGAAAATACTGAACTGGAATACCCAGCCTACCCTGACCTGGACTGCTGGATGTACTACTTAAAGCATGAGTCATTTGAAACATAATGCAGCAGACTGCTGAGGGAGCAGAAGTCCTTCAGTGGGATGGATTCTTTCAGGACAAAGTAACTGGGGCAGAGTCTAAACAGCTGCACACTCTTTTGAACACAAGCCTGTCTTTCAGGGTGGAAAGTACCTCCCATTGCAGAGGCCTGCTTAAACAAAAGAGAATGACTTACACATCCAGCCCATTATCCAAGCTGACTTCAATTAAGTCCTTAACACCATATTGTTGAATGTATTGCAAAGCTGGCAAGTCAAAGGTCACAGAAACCAAGCACAGGAGGCTGTAAACTGATTTCAGCTCAGGCGTGATCACCTCAAGTGCTGTCATTATCTGACACCAGAAGAAGATTCTTTTATGAAAGTAGTAAAAAGATGTACATATTTATTTTTTCTGTTGAAAGAGTAGGGTAAAACCTAAAGTCTCCACACGAACGATTGTACAATAAAATAATTAAATTATATGCCTGTGTGTGTTTCTGTGATGTTTTATGGCACTTCTGTGATATCTTACCTGCCTATCTCCTTAATACTTTGTCTAAGTTAGCATTCCCACTTAGCTATTAATTTTATATTGCAGTTTTTAAGCAGCTGATACCAGTTCCCCTGGAAAAAAACAAGACAAGTGTAGGAGTTGGACACTGCCAGTCTGCCTATGGATACAGATAAATAAAAATATATATTGTTTGGCAGGATGATGTATGCTTTTTCATTTATATAAAATAAAACTCTTCTGAGGGTGGTGAAAAGCCTCTGGGTTTAGAGCCTTCTGAAGGGGTTATTTCTACTAGCAGCTGTGGAGCAGAGAAAGCACCCTTTAAATGCACATTGTGAGTTGTTTTCTAGAACATTATGAAGAAGAATGTTAGGTCTTAGTACAGCATCAGCACGTAACTGTACTTGTGAGGTACAGCATGTACATACCGAAATGTTGCTGTCATCTGATGTTCAAGATAAGTAATTACAGTTGAGTGATGTTTTTGTCTGTCAAATTTGTTTTATCTGGCCATCACTACTGTGCTGAATATTTCCACGTTACTATCCCTGTGCCTATGAAATCATGTAATTCTAGCTGTGGTGAATAAACAGAAAGGTTTGTATTAGTTGGGCTCCACACAGAAATTTTCTCCTTCCCCACTAAATCTTATAGCTCCTTTTTCAATGTTCTATCCATCTGGACCTTTTTTTCCAATCATATTGGTCTCTGTCAGTTATGCAGGATGCTGAGCCAAAGTTAATTCAATTAGATCATTTTCAAAAATACTCAAAACTTATTCTGTGAGATTGCCTAATTAGGGACTGGTTGCCAAAAGAAAAGAAGCAAAATCATTCTTCTGTGTCTGGCATGTATATATGATCTCTTTATTCATAGTATACTCAGATGAACCAAGACAAGACACCTCAAAATTGCATCAGTGTAACTTTATATTCCTCAAGAGAAAGAATAAAATTTGCATCCTATTTGTCCTTTTGTTCTCATATGCTGTGTTTGGATGCAAAAACCCTTCTGCTCTATTTCTGCAAGAAACTTGCTCATCAAAGAAGAAAATCAAATGTCTACTCTATAGATGCAAGCAGATGCAGAAGTGGTTTGTGGTTCTCCCTTTGTGGGGTTAGAATCTCTGGCACTCTCAAAAATATTTGTTCAAAAGTCAAGTGCTAACTGTTTTTGAAATATCACTAGAGGCACCAATTATACCCCTTTCTCTGAGGAGAAAGGAAAATATACATAGGTTGACAGAATTCCCTCAAACTGTGTTTTTCTAAAGTATAGGATTGTGAAGTGAAAAAGAGTTGGAAGGTCAAGTGTCACAGCAAGTCTGTCAGCTGTTTAGCAGTTGAATACTTCAGAAGAAATATGCATGCACTTTAAACAAACATCTTGATTTGTTTTTTCCCTCTTTTTATGTACTCTTTCCTTCTTGTCTTGCAAAACTCCTTATTCACTCCCTAGAAAAAGCCTTTCTTATAAAGACGCACTAGAAGGCAGGTAGTCTTTCTTAGAGCTGTCAGCACCTGCAGATCCAAAATCAGAGTTGAGATATTCAAGGGAAATAGCAATGGAAACTACTGTAACCCTAGAAACAATTTAATCTTAAATTATCTTGTTTCTTTGAAACTTGATTGGGTGAAGTTGAAAACATTTTATTTTTTTATTTTTTATTTTTTTTTTCCTTTTTTCCTCAGGACAACACAGTATTTCCAACTGTGGTTCATGCCTTATTTCTCACTGTACACAGGTTTACTTGTTTCCCTTTTCTCCATGGACACATGCCCCATGTTTCTTCCTCCCTCACCTTTATCTGCAGTTCCACCCAGTTGGGAACAGCAGCCTGAGAGACACTGCAGCCTCCCTTACCTGCTCACTTGCTAGCACCATCAATGAGAGTCTCAAAAGGCGAAGCAGTCATTGTTGTCAAGACTACCTGTGCTAAGGCATTGTTTTCCTTCTCTTCCTGGTCTCCTGGGGGTAATTTGCAGAAGGATTTCTGCCTTGTCTATATTTATCAACCAGCTTACAGCAGATAGCCGAGATGAGCTGTCACATGTGTTGTGTGATGTGAGAGAGAAGGGGGCTGGATGTCATAGTGTGCAGGCTGATCCCTGCTACATACTTCCACTGTCTCCGCCTCTGCCTCTCCCAGGTGTTGAGGAGGTGCTCCGATGTGTCATAAATATCACACAGGTCAGGTGAGAGCAGAGTGCTACACACAGGTAGAATTCTGTGTAAATTTGTGGCTTGGTTGGATGAATCCATCCAAAATCTGGTTAGAGCTTTAGACGCTCTTATTTTTGGTCATGGCTTTCCTGCTACCTTTGAGGTGCAGTGCAGTGTGAACTTACAGTGACGAGAGCTCACTGTGGCTTTTACTTAGAGGGTGAGTTACAGAGACCTGGTGGGCTTCCTGTGGCCTTTAAAGCAATGAAAAAAGGGTGTTTCCATCATACATACCTGATGTCCTCAAAGGTTTTGCAGTACAGGGATATTTTATGTATTGCTCTCTTTGCAGGAAGAATCTTATTAGGGAAGAATACCCAGGGAGTCCTGAAGCTGAATGAACTCAGGGACAACTGGCCTCAAAATATGACATAGGTAAGATAGGTGCTGAGACAAACCCTGATGGAGAAGTAAATCACTTAGACATATTATTCAGAGATTTAGTTGTATTTGCATTGGTTTTCTAGTCTTCAGTATGCACTGCACATGAAAAAAATGGAACAGGGCAGAAGGCAAAGGTGTCCAAACTGATTGTGGCACTACAACTTGTCATATGGCCTGTTTTAACATATTTTTTTTTCTACAGTGCTCCTATGTCTGAAGCTCTTGGTGTGCCAACTGTTACCTGTGAAAGTTTTCCATAACCATTTCCTTGTAAAGGTCACAGTCCATTTTAGGAAATTGTGTTGAACAGATACACTTTATATTAGGGGCAAGAGGTATCCTGGTGAAGTCTATGTGAATGCACATTTACATACATGCAAGCTCATACCATCACACATGCACAAACAATTCTGGGCATATCCATATGACAAATGTTGGGACGCCCTGCATATGCTTTCAAGACCTGACAGGAGTGTGCTTGTTGGAACAGCACAAAACCACCCTGCTATAGCACACAGGATACCAGTTGCCCAAGTACTCATGGCTGACATAGTACTATCATAAGGAATAGGTCTTCTCTGCAAGCTTGTATAAACTTCAGAGGCTGCTCTTTCAAGACCACAGCCATGTGTTTTCTGTGTCTGAGAAGAGCTTGTAATTAAGACTTCTATCAGTGCGTTCAGTGGTATGCACTCGTTCTTCCATATGTGGTATTTCCCCATATGTAAAGTGAGCCCAGGGACAAGAGTATGTATTTAATATTGATACTGAGAAGACATGCATGGCTAAGAATATTTGAACTTTAAGCTAAACTTTCCTGTGGCAAGACTAGGCTATCTCACATATTTCTAAAAGATCTGTTTTTTTCGCTGCTAGACAGAAAAAACCACTCTTTCGGCCTCTTGTTATTTCACTGGTAAAACAGCTGAAACTCTCTGCATGTGATTATTCTCATGCCGACTTTGGAGGATGCCAGGAATAACAGTGCTGAAGTCAGAAAAGCTACAACTACAGCGTAAAATCAAGTCTTTTTTCTCTTGGTTTCTGTAGCACCTGCCACAGTACCGTTCCAGCCTTGGCACACTGTAATTAGGTATAGTTATTACTAAATATAAAAAGTACCAAGAACAGCACTTCACATCTCCCAGACTCATGTATTTAATTAGATTTACAGAAGAAAGAAAATGCAGCTCCTCAAATTCTTGCTATGTTGCTTCCCTTTCTGCACTGGGCCAGACACATTGTTGAAAAAACAAAGAGGAATTCTTAAGTGTCAACATTTTGATAGAATTTGGTAGAACTCCATTGCAGGAAACAAATAATGTACTATCGTGCTTGGTCGTTAAGTCAAAAGAAAAAAATTAAGTGTTGATAGGCTTTAAAACTGTAGTCCAGTTCTGACTTTGTGACTCTCCTCCTTTCACTTTGGCTGCATGGATATGTGGTGGTTTATAGCAGCATCATCTGGCTCCTGTGGGTCTGCTTTATGGCTTCTAGGCCAGTAATTGATTGCTAACATTTCAGGTTGGAAGAAAATGGGAGAAGGATTGCAGGCTACTTTACAGCTTTAAACAGAAATTGAGAATTATCTGACAACCTTCAAAACTGTCTCCAAATATGCATTGTGTGCTTGCTACATGCCTAATTGATAATGGTAAAAGGAAGAGGAGGTGATGAACATTCATTCATTCTTTGGAACTGTATTGTTCCTTTGTTTAACATCCAGTTTTTCATAATAATGGTGAGTGAGGGGTGAAAGACAGCACACAGGGTAACAGCTTTTAATTTTTGCATGTCTAGACCCAGTGTCTTAAATACAGAGAAATGGGCTCAAAGGGCTTGGAAGAAGGCTGTGATGTACAACCGAACTCTCTTTTTGGTTTTTAGCTAGGCAATCTACTGTTTTCATTTTCTAACATACAAAGTATAGGATAACTTCTTGCAGAGGTGCATGTAAGCGTATTTCAACGAGCCCAATCCACCATTTTATATGAAAAAATCAGTCCATTAAAGGATGCTGAATGTGAGGAGATGGAAAGAAAAAAAAATGAAGGATTTTTTCAGGAAAAACAATCACTCAAAAAGCCATTTAATCACTCAAACCATCATTTAAGTTTGCTCTCTTCACTCATTTTTTTTTGTACATGTTGTAACTTGGAAGCAACTGAGCCCATGCCTACCTGCAAAATGACCCTGAGGAGGTCGACCTTAGCTTAGGTTTGGGTGAGCTGCAGCCCCATGGCCAAGTGCAGGAAGGCCAGTTCCCACCTCTTGGAACCGCGTTCTCAAACCTGAGGGGAAATGGACTCATCTTCTTCCTCCTCCAGTCTCGCCTAATAGGCAAACCATTTATCTTTCAGTTTCCTTTAAGCATTCTCCATTCTTCTGAAGAGCAATCTAGTAAATTCCATTCTTCATTTTTGTTTTAGTTCTTTTTTTTTTTTTTTAGGTAATGCTTGGGCCAAAAATTTGCAAAGGCACGTGTTGAGAAATTGCAAAGGGAACTCTAAACAGCTATTTTACTCTCATTTTTTCATTAAACAAACACTTCTTTCAACATTCAGCAGCTGGATATCACTTCTATAGGTGCTAAAATAGGAAGAAAAAAAAATTCTGGTTTGCTTTATCTTCTCTCACACATGATTCTTCTAGATTTCAGGTTTTTTTAACTGTTTATTTAAGACAGATTTTTTCCTCCTGGGGTTTATTTCCTACTGATCCTGGAGGAAAGAAGGAAGGACTTCTTATGTGTTCATTTGCTTCATTCAATACACAAATCAGGTTTCACTTCAGACATGCAAGTTCCCTGCAGTCAAAAAAGGTGTACATCTCTTTCCACTCTTGCTGTTTAAGAGGTGAGAAAATAATGGCAAGCTTTCTCCCACAATAAGAAATGAAAACCAATCCATGTCCTTAAACCTCTGTCCAGTGTCCAGCAGTTAATGCAATGCAAAGGCTACAATTATTCACAGATTTTTAATTGAGCCACATTGTTCTCAAATCAAGTTTTTCTGTTTATATTTACCTTCCTTTATGTAAAGCCAGGTTTTCGATTGTGTTCTGCCACTCAAGCAGTGCAAAGCGTCTGGAAAACAGCCAGTCATCATCTGGGGAGCTTTTATGCTAATCCCACTACCTGCACTTGGCTCCAGTGCAGGAGCAAGTTGTGGTAGCACAGCCAGAGTCACCAACCTCCTCTTACCACACACGGGCAATTACCGGTTGTGTGCTGCGTGCTGCCATGCAGTGTGCCAGGTAATGGAAAACGGCATGCAGGTGGCAGAGGGGCTAGAATTTCCCAGCTGAAGCACAGAGTAAAATGCAGTGAAACTGTGTTTAATGAAGCATGTGCTTTGCAGGTAGAGAAATGGCTTTTAACATGTGACAGAAAATCAGGTTGTGCAGGGAACCTTTCAAGGAATGAAGAAATGTCTTCATTCTCCTAACCTTATTCATTCCTTCTTTTAATTGGTATTCTGAGTTGGTTGGGTGAAAATCCAGATATGTGAATCTTTCCCATGCAGAGGGTGTTCTGAAAGAAAACCCTTTCCCCTTCAGAAGAACCAGATTGGGATTCCTTGTTGATTTGCTGTTCCAACTTTCCTGAGGTCCCCAGCAACCTACAGAGCTAATCAGAAAACTGGAGCCTGCAACCCCAGTTATCTTTCTTGCAGGGTGCTTTGATTCAGTAACATCAGAAGTCCTGCCAACCTCTCCTCAGACGTAGCCCACCAGGTGGGCTGCTGAGGGCCTGAGAGCATAGAAAGCTGTGCTCTTAAAAGAAGACTGACAACTTGATTTCTAGCACCAGACAATGAACAAATAGCTACAATGGAAATAGCTAGAAGATTTTCATACAGATTCTTGTCTATTTCCACATATCTTTGGTAATGGCAGTGCTATCTTTTCCTGAGAGTGAAACACAATATGCTAATGGCTTTGTTCAGACTTGAGACCATAGACTTTCTTTGTGTATCTGGAACAGCTGTTTCAAAGTGTTTTAAACCACTGGGCTGCTGCCAGACCTCAGTGTTTTTCTGGTTTCCAATACACTTTTTTCAAACTTTTAACTGAAAACTGTTTATATACTTCCATGAAGAGCTCACCATGACCTTAGACCAGTGTTTTAGTGGAAATGTTGAACAGTAAAGGATTGTGCTCTGTGGATCTCTGCATTGAAATGCTTCTGGTAAATAAATACCACGGAAACAAATTATTTGCATCACTGTCCCACTTATCTTTGTAGGAGAGACAGACTGGATCACAGCTTGTTCTATGTAACTGTGATAATGGCAGCTGATTAACTGAGTAAAATTAGTACGAATATTGCTGATTTACATGGGCGCAAAAATATCACTGATCAATATATGTGTTCCATGAGTTGTTCTAAAGTCTGTCTCCAGGGTATCCAGGACAATGATGAAATTTGAATGTGTTGATGTGTTTTAACAAACACTCTTTTAATGACTTTGTCCAAGAAAGCAAGTGTCTAGCACCTGGGTGACCAGCATATTGCAAGAAGGCAGTGTCTTTAGAGACACTTCACACTACTTCATGCTTTTTAAGAATATAGAAGAGTTCAGACTTGGTGGATGTTCTCCTCCTGCAGGTAGTTAAAATCAAGAGCTAAATATGAGTTTTTCTTTGCAGATGCCTGAATTCATTAGTGAAGAGTAAAATACAAGAAGGTGTGGCATTTCAACTCTTACTGTTAACAGGATCTGTGTTCCCAAGTCATTAGAAGAGAATCCTATTGGCACATGCTGTGAACTGCTGAAAGAAAAGTGTCTACCTTATGTGTTGAAGCAGTCTGAGATGTATTTTAGATGCGAATGTTTAAAAACTGGCAGTAAAAGCAAGCACTGGTAATTGCACAGTGAGGTTTGCCAAGTTGCAGGGAAACTCCAAGGGCGTATTACAGCAAATACCATCAAGACAATTGATCAATGACTGGATTGTAAGTACAAATAGGGTAACATTGTGTTATGTTAGTAATGCCATTTGCTGGAACTAAAGCGGCCTGTCCGTTTGCTGCTCTTTGTTCTTGTGTAGAACATCTATGCTGATTGTGGGAAACAGGAGGCAAACTTACACCATAAAGAAACAGAGAGCGCTCACCACTGGTATGTTCCTGTGCGATCCCTGTTATTCTTACTTCACTTTTTCAGCTTCTGCCTCTGTGCTTTCTGCTCCTCTTTCACTGTCTCCAGTGACTTAAAGAAATATGCGTAGCCTTTGTCCTCCATGCTCTGTATGAAGTGCAAGTATGACATGTAACTGCTTTTCTGATAAAATGAACAGAGTGTGAAAGCAGTTTAGGGAGGTAAATAAAAAACCTGAAACAATCATCATCCCTGATGGCTCTCTCAGGTGTAAATTCAGCTTTGCCATCATTGGCAGGAATTGCAGCCCTGTGTAGAACAAAGTTCATGAATACTTTGCCCAGCAGAATATGGACAAGTCACTTGATTTACCTTAGCCTGAGTTTCTTTCTCTGTGAAATTAACTCATGCAGTGGATGGGAAACACAATGAATCCTTTGGTCACTATGACAGAGGGACAGTAGCTTCAAGTAATGAATCATTCCTCCAGTTTTTACGTTAATCACTTTGATAAATCAATGCAAATAGAAGCAGAAAAGCAATAAAAAAATTTTAATAAAAAAAAAGAAAACCAAGCAGATGTGCAATATCAAATAACCCATGGTAATCCTGTCACTTGAATTATATTACCTTCAGATCTTCTTCAATTTGTCATACTGGTTCTCTATTGATGTCTTCTCTATGCCTCATTTGAATCTAACTGTAAAACGCATCTGTCTCTCTTGTTTATCTGTGTACCATCATCTGTGGTGCTTCTTGAAAAATAGTGTTGTTCAACATTGTTTGCAGTTACATTCTTTCCAGTGATTAATGTTTTACTTTGCTTACAGATTAAACTAACTGTTTTGTCTTGGTGTTTCTGGTTTTAGAAGTCTGTACTATGTGTAATCCCTCTAATGATTTTAAATAAAGTGAACCAGAATAGCCTCATTCTGTCCTTTCCTAAATGACAGACACAATGACTGAAGAGTAACCAGGTAATTATCATTTGAAATAACAAAAGCTGCTAATTTTTATCCTTTGTGATTTTTATTACTTACCACCAGCACACCTCACTTTCATTGTACCCCTTCTGTTCCCATAAAGACATCCTCTAAAGAGGTGATAGAATTCCAAGAAAGGGAAAAGGAGGGAAAAATTAAACCAGAAAAAATTATGCTTGATGCCTTTATCTGTGCTATCCAATGGTGCTGTATTTGACTTTTTTCCTGTAGCACCACCAAAGTTATCAAATGGATGGATTTCTGAGCCCCTAATCTCTGCCTTACATTGGTGTGCCTTCCTTCTCAGAGATTGATAATCAGATACACTGTGGTATTTGGACTTGCATCAAGGATAAATGCCAGTCAATTGACTTTGCTCCATCTGATGGATATTTCCACTGTTTAAGATTATGAGTGGTTTCTCTTCAGTGAGAAGCTGCTTTCATCCAGTTTTTGATGTGGTTGCTGTTGTAATATCTCCTATAATACTGTTTTTTCATTAAGTGGATTACCCAAAAGCAGGATGAGGCAAACAGGGTTGGGAGCACAGATAACTTCAGGGCTGTTCTGTCCCCAAATCCACACTGGCAGAGGCAGGGACCAGCTCTGATACTCCCATGCAGTGACTCCTCCAGTGCTGCACCTGGCTCACACAGAACCAGCTCAAGAATGAAGATCCCCCAGGCCTGTATTTGCATAGGGTTCTTCAGCTCACATCGTCTCTTACTGTTAATGTGAAGCCAGATCCATTCTCACTTCACCCAGCACAGGCACTGACTTTGATGGCATATGAGCAATCCCTTAACTGTAGCAGATTCTGTTTCTGCTTGAATTCATCAGGCTAATGTTGGTTATAGTTCACGCCTAAACAGAGTGTTCCACCTGTGTGTGACAAAGTACATCACCACAAAAGACAGTGATCACCATCTAACAAAGAAAACTGAGGCAAAGAAAGATGACATGACATATCTCACTGTCAGTGAAGGTGACCATATCTCCTGCATCATAAGCAGATTAAATATATAGCTTCCTTGCACAGCTCTACTCACTTTCGATAGAAATAGCCACTCCAGTATGTGCTTCAGCGGAGCACATATTGAACACTGCATGTCTGATCACAAGCCAGCTGGAAATTGATAGAAAAAGCTTCCATTGATTTCCAGGGCTTTTGAACAAGTCATAGCAAGCAAGGGGGGAAAATCAACCTCCTATACATGCAGCTCTAGCTCATTTCATCAGGAAGGGCAGGATTGTATTGGGGAGTGGAGTTTGTTCCTGACAGATAGTGTCAACACTGCAGCAATGTTTATTTTTCTATGTCAATATAAATCTTATTGCTCCATTTAGAGAATGAAGTGGGCACTGCTTGATGGGTGATTCAAACCCTACAGTTTTCCATTGCTTTTACATTGCATGGAGGGCAGGGGCAAGCACATTTTATTACATCTCCCCATAGCACCTGCTTAAAACAAGCAGCTGATTTAAGCTTTGTCTTGAAGTCTTTCTCCAGGGCTTACAGACATGAAATAACTCATCTTTGTGGGACATTCTGTCTCAAGGAAAAATGTTCAGTGCTCTTGCTCAATGATGACAAATTGCCACCGAGTTTAATTAAAACCAATTGTGTTTTCAGTGCAGTCAATGGACTGACTGCATCTAAGTGTGAGAGAGTTCCTGGCTGTTATTAGACTGTTAGAGTATTCCTGTTACACCTGTATGTGTACAAGACCATAGCAGAGACAAACCAGAGCATAAAATGTCTTCCATTGCTTTTTCTGTGCTCATGAAAGAGGCAAGTATCTGTGTAATGTCTGTGCTGATAGCACAATTTAATCTTTGAAAAAGGAAGGCTTTTTTCCCACCCTCACTGATAAGGTATAATTAGCTTGTGTTACTCACTGCAGCAAGACACCACTAAGAGTAGGCACTTTAGTAGGATCCCAGAAGGATTAAAGGTTTCGATGGATAATGAGAAAGTGTCTAGTTTCAGAAGATAGGAAATGCATATATGTATACATGTGCTGAGAGAGAGAGAGAGAAATCCCCCTTCTTTCATTGATAAATTTTAGGAGAAAATGATACCCATGACCAGGTTATGCTCCAAAGTGATTTCTCTCTGCCTCCAGGATAGCCACTGCCACCTGTAATCAAAAATAGTGTATAAGAGAGTGAATATATGGTGTAGTCCTCTGTATTATGTTTAACATGAGAAATAAGAAAAA
Organism: Theristicus caerulescens; assembly: GCA_020745775.1. NCBI lineage: Eukaryota > Metazoa > Chordata > Aves > Pelecaniformes > Threskiornithidae > Theristicus > Theristicus caerulescens. Next base: position 38,387,715 of record CM036583.1, on the reverse strand, counting down.
ACTGTGGTCCTAATAAAATATGTCCAGAAAAAAAGTACAATGAATACTTTATTATTTAGCACTATAACTATGTTAATTGTAGGCTAAATTAAACAGACTTAGCTTGCAGTTGCCTCAGATAAGCTCCTTACAGAAAATCACAAAGCAGATATGACAGCTGAGATAGAATCACAGCCCAATCAACCCAAGTCTCTAGAGAGAAGATACAATTACAGGAGATTGCTTTGCATGCAGTATGAGGGTAAGTGACATGCAGTTCCGCAGACTGATATAGCTAAAGAAGAAATTGAGGCAGAGGAGACTGAAGAATGAGAGGAATGTAAAATGGAAAAGAGGTGAGGATGGCACAGGTGTCACCATGACAAGAATAGTGTGGTGGAGGCAGAGGACAAGAGAATGTGTGATGATCCAAGCAAGGGTGAACTTGAGAGCTGGGTTGTTCCTGACTGTTAAACACTGAGCCTCAGGTCAAAGTTTTGAAGAAGATTCTTTTCCAGCATCACTTCTTTCCCTTCATGCCCCCTGTAATTGTATTGTTGGGCCACCTCTGCCATTGCAATATCCGAGTGCCAGACAGAAGGCTGTACTCATACAGACTTCTCACTCACTGTCATTGCTTCTGAAACAACAGTTGTTGGCAGCTCGGATTTTCTCCCACCTCTTTCTTCCTTTTAAATCATGGCCTTTATGTAGTGGTATAGTTCTGCAAAAATGTGGAAATAGCCATATTCTCTGTACATGGTCTGTTTTGGCTCAGTTTTATTCACTTCTATTTATCATTCTGGAGTTCAGAGGCTCCAGCTGGAAGTAGCTTATCTCTGACTCCTGTGAGCTTTACTCGGTCTGTGGAGCTGTACATGACTAATGTCTTCAGGATTAAACCTCTGAAGGAGAAACCTCTGTGCCTCAGATGGCATAAACAAGACAAGACAATGCTTAGAGATTTTTATTTCCTCTTGTCAAGTATGGGACATCATAAAGATATCCTGGCACCAGTCTTGGAACATCAGGCCTGTACCAGGGAGATGTCTGCCAGTGTAACTGGATCAACAGAGAGGTCTGTTAGTGACAGCTGCATGCTGATAGATCCCCTGCTTGTCAAGGTGGGACAAAGCTTTGCTCCTATTTTAAAAAGTCTCAGGAAAGCATCTCATAAGTGATCTCTACCAGCCAGGATAAAGTTTCTGCAGGAATTCATGCTCACCCTTTCTTAGTTTGGAAGCTTTTATGGAGCAGACATGGGTCAGTCGATATTACTGCTAGTTTAACACTGCACGTAGGATGCAATGACAGCTAAGAACCTTCCTGTCAGGAGGAATTGCCCAGACATATATCTTTCTCATATACAACCACCAGTTGATTTAGCCTTTTGTAGCTTGCTGCCAGTAAAATGAAATATGTAGTTTACCCTGACTTTTCTTCTGTGAAGTACTTCTTATAGAGCATTAGTGTTGTGGTTTAACTTGTCAGACAGCTAAACACCACACAGCTGTTTGCTCACTCCCCCCACCCCTCAGTGGGATGGGGGAGAGAATCAGGGGGAAAAAAAAAGTAAGATTCGTGGGTTGAGATAAAGACAGTTTAATAGGACAGAAAAGGAAGGGATAATAATAATAATAATAATATAATATATTAAATAAGTGATGTACAATGCAATTGCTCACCACCCATTGACAAATGCCCAGCCAGCTCCTAGGCAGTGGCCCCCCGGCCAGCTTTCCCTTAGTTTATATACTGAGCATGACATCATATGGTATGGAATATCCCTTTGTGCAGTTTGGGTCAGCTGTCCTGGCTGTGTCCCCTCCCAGCTTCTTGTGCACCTCCAGCCTTCTCAGTCAGTAGACCATGAGAAGCTGAAAAGTCCTTGACTTAGTGTAAGCACTGCTCAGCAACAACTAAAATATCAGTGTGTTATCAACATTATTCTCAAACTAAATCCAAAACACAGCACTGTATCTGCTACTAGGAAGAAAATTAACTCTATCCCAGCTGAAACCAGGACAATTAGACACTGTGGGTTACTCCCTATATATCAAATCATTACTACACAGCTCCCAGACCTAACATAATTCTCTGGGCTGTCCTAAAAAGACATACCAATTGCCTAAGAATGTAATTACTACCTAATTCTCATGGCTGTGTTTTTAACATGTGAAAAAATCATCCCTAAGAAGACCACAGACAACCACTCAACAGATCAAAAATCGATCATGGCATTTCACATGAAAATCACAAACTGATATGGGCTGATTTTCAGGTTACAGATACCCTCATGTTAGAGTGTTTCCTAAAAGCTCTGCTCTGTAATGATCAACGATATGTACCTAATGGTGGCTCAACATCTAAAGATGGTGAGAGTGGCTTGATTTGGGACAAGAGGTGGGGTATTTTGGTTCTTATTTCTTTTTTTATTGTTATTTATGTCTCTTTTTACCTTCAGCTGTTGGGAAGGACAACCTCTAACCACACTGGACTCCCTGCTGCAGTTAATTGAATCCCTCTGTTGCTGGTGATATGTTACGCGGCTGGCTATATGTTACAAATATAATTTCTGAGGTCATAGAAGAGCAGTGCCATTACTGTTAAACAAAAATGGTAGTCAATCGCTATTTAAAAGCAAATGTTTTCAGCTTGCCACCAACAAAGATCAAGAACATGAAATATGAATTCACAGTCGGAAAGTAACTGGAAAAGATTTGGGGAGCTTGGGGGGCTTTTCCTTCTGCCCAAAAATTAAGAGTGGAAATTAGGAAGTGTAAATTACCTTTTAAATAAAGCACAAATGTTTTTAATCCTGTGTTTATAATAAATATAGGCTGTATAATCTGATTTATAACAACTGGTCTTTCATGATACATCTTCTTATGTAATTTTCAAGACATCAGAAAAGATCGTGCATGATTAGGTAGTTTAAAAATAACCTAATCCGTGCCAGTTTGGGCCTACCAGCTAAGCAGATCAGTGGAATATTGTCCCCACAAGGCCCCAACTAGGTAGGATATCACCTACTGTGAACATTGACCTGAAAGCTGGACGGAGATGGAATGTAAAAATGCCACGTGTGAGTCTGCACCCATTGAGGCTCATGGGATTTTTGCCCTAAGTTCAAGGGAAACAGAAACTGCCACTCCGTATAAGCTTAACATCTATCTATCTCTTCAGTGCCTTTGAGAGTTAAGACGAGCACTGAGACCAATTAGAAAACATCATTTCATTTTACATTCGTATCAGCTTCCTCTAATGATTATCTGCTGCCTTGGAAACCAGATGTGTGTATCACAGCTGCATGGAAATGTAGGCCTTTGCTAAACTTTGTTTCAATGGGAAATTTGGGATGCAGAGTTTTAAACTTAGACCAGAAAACCAAGGCAATTTGATCGGAAAACTATTTCTGGTCCCAGCAGCTTTACTGACATTAACTGTTTCCACATGACTTTCCTCAGGTGCAAGGCTGTTGGTTTCCCCATGTTTTAGCACAGAATCTTATTGGCATTAAAAAGATTATCCTGAGTCCTGCAAAAAGTTGTTCTCAGGAACATTCATGGTAGCTGCTACCATTACATCCTTCTTTAAACCAATCTTTTCCCCATCCCAGCTACCAGTCTTGAGTAAAATGTGTCCCACACCCAGCTCCAGGCCTGGTATAATCTGGAGTTTGGAGTGCAGGGAAGCTGGGATTTTAATTTTTGCCTGCAATGACAATCAGAGCTTTCTGATAATGAGAATTAGAAAGGACAGTCAAAGTTTTGAAGCCTTACCAGAATTCAGGGGGTGAAGGGTCACTCTAGGAATTGAGCTTGGGCTCATCTTTGGAGAAAACTCAAGGCCTTTTAAGTATCATCAAAGCCTTTTTCAGTCTATACCTTGCTCCTCATTCACTAAATGAGCAATTAAAAGCCCATTACCAATTGCTGCAGGGGGTTGAACAGGAACTGAAGGGGAACTTAAAATTCAAATGAAAACAAACTGTCATTGGATTGTGGAGAAAGCAGCAAGCACTCGACAGGGCTGAGAGTTATGGGGAGAAAGAGAGGCGTTCCAGCTCCACCATGGAGCCTGCTGAGGAGGGATATTGGGGTTTTTTGTGCTGCTAATTGACTCCCCTCTGCAATTGCTGAAGCCATGTTTTCAAGTTTGTGCAAGCTGGCCCCTCCATCAGAAAACAGAAGCACTTTACTAGCAGTTGCCTCTGCTTCTGCTGCACTCAGGCAGAGGCCTTTTCTCTGGTCCTGCTTAAACAGGGTTTGTAGAAAGCAGTTATCTTGTTTGAGTGTTTGTTTCCACTATGCAGCTTAAAGGCCTGCAAATTTTTTTAGAACTTTTCAGATGAGATCACTAAATTTGGAAGAGGCATGTCTGATATCTGAGGAAGAAGCTGAAATAGGGTTGATTGATATGTACGTACAGTTGACATGTATGCATGATATGTGCCTAACATCTGCTGTGCACAGAAGTTGGTGGAGCAGTTGTGGTCCCATTCAAACAGGGTGACGCACTAAAGAAAAAGCACACATGGTTGGATTTCAAGGGAGTTCACCAGACCAGAAAAAGTGCCAAATGCCTTTGTTAAGGACCGTACTAAATCACATTGAGGCATAGTAATGTTTTGTGGTATGTATTAGAACAACAGATATCTCACTGACTGCAGGAAATTCCTTAAGGCTTTTCTGCATACAGAGCAACACTATTTGATTATCAGTCTCCGTGCACTAACATCGTGTTAGCAATAGAAAAGAACCTAGACTGATATAGTGTATCTGAAAAAGAAAAATGCTTAACTGTTGCACTGTAAGTCATTCTTTTTCTAGTATAACTAAATTCTCAGTAGGGATTGTCTGGGCACAACTATGCTAATCAAAGCAAGTTGTTCTGTAAATACTGGAATTAACGAACCCCGATTTTCAATGGATGATATCCTGCCCCCCTACATCATGCTTGCCACAAGTAGTTTAGTTCCTTTCCAGGCTTCGTTTGACCTCACAGGTCCTGCTTCTCCCACTATGGCCAGTTCCTTCACCCGTGTTCTCTGCATTGAATGCTGAGTAAGTGCACTGACAGGCTGGGTGAGTGCAACAGCACTGCAGCCTTCCCCCACCTCAGTGGGGGCATTTAGTAGATTCTTTCTCATTTTACCAGCTGCTGATCTTCATGGTATTTGTAAATACTTCATATTCCTGAGCCTAGTATCCCTCTATTGCGTTGGCCAACGGACTCATAAGAAAGAGACAGCATAACTATACATACCTCATTGTCTAAGGAAATCTCATCGAAAAACTGTACTTCACAGCAACAAAATGTTGAATTGTAGACCAAGCCTTCGAAAGATTTCTTAGTACTATACCCTAATTTCTCATCAAGTACTTTTGGTGCATTCCATTTTTCCTAAACACTCATCGTTATGTTGCCTGTTTTAATTTGGAACAGGGTGCTGTAAGAATGCTCCATTCCTGAAACAAAGGAATACATGTTGCCCTTTTGTTTTTTCACCATTTTAATTTGTGTAGAGAAAATAAATACTGACAGGTAGCTCATGAGAGGAAATTATTGTTTGGCACTATATATACAGTGAAAATCTCCTCCTTGTAATTAAAAGCACAGCATAAAACTTTTCAATATTCTACTGGAAAAAACAATCATCTTATCTCTACTTGTGTAGTATCATTTTGTACTCCTGTAGTTGCAGCCCTCAGGTGCAGTTATTTGGTAATTCATAAGCGATCAAAGAATTTCACATAGTACACAATATTTTCCTTTTTTTCAGTGGTGGGAAGAAATACCTAGAAGTTATGGAAAATAAAGTACACTTTCACAGCTAACAACACTTCATTTTTTATATTGCTGCAAAATATCTGTTTTTGAGCTTTATTTTGCCTTCCTTTCACTTTTCTCAACTTCAAGAGCGTAAATTAAATGCAGATACCTATTTGTTTATGTAGTACTAAAGTTATCAAGTCAGAATGAGTGACAAAATAATGCAGGTGGACTTCCTATTGGGTACATCTGGTTTTAAAAGAAATATCTGTAAGACAGAGTTGTGCACAGTCAAGCAAGTTAGTACTCCATATTATACAGTACCTGTATTTCCTCTGTGGCAAGTTTATACCAAAATGTTTCTTTTGTTTGTATATTTTGTGTATGGGCAGAAAGGGGTAGTGAATTTTGCCGTTATTGGCACGGATTAAAATATCCAAGAAGGCTTTCATCAATTTTCTCTTTCTCAGACCTTGTCTTGAGCATGCCAGTTTTCTTTCTTCATCTCCTCTCTTATCACTTCCTATTCACATGTGATCCTCCCTCCCTTGTCTAGTTCTCAGTCAAGCATAACATGGCCAGCTGCTTTTGTCCATGATTCAAACAACAGTACTGGGATCTGCTAAATAACATTCTGCTGATGCCAGCCATGGTTCCCTATATCCTTAGCTGGTTTCCAGTTGTGGCCCACCTTTCTCCCCATATTTAAATACTGTGTTTATTGGAGATTAAAATCTGTGAATGAGTGTGGATGGGGGTGGTGGGAGGAGGAGGTCATTCTGGGTCCAAAGGGAATCAACATTGTCTCTTTGAAAACGTCCATATCTGCTTCCCAGACTGACCATCTGGGACACTGTGTGGCACTAAATCAACTACAAAGACAAAAAGGGAAACAGGGAAAAGTAATTAAATTGGAAAAAGGAAAACTTTTCCAGGAGCTGCTGTCCAATCAACCTCATTAAAGAAAGTGGTGTGTATAGGTTTCAGGATAGTGAAAAAGGACACTAACTGAACTCCGTTCCCATCAATAAACAAATATCCCTTTAATGGTGAATGCACCTCTTCTTTCTGTTCTAATTACTGCTCTGTTTTAAAGCAATTCCCAGTGGTAATGATGTCAAGAAGAAGAAATATGCCTACAAACACAGGAACTAGTGGAAATACACTGGGTTCAACATTTCTTCCTGAACTCCTGGCAAACCCTAATACTTGGGATGTGTTGAATAGTCATTTAAGAACACTAGAATTTTCTGGTCTGGTGTTTATCATGGCTGTGAGTGTAATGGTGGACTCACAGGATGGGTTGGCTGAGACACTTAGGTTTCAATCCGTGTGGAATTCTGGGTTCTGCATTTGGAAATGAGCTGGATGATGTATTCGCTTCTTCAAGTGACAATAAAATCCTTCAATTTCCAGCACTAATCCAAGAGGATATTCACCAACAACTTCTGAAGTTAAACACTTTATGTCTGCAGGAACTAACTGGTTTACTCCCATGAGTTTCAAAGAAATGTTGCTGAGGTACTGTCTAATTCACTGATGATGTAATGCATCTTCAGTCATTAGGGAAGATTCAGAGAGTACGGGGGAAAAAAGCCAATGTCACATTAATATGTAACATAGGTTTTAGACCCTTGCATAAAATGAGGAAAAACTTCAGAGAGGACTCCTAGTAATTAATTTCCATTTTCTGCAATTACTGAGGGCAATAAAATAATTTTATGGAAAGTAGGTATTGTCTGGCAAACCTGAAAGTTTGGATAAGGGTGTATTCTTGGTTGCAAAAGTCAGCTTTTGTCATGTCATCTTACATGAGATTTATCAAAACAGAAGAACTACGCCAACTGAATGTAATATATTACATAGATTAAAAAAAATCTATTAATAAATTTCAAAAATTAATTGCAGATGTTTTGCCATTTGTCATTCTTCTCATGGAAGAAAATGCAAAAAGTGTCACTTTTAAATTTTTAAGATCACACCAACATAAAGTTTGCTATCATTAAGCCAATTCCCTGCAACTGTGGTTTCTTACTCCTTTCTTTTGCACAAATTTATTAACCTTCAGGTGTAGATTAGTTAGGCTTTTGGTCTCCACAGTTCTAATGGGAATGCTGTTCGCAGAGGCTTGTTACTCTGATTATTAGGGCTATTGTAATTCCCAGATGACATGTGGGAAATGACTGGCTCATAGCATTTTTTTCCCCTGAGCTAGAGTTATTCTCTAGAAATAACTCTTCTACTCTTCCTCAGATTACGTATAGACCAGCTACATCCCTCTCAGCCTTGCTCTGATATTCTTGCCTAGTTCTGTAAGAGTCCTCTTATCGAACCTTTTCCAATGTGAGTTCTCCTCAGCAGACCAAGATTGCGTACAAAATTCTAGATAAGGTTTTATCAATGCTTACCACTGTAAACTATGTCTCATGAACAATATATGCTGCAACACAACAAACATACCAAGGAGCAAGGTATTTTGTTATAGAAGTAAGGAGTGAATGCTGGAGGACTAAGGGGCTGTTGGCATGCAATGAAGGAATACAGACTGGAGGCTCAGAGTGCAGACAGAGCCTCTGAATGCAGGAGCAGGAGAAGACACTAGTCTGGTGAGAGCAGGAAGTGTCAGCAGCTGGTGCAACTCTTTTTTGGAATAATTCAAGGGTAGACTTACCTTGACTAAACCAGGTGTGGGCTCAGGGGCTGCAAATGTCAATTTCCTTGTAGGTATTTGCTTAGGACTACAGTGGTCATCTTAGATACAAGTAAGTTTGTAAAGCATGCTCTAGAGTAGAAGCCTTTGCATTCCTCTTCTTTGCCCCCACCTTTTCCCTCCCACTCTCTTCCACTGAGTTTTGTATCAACAGAGGTGATGTCTGCCTCATGTCAGGGAGGCATGTTGGTGGTAGTAGTAACAACAGTACTGCTTAGGTCTGGATTTCCTCCACTCAGTATTGACAGCAAATCCCTCCCTGGCTATACCATCTATGCTTAACATTAAAATCTGCCCCTCTCTCCATCTCTTTTCCAGCTTGCACAGTACCCTTCTGTATTTTTCACCCTGCCTGCTCTCTTTCATCCTAACTTTTCTTCCCTCTCCTATCCTTTTTTACTGCAATTCATCCCAAGCAGAGGAACTCAGAAACATTTGAACCTAAGTCCATCTTTCAAATGCCTGATTTGTAAGAAGCTTTTCAAAATTAGACAAAGGAAACTCATCTATCCTCAAGCCCAATTACCAGCCGGAATAATCAGACCAATTTTCATAAACTGTTGGCATCAGCAATGTGCCTGCAGGATTTGAAGGAAAAGCATTTTCCACACTAATTACTAGGTAAACAGCAAAGCAAGCTCACAGGTTTTTTTGTGTCAGGCTGAGAGTACAGTCATGTTGCAGAGCATGGAGTGGAGAAGAAATGGCCTGGGGGGAAAGAGGGCCACCTCTGAGTAGAGGAACTGATCTGTTTAGAAAGCTCAGTCAGAGAAGAGACAGCTTGCTTCCTCCCCAGCTCCATCAGTGTGTATCCCACCAACACTTCCCAGGTGTAGAGGGCAGGCCAGATCACGTCAGGTAAGCCAGCTGGCTGGCAAGCTGCCCCACAGACAAATGCTTTACCTGCACACCTGGATATCAGGGAAGTGCTGACCTGTAGCAAAATAAAATTATTATGAGTTTGTGCATTAAGGGATAGACTACACAATTTTTGAGGCTCTTGTTCTATTTTCAGCATCCTTTTTTGTGACGTTACTGTCATGTCAATATGCTGACCAATGCTGCTTGCTCGATTTTGTTGGAAAGGTAATCTTGGTAACAACACAAAGAACCTTAGAATTTTGGCTCCTGTAGCTAACATTTCTAATGTGTGATTGTCTGGGAAAATTCAGAGTCGAATGTCTTGTTAAGTGTAAAACTTTCCCTACAAACAAATGATAGATATATCTGTCCTTGCTGTTTTAAAAGTTTTGTTTCAGGTTGTGCTAATTTTGATTTCCCAAATGACTTTTCATTATTTTAGCATGTTGCCCCTACTGACTTCTTCCAATCAAGGACAGGAAACTTCATTCTCACTCCCTGAAAATATTGAAAATAATTTGAATTGTTACACCCTTTTTTTAAAAAATCTAAATGTCACCTGTTTGCTGATGGCAACCTTCCTCAGAAATTTCATTTTGAACAAGAATCTTTACTGACAAAGAGGAAATGATGCAATATACTTCAAAACCAAATTCAATTTTGGCCAGTGTTTTTCCTTTTGGTAACATTATTAAGGAAACCAAAAAGCACTTAAGACAATAGCACAAGGATAGGTGTTCTCCTTATAAGTTTGCAACTTTCCTGCATAGAAAATGAATATAAATGCCTTGCTGAATCAGGCTAGAGAAGCTCAATGCATGTTTATTTCTGAGTATTTCATAGCCCTTGCCTGTTTATCTTGCCTTTTGAATATCTACATGAATGCTGGACTTGTCTTGTTATGAAACCGCAGATGCAGGAACCTGACATGCGAGAGCCCTGGAACAGAAAAGTCCAGTTAACAAAAGGTATTGGATTTTTAAGAAAAACAAAATGAACTCACAGAAGAGCATCTCTGTTCCTCAAGGTTAACAGCAAAAAACACTGATATTTACTGGGCTGGAAGCCCTTCAGAGGTGTAAAGCATACATGAGTTTTGTTTTTCATGAGGTGGTCAGACATCCCAGTTAATGTCAGATGGTCCAGGCTCATTGAAACAGACCTATAACCAAAAATGGCAAGACTTTAAAGAGATTGTAAATATGATGGATATTTCTAGATTTGCCTTAGGTAATGTTCATCCCTTGGGACAGGACAGTAACAGGGATGCTGTCCATAGCAAGAAACTGTTTGATGCATAGCTGTCTCTGCCTTACAGGGCTAGGCTTCCCCCAAGCACCCGAACAGTCATCCCAGCCTCCAAAGCTCTTATCTCTCTCTTTCTCCTTTCCCCTACACTTACCTTCCATTCCCATGGCAGGAATGCCCCAGCCTTTTTTTGTAGGACCAACAAATTTCAATATTTCCTATACTGCTAAGAAGCCTGGAGTGGCCTATTTTCTTAAGTGGACCTATTTTCTACTACCCAAAGGTAGTATTTCTGTTAGTTTTAAAGAGGAGATGATATCTTTGGCTTTTTAATCAACCCTATAAATGTCCCCTTCACCTTCTAGTTGGCTTCTGTTAGTCAAGCTGAACACAGCTCACACTGTACCTCCCTCAGCAATGCTAACCTGAATTCAAGTGGGAAAACTTTGTGTTTCACAAATACAGTTCTGCTATCACAGACAGTTCAGTTGGGGCTGGAATGTTGGGGTTTTTTTTAATCTACAAATTCATTTGAAAACTACCAGTGTGAGAATTATTGAAGTCTCTCCATCCCAGTTTTGAACAATAGTGACTGGTGAGGTGCCACATCTCTCATTATATCATTGTCTGTGAGGCACTTCAGTTCTGTGGAGTGTGTGAGGATCTGGACTTTTACTTGTTCTCACCACCATCCTTCAGTTTTCCTGAGTTTTTGGTATGATTGTTCATCCTTAGAATCTATCCATGGCTGTTTTGCTTTTATTACAGAGAAAGAAGAAATTCTAACATGTCCTTTTATGGTTTTACAGTGAGGGTATTAGACATCTCATAGAAAGGATTCTTCTAATACTCAGCCACCGAACCATCTGTAATGACATAGAGTTTTAGTAAGAAACTGGTGACTGCCTAACTTAATATTATTTAAACTGTGCTCATTAAAAGTTTCCATTTTTAATAATTGCAATGCTCGTTGTCAAATCTCATACATTTTATAGCTCTGCTTTTTGGCAATTATATTACAAAAATAAAAAAAAACCTACACCAAACTGTGATGGGGTGTTGTGATGAACTGTGTTTTAGAAAGAAATTGAAAGCTAAGGAGATTGGCAATACTGCCATGTATCTTTTTATTTCTAGGTTGGAATCCACTCCAGAAAAGTTGCTGTGTTTTGATGCCTATAAAATTCCCTACAAGAAAGCTGTTTGATCTCAGTCCTATTCCCAGTTGAAAAATATGTTTGTCACAAAAAAACCCCACTAGAAGTCTCACTAATTGGCACCTTTGTTGCTGATTTGAGGAGACAGAACAGACCCTGAATGGACTAAGATGTTCTCCCCAGACCAGCACTGAAGCGAATTAAAACTGTGGAAACAAAGCCATTATTTCTGTTTGTATTTGATGCATGGGTAAGGTGAAACTCTGAGCCTATAAATTCAGTAGCTTTTATAAACACACTGAAAGTACATACAAATGGGAAGAAAATGTGATTTTCATTTCATGCTATTGCAGAGGCCCAATCTGCTTTCTTTATTCAGAAATAAGTCTTAGTACCATTGATAGGAGTAATGAGGAAAGAAAGAATTCCAAGGAGCTCCAAGTTTGTAAAATTATTTTAAATGCATCTATCGCAGTAGCTTTCCTTGCACATGGCTTGTAGTATATTCCCATACTATATCATTTGGCTTGATTGTCTAAGGCAACTTGTATGTGCCAGGAAATTACTAAAGAAAGGTTTGGGAAAGCTCAGTGCTTAAGCCTCTGGGCTGGGACTCAAGAAACCTCAGGCTTGAGGTTCATGTTTGCGGCATGACAAACTTCCTGTGAGATGCTGGACAAGGCAGTTATGGTAGGATTAATGCTGCCTTTTTTATGTGTTTGAAAGTGAAATGTCTGGTCTAAGTGAGCTCTGTTAGCTTGATTTTCAATGGAGAGAGAGTGAGAAGCAGCTTCAGAGGGGAATTATTTCTACAGTACAAATGCTTCCTACCATTAGGATGAATTGCCACCTGAAAACGCCAGTGTCACTTTCACTGAAGTAGGACAAACCTAATTTTTGAACAGCTGATGTGAGGTGAATCTTTCCTTTTGTTCTGCCTGAGTCGGCTCCCAGGTGAGAATAAGAGTACATTGGTCACACGTGTGTGCTAAGGAGCATGCCATAAATATGAGCCCTATAGCTATGGCAAGCTGAGAATTATCATCTGAGTGCAAAACGGCTGGACAAAGTGATGTATACATGCACAATATAAAACACTGCCCAATAACTATCCATGGGATGTAATTGGTCCTATTGCTATTGAGATCCCAGCTCCTATGGTAGTGCATGCAAGTGCTTCCTCAGAACCGGACCCTAAACGACAGACTTTATGGTCCATGCCACCGCTCTTCTGCAGAGAAAGAGATCAGACTCCATACTGCCTAGTATCCCTTCATGCACGAAATTCACAAAGGAAAACCTTCCATGGAATAAATAGAACACTCTAAAAATAAAGTAAGTAAGTAAGTGAGTAAGTAAGTTTATGAGCTAAGATCCCTGTGTCACCACACATGATCCCATAGTTGCACTGTGGGAGTTTTGGGGGCTGTAGGTATTGAGGTGACGGGCAGACCAGCAGCTGTCTGACACCCACATTGTTTGTGACTGAATGCAGCAGAAGTGATACGAGATAATCTTGCTGCATTTCTTTCTCCGGAACCTTTAGAAAGCAGAGCAAGTATCACTGGTTTGCAAGTGAAACCTTAGCGATTGCCACGGCAGCGGGTCTCATTTAAGCAGATGAGGTACCGTCCTCTGCTGGTAAAAGGAGGCAATATTTGCTTGGCTCTTTACGCAACACAATGTGATGAAGAGCCTGGAAACAGTGGGAACCTTGTCTCATCCAGTTCTGATCCTACATGTACATAATCTCATGCTGAGGTGGCTGAAAAGAGTAGCTTTGCATAGCTAATTTTTGAAAGAAAATGCAAGCCACAATGAGTTGGGGGACAAAAGAGAAGTCCAAATGCAAGGATACAGGAGAATGTAATGGTTTCCACAGTTTTAATTCATTTCAGTGCTGGTCTGGGGAGAACATCTAAGACCATTAGGGATCTGTTCAGTCTCCAGAAAATAGCAACAAAGGCACCAATTAGTGATAACTGTAGTGGGGATTTTTTGTGGCAAACGTTTGTCCACTGGGAATGGGACTGAGATCAGTGATATAGGTATCTCTGTGCAGCATGCCGTTGCCAGTTTGTTTTGTATGTGTGCTTACATTGTTTAGTCAGAGTGGCACATGGGGTTTTGAGATAGCTAACACCTACTGTTTTGATACAGAAGGGCTTGTACCAGCTTTTGCTTTGTTACCATGCCACACCAAGGCAAACCATTGTGAAAATCAGCTGGGCAAGTGGGGATCTGGAATTTAGGCCTGCTAGTGCATCCTGGTGCAAAGCTGGGTGAGGTGCTGCTTTTTGCTGTTTTCTGTCCAAAATCACGAATGAATCTTTCAGGCCCCCATGTTTTGTTTATATTTGCTCAACTGTTAAGTCACCCTGACTGGAGTTTCTCATCTGTTAAAAATTCAGGAAGAGACAAGTATTTGCTTGGGCCTATTTTGGCAGAAAATATCCTGACTGTGTTAGACTTTATGTGTTTATCAACAAAGTAGTTGTCACATGTAAGTGCATGGTTGTATGGTGTGCATGCAGTCATCATAGTGAAGTATTTGGAAGTGTAGACTCATGGGCTTTTTCTAGCAGAGCATACAAAACACTTTTTGTCAAAAACATAAAGCTATGGCATTGCTTAATATCATTTCTAATAACCATGCTTGCAGTATTCAGAGCCAGCACTATTATATGAAAATAATTTCAGCCCCCAATTTCAGCAGATAATTTATCAAAGACAGATGATGGAGCATTCAGATCTTGTGACGCAGCACGGGGTGCCTGAACAAGCATTGTACATGTCAGTTCAGGACTATGTAGAGCTGTGGGATTTTTATGGTGTCCCTTACATTTGCAGCCATGAATCCTGTTGTTGGTATTGTTCAGGTTGAACAAAATCCATCACTGATGCAATCTTATAACACATGAAGCTTCACTAGTTGTGGAAAAATACCCATGCTTTTTAGAGATCTTGGGCCACAGTCACAGGTAGATACAGACAGACTTTGACACTATTGGCTGCCTGTCACCTTCCTTCCAGGCTTGCATTGGAAATCATACTTAGTTGTTTCTATCCCTGAATTTGAAACACTGATTTGAAACTAACGTTATGCTGAGTTATAGTGAAAGAGAAACAAACAAACAAACCAGCAATGTGGAACACTTTAAACATGTGTATGCTACTGTAGATCAATAAACTGCATTCTGTCTGGTTACACACCTTACTGTAATGTTTCCCAGAGGGTGGGTGAACTGTTCACTTCTTGATGCTTCCAGTGCTCAAGAGTTATTTCCTAAAAGATGTCCCAAATACCAAGCCTCAAATTTTGACATAATTGTGCTGTGTTCTGGAAAACTGCATTTTTCAGTTTGTTATGCAGCAACATTGGAAAGATGCATGTTGAAGCAAAAAGCTCTTTTTATATTTAATTATTCAATGTCCAGATTATTCGTAGTAGGTTCAGAAATAATTTAGAGTTGAAGAGGTGTGACAAAAAGTTTTCAGCCAGGTAGGCTGGATGGATAACCAGAAGTTGTTAGTGGGGTTAATTTAGATTCATTCTAGAGTTTAGATTAATTTTAGAATTTAGAATTATCTTAGATTAGCAAATAGATTCTAAGTAAGGGATGGCACGAGCTAAAATGATTCACCAATACTGCAGATTCTCCTAACATAACCTCCTACTCCCTTTACAGAGGCATAATCCTTTAGATGAGAAATTTCATAAGCAGGTGATAGGATCCTGGAAGAACTTAAAGTTCATGAAGCTTGGACATTACAAATTATCCAGTCACCCTATGATAGGTTCTAAAATTGCTTGAGGCTACCTTGGCACTGTACGAGTGTCCAAGACTGGAGAGAACGAATTTCATTCCATAGAGCTCAGATCCATCTTGTCCAGCCTTGGATATCTGCTTTCTAGTATGTCCCCCACACCCACTTTATAGACTTTAGAGAAGCAGATGCCATTAAGGCATCAATTATCACCTATCAGAATAGTTAATGCAAAATAATAAATAGTTAAATAATGCATTGTCTGCAAGAGTGCTTCTTTCCTTCTACCTTTCTGTCTACCTTTTCAAATCAGGCAGCCTGAACTGTTTCAAGTAGAGATATGTGCCATGCATGCTTGGTTGGGTTAATCCCACCTAGGGAAACCAGGTTGCTATTACCTACAAGGTGAAGCGAACAGAAGAAAAGTATAAGCATCTTGAAGACAGAGAACTAAAAATCCTCCCAGAACACGATCCCTTTAACTGAAATGCATGCAGATATTTCAGCAATATGAATGGATGATACTTCTTATTTTCTGACAACTCTCACAAAAATACTGCTGTGCCTTGCTCTCTGTATTTTTATTTTCAAAGAAAAAGTTTCTTTCCTTCTTTCCTTTTACAAAAGAAAAAATATTGTCACCTATTCAGAGAAATTGAAAGCAAAATCGTTCTGACCTTGCTTTGCAATTTACTGTCCCTCCTGCTTGTTTCTGACAAATGTATACTCTACTGAACAAAACATTTCTCTGGCGGTGTTTGGATTCTTTAAGTCAAAGAAAAGTAGCTGGGAGAAAGGGCATTCAGCTATATGTCTCCTTTTCTCCAAAATGTGGTTCTTTTTTACATCTTGAATATTGATCTCAAATTCACATCTGTAAATGATATTGCAAAAGCTCAGGGGAAAGTGAACCAATATATGCTGTGTCATTCTGTCTGTATTTTCTCTATGATACATGTATTTCTGTCTAGGATATTTATCATTCTAAAACAGTTTATTCATAAGATGTAACAAATGTGAAGATCCATACGTCTATTGCTTACACTACTGTTCTCTCTGACCCTGATTCTCTACTCCTTATTTTTCCTCTTTGTTGTAACCCTTTACTGACATGCCAAACAGGTAATTGTCTGCCAACAGAAAGTGATCCTCTGGGTTACTTACTCTAGCTGGATGTATATGTAGTATGCATAACAACCATTATTCCCTAGGGCAGGAAAAAGAGGCCTTCTCTTGGTCTGCATCCCTACTTTTCTCTCCATTTAAAATGAGAAATTTTGATAAGATAGCAAATGCTTTCAGTTTTTACATAGCTTCCTAGATTCCATTCCATAGATTCCTTCCATAGCACCAGTGCTCCAAAAATAGACTCAAAATTGTACTGGGAGTCACCGGAATCCAAATAGTCTCACCCTGTGTCCTGTGCACAGCCACAGAACCAGGGTGAAAAAACCACATTGACTACCTCCAAATAGTCCTCGTTTTTCCCAATAAAAAGTCTGCGAGAACTGTCTTAACTTACAGCAGATGAGTACCATGTGCATACCCACTTCCTTTTTGCTTGGAAACTCCTCAGCTATGTCTCCCGGCAAGGTCCTGGAAACTACAGATTTTTTAAAGCATGTTCCAAATTTTCCACCTGTCATTCTGTGGTTTGCCCTTTCTCACTCAGCATCCCCTCACACTTGCTGCACTCTGCAGCCCACGCTTTACCTTGTCAGAGAGCAATCCCAAACATTTTAAAATATTATGCAGCTGATCAAGGAAGCAACAAGCATTGGTCCTTATATGTGTTGAGAAATAAACAAAAGAAGCAAATAAAAAATGACAAGTCAATAGATTTAGCAAATATAAAATGGCTTGGATGCTCCCTTGTAGGAACATGTTCCTGTTATTGCTGAAGATGATGGAAAATTAACACTTACCAGCTCCCTAAAAAACCACAGAAAATACAGATCAATGCAGTGCGTTTTCTTGTAATGCTAAGGCTGGATCCTAGAAAAGATACTGAGTGGGTCCCAAGATTTGTTGGATTCTTATTTGACTGTTATTGGTTATAAAGGGGCTTTTGCATAAGATTGCAGGGTCGGTTTACAAGCTGGTACTGACTTAAATGTTTTTTAAGGAGATCACAGGTATCACAGGAAAATCGAAATTATTGAAATATGGGGCAATGCCTGGTGGGATTAGATTGTTTGGGAACCTGAAAACCTGAGTTCAGTTTCCTATTCTGTATATGGCTTGAGTCAGTTTTTGTAACATCTTGTAATTCTCTCTCAGACTTAGTTTCACTGTGAAAAATGGCAACAAAACCATTCCGGCAGCTAGTACTTCAGGACATATGGATGAAAAGTGGATTTTCTGTTTTCATTGCACTGCTTCAACATATATATTGTTACATATACATATATAAATTGACTTTAAATATCCAGTACTATTCCATATATAGGAAAAAGAGAGGGATATTTTATTCCTTGTATATCCAGCTGAGTTAGTCAAGATGTTTCATGACCTGCCTTACTGTATTGTTATAGAAGAGAGTCCCAAAAATTTTTCTGACAGGAATAGTTTTTATGAAACATAGGGAATAACCTAAGCTGGATTCATAGGTCATAAAATAGTACTTTGTCCTGGTTTTGGCTGGGATGGAGTTGGTTTTCTTCCTGGTAGCCGGTATGGGGCTGTGTTTTGGGTCTAGGTGAGAACAATGTCGATGATACACTGATGTTTTGGTTCTTGTTAAGTAGTGCTAAGTACTTGCTAAGTGGTGCTCACACTGGTCAAGGACCTTTCAGCTTCCCATGCTCTGCCAGGGGCACGGGAGGCTGGGAGGGGCACAGCTGGGGCAGCTGCCTCAGTCTGGGCGGGGGCTATTCCATACCACGTGACGTCATGCTCAATATATAAGCAGGGGAGTTGGCCGGGGAGGGGTTCGGTCGCTGCTTGGGGGACGTGCTGGGCATCGGTCGGCGGGTGGTGAGCAATTGTACAGTGTACCGCTTGCTTTGTATTACTACTGTTCTATTTTTTATTTTACTTTAGTTATTAAACTGTTTTTATCTCAACCCACGAGTTTTTCCCCTTTTGCCCTTCCGATCCTCTTCCCCATCCCGCCGGTGGGGGGGTGAGTGAGCGGCTGCGTGGTGCTTAGCTGCTGGCTGGGGTTAAACCACGACATACTTCTATTCCTAAGCAGAGTGAGAATATGCATATTTCTTTGGGCCCGTGCCAACATTGATTTGGAAGCAGAAAACGAGAAACATCTGGAAAGGAGGGATGGTGGGAGTTTTCATCACTGTGTCAGTGACAAATTGCCTTTTCTGAAGGTGTTGCATCAAAATAGGTGGTGACAAAAGAGGAGTGGGGGCAAAAGAGGAGGCTGAAAGAAAGCTTTAGCTTTTGCCTTGGTGCATCAGTTGTGTTCTAAGCATTAATTTCAAGTACCCTTTTATGTGTCCCTGCAGTAAAATAAAACGTGGGTGGGCAAAATTCTTCCCCCATTGAGGAGACTGTATAGGCTCTTAAGGTTTTTATGGGACTTAATATTCTGTTCCCCTTTACAGACTGGCATTTCATCTTTCCTCCTGCACAGGCAGAACACATCCAGTCTCTAAATCTTCCTCCCTCACCTTTGAAAATTTATACGGGCTTTCAGGCAGGTTTGCCTGAATGCCATTAACCTCTGTGGTCTGTTATTGACCAGAACACAGAATCTTCTGCCCACATAATAAACGCCTCTTTATATCTCTGAAAGAGAAGGAAATTACTTTTAGAATGACCAGGACCACAATAAAACCCGGAGCTAGTTTCCCAGTTTTCCTTGCATTGCTGGGCTTTGCAAGAAGGTAACATAAGTGATCAACATGCTTATAAAGGAGCGCTTTGAACTCCCTGATTAGATGGTCATTACCTTCCTGATGTTCTGCTCAAATAATAACACTACTGGCAGTGTAGGTGACGACTATTACAACAGTGAACAGTGCTCTTGAAGAATAAGCCATATCATAAAACCATTGTAGGCAGTAGTAACGTGCAGATCACCAAAAGAAATCCTTTGCAAGGTAAGAGCTGCTGCGGAGGTTTTCTAAGACAAGTTTGAAATAGATGAAGTCCTACATGTACTACTACCTTTTCAGAACCACCAGCTACAATGTTACCTGACAGGTTCCATCTTCCCTTTCCCAAGGATTCATGTACATCCTTTAGAGCTGTCATCACTTGGTGTCTTCAAGAAGGAGCAGCTCTCAGTCAGGTTCAGCTTTCGTTCAGGACATCAGTACTGCTGAGAAAAAAAGACAACATAGATAGGCATAGTGAAATATATGTTGGGTGTTCTAGGCAATCAGCATGAAAGGATGGAGATAAATTAGCCATGAATAGACTATTCATAAGTTATTGTGGGGAAAAAAATGTCTTTTAAGAATTTATTTGCTAGCATAACAGAAAGCTGGTTAGATCATGAGTGCCTTGATGCCAAAGCAAAATTTGAAAGAGTGGAATAATCATTAAAAAGCATATAAAAGCAAAAAAAGAATATTGTACCACTGAAATTGTGCAAAGGTTTGTACTGTCAATTCAAATTACAAAGGATGAAGGCAAGAACTGTTTAGAGTGGAGCTGCTGAATCATTATTAGCATGGCAATAGTTTTCAAGCAATGTGAAATATACATATTTTAATATCTTATTAACACGTGGGATGTATTTGTGGGCAGAGATATGTATACATGTGTTTCTGTACCTGTGTGTATGTATATAAATGTCTGTTTCCATTTTCATTTAAATCCAAAATCTCTCTTAAATGTCTCATTTTAAAACTGCTTAAAATTGGTGGGAGAGAGTCAGATCCTACTTTTCAGTATCTTCAGGGATGTCTGTGTTTAAGTATAGACAGAGGAAGCTTAATTCTCTCTCTTTCTTTATGTATAGAACTTAGGCATGCACAGAATGAAAACTGTTACATGAGCAAGTGGTGAAATCACCATTTTAAAAACCCTACTTTTATTTTGAAAACATGAATTTTCAACTACTGCCAACATCCGGTTAATAGCAAAATGGGAAATTTCAAAGAAAATGCAGGAGATTTTTGTTCTTTTTAAAAATTTCAAAATTGAAAGCATTATTAGTAATCATATCAGCAATAAAGAAAAACTGGTGTTTTGGTCCCAGTTGAACATGCTGGTTCACAGCATGAACACTGTGATATTCAGGAACTGGCAGTGGTAGGCACAATGGGTGCAATGTGTTATATCTCCTTTTGTTACTTCCATGTAACTAACTCTTAGTTTCGGGTTCATGGCTGTAATTGCATCAAGGGATTGTGTGGCTGCCTGTAACTTCTCTCCTGTCCTTTTCCTTTTCCCTGGAGAAGCCATTGCTCATCAGAGATTTTAATAGCCCTCTCTCCAGCCAACCTGACCGCTCCCTGCTGCTGGATCACACATCTCCTGTGAAAGGCCGTTTTATGTATGTTTGTGTTAGCCTTGACACTTTCCCTGCAGACATCTGAAGAGAGTTATCTGAAGGTGCTCTGGCAGACAGGGTCTGGTGGCCTTATGACACTGGGATGGCTCACAACGGGAAGATATTCACAAGTGCTCATAAGGTAACAGGAGCTTTTTACCCTTCCTCTGGGAGAGATAAGGGGAGAGCCACACACTGACTAGCATGTGATTCAAGTCAAGCGCAGCCTTGAGTGAATAACAGGCATGGTCCTTAACTCAGTTACAGCTGCTCTAATCAGCAAAACTGTTAACCTTTGCACTTTAGTCTATCCTGGTCTGCATACCTCTGGGCAGTGCAGACCTGCTTTATGAGGCTTTCCAAAAGCGGCGTGTTGTAATCAGTGTGCCTATATCCCCCAGGCTGCGTGGGAGGAGATAGCACAGCTGTGTTAATGGCAGCTCTGTGTCTTGGCACCCAGCTATTCCGGTGACAGGCGTGTTTGAGGAAGATACCTCTGCCTTGCTCAGTTCTCACACAGCAAACCTAGCGCTGGAGCGCCTTAGCTGGCATTAACAGCTCAGCTTCTTATCCTGCCTTCTCCTTTTGTCCAGAATAGCCTGCTCTGGTGTCAACAGTCTTGCAGGGCCAGTAACAACAATACGGGACTCCTGTATCACCTCTTATGTCTCCACTGTGCTACACGGTGCTTCCTGGTAGGGTACACTGAGAAACATGAATAACACACATAACATGCCTTTTTTCTTTAATATACTTCTTCTGTGCTATCAAGATCAAGGTTGATAAACAACTTGCACTGGGAGAGGAACTCAGTAAAAATCTACATAATCCCAGAGCAGTAAGTGGTACTGAGCAAACAGGGTTTACCTGCCCTCCAATAATCACTATATATGTGCGCTACATGTTAGCTTCAGTCTCAGTGAAACAGCAGCATTAACAAATCTGTAGGGGTGAGTCCTTGGTTTACAGTGGAGTTAATTTCTTAACCGCCAGCTCGCAACTCTTAAAGTTCAGCTTGCCATTCACAGACCCCTGGAGAATCTGTTTGTGTTTTAGACAAGCAGAATCACATTTCAGGAGCCCCTTGAAGACAAAGATGAGGACATTTATTACACAAAAGTCCTAGAGGAAGACAGCATGGAGAAGGGAGGAGAGTTTTGAAGTGCTCATAATGAACTTTCTTTAATGCCTAATTCTGGTTTATTTTTTGCCAGGTGCTGAGTGAAAAGCTCCAAACTAAATTACCTTTTAAATCAGTCAGGATGTACATTTGTTTGGCTGTAGACTCTCAGACAACATAAATGCTCCTTCCCCCTCCTTCCTCCTCCCCCCTCAAATGTGCTGAGTCTTCTCTAAACACGGAATAAGAGATGGAGCAGGAAAGCCACATAGCACAATTGCACTGAGACCTCGGCTCGTTTTGACATTCCTTTTATCCAGAGCTTGAGAAATAAGTCTCTTAACACCATTCATTATGAATCAAAAAAAGTGAAGTATATGCCTTGCCTGTACTGACAGTACCTTTACACAGAGTGGTCCGTTTTGGTATAAGATTCTTTGAAAATCACTGTTCAACACAGACAGTTACTGAGTTAAGCATGCAGGTGATATTACCCTAAATACATTTAACTTATTTATCAATTAGATGGAATACCTTTACATAGGTAATGGAATGAGGGCCAGAGTTCTCACACCTTGCAGGCTTGACTGCCTATGTGTATTTTAATGTTGTATAAGCATTACATCGCTTTTACTTTATGAATTTTCCCACCTTTCCGTGTGACTAAGACAAATGCATTTTGGAGTTAGGAAGTCTGATCTTGTACATACAAGATTAACTAATAGTTTCAGAAGACATCAGTTTCAACTCCCTAATTTTTCCTTGCATCCACAGAGCTTGCAAAATAAATCTTTCCATTCCCGGGCTGGCAGCCGGTCACAAATATTACAAACACTGGCAGAAGTACCACCTTCTGGTTGTCCCCACACAGTGTGTGCCTTCTGTTCTCTGCTTGTGCTCCCTTGGCCACACTAGAGCTCACAGCTCTTTGGCAGCATGGTCTCCTTCAAATAAACATTTCATTCAAGGGAATTCAGTGAAAAGTCCGTGAGCCAAAGATACACAGGAATATCACTTTTCCATTCATATCTCTCTTATTTTTGATACTGTATTTGTCTGGCAAAGGAAGACACCCTTCCTCCCACTCCTCTATGCCTATTTTTTTAATTTTAAATTACGTTGATTTTTTGCAAGATGAGAATACTAAGAATTTATTATCCTCATTGTGAAATTGCTGGTAGTTGAAATTATGACCCTGGATATTAGATGTGAGCTAGTCTTGACCTTGCACGTGATATTAAGGTCGTTTGATTATCTAACTCATCTCTCCAATCTACTTCTATGAAATAGATTTTTTCTGGAAGGTACCATGTTTCTTGTCTGATGCAGTTTTTATCTGTTGTCTAGTTTTTATCTGTTTTCCCAGTGATGTTAGCTGTCCATTTTCTTCCGCACTGCCTCAAATCCCATAGAGAGTCATGTCTGCTCCTTCAAGCCTTTAATGCCTTACTTCAAATACATCCCCTAATTAACTCTCTGAGCTCAAATATTTCGTTTCAGAGTGGCAGCTCTTGGTGGAATGTTTTGCATAATTCTGCAGGGAATAGTTCAATAGGACTTAGGAGAAGCAGCTAGTATTTTTTAGTATCAAATGTTTCTCCAGGGGGAGGAGAAGACGGGGGGTCTTGCTATTTGGATGTTTTTATAACTGCCTTCCTTAAAGTCCCCAACTTTGCACGTATGGCTGTAGAAAGGAGGTCCTTCCCTTGCAGCTAGCAACAGGGCAGGGATGGCACATTTCTTCTAAAAGGCCCAGTTATGTACTACAGCACTTACATGTTGACAATATTAAGCAGGTTCCTGAAGCCAAAAGATGTGCAAGATGCCCCTCTTGAGTTATAGCCCAAGGGAATTACTTTTTTCCCTACGTGGTAAAGGTCTACTTTTTCAGAACAGAATATTGCTGGTTTAGCTGATGTTTCTTTTATTAAGTAAAAGGAAGCAAATGAGTAATGTAAGTGAAACTACCCCACGAGTTTCAATTTTCAAAGTGTGATCTTGCTAGGTGCCTTGGTACTTGCCAAGAAGACAAAGAACCATCTTTGGAAACAGCCAGCACTTACAGGGAAATCGTTTCAATCTGTGCACAGAAAAACTTATCTCAGAACCATGGTGTTCCATTTAAAGCCAAAAATATGCCAAGACAAGAAAGAAGCTTTGGACTCAGCTGTATAACAAATAAGTAGCTCTTGTGTGCTTCACTGTATGTAATCATCTTCTGTCGGATGTGGTGGGCCTGTGTGTATAAAGTAGCTTTATAGGTGTGCTAACTTGCTACACCTGAAGTGGTGCCACAACACAGGCTTGAGACATAAAGATAGCATCCCAGAAAATAGTTTTCTTGTGTCTTTTATCTTCATATTTCAGCATAAAAATAATTGTAAAAAGTCCACCTGTATTCTGTGTTTCTCTTACACTTATTTGTGAATTGGAGGCTTTAAGCCACTTTTGCACCTTCCACATTTTAATTTTCCTTAGGTTGTGGTTTAATATCTGGAGTATCGGATTGCCCCCCACATGCTTCTTTTTTTTTGTTCTTAGCCCAGCACACCCCTCCATAAAGGAATGTATTCCATTTGTTCCATGCAGTTCATTCATTCAGTCACAATCCTAATGAAATTTCTGGTCTTGTCTGGTCCCCCAGCTCAAAAAAGTGTACGGGAGAGCTAGGAAAAGTGAAGCAAAGCATAGCAAGGGTGATCCTACGTATGATGGTTTCCACATGTGGAAAACTCTTTGCTTAGGTGCTTCGCTCCGTAAACGGAAGGAAAAGGGGAGTATAAAAGAAATCTATAACATCATCTGTGGCTGGAGAAGGAGCTTGTTTAATGTCACTTCTAATAACGCAGCAGAGGAAGCATCAAATGAAAACAGGAACTAAGGGCTTCAAAGCAAACAGGATACAATCAAACTGGAACTCTTTGACTCAGACTGCAATGGACATTAGAAGGTTACTTATGGCAGGGAAGAGAAGATAAAGTACAGAGGGCTACAAAATGTTGATGCACCCCATCAAGTTCAGAGATCAGTAAGCCCCAAATCTGTGGAGTATGAGTGAGCAATCCAGAAAAGTAGAAGTACATGCTTGCTTTGTTATAGTCTTCCTGAGGCATTTGCTATTGGTTACACTTGGAAACAGAATCACTAAACCGGATAGACCTTTAATCTGATGTGATATGACCTTTCTTGTTTTCCTTATGGTCCCCATATGCTGCTAGAACATCTGGCCAGTTGGATATCTGTTATCTTCATCTTAAGAAGCCATGAGAAATCTGGCTAATACATTGTTTTTATTACTGTGGCTACCAGGCTTTACATACAGGCCAGTGCAATGCCTTTGGTGCAGCCTACTGCAATGCAGTACATCTCTTGCTTTCAAAGTAGAGGTGTTTCAGTGAAGGGGCAGTGTTTTGTGCAGACTTAGTATTGTAGGATCTGTGTGCAGGATGCCCCAAGCTCGTCACTGATTTTCACTGTTTGCTAGGGCAAATGAGCAACCACCTAGCTGTTGTAAGTGCCTTAACCACCAGAGAAGGATTGCAACCACCAAGAAAACATGGTCCTGTGTTTGCATTCAGTACACATGGCTTCCAGGTGCGACTGTTGAAGTAGCTTCCCATTTTTACAGCTTAGCCCAAGAAGAGGCCAGAGAATGAAAAATTGGTAACAGAATTCAGTGCTGAATAACAGAAAATTTCAGAAATCTATCTCCAGGCCAATTCACCATATGGAGTTTCAAAGGCCAGTTATATTTTCTATGAATAAGTACATTAAAAAAAAAATAATCAAAACTTGCATCATCAGCTCTCGCACACAAAAAAGATATATGGGAAACTTACTTTTACATATGAGCCCCATTATTCGCTGAGTGCGAGTGTGCATGCCCAGTTAATATAAACGGGAGCTATGCATGCCCCCGGCGGGGTGAATAAATCCCTGGGTCCGTGGGACGGGGTCTGGAGAGGCGTACCTCGCCCTCCCCGATTCGGGGCTCTCCCCGTGCTTCCCACTGGGTGGTGGTAAAACGCTGTGGATATCGCTGGGTCCCGCTGCCTGCGAGGCACAAGCATCTCTGTACAGAAGGCTGCTCACAAGGAGAAAACCTTTCAGGCTTTTTTAAGTCCTGAAGGGTCGGTACATCTTTCCAGCCTGCAGTAACACCCGTAATCTGCTTATCTCCCTGGTGATGGAAGGACCTTGATGTCTACAATAGCCACTCTATACCCAGAGAAACCCCTCCGGTGGACTCCTGGACACATCCACGCTTGTCGCAGCCTTCTTAAACAAAGTGAGGCAAGAGAATTGCCAGCACAGAAGGGATTTCCAGCTTGGCATGGCCTTCATCCTCGTGATCTACCCCAAAGCAGCCACATGGTGGGTATGCTGGCCCTTCACATGGGAAGAAATGGCCCTCTGGTTGTGCCAAGGGCTATAGGCGCTGCCATCCTGCCGCCAAAGGAGGCAGACACATCCAGGCAGTCTGTACACATGCAGAAATGGTGCAGTGTTTGAAATGCTGCCTGGCAGAGGCGTATACTGTCTCCTATGTCTATAGTTAAAGGATTAGATGAAGTATATTGTGGGATACATAATAACAAATTATTCAAATGCAGTTTTAGTCTAACTCTTTATAGATTTCAGGCCCAAAAATGGAGATACGAACAAAAGTTCCCCTGAAGTTTGAGAAGGTCAGATGGAGAATTGCCTAGATCTAGCTCAGACCGTGCAAAGATGATTTAACCTGTACTTCTCTTGACACAATGGGAATTTCTTGGCAGTATTAACCAAAACCTTAAGCTTTAAAGATGTGTAAAACATGCTTTTACTTTCTCCTTCCTCATCTGTTTCCCACATTTTCATCATTCTGGATCCTTGAGATCTCCCTGGGAATGTAAGGTTTCATGCTATGCTAAGAAAAGGGTCGTTCAGTAGGAACTGGATTATGAATACCATGCTTGTAATAAATGTACACATCCCTGTGCAGGTGCGCCAAGCCAAAAAAGCACGACAACAGCCATACAGCCTCTCTCTCTAAAAGTTACCATTTGTCCAAAGGAATAATGTTAGAAGCACGCAACACATAAATGTACAGACCCAGCAAGAAAGCACAGCGAATGTGTTGTCAACATTTATGTTACAGCTATATTTTCTTATGAGACATGAAGTACTTTTACTAAAGTTTCTGGGGAACGCACTATGGATTTTGTGCCTGAAATTTTACCAGTTTAGCTGCAGACTTTCACAAGGCCCCAGTTTGTTTCCTCTCCCAAGATGCAGGGTAGCTGAATGCAGGTGGCGATTTTTGTTAGCAGCCTAGTTTGTTTCCTGGCTTGTAGCTGATAATTTCTTTGTCAAAGAAGTGCTTTTAAATGACCACATTTATGAGTTCAGTTGAGCCCAGAGGCCAGATCTGTTCTGCCTTTACTCGAGGTAACTTAGTACTGTAAGTTAATTAAGGTGCATGTGTTTCAACAGCTACATTGGTGCAAGATTGGCCATCACCTTGAGTGAAAGTACAAGGTCAAAGCTGAACCCTACAACAGCTAAATATTAGAAGACTGAAGAAGAACATAAGAAGGAACAATATCTGTCAGGACACGCTGCAGGTCCCTGTGGGCTGGACCAGATGTTAAAGATTAAGCTTGTAAAGAAGAATCTGGTTCTAGACCAAGAGCACTCTCTTCCCCATATGCTCAGATTGTTATTTATAGCCCCGGGATAAAACGGCTTGTCCCTGTGTGGTAACTGACACTTCCAGATCAATAGCACAGACTGAATCATTGCTGTCTGAAAGCAGTAGGGCCTGTGCTATTGGAGAGGACAGGCCATGTCCTTAACACCTCAGGAAGTGCAATCCCATCTGGCACTGTTTAGCTAACGCTTTGCAGGAAAGAAACTGCCTTCTGGAGTCTGTCCTTTTGAAATGACTGGAGAAATACTGAGCACAACTTTGTCTAGCATTCTCAATTTTATCCTCTCATTGGACAAGGAGAAACTTTTCTTCTGCTAGGCTATTGAAGGACTAGGGCATATCCTAGGCTTCAGCCTGAAAAAGAGATGAGTGGGGACACTATGACAGAGCCCACATCATTATGGGTGATGTGAAAAGCAGGTATCTACTTATCTTCTATCAAAAGAAGCCATGAAACAGGAGGCATAAAAGTGAAACCTCACTTAGCAGT
The DNA here is from genome assembly GCA_020745775.1 of Theristicus caerulescens. Classification (NCBI taxonomy): domain Eukaryota; kingdom Metazoa; phylum Chordata; class Aves; order Pelecaniformes; family Threskiornithidae; genus Theristicus; species Theristicus caerulescens. The sequence continues at coordinate 38,359,454 of CM036583.1, read as the reverse complement.
TTTTTCACCTGTCTCATGAATAAAGCTGTGGAGCTCACAGCCACAGGATGTTTTTTAATGCGCTTAAGGGGAGACTGCACAACCACATCGAAGATAAACCCAGTGAGGCCCTTAAATGGGAAGGGGAAAAAAAGCACCTCTGGTTAAGTCCTTGAGCATGAAAACGTTGCAGTCTGGGAGAGCGTGCTGGGGAAATGCTGCCATGAGCTGACTCTTTCTCAGGCAGCCCCCTTCAGCTGCTGGGCTCAATGAACCTCTGATCTTTCATGCCGCAGTGGTTGTTTTCTTCCTGTATGATGAGGGAATTCACTCTGGACCATCTCTGGAGACTTCTCAGTTGCCTCTCTGGCAAATTTGTGTGATTATTAATCTTACTATATTCTACAAACAACTTTCTTGCATTTATTGCCATTGGTGAAATGCAGGAGTACTTCATAAGGTTTCTGAAGCTTGAGAGAGTAGCACAAGACTGAGATAAAATAGAATGATGCTTCATCAGGCGAACCTAAGGTGCTGAATAAGATATAGCGGATGGAGTCTCTGTAGCATTCATAATAGATTAAAAGCTTAGATGCAGTGTGTGCCACCTGCAATCGTGTCTTTGCAGTATTACTTATTAACAATGATCATAAAAAAGTAATTGGCAAAATTTAAAGCATCATGTTACCTACTAGTAGAAGAGAGCTAGGCCTTCTGAGTTCAGCTGCTTAGTACTGCAAAATGCTTTTCCTGCCAGTAGTCTACTGGCAAACTTAGAAGAGGCACAGGCTGTAAGCATTAACCTTTCACTTGCAAATATTTTACCCATTTGCATTTCTACAAGGAGCCTGTGAGTCAGTTGGAGAGAAAATATACTAAAAAGTCTCTGCATTTTTCTGCATTTCTTTAATCTTAGGATTTTGGAAGCCCTTTGTGTATTTTGGATTGCTGCCTTGAAACTGTGCACAGTGGGCACATCGCCAAAGGTCATCCCCCTGCACTGCAGCTGTTTTACCTATTTCCTGCATAGCGCAACGCTGCCTGCCTTATAAAAATGTTGTTATATACATGTGCTGTTAGCTGTAGAGGCTTCAAGAGAGTTGAGCTGGTCTGAAATTATTCTTCAGATGGCAGTGACATGAGTTCGTTCTGCACTGAATATATAGGTCCTACGGGAGTCAGTACCTCAGTGTAATCTGTCATGGGCTCCAATGCCCTGCAATTTTGCTTTCAGTAACTGATTCATCTACTGATTGAGTGTCCTCCTGCAACTTTGTATGGCTGTGTCAGAGAGCAGAGCTTCATTTTCTCTTGTTGCGGTGTTCAGAGGTGAGTGGCTGAAATGCCAGCCCACACCTTGTCAAGGAAGTAGGATGCTCTTTCACACACACGGTACACAGACTAGACCCAGAGTCTTCTTGATCTTCACGGCCTTTTGCGTCCTGCATCTTGTACCTTGTTTGTGCTGCTGGGGGTGTTTTGCTCTGTCTTTTCCACTGAGCCAGCCCATAGCAGGTGGGAGGAGAAGACTGGTGGCAAGGAGGCAAAAAATGATGCAAGTCATTTATTGGTTCCCCAGATGAGATATGGAGTGTAAGTATTACCACCGCAGAACTGATCAGCTGGAAGCAGCCTCTTGTGACAATGCCTGTGCTATCTTCAGCCTGTACAGATGTGCTACAGAAATGAGGCAAATCATACAGCAGCCTCTGTTCCCTCAGAATAAAAATTAGCATGATTTCAGCCTGATTCACTTTCATGCACACTGAGTCAAAAGATGATGTATGGACAGGGCCATCATCAATTGATTAATTAGTTAACTTTTCAATCAAGACCTGAGTAAATAGATGACGGTGTGTATTGAAGGCTGAGCACTTTCATCAGAAATGGTCCACACAAAGAACTGCCTGGCATGAAGGAGATAAGTTCCAGGCTGCTGTGCTAATCACCTCACTAAGGACTCACTGATGCACTTAAGAATCCCAGCTTCCTCCATTACCTCAGCTGTGAGAATGCAAGATGCCACTTGAGTGAGAAAGAAAGCAGTTAAATATACAGCTGTGGCATGAAATAATTGCTTCTCCAATTCTCTTCTGCATATTCCCAGAGGGTATTCCAAGAAAGTAGATCAACCCCATTTTTAGCTCAGTCTTAAATTATTGAACATACTATATACCAGGCCATTAACCAACAGAAAAAGTGGTTAAGAAAAAGATGTGTGCGTATAAAAGAACGGGATATTTTTTTAGAAAAAGGAAGAAGTACTTTCTCTTTTGTGTGTGTGGAAGTCAGGTACATTGTTATTTTAAAAATAAAAGCTTTTTCATCTCATGAGGATCCAGTTCTGAGTATGGGAAGAATCATTATGGGGATGGCAGACACCATGAAAGCCAATTTCCTTTTTATAAGCTCTCTCTCTTTATCCTAAGAGGCTCTTCTAGAATGTAATGTTAATTCATACAGTGCATGAAAATGCTAACAACTCTAATGCCTCTCACGCTAGAGGTACTTCTGCACTGCAGATCCAAGGTGTGACTGCTGTTCACAGAAGTATCTGTCTCACTTGGAAAGTGGTAAAGCTACAGCAGAGCAAGATGCATTCAGTAAGCACCCAGGAGCTGAAACTTGTGGTACCAGAACTCTGCTGCTAGTGGTCTGCTGTCCTGGTTTTGGCTGGGATAGAGTTTATTTTCTTCTTAGTAGCTGGTACAGTGCTGTAGTTTGGATTTAGTATGAGAATAATTTTGATAATACACTGAAGTTTTAGTTGCTGCTACATAGTGCTTACACTAGCCAAGGACTTCTCAGCTTCCCATGCTCTGCCAGTGAGAAGCTAGGAGGGGGCACAGCCAGGACAGATGACACAAACTGGCCAAAGGGCTACTCCATACCATGTGAATCATGCTCAGTATATAAACTGGGGGGAGTCGGCTGGGGGGGTGGCGACCACTGCTTGGGAACTGGCGGAGCATTGGTCAGTGGGTGGTGAGCAATTGCACTGTGCATCGCTTATTTGCTATTGTCGTGGTTTAACCCCAGCCAGCAACTAAGCACCACGCAGCTGCTCGCTCACCCCCCCACCGGCGGGATGGGGAAGAGGATCGGAAGGGCAAAAGGGGAAAACTCGTGGGTTGAGATAAAAACAGTTTAATAACTAAAGTAAAATAAAAAAAATAGAACAGTAGTAATACAAAGCAAGCAGTACACTGTACAATTGCTCACCACCCGCCGACCGATGCCCAGCACGTCCCCCAAGCAGCGACCGAACCCCTCCCCGGCCAACTCCCCTGCTTATATACTGAGCATGACGTCACGTGGTATGGAATAGCCCCCGCCCAGTCTGAGGCAGCTGCCCCGGCTGTGCCCCCTCCCAGCCTCCCGTGCCCCTGGCAGAGCATGGGAAGCTGAAAGGTCCTTGACCAGTGTGAGCACCACTTAGCAAGTACTTAGCACTACTTAACAAGAACCAAAACATCAGTGTATCATCGACATTGTTCTCAACCTAAACCCAAAACACAGCCCCATACCGGCTACCAGGAAGAAAACCAACTCCATCCCAGCCAAAACCAGGACAGCTATATTCTTTTATCATTATTATTATTATTATTATTATTATTATTATTATTATTATTATTTTCTCTTCCTTTTCTTTCCTAACATCTCTGCATACATTATCACCAACGGTATCAGTGAACTAATGATCTTAAGTCATATTGGGCTATGAGAAGGGAAAACAGACCAAAACCTGTGCCCGGGAGTGTGCTAGCCATTCCATAGCACAGCATGGCACAGCTGGCACAGATGTACCCACGGTGCCACAGTAACTACAGCCTGGCATTTGCTCTGCCCTCCCTCCTGTCCACTCTGCCTGCTCTATGATTCCCTGAAGGGCCCCAGGAGCTCCACGGAGAATGGCAGGAAGTACCTTCCTAGAGGGTAAACAGTAAAGATTGAAACACCAAGAATTAGGCTGCTTTAAAAGCAATCCAAATGCATGCAGTCGATGTCTTTTCAAGTGGCTAACATTCAGCTAATGGCAGTAAAAAGAGCAATGAAACAGTGGAGTAGGACCTTAAAAAGCATAGCTACTTCACACCACTGCTTACTGTCCTGATCTAAAACCAGGTGAAAGTTGCTGACATCTCAAAATCCAGGCTGACCACCAAGACAATTAACCTACAGTAACTTCCACACCACTTGCAAAAATGCCATGTCACATCAGTGCTGAGCTATGCATTCTCTTATAAGAGAATGAATGAATTATACAGGGCTTTTTGAATGCATCTGTGCAATCAGTGAGGAGGAGTTATATAAGGCTCCTCTTAGTGATGAAGGGGAAAGTGTTTGTCTTTCTTCAGCACAGTTCACCCAGGGACAGGTTCCACACAGGAGAGCACTGACAGGCTCCCTTGTAAAAGACACAGAAAATAAGGTGACATTTTTCTCTGCAATTCTCAAAAATTTGTCAGAAGCACCAAATCCTAGATCCTGCATCAAGTTTGAGTAAAATAGCTTTTAGGCAAAGGATCTCAACAGGCACAGGAAAGCCTTTGAAAGCATTGTGGCTGCAGGTCTCCAGCAGGCTGTGCAGTCATTGCTCCCTTTTGCAAAGAAGAGACACACATATCTTACAGATCCCCATTCCCACAGTTACATTCCCATTTCCACTCTGGCATTCAGGAGTGGTGAGCCACAGCTCCTATGTTAAACACTCTTCAGGAGAACCATTTCTGTACTGGTACCCACAGAGCTTCCTGCATTCACAAATGAAACAAAATCTGTCTGATGGCTTGCAGACACAGTAAGGTAAGCACACAAAATCACCTCCAGTGCAAGGAGCATTTCAGTGACTGCTTCACACTGCACACTTCACAGAGCAGTTGCTGATACCTCATGGCTAGTAGTGGGGACAGACATTTTTTCCAGTTGCTTTAAGCAGCTATGAACAGAGGGACAGAGAACTGGGAGTCCTCTCCTGAGACTTCTGCTTAATATTTAGAGGAGAGGGGGAAGATGCCATTCCCAGAGATGCCAGTGGGAGCACGTTTATCCCTGAGTAAAGAAGAGTAGCTAAAGAAATTCCTATTCACACACTGAACTGCAATAACTACATGTTGTTTCTTAGCAGAAAACCCACAGCAAAGCATGCTAGCCCAGTGGAAGATGTTTTTTTCCTTACCTCTGCAGTGGGTTAAGAGTACCAACATGGACAATTACCATAACTCAGCTACTTGTGGTGGCTTGATTTAGAAAATCACTTTGTGTTTTCAGAAGCTAATCTGCAGTAAAAAAAGTACTTTCTTCTTATATATGTGTGTGTTTGCGTGTGTGTATATACACTTTTTGTGATGTGACAAGAGAAAACATGACCCAAAAATGTTGCAGGTACTAATTAGAAGTTTCCTACACAAAACCTCTGTGACTGCCACTGCTGTTCTCTGAATCTGAATTTTTGTTCTGACCCCTTTCTACAGCTGAATGCCTGGTTAAACCTGCTGTAACTCTTCTACTGTTTCCTGAATCAAGCTGGCAAGAAACCAGATTGCAGTGTTTAATTCCAGTGCTATTTAAAAATAAGAGATTCACTAGAGACACCTCTGCTGCCCGTGCCTTGTTGCAGATGGACTCCAGCCACTGATCAGAACCCAGTGGAGCAGAAGCACATGTGGATTGTGAAGCAATCTATTCACACGTCATAACTGGGAAGATGCAGCTTTCTTCCTGTGTGTTTGTAGCTTAGAAAGAAAGAGTCAACAAGAACAACAATAAGAGTATTAGAATATCCTAGTATGGACCAGAGTCCTATTAAAAAAAAAAAAAAAAAGTTAAAAATTACTTCTGTCTCAGGCTTCTGTTTCTGTCTTGAATTCCTTGTTTCTTTTTGATATTTGTCCTATTAACTTGACAATCATTATCACAATAATATCAAAACCCAACAAGAACCTAACTTCACAGGGAGCAATAAGAATCCAGCCACCATTAGGAGGTTTACTGGTTGTTTTCTGTATTTCTAAAACATCCTGGAGGGAAGAGAAACACCTCTCTGTGTGATGCTCCTTTTCCTCCTCATCTTTACCCTGCACTCTTTGACCCAGAGGATCCTAACCTGCAAAGCCTCCCTGCCTGTTCAACTGCTGATAGACATACAGCTAGCAGAGCTGTTCCCAACAGCAACGGAGTCAATGCTTACAGAGCAAGGGGCTTGTGCGGCGCACCTTCAAAGAGAGGGTGCCCCCCGAGGTAGGTACAAGGCAGAGTACCCAAGGCACTGCTCAACATGAAAAAACACAGCTGTCAATGATGAAATACCATTCTGAAGAGGGCATCTGGAATAACAAGAAACCCATTATAAGCTCTGAGCTTCTGAAAGGCTCAGAGAAGAACCCGAAGCTTTGGATCGTAATCATACGCTGTAGCTTATACCCCACCACTCCAGAGCAGACATGCTGAGGCTGGGACAGCTGCTAGCAGTTAAGCAGGAGATCACTGACATAAAATTGCAAGGCAGTATGGCTACAGTCGGTTGAATAAGAGGTCAGACAAGTATATGAGCAGACAGGTAGATGAGATGAAAAAAATACTATTGGTTTTGGGTGAGTATCTTCAGAGACAGGAAGATGAGAAAATTCTTTTAACGTACTAGGCTGATGAGGCAAATGGGAAACTATCTTCTGGTTCACAGGTATAAAATTTAATTTTTTTTTCCAGTCAGTTTAGTCACCCTTCTCTGTCTGTCTCTGTGTTGCTTTTTTGGTAGTAATACATCTCTCAAAGCTGTAATCACTGTAAACACTGGCTAATAAATTTGCATGTCCATGTGCAGAGACATCCTCAGTAAAATAAGTGAAAGGGACTTAGTGAAATCAGCAGCACTGAAGGACTTTTGAACACAGTGCAGGACTGATATTTTCTTATGCCTAAGCTTCTAGGAAAGGGCTTAGGACGTTACTGAAAAGATAAACACATGGAAAAGTCTTTAAAAGTAACAGAGAACATGGGGAAGGGGAATCTGCCAGCAAAGGAAGTTATGCTTGTGCAGTTAGGTATGAAATTAGGATTGCCAAAATTCAAGGTAAGTTTGAACTTTTAAAGGAAATTAAAGTTTGTAGTCACCAGTGCTACATGCAGAAAGAAAATAACAACAAAAAAAGACATGGGACAGCTCTCTGCAAGGCTGAAGTAAAGATTAAGGTGAATCTCCATACATTGCAAAATAAAATGAGTATTTTGACTTGATTTTTTAATAAAGATGGTGATGTTGAACATGGAAATGGAGAATGCAAATAAGGATATGGAAGGGGAAATTATAGCCCAAGTAGCAAGATTAGGGCTAAATACAGAGTATTTAATAAATACTTTTTAAAATATATTTATTATTTATTTACAAAATAAGCTTTTTGAGGTTGGTACCATGAAACTACAAAATAGTATCAATAGTACCTGTATTTAAAAAAAAGAAAATGCAGATCCAGCCACTAGGCTGTGGTTATATGATGATTAAGGTCACATTTGCACAGTAGCAGATCATCTGGCAGAGGAAAGCTGAGCTGGACCAGAGGGAATGCATGATTCCTGTTTCTGTTGAATTAGCCAGCATATATGATATTGTGTTTATGTCAGCTTTACAGTGTCTGTAGGAAGACAGATACTGCTTGATCTAGGATACAATCTGCTGAGCTCCCTTCAAAAAAAAAAAGCCTAGAATAGTCTTGAACTGGTGGAGAGATTTAAGACCAATTCACTGCTTTGCTTTACACAGATAAGGTTTTGAACTAGTCCTTTGAAACTGGATTTACTCTAACATGACCACTGCCTAACATAACCTTAATATCACATAAGTTTTCAGAGCAAATTTTGAACAAGAGAATAGTTAAAAACTTGGATGCAAATGGAACAAAACAAAGACCAGTTGTAGAAACTGTAAATGAAGTGAAAACATGGTATCTTTGTTTAACAGAATACCTGAAGTTTCCTGTTCTCCAAAGTAAAATCTCTTAGAGCTCCTCTGAGTAGACTTTTTCTGAAGCCTTTAATATACTGCCACATGCAAAATTAGGTGATATAGCAGAGTATTGGGCTATGTAACCCTGGAGTTTATCCCCAGTCCTATGTAGCAGGTTTTGCAGCAGTAAAGATACAAATGATAACCAGATGGTGAGCGGCTACTTGGGAGTGTTTCTGCTGAACATCATGGTCAATCTAGTGAGTTTTAAAAAAGTATTATCCCTTTTGCAGTTTGTGTCTTTTACAGATTGTATTGTAAAGTTTTCATAAACTCTAAACACTTAATCCTCTGTAGCTCCCACCTAGAGTTTTCTCCTCATCCTTTCTTAATACCTACAGAACATAAATTTTCTTCCTTAAGGAGCAATAAAATATTTGATAGAGAGAGGGGAGCTTACTGTAAACTGTATGCACTTCAGTACAATTTAGTATTGCAGTGATTGCTGTACTTTTCTCTCTTGCTTTGTAGTACAAGGAAGTTCTACTTTGTTCCTGTATTGCTACCCACAATGCATCATTAGAAGCCCTGGTTGGTGGCAATTTATGTACACCTGATTACTTAGTAAGTCTGATCTCTGTGAGGTCAAGGCTAATCTGTTCTACAATCCAGACCTTCTGCTTTTGTTTAATATAGCCCACTGAGATTAAAATGGGATTAGAGCTCATCTGATTGGGAGAATAACGTCTGCAGATGAACTCTTCTACTGTTCTTTTGCAAAAATCTCTAGGTGGAAATGGTGTCTTGCAGTGGCCATGGGACCTATATATCAATATACATAAGGCATTTGTTGATTTTTTTTTGTCCCTGTGACAGTTTTGAAACCAGACTTTGAGTATATTATTTCCTGGAGCCAGATTTAAGTTGTTACTCTACATATGGAATACATGAATACAGATATCAGAATGGGTGTTTTTTTCTCATTCACCTCCATGTATTTTCCATTTACTACAGCAATAACTCTAAAGCAGATTTAAATAATTGGAAACTGTCAAGCTGTACATTTAATAAAGTGTTTAAATTTCACCTGTTTTATTACCAGGGTTTCTTTTAAAATGTTTTCTCTTCTTTAAACATATGTGAGTGCTAATTGTGCAGAACTAAGATGTTTTCAGTCTGTCTTGGTTCAACATCTACATTACAGATACCACAGAAACAAACATGTCTACATGATCCAAATGATATGCCTCAAACGTGATTTGTGATGAAGCCAAGCATAAGGATTGCCGTAAACTAAATTAAACTAATAGTACTCTTCTGTGGGTTTTTTTTCTAGTATTTTTAGTAAAGCCATTTTTCTGTAGTATTTTCAATCTCAACAAAAGTATAAAGTATAAGATTGTGATGTGAGCCTACAAGTGGAAGTAAAAAGAGCAAAATTACTTGGTCAACGTGTTCTCATTATCCAGGTTCTATGAAATGCAAAAAATAATATAACTGTCAATGATAAGGATGATATAATATATCACTGGTTGCATGCAGTGAAAAGCTCTACGGGGAGAGAGTTCTGAAAGTGCTGTCTTTGCACAGAGAGTCTGCTTGGCTGCTGTCCTGGATTTCAGCCTGCTCTAGGTGAGGTCATGCTGTGGCTAAAGTAATTAACAAGGTCAGTCTCACCAGCTCAGTATAAACCTGGAGTAACTCTACTGAAGTGTAGAAGTAGAACGACTGAGTAGAAAACCTATAATTTTGTCCTGGGTTGCAGTACTGCCCATGTTATCAATGATACCAGGTTACTCTGCAAGTATGTTTCAGGACTTGTCAGCTTTGGGGTGAACCTTGGCCATATCACTCCACTGATGCAGGGGGTTATCTTTTGAGTGATGTTACTTCCAAACAGAGGTCTGAGAATCATTCAACAACCACGGGTAGATCCTTACCTTCTCTAGCAGTTAAGGTTTGTCTTTGGTCCCAACTGGGTATCAGAGCAAAGGAAAACCCTCTTAAAAGACAAAAGTGCATGTTAAAGAGTTAATTGAGTTCTTAAAAAATTGTCAGTGGAAGCAACAGAAGGTACTTTTAGTGATATGTGTAATTACATTTTCTTAACCATATGGGATGATCTCCCATAAGCTTTTTACTCAAAGAGACAATGCATCCATTGAAAGTATCAAGTATCTCACTAAATGAGAATGTGTGAGGATATCAGTATCAGTCCATAAAATTTAAGATTTTTAATTCTATCAGCAAGTTCATAATTTATAATCTTAGCGTATACAACTCCATGAATACATGAAAATAAAAAAGCAGCGCTATTGCAGTCATCAGCACATTATAAAAATTTCCCATCTCTCTCTGAGAAGTTACCTTGCATTCCCACCTTATCAGAAAGCACGGTTAATTAATTTTTTTCTGGCTGTAGTGCATGTAAGGTTTTCCTTGAAGACTGCTTGTGTCATTTGTATCTATTCAGAAATTTTGGCATGGTAAATAATGTAGACATTTATTTTTCACTCATTTTGAAAGGTCGTAAGGACCTGCAAAGTTATTTTATTCACCATGTCATTATAGAAAAGATTTTCTACTACTCAGATATATTCACTTACTCCATTAGACTGAATCACACAACTACTGTGGTTAGTGCAATAATGGAAAGTATAGTTACTGAATAACAAGCACTTCAATGTCTTGGTGCCCAGCTACGCTCATTTTGTAAAACATGATTTGCCGGCTACATAGCTAACATATTCCAATTTCTGCCTGACTGTAACTTAATGTAATAATACATTATTGTGAGTCCTAAGTTGCTTAGCAGAATGATTGGTTCTTGATTTATTTTAATGGCTGAAAATGGAGCTGTAACTTGTTAAGGTAATTTTGTTGCTAAACTTTCATATTATCCAATTCATGCCACAGTTCTGATGGAAATTTTGACAAATACTCTTTCTGTTTTTTTTTTTCATTTAAATGCATATGACTTTGTGAATGGCAGGAAAACCCAGACTCACCTTCTTCCTGTTGTCTGTGATTCTCATGTAGGCATAAGTTTGCTTTCTCAATCATGAAGCCAGAAGAGCACATGAGCATTGGACCTGCATATGCACGTAGGGGAAATACTTTTCAAAAGGGCCAAAGCAGTAATCACCTTTATAATCAGGAGTTGAAGATGCATTCTGTGTTGAACATTGTCTCTGAAATTATTTCCTAAATGTCATTTCCCTTTCTCAATTCCTTCCTGTATGCTATGTAAAGCAATGCAGTTTTGTGGGTCAGGAGGAAAAAGTAAACTTCCTGTTTTTCTAAGTCAGTCTTTTTTTCCTTTTCATACTCAAAGAAAGAAACCTCTATTCTGTAAAAGCAAGAGTTGACATACAGCTGATGTTGCACAACTACTATCAAAGTGAAAGGCCTTATCCAACAACTCTGTTTTCAACAAAAATGTTAAAATTTGTCCTGTGTGTCAGAGGTACAGGCCAAGCCAACACCAAAAATGTTTACTTTGAATATCAGGAAAAATTTCTCCCCTTCACAGAACTTGGGTTTTGTTGACTGGGAATTGCATTATTATTCTAACATCTCAGAGACTGCTTTGCTAGAAAACAGATCGCAGACCGCTACGTGATTGTTTATCAAAGTCTTTCTTGCCAGATACTATACAACCGATGAGGTCTGACAGTGGGATGTTGTATAACAGTCATCAGTTTAGGCAATTGCCACAGAAGGTAGATTTTGTAATTGACAGACCCTGCTGAAACTAATTCAACAGGTTGGTGGAAAATGATATAAAAATAATGAAGCAGCCACCTAAAATGGCATTTGATGTCAGATTCTGAAGATAGTTAGCACTGTTAAATGGTAACATAGCATCACTAAATCATGGCTTGCCACTACAGAGGTTTTTGGTGACAGCAATTTGAAAATGAGAATATGTTGTTAAACTGATGATTCACAGAATTATGAAAAAATTAACAAAGCTGCACCCAAGAAAAAACAAACTATTTGGAGTTACGGAGTTGTCACAGGTTTATATATTTATAATGGAAATCAATGGTTGGAAACCATAGGAGTGTCACATAGACTGACCAAAAGAATAGCTGATACCTTTGCTTTCAGAAGGAAGAGGGAAGAGACATGAAGAGACATGTTATAGCACATGGGAGAGCCCAAATTCAGCAACACCCACATCAACATAGCCCAGAATATCTCCTGGTATAGGAAAAAAGAAAATTACCACCTCCTGAAAGTCCTAGCAACTGAATGAGATACTTAGAGATCAAATGAAAAGAGTTAGAAAACTTCATTAGTTGACTAACTGTACATATTTGACAGTGCATGTTATAAAATGTTTAACCAGTAATATGCTTTGGAAAAAACAGGTATGGTATTGGGAGCTGAAGTTTAAGAAAATTAGGAAATCTGATGGAGGTCTGCTGCAGTGGTTGACCTATTGCTTAGAAAAGCACATGTTCTTCCAGAGCTTTGGGACCTGCAACAATTTATGACTGCCGGTGTTTGAAAACATACAGTCCCCTCTGGGACTTCACAGGGGTGGGACAGGCAGTGAAAGCCGAGTCCCTCTACATATGGTGGCTTCCAACGTGCTGCGCAGCACCCATGGGCCAGGCAGCTTCTCCATGCCTGCAAGGAGCAACTGGGGAGCAGGACTCCTCTCTGCCTTGTGCCTTCCCTCTGCAGGGCACACATCTGTGGGCTGCACCAAGCCGTGGCTGCTCAACCTCCCATGGATGCTCATGACTGCCCCAGAAGCTCTGTCTGACAAGGCTGTCCCAAGGCCAGTCATGCAAGACGAGCTGTGCAACACTGCCTAGCAGCTCGGCTGCAGTTTCTATGGGGAATTTCTTCCTTCAGTCTCCATTTCATTCTTCAGACGTGCCATAGAGCATGTGGTACTGCTGTGAAAGGGGAAGCACCCTGGTCATTATCCCTCTCCTTGCAGTCCCGCTACCATGTTTACGGCTTTTTCTCCCCTCTGAGACTCATGACACATGTGCTCTGCTTATTTATGGGAAATTTAAGTTTGCTAGAGAGCAGAGAAACTGTTTGGCACTAAAATGTGTTGATTTATTAAGAGAAAGCATTAATTTCTGTTCCAAATAAAGTTTCAGAAAATGAACTTTGAAGATAAGTGTAGCATGCCTACATGAAAAAGTGTATAACATGTCTGCATATTTAATTTTGGTTTTTAAAATGTATTAATCAGCAGTTTAACAAAATTACTGACAGAATATGTCTGATGTGAAAACAAATCCAATAAATAATTACACTTCCAGTTTCTATTGCCAGCAAAGTCCTCTGATTTGAAAGTAGCATCACAAGCAGCCAACCTCTCCGTCTCACTCCCTCAAAATAAAACACCAAGCTGGGATAAAACTGAGTTACAATTAGGTTGGCAGGATTTCAGACACCACACAAAATGTTGGCAATTCAGGTAAATCCCATGACTGATTAATCCAGTTTGAACTCTTGGACTAACTAGGCCATGGATTAAAGAAAACAAAACATATTTCCTAAGCCCTCTAGGAGGTGGTAGAAATCACTCACAGAGGGAACAATTTTGCCAAAGTAGATTTGGCTTTTATGTTTTGCAAGCAAGCCCACACAAGCCGCTTCAGTGGAGCTGACTCCATTGTGAAGGCACCTAAAACTCCAATTCTTTATTTACTGTATCAACTCCTACACTGACCCAAGTGACTTTCAACCCTGCATGCGTCCAGCACAAGCTGACTTCCCACACCTAGCATTCCCCCCCAAAATGTCCCTTTACTAAGGTACAGCCTTTGCTAAACAATGTTTCTGCCAGTCCCAAACCTTTTTGTATTGGTGCATCTGTACATTGTACATTGGTACAACACAACAGCCTGTGTGCAGAGGATAAGGCTTGGAGCAGTAAATTTCCATGCAAACCATGAAACATCAATGTTCATGCTAGCAAAGGCCATGCACATCTCTTATCCACATGTTGGGCAGCTACAAGTAATGACAGACCCTGTGCTTTATGCCTGAACGCCAGTGTTGAACTGCTTGACCCTCCAAGTTCTTGCTGTACATGACTGAATGAGGATGTCCTCTTAAAGGACAAAAGGAAGGAATTTGTCCAAAAAAGTAGATTTGCGATTTGCAATTTGCCCTTCTTTTGCCAGGAGGGTTTTCCAGTCTTTCACTTGAGTTTAGGCACACAAAATCTCAGCACACAGCCACCCTTTGCCCCAAATCATGCAAAACTGCCACTTAACGTGGTATTCTGTTCATTCACCATTCTTCCAAGAAGGTCTGACAATAAACTAATTGCTGAAAAAAAATCATACTGTCATAGGCTGGCCTGCTTGATACCTGCCCAGTAGATGCAAGACAATTAGCAACACTGTTCTTAAGTATCTGTGCATCACCACGCTGATTTCCAGGCCCGTTCTTCCTAAAGAAATGCCCAAACTGTGCGGATTATAAAAGGTACGAAAACTTCAAGCAAGCGGTACAGCTTTCATCACAAAACATCCTGTGGTTTTTTACGTTGTTCTTTTCTTGTGATTTTAGGTTGTTCTTTTCTTGTGATTTTAGGTTGTTCTTTCCTTGCACTATGCCAGCAAGATGACTAGAACTATCTTCAGCTCAGCAAAGGGTTGGCAATCATTTGCTCTGCATGTTCAGGGACAGCAGACAAGTTGTATGGACCCTCATTACCTGGGCCCTGCTGGAGGGGCTGTCAGGTAGGTGGAGAGTACCACAAGGCACGGCTTCCCTTTCTTGCCTCCTTGTTGCCCCACAGGCACAGTCTGCAGAGGCAGACTTCTTTCTCGTTGTGAAAGCAGAGATGCTCTTAACCCTGAGCATTTGTGGCTCAAACTCTTTATACAGCCCATAGTAAGAAAAGCTTCTGTTTCAAACTTGAACCAGAGCTTGTGTGCAAAAAGTTGTGTGTTGGTTTTGTGAAGAGTATCACCTTTCTCTTTCTTTGTTGAAAGCTTGCCCTTTTAGCATCAGCTGCAATATCACCACTGTCAAAAAGTCTGTAAAGGTGTTCTCCTTTCTCACACTGTGGTATAGTCCTGGCTTGAACCTTGTAAGTTCCAGTGATAGCATTGGTTAGTCCCACTTTCATCTCCTCAGAGTTTTTACAAGTTTGGCTAAAATGATGGACCTAAGGTTGTTACAGTCCAATATCAAGCTTAAAACTGTTCACTCACCTGAAGAAACATTGCATAGTCAATGTCATACCTGTTGATGATTGATGACACGTATTTCTTATGAATTGGACTTCCATTTGCAGAAATGATCATGGATGTATGTGACAAAGACTTCATAAGCTGCAAGAATGTCCTTAGTTTTCTTTCTCTTGCTAGTGCTGAAAAATACATATCTTGAGTACCAAGTTTAAAAGGGAACCAACCTGTATTTTATACCATAGTGCTTGGCTTAATTTTAACTGTGTGCGTACATGTTAAATCTTCTCTGACCTTGAGCATGGTGCATACTATTTACTGTTAGATACGAAGAAATTATAAATGGGCTACACTTTTCCAGCAATTACAGAAATCAGTGAAGATCTTTACTCATTCTTGGCATTAAAATAGAGCTAAATGGAATATAATTTGTGATACACTAAGTATTTTAAGGTATTATTTATATTTATATGTAATGTCATGTCTCTTAAACATAGATAAAGAGATAAAGCAAGCTGTTACAAGTCAGTAATAGTCAATGGGAGAGTTCAAATCTGTCTGAAAGCAATGGGAAAACAAGTCTGATCAGCACCTTCCCAGCTCTATTAGTATCACTGAGGTTGCATTCAGGGTGGCACTGACCATCTGGTATTTGGAGGGAGACTTTCAGATTCTGCAGGAACTGATGCTGGTGGTCCAGCTGGAGACAGCTGCAAAAGTCAACATCTTTTAGATCTGACATAGAGCAGAGGTTCTCAGCATTCAGGATCACATATCTGGAAAAAAAAAAACAGTAATGAAGTAATTGCATCTGTCTTCTTACATTGTTCTTAATATAATGAACATGTTACAATGACCTTTAGAATGTCTAATGGGAGATGCATTTGAGCTTTCTGAATATTTAAGCCACCTTCCAAATTATGTCTCATTTGTTTATTCCTATCTCAGCCTGCGCATTAAACTGCATCATAATCAAGAGAGATTTAAAAAACCCCAACAACCTCATATGGTTAATTCCAGATCCCATTATTGTATTCACTCTTAAATCTCAACTGTAGGAATAATTCTTTGCTGCTTCTCTTGAACTATGTTGGTCTGTTTTGTTTGTCTGAGTCTTAAAAAAGCTACTGCAGTACACCAAAAAGATCGTTGCACTTCATCTGTGATCAGAATTATCCTACAGAATACAGGTTTGTAAGCTTGGGAAATTTGGCGAGGTTTTCGGATGAATTTCTGTAAAAAGCTCTTAATGAATGCAGGAAGATTACACATATTTGAATTATTTAGTTTGTGATAGAGAGTCTTCCATTTAAAAAAACCTTGGTATCTTGTCTTCTGAAAGCTTCTCAAAACATCTATTTATTTCGGTTCCAACTTTCCTTTTATGTCCTGATTCCAGATTCTCTTATTAGTTTGAAAGGTCTGGGTTTTTTCCAGCTGATGGGACCTAATTTTGTGGTGCTGCTTTAAACCATTCTTTTGATCTTGCGCTAAAATTCAATATAGCATGACTCAGTGCTGTGACCACTACCAAATACAAAACCCAATATGTCAGCTCTTCTTTGAAAGACTTTTGTTTCTATTGCAACCACCAAAAATTTTGAAACTCTGTTGATAGATGGGGTCTCTGGTCTATTGACCTGGGTGTGGTTTAGTCCATGGTATAAGCACTTTCAGTGCACATGTGCAGGACTCTTAAACTGAGCAATGCTAATTGGTACTATGCACACAGGGACCTATAAATGTAAAAGGGAAATGACTCCGTGACTTACCTTTCCTTTCATTGGAAATGGCAAGGGGTTAGCATTGACTTCAGTCCTAAAATGTTTTTGTCATCTTTTTCTCTTTCATTCTGCTTTCTCTGCACACCAGCTCTGTGCATAGTTAGTTAATCAGCAGATTGTAATGCTTATTTCATAAATTCTCACCATTTCACATCTCACTTTTTGAGGACAATTTTTACCTCGTATTTATTTCCGTGAAACATTCCACGAGGATGGAGGAGATTACTTGAAAACTAGATTACTGCAGAGATGAAGACAAATAGCTTGTAATTCATCAAGTGCAAGGAATATGAGAAGGCTGAACATAAGGATAGAGAAAAGGAAGAAAAAGGTAATTACTGTGTGATTGTAGAGCAACAAAGATAATTTAATTTGTGAGAGGAGTATGGTCAGTGGGAGATATTTCCCTCCAGCTCTGCCTGGACAATGGCCTAGTCAGAAATAAATCGTGTAAGAAATCAGAGTTGTAGCTAATATGAAGTTTGACCTCTATCCCTGAGGCACTCCTAAGTGTTGCAAGTCACAGGGAGCAGAGGGTTTCAAGCTGAGGCTCCAAGCAACGTGATATGTGAAACTGCTGGGAAATTGGCAAGGACATTGGAGCTTATCCACCAAACCAACAATTGTTCCTAAGGCTGCTGACTTGCCAGCTTGCAGGTGTTCTTATAAATGAGGCTGGTAGGGCACAGATCATAGCGAAATAAGCACTCCCATTGACTTCAGGGCAGCTCACTGGGGTTACATTACAGCACTTAGATACAAGGAGCTTCAGAGCAGCAAATTATCAAGTCTGAAAGAGAAAGTCATCTGAAAGAGAAAGTCATGTTGCTTCATCCTGCTGTTTTTTGGAAAGTGCAATTACCCTGTAAGTAAAAATAATCATCTGGATATAAGATACCCAGATTTTTAAGTGGATTTCAATAAAGATATCCGATACAGTATTTTTTTCTGTCATATCACTAGATGTTAGGCTGTGGTGTTCTACTCTGATATGGACCTCTCAAGACTAGATACAGAGGAGGAAGATTTGTACTTTCATTGAAGGAGACTGTCCTCTAAAGAGACTGCCATGCTATGATGACAACATTTACAGTTGCCATATGTCTAATTAGATTTTAAACATTACATTAGAAAAACATGTTAGTGTTCTGCAAACACAGCCAAAAAAGCTTTTTTCTTTTAAAGGTATATTTAATTTATATTTTCCTGTCACTGTGTTCACTAGCAGAAACTGGAATCAAAAAAGCAGTTAGATTATGCAGAACACAGGTAAAGCCCACAGATTTCTCATATATTAAAACCAAAAAAACCTCAGAAACTCTCAAAGCTTTTGAAATCAATCATTTGTTACAAAATGTAAATTTGCATTACAACTGATCATGACATATAGTTATGGTATTGAGACTGTTGCAAAAGGCACGTGTTAGCAAGTAGAATTCAAGCCACTGCAAGTGAAACAGAAATATCAGATGATCTTTGAGGCTTAATAGCAAGCCAATGCTTACAGTTGAAGGTAAAGCACATCTGTTGCAGCCAGAGTCCTAAGTCTGGTTAGATGTTGGTGTGACTGCAAATTGCAGTAGTTACACAGTGATACTGGTCTACATGCCATTTTAGCTGACAGTTTTGACTCTAGTGAGGACTCTGTACCATTGTGTATATGTTCACCTTTTATTTCCCAATATATGGGGTGGAGATAAGAAACATTCCTAACTTCAGGCATTTTTAAGATTTACTAGTCACTGAGATTTTAAAGTAGTTTCTGAATATTAAGTTTTAATAGCTTCTTTAATGCGGGCTGCTGTAAACTTGTTATTGTAGTTAAATTAAAGAAGCCTGTTTAATTTTGCTCAATATATTCCTCAAGAATGTATTACTCGGGTAATATAAACAGTTTCTGCCCCTCAGGCACTGTGGTTTAGATGCAATATGTTTGCTTATTACTACAAACAAGTAAATGATGTAACATACTTTAATGATAAAGCCTGTATCAGTGTTTTAATTTAACTCTGTGTTGTCATCTTTTCACCTTCTTTCACTTGTTATACATTGCAAAGTGTTGAAATAATTTTGATGTTTCAAATGTCACCTGTTCCCAGCTGCAATTAGCATTTAAAAGCTTAACATCGATTTTCATTCAAATATGCCGCCTCTGTAGTCATGGTAACCTCCTTGTCAGCTTTATCTTCCAGCTTTAGAAGGTACTGCTGTGGTACTTGGAGATGTTGTCATTCAGGATTTTTCATTTGGCTCCCTCCTCCTTCCCTCTCCTGCACAAAATACACTTCTGTGCTTGCTTTTACCAAGTTGAAGGTTTGCAACAGCAAGAGAAGAGCCAAAATGGAAATACTGTAACAACAACAACAACAAAAGGTCTACTTCATGGAGCTTCCTGGAAATAGGAAGTGGTGAGAAGAGTGGCTTATGCTTTCAGAGGGCTCATCACACATGGTGCAGTAAACTACATACAAGCTATTAAAAGTGACATATTCAGTGTATATAAAAATGAAAGCCTAGTCCTATATACAAACGTGTAGATGCAGAATCCAAGTACTTAGCAGATGTCTCTTCTTTCCTCACTTAAGAAGAGAAACATTGAACCAGATGTAAGCCAAAGACTGTTTCATTCAAATAATCTAATTATTCTGTATTTAACCAGGATATGCTCTGACATTTAATTTTGTGAGAAGAGTATGGAATTTATTTCATTGTTAGTTATCCTCCTTATACTAATTTAACTGTGCTTTTTGTTTTTTATCATTATTACGCAGCATTTACATGAGAACAGGTCAGCTGATTCAAAATGCTTAAGTTATTGGTAGAGATACCCATCTGTGAGCCACATCATTCTTGTTACAGAATTTATTGTCCTTGGCTTACAATACATGTTTATTGTCAGGAGAAAAATCATTACAAGTACAGAGAAACAGACGGATATTACAATTCAGATACATGGACTTTTGCTTAGTAGATAATGTAATTATAGGGGATATTATAATTATAGCGGATTTTCTACATATTCTCCCTGTGGTCATTTGCAAAACTCACCTGCTTCCACTTTTATTTCAGAAATTGATAGAAGATGGGATACTACACACATAGCCCAGCCTGCCTCTGGGCATTTGTGAAGCTGTGAAAACATCTCCTAGGTATCTTTTTCAAGTGGCCACTTCTCACAGACTGCAAGCCAACAATACAGAAGCCACGAGAAATCATACAAGCGTGCTTACCTTAGTCTCTGTCATCACTGTATAGCAGGTACAGGTTGGATATTTGAGACATAGCCACTTCATCTGTGTCTTGCATATGTGGATACAGACAGTAAATCTGCATTTTAACTAATACTAATCTATGTGGTAGCTCTAGAAAGATGGTTAAAACAGTCGCCACATGTCTCTCTGCATCATCCTGAGCCAGAACAATGCAAGTCTGGATAAACAATAGGCACTCTCTATCAGCTGTCAGCCACTAATGAGAACCTCCCAATGTGTAATGTGAAATAAATGTAAACCACCTGTGCACACTCTGGCTTTGAAGGGCACTTTGTATGTGTGAGTCAGCCATGGCTCTCACTGGAAATAGTTGAAATTTTTTCTGAACATTTTGCATCCCTTGCATGTCCACATAGTCTCTAAGATGACTGTTGTGTTTTGGTGTATCTGGTTTTGCCATCTCATAACTCTTTAGAAGAACTTACAGGTTTCCCGTCAGTGCCAAGGCAACACAAACAGCCCAGGTGCTGCAAACTGCCAGTGTGGAGATGCACCCCAGGCCTACCCAGACAATCCTTATTTTTCATGTGATATCCTAATAATAACTTTGAAGAGACTTACAATATCTGTGTTTTATCACTTAATAAAAAAAACTTACATTTTTGTATTCTTCATGAAGCACTGAGTAGCAGTTTCCATTTGCCACATGATGAAATCAGAGTTCAAAATGAGGAAGGTAGAAGTTGTAAAAATCAAAGTTATTCTTTAGCCCAAAGAGACTGAGAGTTCACCCTTTACAGTAAACTTTTTCAGAATGTGAAAAGGATGTCACTGAAAGCAGATTAGTGCTAGTGAGCTGTTTACTGTACTCTTCCCAGATCTCAACCGCTGTCCCATTCACCCCATCCAACCTGTCAAATCCCCCTGCTCTCGCCTGGGGTCTGCATTTTTCAAGGATTTCCACATGGAGGTCTTTCCCAGCTGCCCTGACCCAGTGAGGGTCTTCCTGGCGTGTTGGCCCACCTACACTAGATTACTTCAGTTTATCCACAGATTGCCATGTGGTTTTTTTCTAACAATGGTATAGAGTAAGAATGCAAGTGGTATTTCAAATGAGCAGCACCTGTATACTCTACTGGACCTACAGCACATAGCACCAGGAATTAGCTATGATAGAGCTGCATTGTAACAATTCCATTGTATTTGAATCTTGAAGCAATTACTCAATGAAGCACATTTTATTGGGGAAATACTTATGCTGAAAGATGGAGACCAAAATAGAAAGGCACAGTTCTGGCTATGAACTTCCCCTGTTTTCTCAGGTGTTTGGTGCATCTTTATTGTTCTCTGTGACAACTTTGAAGTGCAGTTTGCAGAAATTTCTGTTCATGAGTAAATTAATGATGAATAATAACTTTATAGTGGACATGTCACCTTCCTTAAAATCAAAACCAAAATACAATGGCCTTTTCTTTCATTTCCCAATTTCTCTTCAGAAAACATTTGGAATAAAGGATATTTCAATCAGAAGACCTCTTCTTTTTAAAATCACCCTACTCCTCGAGGCTTACCGTCTTTGCTAGAAGCGCTGAATTTTACCTCGATTAATCTGCACCAGCTAACCCAAGATACCGGGGAAAAGGAAGAAAAAAAAATCCTCGCCGCCCTCGTTTTGCCACTAACCAAACTATCCGTGCAAGCGGGGAGGGATGGGGGTGCTGCCGTGCGCAGCGACAGCCCCTGCCGCCCGGGGCGGGGGCGGGCCGCCGCCTGCGCCGCCTGCCCCGCCTGCGCGGGGCGGGGCGGGGCGGTGCGGAGCCCGCGGCCGCCGCCCGCCGCAGACGGCGCGGCGAGGGGCGGTGGTGGTGGCCGTCCATGCTCGTTCCCCTGCCCCTGCCCGGGCGCCCGTGGGCCGGCGCGCAGCGCAGCGCAGCTCCCGGTGAGCGACGGCGGTTTGAGCGGGCGGGGGCTGGGCTGCGGCGGTGCGGGGTCTCCTCTCCCCAAGTGCCCGCCCCCGTGGGTGGTACCCGGCTGGCGAGGGGTGCCCTGCACCCCGAGCCGGCCGGCCGGTCGGTCGGTCAGTCAGTGCCTCCGCGGCTTTCCGCGGCTGGGGCTGGGGGACTCTGCGAGGCTGGACCGGCTCCCCTTTCGGAGAGGAAAGAAAGTTTGTGCGGCGCGGAGCGGTGCGAACTTGGGCTGAGTTAGGCGAGGCTCTGCGACATCTCCGCGGGGGGGACGGGGAGGATGGGGCTGCGCTGCGCCGGGCCTCGGGGGGCTGCGCTCCGCCGGGGATGGGTTCGGCGGCGGGCGGGCGGGGAGGCGGTGTCGGGAGCCGTCCGGCTGGGCGCTGCTGCCCGAGTTTCAGGGCAGAGGACAGCCCGGGCGCTTTTCTCATTTCCCGTTCGCGTGACTTAAAACGGTGCGGGGTGATCGGCCCATCCGCCGTAAATTGGGCAGAGTGGCGGTCATGCCGTTCCCGTATCTTTCCTGCTTAATGTTTTTATGGCAGTCCGGTGAGCAGTAACTCTAAGGTGGAAAATAAAATATCTCCGCTGTGATGCTGTATCTTGCAGATGGAGTATGTCTTTATGACATCTTCTTAGTATGGAAGCTGTTTGTAAAAACCAGGAGAAACTGCACGTGACAATAACTTTTATGTAAATAACTACATGTAATAGTTGTAATTCTGTATTTAGGAGTACAAAATCAATATTCTACTGATTAATAGATTGTTCAGCATTCAGCTATTACTACAAATGACTTGAATAAGTGGTGCAACAAAGTGGTTTTTTACTGTAATAGTAAGGACTAATAATCAATTTTATTTAGAAAGTGTTTTCTATTTTGTGTCATATCAAATGGAACTTACTATGCATAATGCATATGTAACTAATTTATACATTACATAATTCTTCAAATTCAGTAACCAAAGCACCTGTTATTACATAGTGGTTTTTTCCTGTTTTAAAAGTGCTGTTGGTCTAATATGTTCAGCTCTGGCACACATGAATAGTCCTTCTCACATAGTTTAATTTCTCACCATTTCATTTGTTTCAGGATCAACTCTTATGTAAATTTAAACTGTTTTCTTAAGGATCTGTAAGAGGAGCACTTTTAAAAGATACTTACCACATCAGTATTCTTAGTAACTTCCTACATTTATAGCTGAATGTGTGATATAAACAAAACCAAAACCAGAGGTGAATTAAAATTTTGTCTTAGCTAGTCCAAGCTAGTGTCCTAGGTCTGATCAGAAGCACGCTGAGTTCTCTGTGTAAACTTGAGTCAATTTTGCAGAGGAATTAAAGAAACTGTGGATGTGTTAGATCTTCATTTCGATCCTATTCCAGTGACATAGTGTTTTACCTACATATCAATGACTGTTGCTCTATACATGCGTAACATTTCAATTAATACCGCCTCAGCTGCCTAAAGGTCTGATGAGATGCTTGTTAGCACTTTGATTGCTTTTTCATACGTTATTGTCCCTGCCTTTGGGATTTGGATGTTACATGATCATGGTGGAAAGTAATTACAGAAGGCAATAATCTTTGGTGTATCCATTAAAATAGTAGTTTCTTCAGTTTTACGCAACATCTGGGAACAGTTTTTACTTTCCACTAGGATTTTTTGTCAGCAACTGAGGAGAGCAGTGGCTCAGAGGCATATAAAAGGCATAAAATGGTCTGAGTATTGATAGACTGTTATCTGCAGGATTACTGCTGAAACAAACTGCTGTGTCTGATGGGATGTGACAGGGTTTTATGTTACAGTTGGTAATATTCTGCTTTAAATTCTAAATTTAACCCAGTCTGTAAAATGCTTTTTAGAAGCTTCTAATCACATGCTGTTTCACTGATATTAATAATACCTGTTTGTCCTTTTAAGACGAATGAAGAAAATACTTCCTATGAAGAGTAAAAGTACTTGATTGTGGGAAAACTCTTAAAGCACTTCTAACTTCAAAGGTGAAGAAAAGTATGAAGGAACAATCCATCTGACTCCCTCAGCATCTCACAGGGAACACAAAATGGCTCTTCAGAAAAAAACTGTTGCTGATATCTTGCAGGAGTGGTGTTTGGAGGAACCGCTGTTCGGTTGCAGATGGCACCAGAATGTTAGGAAAAAACTGAGACTGATACGAATTATAGGGCTTCTTGTCAGTGTAGTGGCCATTAGTACTTTCTCTCTTTCAATTAGTGCCTTTTTCAAGATGGAACCACATAGCATGGCATTGGCCAGCAGCCTAGGTAGCCAAAAGCTGGTGCATGGGCACCAAAGAACTCTGTTGGATTTCACGGAACAGAATGAAAACGGCACTCCAGACCCACACACTTCTATGAAATACGAAGCTGAGCATGACAATGCAACAGATGGTCATGCCAAGGGAGAGTACCCCAGGGACCTTTTCTCTCTTGAGGAGAGAAGAAAGGGAGCAGTGATCCTCCATGTCATTGGAATGATTTACATGTTTATAGCCTTAGCCATAGTCTGTGATGAGTTCTTTGTTCCTTCCTTGACTGTCATCACTGAAAAACTGACCATATCTGATGATGTGGCAGGGGCAACCTTCATGGCTGCTGGTGGGTCAGCCCCAGAACTCTTCACTTCTTTAATAGGAGTGTTTATATCCCACAGCAATGTCGGCATTGGTACAATAGTGGGATCAGCTGTGTTCAATATCCTGTTTGTTATTGGAATGTGTGCTTTATTTTCTACAGAGATCTTGAACCTCACTTGGTGGCCACTCTTTCGAGATGTGTCCTTTTACATCATTGACTTGATCTTGCTAATCATCTTTTTTCTGGATAACTTGATCATGTGGTGGGAAAGCTTAACGCTCCTGACAGCGTATTTTTGCTATGTGACTTTCATGAAGTTCAATGTTCAAGTAGAAGAATGGGTGAAGAAATTCTTAAACAGAAACAAGGTTGAGAAGGTAACAACAGCAGACGCTGAAGGAAAGGTAGGTCAATTTTTAATTAGCATATGTGTAATAATGTCCTTGTAAGTGCTGAGCCCTTCTATATCATAAGGATCCTAATATAGTACAGTAAGCAATATAAAGAAGTTCCATGCTTTGCTAAAAGGTCTTTTTGTTTAATCAGTCCGATAGGATTGAAAATATAAAACATGAGGTAGCCTTCTGGTAAATCAATAGCTTTTAACTCCAGGACGATCATAATCACACAGAAAGTAAGAAAAAATGCCAGCAGAGAGACATAAAACTTTACTCAGCATTTTGGCACATGAGGTCTGAGATATAGCTACTATTTTTTTCCCTAAGTTTTTGGATTAAGCAGTAACAGTATCTGGGGAGGATCTTGTTACAAAATTTGGCTTTTTAAAGACTTGCAATGCACTTTCTTCCTCAAAAAAGGCAAATAACTCAGAACAGTATACAAAGGTATTTTATACATATTTTTCATCTACAGATGCTGATGTACAGTATTAACTTCCGGTTGTAATGTGGCAATTACATGAAAAAAAAAATCTCTGGAAAAACAGTGACCACAACAGGAAAAGGTCCTCTGTTTAAGCAGGATGGTTTCCCATTCACAGTATTTGCGACTAAGCAAACTAATTTTTGGCCTAACATTTATGGACAGAGGGCTTGGTGGGTCTTCAGCAATTATTATCATCTTTTAAACAGCTCTCTTCTTAAAGCAGGCTATATTTAAGGGACTTATGAAGCTGAACCCATAAATACTTATGTATATAGCAGTATGTTAATTGGATGTTTAATACTGAAATTGAAATGTCTGGCTTTATATGACAATATAAACATCAGATAAGATTGTATTATCCAGTAATTATTCAGAGTATCAGGGAACTGTTCACTGTTTTGTTTCTTTCATTTAACAGCCCTGTATGAGTGGTTCAGAAGAGACACAATCCACTGATACAAGTGTACAGGCATATAAACAGGAGGACAGAGAGATGAAGCACATATATAACTATTAGAGAGGGGCTACCTGCCTGTGACTCACAGAAAACTGATGCTTCTGTCTATATGCCTAACTTTGAAGAGAGAGATTGATATTTTAGCAGTACTGACAGGTGCTTTCAGTTTTAGGACAAGCCACAAAAATGTCCACCAAAGACAAAACCAGAAAATTCTCAATTTTTTAGTTTTCTAACCAAGTTTAACATCTATACACTTAACTTGTAATTCTATGTTTTCCTTTTTGTTCCCTTCCTTTTCCAAAATCAGTGTGCTCATCTTCATCTTTCTCAAAATGCATAATTGGGATTTTATAAGTAAATGAAAAGAAGGGTCAACACCAACAAAGTATTTGCCCTAGTGAAAGAAGGGCTTCTTCAACTACATTAGCTGGTTTCTAAATAATGTAATATTTCACAGTGCATTGTAAGTACTTTGACAGTTTGTGCTAAATGTGTGTTATGATAGGAAGAGACTGTGGTATATGAAGCAACCGTTTAATGCACCTTCATCTGTCCATAAACTGGATTTGAAGGAGTTCTAATCTATAACTGATCTTAAATAATAGTATGAAAAGCAACTGCCTTGGGTTGGGTTGTCCAGACTATAGGGTGGGGTAGAGTAGTTATATACCATGGTAAGGGCTCAATCATTTTCAACTGGATAGAAGAATAAATCATTTTCAAGCCATAGTGAACATAATAAATGTTTAAAATACTCTATAGATGGACTTGGTTTTAAAAAGATACCTTTAGGAGCACTCATTTATTGTTTCATATATTCATTACTTTTTCTTAGAGTTTATTCGTATTACAGGTGCACAGAATTCAGATAGGGGTGAAAAAATCAGAAAACTGGCTACTTTTCCTAAAAAAACAAGCTTTACATCATATGTTTCATGAAGATATTTTTCATTAATTACCTTGAAGTTAATTAAAATGACAAAATAATGTATTCATAAATCCTTGTGGGGTAGAGGGGGGTGAAAGAGATGCTCTAATTTTGTTGCAATTTAGCTAATACGTATTTTCTGCTTCCTGGAGAAAATAGCTTCTGAAGGTATCAGAGCATGTATTTCTTCTATAAACCATGCTGTAAAGACAGATTTTTTAATATTCAGCTAACACTTTGAAATTATAACTCATGAGTTATTTTACTATTCAGTTGAACAGCATTTAGCAGGATGAATGAACTGATTTTCTGATAGCAAGGATGTCACAGGTTATGTTCTTTGGAAAGAATCTCACTGAAGTTACGTGTTCATTTATTTACCATTATTAGAGAATTGGTTTTGTTGCTTTTTAAATTAAAAGGAAAAAAGAAAGACTATGGCATGTAGTCCCAAGCTCGATAGAAATGCCTAGGATTTTCAGCTTGAAAGTTATTGCCTAAAGCAAAGGATAAAATGTTTTTGTAGTCTTGAGATCTGGTGCCTAGTAGTGAATGCGACACACATGGGTGCTTTATTTCCTAACCAGTGGGGACTGTAAGTATTGCAGAAGTGATAGTCTTTGCTTTTGGTGGCCAAGGATGCTTCATTTCTACAGTGTTAGCTGTTAGCCTAGATTGCTTCCAGTCATCAAGAGTGTGCTATGCCAACGCAAAATATAATTGTGTATAATCAAATGAGTATATCAAATGCAGAATTTGTGATCTCAATTTCTAATGGAAATTTCCGCCCCTCCCCCGCCCCGATTAGGGCAGAGAATTGCTAGGCAGCTCTCTGAAATAGGTGGGTTGGAGTGTCTTGAAATAACTTTATTTCAGGAGTGTATAGAAAATTCTCTTCTTTCCTCTAACCAATACTCCTTCTGTCTGTCTGTTGTTGATTCTTCTGTTGCCAAACTGGCAAGTGTTCTGCTAAAAAAATGTGCCTGCCGTATTTATCTTTAAGACTTCGTGTTGTAGTCTGAAAGCAGCTCAACAAAGTTGAGAGGTCTAAATAAGGCATCATAAAGCTGGATAGTTGAAGGGTTAGGTGGCTTACTAGCAAACAAGTATCAAAGTAAAAATCTGATCAGATGAAAAACCTCTTGAGATATTAAAAAGTATTTTAATGTTAATTTCAGTACTTTTATTGTCAGTTATCTTGAAAGGTTGAAGAAAGTTGTACATTCTCAAGGACAGTGTTTCCCATGAGAAAAAGGTCTTAGATACGAAATGATTTTTCTGCTTGGCTGTCATTTGCTCTAGATATATTCATTGGGTTGCTAGAATGCATATGTATCTCTAGATGTCTTTTAGATTCCTTTCTTCCCATTTTTAAGAACTAAAGCACTTTTTTTCTAAACTACTTTTTCTGATATTATTTGCTTTAATGTGTCAGTAACTTGTACAAATGTGAATGCAGACACAGCATTCGATATGAGTTTCATTACGCTCACTATTTTCCTTCCCAAGCTTTTAAACAAATACAGTCTGGGTTCTTAAAACGGTACAGGTTGAGAAAATCTGGTAACTGGAATTTTGGCAACAATTTGGTGACACTGATGAGAACAGACTACAAGCTTTCTGCATTTAGAGTTCATGGGGTACATTGGCAAGGTCCTGTTTGAACTGTGGATAGTCTCGTGCCCTGTCTCACCCTCAAGGAAGCCTGATGGCAGTCTGGTACTGATGAACTCCAGAGATCACTGTGACAAGGATGGAAAAAAGGAGGAAAGATGAAAAAGCAAGACAGCATGAAAAGACAGAATAAAAACCAGATGGCTAAGCTCTACAATGCAGGGTGGCATATGGCATATGCAGTCCAAGATGGGTTCCTGACAAGGGACACTGAGCCCTGTGAGCTGCCCTGAATGGGCCCTACTGTAGGTAGTGTGATCCCACCACCAGATAGCTCCAAAAGTTCCTTCCAGTCTAACTTATTCTGTGATGTGATTTTTAGGTTTTATGTAGTTATTCTGCAAAGAACAGATGATTTTTTTAGGACTGGGGAGGAAACTTTTATATTAATTCTACATCTTCCTCAGTTGAGTGAAGATGCTTAAAAACAGAAGCTTGAAATTGAGTATAGTGGACAGGAAGAGGATAATGGAAAAAACTGATGTACAAAGTTCTTAAAAACAAGACTTTTTTGACCTTCTGCTAAGGTTTCAGTCTTTTCTTCATAGTCTGTACTGGTGAAGGCATGTTGGATATATTAGATCATGGTAAAACATCATGTGAAATTATATTTCAGCTTTTAAGTGCTTTTTTTTTCTATAATGTAGAATGGAGATCATTGCAGAAATACTTGAATCTGATCACTCAGTAAATAACTCAAAACAGTTCTGTTTGGCAACTAGGAGAACAGAATGTGGGTGGCACAGGGATATTGTGCAATGACATCTGTTTCACTGACAGTACCATTTTAGATAAATAGCTTATGGTATATACAAGACAGTTACAGTTTTTCTACATTTACAGAGAACTGCATTTGGAAAATGAGCTATTTTTACCAACAAGACATATTTTGACATTATTTTATTGCCAATTTTGTTGTTTTAAGAAACTTGAATAGCTTGTGTGTGATATTTTAAGATCTATACTCATCTCAAGTGTTGCCACATTGTATTTAATGGCAGTATTTGCATTCTAAAGGGAAGGTCGTTAACAGTATTTTTAGGTACTTCTCTACTTGGTGGCTCTATTAACACTGCACACATACAGTCACTGTTATAATGTATGATCTAATATGTGTTTGTTTAAGGAAAAACACAAATTACCTGCATGCATACAGGAAAAACTGGAATCTGCAAAAGTGTGTAGTTCATTTGAACTCCTGAACAGTTCATTTTCAGGGCTTCTTAACGTTGAATCCACAGACCCAGTAACTGTAACTCTATCTATAGAATAGCCTTTCTTCTCTTACCACCAACAAAATATATGTTAAAGTAGTGTTTCATAGTTCATAGGGAGATTGGAGTCTTATTCTACATGCATTCCACAGTTGGTCTACTTGTGCAAGCATGTGTGAGAATATAGAGCTATAAGTATCTGGATCTTGCATACCAATGTATGCAGGATGGTTGCACTGTTTTAAGTACGTTTGGAACATGAGCATCATCACTGTCTTTGTACCATGTTTTGTTTTGAGAAAAGCCTGGTTTTGTGTTACATTTTATCTGCTTTTATTATCTCAAAAACTTTCAAGTTACTTCTGTGTTAACTTAATGTTACTCCAGTAGCAATAACTGTCAGTTAATTTGCCTTGAGTATTTAGCATTGTTGATTCAATTTAGGTCTATTATTGACATGCCCAAAGGCTGATACTTTATATGCAACCATTAGTACAATGAAATGGATACTATTCTCAGATTATTTTAGCGCCTCTTAGTAATTAATTGACTACAAACCAATGATTATTGTGGTTTTCATGACTGGAGTCTCTTGGTTTTTTGTGTATGTACCCTGGTAATGAGCAGAAAGTGACAGCATGGAAGTGCAGTATGAATTGAATGCTCTTAAATCATGGCCATCCACTAAGATTCATTAGGCAACCCTTGCTAATTGTGCTGGGAAAAGGAAGGCTAAAACTGTGCCACCTTTAATTAACAGCAAGGGGACAACATATCCATCAATATACTTAAAAATAAAAAGCACATGTAATTAAAAAGAAGTCAGATGTTACTTCTTAGACGCTGCACAAAACCAGCCGTGTTGGCAAATGTTCACCATGCTGTATTTCGGAAGAACTCTAGACATGATTAAATTTGTTGTGCTAGAAGCTGTACAAAGAGAGGAATATGCAGTCCCAAAGTCTAGAGACTTATTAAATATTTTTCCTTCTGTCATCTCAGTCTTGGGTACTTTGGCCTGGATCCTCAACAGGATGCAGGCGCTATGGGATACTGTAGGTGGAATTTCAATCCCCAAATCAGTATACCAGACCTCAAAATATCTGCCTGCTTGGGGGTACTTAAACTCTGAAGGAACTTCACTTTTAAACAGAGAAGATCTTCAGATGTCATAGTTTTGCTTCCAGACTTGCTCAGAAATGCCAGACCCAGGTGGAGCAGCCTGGTACTGCTTTTTCATTTAACATACATTCCTCTACTTTTTTTTCCCCAAGCTACTTCTCCAAATTTACCTCTCAGACTAATATTTAACAAAATCCAGTGGCTTTTACAAGCTCTTCAGATTCTGGTGGTGAGAGTGCTCAACTTTTATGCGTTATATACAGATCTCCCCCATTCACTGCTGAGTTTATGTGGTGCTCCACTCATCGTATAAAAGTTTTAGATGGCCAGGCACAGCTGACTCCCCCACTTTTTCTGGCATTGTTTTAAAAGGCAATAGTGAGCCCTTCACACCATGTTTTTAAAGGGCGGGTATAGGTACATATCTTTTCTGAAGTGTGGGTTATGGGTGGTGGAAGCTGCCCTAGGGCAGTGCTTGTTGCGGTGTTGAGAATGCCACAGTACAGTCATGTTTTGGGCAGTGCTGACTTTAGGGTGGCCTTGGCCATTCTGAGTGGTGACACTCCCTTGGCAGCCAGCACTACACCACAAGGGCCATGTGACAAAAAATTAGGTTTGATGAAGTGCTTCTGCCCTGTTAATGATATGGGGGTTTGCTGGTTTTATTAGCAGGAGTCAGTTTTCCACTGCCAACTGCAGAAGTGAGAAAACAGCCCCTTTTGGGTCCTTTCTCCTTCTGAAATTGTTTCCAAGAATTCAGGCATTTTGCTTTTCTAACTGTAGAATAAGATTATAACCAATTTGAATTTGTTACTGCATAATAGACAGTATGTTCATATTGAAGAAAGTCCTATAGCAAGAGTGATGTAGAAGTGGAAAAGTGTAATGGTCAGGACAGTTCTTAAAAATAAGGTACGTGCCCATGCTTGTCTGGTGTTTGTTGAAAGCCAGGCTTTTTAACCATAGAAGTTAAGAGACCTTCTGTGCAGAAAGCTTTTGAAAGGACTAAGCCTAAATTGGACGGTCTGGGCTCCTGTTCTCTGTCGCTTGTGGTTGGACATTTGTATATTTTATAAAGATGGTGTAAGGCAACGTGGGATTTGGACATTTATTAACCTTTTACTCCTTAGGTATAGACAACAAACACAAAAAAAACAGTGAGTGCTTTCTGGTAAACAGCAATTAATACAGTACTAGTATTTCAAAATTAAATAGCTTCCCTTGGTCCTTTTGACCAAAATTCAAAATCTCATTTTAGTCAGAAAAGCAAAGAAATACAGAGACAAAGGAAGTCTGAAAGTTTACACTTTAAAAGATCTATGTGGGATGAATGAGTATTAAAAGTGTTTTATACATGAGGTATAGAACAGACAGAAAGATGTATTAGAGATGAATATAAGTAAACAGCTGTAATACTTATAACAATTGATTAAGACATCTCTTATCTATTTAGCAACCTTTTTTGCTATTTATAAAATTAACTTTAATATAAAGAATAAGACTTCTTAATTTCTCCCCAGTCATCTACAATGTTTTGCCTAGCTTGCAAACTATGACTAGTGTGGTGTTACTAATTCTGTAGATTAAAGAACGAAGTTTCCTTCACCTTGACCTAGATTAGCCATAGTCCATTTTATTTCAGCCAGCTCTTATTTAAATACCACTTTTTATTATTTAACTTAATGGCTGGTTCCATTAATCTGTGCAGCAGTAAGTGTGCTGTTGGCACAAACTAGAGATTCAAATTTTCTTGGCACTGGCAGCTTTTTTAGAACCAAAAATGATAAGATAGAGCAAAATCAGGTAATTGTAATGAATTTATTATGCACAGATCAGTTGTTATGCATCGTAAGGTGAGATACAGGTGGTCTAGAAAAAGAACGGTGACTGGTTTTGTGATTTTAATCCCAAACCCCTCATTAAATATTTCTCTTGAAAATCACTCTCTTCCATTATCACTACAAACCAAATACCTTAGTAATACTTAGCTGTGCATTTCAAAATTCTGGAAATTTGGGCTGTCAGTGAGAACCCCTTCTTACAGAATACTCTTGACTCTATATATTGTTCTGTTTTAACAAAGACACAAATGTTTTAACTATTATTAATTTTCATACCAAAGTACTGCGATGATAATCCAGTTTCCATCACACGAGGTGCTTAGACAACTGTATGAAATTACAGGTCCTCCCCTCAGTAGCTCATGGTGGAAAAAGACAAATGCCATTCAGAGTACATGGTAAGAATATGATTCATCATGTATATAATTTTATGTACATTAATATATGCTTACCTTTTTATATAGTTAGCATACCATCAGCCTTTTCCTTATCATCTGAGCTGTCACTGAGTTGCTGATTATTTATTACACACAGGTGTCCAGGACATAATTTAAAGAAATAGTTTATTGCTCTATATGATGTAGCAATAGATCTTCGCAAGTGTCAGTCAATGATGCATCTAGTAGAAGGCAGCATCTTTTGTATAATAGGACCTAAGTCAAAATAGTAGTGTTGGTGCTCTATTTTGCTTTTGGGGAAAATAGGCAGATCAGATGGTTTGGGCTTAGTTTGGTTTTGTTGTAAATTTGTGCATGTGAAATTCTTGCAATTATATTGTTAAGCACAGGTCACTGTCGCAGGCAAACTGAAAATCCTAAATTAGAGCAGCCCTAGGGCGTGCTTTTGGCAAACCAATTACATCTGACAGAAAATATATTGTAGACATTACCACATATCTCGTTATTTTGCAGGCAATACCTGTAACTTCGAGGAAATACAGTTGCTATTTGCTGTCATTGGTGGTTTGTTGGCTTACATGTGTTCCTATCTGAGAAGAGGAAATGAAAAAAATGCAGTCTTGGAAAAACAGACATTGCTTTGCTGGCAGTAGAATTGAGCCTCATGGCTTGGGGTGGCAATGAGAGTTTTAAGCGTTGATCGTGTACTTGTTTCTACAGCAGGTGGAGGGTTCAGAGCTCACGTTACCTCCAAAGCAGCTTTACCTAGCGGTATAACTACCGCTCTGCCTTAGTCAACAGTGGCTCACTTTGGGTGATTTTACTGTCCCTGTCAGACACAATGTCATCAGGGCAGTTCAAAGAGTAGTTACTGCTCAGTTACTGTGTTTTGCACTATTCCATTGCTATTCCACTGTCCTCTGTATCGTTGAATCAAATTACCTCTGTATCGTTGAAGCTGTATTCATTTACATCAATAGCCATAAATAGCAATGATCTTGGATGACTTCTTTTAAGGTGAGTGTGTGAGCATAGGCTTAAAGGTGCATGTGCAATGATAGTAACACTGCTATGAAGTGCTACACTTATGGGGTGAATAGATTCGTGCAAAATAATTTCTTGTTCGAGGAAGAATAAAGATAGCAGGGAATTTGTACTGCGTACTACACTGACAAATTAATCATAAATTTTCCTCAGGAATTAATCCTGCTTTATCACCTCTTAACTGATTACTGCTGGGAGTCTAGTCTAAAGTCAGTGGTAATACCAATGACATTTATTGCATAACCAGCTAGTGTAAACTTTTCACCCTCTCACATTGCTGTAAAACAGCTCTAACGGATACAGAACACTAAGGAAAAGGCACATCCACTGTCACAGCCTGTCTTTGATGACCTTCAGGGCATCGTTTGAGACCTGTCCAGTTACGCAGACTTTTGCCCGAGGGAGAAGGTTGACGTTTGCAGGGCTTATAACACTAAAGGATGAGCACCTCTTTTGGGATTAATCAGATGTTAATTGTGTTGTTTAATTTTATCAAATTACCAATTAAATCCCTTTTATTGCTACCAGGCACAATCACCAAGTTATCATTTAGCTAAAATTTATGGCAATCATAAGTTTGAGTGGAAAAAAACCAGATATTGGAACTCCAGAAATTGCTTTGTCTAGGAGTAGGTAGAAATAGTTCATATTATTAAGTTACTTACACATTGTTAAAGCAGTCATCTGAAAGCATCATGCTGTCTAGCAGCTATTTTTTGTTTCCGTATAATTTTATTGCTATTTAAATATTCTTATTTTTCTGCTTTTTTCTTAATATTAATTGTATTTATTTGCTACACTTTGTTTTAATTTAGAATGTTTCTGGGTGGAGGCATATCCTGTTTGAAGGCTTCATTTTTAAATGCTGCAGTGATATAAATAATTATGAAATACTCTGCAAAGTTTGGATGAAGAAGTGGTTATTATTTCCTCTCTATATTGAAAACCATGAAAAACAGTTAAGTTCTTCAGTTCAGAATGAGTTTTTGACCCATATGTATCTTTGAAGCAGGTACAGAAATGCTAGTTTCTCTCCAGAAGTCACAGACAGAATACCTCAGTCCCCTCTCAAAACCAACAGCAAAATTACTCTAAAATTTAGTCAAAGAATGATTGTGGACTAAATTTCGGAGGAATATTGCCATTAGTTTTTGTGTTCAGTTTCTGAGATAAAATCACTACTTGCTGACATTGAGAATCCTCTACACATCATAATGAAGTGATTTTGTAAACTTTTAACTGTCTCGTTCTCAATCTGGACTGGAACCATTTACCGTTTGTGGGTGTGTGTGCAAAGGCACAGCTATGTATTCACATGCACGCATGCACACATAATCATGAGTCTGAAAGGTGCCATGTAGGCCATATAAAAGGTCGATGAGATACAGTGGAGATCCATGGGATGGTAATTTGCATGCTTCCTACATCATTTCACCCGTGCTCTGCCTAGTAACCCATTTCCATATGATTTAATCAAATATTTAAAATTTCTGAGCAGCATATTTCTCTTACTTGTTTTCTAGATTAGCTGTTCAGAGAAATATGTCTGTGTTTTCTCCTTAAATTTGGACTCCTTCCAAGCAACAAATCACTCCTGCCTGAGGCTGAGGACAGACACGACGTACTGAGCTATTGACATATTTCATTATACCTTAATATATCATATTAGTAATTCCTGCTATCCTGTGCCTCTACAGGGATAGAAACAGGAGGTCTGCATTACTGGAGAGGGATGATTTTCTCACTTTCCAGTGAGGTAATCAGGACTTGATTCTATCATGGGAATGGCCCAGAGCACTAGTTTTTACTGCATGACATTTCATGCAGAGAAAAGGCCATTTCTTATTCAGAGGAAAGACCAACAGCTGGAATTACAGTAACTAAAATGTGTTACGTAAGCACGAAACTGTGCAGTAAGTTGTGATGTGAATTTAAAGTATTACTTTCTTCACTTAAAGTATCTCCCCAGAAAGCATAAGTCATCTTAAGCAAATGAACAGAAAAGTCATCAGACTCATTCCCTAATTATTTGCAAATCTATTAGTACATACATTTGCAAATATATTAGTAATTATTTGCAAATATCGATATTGAAAATCAGTATTTGAAAATATATTAGTATTGAAATGACTTAATGAATTATTTGGATAAATACCTTTGTCCATTGTTTGCTTGCAAGCAATTCCGTGAGGGTGTTTAGAATGTAATATATAGTATATATATTTAGCATCCAAAAAACATGCAACCTCTTCTTTCATATTAAGGGCCATGGGAAATAAGTGTTGATTTATAATCTCACACGTGGACATGCATAAAGAAATACAGACTCTCATCTTAAGTAACAGCGATAGGCTTAGTAACAGGCACGGACTGAATTGCAAACTCATGTCTTCGTTTTGGATTTAAGGGTTGAGATGTGGTTTTCTTTCATTTAATCTTCTTAGGAACCAGTGGCTTTCAAGCCTTGTAGAACATTGTACAGTGTGCTGTAGGAAGGTTTATTTCTGCTTGCTTGATTGGATTACTGTGAGCAAGAAAAACAATGGTCAGCATATTGATGGCAAAATGGTCTTGAGGCAAGGCAGAACGTGTGGCATCTGAGAGAAAGGTGGTAGATACAGCAGTGGTGAGGCTTGGTGGAAACTGGCAAACAAACCAGATACCATATATGAGGCCCTCATTTAGCAGCTTGCTATTTTTAAAGCACCTTGGTACTTTAGTCTTTTTAGCAGCCACTTTTGCCCAAGTTTTAAATGTTAGTAGATTTCCTGCTTAAGAATTCTTCCCATCATTAACATTATTGTCCCTCCTTAAAAATATTAGGAGAAATAGTAGGGAAAAAAGTGAAACTGGACTTGAACAAACGTGTAGGTGTAGATTTTTATAATTCCAAGAATTATTTTCTTTCTTTCTTTTTTTTTTTTTTTTTGTAAGGGAAAAGACTACATTGAATATAAGGTAGGTTTGAAGTTGACGGCAAGTTTTGCTGTTGATTTTGATGAAAGTGAAATTAAGCTCAAAAGTCAGGACATTGAGAATTATGATGTTGCTGCTTCTCTGGTCTCTCCATGTTACTGTATAATTCCAAGCCTCTGAGCTGCTCTCCTTCCATATTAAATCACCCCAGCAAACAAACAAAGCAATTTCTTTTGGACTCAGAGCAAGCAAAACAGGCTTTATCAGCTTTCTGTGCCCTTGGACTTAAATTGGAAAAGGGCACTCAGTGTTTCACAGCCTGATCTGTCCTGTCATACGGCTAGTTTTTGGATTATTGATAAATCTCAAAGCAATTATTATATGATGGGCCCATAATAGTCTTTTCTCAGACACCTCATCCCTCAAAACCACTGCAGCTTTCATCATTTTTAGGGATCCATGTCTTTAAGGGGAATACTGGACATGTGTAAAGTCAGTTAATTCCTTTCTGAAATGTAGGAAAAGCTACTGCTCGGCAATTAGTTAATTAGTACACATACAGGCACATTTTTGTGAGTGATACAGTGGAAGAGAACTCTTCTTTGTAAATAACCTGGTCTTCCTATGGAAAAAATAGTACGCAAAAATAAAATGGCAGACTAACTACTTTTCAAATTTAGTTGATCTGCATTCAAAATTGCCAGTAAGAAGTTCTAGACTTAGACAATTGCTGAATCCAATGCTTGGCCCCAGATTCATCTGGCTTAGCTGTGCTGCCTGACCTATGAATAGTCTCCTCAGGTCAGTTCTGTGATCACTACAGAGAAATGGGCATTTTTGAAGTGTGACTTAGATCTTTATTATAAAGATTAATCCTCTCCTGACATGAAATTGGGCAAAATTAATCTGGACCATCACCTACAGTAAAAGGTTGGTAAAATCTGAAAAGCCATCTCCTGTGATTTTATTGCAATAGCCTGACTACATATCATGGTGTTGCCTTTTCTAACACCTGAAATTGCGTCAGGCTGTGGTGAGGGTGACAACCTGATGTCATTTTGCAGGGCGTCACCTTCGAGATAGGGGTGATTCCAAATTACTGGTTTTCTCTGCCACTAAGCAAAATAAAATGTTTATTTAGGTGTTAATCAAGTCTGCGAACATTTAATTTGCTCCCTCGGTATTCAGGTCAGTATGTAGATATTACATGTGGTTCTAAAGAGGTGCATGTGGCAAATAAGCTATTAAGTGAGTCTTACTGTTATTTATAGAAAAGTCGCTGGCACTGCAGCCACAGAGGCTGTTAACATACATGATTCATAACAGATTTTTCTGGATGATCTAAGATGAGGTATAGTTTTAACTTTCAGAGAATTACAGTATTGGTTAATTAATTAACCCATTCTTTAATTAATTATGTTTTCATTAGCCTTCAATGTGGATGACTGAACACTTACAATGAATGAATTAAATTGTATACGGCTCCTAAAATAACAAGGAAACCCTTGCTCGGATTCTGCAACTCCAGCTTCCAAAGGACAAATGAATGCTTAATTATGAAAATTCAGATTACATTGTTCTTGCTCCATCTGCTTTTCACTGCCTTTGGAAGTTTGTTCTTCACAATTAAATGCTAATTGTTGTTTTCAAATATTTTGCAATATAGTGAGGGAAGAGAGGCTGCTTTGAGGAAGCATGTGTGCACACAGTCCCTTAACAAAAGGAAATCAGGTTGCAGTCCTGGCTCCTTCAGACTTGTAGCTTTAGTTTGGGCAAGTAATTTCTTTCACTATGTCTCAGATCCTCTCAGACGTGTAAAATCATACACCTGCCTTATTCATTTGTGAAAAAAACCCTGGATGTCCTTGGATGCCACGCCATTAAAATAATCAGCGCTACAACGTCTGGGTGTAGTAAGAAGACAGTGGCATTTCACTCACAAAATTTAGAGCATCGTCTGTTTGTTCCTGTTGCAGTGTGTTCTGACCACTAGCCTTTTTTGACATCATCAATGAATTGTCAAAGTAGCGATTATAGTGTCATTTTGTATCGGTATAAGGATAAAAGAGTAAGGCATAAGGATAGGAAATAGGTAGTGAGAAACAGGTATTTTTTAAAAGGCAAAATTCCTCTCATTATGTTAAGGGTTTGATGCCATACCTCATTTTTATGCATGTGTTATTTCATACAAGCCACAGATTTTGTACCATACATACCACTGTCCATTTGCCATGGAAAACCTGAAATTTACTCTCTTCCCTTTGCTGGGTGCCCCTCTGAGACATGAGTACATTCTTCCTAAGTGTTTGGGATGGGTTGTGGAGGACCGGCCAATGCCAAGCCTCAGCCAGTGCTCCCTGACCTCTTCTAGGGCCAATGCTGGTTGCAACTTGCTCATGAAGCCTCTAACAGCAAAGGGAGAATAAGGAAAACCGGCAGGTTTTGGGCAAGGAGACGTGACTTATGAGTTTTCCTAATATCTTGACATTTCTGTTCTGATGTGTCAGGTTTGCCAGATGCTGTCAGGGGCTGAGATTGTTGCATCGCTTTCCTGAAGTGTGGGCCAAGAAACCCTTTCTGGCAGCCTGTGAAAGACCACATAGCGAAGTGCTTCCTGATGCCAAGAGCAGAAGAAGAATCTGTTCTTTCAGCTCCAAACGTCAGCCAGGGATTGCGCATTGCAGAGAGCTGACCAATTGCATGGGGCTGGCTTTCTGTTTGCAGTAGATGGGTATCACCATTGTTGGTTTTAATGGGTTTTGGATAAATTTAGAGTGCTAGAAGAACTTTGTGTAATTGCAACATTATTGCAATTGTGACTCTGTGGAGAAAGTGATGGCCATTAAGGTGCTGCTTGGCAGCAAACATTGTGGAAAAGAGAAGCAGGATTTTCTAACTCTTCATGACATCCTGTACCTTGCGGACTTTTTGTATTTGAAGGGAGCTATATTGCCCAATATTAAGCCACTTAGCAAGGACAACTTTGCTGGCAATCTAGTGTTTCTAGGCTTGAGAAAAACAGAACTACTATCATAGGATGTGTGCTACGCTCCTAATGTAAGAAGCTTACTTAAGTTCATGAAGCTACATGGGGTGGATGTAAAGCTCAGTGTTGAGCAGGACTGCTCATTTCTGTGAGCAGAAATATATACAGAATATATCTGTGTTTATGAATTTTACTTTTGGTAAAATGCAGCACCATTTCCTGTGAAAAAGTCTGCTGCCTTATTCAGTGTACTTCCAAAATACGGCGCTACTATAGACAAAGTTGTATGTCCACTGAGTGAATTTATTCCTCGTAAAATGCATAAAAGCTTAGAAAAGAAATATAGGAGAAGTGTTTTTTATGTGATTGAACTGTGTGTGGTGACTGCTGGCAGTGCTCCTCTGGGTCTGTGGTGGCAGTTCTGTTGGTTTTGGTTAGTTCCACTTGGGTACTGTATGTCCAGGCCAGCATGAACCCTCCAAACTGGAACTTAGGAGAAGATTAATTGAGATCAGAAGGTAAGATTAGATGAATACTGAAAAGTTAGGCTCCTTATCAGTAGAAACAATTGTTTCTGATGTTTTTTCTTTAGCAAGGTTGCTAGCATCTCCAGTTGGCATGTATGCCAATGATACACTTGACAGGAAGTAAACTTCTTTTTATTAATGCTGCTATCACATAAATCCCACTCAAGATATAGGAGGAGTGACTGTGTTTTGTCACAGGCAGATCAAGTCAATCATGTGTAGTTTGGGACTTTTTGTGACAGTTGGCCATTTCTATCACATACTTAAAAGTTCATGGCCTGATTTTTTTCACTGTTTCACCAGTTAGGAGTTTGCTGGAGTATAAGATATAGTTCACAAAAAAAATCTATATAATGGGATATGTGGAAAGCAAAATAGTAATTTACTGAGTCTATTTCTTTGTTCTATGAGTCAGGAAAAAACTGATATGCAGCTTATATAAGGTTTCAACAAAACCATATCTGAACAAAGCTAAAAGAACTCTACAACCTTAAAGCATTAGCAAGTCTAAATTACTACTCTAAATTACTCTTCTAACATGCTATGGAATTAATCATGACTCACATATGAGTGGATCACAAATTAGTAGCCACAGAAATGAGCAATGGTTTGCTATTATAAAATACACATATCAAGAGTTGCTCAGGCCATTTGTAAGTGTCATGTCAATTAGGAGTCTTGACGTTAATATTTCTGCTCATGTTGTTAAAAGAAGAGCTGAGGACAATCAAGAGAGAGGTTCAAACGTCAGCTTTTACTGTCACATATACAGTGTTTTGCTGGTAGGTGTGCAGAGGCATTTTAATTGGGTCCAAGGTGCACCTCGGATATGCTGGCTCTCTGTCAGTATAATTGAGAAAAGTACGTATTTACAGTATGCCTAGGGCATTTAATCTCAGTATAATGACAGCAGAGGGTTTCTGCTTACCAAAGAGGAGAAATCAGCATAGCCAAATGTGTGTGCATTCCTGCTGTGATGTGCTCCCATTACAGATATGTGCTAGTCCTTGAGCAGAGAGAGACATAAATAACAGAAGAACAGTCCCTTCCCTTTTTTTATGTCTGTATTTAAATCTGTGAAAGAGCATGTGGTTCTCAGAGGACAGCTCCTCTGGAAGAGTTTGTGAAGGTTGCAGAGATTAAAACGGAGATGCTACTCATCACGCTTGCCCCCAAATAAATGTAGTGCTACAGTAACAGTACTACCAGTTCTTCCACAATTAAAACGTTTTGTGTGTATTAAGAGACTGAAATCAGAAAGACAATGTGTAATAGTGCCATCTGATGACCTTCTTTCGGATCATGGAGTGAAAATACGTGATTCAACATAAGATGTTTCACTTAGAAACACAGAAAGCCTTTAAACTTAATTTTTTAGATTCAAACTCCCTCCAAGTTCAGAGTTTTCAAGAGAGGATATTGTTTCAGCCCATTAGAGCTGACAGTATTCTGTTTTAGCATGGGTATAAAATGCTGGAGGGTGTTTGTTTCTCTAGTGATACTGACATTGAAAAGATAGAGCAATTTTTACATATCCTGATAGGCATATGTGACTTCTCACTTCAGCTGAGATCTGTGGTACCCAGACAGTTTGATGATGAGATCAGATTATTATTAAAACACTGTTTCTCCAGCAAGTGGGATGACACCTCCTGTAACAGGCCAGCCTTGCTATTGTTGATTAAAGCTGTTTCGTCACGGCGTTTGTCATAGGGCTTGATCTCCTGTGGGAGAAGCAGATTCTCTGTACTGCTGCAAGCCATGGCACGCAGTTGCTTGCTTGATCCTTAGCTAATGGGGCTTAAGATCCTGTTCAACTTCTCAGCTGAAAAGAGCAACAATAAAACATAAATACAGTCTCCTAGCTTTGCAGGTGAATGGCTTGGAATTCTGTCTTTGTGTCCTGGCTGGGCCTACTCAGAGGAAAGACAAGAAACCTGATAATGTGTCTTGCCCAACAGCAGTTGAGATAATGAAAGATCATCTTAAACATTTTTTTCTAGATATGTTTCCCATTTTCTCCACCTTCTTGTTTTTAGAGGGTGGGGGGAAAGGAGATACAATTGTTTTGGTTTGAGACCTAAGTAACAGAAAACTAGTGCATGCACACTGTAGTTATAATAAAATATGGCAGCACATTTCCTTCCCAGTAATTATAGTCAGTTGTAATAAGAAACACCCTTCACCTGACTATGCAGATAACTGGTTATGCAGACTTTAGGCCAGAAAGTAATAAATGCCAGCACAGATCAGTCATCGTGTACGTCATGTACAACAAATAAGTTGATGTAAAGGCCCAGATGTATGTGGGAAGATTTTCAGTAAGTTACCAATGTTGCAGATATAAACATAAATATACAAATAAATAAGTACTTTTAACAGGCAGACTATACTCACAAATAGTATGATTTTAGTTTCTGGCAGCAGTAAAAAGAAATACTGCAAGACACCTGCAAAAGTATTTTGCACTTCAGGACCTTAAATTCTGGAAGTCAGATGCCTATGTTGTATTTTGTGAGCTTGAAGGACAAGACTATAATAATTTCAGTTTTTTAGCTTTCTTTTGTTATTGAAGGAACTTGATTGTATATATTGCTGCTCTGACCACAGAGAACGTAAGCAAGCTTATTGAAATAAACCGCTTTCATTAAAGTACCTCTAATGAGGTTCTGCATTTAGAATCACGCCAGGGCTGAGGCTGACGCTACCTCTGAAGATTGTCCAGTCCCACCTCACCTCAGGCAACCCTCCCACAGGTTGCTCAGGGCCATACCTCGTTAGATTTGGATATCTCCAAAGAGGGAGACTCCACACTGCTCCTGGGAAACCTGTTCCACTGTTTGACCACCCTCACAGTAAAAAGAAAGATATTTTTCCAAAGGTAAAGAAGAAATTTCTAGTATTTCAATCTGTGTCGTTGCTTCCTCTCCTTTCCCTGGACACCACTGAGAAGGGTCTGGCTCCTTTACACCATCCTGTCAGGTGTTTACACACATGTGTAAGCTCTCCCTCAGCCTCCTCTCCTCCAGGCTGACCAGCCCCAGCTCTCTCAGCCTCTCCTCCTGTGACATGCTTTGGTCTGCATACCACCCTGAAAACCTGGAATGGTAAATGGGCAATTATTTTTCTTTCCTATGTGCAAATTCAGGAATTTAGCCTCTTTCCTGAGACTGAAAAGTGTCAATATTTTAGAATGTGGTTTTCATATCTGATTATTAATTTTCTGTGGTTTGTCTGAGATAACCATTAATTTTATACAGACCCTCCTCACATTTGTTTCATAGATGAAATGAAAAGGAAGCAAGAAGTTAAATTAAGCTAAGTCACATACACAGCCCCTGTATCAAGATAGCTAATTATGTATCAGGCAAAATTCTTGTTAGTAACCTCAGAGTCCAGTTTTTAGCCACTTTGCAGTAAGAATGGGCAATGTGTATTTGTATGTTGTGTATTATGTGTTATAGATACTCTTGT
Source organism: Theristicus caerulescens (assembly GCA_020745775.1). NCBI lineage: Eukaryota > Metazoa > Chordata > Aves > Pelecaniformes > Threskiornithidae > Theristicus > Theristicus caerulescens. The sequence goes on along the minus strand of CM036583.1, from coordinate 38,315,328 downwards.
CCCAGATCAATGTTTTAGATTTTGCAGATTAAATTTGTTCTGATGTATTTCAGCTTAAATAACTGTTCAGAAAGGGAAACCTTGCTCTGCACAGCACAAGGTTTGAGGGAATGGTATGGAAGGTTGCTTTAACATTGGTCTCCAGGACTTCCTGCTGTCCATTTAAGATACCTTAGAGAAAACACACCAAAAAAGGGTATATGGAGAGGAAATAAAAGAACTCATTAACTGATGTCCATGAAGAGCATGATATAATCCAAAGGAGAACAACTTGTCCTTCTGGTGCAGATGGAATGAGAATGAGTGGGGAATGGGGCACTTTTCTTATGGTCTTCTGGTAAGAACTTCGTTTTTGCAGTAGACACGTGCCGTTTTGGCATATTGTTTTTGTTGTTGCTTGATTCCTATGAAGACTCTTGTGTGCAAGATAGAAGCAAAGCACATAAGATTTGTGTGTAAGTAAAGGAATTATTCCAATGAGACATAAGGAAATACAATTTTAATGATAATAAACTACGAACCATGTGAAAAATATTTATACCCACCCAATGCAAACAGTTAATACTTTGCTTGTAGAATCGTACCTGAGTACCTGGCCAGCTATAGGAGAAAACAGATGAAACAATGATGTGACTACGTTCCAGGAATTACTTTAAGCAATTGGTTTTCCCACTCTAAAGTCCTATAGAGAAACATACCATTCTCTGCTGAACTTTTGTTCACGCACAACATAAAGAAGATCAAAATGAGTTGTTTGATTGCTTTAGATTGCCATTATGAACTGGCGACACTAACTTGTCACAGTGGAAGCCAAACGCCTTCTCTCTGAGCAATCTCTGAAGTATTAACTAGGAGTAACTGAATGGATCTGTTTACCATAAGAGTGACATCTCATCGAGAACTTGGACTTCCAAGCAACTCTCAACAGCATTAAAATTCAGTTGTCTCCCTCATGTTTTGTTGAAATTACTAGTAACAGAGCCTGTTTCTCAGCAACTGGTTTTTTTTTTTCTCATGAAATGAAAATAAGTTTATTATCACCTTTATTTTACCAGCTGTTTCTTCCTCAACACATTTATCCTTTGTGCCTCACAGATTTTTGACATTTTTCCTCTTAGAATGAAAAAAACCCACTCTTATATTTCCCTACAGTTACAGCAGCATTTTCAATTTGAAGGGCAATAAAAATGCATAGAAGGTCACATTTGCTTGCTTGCACTTGCAGCAAAGTGAGATTTGTCTGGCATAAGACTCCTCCAGTATGGGTATTGTGATCTGACTTTATAGCCCATGAAAAGAAGTAGGTGCATCTACAGTGGCTATCTAAGAGAGAAATTTGCATTGCACCCAGGAAATGCCTTTTTTTTTTTTTTTTCTCTATTATGTGCAGGAGGGAACTATAGAAGTCGATCAGAGGTAGACGGCTATATTTAGACAGATGCACCCCATCTCAGTCACCTGAAAAAAGTTTTTTTTATAATTCTTTACTCACTGTAATGAGGTTTCAGTCAATTTTAGGGCTAATTTCAGAACAAATTTGCTAGGAAAACATTTCTGGGGTTTTTTTGTTAGATTTGGTGGCTGAACCAAAATCATCAATTAATTAAACATCAGCTACTTTCCTTCCAATTACTGGACCATGTCTGATGGTTCCTAAACGTGATGATCTTTTTAAAAGAGACAAGTAGCTGAGCAGGTATGTGAGACATGAGGTGAGGTGCAGTGGGGTGCTGCAACCCACCTTTTTGAGGTCCACTTTGTTCGCTACCCCAGCAAGACTCTTTACATACAGCAGCACAAACAGTCCTCAGAAGACTGACCAAGGTTACTAATACAGGATTGACCTCTGTCTGGGAGCCTTTAGCTAGGAACTATGATGGGTAGGTAGGATATGGTTTTCTGCTTAATGTGTGACAGGTATTAGGAGGGCATTGCCTTAAATCAGACTGTATTTCAGTTATTGCAAGAAACTGGTGAATACCTTCAGTATCCAAATCACAGAGTCACAAGGATTTCAATTACCACCCTCTTTGTTCCCCAGCAGAAAGCACATTACCACATCAGGAGGATTAGAAAGATTAAAACAATTGAATTGTAGTAAGTGACGGCCAAATGCACTGTAAATGATCAAGAGGAGGGAGAGGGAGTAGAAAAATCAGTTGGCAGGCATTGTAGCATTGCCATTTTCTATCTACAATGTACCAATGATAGAAAAATGTCCTAAATCTTTATAAAAATAGAAGTTGTTTACCAAAGAGTTAAACAGGATGAATGGCAGCCGTCAAGCAAAAGGGTTAATTGCAGTTTTTAGTGAGTTGCTTAGGAATAGGCAGGAACAGGCAGTGGCTGCTGTGGGCTTGACTGAAACAGACACACACAACAATTTACTTATTTCAGGTTTTTCTACTCCTAGCTTTATGCCCGTGCGCTAAACATAGAAGTATTTATAATAAATCCTCTTAAGATACACCAATGCTTAAACTTCCATAGGAATCACAGCACACTCTCTCATGGCTATGATGTGGTGCAGAGGGCAGTGAAAGCTGTGGTTTGCTAATGTCTGTCGCACCAATATTCAGTGCACTGTAGTGGTTTCAGTTATCTCCAGGAGCTGCTGTGACATTGTAGTGTTGTTTGCATTCAGCAGTCAAGGGGCAATTTTAAAGCAGTTGCCTAGTTCAAATGTGGTAAGATTTAAATTTTTCTTGCAAGATTTATCTGTGTAGGAGTCCTCACTGAATCGCAATTATCTAGGCACTCTGCATAAATTATGGTGGGACTAAGTAGGGCTGTGCGGGGTTGTTATTCAACAAGAGCGGCAGAAACATATCTGTTCTACCATGCACTGTCATAATATGGTTTGTGAAGCAAGAGCACTTTGCGACTAGGCATACTTGCTGTTTGTAACACCAATCCTTTCTACTCTGGCGGCTTGTACAGCCAAAGGCAGGTTGCTTCATGCTGATAGGCAGTGCAAAGTCATTCAGTTAAACTTGCTGTAAACAGCTTCTTGCTGTAGAAGCCTGCCCAAAAGCAGCGTGCATCTGAGGATGCTTTGGCATTTTGTCCTTGTGTCTCACTATAAGATAAAGGCAATGGATGATGGTAATGGTGAGCTAAGACTCTGTGATACCTGACTGTTTGGGGAAAATTAATTCTTGGAGAAGACCTAAATACTGCTGAGTCATGTGTTTATTTCTTCTTTCATGGAAGCACTCAAAATATCTGGTTTTTATCAGTCTAGCTGGCTATTTGGTGGTTCTCTGGGTAGAAAGTAATCTTTCTGTCCTCACAGGCAGAGTGTGGTCTTTCATCCTGTATACAGAAAGGGGATAAGAAAACAGAGACATTGAAAGCAATACTACAAAACCTTCCATTTGTGACCCTATCACTGTCCTTCCCAGACTTTAATCTTTTTAGGTTCTTATAGGAGGCTATTAAGACTTGTGTATGATACCTCAGGCATAGAATGAAAAGAAATATAACAATGAAGACAACTTTATTTTAAAGGTCCATAGGGAATCCTCCTATCTTGGTACAAGAAAACACATTTTTCATGGAGATGGTATTTGAATCCTGAAATCAAGAGCACATAAACAGCCAGGGCATGGAGCCCATGCGCTTCTTCAGTCATGTTCTCTAGTAAACAAGAAGATAAATGAAGCAGGACTTCCTTTACATATTAACAAAATAAAAGATTTCCTGGGATGCCAATTAATGTGTGGGGCATGAATGGTTAATGTTTGCAGAAGTTGTTCTGAAAAGCAGGTCACTAAGGCTGTGTGTTTAGAGAATCAAGGTTAGACAAGAGAGCTGGAACCTCTGAGCTCACGTGAACAGTCTGCAAATTGCTGTGGGAACAAACCAAACAAATTATATTGTATGCATCCTTTGGAACAAGGAAGAAATGGAGTAAACCTATTTCTGAGTCAAAGGTACTTGTTTGATCAACAAGTTTTACTGAGTGGTGTGTAGTTCTTCCACAGAGCCATTGCTCAAAGTCTGGGGGCACAGCACAGTCCCACATGTTTCAATCAGTCCTTAGACCCTACTTCATCTTATTCTATGCAAAAACTCGTGAAACAATGGTGAATAATGGGCAATTAATTTTAAGGAAGCTAGCCACCAAGGATAATGGTTCCCCTGTTATATTAAAAGCTTAGAAAGCCTAGTAATTACTTCAAGTGAGTATCTGCATGATAGCTAGAAATTCAGAGCTGAATTGTTATATTAACCAGCAGGTATCCACATATCTATCAGGTACCTGCTGGTTACTAAAACAGTTCAGCACTGTGAAGGGAGAGAAAATCACATTTCACAGAATGTTCAATTCCGAGCAGGTCATTGGTCCTGGTGATTCAAAGCAAAGCTGTCTTTTAACAGACATGCCTGTGTCTTTCTGTAGAAATACCGTTTCTTCCAGCCATCCAGCAGGAAGCAGAAATACTTCATTTAGTACCATTTTAGTCTTTTCCTGCTTTAGGCACCACTCTTCACCTTACACAGACTTAGCATTTGGCAGCGCTGTTATGTAAACTGTGTTATACCCCATTTTGTTGAGTGGAGCTTGGTTACACAGCTTGCAGCCACAGTTCCTGAACAAGGACAGCATTGTGTGGGTTTAGCTCAGAATGGAATTGTTGCCACCATGAGGAGTGGTTACTTGGTTTTTAAATGAAAGTCTGTATTTGGCAGCACTGTTAATTGGCAAGGGTGATTCTTTGACAAAGTCAACCAACTGTTGAGTAACTACCGAGTGTCTCAATAGAAACAGTTAAGTTTTTCATTATCACATTGCTGCATTACAGTATCTGTCATCTCATTTGGGTACTGGGCTGATTTTAGCCATCAGATAAGCCAACAACAGCACTATGATTCCTTTATATTCATTTTTCTGAAAACTTTAATATCATTCAGTCATTCTTAGGTAAGTGATGTTAACCAAGAGTGAATTTCTGAATTATAGTGTCTGTTGTTAGGAGAGTTATTTAGGTAGAAATGGCTGCATCTCATCGAATGGGGATTAAGTGCATAAGTGTAGAATTTTAATGATTTTGAAAATGTTTGCTAATCTTGGAAGGACCTAACACCAGTGTTCCTGAACTGTGGATCTGCACATATATGTAACTCTTCTCTATCAGTAGTATTCGATAGCTAGGCAGCTAGCTTGTACATCAGCCTAGACATGGTGTGGAAACTCAGCCATCCTCTGACATGGTGCCTGAGGCATGTCCTTAAGGAAGACTTTTATGGGTCAGTCAACACACACACAAGAGGACTGGGCTTCTCACAAAATGAGGTACCTCAGAAGTTTTGGAGATCTGACTGGACACGGCCTGAGCATCTGGGGCTGAATTCAGTGTTGCATTTGCTTCAAGCATGGGCTTGACCTAGAGACGTTCTTAGGTCCCTTCCAGCACAAATGGCTCTATAACACCCTTGAAATTCAGTGTCCGCAACAAGCAAGTTGGGAACCTAACTTCAGTTTGGCCTGTGGGAGATCAGTGCTGTCTCTCTTGGCGCCCAGGAAAGTATTTTAACCATCAGGCTGTAAGCTCAAACCATTGGGGCCACACTTCTGCTTCTTTGCAGGAAGGTCTGCCATTGATTTGCCAATCCAGGGATGAAGCATGGGGCAGTGTGACTCTGGGCTTGCAGCCGGGCCACCCGTATCTGCTAGAGAGGGCTCCAGCATGACAGATGTCTTACGCATTTCTGTGAACAGTATTTAAATGAATTTTGAATTCTTCATTTTCATGGACCTGGATTGCTCTATTTCTGGGCAAGGGAGAGGCAGAGGAGGAGGAGAACCAGTGAGGTGAACACAAGGTGAAAGGGCTACACATGTATTTTTCCTCGACAGCAGCAGCAGTGGTGGTTGTGTGGTGCCTAAAAGCTTTAAAGCGGCTTACTGCACCACAGTGTGGGCACTTCTCCACTGAAATGTGGGCATCAGCAATAGAAGTGGCCTTTCAGCAGGCAGCAACAATGCCTGCCCAGCTATCTCAGAGCAACTGCTGACATTCAGGAGCCAGCCATGAGCTGGGGCACATAAGCAAAAAGGTGCACCTTTCTGCTACCTGGGATGAGGTACCAAAACCTTCCTCTGTCTGTGTCCCCAGCCTCACCATGTCCTACTGCCTGTCTTGGGAAATTCTCTGCTCAGGGTCCTGGGCTGAGCGGGACCCCATTTTGAGGCACTTGTTTCATGCACTGAATGGGAAGCCTATGGACCACACTTAGCAATTCGGTTCTGGGTTCATGTACCTAAAATATGTTGACAGGCCTGAAGACTTTTCTGGGAGCTGTCCCCAAGTCTGTGTAGTCTCTGCTATGTTTTTGCTCAGCATATATTGGAATACAGCTCCTTTGCCATGCAAACAGTGTCCTGCTAAGCAAGAACTATTGACATGATGGTAAGGGACAATGTAGAAACACAGGTTACTGAGGGTGACATTACTTTCGGTGTCTGAAAAGCCTGCAAAGGAAGAGCCAAACGAGCAGAATTTTTTTCAGTCCTTATTAATTTCAAATAGGATGGTTAAATAATTTTCTGCTACACAGCTGCTGGCAAATTAGTTGTGTGCAGGATGGTTTAAATTAATAGTCCTGTTCCAAGAAAAGAACAGGATGACATGTTTAACTTCAGAAGTTCTTGGCTCACTTGTGGGCTATGTTTTCAACTGAGAATTTTCCAAATTCCCAAAAGAATTATCAGTATACGTATTTATGAGTAATTTCTGTACGTCCAAAGCATAAGCAGAATTCTTTGTGAGATGGGAAAAGAGCTATGCTTGTGTTGCATTTATTGTTCTAATTTATGTATTTATGATATTTATTTTATTTCCTTGGTCTTTAAGTTGTCACTTGTAATGCATGAACTCAAAATTGCAAGTGAAATGTTTTCAGTTATCTAAATGTTACTGTGTGCATACTCACTTTTTATCTACAGAATATTGTAGGTGTTAAGTAAAATAATTTATTCAAGGTAAAATAATTTTGCCGTAATAAGGCACAGAATGCTTCATGTGATTTTCCAATTTATATTCATTGTAGTAGATTTATGCAAGTGATGAATTTGGTCCTCCTATTGAAACACTTGCCATAAAATATTCTTCTATTAATAAGATTACAATCTATTATATTAGACAATAGGCTGCAACAATACAGCTGATTAGGGTTTGACTTCTTTTATAAACAACATTCTTAATGAAATATTTTAATATCATTGTGGAAAACTGATTCTAAATGAGTCAGCTGCTCAAATTGTGTAAGCTATTTAATTTTTGAAGATGAATTTATGATTTTTTTAAAATTAAGTGTTCTTTGGGACCTGTTTATCAAGGGGATTAGTTTAAAAAGAATTAAAATTGATAAGATGACTTAAAAATGACAATACAGCAGACCCACAATAATCCACATATAGCTAATCCACACAGAAATTGGCAGTGTCTCCCCTCTTCTCAGGAAAGACTTAACAGCAGGTTGCTGTAGCCAGGATTCCTAAGCCATTATTTTTTACAATGTCTGTTGCATACAATTAGTGCATTCTGAGATGTTATCATAAATAATTAACATTCTGCTGCAATTGTGAAGTGAGCAAATTACATTTTGAAGTGCTTTATTCTTCTGACTGCATGCTTTTAACTTACATATTAGTATTATCAGACAAATAATTCTCTGCAGCTGCAGAGGTCCACTTGGCAAACGAAGTGGTACCATTCCATAGGGACAGGATTGCCTAGCAGTGTGCAGCCGCTTGTGCCAGTGCTCTCCGTGGCACCACAGTGCACCTGGTGGACATAGTGAGCTGCCATTCACTATGGAGGTCCCTGTTAACAGCTCTGCTGATGCACTGGTTCACTTTTTCTTCTAGAAATGTGAAATGCCATTTTTGCCAACAACTGAAATAATTGTTGAGTATCCACATGAAAGGATCTCTCCCCTTTCTGCTTACTTTGCATATGTTTTTAGCACCCAGGCATTCATGCTGAGGATTACTTGAAGCCTTAGGCTTTGCAGTAAAATATTGATGCCATTCATGTTACGACCACAGGAGTGGAAATGATTTCCTATGTGACTAAGCTGGACCTGTGCAGTGGCAGGTAGTGCTTGGAAATGATCATATTTTAACTCAATTCATGCTTTCTTACATTCAGATTCATCAATATGCAACAGCTTTCATTAGTGCATTTTATATCCCTTTTGTGAAATAACACTAATGAACAATTTGTTCCAGTGATGCAACATTCTAATGGTTTCTGTGGAGTAACAATATTAGGAGGTTGCTACAGATGGGATTGAGTCAGCAAAATGTCTCTTTGCCTGATCCCATGGAAGGTCCTGGAGGAAGGGAGCAGAGCAGGCATGATCAGTAAGCCATTGCGCAATGGCTAATGTAGTTTTACCTGAAGCCCCTTGTAAAAGTCATGAAATATGAAATCAAGATCTCTTTCTCCAGTCCTTGAAAAAGAATAATAGACATTCTAAACCATTATTTTCATAAAGAAACGTTCATGGGCCATGATTTCTGCCTTGGGGATTTAATTCCTTCCTTCCCCTTGCACTAGAGACAGGACTATTCACTGCTACAAGTTATTCTACCTTTTTCCCCATCTTTATAATAGCTTTGATACATGGTTTTTTTTGGCATTTTGAAAGATGAAAGTGTAGGTCACAGTTTTCTTGAAGTCCATGTCTCTGGCTTAGCCAAAAATTTACTTAAGTTATGATACCACCGTATCACATTATCACATTGCAATGCTATTGCTGGCAAAAGAATCTAAAGGCAGAAGTAGTGAAAGAAGTAAATTGGCTATGCTTTTTTCCCAAGACTATATATGTAAATTTTAAGCAGGGATTTAGCTGCTATTCTTCCTTAAAGTAATTTTCAGTCAAAGGTTAAAAAGAAATGAATTATACATTGAAATAACTCCATAGGAATGCTATGAACAAATAAGCAGATTCTGTCATCAAAAAAGCTGTTTCACTAGCAAGTAATCTCCTTCTTCAAAAAACAAACCAAAAAAATGGGAAGAAAAGGGGTAGACACTGCTACGTAGTGAAGCCTTGCATCACCTAATCTCTGAGCTGCAGGGGCTGAACTTTTGCTCCCTTCTGGAGGGAGAGCGGGAGGAGGAAGAGAAAAAAGAAGGAAAATTTTAGTCTTAGTTAGAGTTTTTCCTGATAAAACTTCCCCCTTTATTTTTTTTGTCTGAGAGATAAGACCTAAGAGAACAACCTCTGAAGAAGTGGACTGGGGAAAACAGGAGACAAGAACATTTGCCCAATGGAGGAAGGAAAATTCTCTTCTGCAGTTTAATATCACACGTGCAGTTCTTCCCAAAGCTACTTCTGCTTGAACTTTCATAGATGCCACTTCTACAAGTTTAAGCTTCTGCCTTATCAGAAGTTCGAAGGGAAATTGAATGAGGGTTTTTTGGGAGATAGGTTTCTAAGTCAGTTTCCTGGCTTGTCTACATCTTAACTCATGAGCACCCTTGGATTAGAGTGCATAAATGGCTGTGGAGGAGTTTAAGATATTTGCTATGCAAGGCAAAATGCCAAGGTACAATGGGCTTAAGGTGTCTTTAGCCACCCAGACTCCTTAAGGAACCTGAACTATGTTTGAATTTTAAAATGTCATCTGGTTTCCACAGCCTGATGCTTGCCAGACCCCAGTGGTATGACTCAGAATGGTGTGTTGAATGCTCGCTGGAATGAATCCACGTTGGGGGCTGATGGTGGTTTTTTTTTTTTAATGAAGGGGAAATTACAGGAATGATGACATCTCTATCTTTTAGTACTGTTTTAAGGTACATTTTCTCAGTGTCACTCTGACTTAAATCTAAGCACCTTATGTTTAGTTAAGCATAAGGAGGTCCTTGCATACTTTAGCATTACTGGTTTTGAAGGATATTTCCTAAAATTAGATAAAACTAACTCATTAGAACTAAATGGGGCTTTATGGGTTGGTTTTTCTGGCTTTGCTATCTCTTTTCAAAACCATGGACAGCAGCATGCACACATGGATGTGTGCATGTGCATGTGTGTTAGGCCAAGGGAGGAGTAAGGGGTTCCTATGTCAGACTTCCAACTCTTGGAAGGGTTACCTAAATATTCTTAAGTGCAAATATGGGTATTCAAGGCAGTGTCCTCTCCTGTTGTTTTAGTAAAATGGTTTATTTTTTATTTGCATTTGAAGGTCATTATTTCATATCATATCAATATGGTCATTTTGCATCCAAATTAATAGCTGCATTCTTATTAAGTATTACAGGAACTAACCTTTATAAAATCCAAATTAAATAGTCTGGCTTTAAATGGAAGCATTAGAGTAATATTTATTCAGACTTTCTGTTGTATAATTTTTAGTTCTGCCCTGTGAGATTATTGCACAAAGTGTGCTAAGTGGGTTTATTATGTGAACACAATAATTCAGTACTATGTTGTCAAAGTATAATATTTTAAGTAAATCAGATTTCCCTTTTAATTTTTCATGTGATTTTGTAATATTTTATTAATATGGCTAAGTATTTTAATGGGCAGAGGTTCTGATAAATTAAATATACTGTTACATTTACATGCTAGACTTAGTCAACCACATGATTTCCAAGGGAATTAATGCTGCTGCATCTAGCAAAATATATACTGCCCTTAATATTAAGTGCTATTATAGCACAGTAAAGATGGCCTTTTACAGTTGCTAGGATGGCAGGATTTAAAAGGTAGTCATATAAATATAGTCCCCTGCTGAGTCCTTGAAGTTAGTTGCTATCTTCTATGGCTTAAGCACAAAATGTCCCATCTAGCTACTACTGGAATGAACAAAAATTTTATATAGCCATGAAATAGCATATAAGCTTGAATTACCTCTGATTGTCACTTCATGTGCAGTTCTAGTTCACTTGTAGTAGTTCTGAATATCGTCAAAATCTGCTTCACGGCAGAGGTGTTTGTGTCAAAATTTTCATTTAGTGTACACAGAGAAAGCAATTATATGAACCTTCTTGCTCTTCCATCCTGAAAAGCAGCAGATTCCTCAAAGTGACACATACACATCACTGAGGTGCAAAAATTTGCTCATTTTCTGTAACTGAGATTTATTTTTGTAAATCACTGTAAAGCCTTCCAAAGTATCCTTTCTGCCCAGAGTTCCTTCCTGGGACACCATTTACCCCAGTTTGTCAATCTTCTCTTCCCCATTTCCATGTATTAAGTGGGGAACAGACACGATGAGATCGTATCCTACCATGACTCTTCAGAAGTCTATCAACAACTGTTGAAGTGATGAATCACCAGTGAATCATTTTGGCTAGAAGGCAATTCAGAAAAAAATAAGAGGTTTTTCTTATTAAAATAAAATGCCTAAATAAATAAAAACCAAATTCTGCTTCATTCTAAAGTGGATTATTTTTGGGGGTGGGGAGTGGATGTGCATGTTGAATTTGCTACTATGAATATCAGAGGTTTCCATTTTATAATGAAGGAGAATTTGGTTACTTGCACATAATCACCAAATGGATGAAATGCTCTTTTGACAAATCCTAGTAAAATTAGAATCTCCTCCTAGATTTTCATCAGGATATGCTGCAAGTACTCATTGCAAAACCTGACAACATAGCACTGGGATGGATTTGTGTCCTGTTGCTTGCAATCAGAGGCAATTATGTTATGCTATCCTTTGTATGCACTTGTGAAAGCCCCAAGAAAAAGGCAGATAGAAGTGCCAGTGCTCAGAATTTCACCATTCCCACATACGGAAACCCTTCTCATTTCTAGACAAATTGTTTCTGTGGCCAGTTTATATCCTTTTGTTCTGTCTTTGTTTCACTGATAAATTTTTAAAATGCCTTTCTGTCCCCATTCTACCATTTTTCCTATATAGAGGAATCAAGCTCTGAGGTCTCCTCTTGTCTCCTGTTCACCTGTGTGTCCTTCCCAGCACCTGCCTTAGTCAGAACCCATATTTCCTCTTGGCAGATGACTAGAGCTATTCACCATCTTGCAGTTGAGCCTTTGTCAGTGCCTTTTTGAAGGGCTGCCAATATCTATTGGAAATACTTTTCTTGACACAGCCTAGCATTTAGCTTTTCCACAGTGAAAAAATGTACATGCCTCATCATCATCCTATGACAGAATATGACCTTTCTCCTTTTCCATCATTTCTTACTGATAAGCTCCTTGCTGATAGAAGAAACTATGGAACAGCTATGTTACTACTTACTGAATTGTGATTCTCTAGGTTTTGACCAGTTCCATGTAATGGGAGTAATGGAGTATCTTTATAAAACACTTTTCTGTATATGGACATAATTGTAGAGACCTGTCCAAAATATGCAAGCTATTACTTAGCATGTAATTTTGGTGATTTTCACTGTTTAGTTATGGTAGGTGACTTCTGAAAGCAGATGAATATCCTTGTTTTAACAGCAAGCTGGTGAAAGCAATGAAGTTCATCCATGGACCAAAAACTCATTAGAAATCATGCTAAAGAATTCCATTATCATTTTGTTAAATCTGAACAATGTTTTAATAAAACAACAATACTGAGTTCACAGATTTGATTAGCCATCATGTTTGGCTTCCTGAGTACTTCAGGGAGTAAAAATGCTTAGCAAGCGAGATAGGGACAATGTATCTTGATTTGCAGCTTTCTGCCCCAGTAAGTGTCTAAGGGCAGATGGTATGCACAGAATGGTAGATTTTTTCCAATTGTCTTCTCATAGGCTGCTGTTGCTGATGTCTATTTCTTAACCAACATATAATTTTTGTAAGGTTGCAAATTAGGTCCTATGAAGTGCTTTGAAAGCTTTACAAATGGTTAAAAAAAAAAGCTGAACTTATCTGTAACTCATGTGCTCCCTTTTTCATTAAGTCACCAAACAATTCAAATGAAAAATACTAATGCCTGAGTATGTCTCTTTTAAGGCAACATTCAGTTGCTTTCTTTGACCTTTTCATGTCTGAAGGGGAACATCTGCACTGTATTCATCAAACAAGAACAGACTGCAGTCAGTGTTGTCAGCCTGGCTGCCTTATCTGCACAGTAAGAGCCATGTTATGACACATACAGAGAAGGACATGGACTGATTTCCAGTGCCTCATTAGTACACAGAACTCTTCAATCAAATGACTGATATTGCCAAATGCAGTATTTAAGTCTCAGCATTCTTCATGAAGTCCAACAAATCACAAGATGGTAACAGGTGAAAAAAGCTGAAAACCAGTCTGCCTTACACTATTTCTGGAGAATGCAGAAAATATGTACTGAAACAAAAGAAACCAAAACAAAAATAAACAACTCTCCATTCCACTGCGGTTAATGCAATGAAAAACATTGCATTAATTAAAATTCCACCAAGTGGGACAGGAATCAAGGAGAAAAACAGTGGATGGCAAGGCTATAAAAAGTGACAAGAAAATGACCCTTTTGAACAAATCTTTCTCTGTAGGTTTGATAGAAGAAAGAAAATTCATGGAGTGTGTACATTAAGGCTTCATTTTTCCTTGCACTATATTTTGTGCCTCCTTGACTTGAAATCAGTAAATAAAGCCAAAAAACACTTGAACAATTGGAAGATGCACTATGCACCTGTAATTATAGCCATTTTCTGCAGAGCAAGAAACAGCAATGCACATGCATTTTATTCATTGAATAGTAAACATAAAAAATGCTGGTACAGCAACATAAGATCTCGGAGAAAGATTTAACTAAAGCAAGAACAGAACAGATCTTGAACTGAGATTGATAGAACCTTGCTGAACAGAGAGCTCTGTCTGGAACTCAGGAAGAAAAGGAGAACCTACCACCTTTGGAAGAAGGGGCAGGTGACTCGGGGGGACTACAAGGATGTGGTGAGGATATGCAGGGAAAAGATTAGAAAGGCGAAGGCCCAGCTAGAACTTAAACTGGCCACTGCTGTCAAGGACAACAAAAAATGTTTCTACAAGTATATCAGCGACAAAAGGAGGGCTAAGGAGAATCTCCCTCCTTTGTTGGATGCAGAGGGAAACCTGGCCACGAAGGATGAGGAGAAGGCTGAGGTACTTAATGCCTTCTTTGCCTCAGTCTTTAATAGTTGGACTGATCATCCTCAAGGTTTTCATGCCCCTGAGCTGGGTGATGGAGACAGGACACAGAATGTAGTCCTAGTTGTCGAAGAGGTGGCAGTCACCGATCTGCTCCTCCACCTGGATGCCCAGAAGTCAATGGGGCCAGACGGGATCCACCCGAGGATACTGAGGGAGCTGGCGGAGGAGCTTGCCAAGCCACTCTCCATCATTTACCAGCAGTCCTGGTCAACCGGGGAGGTCCCAGATGACTGGAAGTTAGCAAATGTGACACCCATCTACAAGAAGGGTCGGAAGGAGGATCTGGGGAACTACAGGCCTGTCAGTCTGACCTCGGTGCCGGGGAAGGTCATGGAACAGATCATCCTGAGTGCCATTATGCGGCATGTGCGGGACAACCGGGGGATCAGGCTCAGCCAGCATGGGTTTATGAAAGGCAGGTCCTGCTTCACTAACCTGCTCTCCTTCTATGACAAGGTGACCCGCTTAGTGGATGAGGGGAAGGCTGTGGATGTTGTCTACTTGGACTTCAGTAAGGCCTTTGACACCGTCTCCCACAGCATTCTCCTGCAGAAGCTGGCTGCTCATGGCTTGGACAAGTGCACTCTGTGCTGGGTTAAAAACTGGCTGGACGGCCGAGCCAAGAGAGTTGTGGTGAATGGAGCCAAATCCAGTTGGCGACTGGTCACGAGTGGTGTTCCCCAGGGCTCAGTGTTGGGGCTGGTCCTGTTCAATATCTTTATCGACGATCTGGATGAGGGGATTGAGTTCACCCTCAGTAAGTCTGCAGATGACACCAAGTTGGGTGGAAGTGTTGATCTGCTGGAGGGTAGGAAGGCCCTGCAGAGGGACCTGGACAGGCTGGATCGTTGGGCCGGGGCCAACTGTATGAGGTTCAACAAGGCCAAGTGCCGGGTCCTGCACTTCGGTCATAACAACCCCAGGCAACGCTACCGGCTTGGGGAGGAGTGGCTGGAAAGCAGCCTGGCTGAAAAGGACCTCGGGGTGATGGTTGACAGCCGCCTAAACATGAGCCAGCAGTGTGCCCAGGTGGCCAAGAGGGCCAATGGCATCCTGGCTTGTATCAGGAATAGTGTGGCCAGCAGGACCATGGAGGTGATAGTGCCCCTGTATTCAGCACTGGTGAGGCCACACCTCGAATACTGTGTCCAGTTTTGGGCCCCTCAATTCAAGAAGGACATGGAGGTGCTGGAGCGTGTCCAGAGAAGGGCAACGAGGTTGGTGAAGGGTCTAGAGAACAAGTCTTATGAGGAGCGGCTGAGGGAGCTGGGGTTGTTTAGTTTGGAGAAGAGGAGGCTGAGGGGAGACCTTATTGCTCTCTACAACTACCTGAAAGGAGGTTGTAGCGAGGTGGGGGTCGGTCTCTTCACCCCAGTAACAAGCGATAGGACAAGAGGAAATGGCCTCAAGCTGCGTCAGGGTAAGTTTAGGTTAGATATTAGGAAAAACTTCTTTACTGAAAGAGTAGTCAGGCACTGGAACAGGCTGCCCAGGGAAGTGGTTGAGTCTCCATCCCTGGAGGTATTTAAAAGATGGGTAGATGTGGTGCTTGAGGACATGGTTTAGTGGTGGACTTGGCGGTGGTAGGTTAACGGTTGGACCTGATGATCTTAAGGGTCTTTTCCAACCTTAACAATTCTATGATTCTATGATTCTATGAACCTGCTATTTTAACAGTCTGGCCTCATGTGTACAACAACTAAGAAAATTTAAGCTATCCATGCCCAGGTTAATGCAATGTCAGCATCCCTCCCTCATATCTCATAATGCCTGCATCCTCTGTGAAAAGATAGGTCCATAGAAGAACTGCTGATGTGTTGATAATGCTGTTGTAATGACTAGAGGTACTTTAAAGCAGTGCATTTTTAGAACTCTGATGTCACATAGTTTCAATGATCACCACAGTGAAAACTGTGGCTTCATTTCCCTGATTATCACTAACTGCATAAGCAACAAAGACCAAGACTTCTAAAGGAATTGATAATGTGACTTCTACTAAATCTGAGATTTACAAAACTTCAAAAATGCTACTTTGGCCCTCTTAGCCTATTGAATGTCAGAACTCCTTCTTGTAGTTTGTCAGCAAGATGTAATTTATTCTTGTTTCATTCCAAGACTTCAGAAGCAGCACCAGCAAGCACACCCCCAAAGGACAGGATCCTGCTCCTCTGCAGGATTCTCAAAAGGGTACAGAGCAATATCAACTCTCGGGGTGTGTCCCTGATGCAATCAATAGATATTTTACTGTTGCTTCCAGAGAAAACAAGTTCATGCCTTCATTTTGACTGAAAGGGCTTGCTCATTTCTTGATAGATTTTGCCATTATCCAGATAACAGCGTTCTGGCCAAGGACGAATAAGAAAGTGTAGGAGCTAAGGGCTCTCATGTAAACAGCATAAAGTGCCTGGCCTGGGTGACTGACAGGGCCTTGCTCACACAAGCACCCATCTAGATCAGTGGAAAAAAGTACACGGAGAAGAGTTTTCAGGTGGACCTGATCCAGCTCATCAGCAGGCTTCCCTTTTGCTCTGCTCAGAAGATTCCTGCCTTCTAGAGAATTAACTGGAAAGTTTATTGGCCGTAGAAGCAGAACTCCAGAAGATATGAAAGGAGGATTTTACATGTTTATTTCACCACTGTGCTAATGATTCTGCTTACATTGATTTGGTCCCTGCTTATAACAGGTTAACATGTTGGTACATGCTTATTGCTAGGCAGACTTTCAGTACAGTGTTGAAAGGATGTTTTGTTTTGTAAATTTCATAAAATCAAAAGTAAATATTTCTGGTATGTAGGATTTAGGGTTAGACTAAGACATACTTTGACTCTCTTGTTTGAATTTATATATGCATTTCAACAATAAAAAGCATTCTGAGCATCACCCAGAAAAAGTAGCTCTTCAAATGCTTGTTTTCATCACTGACCAAAAACATTGCCTAAGATGCATGGGATTTAACTAGAAGCAGATGGAAATAGAAATATCAGTTGACAAGGGAATAATGAAGGTACTGGATGATTGAACCAAATATTTAGCTCATTCATTGAATTTTCCATGTGGCAAAGCACTTCATAAAAAGTCCATATTATCTTAATTTTGCAGATGGGGAAACAAACAGCAATACAGTACATCAAAGGGGGAACTTAAAAATACTTCTTAATCTTTTGACTGTTTGGTGTGAGTAAGTACTGCTTATTTGTAGGCATTTAAAACTCTGTACTTTGTCCTAAATATACAGCGATGGTGCAGCCCTCTCTAGAAGGGAGATCAACATGGAAAAGATAAATTTATGTCCTGGCAGGTTTCTCTTGCTGTTTTCATATTTTCTGTGGCTAATCAAAAAGCCGCAGTATTCATTGAGGACCTACTTCACAAAGGTTCTTAAGCACACATTTTAGTGGGATCAAAGATACACTTAATCAGATTTTCAGTTTCAGAATAGACCCTGCAATTTTCAGCATGTGTGCAGAATGCAAGCATTCTGCATGGCTGCAGAGCCTGCACAGGGGGAAAGGAATATACCAGTTACAGTCAGAAAGTGGATTTGTTCTTAGCTTCAACTCACATTACCAGTATTACCTCAATCCTAATGTTTTACTGTCTTTTGCTAGATATATCACAGGAAGTGCTTGTAAGCATCTCTGCACTCTTTTCTCCTCCACCTCTGCTAGGACTGCCAAGGTCATCCAAGTCTTGCCTGTCTTAATGATCAATAAAGCTCTCAATAAAGCCAAGATCCTCCTACTTTAGGTCACCATTATCCTTGCAGGACTAGAACCAGTGGCTTGAAAACATTTTTAAACCTGCCGTTTATTGGCAAATAAAGAAGAGAGTAGATTAGCACCTGCCTTACAGGAATATAAACATTGCTACACATAGTAATGCTCATCATTGGATCCATAGTATTTTTTCCTTTTCTATTTTAAAGAATTACATAAACTCATATACAAATTCTACATAGGTGTCTGCTTAGCTACTTCCAAACTGAAACATGGGAGCTTTCAGTAGCTTGTAGGACCATTTCCTGCCCTCAGCCTTGTAGGAGAAGTTCTGTCCCTGCCTTTGCTCATTGAGGTTGAGAAGTGGTACGATGTATGGGATTCAGCAGCACTAGTTGGTGTCATGCGGGTCTGTACCAGCATTTAAACTAAGAATTCAGCAGCAATATAAAGAATGCAGTTCAATTTTCTGTTTGGAAACAGGAAAACTGGACCTAAACCTAGCTCAAGAAGTTGACACCTTCTTTGTTAGGACTCACATTTCTTTCTAGCTCTTCCTTATAGTGCATAACTTATAGTGCGTAACACTTACCTGTCCAAAAACAGAGCAAATGCTAAAAGTTTCAAAGATTGTGTCAGATCCTCTAGAGCTATTTGTATCCTATAAAACACTGGTATGAAGTGCTTGTTGCTGTACTCCTTGCAGCCTCCTTAGGACTTTATCTGGGCACTCCCCTAGGTGATAAATCCAGGACTCAGCCTTCACTCGGGAACAGCTCTGACCGAAACATATAGATTGGCAGGTAAGTAGCCCCTCTTTAAAGAAAATATTAATAAGATATAGTATACTGAGCCAAATTCTGTAACTATCACATGGGAAATCTGGAGCTGCTTTACTGAGGTGAATGGAGTTCCTCTGGTGCTCAATTTTCTGACAACTATGTACACTTGAAAATTAACATTGTTTAAATAAAAATGTGGATGTATTGAGGGGAAGAGACCGTTCTTATTATGGAGCTAGGATTAGGCTCTCTTATCTTCCAGGAGAGTGAAATGTAGATCCATAAGGCTGTAAGAAATGGATATTCTCACACAATGTGGGAATAGCTTTTCCTCTTAAAAAAGTATGTGAAAGAGTTCTGAGGCTTTTAAGAGAAAAATGCTAGAGTACCCAGAGAGCTACAAGAGTGCAAGCAGGAAGTGTCCAGGGATGAATGAAGTGCTTGTTCTTATAGGAGAAATGCAAGCAAGGTCTTGTTCCCTCTCTCCTGCCAGGGAAAGTTATGTCCCAGCTGTACCCCAACAGCTCACAGGGAGGAATGAGATGTCACAAATTTGTCTGATCAAATGCCAGATCTGCTTATCCTTTCCATTTGCATAGGGGACAGCACAGCTGATCTAAGCTGACTGTAAAGCACCTCTGGTAAGAGTGATTTGGATAGCCTAATGATCTTATATTTAAATGCGACTAAACTCCACTACTAATTTTATTCCATTTGAAGCAAAGATATTTATGCAAAATTACTTAGAACTTCTTTATCTAACTTGTCGGACACAGCAAATTCCAGATACAGATGAAAGTGGAATTTCATTAGTGTTTCTGTGGATTCAGGGGGCTGTAGGGACATCTTGCAGTCTTCCCCTCTAACCCTGCTATTTCCTTTCGGTGCTTATCATCTGTGTGGGAGAAATAGCAGGTCAGTGTTTGCCCCAAATCCCCGGGTAATCCACAGGGGACTTGCCCTTGCTCTCACTTCGGTGGTTTATAGTCAACTGCAGTAAAAGTGCCTAAGCAAAATTTCTGATATGTTAGTCTAATCTGCTGATTTGTATAAGCATTCATTGTATTAAGATGTAGGACAGGAGACAACAATTAGAAGTCCCCAGGAATGATGGGACTCCTGCCTTTGTTCCTGTGTAGCTGTACCAGAGATGCTATGAGAAGCAGTACGCAGCAAGGAAAGAAACCTCTCTAATCACAGCACGGAAGTGTTGAGCCTCCATTGAGATATGGCTTAGCCTTTCTGAGATTTATATAAAAAGTCTTTTAATAATAAAACATTGGAAGGAGCAGCTGCTGCTACATGTTACCCAGAAAAAGATTCTTGATGAGGAATACTGTAAAATACATGTAGAGTACTTCATGAGCCACTCGACAGATGTGTGAAATGCAGGTGGAACACAGCAGGCATGTGGCAACGTACTACAATAGTGTGTGGCAATGTAAATAAAAATGAAGAAAAATATTAAGCTCTTCAATAAATATTTAATATAGACCAAATAGCCCCTATCACCCCATTTTCCCAAGTGGTTTCTCGGCCTCTCCCTGTCTCAAATTATTGTGTCGTTTTACAGTGAACTGTAGCTGCCTTTCAGCCAGAGATATTTCAGTGGTAAATAAAGTGATTTTCTTTGATGGACCAAGAGAACTACAGGCATTAAAATCAGTAGAAGTTTGTTTTTAACGCTTCAGGAACAAGCCTAGTGGTTTTCAGTCCACTTTTTGAAAAATGCTTTGTAAAATAAATACACAATCATTAAAGTTATTTATATGAGGCTTAGAATAAATGAAATGACTGAAATTTAATTGTTACAATCTTTCCTCCTGCAAGCCATCCGACTGAACAAAGCAAAGGCTTGGTGTTGGGATAAGGGTACTTTATTTTAGCTTACACTGCAAAAATATTTTTATTAATTTTGTGTCATTGAGACTAAACCTGGAGTGCCTGTATCTGAATATAGTGGAGGAAAAATGTAAAAAACATTTAATTGTACCCTTAACAAGTGCTTATGATATATTCTGTAGAAATCCAAGCTCACCATGCCCACTCATTCTGAATAGTGCTCAGTCATTTGGATGACAGTAAAAATTATAAACATGATGAAGGGAGTATTTCTGTGTCCTCTCAATTCATCCTCCAAATAAACTTTCTGAACCACCAGTTTTTGTCATCCAAGACTTTCTCACACATATCTTCATTTGACATGGTGTGTGGTAATTAAATATAACCTGGCATGAAAAAAAGTAAAGGGGAAAAATAATAAAATCAGCATTACTTGAGAAGATTGACTCAGGCCTGTTGTTGGACTCGGGTAGAAGATGTCTTCGCTGCAGGTTCTGTTTGTTGCTGCAGTGCCCATGTTCAATATAGTAGTTACACTTTAGCATGGAAATAGACTCATCTTTTTATTCCCTATCATAATCAGTATTGTTTGGTTGGCTTATCTGTAGAGCCTTTCTGGTCTTTATTTTTGGCTTATAATTGCACATAGTCTTGGAATTAAAACTTTTCCTGGTCTGGAAAAGGAAAGAAAATTAAAATTAAAGGAAATGTAAAGAAATAGTTTGCCAAAATGAGGACTTCAAAATTAAGTGAGAAACAGTGAGAAACAGTACATTATCTTATCGAATGGCTTCAATTTAACCACATTTACTAGAAAGACAAAAGAATGGCATTTCTGTGACTCTGAAATAGTAAAGTTTTGGAGATGAGAAATACCAAACACATTTCTGCAACTAATACTGAATGAATTGGTGAATGCTGTTGTAAAGTATGATGAATGCATTACTATTTTTCCTGTCATTTGATTATGATTATTTCAAGATACATGTGTGAAATCTCACATCTGAGAATACAATTTCACAATTATAAAACCAAGACTGTAAACCATTTTCATTCTGAAGGATGAAAGCTTGTTTTACAACATAAATTAAATAGACTGCTGCTGAGGGCAGCAAACCTGTGCCTCTTTGCTTATGACAGAAAAGCCAGGATTACTGCTTGTGATGTTAGCACATGCCACTCAATACAAAATTTTAAGAAATATGTTGTAAGCAAGCTAGCTATAGCTGTGTGTTTGGCCCTACTGTACCAAAAGAATATGAAGTCTAAGAACCTTACTGCTTCACTGAGTTAAAAACAAAATTGTTGGGATGCAAAATGGCAACCTCTAAAGAACATTAGCTAAAAAGTTGCATTTAGTTTAGTTTTGTTAGGTCATGAACTTGCCTGTTATGATCAGCACAGAAATTTGTCTTTAAGCAGATTCTGAATGAAAGTAAAAAGAATGAAAAAGAAACAAATGCTTGTGGAGAACATCCAGCCAATAGTGTGGAGCAGTAGTAACAAGTAGAAAGTGGAGCAGAGATGGCCATGGGAGTAGAGTGGCTGATGGATTTTGCAGCAGGTGAAACAGTGCAAACATGTAAAAATATAAATAGGCTAGAAGAACCAGTGTATTTTATCCTTTGTCTTACGGAATGAAAAATCCTTGTAACAGAGGAGATATTTTCAAATATTGAAAGCATAACACTGATATAAGATGTTATAAAAGTGGAAGAAGTTTCTGAGATTTATATTCTTTTCTAACAGAAGCTGAAACATAGAAAATTGTCTTATGTAGAATGATTTCTTCAGCTTTCTTTATATCACTAAGAAAGCTTCATGCTGAGCATTTAGATTGGAGACAGATCAAAATGCAGATGCTTTATTTGGTTACCTTAATAGCTTAATAGGCTTTATGGCTTATTACTCTCACAAGCCTTTTTGAGCTTCTAAAATCCTAATGTATTTGCTCTTAGAAATTACGAGCTCAGTCCCAAAAACTCTTACTTGCATGAGCCCCTTGGTGAGTTGCCTGATTTAATGCCATTGATCTTTAAGGGTCTGCATGATCGCCATCCTGTGCTTGCAAAAATACTGTAGAAGAAAGGAAAGTGCAAGAAGTTCCCAAGGGGACCCAATTACCCTGTAATATGATCATGTTCCAATCCACTCGGTCCCTTCCCAAGGATTTTTGCCCCATTTGCATTCATGCTGTAGCTAACCAAAAAGGAAATGGATTGTATATGGTAGATGTTAATTGAAACCGTATTTATTTAAAAACTGTGGGTTTGGGTGACATGGATGATAAACAGGAGTTCTCACCTAGAGCAGACACAGTGCAGGAGTTAGTTCTCCTGTAGGAGTGTCAGGCTACAAAGTCTGTTCAGCTGCATTTGAATTCAGACAACCAGCCCCCCACAAGCAAGCATGAATCTACTCAAAGATAAATCTCCCCTAGTTTGCCATGGCTTTCCCAGGGATTAAGTTACAGTGCCTCTGTCCCCTAGAGTGCTGGGTGCAGGTGTGATACCTTTGGGTATCACAAGGTTTTCTAGCCTTGCTTTTTGTTTTGCCTTGTGATGTTAGTCTTTTCATATTAGACCAAGTCTCCTGGACCATTAAGCTGACATTGAGTCTGTCTTTATACTGTCATCTATGGTCCAAAATTGATGCTGATGGGAGTTCTACCATATGACTCAATTTCCGGCTGGAGCTACTGTAGCTATAGCCCTGAAAACATGTGTCGAGTTGTAATGAAGAGTTACTTATGAAAACTATGCACAACCCGATGATTCTTCAGTGTCCAGCGCTCTCTAGTTGATGGGCTGCATTGTTTTTCTAACACTGACAACTGTCTGTCATTTGGATATTTCTATAGGTTTTTCCTCCAGATGTTTCTTGCCTTCAGTAGTGTAGTTCAGGGAAGAGATAATGACCAACTATTGCTGCGAGCTTTTCTGGCTCAAGTAGCATAAATGTGTACATTTGGAGTAAACAGACAGGAGTCATAATTGCATCTCTCCATGACACTTACTCAAAACTGAGCCTGTTTCATCTGCAGCAGACGATTTCCCTGCTATCAGCGTTTTTTTTAATAGTTCTGTCGATCACTTGCAAAGAAGTGAGATTTGCACTGTGTGGCATTTTCCACTCTGGTATTAAAAGTTCTGTCAGATATTTCTGACCACAGCAAAGGTCATATGTAACTTTTAGTCCTGAGGTCATTGACAGACCTTACAGAAAAACTGTCAGTTTTAAAGAAAAATGCAAGAGACAGTGAATATGTTAGTGGTGTAGACCTTATCAAAAGAAGGGGGTGGGGGGGAAGAGAAAGCAAGTCTGATTCAGAAAGTGTTGAGAAAAAAACAAACACAATCAAATGGTCCTTCTTCTGAGGATATCAGACTGAAGACCAAACTGGAACCAGACTAAGAATCCTGCATCAAACCTTTTCTGCAGGAGATTCTGAAACCTAGTTCATTAAGTGTGTCGAATGGGATTATTTCTGTTTAACATCCTAAAATTGTAATTATCTTCAAAGGACTTTAAAAAGGCATAGGAAAAGTTCATTTTTTGTTCATTTGCAAGAGTGAGTCACCTACTACTTAAAGCTGAAGTTTCACTAAGAGGAATTTAAGAAAGAGCAGCTATCAAGAAGCCAATACCTTCTATCCGTGACATTTTTAAGGAACCCTTGATCTTGGTGCAATCATTGCTGAAAATTTTTGCTGATACCTTGGGGAAGATAAATACAAAAATATGGAATATAATATATAAGAAGAAGGTTTGCTTCTTGCTGTATGCTAGACTAGCTCTTGCATGTGACCACACCACCACTCAGCCTTTTAATGCAGAAATGAAACTTGCTTGCTTTAACTTGTTTAATCCTAGTAAGTGGCTTATGCCAATCTACGTTTACAAGGTTGTCTTCACACAGATAAAGCAGCAAAAATATTATTTTATAAACGAAACTGAGATTCATCTTCATGGTTTAGTTTCCTCCTGAGATCAGAGGAATTTGCAGGTATTAGACACTAGGCATTAGTTTGCATAAGTGATAAATTAGGCAAATTTAGAGGAGATAAATGACCTAGCAGATGAAATACTTTTTGTCAGCAGCAAAAAACGACTCATAGTATTTAGATCACAGAAGCAGATTTCTCTTCAGCTAAAGAAAGAAGGGAGCAAATGAATTTACAAAAATTTAATGTATTTTTTCTAACAAAGTCAGGCACACACACATCACAATAAACTCTGAGGTCCTAAATGACAGAAAACAAAGTGCAGAGATGATTTTAATTCTCCTTTCTGTATAGAAGTTCAAATTACGAGAGATAAAATGCCTGAAATAATTAAACAAAATAGTGCCCCAATTCCCAGTAGGAGGAATTACATAAAAATTGATAATGAAAGATTTGCTGCAAAAGCTTTAAATCACTCTGTTTCAATTCAATAGCAAGCAGGGTATTACTATATGAAATTCATAGTGCAGTGATGACAGTGAAGAAATTTATCTTTCTAAATAAATTTTATGTAAGTACAATTGAAGTTGCCACATCAGACTTTCACAACTCTCTGTATAGCCCAACTTCTTTTTGCAGAACTTGTGATGCAAGTGATTGGGTTTTGTTTGTTTGGGACATTGCTACTTATAGTTCTTTGTTGTTCTGATTTATTTAATTGTCTTTGGGTATAAGAGATGCAGTGTCTTTCTATTATTACCTTTTTCACAGTACTTTCATCAGAAACATATGAAAGTCCCTTTGTTGGGTATTCTTTCATGGTCCAGGAAGGCATAGTTAACTTGCTCCACAAACATTTCATGATCACTATGATTTTCATACAAAAAGATGTAGTCTTAGATCTCAGGATTAATTTTGCATGTCAAGTCATGGTTGGAAAGATTTAGCCAACAGGTCTACATTTCTCTGGAAGATTTCTGTCCCGTGTTTCCAAGAGCTAAATAACATAAATTCAGCACCTTCCCCCAAAAAAAACAGTGGTTAGAATTCAATCTGCCCCTGGGTCTGTGGCTGCTTCTTGGGCAGAAAAGAAAGGCTTTGTAAGACAGAATTTTCAGGCTGTCAGTGTATGTCCTTATTTAGTAAGAGGATAGATAAAAGCACCCCTGCTTCTGTGGGTAGAAGACTTTCTTCATGCTAACAAAAATTTGTACTTTCTGTGTTTTGGCAGCATTTTTGTCTTTTTTAGTTCTATATCTCTAAACTTGTTTTCATCCAAGATATCTCATCATTCTCTGTGGTCTAAACCAAAGGGTGAGCCTTTTCTGTATTAATACAATTGTAAATAAGGCTTGTACGCTTGTGTTAACTAGCTTATTTCCATCAGAGGAATGAATATGTGTAGCTCTTACACAGGACAGATCAGAGTCTGGAGAGCAGTGTTTCTAAAGGCTATGCAAAAACTAGGACTCTGTGCTGGCTTTTAGGTCCAAGGTCTTTAGTGAAATGACCAGTCTGTCCCTGTGCAAATCTGTATTTTTCTTTTCTTCGGCTGTGCTCAGAAGATTGCTAGGCATTGCCAGTGTTGCAATAGATTCTGTTAGTACACCAAAATCTGCTATCACCCAGGTCAATTCTGCAGTCCTTGCTTCACAGATGGCACTATTAATCCAGCAGACAGGAGCAGCTCTTGTTTATTCCCAACCTGAACGAGCTTTCAGCTAGAAATGAGACATGAAAGGGTTTGCATCCTGTTGTAGTTCCTGCTTTGCCATCCTTTAATGAGCTCAGTGAGTAGTTTATAATGTTGTCCTTACTTGCCTGTGACTCTGAATGTGGTGGAGGCCATGAGTGAAAGCAGTGAGGGGTATGGAGGCTGGCTGAGCCACAGCGTGACTGCGCTGGTGTTGTGTAAAGCTGCTCTGGGTGCTGCTAATCAGAGTGGCCAGGCAGTCCTTCAGCTGGGAGAAACAGTGACACAACTCAGAATAATTTGCCATAGCATTAAGAAAGCAATTTTAAACATGTTTTTTTGTTGTGTTTTTTTTTTTTTAATGGCTATTGCTGTGAGAGCTGACTAACGTAGGTGGGACATGAAGTTACTTAAATGTTTTTTCCAAAAATATTCTAGCAGTTGATATTGTTGGAGCATTTGAACTCTCCAGATCCCCAACCCAGTCTGATCTTGCTTGTCAGGGGTAAGCAGCTGGATCGAGAGCCCCCAGTTTTCTCAGCTCTGGTCGTTGCAGTGTTGCATGGCAGGGATATGTGACTTTAAACTACACCAAGGTCTCAAAATTTTTGCATCTGGCTATGCGCTGGGTGAGTCTCCAGGCTGAGCTGGCAAAGTCTTGACAATCCGCAGGGTGGGGGACGAGCCTGACTGTGTGAGTGAAAAAGCCCTTCTCAGGCAAGGTCTGGGAGAAGGTGTGAAATAGGAGCGCCTCCTACGGATGAATTTAGGTAAAACCACAGCTTAATAAGCAGGCAGTAACATCAGAGAGAGAGGCTTTTTATTTAGTAGCATATGGTAGCTAATGCTTTAGTGATTCTTGTAGCTGCAAATGCAGTAGGATCTGTTAGCCAGTAGACCCCCAATGGTGGAGAACATTCGTATTGCAAAATGCATCTTTTATTTTCATTGTATTTTGCTTTATATGTAACAAATTATGAGACTGACACCTTGCTTCAATGTGCTGTGGAATAAATATCTCATCTCTTCCTGAATGCTCGACCAGATCCTGCTCTCAATTCATTTAGTTGTATGCTAATCCCATGGAATTAATTTGCAGTGGTGTGAAATCAGACTTTGAGCCAGTTTTTTTCTGTTCTTTTGATCTGTTCGAGGTTTTCCATGACATTGTCCCCTGTACTTCTTATTGCTTTACTTATGTTAAGATCGTGATTTTACCTGACCTTCTTAATTTTTGTCATGTAATTGCTAAATCTCTATGAAGCAGAATGAAAGGGGTTTGATAGTTCAGATTTAACCAGAATTTTGAAAAGCATGAATGGTTTGAAGAGCTTTCTATGATTGTCTAGCAGGGAATTCAGTTTGGAAATAGAACACAGTTAACAGGAATTGGACAGTAACAGTCCTAATGATACTTTCCCATTCAATAAGCACAATTTTGAATTAAAAGAAAAAAAAAAAGACTTTAGTATGAAAAGCAGTCTTCAGATATTGCCACAGACATCCACAGCAGGCCTGCAGGAATACTATTTATGAAGCATATTAAAAATGTATATGCACAGAGATATCTACAGTAAAATTGCCAGTAAAACAAACATGAGGCAGACAGATTAAGGAAGTTTTAATCTGTGTTTCTTTTCATTTTGGCCACACAGTGTTTTACAAATGGAAAGATCATATTTCAAGAATCGAATACATTTTTTCTCTCTGACTCCCTTGGTCAGCATTGTAAGCACAAAAGCTGGTTAACATAAAAGACCATGTATAGAACACAATATAATAAGAAGTAGCTTAAATTCACAAAATCCAGATTGGAGCCTCACAAACTCCCACGTGAGAGCACCATGTTTACTGACAATTTAGCTTGATAGAGACCGCAGTTTCCCAAAGTTCAAGTGAATATTTTGAAGAGAATAATGTGTGCATTGTTTACTGAAGTTTTTATGTGCTTGCAGGATGATTGCAGAGTCACGTTGAAACAGAAATATGTAGATTCATATCAATGGGAATTTTCTATAGAACCAAAAACTAGTTTATGGATTACTTCCAGACTGCAAAGCACATAATGATTTCTGGCTTACCTTACCTTACAGTTTTCTTTATATGACTAATTTAGTTGTATTAAAGGTTTATCCTAGGGAACTAGGTTGTTCTCTCTTGGCACAACCAGATTTTTTTTAGATCCAGCAGTATGTGCATTACCTGAAAATGGGATTTACATTGGGATGTCATTAAAGCTAAAAACATACCAACCTAGAACATAGCCACAGGAACTGGAGTTTGGCTATTAAATAGCCAGCAAGTATTTATACTGAGGCTCAGAAAGTATTCTTATTTGTTTTAATGGAATTCACATGCAGTATATTTCATTATGAAGGCCCAACATCATTGCTATGCAAGTCCAAGTCTTGTTTTCATATCCTCGCTGTCATGGTGACTTCCCTTAATGCAAGGGCGTAGTTTTTGTTAAAGGCTTCCCCTGGTCCTTCCATTTCTTCTGCCTTTTACACTGAAGAAAGCCTAGTAGAGCTGCACAATATTGAAACCAGTGGGATGTAATAACCCTCTCCTTGGTAAATGCAGATAGTTATGATCGCACTTAATGAAAGCAGATAGCTGAAACAGTAGGAGCATCCATCTCAGATAAAGAGGTGTGCCAGTCCCTGGAACAGAAGTGTTCATGGTGGACTGGGTTTCCATGGGCGTTGTGTGATGTGTTTGCCAAAGAGATAGGAGGAAAAAAGGCAGCAGGAAAGACCAAGACATGATGAAAGAAGCACAGGTTCTGGGAGAAAAAGCATGAGAAGAAAAGATAGAGGCAGACTGAGCATTTGGGGAGTAACTATTGGCTAAAAGGAGGCTGACAGCTGGGGTTAATGGCATGGTGTCCTGCTTGTGACTCCTGCAGTGCTTAGAGAAACCATGCTTTAAGTTTTTTTGTAATGGAATGGGATTACATAAAAGATAGGTGGAGTTACTGTGAGTTTATCTAATTGAAAGACCTTGCAGATTATGATTTTGGCTGGTGTCCAAAGTAACATATCTAAGCAAAAGTCTCTGAGAAGTCTCATGATTTGCAATGAAGCTCACCTGGCAGCTTGGAGGTAAAGAAATGCTTTTGTCCTAGGCTGTAAATGGGAAAAAGAGGTGGAAAGCAGAAATTAGCCCGAGCTAGGGCTGCTAGCTGCTTAGGCTGCCACTCTCACTACTTCATCATGAACTCTCTCATGCTTTCTTGTAGCTATGGTCTCCTACTACACCCTTCCATGATTCAGTCCTCCCTAACTCCAGAGCACCTGTTTCCCCTAATGCCTTATTCTCTTTGACCACAGTGGGAATTCTCCTTGGAGATATAGATTTACCTTAAATGTGAGGAAGCTGTTCTGGGAGGACCAGGCTTTGCAGAGGAGAGCAACAGAGCCACTGCTTCTGCTTTATGTGTGACAACGGGTTGTGTGCAGGCATCTGGTTCATAGCTGCAGAGACAGATCCATAGTATGAAAGGCAGTGTGAAATAGCAGACTGATGAAGGAAGGTGAGAACAAAGATTTTCTGTCTATCCTTTGCTATGCCATGTAGGACATAATTCCCCAAATGATGTATCCAAACACTGAAAGCCAAAATGGGGGAGGTCTGATTTAAGTTCTTAATGTTGTAACTCTGCATTTAGAAACAGTGCCATTCAGGTCTTTCTGCCTCAGTTTCATCTCTTGGCTCCAAAGGAGTTAAAAGTAACATGGCACGTGCATGCTGCAGATTCTCCAGAACACGTCTGATGGTCTTCAGACGCCCAGCATACAGGGATGCTTTTGATTTCAGAGCCACAGATCTCTTTCATCTTGATCTGCAAAGCAGATCATTGTAGAAAAATAGTTAAAAGGCAGGAGGAATCAGAGTAACACAGAAGCTGATGTGATCCTTTTTTTTTCCTTCACCTAATGTGAAGAAAACAATTTGGTTTTGCTTTATGGCTGTAGATGAAATTTGGAAATTTGGACTTGCTTTTCTGTTCACAGCTCGATGAGGCTCACTGGCAGTACAGCGCTGGCATCTTATCTGCAGCTTGTTCTGTAAAATTTCTTTTCTGTTTCTTCTTAAGAGTTTTTCTCCCTACTATTTCTTACACCATCGCCAGGTATAAGACAAATGCCTTAGATGGCATTTGCATGTTTCAGGTTATCAGAAAGACCCAGGAGGCAGTGGTGAAAAAAGCTGAAAATGGTTATCTGAAGGATGAATATGGAGGCAGATGGTATTCAATGTCAGTTACAAAGACGGTGAGCCCAAAATACTGTTGAGTCAAATATGCAAAATTAAGGTATTTGCTTTTAGTAATACTTTGTTTTGCCTCAGACTTAATGTCTAGTTTCCCATTTTAAAACTGAGAAAGTGTAATATAATCCAGTTAGTGGGTGAATAAAAAAATAAACCCAACATATTTTCATTGGTTTTCCTTTTACAGTGTTGAAGAATCAGTCTAACATCCTATTGAATGTAAAAAGTACAAGTGTTTTGTGTGCTTCGTTTGCACTGATTGTCATATAATCATGTAAACCCATAGTCTCAGACCTGTTAGAGACATAAATAGTCAAAAAATTAAAAAAAGCTTTGATGTTTGTTAGCTAACAAAACATTGCAAGAGGTATATTTCGATCCTTTACCTATAGCTATTGGAGATGCTGCTCTGAGAGAAGTTCTGCTTTGTAGCTTATTGCAATGAACATGTATGTTGTGCTCAGTAGAAGATGCAAAACCCGAAGAGTATAGTTAATTGCTGAAGAGAAGTCAGTAGTATCTGGTAACCTGCCCCTAAAGCAATCGGCCCCCCTTCATCAGAGCAAAGTTCTTTATAAACAATGTCTCTGTTCCTGGTTTACAGATGTGGAAATGGAGGAACAGAAGCCAACTGCTAGATTTTACCTATTAGGCTGGTATAAAACTGACACCCAGAGTCCTGCAGCCTAGAGCTGCTGATGAATGAGGATTTTACATATTGAAGCACAGTTATTTGAAACATTTGTACCTTAAGCATCATCCTAACTGTTTTGGTGATCCTTTCCTTTCTCCCTGCTCCCTCTTTTTTAAAATGTGTGAGGTAGACCACTGTAAATGTTACTGCTGTTCATGGAGAAGGTAGTCCCAGAGGACAGATAGAGCATGCCAAGGCTTTCCCTTTGTCTCATTTAAGGGCCAACGTTCTATCTTCTATTCTCTGTCCCCTTCTGACACTGTGGGAAAGATCAACTATTAGCAATGCTCAGCTAGCTTTCTCAATATCATTCATTATTTTATATGCCCCTCTCACATTTGATTGCATTTTTCTTGCAGTCACTCTCCCAAGAGCTAGATCCGGCATGAGTTTCTGCCAGCTGACAATAAAGTTGGCAGAGATCCTGGTGACAAAAAGTCACCTGAAAGGGAAAGGCAGGTGTGAAATAAGACAGAGAAGTGAGCAGAGCTTGGTGGAAAGGGGACATGACCAGGGTAGCTGAGGATGCAGTGATTCAGCATTTCCTCCCTACAGGCTGTGCACGCTGGGTTCTTCTCTGCAGCTGGAGCTGCCCATGTCCTTCAGGACCTCCAGGGTGTTGGAGGCAGAAAGGCAGTGAAACTGCAGCCTTTTCACCCTTGCGATGAATCCTCTGCAATGTATAGACAACTTACTGCAATGAGATTTATTCGGTAGTTACAAAGTGGCATAGCATCAGCAAGCACTAAGATTTGTCAAACACTTTCCTCTCTGGGAATTACTGTGAAAACTTTTAAGGCAAACTCTAAAACCTCCATAATCTGTAGCAGATTCTTTGTGTATTTAGGTAAGCAGAAGTCCTAGGAAATGCTTTTTTGCTGGCTTCTTACTAAGCCATTCATGTTTGATTGAGTTGTAAGAAATGAAGAGCAGGCATCTCCTGTCAGTAGTCTGTATGGTGTAGTTGGAGTTCAGCTGAAAACCTTCCCAGCCCCCTGCCCAGAATTTGCAGCTTGTTTCATGGGTGATTTTAATTCAGACATTTTTCAAATTTTGAGAACTTAATCTTGGAACACTTACTAATGCTTTCCCATGTAATATTGTTGATGAAGTAGCAGCATATTAAACACTTAAATCCAGGTATTTTAAAGCTAGCCACATAAATCCGTACAGAAGTACTTAAACTGTCACTTCTGAACAAATGTTTTGTTTGCATGAGTATCTAATGACTGCTGCAAGTACCTAGCTTTAGTTTTTGGTTTGTTTTTTTTTTTAAAGATTCTTTTGTCCCCCTGAAAGTTACATAGATATATAGAGCTATGGTACTAATTTATATAATTTAAAAAATAGCAAAAGGTGACTTCATTGACAAGTCTTGAAATGAGGATAAGAGGACAACTTAAAACTGCATAATTACTTCTGACACTAAGGTGATTAAGAACTCATCAAGTCTTTAAGCTTGAGCTATTACATTGCCTTCCTAAGCCAAAGATACCTGACTTTAAGCAAGTTCAGAGAAGGTAAGAGACATGGGGCAGACTCTGACTTTCTTACACATGTTGAATAACTAAATATCGTATGATTGGTCCTACAGGCTGGCTGGAAGAGTCCTATTTCATATAATGGTATGCATAAAAATCTGGAATTAAGTCAGTTGACCTAACATTAGCATGTAATTTAGCAACTGATACCTTAAACTATCCATTTATCACTGCTCAAATCAGCTGAGATGCATGTCCTCTGAACATTTATGAGGATTTATGTGTATACACATTGGATAATTGCATGAACAGACTGGCATAAAAGAGGCAGATGATCTGAGTGAACTAAGCTATTCTGCTTTGCCCAGGGCTACAACTTTCACACTCGGTGTCTGTAAACAAGCAGTTGTAAATGTAGCCAGGTATCCCAATTTGATGGTCCAGCTCAATGTCTTTGAAAGTTCAAGCTTAATTTAATAAATTCTTCATTTTGATGAGTAAAGCGAGCTTACAACCTTAATTTAATTTTGGCTATGGTTCTTGTGAGTCATATTTATTTTCTTCAACAATACAGAAGTCTGCTTATTTAGGTAGAACTCCTTGTTTTACTTTACTTTTAGGAAAGAGAGAGGTGAAAGGGGAAGAAGGCAGGCAAAGTGAAAGGGAATTTTAGTTTATTTTTCTACAGTGTGCTTACTAAAGCTTTTTCCTCCTCTGTTTTAAATAAGATCCAAGGTTCTGTACTCAGTGTCAGTCCACAGTCTGGATTCAGGTAATGATCTACTAAGCAGTAATACGTAAGTTAAAATCCTTACCATCAGTTTACTATAGCTTAAATAAAGAAATGTTCCCCTATAGCCACTTGCAGCCTTTCTACATAATGAACCTAGAGAGCGGGGTAATGAGATGCATCATCTTCAGTTAGTAAGCTGTACTGGCCCCACTGCAGCACCTGACAGAGCTTCTGTAGACTGTGGTGGTGATGGTCAACTTTTATTTCTATGGATATCTAGAAGAATTTTAGTTTAAGTATATTGAGACCACTAGGACTTGCACTTTTGAGCTTCCTGCCAACCATTTAAAGCCTACCCATGGAGTAGAAAAGGGTTATAATGTGGGATTATTTTGGGATATTGACAGAAGGGAGGTCTAAGGGATTCTAACCTGGTAAAATCCAAAGATGTACGCGTTAAGAGAACTAGATAAAATAACACCTTCATTTTTTTGTTCCTTCACTGAGCCCATTAGGCTTATTTCTGAAATCTGTCTACCTGACTTTGTTGCTTTGTATTTTAGTTATGCATTAACGTAACTTATCATATAATTTCAAATAAACGCAGAACAGTCCTATTCCAAGTACATTGCTAGCACTCCTTAGTATACTGATTTTTAGAAATTATCTAGACCCTCTTAAGTTAACTAGATTGACTTTGGTGGCTGCCTTTGAAATGCATGTCGTTTTTCTGAAGTTCAGCCTAACAAAAAACCCACAGACCTTAAGCGTAAGTGTCTTGCAAAGATTAGAGAGCCCTGTGCACCAAGAAAACTATCACCTGTAATTTACTTCAGGACTGACAAGCAATGACTCACTGATAGGTATAAAATTGCGGAGTTCAGATGCCGCTTTTGAAAACAGGCATAAGAGAGAGTAGCAGAAGTCCTTCACTATAAAACGTCTTGAGACAATTTAGCAAAATCCTATCTGGGCTCATACTCTACAATAATTAGAGACACCATATTGCATTCAGCACCATGCTGCCAGCCACCAAACATCATGAACTTTTATTATTCCCATAAAAGCTAACTAAAAAAACCAGCTTTTTAGTTATTATAGTTGGAAAACATTTAGCAAGCAGGAAAGAGATGTGAACCCACACTGCAGAAAGGGTGTTGAAATCCAGTTATGTTTTTACCTGCTGTTGTTTGACAGCCTTCTTTTCTAATGTTAGGAGAAGGGGGTGGACAGTCCAGTTTGCTAATTGTTTCAGGCTATTGAACTGGTAACATGGAAACTTCAACTAAAGCAGCAACTCCTAGAGCTGCAGGCAGTCAGCTTTTGGAATACACAATCTAATAGATGATTCATGTTAATAGCTGTATTTTATTAACACGGATATTCTGTATCAAATACCTAGAGCTTTTTATAGATTCTGCTCCTCATTTGACTGTCATGATGCCCTTTATTTTAAAGGAAAGCATGAGGAGATTTGCCACATAGTTAGTGAGGCATCATCTCTTGCATTAATTACTTCAGGAGCCTGTTTCTCAAGAACACACATTCCCAAACAAGGCAAAGAAGATATCAGGCTTAATCACCAATTATGATATGACTTATGTTACTGAGACAAAGAGATGTGTGAAAAGGATACCATAGACAGTTTCTTCATAGCAAGTAGACTTTTTTTTTATTCTTCCTGAAATAAAATGTTTAAGACTTTTATTACAGGTGGAGCAAACTTGAATGCATGACCACCGATAGAGGCAGGACGATGGACAAACCCTTGCATACTGCCGTGACATACAGGAGAACCAACAAATATTTTGGTGAATTGTCTAAAAAAATCAGTGAACTGTCTCATGATTAATCTTTTTATTATTCTGGTAAAAACATAATAAGGGATTGTGCCCCAGA
Source organism: Theristicus caerulescens (assembly GCA_020745775.1). Taxonomy (NCBI): domain Eukaryota; kingdom Metazoa; phylum Chordata; class Aves; order Pelecaniformes; family Threskiornithidae; genus Theristicus; species Theristicus caerulescens. The sequence continues at coordinate 38,280,174 of CM036583.1, read as the reverse complement.
TACTTTTGAATAAGAGAGTATACTAGAATGCATTGTTTTCATTTTTGTATAGCAGAACTATAATAAATTCATGTTTTTAAAGAAATTATAACATGTAATTGCAAAAGATAATTTTTTAATAGTAGTTCATTGAGAAATATATCTAATTCACAGATGACACGGAATTTCTGTCTCTTTCTGATCCTGAGGGAACAAACATGCAACAGTTGCCATGATTTAAGAGCAAACTTATCTTTACAGAAAATACATTTTTTCTTTAAAGAAATTAGTATTGAGTATGTCCAAAAATAGAGTATTCACTGCCAGTACAAAGAAACACAACCATTTTAACCTTGGATCAGTTTTAAAATGTTGTCTTAAATGAAAAGGTTGTATAAAATATCTGAATACTAAATGTTTCTACAAGGGAAAAATGGTACTTTAAATACTTTGTCATGCAGTGTGTGATACCCAAATTACGTAGCAATGAACATGTAAATGCAAACCTCACTGTAAACAATAGGAAGATAGTTTAATTTGCCATCATAATGGGGACAAAATGCCATCAAATACATGATGTAAACAACAACAGCACAACTGAATTTTTCACTGCCATGGTTTAAAACACTATTTTAAGGTGTTATTATTGTTAATCCAGGAGATAATCTCTCCTATGAGGAAAGGCTGAAAGAGCTGGAGTTGTTCAGCCTGAAGAAGGCTATGGGGAGACCTTATTGCAGCCTTTCAATACTTCAAGGGGGCCTACAAGAAAGATGGGGATAGTCTTTTTAGCAAGACAGGACGGGGGTAATGGTTTTAAACTAAAGGAGGGTAGATTTAGACTAAATACAAGGAACAAATTTTTCACAATGAGGGTGGTGAAACACTGGAACGAGTTGCCCAGAGAGGTGGTAGATGCCCCATCCTTGGAAACATTCAAGGCCAGGCTGGATGGGGCTCTGAGCAACCTGATCTAGTTGTAGATGTCCCTGCCAATTGCAGAGGGGTTGGACTAGATGACCTTGAAAGGTCCCTCCCATCCCAAAGCATTCTATGATAATCCAGGCATTATAAGTATTTAGCATCACCAAAATGCCAAACCATTGTTTACATTCCTGTTTTTAAAACTGTGGAGGCACTTCTACTTAAAATTCTATTTGTATTCCAATCTTGAACATTTCTCCTAGGATGTAACTTGACTGGTGAGTTAAGCTCAGAAACAATTGTGTTACTAATCATGTGTGGAAAAAAACAATTTAAAAAATCTGTTTCACGGTGTTATATCCAATTCTGTACCGATGAAGAACTGAATTATTTCAGATGTGTTTTTCACTCTTATTTCCTTAACATATGCAAAATGTATTTCATTATTCTTTCTCTTTATAACATAATTATCTTCTACAGATTAAATTATATGGTACAAATTATCATCTAGTTTTTATACATTCATGCAGCTTCATCCCATTCCCTTTCAAGTAAATGACAGTGTTTCCTTCAACATGAATTTTTTTTTTTTTATGAATGCCCTCATATTAAGCCTAGAGCATGCTCAGTATTTTTGAGGCATGCTGAATGCTCTCAACTCCTCTTGGCCATAAGAAAAGTGGTATTCTTCAGCCCTTCAGGTAGAACACAGCAAGTTACTCAGATTTATCAATTATATATTCTCATATCTTTCAATATTAAAATGAAGAAACAAATTTCCTATCTTCAAAAGTTCAAGGTCCCAAATAATAATTTTTTAAACTTTTATTAAAGTGCCAGTTCTGAACACTCGTGCACATCTCACAGACTTTACCTCTGTAACTATACACACTGATCTTTAGGACTTAACTGTCCTAAATTGCTTGTTTGGAGACAAGAAGAATTTTTCCTGTCTTGTCCTTTTTGCTTTCTTGCAAATTTTGGTGCAAGATAAATTTTCCCTCCCACAAAGGTCCGACAAAGTATGCACAGATAAGTCATGGATTTACGAGTGTGTGTGTGGATTTGTATCTGAAAGAGCATGTGTGTATATATATGCGTATATATACACATTATGCAAAAATTTGGTAAGATGCATCCACTGTTTTAATGACATTTTAGAATGCAGATTTTGTATTTTCTTTTACTTTCCTTTTCTTTCCACTCTGTTAAAAGTTCTTTCCATGATGGTTGTCTTCAACAGAGGCATAGAACATCTTTTTCCTAACCATTTCTCACACGAGGGCAGTCTAATTTCAGAGGTGACAGGTAGTTCCTTTATCAGAACAAAGATCTTTTCTTTGCCTCATTGTCTCTTCTTCAAGTTAATATTCACAGCTGGGGAGGTACCTTTTTGACAAAGAGTTCGGTTCTGCTTATTCTTTTACTTATTATGGAACAGAAAGGATCCGCTCTGTTGTCAGTGTTTGCTCATAACTGCTTGCCTTCCATTTAACATTCAAGGTTAATTCACTAACTCAAAAGGCATGTCCTGAAAGTTAGTGTTGATGTGTGTCCAAAAACCGGGTTTCACTGCACTGGGCAGATTGTTCCAAAGAACAGTTGCGATGTAATTTGTTTTCTATGTAATGCATTAAACAAGAGCCTTGAGATGGAGGAAATTATTTATACATCAGCTTGCGGGGAAGGGGTTATGATCAAGTAAGAAGGAATGTGAGACAGCTGGAGTTTGCACTGTGTCCTGTTTTAATTAGTACTTGATGACTGGAGTTTCATATTTCGTGTATTCTGATGTTAACTCTCCTTCCTCAAGATAAGCAGAATGACTAAAAAAAATAACATGACTTTATCACAGCACTTTCAAGATGTCATGGAAACATATTCCATGACAAAAGTTCTGGGTGCCCTTTTAACACAGGTGTTAATTCTGCTAAAGAAACAAGCAAAACTTGGGACTAGAAATTGGATACAAAATTTTGCATTTGCTTGTCTTCAGTGCAAATTTTGTTCTCCCTCAGAAGTGTCTCCTGGTGATGTGCTCTGCTGCTGTTCTCCTAGGGATAGGATGTACAAATCACAAATCATCTCCAGGATATGTCACTTACTTGAAAGCATTAATAGCCTTTAAAATCCATCCAGAGTCTCATTTTCCTTCATGGCAGAGCAGTATGTGCCATGTTGCCTACTTTTAACCAGAGCTGACAGTTTGGGCTAAACAGGCATTTGCTGGGAGTGGTTAAACTGAAACACCTTTTTTTTCATTTCTTTGCCTAGTCCCTTCCTGAAAAATACTAAGGTAATGTTACTCCATTTTAGGCTTTTCATTTGAAGAGTTGGTCAATCCTGAGTTTCTTATCACTTTTGGTTTTTCAGTCCTCACTCTCTCAAACTGGTTGACGTACAGGGAGTTTGCCTCCCTGCGTAATTTGTATGAAATGAACATTGTGATCTGCAGCCCAGCTGCTGTGTGCCAGGCCCTGAAATGACAACATTTCCTGTCCAAGAAACTAACAAGAATAAAAGACTCCTGCAACATTGCAGTGTGAATTTACTCTGATTTACTTGATCACTAGGATGCTTTAATTCAGGTGGTTCAAAAACTGGGCACAGCAGCATTCATAGGATCAGACATTTGTGGTGTTTTACTGCCTTTCCATTCCATGCACGGTCCATCTTGACACTTCTTTTTGTTCTTTTTCCCATTCATGCAGTCACCTAATGCTGGCGACAAGGATGACCAAACACTGACGGTAGGGAGCAATTAATATGTGTCTGAGTATTTATTTCTCAGGAGGGTGGTGAGAAAAGCCTTACTTTGGTTTGGCACACATCAGCATTTTTCTAAATTACTGGAATTTCTTTTGTCCTCCTATGCTGCTATAGAATTTAAATAATTTATTTCCAAAGACAAAGTGGTGAATTAATTTTCTTGTTCCGTTTCTATCATTTTTCATTTAGTATTTGTATGACACCAAAGATTAATCCATATACCATATATTATTGCAAAATACTATTTTCTTCAGGGTTGTTTTTTCCCTGTAATTGGATTTCAGGGTCTTATTAGTCAGCAGTCTATTGGCTCTGATTATCCTTTTTATTGAAACAAGCAGACAGCCATCCACAAAGCAGTCTTACTCTATGGGATATATTAAATGCATCGATTATTGTACTAGACAATGGCACGGGGAGAAGAACCTCAGAATATGTTTTAAATTTCTTTAAAAGCACATAAAAAATGCTTGTATGTTAGCTCCATTGCTGTAGGTGTCTGCACTGCCTTAACACACTCCCAAGGTTTTTGCAATCAGTACTTAATGGATTGAACCAAAGCGAGGAGTATGTTTCACTCTGACTGAGCTTTAGGATTTTGCCATTAAGAAAGGGCACTCTCTGCCCTTTTTCTCCATAATTTTGGTACTATGCATATTTGCAATGTACCAAGGCAATAAAAATTAGAACTTACTTCAGGGATTCAACCACAAGGTTCTACAAAGAAACAAATTGTGAATTCTTCCTGATGCAAGCATGAGGTCTTTATTTTCTTAACATTTTAAGAGTTTTCACAGAGAAGGATTCTTTTTTCCCCTGATCTTTTCCTGAGCCCTGGGAGACTAATGACTAATCTGATGATCCATCCCCTCCACAGAAATTGCCTCTATATATGGCAATATTTAAAACAGTGTATAGATTAATATAATCTGCTATAGGTGATGATTGAAAATGTTTCACTGTGTAGTGAGATGTGAGATTAACTCATAGTGTTTCAGACCTGTTTCCACACAAACAAAAAAACCCTAAATTAATTCCCTTATTTTTCCACCTAGACCAAGCCACGGCTCCAGCGGGGAGGAAGCTCTGCATCTCTCCACAACAGTCTAATGAGGAATAGCATCTTCCAACTCATGATTCACACACTTGACCCGCTTGCTGAAGGTATTACTATTAATTCTTTTGGTTTTCTGTTGCAAAAGCAAACAAATAGCTTATTTTTCCCTTCTCCCCAAGAAACTATTTTTTGCATTTCTGTTGCTTTCACCAGTCTTTTCTGAATGCGTCTGAGTTTTCTGAGAGAGTTTTGGACATACTCCTACCAAGACTTGCAACTTAGGAAATGTGTTCATTGCAGTGCTGGCTAAAACTAATCACTTTGTTGATGCGTATCATAACTACTATTTCGTTTTGCCTCTGGCTTCAGCAGCAATTGAAAAGTTGCAAAAACTCTATCCTCTCGTACTTTCTTAGTGTTTTTTTTGTTCTCTTTCCTGGTTTTTATTTTTGTACATCAGGAAAAAAAGCCAAAATGGTGGGCAATTTGTCATATGGAATATAGAAAAGAATGTGACTCTGCTGTTTTGACTTCCGGTGGTTTAACGCTGACATTAGAAAAAAAAATCCCTCTGTGTTACGTGCATGCCAAGAGTTTGCTTGCTTTGTCCAAGTGTGGTGTAATTTTTTTTTTCTTTGAGAAGTTAGCAGGAAGACCATGATTGCTTTGGTCTGAGAAGCTGGCAGGAAAACCATAAGTGCTTTGCAATTGTGGGGTGATTTGAATCTTAGCTTCTGGTAGACTTCCAAAAAAATCTAAGGCCAGGTGTTTATTTGGTGAATGTGTGTCTGTAGGACTTTTCTTGCTGTAGTAATAAATGTCTTGAGAAATAGCATTTGTGAAGGAATTGTGAGGGACTAAAGAGACCTAAAATATTACTGACAGTGAGACCTTCCAAACTTCAGTGATCGAAAAGTATATGTAGCACTTCCTTGCATTTAAGTTCCTTTATATTTCTCATTGCAACATTGCACACAGCTTTTTAAATTGCTCTGTATCTCTTGCACAAGGCAAATCTACTTTTCTATTTCCCTCTTCAAAAGCTGAAGCCGACACTCATTTTGGCAACACAAGGGCAATTTTAGCCCTTGCAATCTCCACACCATTATTTCTACTCTGATCATGATTCACATCACTTCTCTCTTTGGTTAATGTTGGACTATTCACTGCCGAAGTCTGTTGCCTGTTAGAGTGGAGTCATCAACAGACTGTGCCCAATCTATTCCCATTCAATGCCAAAAACAGACATAAGAAATTTATTGCAGTTATACGTTTGGCTTCCTTTATTTGCATCACTACAGCAGGTGAACAGGCTTTCTAACTGCTGCACCCATTAAGTCTCATCTTTACTCACCTGATAGCCAAGCTTTTCACTCTCCTAGAAGAAGAAAAGACTTCCAATCTAAATTTTTCACTTTTTAATGAAAAATTATAATTTTTTTGTTACAATCCTTTTCACTCCTCTTTTCCCTTAAAGCAAAGCTCCTCAGCTGCGGATACATCTGTGGTGTCTCAAATAGTGCTAACACAAACAAAAATAACAAACATCTGAAGGAGTAAATAGACTTCATCAAATATTTTTTAAAAATAAGAGACAACAGAAGCAGGTTGGGAAGAGCTCGTTAGCAGGGACAGAACCTTTATGACAGATTGAAGACCACAGGAAAGCTAGAAATGTTGACTGGAGTTCAGTTTGGTGTTAAGGAAGATTCAGAAATAAGATCAGCTGTCAGGTATTTTTCCACTGCTCAAGTTTATTTCAGCTGTTTCCTAGACCTTTTCTGACTACTTTTATCCTGTAGCAAGCTTGCACCATGTAGCGTGATCCAGAGGCTTCCACCTTCACGACAGCGCAGGAAAAAAGGGGTTTGAAATCTGAAATCCATCTTAGGAGACATGGAAGCCCAGCACTTTTGAAAATCAGGTATTATAATTAAGTTTATCAGGTCACTCAAAGCTGTTCTTCATTATGTCAGTAAAACACTTGAGATCAATGTGGTTTGATAGAGATGGTTGCAATGTATGAATCTTATTTAAATTACTTCAGTAAAATTTTCTTCAGGGTTTCTTTTCTCATAATACTTTACTGTTTGTTTGTTTTTTTTCCCTCTCCAAGCTCTTATATTTGTCCTGGAATTAATATTCTTCAAAAAATGGAATATAAAGGTCTTGTGGCCTTTAAATAAGTGCAAGGCAGTAACCACCTGTACGTTTCATTAAAACTGACGCACTGAGTTAGAATTTGCAAAGGGAAAAAAAAAATACCTACCTATGCAGGAAATATTGTATTTTAATGCACAACTTTCAAGAAGAAATGGCCAGGATGACACTGGAAAATAGCCTATATATGTGTAGACATCTAAATTGGTGTTAATAGCAAAGGAGCTAATATTTCAAATTTCCACTGACTTGACAAAATTCAAACTTTAATTAATGAGAACACAAAAGTGCCAATATAGGAGTGCAATTCAATAAATATTTTTGCATGAACTCTGGTTTTAGTTTTTTACAAATATACCTAGATTTGTAGGAGCAATGTGAAAAAAATCCACCCACTTTTCTGTCACACATTGTGGTCATTAACCTTTTCTGAGGCACCACCTCATTTGTAGGCAGACTTGGCTTTCAAGATCTTTTGCACTGCAGGCAGTTTGGAAGGCAGACACAGGGAGTATTGGATATCTCCGCTGAACACTCATATTGTTTCTTGAGACTATGAGCTTTTAAGTGCCCACATTCATTATTCTGTATTCAGATAATTCTACAAACCTCTATAAAAGAAAAGGTATTGTAGTTTGATGTAAATACTGTGGCTGGCCGGGGTAGGTAATACTAGTTAACAAATTTGGATGGCATTGTACTTGAATCTTACATTCAATTCAGAAATATGTGTGATAAGGGATATGGGTACCTGCTGTATACAATATTGATTATCTCTTTGGCTCTATATAAATTTTGCCCACCAAACTCTCACCGTGTGCTTGCGTTTTAATCTCCCTGTGTATAATGAACATCAAATAATCAACTGGTGCATCACATTTACTTTAACAGACCTTTATCATGCTAGCTAAGTAATTTTTTAGGCTGATAGCATTTCATTGTTAAGAACTAAAAGAAGAGGTAGTATTTATCAGAAGCATCTGAGAAGTGCAGTCCTTTGCTCTATAAACCCATCATTTGGGGGGGATGTAGAAATGTAAAGGATTACCTGGTGCCTTCTCTGGCCCACATCACTTCCTCCACTTCACACGCCCTTTCCTACTACAAAAAAACCAAACATAATGAAGAAATAAATGAGTGATTCATGTTAGTTTTGAGTTTTGTGTAAGCAAAAGAAATTAGCTCTGTTGCACTCATGTAATGAAAGACAACGGACCTGGTGCATGACCTGTGAGGTCAAAGGATTTCTTCCAAATCATTTAGTACAAGTATGGATCAGACTCAAAGGAATAGCAGAAAGAGGTTCTGAGCATTTTTCTGTCCCATTTTAGTCAGCTTAGATCCCCTCAGTATTTCTGCCAGATGATGGCTTAGATCAATAGGTCAAAAACATTGTGTCATTAGCTGTATTTGTTGGATTTGCAGCAAAAGAACAGTATATGAGAACATTACAAAGTGCCATTCTCAAAGGAAAAAAGTGTGAAAAGTGTAAATCAAAGCTGACACATACACAGGTACTCTGGCACCCCCTGCACTTGGGCATACTCCTGTCCTCCTCCCCCTCTCATTTCCTCTTTCCCCATTTTGCTACCATTTACTTCCTTTGCCTTTCCTCATACTGCATCTCACTCATCTGCACCCACCTTCTTTCAGCCTGTTCCCATAGGATGGCTTCCTCAGTGCTTGCTCTCCTTCTGGACTGCAGAAGGAGAAGGCACTTCTCAAGCAGATGCCAGCAGCCCTGCAGCTGGCACAGCAAAGTGAACTGGGTTTTCAGTCTCTGGAAAAGCACTCATAAATTCTGGGAGCTCCGTGCTTGACTCTTCACAGCTTCCAGATCAAATGTTGCTATTAGAAGTAAAATTTCTAGTTGTTGCACTGCTGCAGGAAGATCCAGCTTTTCTTTCTCTTTACGTCAATGATAAAGTTCACTGTTACATTCTCTTGAACAATTGCAAGGAAAATGGGGGCATGAAAAAGCACATTGCTCTGTCATTTGGGCTTGTGTGGGCTTTGCAAGGTTGACAGAAAAGAAGTCCCATCTAAGTCCTCTTGATAGCATAAGCAGTACAGAATGTATAAACAGGCTGCCTGACTACTAAAGGTCAGCTTGACCTACACAGTTTTATTGTTATATTATCATGGAATGTATTTATAGAAAACCAGCTCATTATATTTATTCCTGAATAATTCATATGTGAAGTCAGAACTAACTTCTACTTTAATTGAGAGCCTCTTAAAAATGCACTTGATAGTAAGTAGGAAAATATGAAATGAGAGAGAAATTACTTTAACAAGTTTTTACTTTCCACAAAATGTAGATAAATAGAGTGATCCTGGTATACGATTACACACTTGTGAACCTGTCCTTCCTTTTCCCTTTCCACACAAATGTGGTTTTGCCATGGCTTGTGCCTGTCTTGTGAAAGCCAGCTTGTAAACTCTCTGGAATCAGTGGGCTTGCAAAGTGTTCAGATGAGTAACACCTCCAACAGATGAGTAACATCTGAGATCAGTGGGAGTTGCTGGACGTTTGACACTTTGCATTCAGGAAAGTGTGTGGCCGTGCTGTGGATTTAACAGTCTAAGACAAGGAAGGCTTCTCCTTTGCCAAATCTTGGTCTCAGCATAAAGCTTCTAAGAAGATAAGAGTTCAGCTACTCTAACAGGCGAATGTGTAGGGTGTTCATTAATGGGACGTAAACTTTACATTACAGTTGAAACCTCATCGTTCACTAAAAATATAATTCTATATGACATTAGTTTTTTGTTTGCTTTTATCTTCTTACAGAAATAATGACCTTGGTACAGATCATTTCCTGAGGATTAAGATTAATGACTGCCTGTGCATCAGGCTATCATCAACTCCCAGCCAGTCATTAATCCCCAGGAAATCCTGTGCCATATTTGCTTCTGCTTAAGTGCTGGTCTGGCAATCCTTTATTCACCGAGTAGTGAACTGGACTGTTCATAACAGCATTACTCATATGAATAACGATGGCATCATCAGACCTGCTATGTTGGTCAGGCCCCAATCCAAAATCCAAGCAACTTGAACATAACTCATGGCAATCATTGATCATTTGTGGCTTTTTTAATTCTGAATCCTGTACCCCAGATACTTTTGTCCTAGTTTTGAAACAGACATTCTGGGGTTATGAAAGTGTAGGATTTACGAAGATCTCTTTACATTTTTTAATAGAAGAGGGCTGTTGTTTTGCAGTGGAAGGAGGAGAAGGAAAAGCATGGAAAATATTTTGTATGAAAAGTTTCTGCCATGAATAGTAAGCCTACGTTCTCCCTGCAAGCTGTAGATTACCTTAAAGAGTGATTCCTTCAGGACTGTGGAGGGAGGTTTTCCTCTCTGGAGGCTCCTACGGGTACTCTGTTGAAAAGGGAAGATGCTGGTGGTGAGGTGAGGATTCAGAGCACCAGTGCAACAGCTTTAGCAGGGTACAGGAAGAATGAGATCTTTTCCTTATCATGCCTCCCCTTTTCTCTCTGCTGATAAGATGCCACAGGCCAACAAAACACCTTCCACAAGGGAGGATTTAGCTAGATGCTGACTCCCTTGCTCCCGTGTGACGAAGATATAACTCATATGCAAATGGCATCCTCTGCATGAAAATGAGTGTGATATAAATCTCTGTCATGGCTCAGTCCCCAGTCAGAAGTAGGTTTCTTTGGCAATTCTCTCCTATTCCCGTCTCTAGTCCTATTTCCAAAATGGAAAACTACAGGATGTACTTCTGCAGAAAAGTTGTTGTTTGTCTTATATGCTTTACTTTTTTTTTAAACATAAATATGGTGCATGTTATTGGTGAGAGAAGTAACCTTCTGTTACATAAGCTGAGCTGACAATTCTGTCACTTCCTTCACTGAATGTAGAAAAATACTGTACTGTCACTGTCTGCTCTGACAAACTAAAAAGAGAAACCTGCGTTGATGCTTCTCAGGAAAATAAAGAATGATGTGATCCTCAAAGTTTTCTGACATAGTAGTGAATTATTTATAATTACTTACTAGATCCTGTTGTGTTCCTATATACTGATCTTAAGAATTTTCCAGCTTTTCCATTCACCTCAAACTATTTTGCTGAATGTGCTGCTGCTAGTTATGTTCTTTTCTGAGATGTTATGAAAAATGTCAGCTTACCCCAAAGACAGCTGACACAGGTTGGATAACCTTCACCTGCCTGGCCACTCAGCAGGCTCACAGCTTTGGTCTCATTTTGCAAAACCTTTGTGCTCTTGTTCTTCCCTTGGCCTGGGTAAGCTGCACCATCATGTCTGTGCTCACTCCCATTAGGAACATTTTTTGGCTAAAGCTGTTTATTTGTTATATCCTTGGAGAAGTAAAGCCAGGCAGCTCAGCTTATACCAACTTGTGGCTAATGCTCAGCTCCTGCATTGCTGAAGTAACCTGAACACTTCGACTTTCCTCAGTTTCAGTGTGTGGATGCTGCAGGACTTCAGTGTACTTCCTAGCACCATGCCAGAGATGAAAGAAATAATTCTTCAGTGGCTTATAAGCACAACAGCATTTTATCTAACATGAGGTAATATGCAAACCTAGACAAAACTAATAAAAATAATTATATATGTTATTAACTATCTCTGCTCTAGATCCTTCATCATTCTTGAGTGTCCTTTAGGCATACCCATGGGCTTGTGAAGGAGCTCAGCATCCTTCTTGCACACTTTTTCTTACCCAGCTTGTAACAGTTCTTGCTTCCTCTTCTGGCCCACCAGGGAAAAACAGCCCTCTGAGCAGGGTGCTCAGAGCATTTTGTGTTTCTCCTCTGCTGAAGGCTGAATGTTTGCATGGGACTTCTGCCAGACAAGATGGGGGCTCCCTGCCAGGCTCACATACTAATTAATAGCTGTTAGTTATAATCTAGTGTGTTCCCGTTATCTCTGTCCCATGGTATCTCAGTCTGATATGAAGACAGGAAACAAAAAAAGAGGACAATTAGGCTTACCTTCAAAATGGAGTGTCATGTCTTACAAAGGCAGATATTCATACCCTCTTTATGCAGCTAGGTTTCACAGAATTGGTTTCTTTTTTCATGTAGGTTGGACAAGATCTCTTGAATTACAAAATTCAGCTAGTTCAAACCCCTGCTCAGCAGGATCAGCTAGAGCAGGTTGCCCAGGACTGTGTCCAGTCACGTTTTGAATATCTCCACAAATGGAGGCTCCACAATCTTTCTGGGAAACCCATTCCAGTGTTTGATCATCATCACAGTAAAAGGTGTTTTCTTGTGTCCAGATGGAATTTTCTGGTTTTTAATTTGTGCCTATTGACTCTCCCCCCTGTCAATGGGCACTTCTGAGAAGAGTCTTGTTCCCTCTTCTTCTTTCCCTCCCATCAGGTATTTATACATGTGGATAAGATCTCCCTGAGCCTTCTCTCCCCCAGGCTGAACAGCCCCAACTCTCTCAGCCTCTCCTTACATGAGAGATGCTCCAGTCCCTTCATGATCTTTGTGGCCCAGTGCTGGACTTGCTCCAATATGTCCACGGCTTTCCTGTACTGGCAAGCCCAGGACTGGATCCAGCACCCAGACGTGTCTCACCAGCACTGGGTGGAGGGAAAGCATCACCTCCCTTGACCTGCTGGCAGTGCTTTGCCTAGTGGAGCCAAGGATGCTGTTGGCTGCCTTTGCTGCAAGGGCACATCGCTAGCTCAGCTTTCAGTGGTGCGGTTCTCTGCACAGTCATTAGCAAGAAGAAAGCCAAAGGGAAAATTTTAAACAGCTAAATGAGATTGGCGAAGCGATGAGGTACATCATTGTCCAGTGAGGCCTCTTTTTCCCTTTCTTTACCTGTCAGCTATGGTAGAGACCACAGAAATTGTGTTCCTAATTTAGGTACCTGAGGTTGCATGGTTAATGTGGGTGAGATGAGTATTTTTACAGATATCTCCAACATCAAACTGAATTCAGAAACTGTAGGTAGAACTCCCCACACTCCCAGAGTGAGCAATAGCATAGGTAGAGTAGAAACTGTGGGTTATGTGCAGCTAAGGGCAGATCTGTTTAAATTGGTAGAGATGGTATTTTAGATAACCCTGTTAATATCTGACAGAAATTTGAGAGAGAGGGAAATTAAATAGCTGTTTCCCTCAGTGTTACTTAAGATTTTAAAGCCAAAAATGGATAGCAGTTGAACTTACAAACTTCCGTGTAGCACACATAAGATACAAATGCCACTGTAACAGCTGTGCAACCTGAGCTGTCTACAAGATGTGTGCTTTTGGCATAGAGAAAATGATATCTTAGGCTAATGAAGAGAATTTTATTATGAAGTTTTGGTTCAGATGATTTGTCTAAATGTCAATCAGAAATGTATAACCAAAGAAGTAGACTTCTGAAGTCTAAATTATTTTACCGAGTGGGTTTATTTAGCATACATGCAGGGACCACTTCATTCTTGTCATATTTTGGGGATGTCGGTCTTGCTTTTTCTAAAGACAGTGGCTGCACTTCCATGACTGTAGGGTGAGCAGACTTGAAACTTTTCTGCTATCCACAGAATGTGTCTATGGTTAGTGACATGTATCAAAAATTGGGTATATTTTTGTTATACATAACTTGGAGTGCAAAGAAACCCTTACAAATTTATCTCAGAATGGGCAGTTCAATGGCAAAATGTACCTCTTTGTTGTGATGCTCTCAAACTCTGAAGCAATAAATGTCAGGTCTGTTTAATTTCAGATGGTCCCAAAATACAGAGAGAAGGCAGCACTCATTGCTGGTATCACTGATAGAATTTCTAGCTACTTAAAAATTGAAGAACAAGTCTCCCTTTAAAATCAGTATTGCTCTTTGTAGGTAGCAAATTTTTAAATAATGGAAGTTTTCTGATGCTTTTTTTAATTTATTTTTGAAAATCTGAAATTTAATCCTTGGTTTGTTTTGTGGTAAATGTTGGTTTTCACAACAATTCATTTCTGCATGCCATGTTTTATTCTTTTAACTAGAATCTAATCAAGCTGCTCACTGCAGGCAAAATCCTTGTCTCTTATCTCCCTGATATTTTCCAGTGATGCCGTATTCTTCAGACAGCATGTTCTTCTTGGGATTCCCTATAGAGTGTGCAAGGAATGCATGAATATTTCAATACAAGCGTGATTCCAGAGCAGGATACAGCTGTCCTGACTATGCATGTCCATACTTAATGGCTTTGGCTTCATTTTAAGTTTCTTCCTAACTTTGAATTTCCTTGTCAAGAATATTAACAACAAAGATCATGAGTAATTCATAAACCTGTACAGATCAGGGAATAATAGTAGCTATGAGGGACTTTCTATTGAAGCTGAAGGTGGAAGATTTCCTTTAGTACAGTTTGCCCATGGCAGACGACTTCATCCTCCACAGGTTGGTTGGATTTTATGACTGGATAGTGAGAGGAATGTATGCTGCCCTTGCATTAGTCTCCTTGGACATGCTGAAAACCAGAACAGCTGGTCTTTATTGCAGTTGGAGTTGTATGTGTCCAGTACCCCACAGTGCCTGGCCCCACAGACAGTCAGTGAAATCCTGACCCCATTAGAATCGGTGGTAAAGCTCCCAATATCATCAGTAGGATGAGGTTTTCACTTCTACATCTTGGAATTCCCATTTTTGTGAATATTTGAAAATTCTTCAAAGATAAATACCCCCTACAAAGTCAGCAAGAATTGTGTTTGATCCAGACAGGGTCAATTCTGTTATATGTCAGTTATCTTTTGGTGTTATTACATTCTAGAGAATGTATGGCACCTCTCTTCAAGAGTTTGGTGGCAGATGGCACAAAGGTGACTTATGAGTGAAAGAAGATGGAAAAGGAAACAAAGCCCTCAGGAACAAGCAACTTCATACTTTTCTTAAATTAAAAAATAAATCACCTTAAAATATCAAAATCAGGGTCTGACACATAATAGTCATTTAAATTACTTTCTTCTCTGTTGCATATGTGTGTTAATAACATGCCATTGATCACCTCCTTAAAAATATTTGCTTTTTAGCCCATATCAATTAAAACCCTGTGGATCCTCTGACAAATCTCCTTTTGTCACCACGAGAAGATTTGCTAGACAGTATGGACTGTAAGAACAGTGGGGTTTCAGCCTTCATTTTAAATGCTGCACTAAGAGCAAAGTAATAGGCAGATCTTGCTTTTGGGTGTTGTGACTATCCTGAGCTGCCCAGAATTCTGCTGATATGATCATATAAATTTTTAATTATATTTCTATTCACACTCCAATTTGATAAAATTGCAATAAACTAATTATAATAAAAGCAGCAAACTTTAATTAGATTATTATCAGGACAAAACCACCTACAATAAAAAACAGACTAAGGACACATGAGGAGAGAGAACAGGAATGGAAGGCTTGCAATTTAAAGACAAGATGAAAGGTGACCACATGTGTTTTTGGAGCTCAGATGCACAAAGTATTACATAATTTAGTTACTCCCAGTGAGCTGCTTACTGATCAAGTACCTGAAAGTCTTCATTTATATGATTTTCTTTATTTGCTTAGGAGTGTTAATAAAGCAGCGCTGGTAGTAGCATAATCCAAAAAGATGTAATTCTAAAACGCATGCAACTATTATTATTTGCTGTATTACTCAGATCCAGAAGAGGTCCCTTTGTATTTTCCACTGCACCAGCTCAGTGGCAAAGCTTCCATTTTGCAAGAACTGGCAGCTCAAAGGTCCACAAGTAAAAAAGTAGGCTACATATTATAACTTGCGTAGTTTGGATTATTTGGAGGTAGTGGGAGAAAAAGTCTTTTGCTTTTTAAAACTATATTTATTTTCTCTCCTCTGCATTCTGCAGTGATAATACATACAAACTCCCACAGCAGTCCCAATCTATTCCAGATGGGATATAAGTACTCTACTAGAAAATTAAGAGGTTTATGGAGTTCATAAAAGGTGGGAGTCAAAATTAAGATGAGATTCACTGAAAGAAAATTATTTCAAAAGAATTCTTCCTTTTTAAAATTCAGAATGCCTGATATCCTTCAGTTGGTGAGATTTTTTATGTTTTGCCTCAAAGTCTATATACAAAGGCATTATCTTTTATTAAAGATTTGGCAGAGGTTAGGACTCTTATTTTACACCTGTAATGTTAATCTCCACTAGATCTTTCACAAGTTTTTAGCACTGAGAGTTCTTTGTTCCTAATCTAACATCACTGATGAAACCAAATCAAGCTTTGATTCCATTTCAGATTGGATAGCCACTACAACTTATCTAGCAAGACTTTTGAAGTGGCCTCCTTTTTTGTTTATGGATGGGTATCTGATCATCTAATTGAATTTTCTCAAGATGATGACAGCTAGAAGAAATTACATGAAAGATTAGGGAAAGACAACCTAGTCTTCCTTGGTGTTATAATATGAATTCTTCTAAGTCCTTTGGCCTAACTCCTCAGCCTTATTTAAAAAAATGCAAATAAAAAAAGGGGATCCTGTTAAGCATGGTGACAACAGTAAGTACAAATCAGAGGTCATATCAGAAAGATGTAAAGGGGAAGAGTGGATTACCAAATTAATGTCTTTGACTGTCAGGAACTTGCTGACTTTCAGAACTATGTGTGCAACCTCTTGCACAAAAGTTCTCTTCTGTCTCCAATACTCAGTTAGGTTTCATGTTTACAACCTTTTTAATAATCGTTTGCTTGCTTTTAAGTTGCAGTTCTTGGCTGCATGCTCATTCTTAATTTCGCTATCAGTTTTGAGCCCTTACTCATGTCACTTCTCCCTTATGTCTTACATATTCAGCCTTTTGGTAGGTTGAATTTATGGGTATGAAAACTGAAGAAAAATATATGCTCTCCATCTGCTTGTTCCCGAATGCCTCACAATTCCTTTTAAGCCAAGCTCCCACTGATGCTGATGAAGGATTATGCCTTGACGCCTTCATGACCATGGAAGTCAAACACAAGGAAGGTCAATTAAATGCAACAGTGGAATTGCACTAAAAATTCAGGGATTGCCTTCAGTGATTTCTCTTTAGTAGTTTTGTTTTATATAAAAGATAGGTCAACTTTGAAGCTGTTTAATTACCTTGGAGAAGTGTGACACGAATTTTCATACAAATATGTTTTTATGCAAAGTGAAAATCTTATGCTTGTTGAAGAACCTCACAATGCATTACTTTGCTTTGAGAGTCTGAGTTCACTTTTTTTGTGAAGGGATACACACCTTTAGCAATGATGCCGGTTGCTATCTCTAAAATAGCTGTATGTCTTATGAGTGTTTTGAGAAACTCTCAGCCAGGCTCATTTCTGACATAACTAGGGACAACTGCGGTCTGTATCTGAGATCCTCATAGCAGGAGAGCAAAGAGAAATATGGGCTACACTTTCCTTCTATGGCAGCCTGGGGCACTACACTTAAAAGGCAGAAATGAGTTTTTCACCACAGACCGTACCTACAACACTTAGTGAGTGAACATTGAAAATAAACTGAGTAATTAGGTATATTGTTTCACAGAATCATAGAATCATAGAATAGTTTGGCTTGGAATGAACCTTTAAAGGTCAGCTAGTCCAACCCCCTCTGCAATGAGCAGGGACATCTTCAACTAGATCAGAGTGCTCAGAGCCCCATCCAACCTGAGCTTGAATGTTTCTAGGAATGGGGCATCCACAACTTCTCTGGGCAACCTGTTCCAGTGTTTCACCACCCTCATTGTAAAAAGTTTTTTCCTTCTATCTAGTCTAAATCTACCCTCTTTTAGTTTAAAACCCTTACCCCTTGTCCTGTTGTAACAGGTCTTACCAAAAAGTTTGTCCCCATCTTTCTTATAGTCCACCTTTAAGTACTGAAAGGCTGCAATAAGGTCTCCCTGGAGCCTTTTCTTCTCCAGGCTGAACAACCCCAGCTATCACAGCCTTTCTTCATAGGAGAGGTGTTCCAAATCTCTGATCATTTTTGTGGCCCTCCTCTGGACCCGCTCCAACAGGTCCATGTCCTTCCTGTGCTGAGGACTCCTGAGCTGGACTCAGTACTCCAGGTGGGGTCTCACCAGAGTGGAGTAGAGGGGAAGAATCACCTCCATCGCCCTGCTGGCCATGCTTTTGATGCAGCCCAGGGTACAGTTGGCTTTCTGGGCTGCGAGACCACAGTGCTGGCTCGTGTCCAGCTTTTCATCCACCAGTACCCCCAAGTCCTTCTCTTCATGGCTGCTCTCAATCCCTTTATCCCCCAGCCTGTATTGATACTGGGGGTTGCCCTGACCCAGGTGCAAGACTCTGCACTTGGCCTTGTTGAACCTCATGAGGTTCACTTGAGCCCACTTCTCAAGCTGATTCAGGTCCCTCTGGTTGGCATCCCATCCCTCAGGTGTGTCAACTGCACCACTCAACTTGGTGTTGTCTGCAAACTTGCTGAGGGTGCACTCAATCCTGCTGTGTAAGTCATTGATGAAGACATTAAACAGTACTGGTCCCAATATGAACCCCTGAAGGACACCACTTGTCACTGATCTCCATCTGGACATTGAGCTGTTGACCACTACCTTCTGGATGTGACCATCCAACCAATTCCTCATCCACTGAACAGTTCATTCATCGAATCCATATATCTCCAATTTAGGCAGAAGGATGTTGTGGGGGACTGTGTCAAAGGCCTTACAGAAGTACAGATAGATGACATCCATAGCTCTTCCCTTGTCCACTGATGTAGTCACTCCATCGTAGAAGGCCATTAGGTTGGTCAGACAAGACTTGCCCTTGGTGAAGCCATGCTGGCTGTCTCGAATGTAGTTTGAAATTACAAATAATGTAGTACTGTTGACTAACATTGTTCTTTCTCTTTACTTTGATATGGTGTGGCACCGACATACACAGTAGAGAACAGTAGGTAATAAGGCAAATGTTGTTGTAATCCTTGAGGAATGTCAGACAGGATTACCAGGAAGCCTCTGTTCTCTTCTGGTGTAAAAATATGCAGAAGGGAACAAACTAATTCGATGACTCTGTCACTGTCGAGGATCAGCTGTTAAGTCACATCTCTCCATCCTCTTTGTTTCATACGAGCAGCAGGGATGCAGTTACTGGCTGTCAGCCAGTCTGTCTGCTGTGACCTCCCCGTGGGAACCAGATAGCATATTCATGAAACTGGAATTACCAAGTTTTAATAGTGTTGGATTTTGGGGTATTTTTTCAAGTACCCTTTATCACAGTAATTCGGATTTCCAATTCCATTTAAAATCAGTTTATTTTAAAAGCTGAGAACTTTTTCCAATACAATATTTTTTCAAAAAGTACTTCAATTCAGTTTGAGTTTACTTAGAGTTACGTTGAACAGAATCTTATTATAACAGGAAAATTAAAAAATAAATACCAAAGAGCAGATTTAATCCAAATTTTACAGCAGAAGCCAGTGCAATATATTGGATGCAGACTGTATAGAGGCAGACCTTTCGTGTTGCTGATCTTGAAATCCACAAAATAATTCATGTGAGTATGTGCAGCTGACATTTTCTGGCATCATCATTGTGCATTGCAGTCAGTGGGCTGGAGACTGTATAAAATGTTCTGCTCTGGGTATAGGACTACAAAAGCTTTGAGGAACGTAATCTCACCAGCAAGATTAGAGTTTTCTGGAAATAATTTTGCTAACTGCAAGAATTAACCCAGTTTAATCCTTGGAATGTTGAATTGCTGAAGTGCCCAGAACATGATTATCATCAGCATCATTCACTCGCATGCATCTCCTTGTTTCTTTTCTCTTTGGTCTTTGTAATGTCAAAGTCTCCTTTCTTCTTTCCTGTTTGTCTTGTGTCGCTCACTTCAGATGGGAAGCAAATAGATCTAAACCGGATTGCCAGTATGTCAAGTGCCCTGCCTTTCTGCTGCTTTTATTTCTTCTGGAGATTTAGCATAATTCACCATTGTTGTTGGCTTCCTCTGAAACCTGTCCTGCTTCATCCATTAAGTCAGACGCCTCATGCTATTGTTCTGTTAATTCTTAAGTTTGTTGCTCTAGTACAACCTTCTTCTTCTCAACTTCATCCTCCTGCACCTGCATCCTTAATCTTTTTTTATCCAGGAGTTTATACAGCCCCTCTCTGGCAATGTTGTCTCCTGCATGTACGTCAATTTCTCTGATCACTCTTGGACTCCTTTTGGCATCTGTTTTCCACTCCTGTCCTCATGCTCCAGTGGATGCCTCACCCCAGGTTCTAGCAAAGCGGACCCCAGACACATCAAGGCAGGGAATAAGTTTAAACAAAGGTGGTGGCCGTAGAGTCAGCAGATACTGAGCCCTAATTAAACAGCACATGTGGTCCCAAATGCTGTATGCAGGGAAGTCCATACTGAAGTTATTGGGAGCCCTTCCCAGGTAAGGAATTCAAATCTTTAGGACTAAAATCAAGATGGTAGGACAATAGTGTCTCTTATGTAAAAGCAGCTACAAAGATTATGTTGCAACATTAAGAATATTTTTACAAAACAGTAGATGCATTGTGTATCATTATAAAACAATATATTAAATTCTATCTATAAAGGACGTCTGTGTTTGCTTTAAGATAGACTTAGAGTAATGTCATATTCTATTGAGCATACTTATGTGCAAGTAAGACACTGCATTGTATGAGCAAGAGTATGTCAATATTTGTAACTGTTTTTGATAAAGTATGGCTACAAAAAGATCATTACAATCCAATCACAATTATTTAAAAAATTTAATAGTGATAATTTCCTGTATTTTTTAGTTACATAAAGCTTTCTCTGTCTCTGCAAATGATGTAAGAAATGTTCATTTGGCAGATTCAGGTATCTGCAAATAGATTAAAAAAAAAGGATCTTTCAAATTATCAGATTTGCATATCATCACAGTATTTTACAGTTAAAATCTAATAGCCAGACCTCTATTGAAATTCACCTGTGTGGAAAAATATTGAAAGATCATGAGGTGCATCAGCTAAAACCAAAATAATTGGACAGCATTTGTACATTTAATTGCTTAAGCTGTTTCATAAACACAAAGAGTGAGTATTTCCAAAGAAAATGGCACCACCAAACTGTTAAGTATCCACTTTTAATGATTACACTCTATCAAAGATTGGATTCTCAGAAGCTCAGTTGTCAACCTTTACATTAAAATTATGAGTGAAGTCATCCACAAATTCCTCACACAAATAATTTACAAATTCTTCCTTGTGCTTAATTTTTCTCTGTCCTGTTTTGTAGACCTACATTAATTATTGTATTTATATACGTATTTACATATATGCCAAACTTTAAGAAAAAAACACTTTAAGAAATGAAGTGTAAAGCAACATCTGGAGAAAAAGGTGATTTCATGCAAGATTGTATCACACAGAAAAATGATAGTAGCCCTAAAGATCTGGAGATATCTGCATTCCATTCTTTTCTCTGCCCTGCTAGAATACAGTAATGCAATATATTCAGATCTGTTTAATGATTTAATTAACTTAGGTCTCATACCACCTGATGAAGTGAGTAAATACTTTTTTTCTGATTTCACAAGTGACAAGAGAGTGGTTAAATTAAGTAACCCCTCTAAAGCAAGTCAACGGCAGCACTGGTATCAAAACAATGTTTGTGGAACAACATTATGAACAGTTCCTTAGATTATGTTTTGAGATTTTTTGTTTAATTTGGATGCGTAAGTATTTGAATGTCTGTCCTGGGGAATGTTAAAAGAGCTTAGTTTCCAAAGCTCCTGCTGATTAGGTACTGTCAAGGTTTATTATGGTTTCCCAAACGTAGAGGCACCAGATTGGCAATCACCTGGAAAAGGCTGGATTTTAGATTTCAGTGCTTCTCCTACATCTCACTTTAGCAAGTTACCTATCTAAAGCCAGTGATTTGTGAAATTTCGGGGGGGGAAAGGCACTGCCATTTCTGTAATCCATGTTTCGCTGTCCTGCAGAATTTTTTGCATAATCACTGTTGGAGTTTATGAAGCACATGCAAAAACGTGTACATTTCTTGAATGTCTGCTGGTTCCTTATCTTTGTGTCTTTTACTGTGATGTAGAGCTTGGATCATATGGAAACCTAAAATATTATGACACAATGACTGAAGAAGGTAAGAAATATTTTAGAATTGTTTGTATCAGCTTTTTTCGAAGCCCTTTAAGTGCCTCTTATGTTTTTACTTTTTCCTTCATTTTTCTTAGTCCTATTTTCAGTTTCTCCATTTTTTAATAACTCCTTTTTGCATGTCTTCATTGACAGCGTGATCAGTTATGGCTCTTCTTTCAGGTTTTGTTTTCAGCATTTCAGTTTTGCTATTTCAGATAAGGAAATACAATGGAATGCTTTTATTAAAGAACATACATGCAAAACCACACTTGCGAATTATACAGCACAGTATAACATAGATTGTAGATGCTTATTTTATGCCATGTTTTACAATGCGTTCAAGAAGATTAATTAATTTATGGATTCAAATCACCCAGTTTGAGAACAATTATTAAATGACTTCAGTTTACTGTATTATTCAACAGTAATGAATAAACTTTAAAAACTAGGCATGACTATTCCTGGAGTGTTATTGTATGCTTAATTGCAATGCAAAAATTATGCAGTTTGAAATCCTGATTCTAGCAATACAAGAAGGAAGTAATTAGGGCCTGAATCAGGGCTCAATGAAATCTCAGGAAATTTTTCTGCTGATTCAAAAGCATTGCAGTTTATTATACTAATTCAGGAAAGCAGTTAACTGTGTACTAAATTTCCAGCACATGCTTTCAGTCCTAGTGCGGTCAGCATTTCTATAATCTGGAAGTTTCCCTGAACTGAGAGCTGATTGTAGGATCAAGGCCTCATGTCCAGCTCTCTTGATTATAATGCCAGACAGATGGTTTCATGAATGTTCAGTTTAATAATTAGTGGCGTGTTTGAGGATGGAGATAAGGTTGAGTCCTGTAGAAAAGTTATCCGCCTATTCCTGCTTATTTTTAATGTTGGGAGTATAAGGCAAATAGCTTAATTCTCTGTTTTTAAAAACACAAGTTATTTTCTAGTTTAGATTAATCTTGAAGTTAAAAAGGTTTTAAGAAACCTTCATTATATGACTTACTCATGATCATTTCTCAGGGCAGAGCGGGGGGAACTGATAACTTCTGGCTATTTCCCTTTTTCTGTATCTGCTGTTGAGACTCAAATGTAACCATACTATCCTGGGGCTGGCTGTAGCAGATGGTACCTTCCACCTCTGTGCTTGATGTTAGAAGATACTTGTTTTCTTCTGTAGCAGGCGTGAGCTCATAGGGCAGTCTTGCCACACCACCCTCTGTTGCCCAAATTCACCAGCTGACTCACAGGGTTGGCACGGATATAAGAAAAGATGTCTGAGAGGAGATTTTACAAGGCGAACAGTGGTGTCTACATTGTTTAAATACACCTCTCAAGCACCTGAAATGAGTCGTTAACCCAGGCCATTCAGATATGGCTACCAGAGCTAAAGCTTTTGCAGTATGTCTTATCTCAGTCTTAATTACAATCAAGATGTGAAGGTCATTTCTCATTGTAGCCTCAGAGTTGAGTATGTTAAGGTTTTTATTTTTTAGGCTGAAGTATTAAATCTACCATTTCAAAAGTAGTCACTACATTAATAGCCTTCTGATATTCATAAATACTCTATTAAATGTAGCTATTTGTGGGAAAATACCCATGCAAGTATGATACATACAATATATGTAAATATTAATACTGTGCCTATGCTGAAGTAATGCTGTTAATATTCAATGTCATCTCAGAAAGCACTCCTCATGAATCAATAATCCAGGACCATACTGTAAGAATAGCAAAAATCCAATAGCAAAAATCTTCCAGTAGCAAAAATAAGACAGGAAGCTCTTTGTCTTGAGGAGTATTAACACTGACAAGAGTCTATGATACAGTTTGCCTTCTGAAATACAACTGTCATAATTTTCACGTCTTTCACAAATCAAGTAATGAATAGTTTATCCCAGAAGCTGTATTTAGATCAAAGTGTGCTATATTTTGAACTTTCTGTTAAGATTTTCAAAGTATAATCACTATCACTCTGCATCACGCTTATTTGCATTATCCGTTTTTCTCTTTCTCTTACTTTTTTGACGGAGCTTTTTATTCATTTTGTACACAAAGTTAGTCACAGGAACATGTAAACCCAGTTACAAATCCATGGATTTTTTTCTAATATAGTTCATTCTTATATCCAGGTCCTCAAACCCTGAGTGGAGTTAGGTAGCAAATCTTTCCGTCCTCCAGTGGAGAAGTACAGGAATCTATTCTTGCTGCTACGTCAGAACAATCAGACAAAAAGTAATGGTTAGGTCACAATATACAATCAGATATAGCCTAATGGCCAGAGGGCCATTGTGCTCCAGGTCTTAGAAACTGATCTCTATTGTTTTGTTTGCTTCTATTTGGTCTGAAACTGACTTTAAATTAGTTGCATGTTAATCAAGCCCAACTGGGAGAGAAACTATACCCTGCTAGATGGGAAGAGACCCTCACAGTAATCTTGTGCTATCAAGTAACTTCCACCAACAGCCTACAACATGACAAAACTGCATGTATTTTCATTTGATGCTTCTGCAGGATTTTAAAGCCAAAGAGAAAGCACATGAGGTGGATTTCTGGAATGGATCAGTTGTGACCCACCAGTTGTATTCCACAACTGGTCATGAACAAGACTGTTTTAGGTACAGTTCAGACTGCTCAACAGCCACAGATTTGACATCTTCAGACTCATGAAAGCTTGGCTATAGCTGCATAGATGTAGTCATTTGCATTTGATCAGAGACTGAAAACTAGACAAATGGTAGAGTCTTGAATTTTTTAAACAAGTGAATTTCTGAAGATGAACTATTTTCTTATCAGATCAAAAGCTTTTCTGACGCAGGAAATCTGTAGTCTGCAATTTAGATTGTAGTCAAAGAATTGGCTTTTTAATATATCCTTGATCAGGAGGAGAATGTCTGCCAACTGATACCAACAGCTGGAGTTACTCATGCAGATCAAGGCATATCTATATTATACAATGCTGATTTGTTTGCATATATTCAAATAAAACCAATTTAGTTTTTAAGCTACCTTCTTTGCTAATCACCTGGCCTTGATCTCCTGTTCCTTCTACCCCATCCTTTGTAAACTAAAATGAGCTGCAAAATCTGTCTGAGTTCAGTGAACCTAGATTAAGAATTTTCTATAACAATCTGTCCTGTTTTGGGTCTGTGGAGTCAAGCATTTTCATTCACCTAAACTCTCATGGTACCAGATGGTGTGAAAATTACTCTTAGGTAGTCAAATCCATAGTACGTAGGACTGTTAAAGAGGAAATATAAGCTCCTACCTTCTCCTAGAAATAAAAACAGTAACTTAAAATTCCTATGGATTATTTTAGTAACCCTACCTAAAGATGAGAAAAAAGGCACAAGAGAAGATCTGTGCCTAAGAGGAAACCTTTGGGGGTTTCTGTAAATTTGGATGACTTAGAAATATCCTGAGCCAGTCCTTTTTCCTAGTGGCTCTGTGCCTCCCCTTCACTGAACAAGTTTTGATTTGGTTTGAAGGAGGAAAATGGCAGGGAAAGGGAGGGAGGAGGTATAGCTCTGCTGTCTTTTAACATCTCACTGTCTTCATGCAGGCTAGTATTACTACTTTCCTCAGTTTCGTGCTTTTGATAGTCGATATTATGTCTTTTAGTAATTTCCTCACACTATTTGTTACCTACACTGAGTGAATCACATGGAAGCTAATGATGTAAAACAATGTAAGCTGAACCATGTGTGTACTGAGAAATAAAAATACACCAAAATACAGTTTCCATTTCAAATGTTGAGGTTAATTTCCGTGACAGTGACTTATAACTGTGGAACAGTCTCCTGAATGAAGCAGTGTAACTTACAATGTTAAAAGTCAATGTAAGAAATTCTTCCTAAAGATGGGAGGAGGTTTTTGGAAATGTGAAAAAATTTGAAGACAACTTCAATTAAACAAATCTAAAACAGTGTCACTCTCTGTGGAGATGTTTTCTTTTCAGTTCAATAATGGCTCAAGTTTCTCTATTAAAAAAAAATTAAACAATTTCAAACAATAACAATCTCGAATAAAAGGCTAGAGTATCCTTATAGAATTCTGCATCACTTTAATTGAACTTTTTAAATTGAACCTTAAATAGAAAGACCCTACACCATCCTGGAGTAGGTGGAGACATGGATGGTCCCACAGATATTTCTCAGAAAATGTCTCAATTACATCATTTGCATCTCTTGCAAAAAATGCATTTGTGTATTTGGGGCATCACAAGCCAAATTCTCAAACGTTTGAAGCTGAGTTGGAGTCTGAAACCTGAAGCAATCCTTTAGCAAACTGACACACACATGTTGCATGAAAATTATGCAGGCACCTTTCAGTATCTACACATGCTTCTGAATGAGAACTTTTAAAATGCCCCTAGTGTTTCAAAGAAGTTAGGAACAGACTTGACTCTTAGCATTTCAACTTAAAATATTGGGAAATATGATTTGCATTTTTTTCTCTGTTTTTTTCTTTCTCTTATCTGATATCCCAAGCAATTCCCTTTCCCTCTCTCTCTTTTTCTTTCTTTAACTCTTTGTTTCTTCTTCCCCTTCTAACCAAAATTTCTGCCACTGACCCTGTGCACTGAAATAATGAGGTCACGTGCTATTTATGGTCATGTTCTACACTTAGATACTTTTCTGCAGGCAATTTTACTCTAGGTACCATGTACCAAAAAAGATAATCTTTGCAATATATTGTGAATGGCTAATTATTTTTTTGGAGCATGATGTGTTTGTGAAAGGATAGGGGCTGCTGAAAGAACAGTATTGCTTATTGAATCTTTGTGGTATTTTTATTACTTTCCAAATGATTTGCTGTTGGCAAATTAATTCCACTTCCCAGCAAATGATAGCTGCTAGTCTCTGTGGACTGTGCATTTGCTTCTTCACATACAAAAGTGTTGATACAGGGGTTTGAAGCTTCCATTTGTGAGATGGGGGAGAGGATTTCTTTCTTGACTAATGATTTATTCTTGTGTGTCTTTTATTTTAATTTGGAAACAGTGACTGTTGTCCAACTCACTGAGTTCATTCGTGACTTCTCACTGTTACTTCCCACTGTTAATCAATTATGTGATTCCATTGAAATATCTTTTGGTCCTAAGCCTGTGCTGTTTTTGCTGCAGGGACACCAACAGTTTTAAATGGATTTTTTTAACTGGAGATGAAGATTTAAAACAGTCATGGGCCCTGTATGGTAATAGTGTTCTTAACTAGTGTACTGTACTATAGCCACCAGTTATACTTTTAAAAAAGATTAAAAAAGACTTAAAAATCAATAGCAATGAGGATAACAAAAAAGGCAGATACGTCATCTTTCTACACGACATTGACTGTCATAAGCTGTCCAAAGAGTCCTTACACAGAAAGATCAACCAATGTAGAGGAAGGGTTAAATTAATTTCACTTAATATTTGCCATCTTTGACATTGCCTAGTTTGAATGTGTCACTTGGACTCAGTAGTCAATAAAGAGTGACAGGACCTGGGACCTCTCTTTGGATGTGATGAGTTGCCGTGGAGACAGTTAGATGATGAGCTGCATGGTTAACCTCACGGGAGGCAAAAACCACCTGGCAGGTTGAGAAGAAAATTTACCTTTGAGAAGCTGGTATGGAAATCATGTATTCTGGAGATTTATTCTTCCCTTTCTGAAGTATCTGTAGGTCACAGGCACATAGCTGAGTGCAAAGTGACAAAGTTGACCACAGTCATGATGATGCAATATATGGGTTCATCTGAAATTCTGTGTTACTGTACTACTAATTGAGACCTGAAACTGTTTGTGTTTGTTTATAATATCTTTATTCATCTGTATTCATCTTCTGTTCAGGCTGAAATCCTACACCAGCACTTTTATAGGTGGAACTTTACTGACTGCTTCCAAAGAAAAATAATAGCTTTTGTTTTCAATTTCTTGTTCAATTTGTTGCTGAGTTCTCAGAATAGAAAAAAAAGATTACATTTTTATTTCCACTAAAAATAAGAAAAAGGTATATATGGGAATATCAGATAGTGTTTAATAACATGTTTGCTGTTTGAGGAGGGATGGAAATGGATTATCGACACTGATTTATGGAGCCTAAGCTATGGCAAAGAAACTATGCTTCTCAAAATGACTGCATTTTAATAATAACAATGCTTTATTTTAGGAAAGTTCAAGGAAAGGGCCTCAATTCTGCATAAGATCGCCAAAAAGAAGTGCCAGGTGGAAGACAGTGAGAGGCAGAATGGAGCTGCTAGTCATGGTGAGTGAGGCTGTACAGATTTATCACCTGTTCCTGAGATCCTTTTTCACTGTTTCATTTTGCTTGAAAATCCTTAGGGATTTCATTTATGCTATCTTAGTAAAAATATTCTGATTCCCTATGCAAAAGAGTATGAAACTTATAGACAGGACAGGAGTTAAGTGCAAGAAGAGAAAGTCAGTTAAGGCATCTAGAAAGCCTCCTGGCAGGGCTGAAAAGAAAAAAAGCAATTCTGATTTTAGATATGTGTTCAAGTGACAGAAATAGAAAGACAAAACTTACTCGCAGTTTATATGTGAAAATTTAATTAATTTATTTAGCTGCATTAGGAGAATATGTGTTTTATGTGATATCATGCTTGTCACAAAAAGAAACAACCTTCATATTTAAGATTTGATTTGTCTATCTACTACTTGCTGAGAGTCATTTAGGCACATCTGTGCTAATTGTGCAAAATTAGCTTAATATGGTTTTCCATTAAGGATAAGAATTTGTATTTTGGTTCAAAAGTTCCTATACTAAAAAAAAGTTTGTACTATGTCTGGTTTTCTCTACTTTACCTCAACATGTTCTCTGCATTAGAAAACCAGATGCAAAAGTATCTGATAAAAGCTGAATCATTTTATTAGTTGACACTTTTTCTGACCTTGTGCTATGTGTAGATACTATGTGCTTCCAGAATCAAGCAGTTGGATGGGACACTGTTAATAAACCATAATGCTGGCTGTGGGGTTAAGAGACAACACACATGCACTGAAATAATTACAGATAGTCTGGCACTCTGCTGTGGCTGTGATCTCAGATTTTTAATTTAGAAGAATCTCAGGATAGCAGTAATGTATCTAGACAGCTGTATTTACTTCTGTGCACAAGAGCATACCATAAGGCATGTTGAACTTGAGTTAGGTATTTCATATTGCTGTTCCCCATAACTTTATATTGTCCAAGGGATTTTAAGCCATTGACATTTTTATCTAGTACATGCTTCAAGAAATAATTACTGTTTAGAGAATTCCAAGATAGTCAAAGTAAGAATAAATTTGAATAAATTTGGCATCAGAAACCAAAGGCCCAAATTTATTCCTGTAAAGGTTTAGTACAAGGACTACAGGATGTTTTAAAGATCATCCTCTGTTATTGGATGTTATTAGACCATCCATTTACTTTTTTCCCACATTTTTGCATGAGAAAGAGCATGATTACAGCTTGGAAGTAACTTGAATAATTGCAGGGGTTAGTGTGTTATAAAAGTTATATCTTGTTGGATATATCCCCTCACCTGTAAACGTAACATGTTGCATTCTTTAATGTCTGGGGAGAACGCTATATATCACTTTTTACTTGAAGTATTAGACTCAGTGAATTTAGCATAAACAAAGAGCAGTGAATATTGAAAAGAATGTAAATTTTTCTAGGACATGAGTACCAGTAGAATAGTTTCTTCAAATGCAAGCTCACCCCTCAAGAATTTTATTCAAAATGTGTACTGGTCAAATGGAAGACAGAATTTTTATCTCTCTCTTTTAAAGGCAGTTGTTGGTCTTCAACACCTTCAGTGTTTGATGCTATACACAGACTGAATATATGACAGCAGTTTCACTAATAGATTTGTTACTTAATATTCTGTTCTGTTGTTTTCCCACTCTTTATTTATGGATGGTGCCACAGAAAAAAGTGCAAAAGTGGAAGTTGCAGTAACACCACCAAGTGATTCAGGACCAGTGCAGAATGGAATCGCCCATAATGTTGAAGAAGAGGTTAATGTCTTTTTTATTCTTCTATTTTTATTTTTATATTGGTAAATATATTACATGCTTGATTGTAGTTTTCACTGAAAGTATACATCTTAATAGCAAGAAGCTGTTAATATGACCTGCCTACAATATATTTAATCTTCATTTACAACTGAACCCAATGTATGGTTAGCCATATATAAAAGCTCTTATCTTGTGCCACTGCACTTCAGTGTAAGGTAAGATAGTAGTCTGCTATGTATTCTTTCAAGAAATGTATTTTCACTCATCAGATAGTTCGCAGCCCTAAATATAGCTAATGGAAATTGCTTGTCTGATTATCATCACATTGCACAAAACCTGTTCTCTTAAGAGAGCAGCCTGTCATGTTTTGCTTCATGGGATCGTTAAAAGTAGTTATAAAAGAGGAGCTGTACACAAACCTCTTCTCCATCCTGCCTTCTGTTTTCTTGAGACAAATAACAAATTAAGCTGAATGAGATATAATATACTAGTGTTTCTATGACTCCTATTGCATATGGTTAAAATCTGCAGAAGAAGTAATTAAACACTTAAATGTATTTATTTTACCTTATAACTTCTGTAGATAATAAGTAACTGCATAACTGTGTCTAACTTGCACAATGGCTACTGAAATAGCTATACAGTTGAGCTGGCTTCTTTGTTAAATAAGCTGTAATGCTCAAGAGCAGCTGACTGCAAAATTCCGCCCTGCCAGGTGCTTTTTTAATGTCTTTTAATTTTTTAAAAAGTTTATTAATACCACCTGCATCCCAAGTAGGGAAACAAGTGGAAAAATGCTGGTGAATTGATTTTGCTAAACTTGGGCACTGCTCTTTCAGACTGAGACAGCAAAACCTGCATAAAGAGAGAATGTTTTGTTAAAAAGAATCCTTGATGCAGAAGCTTTTATAATGGTTTTGTTTGTACAGTTTACTTCTTAGTCTTCTCCTTAGGCTATAGTGACACAAGAAAGGTGCTGCAAAAGATGGCTGAGAAGTGGTCTATTCCATAACATGAGCTTCCCCTTGTTCAAAGTGGGATGAGCTGTGTTGCATTTACATACAGCAAAATCACACAAAAAAGGCAATTGCCATGTTTTGTTTTGAATCACCCCAGGTTTAAGTTCTGATATTTTAGTTGCTTTTGCTTATTTAGCATTTAACAAAATTGTTAGTCCAGGTCAGAGATCATCTTGCCTTCTTCATGACCTGAGCATTATCACTGTAGGTGAAATTCTTTCCTTGAAAGGTTCTGAAAGCCATAGGAAAAATTAGAAGTGGTGTACAAGTAACGGAGTGTGTTTATGTCTGTTGGCTGCGTCCTAAACACAATTATCCCTCACAAGGAGCATAATTTATACTGAAACATACTTATAACAGGGAGAGGTTATCCAATTTTTTCTGCAAGACTGGGAAAAAACACTGCAATGTTTAGTAAGGTGAGTCTTTGGGAAAAGATTCTGTTTGCTTTACACAGCTGGAAGTGGAGAAATGACAAGATGACTCTGGCCAACTGGTGTGTTAGTGCACCACATATTGGCAGATAGCTTTAGTTCTTCACTGTTTGCAGGTAATTTTAGTCTCTGGATATAGAAATTGAGAATCAGAATCAACAGTCTAAAAGAGGTGGGTAGTTTTTGATATCCTGAATGATCGGTAATGATAATGAATCTGCCGTGGAAAGGAGAGCATAATAGAACATTAAATTACCTTTTCTGTTAATCTAAGTTGTTCTGACTGACATGACACTTAAAGATCCTTGTCAGCCCAACAAAGCCCAACCCTTACGTAAATGAGATGAGTAAAATTTATGTCATAAAAAATCTCAGCACTGCACTTCAACACTCAGCATTCTAAGGTGAGGAAAGATCAATTTTCAGATCTATTTGGATCCTGTTCCCAGAGTCCAGTCTCACCACTGCAGTGAAATATGTCTTTAAACTATTTTTTAACTTCAGCAAAAAAAATAACAAAATCCAAAGCAGAGTGGCTTTTCAATTTCTGTTCTCAGAGGTCAATAAGGGATGACATAGCCTGGTGTAACCTGTTAGGGTGTACATAAATCAATCTGTGGGATGTATGAAAACTCTGATAGACTCTAATAGAGTTCAGTAGCCTAAGAAAGAAACTGGCCTTGCTTTGTAAGATTTTTTCCACTGAGATTTTCAGTGAAAAAAATGAAGGAAAAGCAATCTTAAGCAATCACATCTCACAGTAATGTCTGTATGCTATCATTTTGCATTGTAATGAAGCAGTTTCTAAGCTTGTTCAGAAATCTGCAAGGTCAAGCAGCCTCATCATTCAACACAATGGTTTCAATTTCAAGCAACTGCAGGGTAAGGAGGGAAAATTATTGCAAGAGTACATTACTCAGCAATGTCTTCCACTCATCTCCCTTTAGACAT
The DNA here is from genome assembly GCA_020745775.1 of Theristicus caerulescens. NCBI lineage: Eukaryota > Metazoa > Chordata > Aves > Pelecaniformes > Threskiornithidae > Theristicus > Theristicus caerulescens. The sequence continues at coordinate 38,247,826 of CM036583.1, read as the reverse complement.
TTTAAAATTTCAGTGAGGCAGGGTTTGGAACTTTTATGTTAATTTCAGCAAGTATTAGGGCATTCTGAAAACTATTGTGCTGTATCAGGAGAGGGATACATTATTTATCCTTATCCAAATGACAAGATGGAGCAAACAGGGAGGTTTGTAACTGATGGAGGAGTGATTCTGCAGATTTAGCTCCATCAATCTGAAAGAAAGGATTTTAGGTGTCTGCTGTCACAATAAAAAACAGCAATCCCCTAATAATACTTTGAGATGGCCCATGCTGGGTTCCTCCCCAGTGGCCTTTCTAATTTTGTCTTCTTCCAGTGATAACCTGACAGCTGCTGCTATCTCAGGCTGCTTCAGTTATTGATATGCTGGAACCTAGTTTGTAATTTAAAAGTATGTATTTGAATTTTTGAAAAGTTGTAATAAAATAGTCTACTCTTCCATGTAACAGATAAATAGGTCTCGATGATACTTAGGACCCTACTTTGCTGTGAGGTTCTCTGCCTACTCTGTACTGCACAGGGACTCTTCCTCAATGTATAGCCTAGCTTTTTGTGCACAGCTTCCTGATACACACCTTCCCAAGCTGTGGCATCCCTCTGAAGCTAACACTGGGCTATTCATAGAATCATAGAATCATAGAATTGTTAAGGTTGGAAAAGACCCTTAAGATCATCAGGTCCAACCGTTAACCTACCATTGCCAAGTCCGCCGCTAAACCATGTCCTCAAGCACTGCATCTATCCGTCTTATAAATACCTCCAGGGATGGGGACTCAACCACTTCCCTGGGCAGCCTGTTCCAGTGCCTGACTACTCTTTCAATGAAGAAGTTTTTCCTAATATCTAACCTAAACTTACCCTGGCGCAGCTTGAGGCCATTTCCTCTCCTTCTATCACTTGTTACTGGGGTGAAGAGACCAACCCCCACCTCGCTACAACCTCCTTTCAGGTAGTTGTAGAGAGCAATAAGGTCTCCCCTCAGCCTCCTCTTCTCCAAACTAAACAACCCCAGCTCCATCAGCCGCTCCTCATAAGACTTGTTCTCTAGACCCTTCACCAACCTCGTTGCCCTTCTCTGGACACGCTCCAGCACCTCCATGTCCTTCTTGAAGTGAGGGGCCCAAAACTGGACACGATATTCGAGGTGCGGCCTCACCAGTGCTGAATACAGGGGCACTATCACCTCCCTGGTCCTGCTGGCCACACTATTCCTGATTCAGTTTCCTTCTACTTTGTATATTGACTTCATGGACACTAATAAGATTACTCCTGATTTATGGAAGTGTAGGCAATGACAGAATCACAAACACAGCATTCATGTGACCTTTTTCTTTGATGGAGATTAGAATTTGAGGAAGGGAAATCAGTCATTGCCCTCCCAAGCCTTCTTCCTAGCTTTTCCAAACTTTATGCAGACACTACATACCTGTAGGAAATAGTATATCTTCAAAGACAATGGTATCAGTTCTAAGAGCAGCTCTATTCAGGGAAGTAATACTGAAGGCACAGGATAGTATGCCAGCCAGTCCTCATCAATAGCTTGTCCTTCTCTTTCAAAAACTCTCTCATTAAAGTTGAGCAACAAGAACAAACTCATTACAGCTCAATCTTGACCTACAAATGTTCTTGAATTTTCATCTTTTTGTGAACAAGTATTCTCCATTTTACACTGAGAACATGATTTGCTTCTGTTCCATGACTAAAATTCAATCTGGCAGCTTGAATTTTTGATGATTTTTCATTACTCCAATGGAAAAGGAAGTGCTGTAGTGTCAGAATTTGGAAATATAGTATAAAATTGGTTCTCTCCAATTTTCCACTTTTGTATGTCCAAAGATACAGTTTTGTGATCCATAAGCGCTGTTAGAAAATCTCTTAAGAAAACTTACCATTAGTGCCTCCATGTCCCAGTGGTGATCATTTAGAACTGAGAACATTAGAGGCACTGTCCATCTTGAGGAACCAAGCTGCAAATACGCCTTTGGGGGAAAAAATGTTGTCCTGAAAACTGTGGGCTGGGAAATGGGTATACTCACATAGCAGGTCATCAAGTATTCCTAAAACATGTTTGCAGTGAGGGTACAGAAGACATGCATAGGGATCTAATTCTTTCTCCTCTATTATCAAGTTCCACTATGGTTTTCATGCTTTTCCCTCTTGCAAAACAAGCATAGTCATATTTGTGGTTTTTCTTACTTTTCACTGGTGCAGATTATGGTGCCTAGGTCTAAATCCCTAGACACAAACATTTTAGTAATATGAAGTTCTGTATTGGAGTTAGAATTGTCTGAAAATAAGTACATTAAAAATTGTATGTTCCACTAGTACAAAGAGAATATGCAAATAAATCCATCTTACTTATAAAACCCCTATTCTTTTAAAAGTATGATGCTGAGCAAAGGACCCTTGTGAAAGGAAGGTCTCAGGCTAAGGCTGCAAGCAAAGAGGAAAAAAATAGGTTTTATGTTGTATTTTAGTTTTCGTATATTTGTAAATTAAACTTATTTTTAAAAAAGCATAATACTCCAAATGCCATGATTTAGTTTTCCTTATACCTTTCCTGGTTTCTTTTGGTTTTTTTTATCATCTTTATATTTTTTCCAGACTCTTACTCTTTCCTCCTTTCCTTCTTTTTTAATTGCACAAGGCTGAAACACTACACAAGACAGAGTTGAGGACACTGTCTGTTAATCACTTTCACAAGGTTTCATGAACTAGGTGGATTTCACTTTATTTCCTTTTCTTTTTTTTTTTCCTTTTAATTTCTTCATTTGTCTCTTCCAAACTCCACTGTCTTGCTTTTTCCTTTTTCCCAGGCCCTTAACTCCAGTCTTCTTAATCCAGTCTCCTCCAGGGAACCTCAGCTGTCCTCTTGCTAGCCCTTGAGCAACAAGATAAACTCTGTCCTGATGCTGCTTGCAGAAATACAAAAAGGCTTTCCAGAAAATGTCCCCAGCAACCCAGTCATTTGTCCCAGACAGTAAGATCATATAATCCCACTCCTACTGGAAGCAGCAGCAGATCTCCAACACTTTGATAAAACCAGGATCCTCAGCTGAGGACAGACGGCTGTGGTCTCCTTCCCAGCCCCTAACCAGCACAGCAGGGAACAACACCTCCTCCCACCATACAGTCTGAAGACATTCCTGCTTCATTTGCAGCCAGAAATTGGCTTCCCTCCTGCTGGATATTGCATCTTCCTCAGGGAATTTGTTCTACTTATGGCATTCTGTCTCTTAACCTTTAGCAGGTTGCCACAAAGGAGAAGCCTCTGTTACGTAAAACTTCAGAGTGGTACTGAGCGTGTATGAGAAAATGAAAGATGACTAAAAGGACACTGACTGTCTCATTAAATGTTTTTTAGGGTGCCCTTCAGAGAAATGATCCTTCTGAGAAGTCCAATTGTCTCCCCTCCCCTGCCCCCTGCTACCTTCTTAACAAGCATTTGATTGCGTTCAGTCATAGTCGTTTTAACCTGTGGCTTTCCTAAAAATAGCTTCCAATCTCAAGATAACACCTTTTCCTCTCACCTACACAGACACACACACGCACGCACATGCAGGCACGCACATGTACACATGCGCACACTTTTACCTGTTTCCATGGAAACCCTACTGGAAAATGTTTACATGCCAACCATGTCAGACATAACTTTTCCATGAAAATATAAGGCAACTTGTATGTAGTAGGAAAATGCCATAAATGCTTTATTGTTTTCATTGTATCTAATCCACTTGCATCAACACGCTTACAGTGTGGTAAAACATGGTTTGCCTTCCCCACCAAAGAGCAGCAGAACAGTGCACTGCACTTCAGGACAGAGGCACTGGTGGGGACAGATCTCCCCTGCCCTGGACTACTCACTCCGTTTGAATCAAATTAACATGATGTAAATCTGAGTAGCATTGCATTCTCTGTCTCAGGCTGTGATTCTGGGCTATATTAAACACTTCTATTTCGTAGAGAGAGGGTAGAGGAGATTAGAGTAGCCTTTGTTGTAAGGCCACAATATATTCCAGCATCCCTGGTATTTGTTTAATTGATCATTAAAAATACATTTTCTAAAGCCCAAACGTTTTTTCAGTTGCCACACTCAGTCTAAAGTAAATGCCTGCATCTTGTTTGCCAGTATAGCTCTTTGTAACTTAATGAGAATGGCGCTGCCATCAAAAAGGAATGATCTTTATTTTTCCAAGACTACTCTGTTGCCTATTCCACATTTTTTTCTGCTGTATACGAGTTTGACTCACTTGAAAACTAGGATAGTGAAAAATGGCGTGAAGACAAAGGCTTATTGTTCAGATGTATCTCCATCACACCATGGCTGTTACTTATCCTGGTAGGCTGACTGCAGTTCTGACTGTGACATTCTGAGTATTTCTTTTCAAATTCCCCGAAGAGTGCTGGCAGTAACATGGGCACAAAAAACTGCATGTGAGCTCCAGGAGCTGTGCTTTCAGGTATTTGTGCAAGAGCTCAAGAGGACACAAGCAGCAATAGCAGAATCTGGAGCAAATACCTACCTGACCCTTGCTCCTTCCCATAGGCTCCACTCAAAAGGTAGCTCTTTTCAGTGAGTTCGTGGTGCAGAGAGAATGAATACAAATTAGCTGCCCTAAGAAGAGTATCCAATGCATTCTGAAAACTCAGGGATTTAATTTTACTCCCTGCTTGGATTTCACTAAAGAATTCATGAGGAAAGACATTTTCTGTCTTAGTTACCCCATAGAAATTGCATACTACTGTACTACCTTACTATCTCACCTTCTTTCACATTTTTTTTTCCCAAATGAGAGGCAGGAGAAGATAAATTGAGTGATTCAAGTTACAGACAATAAACAGAAAGCAGAGACTTGAGGCTGTTCACAGTAGGGCTCCAATTGCCTTTGTCCTCTGCCTCTCTAGTGAAATAAATTAATGTGAGATTTGCTATTCTAAAGGAAAAAATCAATCTCAGTTCTGAAAATCAGTACTTACTTCTGAGACAGGTAACATTTTGAGACGTCATAATTTTTTCTTGATTCACTCATTGTGAGAAGTTGGGTTGTACAGAGTTCTTCACTTCCAGGAGAAAAAAAAAGCTCAGCAGTGCTTTGCAGCACTATCAGGCAAAGAAAGAAATTGCCTTTTTATAGATGGTACAATATCTATACTTTAGCATAAGCAAATTGAACTCTGAATAGTTCCTTCTGCAGTTTCCTTTCTTCTGGAGTCCTAATGCTAATTCTATACTGATTAATGATATCAGAAGTCAAAATGTACAAGAAATGTACAAACATAAGAATTTATAGCTCAGCTCATCGGCTTAGTTGGGCTAACAGAATAATCCTCAGAATATAATATTTATAATTCATATGCTCTAGCTGTTACACAGTACAGACTAGTTGGTAAATAGTGGCAGATTCAGTATTTCAGACAAGTTTGAGGTGGGTCATTGTACTTGTTTTCCATTTTGTCCTACTGTCAGGAAGAAAGTATAAAAAATGCAGTTTGATGTTGTGCCAGAAAAGCAACTGTTTTTCCTTAGATAATATGAGCGTAAGCATCCATGGAGACAATGATTGTCTGATGTTTGCTGGAAGCAGTGACTACATTGTGACTTTGGCAGATGGAGTTTGCTATAAGCTGTTGTTTATAAACAAAATAGTTATTGATGAAATGCCACCATATGTTTGTATTGTTTATATAATGTGAAACACACCATCATTTCCTCTGTTCAGAAAAATTTTCTTGGGAGATTGAGAAAAGTTGTCAGACCAGTCCTGAGCAAACCAGTAAGAGATTTCTTCTGTGGAATTACAGACAAGTATTAGATAGATGTTCTTGGATGAAGAACTTCTGAAAGATGAAGTGTACAGAGATTTGGTACCTTTTTCATTGTTTGTAATGAGTTACATAGAAGAAGAATTGAAGTAGCAAGAATAGGGTTATGAATATACATAGATTGGTTTAAAAAAAAAGAATATTTGCTACAGATGTATAAAAGAAAACACAGAGCAAACGATCACTTCTAATCTCATTTCATGAAAATAGGGAATCAGAACTATATTTTTTGTAGTTTAAAGATTTACCTTATCGACCCTGGTAGAATATGCAAAGGGAACATTTTCCTATTAGCGAATTAATATGGTTATCATTACTGATTAATATGTGCTAGGGTACCATGTCCATCCCATCTAGGCATGAGAATAGAAATGATATTCACCACTGCAAATGCATAAGTAACAAAAAGACAGTCCTAAGCACGAGCAAGAAAAAAATGAGGATACAATAAATAAAGAGTGGAAAGAATTATGACAGCTAATGAGAATTTCACAGAAATGCATTAATGACTGTTACATATGAAGATCTAATGCAGCTTATGTCTAAACCTTTAATCATAGAATCATAGAATCAAAAAATCATTTTTTTCTGAATTTAACTCCATTCACCACCACTCTCTGGGCCCGGCCATCCAGCCAGTTTTTTACCCAGTGAAGCATATGCCTGTTCAAGCCATGAGCAGCCAGTTTCTCCAGACTGCTTAAGTGATCAGGACCAGGTTTGCTGGTTGTAGTGAGGTGGGGGTCTGTCTCTTCTCCCGAGTAGCAAGTGATAGGACGAGAGGAAACAGCCTCAAGTTGCTCCCGGAGAGGTTTAGATTGGATATTAGGAAAAATTTCTTAACTGAAAGGGTAGTCAGGCACTGGAACAGGCTGCCCAGGGAAGCGGTTGAGTGACCATCCCTGGAGGTATTTAAAAGACGAGTACATGTGGCGCTTAGGGACATGGTTTAACGGTGGACTTGGCAGTGCTGGGTTAACAGTTGGACTCAATGATCTTAAAGGTCTTTTCCAACCTAAATGATTTTATGATTTTATGATTCCATGAATTTGTGGAAGATGAAAAAATATGCCACATTCCAATACTTCTTCCCTGAGTGCCCATGTCTGACCATTGCCAGAAGCAAGATATTGGTGTAAATGGGCCTGTGGTCTGACTTAATGTGGCTGTTCCTATCTTCTTAGTCCAGTCAATCTTACCATATTATAAAAAAATGTAGAGATTTTACACTACTTTATCCTCTCCCACCTCCCCCAAATCACTTATTACCTACCAGACATCAACCTTTAAATGCGGCCTGGGAAAAGGTCTTCAGGTGATCATGCTGGTTAACAGAAAGTGATACTGGTGCCCGTCATTTCTGCCAGGAACAGTATGGATGTATTTAATAACTATCTAGAACACTTGTAATTAATGCTATTTGTATTAATATAAGTAAATTGTTCAGTTCTATGTTCATGAGCATATTCTGGACAATCCTTTCAGATGAGTCACCAAAATGGACTTGGAAATGTAGGAGAACTGTGATTATCTGTACAGCTTCAGGTTTTACTTGACTGTAATATGACCTGTGTTTTTGTGACAGCAGTTAAATTTAGGTTCAGGTGAAACTTTGTGTAGATGTGTGTTGACATACTCATAATGTCAACTAATGCAACTTTCCCATATGTTCACTCCAGTATCTTTAAAGCCAATTAGCTACGGAGTCATAGCAGTGAATGAGTTTTGGGGTAGGACTCGTTTGCATATAGTTGGGTAGGTAGTACCGCCTGAGCTGGCCTAGAGAAATGGAAATTTTTGCATAGTGGTGGCAGGTACGTCGTAAACAAGCAGAATATTATCTACTTCTGATGGAGCACTTGGAGGTCAAGTGAGATACCAGAAGGTATCTAAAATGGCACCATCGTGTATTTTTAGGCAACTGAATTTCAGGGTGTATATCATAGAATCATAGAATCATTTAGGCTGGAAAAGACCTTTAAGATCATCACATCCAACTGTTAACCTAGCACTGCCAAGCCCACCACTAAACCATGTCCCTAAGCACCACATCTACCCATCTTTTAAATACCTCCAGGGATGGGGACTCAACCACTTCCCTGGGCAGCCTGTTCCAGTGCCTGACTACCCATCATGTTATCATTATGTTTTTCTTTGTAGCATTGCAGAAGAGAATCATATTGAATATTGCAAGTAATGAGTTTTCATCGTACAGACTAAAACAAATCAAAACTATAGTTTCAGTATTAGTTTCTACAAACTGTGAGAATGAGTATTCAGTACGTGCATTGCAGATAGGCTGGAGCCACAGACAGTGCACGCAATCTCTGCCATAAATCTGTGCTGAGTCATTTTATATCACTGCTGCTTAGTCCAGAGCATGACACTCACATTTGCATGGTTTTATAGCTGCGAAATTTATTTCCCTTTCATGGCTTCAACCTCAGTGGATAGTTCAGCATTGCTTTGAAATTCAGGGAAGCTAGATTTACAAATACATTGAACTTCCTTACTTCCACTGATTTTTCGAAGATCAGCATTTGAAAATCAGATGCCAATTGCGATTTATGAAATAGGAAATGGAGATCCAGTCTGTAGCATCTGTAATGCATCCTGGAGTTAAACTAGGGAGAAAAATGGTTTTGCCCTACTGCACTATGAGCTTGAGTTTGGCCTTATATTTTGAGGATAGTTGTCTTGGGGAGAGGGATGAGGCAGTACAACCTGAAGGTGAAAAAATCTCAAACAGATGGATCAAGGTTTCTCGGGAGACATCTGGAAACCTCCATATGTAATTCTTTGTGGTCCTTTGCTGCAGCCACTCATGTTACCTGTGTACTTGTGCTAGGCCATTGCTGTTTTGACACAGACATGAGACCAGAATGAGGCCCAGTGTTGAAGTACGGTGTGTACTGGTACAGTACTGCATGAACCAACCTAGGTATTAATTTACATACATTTTGCAGACTCATGTGCAAACTCAGACTAATGTAAAGCTTTTGTTGTGATTAAATACAATTGTTAATCATGGCTAATCTCTAAAGATGGCAATTCAGGAAGTACTTTGTCACTCAGTGCTGTTTATGAAGCAGTCATTTATGGAGCTTTATTCCAGCTGAGTCCACTGCTTGAATTCCACACAGGCCACTCAGAGAGAGTTACCTAGGCAACCCTTCAATTGGTCCTTTTGTGCTCAAATTTTACCTCAGTCGTCATATTTCAAAGCTGAGCATCCACCTCAGGTTGATTTTCCCACCCTGCCAGCATCTACCAGAATGGAAAAGGAATGGATTTGGTTTTTAGGAAGTAGGCCCACAAACTCCTGCACCAGCCCAGTCCCCCAGAAGTTAGGCTTCAACAGATTGCAGCAGTGAAGTACAGATCATCTGCCCCTTTGGTAAAGAGCTGAAAGCTAAAGGCAAAAGCTAGCCTCTTAAGCTGCTCAGGAGCCTCTTAAGTACTGTGTGGAGTGTGCCAAATTGTGCCTATGTAAGTTTTTAAAATCTTTTAATGATTATGCCTATTATGACCTGTTCACTTTACTGTCATCTTATAATCATGCAACTTGGGAGTTTCACAAAGTACAGGGGTTAACAAAATATTGTCTTCTGTTGACATCAACACATAGCTGTCAAAGTAGCTGCAGCCTGTCAATGTGTCAAGAGGAAAATAGGGATTTACTTCCAGTCCATCCATGTCAGGTGATACAGTCATGATGGAAGAGCCTGAGCTAAGAGTTGGGCTTGCTTCTGTAGGTACTGACCACTTCAGGTAGCTGAGTAGTTGAACAATTCAGGAGCTCATAATAGTGGAATAATTAAGACCTGTTCTTCAATCAAAATTAGCAGTAAGTAGAAAAGGTTATGAACAGTACCAACATATGGTGGCATTTCATCAACAACTCTTTTGCTTTGAAAAAAATAACTGACGTGGTCATTCAAATGACTGCTTCTTATAGCATTGTCATAAGGTTTATGTAAGCAATCAAGACAGGGCAATAACTGACAAGAAACCTGTGTTATAAATCTATGGGAGGAGTAACTTGCACACTGCAGAGAGGACTGAATTCTCAACTATTAGCTTTAGCAGAAGAAGAAAACAAGAACACCACATGACAAAGTAGTTGTATACCTCTCATGCTCTCAGACAAACACAGTTTTCACCAGGTACTCTTTTTTGGACTTCTTTAGCTTTCATTGAGCTCTCTAGGAATCTTTCCACACCCTCAACAGGGTTTGCATTATGCACATCTATGTTAAAGAACTGTTTAGGCCATTTTTTTCTGTTGCCTTATTCTGTGATATAAGTTAGATCCATGTGCAATTCTGGAGACATTGCCTAGCTATGTTATAAGTTAAAAAATTATTTTTATACATACACCCAAAAGGATGAATCATGCTCACTTTGCTTTCTTTCTGTGGCAGTCTGAGCGGGTTCCATTTTGTTAGCAGAAGCAGTCTAAGGAAGGAGAAGTGTGTGGCAGCCAAAAGGTTTTCCATTGTGGGAGAAGGTCCCTATGCACATACTCTGTAATAGAGATGACAGGTGAACAGCATAATCACAAGAGGAGACTACAGATTGTTGTGAAAATCAGCTACACAAATACAAGAGGAAGGTCTTTCCTTTAGTTTTAGCATCAAGTTGTGAAGAAGACTGTTGCGTTGTGGCTGGTCTAAACACGAGAGGCTCAGGCTGTAGATAAGGAGAAGCCTTTTCCCCATGAGAACAGTCCAGCGGTGGAGCTGGGGCCCAGGAAGGCTGGGCCATCTCCATCCTTGGTGGTTTCACAGCTTGACCAGGCAGAGCCCTGAGCAGCCCAGTCTGACCGACCCGGCTGACCAGTGGAGCTCCGCAGGTCCCTGCCAGCCTGAGTTACCCTATGATCCTATGAACAAGAAAATACATACATACATACATATATATATCTTAAATAGTAACTTTTTAAGTTACTCACAAAAGCTTAAAAAGTTAGATATATGTACACATATAGATGCGCACATATATATATATATTTCTATTTATATGCATATATATGTTTGTGTGTGTGTACACACACACGCATGCACATCTCTATCCCCCTCTCCCCGCCCCCGCCCCCCTCTCTCCCTATCCCTGTCCCTGTCCCTATCCTTATCTGTATCTCTATGTGGCCAGGCTTGATGCAGTCCAGACCAGTTTTGATCCCTGACTAGACTAGCCCACATCCCAAGGGAGAGCCCGTGGGAAGATGTATCAGAGGCACAAGGTTCCCCTCCACGGAGAAGGCACGACACTGCTCTGTGCATCCCAAGGGACCAGCATCACTGTCAGCATAGCTGCAAATGGATGGCCTCAGGCAGCCTGTGCTGCAGGGATGCCTCATAATCTGGCCAAAATCCTTTTACTGTGTCCTAGCTAATGTTGTTAGGTAGGTGTGGTGTTAATGCAATGTTTTCAGACCCAATGGGTTCTCACTGAAATGCAGCACAGTCCTCAGGACTCCTCTTTAAAGAATCCCTAACCTCATTCATCCACTGCAACATTCTGCTCACTGCAGCTTTTCTTACAGAATGAAGAGGATGAGGACCAGCCTCTCAGCCTGGCCTGGCCTGACACCCCACGCAAGCAGCTCACCTACCTTCTTGTATTACCCATTGTTTTTCCACTGTGGGCTTCGCTCCCGGATGTCAGAAAACCTGTAAGTAACTGTTGTTGTAAGTCAGTGTGTTCTGCACAACAGGGTGGCTGTCTAGCTAAATGCCAAAAAGGGACTATAGTGGACTTACATAAAAATAGAGCTAATGATTTTTTTTTAATAGTTTCTTCTTTGAAGAAAAGGTCACAACATCAGTCTTCAAATTTTCAAATGGGTGTTTATAGGCAACTGGTCAGTAATAGCTCTATAAAGATTGCCATTTGTATTCACTAATATTTTATGACACAAAGTGAAAGGTCTTAAAACTTCTTTGGGGCCTTCACATCTGCATTTCTAGATCTTCACTGAATATCACATAAGTGCTGAGGATGTCTGTCCATCTGCAGTGCCCTAAACGGTACAACTGGAAAGATTTTAGACTGTCTAAATTCTCTCTGTGGTTCAAAAATAACAATACGCATTTCTCTTAAATGCATGTTCTACTAGACCTTTGTCTTCTGCTCATCATCTTTTAATTTTCATACTAGAACAAGATCCAAAAGTCCTTCCATGTGTAAAATTCTTGCTCGTTTTGTTCCAAACAGGGCTTGAAGTAATGTAAGATTGATAATTAATACAAGTGGCTTATTGTGACAAGTTATCAAGTCTTACCACTTTATATTCACATATACAAATAGACCTCACTGGGGTGGCTCATAGAAAGTAAAAGAAGAAAAGTCAAGAGGTGAAAAAAATCCTTTAGCAGTGTTTTAATCTCTTTTCCTTTCTGGATAAAAAGTAGATTTAAAACTGCTCCAAGAGAGGGATGCACAGCTTATAAGGTTATAAATCAACACCCTGAATTCTTTTTTCCTCATCACACACACTGAAAAACTTTCCCATCCCACACACTGAGAAACTGCAATTCAGTGCAAGAAACAAGCTAAAATAAGACCTCTGATTTGTTTTTAGATAAAGGTTTCTCAAAGGATATAAACTGACATTTTCCCTTCCAATCTTTAAGCTTTCTTTTCTTAAAGTTTTCAAACAACTCTGGTAAACACTTTCTGTTTGGTAACACAGAGAGCATACTACATGAATTTCAAGATTGTTTATTTCTGTATTTATGCCCTCCTTTTATCATTCAAAACAATTCCTGTAATTTTTTAAATAATTTGGCCCCAAATGAGCAAGTACTGCTAAGAAATTAGTATGTGCATTATTTTGAATTTTGAAAATCTGAAGTTAACATCAATAGACATGTAGCCTTATCCAATATTCTGTACTGCATAAATGAGAACAGTTGTTACAATAATGGTTTTGGAAAGTGTATATCTCAAGAAGTTGAGTGCAACTGTGTGATGAGTGTGATTATTAACACTAGTATTGTTCACAACAGAACTGGCGTCCAACAGATAAAATACCCTGCTGTAACACAAAGAATAAGCACAGTGGTGTATGCCAGATACATCAATGGGCAACAAAGTTTTAAAATTTCATTCAGTGAAAGGAGTAGCATTTTATACAGAAGTAAAAGAAATGTAGTTTGTAATTACATGTAGTAATAATAGAAGAGGTTACAGGCTGTATCAGTATGACAAGCTGCTTACTTTGAACATTCCTGTCAAAGAATTAACCAGATGGTTGCATAAACTGTCTAACTTTTCAAGGATGCTTCATTAGTGTGTTTCTCTCTAAAATATTCTCACTTATGCCTGTGTGCCATCCCTGCTATTCCATTCCTAACAAAAACAAAACCCAATATCACAGTTCAGCATGTGCATCCGAAAACAACTTTCCATGAAATCTGTGAGGCAAAAGTTGAAACAAACCTAAAATAATACTTAAATAGATTTTGTAGGTAGGCCTACCGTCAGGGTCTTGATTTGCAAGTGCGGTAATTTTAGTCAGAAACCCAAATTCTGCATCAGGATGCTCAGATTAGCGTGTGGATATATAAAATGAACACTTGTGTGCTATATACTGATTTGAGAGACCATATGGAGCCTTTAACATCCTCTGTGGATGTCCACTTTTAAAAAATGAGGTCTCCTTTCCTCCTAGAGTCTCTTTTCTAAAGTATATTTTATCTTCACATAATGGAGATGGTTTGGCTGCATTTACTTGTACTATACCAGGCTATATTTAGCTCCATGAGACCCAGAAGCTCTAGAAAAATTATTTCATATACAAGGTCCCTGGTTATAAAGTTAGCAAAATCCTTGCTGCCTTATTATGCTCTGGTGTATACATATGCAGATTTTTATATACTTAGAGTAGATTATGCATTAGTTCAACTAACTCTCAGCTGATTCAATAGCTGGCATGTTTTAATGTGTGTTTAGTACCTTAATAATACCTGCTCACATTAAGCCAGTATATATTAAAATCCTTACTATAACATCAATAATGTTGCTGGCAGTACACCAGAGGTAGGTGTGCCCTTGGGGAATTTTGTACCTGACCTTTTGTTCAGGTGTTTTGAACAATAACGGGTATTTTTCCTGTACTAATAGCTTATTTCCCCAGTGGCTCTGTAAAGGCCACAAACGTAACTGTCCACCTCCTACAGTAAGGGATATTGAAAGACCGAAAGGAAAATTATGTGACCGAGGTGGCCCAGTGGGTTAGTGGTAGATATTAAACACCATCTCTTTTGTTATAGCCATACTGCACTGTCCATCCCTTTGTGTTACAGGCCAGAAAAATGGCTATCAGGGCTCCAGTCCTGCTGTCACTGGACCCATATGGGGCAGTTCATTGTATCTCTGCAAACTCCCGGTACCAACAAAGAGGTCCAACTTATGTGAACTCTTATTGCCATACAGAAATGCACTGGTACCAAGGGGACAAGGACAAGATGTTCCTGCACAGATCCAGTTACAGGAGCAGGTTCTGAGTAATCGGATTTAAGCACTGTCAAGTATGAAAGAAAAATCAAAGCTTGCAATGCAGATAAGTTTATGTACGAGACAAACATATGATTCATTCAGGTTAAAAGTAAAGTAAAGATGTTGGTAATAATACTGGCTACAATTAAGACAGTTACTTCGCAAATTATTAAGTGCTCACTATGTTTCAGGATCAGGCTCTTAGAAGAAAAACCTTCATGCTTGGATCGTTCTTGCTACTTAAAGTCCAGTTTTTCAGACACTGCCATGAAATCAATACAGAAATGTACCAAGGAAAATGTCCTTAAGATTGCTGATAGACAGGAACAGTACCAATCCAACCAGTCTACAATGAAACTACAAAATTCTTTCTTTTTTGTTAAAGGAAAATAGCATATGAACTGAATGAGACATGGCTTTTCTCATTTGTCTGTTACCATGACCACAACAGAACCAATTGGTAATAAAGTGGGCTCTCTGTCTTTACAAGGCAACCATCACAACAGCTACCAGAAAAGGTGGAGAGAAGTATTGCTGTCTGCTGTCTGTGACTAATTCTTCTAGGAAAATGCTTGGAATTGGCAGTTCTCTGTATGTCCAAGAGCTAGGGAGTTGCAATGAGATAAATCTCAAAAGAATGCTGTCATTAGTTACAAAATAAGCATGATGATTATTATACTCTGGAAATAAAATCCAGCATCCAAAAAAGAATCAGCACTCTTGTTACTGCTTTTTAAAAATTTCATCTATATGCAAATCATATAGCAGCATCTATGGAGTCTATTCTTGATTTCATCACCTGTAATATGTACAAGCTTTAAATTTTGCCCTTTTTGAGTTTAAATGTTCCCCCTTTTAAAATAGGTAATTAAACTGTTAAGCCTATTAAAGTACTCTTACTCTTGAACTGCTGCTTATCAGTTAATTTTATTGGGAGACGATTGACTAGGACAGGCTAGGAATACACATGCTGCAAAGTTACTGACTCGTAATTCTTAGCCATTCGAATTCTGTGGGTGTCTGACTCAGATAGGCAATGTCTCATTATTTTGCCAGAACCATTTGGTATATATAATCACACTGATAGAGAGCTATTACTGGCCAGTAGGACTCTTACTGTATTAGTTTTGCATAAGCCAATGTATGCTTATATCTTAAGTGTTGTATAGTGATTATTCAAATGGCATTGGTATGAGGTGCTCTGTGTAGATTTTGTGACCAGCTGCAACAACCGTATCACTTCATCATCTCATTCACCATACATGTTGCCAGAAAATCCCAATTTTTACAAGGAAGACAAAAAATGTTGGAAGTTGAAAGAGTTGGCTGCTAAGAATGGTGAAAAAGAAGTGCTAGCTATTTAGTTTAAAAAAAGGAAATTGCTGTTTAGATTAATTTATCCCTTCCAGACTCAATTCTGCTCCCACTGGTGTCAGATCACTATTTTAACAGCCATCTTTGTGTTCCTTTCAAATTGTGTTCCTTTTCAGACTAAGGTCTTCTGTCCCCCAATGCATGTAAAGTTTTGATTTTAAAATTAGAAGTCCATCTGAGTAGATTTAAACATTGGAAGGTCATTATCAGATTTTCTGATTTGATAAAAATTTAGAAAAAGTAACTCTGAAAAAGTAACTCTGTTTGCTCTGTAAAGAGTTAAGAAGCAGTTAAGAAGCAGATCAACCAAAGTACCATGGGCAGTTCTAGAAACAATGCTTGTGACAGTAATGGAATTTAGAGGAAAAGGACATTTCCATGTGCTGTTGTGGCTATTTATGCCTATACTTAAAGGTAATTCATTTGAAACACCTACTGGAATGATTTTCTTACTCCAAAAGAATTTCAGTTATTTATTTATATATGAGGGGGGTTGGGAGTGTTGTTAAATCTGTACCATCTTTAATGTGTGTTCCTATGTATATTCAGTTGTGGAGTTGTATAGGTCATCTTAGTCAATATTTATGAGCTCAGTTTTCAGGAGGGCATTTAGCATTATGCAAAGTGCCCACAGGGAGTGAGTAAGTGTTCTGCAGCACAGCCTACAGCTGCACCTGCTGCTAGAGCAGACATGGACCTTTTAATTGTCCCGTCCTGTAGATGAGTGTGCACAATTGCCATTGCTGACTTTACCTTTTTCCCATCAGTAATGACCTGATCTCATTGCATTTACATCAGCAGAAGAGAGTCTACACAATTTCAATGCGCTGCGGACCAGCCTCTCTCTTTTCTGGTTCCTCTGACAAAAGACAGCATCATTCCTGCATGACCAGCTCTAATGGCCAGCCCAATTCACTGAGCACCTCTTAGTCCACAGCCACCCATGCTGATCAATTCTAAAACGTGACACTCTCCCATGTAAATGCCTCTTGTGTCTGTTATACAAGAAAAGCTGGCTATGCAGCTCTGTAAACTCCCTAAAAAAGAGGGCTTTATCATGGCTTGAGCAAGCTGAATTGGCAAAATCCAAATAGTATTTTCTCTCCAAAAGTCATGTTCAGGGAAAGCCCTGCAGTCCTGTCTGCTCCCACAACACCTGGGAATGACCCACAGCCTAATGAGTCTCCTGGTGCAGCAGGGGCATGTCCTGCAGTGCAGAGGGGTACAGGCAAGGTGTGCTGCCCAAAAATTCTGGAGGCCCCTGCAGAGCAAGAAGTGGAAGTGGATTTAGTGAGGACTTCACAGGAAAAGGTAGTGCAGGATTGAGCAGCAGCTGGAACAAGTATTCAAAGTGGTATAACTTACTTCCACAAGCAGCCCTACTGGTTATTCATGAAAATTTGTAGGACTCTGCTCGTGGTATGTCAGAAGTCATCTTGAGGATCTGTGTTCAAAGGCCAATGCCCACAAAGATTGTGGTTTCATTCAAGACTGGTAGCATTCATTCACAGTAAAAGTTTAATTTTAAACACTAATTTGATTTAGACAGTGATTGCCTGGTACAGTACTGCAGTTGTGTTTCCTTCCTTTAGTAGTTAACTTGATCTCTTTTTGTTACACAGATGTAGCTAGACAATAGGAAATATGGATGATGTAAAAGACTGGAAAGAACAGAAACCAAAATAAGTCATTAATCTGAATATAACCCATTCATTGGCTGCAAGAACACTATCTGTTCAAAGTTTGACATTAATAAGGGAGATGCTGAAAATGAAAATGAAGTTACTTTCATGTTATACAGATTTTTTAATTCATTGAAGGTCCTCAGAGTGTGTTTTACATGTTTTTATAACAAACTTCACTACAAAACAAAGCATGGCAAATATCTGCTTAATATATCTTCTGTTCTAATTGAGAAAGCAGGTTGTTTTCCCAAGAAAAGTAAATGCTTCATTAAATTTTAGATGTGTGGTTTTTTAGCTCTGTCATATGGCAGCCTTTGTTATACTGACTGTGAAAGGTATTGCACAAAGTTATTGATGTATGAATGAAAGGTATGGGTACCTGTTTTAGCAATTTGAAAACATTCTTTCTGAATAAGCATGAAGTTATTAGGAAGTTTAGAAGTCAAACCACCATTCAGCTAAACACATACGCAAACTGCGGCATAACAGAATACAATACAAATGACAGCCCAAAACTTGCTATTCGTTATATAACTTGTTCGGAGGTGTTACTTTACAACTGAAGTGGTTGGAAGAATGAGGCATAGGTAAGTATATACCAGTATAGGGAGTCACTTTCTTACCATTCTTGACATTTATTTTGATCATCTAATGATGATGAGAATAGTTGGTCAGAACAGGTGATCAGAAGAAATGAGAGGCCACTCTCATTTTGAGATGCAAATAAGAGTACAGTATGTCAGCCTTCAACATAGGTGTTCACTGTTTCTCTTTGTTTCTGTTTCAGAGGTCAAGAAAATTTTTTCCTATCACATTTTTTGGCTCTATCAGCTGGATTGCATTTTTTTCTTACTTAATGGTCTGGTGGGCACATCAGGTAAGGAGGTGATACTGGTACAAAATACAAGCCCTGCATTGCATTTTACACTGCCAGAGATCATTTAGAATCAGAGTCCATCATCTATCTCATGCTGAGTAGTGCTTTATTTTAGGAGCTGCAACCATGGATGAAGTAAATCACTACTCAGTAAATGGAAAGTAGTTCAGAGAGCTGTGGTTGTCCTGACCACAGGACTTGATCATTCTGGTAACATCAGAGCCATCAGCAACCACTTGTCAATACCTACTGGTTCTATTTGACAATCTTATCTTTTTCCTGAAATGTGGAAATCTCTGAAAACGAGTGATTCTCCAAGCTAGTTGTCAAGCTCCAGGATAATATTCCTGGTTAAACAGGTTTACAGTGGAAAGCATTTCTTCACCACAGGAAGTGTTTTTGCTGGTTTTGCTTAAACCCTTTTAGGTTGGAGAGACCATTGGTATTAGCGAAGAAATCATGGGATTGACTATTCTAGCTGCTGGCACATCCATTCCTGACCTTATTACCAGTGTTATTGTAGCACGCAAAGGTCTGGGCGACATGGCTGTATCCAGTTCTGTTGGAAGCAACATATTTGACATCACAGTGGGGTAAGTCCTACAGCAAGAAAAGTCTCTATTTTAACAAGTCTTTTGTTCTTTGCATGTTGCTGTGGTTTTGCCACGCTGTTGCCTACAACAATTTTCTGCCATTGATGCTTAAAAAGGAGAGTGATGCAAATATGCAACGGTTGTTAACTATTTCAAGTGCTCAGAAGTTTATAGACATTTGCATGATGGAATTGTTACAAATTTGTTGCCTAATTCTCTCTTTGATACATTGCAGAGCTGCCTAGGCAAGTGAATTGCACTTAAAAAAGCATGCGACAGCATTGTTCAAAGAAGGAATTTCTGAAGCTTTTTATGATTTTGTCAGGTTGCTGTTGTTTGCTTATGTTACCACTCGTTGTGCTTATACTAAAGCTTTCTTTATAAATGATGATCGGGAACAATTCATTGTCTCTCCAGTATTCAGCACATTTGCTGTAATAAAAACAGAATGTCATTGTCCTGTGTAGCTTGTTTAGGCTGTTGTTGACATGTGATTTTTTTATATACCTGGCAAGTCCCAGATTACAAGCCAATTCTCTGTTAATTCAAAGGACCGTTTGTATAGCTGTGACAATGTGAAGCAACGTAAGATTGTGCAGAAAAGCGCTATTTACACTCTACTGCTTCACATTAGCTCTAGGATAATGATGTGTGGCATGTCGTTGGAATTCAAATTCCTTTTTGACCTTTTGAGCTAGATAGGTCCAGAAAGGTTGTAATCTGTGCCTCAGTGTTTCAAAAACGTGCAGGAAATATACAGGCAAACTCTGTCTTTATTCCCTCATTCCCATCTTCAACACAGGATAGAGGCACCGAGAGTCATGTCCATACTCTCAGTTTCTCCATCTTTGGTTGTTTCTTGCTATCACACATGCAGAAGAACAGGTCTAGTCATAGTCGTAGTCCCAAACAGCCTAGTCATAGAACAGATCATAGTTTTTGCTGCTGAAAATATACCAGCAACTGCACAGGTACAAAAATGGATCCTGAAGTTAGACTGGATAGTAAATGGCTTTTTTACTCCGTCTGTTGGCTAATGGCAGTACCTTTGGACACAGCAGAAAAACTGAGCCACTTTTTTCTATTAATCCAGAAGCATGAAGTGATTGAAATAACACCTATAAGCAGCAGACCTGCAAAATGTATGAAAACATTCACTACCATATGCTTTAATTTAGAGCACATAGGGTGCATTGCAAAACTTTCCTCTTTTGCAATGCTTTCTTACTTTTCTTAAAATTTTTAGTCTTCCTGCCAATGGAAATGGTGTTGTCCTGTACCAGTCTGCTACACCTGGTATATTTACAACAGAAACAGCACAGTTGAGGTGTAGGCTGGTGTAGTTAGTACTGAGGCTGTAATAAATTATTCTCTCTTGAGCTGCTTATTCAAAGTTTGAATGTTGTGAGCTTCTGACAGCTCTCTTCATGCCTTCTAAGCCTGCTAAGCTCCAATCTGTGGCTTAAATATTTATTTCAGCTTGACATCTTCCAGAGGGATGTTGCCTTGTTCTGTGGCATCAGAGATGAGAAATGCAATGACAGCAAATAGAGAAATAGAAATTAAGCTGGAGTTCAGATGAAGTTCACATTTTAACACAGGTTTATACAGTAAATGTGGATCAAGGCTTTTAAGGGCCAAATTTTTGGGGCAGTGCCTTGCAGAGTGCTGGTTCTTCATGGGAAGGACATGTCTTTATGCAACCCACCCTCTCGTCATGTAGGCTCTTGGAAAGAGAGTGGAAGTAGATTCTTCTGCAGATGGTCTGAAATCCAGAAACAAATGAAAGGGGTCTTCCTGCTCACAGACAGGGTGCCAGGTGATTTGTCAGCCAAGGGAAATATAGTTCACCAGTGTAACTGGTGGAAGAGTGGGGAGCCTAAATCCTGTGTGTTCTCCCCAAGAACCACAAGCAAGCTGACAAATTAAATTTATGTACATATTGGAAGAATTGAAACTCTTCCTGCCTCACTTTATGCAGGAAGCCTCTGGTTGTATTTCAAAGTGCGTCCAGAAACTTTCTAGTGCTCCTTTCTGCACCTCTGCAATGTTTCCAATTTATTTTTCTTCTTTCTTAACAGCCTTCCTCTTCCATGGCTCCTGTATGCTGTGATTAACAGCTTTGCCCCGGTGACAGTCAGCAGCAATGGTCTGTTCTGTGCGATTGTCCTCCTCTTCATCATGCTGCTCTTTGTCATCCTCTCCATCGCTTTCTGCAAGTGGAGGATGAATAAAATCCTGGGCTTTCTCATGTTTGGGCTTTATTTTGTGTTCCTGATTGTCAGTGTCCTCCTGGAGGACAAAGTGATCCAGTGCCCCGTCTCCATCTAGTGGAAAGTGCTGTTTCTCAAGGAAAAAAACAAAAACAAAACAAAACCCAAAATGAAACAGCAAAAAACACGATTGAAAGCTTCTATAAGAATAACCCATGGATTGGTAAATTTCCTCTCCCTCAATTTTAAAAGAGAGAAAGAAAGAAAAGGATACAAAGGGTGGATCTCAGAGCTGAAGAATGACCACTGCTGGACAGTGCAGTCACACGTGAAGGGCTGAGTCCAGCTGCACTGAGGTTTTCTTTGTCTGCTGCAGAACATCCTCACCACTCAGTATGGGAGATGCTGCGCACACATGGAAATTGTGAAAGCTACTGCTTCTCCTATGCCTATAGTACATATCTGCAGACTTCTCGTTCTCTGTAGTAGTATACACAGACGTACAGCGTGCTCAGTTCTTAAAGCTCTCATCTTCTAAGGGGAATGCTAATATTAACTTTGTGGAGGCACCACCCCCCACACACCCTGGTATGGGATTTTACTGATAATCTGCTGAAACTCCTGAGTGGAAAGCATATGCCGAGTGCATGAGTCACAGACACAGAAGAGCTTGCACATCTCTTCATATAAGTGGCTTTATATGATGTGATTTCAGCAAAGCCAGGGAGTTCATCAGTGTTTTGATCCTCTGCATTACAGGTCTGTAAAGGCAATCAGCAGGATGTTAATGGTGGTTTATTACATCTTGCAAAACTCTTCAGATTCCAGGAACTCTGGCTCTGGCACTGAAGGGGCCATGTTGCCTGGCCATTTTGTGACTGGTGCAGATTTTCATTGCATTCACATGCAAAGACCAGAACGGGGATACTCTTTCTTCTCTAATAGCAACGCAGCATGCAGAGAGATCATACAACTACTATGTGAACATACCATTTTTTCTAATGCAGCAATACCAACAACAGTACCAATGGCTTTCAGATGCTGTTATCATTACGAGTTTGCCTCTTCATGCCAGAAGAAAAAGGCTAATTTGCTTATGCATAGTATTCCATACAGAAAATAGAAGTAGTTGTAAAGTGGCAGCCTAATTGCTGAAGTGGATATATGTTTTACAGGCTATCTTTCACTATTACTTGGGGTGTAAGGACCTTCACAGCTACATATAGCCATTGCTGGAAGAGATCCCCAGCTGATGTACAAAGCTGGGACAGTTCATGTTTGCTCTTATAAATCTTGAAAGTAGGTAGGAGAAACTAACAATTTAAATATAGTGGAGCTGCAGGAAACCTACATGAAAATTTTTCAGTATGCTGGAAGTGTAAATGTCTAAAGAAGCCCAGGAAGGAGTGAAAATGCAATATTCTTTTACTGAAATCCTGAGAGAAGAAGGTCCAAATCTAGAACAAAAAAATAAGGAGGGAGAAAGGAACAAAGCGTTCATCTTTCCTGTAGTTTGGATGATTAAAAAAAAAAAGGGAGGACTGGAATGGGTGTTAAGAAATTGTTTCGGGTAATCGTCACTTGTTTGTTCAAGTCTTTTATGCAGTTAGAGTTCATGAAATTTCAGCGCATTTCTGTGACCTGTTTCAGCATTGTTTTGTATGCATATTGTGCTCACAATGGCAATGTCATGCTCACAGCTGTGTAACAGAAGGCTCAGCACACTTTGTCTTGTCTGTTTTCCTGTGTTCCGTGCTGTTTGCTTCTCACTCATCCCTTTTGTCCTTTACTGTTTTCCTGTTATATGTGTTTGTATATAACAGTATCTGGTTAGAGAGTAAGGACTTGACAGAAAACAATGGTAGAGAAAACAGTAAAAAATATGTATTAAAATTACTAAAATGTTAATATTATATGATATCATGAAGAAAAAAGTGAGATACTAATGAACAAAAGCAAGAAAACTAGGAGTTACAGTGTCTGCTACTCATGTTTTGTCCTAAGGTATTAAGTCCTAGCTACATCCAGAATCAGTATTTTATCTTAACCATACATTTGCAACATCTCTTGCTTCTTAGTGCTTTTAAGTGTGAGCTTCTCTCATTGTGAGCAAAAATTTGTCTGTGTATTTAAGATCCTTCATTGCTCCAGAATCCTCACCTGTCTTAATGATAGTGCTGCCCACCTCTTAACATCTGTTTCTAAGGGTGTACACAATGGAAAGATAGGTATATACATACCTATAGTGCCCTCTACTGACAAGAACAGCAATCTTGCAAAACCAAATCTGTAACCCAAATTCTGAGCTCAAATGGGACAGTGGTCCCAAAATACAGAGCTGACTCCACAGTGTAATCTGTCCCGGAGGAGTCACCAAATGCTTTTATTTCTGATGACAGTGCTCAAAACAGGCAATCCTTTCCCAAGTGAGCAGAATAAGACAGAGCAATCTAAAAGAGTGTGTGCAGGATCATGATAGGTCTGTGTACCTGGGCGCTTACAATATACAAAGATGCGCAGATTCGCTGGTCTGACATTTCAGATCAAGAAACCAAGGAAGAGCAAGAGCCTGATCTCTGTTCAGTACATTACTCCTTTTTATTCCCCCCCTCCTTTTTTTAAATTACTTCATGGCTAGCATGGTGTAACTCCCACACTGGAAGGGAAAAAACCCTGCCTGACCTTGAGAGCTGTAAGAGCACTCTGGTGTACTCTGCAAAGTGAGGGCAGACACTACTGAGAAAAGAGTAACTGATCGAAAGCCCTACACACTGGGAATATTTCAGTCCAAAGCTGGCCCCTGTCAACATATTTATCTTGGAAGGTATTAAAAGTAATTTTTTCCCCTCAGGAATGAGACACCTCGTAGCTCCCACTGCCTTGTGTCTGCTGGGCAGACCATTATTCAAGTGGCTGAATAACTGCGCGGTCAGTGGCAGCTCAACTCCAGAGGTAATAGGAGAGATTTCAGTTGCGTGGTGCTTTCTGTGGAGGCTGTCTGTGAAAGCTGGTTATACTTACCAAGACAGCTTTCTGCCTAACTGCTGGGGTAAACTGTTTCAGGTTACTTGCACGCTGATGTGCTCTTTGATTATAAGGCAACAGCTGTGCTGGTAGAGAAAAGAGAGGAATGAGATGGAGGGAGAAGAATGGCCCCTTATCCTATGCAGGAGGAGTTTGAAAATCTTAAACTGGAGTGCTGAGAGAACAGCTGAGAGCTGCTGCAACCCAGTGACTGGATGTCCATAAGGTGTCCAGGCTCAATGCTGCCAAAAATGCACACCACTTCTTAGGACACTCCTATTTTACAATGACAGCAATTTCCCAGCATAAAGTGTTTCTCATTGTTCATAACTGTTTCAGTGTGGGATCTATGAACATTTCTCAACATTGTAGACCTAGAAGTCAAAATTAAATTTCTATTTTCTTCAGTCAAAGTTCTGAATAACTTCACTAGGGATCTGGTCTCACAAACTGCCCGAATTCTACAGCGAGTTGGTTGGCATTGAAGCTTCTTCCACCTGCCTGTATGCCTGTGCTCATTTATTCAACTGATGCCACTGTCTGCATAATCCTTATGAAGCATAAATGAATAATTAATACAGAAATTGGTGTTATGGTCAAGATCCTATTCTAGGTTAGTGTTTTCAGGACAACACCAGGTTGGCAACACAGTAAGAAAGATAAGAATGCAACTTCAGGTTAAATAGCCAACTGTCTGTGGCACCATCACACCTGAACAGAACAATGTCGTACATGATTTTTGGAAGGGATTTCCAATAGCATTTGAGTAGGATTGTGGGTCAGGTTGTAACCTGTTATGAAGATTTTCTGCACTAACTTCATTGGAATTAAAGAAGAGAATAGGCCGTGTCAGTACAAAATACCATTGGAGTCCTACAAGTAGTTGCTGTTTTCCACTTAAAAAAAAAAAAAAAAAAAAGCCAGCTTCCCTCTGTAGAAGCCAGCATGGTCGAATGTGTAGGGTAAATGCTATAAAAGTGTGATTAAAAGTGTGATATGAGGATGATCTCATCAAAAACTACATGTAGACATGGAAAAATCCTCTGTGTATTTTAAATTAACTATTTTACTGAAACCTAGTACTTTCTTGTAATGCAGACAGGCTCTCTGTCTGTACGCCTCTGCTTATTTATTCAATTGATGTGGCTGTCTGCATAATCTTCATGAAGCATAAAGCACAGTGGGTGACAAAGAAGCTTATTTAGATGTCATTTGATGTTTGTAATGGCAATGAACCTACCATGTAATTTCCACATATGCTACTCTGAAGTAGTTTATGGTCACTGTCACTCATGGTACTGTTGTGTGTGGATATGAAGGTCCACAAAGCAGTAGGTTAAACATGGATAATCCAAGTACTGTAAAAAATAGATGCTTAGAAATATTCTTAATATTTGGGTGGTTTTTAAGGGATTATTTCTCTGGTTGTCTTTTACTTCATTACACATTTTGCAAAAAAGGGGATATACAATGTTTTTTAATTATTCTTTCAGCAGTAATTCCTTAAAATAGCATCTTGTGGTCCATATAACTTATGTTCTGAATCAAATATGAGTCTGTATCAGATGGATTTATTTAATTTATAACAAAGAAATAATCCCTTCTCCAACAACTGGCCCACTGAAATCCAGAAGATTTCTGCCATTAACTTGGGCAAGATATAGATTTTTATCTTAGGATCCCATATTTCATAAATGCACTTGCGTATCAAACATAGTTGTCCTGGGAGCTATGCACAAAGAGAAAAATTGCATTCACTTGTATTCTTGGAAACCATTTTACCTCTTGTAAATAAGAATGACACAACTAACTGAGAAAGAGGCATGGTTAGTTCCTTTGAGCAGATGATTATAGTTTTTCTGCTATTCCTGGAAAGTTTGATGCAAGAACTTGCAGCTGGAAACATATCTGCAGAAAGTGATTTTGAGATTAGCAAATGGGATAGTTTGCACTCAACAGTATGGAGAAGAGTCCTGCTCCAGCCCTCCAACAGATGTGGGTTTCACTCCTGGTTGATGTTAAAATGATCCTTCTCGGATCTGTTGCCATCAGTTACAGGAATATCAGTACTGAGATATTCGTCATTTCCATTAGGACTGGGAAGAGTAACTTCTGGATTGAAGTTATGCAATTCAGTGCGCCCATCCAATACAGAAGTCGTATATGGACCACAGTCCCGTAGTCCAGACAAGTCATACTGTAGATCTGCTGTGTGTTGCTAGTTGTCAGTGTATGGCATCTCAGGACTTGTCTGCCTGGATGGGTGCAGCTAGTTTGCGCGTTCCTCTGCCCATGCTCCTGCCTGGCTGGATGTAAGCCATGTCTTCTCCAGAAGCCATGTAATCACATTAGCATGGCGCTGAGCCCATGCTCTCAGCCAGCCAGATGGAGGTCGGCCCCAGCCTAGAAGCCATGTAACCACGTGGAGCATGGGTAGACCAGACACACAGCTGGCCACATTGTTCCTACATGAGCCATAAGTGACCCAGGACAAGTAAGAAATAATGTAATTTGTGATTGGTAAATGAACTGTACATTCATGTAGATTTATTGTAAATTCACTGCTCATCAAACACAAAACCAATCCAAACAATGAAATTTGTATGCATTTTTAAAGATCTTGCACTTTACTATTTTTTTTTTACTTTTATTTTATGTCACATAGCTGTCTTAATGCAAAAAGAAGCCATAAAAAACCCAGAAGACTAGTATGGCGTTTCTAAATAAGGGGATTGTTAATTTTAAAGTAAAGAATCCATTTCATGTCTCTGTTTAAGGTATAATGTAAAATACTGTCAAATAAATGTACAGTAAAGCAGGATCTGGTTTTGCCTTAGTGAAGCTGTGAGTTAGTCAGGGGGAGTTTGCTCATTCTCTTTAGCTTCCCTGTGGGACTGTACAAAATGCTGCACACTGCCTTTGCAGCAGGGGCTCAATCCTGCCATCCTTGTTCACCCCAGAAGAAGGAATACAATTCTTGCAGAGTCAAGCCCAATGAAGCAATTAACTCATCCTGTTACTCTAATGCTTTCTCCCACTGAGATCACAGTAAAGGAAGCTCCTCATATTTTATTAAGTTTATAAGAGATAAGTTACTTCTGTTACATCTGTTTTACAAAAGAGTTGAAGTTTTCCGGGTCAGGCTATCCAATAGAAATCAACCATTTATTTTAATCCCCCATCAAAATTAAGTAATGCCAAAGGGATTTCACTTGGTTTTGTGTTCATTTCCATTATCAACACAGTTTTTATTTTGCAATCCTGACTCTGGGGAGTTGACTCACATGAGTAGAAATTATTTCTGTCACTTACGATGGCAAGATCAGGCCACTGTATTGTCATGTGAAAATAATAGTAGCATGTTATAACTGACAATCAGCTGCTATTTTTGTAATAAAGCTTTTTTTAGCTTGTTTGGTTCACTTTGTAGTTTTCATACTCTTGCACCTCTCATTTTCAAGTTACTGTAAGAAAAATCTGAAGAAGTCCCCCATCTTACTCATTTCAAACTTAAAAAAAAGACATTGCCATGGAAGCCAATCCAGGCAACCCCCTGAAAATTCCAGTTTTTCTCATGTGTTTATGTGTATGGATCATTATTCACTAGATTAAACTCTTGTATCTCTGAATCGGTATATTTTCTGTGAATATAAGTTTGTATATAGTATGAAAGTTACCTTTATTTGTACATAGGCTCTCGGAAATAATCCCTTCTATCAAAGGTCCTACTTCACTGTATCTACAGAATGTTTCACTGTGGCATGTACACTTTCTCACCTTATGATATCAATACAGAGCTCTTCATATAAATCACTATGTAATTGAATTGTCTAAGTGTGAATAACGATAACAACAATAAATACTAATAAAAAGACTTAACAGTGTGTCATTTTCCTCAGTATCTTCTGTCTTAATTGTCTTGGACTTGCTATGGCTCTGAAAATACTGTTTTAACTATCTGCCATGCTACTCGTCATCATAAGTGTTCAAGCAGCACTAACTGCCTCTTGCCATGTCACTGTGCTACCTGCTGTACATACAGAGAGTAAGGAAAACGTCTGTGTTCCAGTGAACTTAAAATTTAGTTAAACAAGGATTTTTCATCTACAGCCCAATGTGAATCTACCAGATGACAACTTCTTGGAGCTGTGTATGTCTGGAGCCCTGTGGTCCCATTTGGGCCAAGTGCGCCTATATTTCTTTACTGACATGTTTGCTCACAGGTTGTTTTGGATGCCATTCTTGAGTTTGACACCTTCTTGTTTAATCTTCAGGCTGCACAGGCTGTCATCCTTGCCAGCTAGGATGTTTGGCCTTTTTTTAGTCTGTCATTGGATGAATGATACTTTTAAACAAAAGAATGACCTTCAATAAATAACAGCAAAAGAAAATTGGTAATGTTAAAAATTTCCCATAATCAACCAAACTTTCCATCTTCATAAGTTATAAAAGGTTGCAATAGACGTTATTACTTACTGTTCCTCCCATAGCACCCCCAGGAAGTCATCCTCCACAGTGAATCAAGACATTTTTTTATGAGGCATTGTGCCAACCCTAAAAGTGTGAGCTCAGGACAGAGATTTTTCATTCATCTTTAACCATACTAGAGCTTTAAAATTGTAGATTGGAAACAATCAAAGAAATTTGCAAATAGACTAAGAGTTGAGAATGGTGATTGTCCTGAGACATTCCTGCCTGCCAAATGGGAAAAACGACAACATCAAGCACATCCTACAAGAGGCAAAGTTAGTGTATGCTGCAAGTCACAGAGGCACATGTGGGATGCTTTGAAATTTAGGTTGGAGAGGGAGAGTTTGAAAGAAAGACTGCGTTAGGTTTTATCTGAGAAGTGAATACGCATACACACACATACACACACACAGAGGTGTTCACAGCTGTGCTCTGTGGGTGTGTGTTGTCTTAACCCAGTGCTTGGTAACACTTGATCCCTGCCTCAACTTCAGCCACTTTTGAAAGGAATTTAAAATTGTTCATTACTGCAGTAGGCTTTGATGGTATATGACTGGTGTGAGCAGGGGAAGAAGAAAAATAATTAGATATCCTCATCAATCCTGCCTGGGGGAATCACGGCACGTTTCCTTGCCACATGTGTCCCCTTCCGTGAACAAGTACTTCACTGCCTTATCTGTAGTGCCTGAAAAAACAAACCTCTGTTCATTCACTATTACTTTTTCATTTACAAGTAGTTATATTTGGGGTGTTGATTGACAGGGAGAGAAGCGATGTGTGTTGTTAAAACTATTTGATCCTTCCCCTGGAAAGACTTCAGAGCTTCCCTTTAAAACAGGGAATTCCCTTCCTGTCAACACATGTCTCAGAGAAATAAGTATTTGTGCCAGATACTTGCAAAGAATACAGAGAGAGAGACTACAGATTATAGCCCTAAAGAGATGTTTTAATCATCCCTTCATCTCCTATTTATGCAAATTTCCTCATCACAGTTTGGATAACATACATTTGTTGCGGGCAAGGGTTTTTTTGGGCAGAGTGATGAGGTACCAGTGATTAGCCTGTAAATCTGCAGTATTACCTCTGAGGCCTCAAACCCAAACCACACTATTTCTCACATGCTAAATATGAGGGTCATAGGCAGAGAAGTTACCAGCATCCCCTAAGTTAAAGAGCACTAAACTGGATGTTTAAGCAACAGATTGATGAGGATCTTTGAATGAACAAGAGGTGTCCCACAAAGCTTTGTTACCTGCAACCACTTTTCACCTGTCCACCAGCAATGACGAGTAAATACCAGCCCTCCACTACAACTTTCCCCTAACTGCTGCCATAAATGTGTGAAACTGCATGTGCTGGTTCCTCTGTAATGGAGGATTGCCTGCAGTGGGGCTGGGTCAGAGCTGAAGAGGAGGTCTGGCTTGCTGTCTGAGGCAGAGGAGGAGGTGAGTGTGAGGGTATGTTTGTATGTATTGTCTTGCTAGGGAAAATACTCCACTGGACCTTGAGTTTGATGCCGTATTCCAGAAAGCAAGGCAGGAGGGGAAGACTATGAGGAAAATGATAAGAAAATTATCAGATACAATTTATGTCTAAAAGGATACTTAATACACTGTTTTCCTTCCTGTTTCTCTGCAGCCCAGTTTAATTCTATTGCAAAATGAAGGAATCGTTCTGTGCACTGTTTCAATTTGGTGACAGTGAAAAAAAACACTGCTCCCCTCCACCACCCCCACGCCCACCACCTCCCCCTCCTATTTCCTATTCTTGGTTGCTAACTAGGATGAAGGAAAAGGGAAACTACACTCAGAATTTTCTATGCCCCCGTGAAGATCTAGACCTACTCTTGTCACCATGTACTGCCTGCCTTGATACCATGCCATATTGCTGGTCAGAATTTGCCTCCTGTGGCAATGACCAACTCTTGCTAAGCTGCATTTTCTTGACTAAGGGATTGTAGCCTGATCCTTTGTAGCGATGAGATACTGCTAGCCAAAACTAGCTCTGAAAGAACTTGACTTACGTATCTCACAACATGCAAGACTATTCAAGAAAAATTAGTTTAGGTATTGGAAGCATTAGCTCCTTCTAGGCTAATGTGCTGTATTGTTCAGCATTTGTGCCTCTGTCAAAAGTGTCAGTAAACCCATCTTCTGTTCTATTTTATAGCTTATTTTTAAAAAATTATTTCTGAAAAATCCAGTTTACTCTCTACTCAGAACAATGATTTTCAGCAAAGCTCTTACTAGAAACTGACTGAAAAGCAGAAATTCCTTAAGGTTCATTGTTATTAATGAACAATTTTTCCCCCAAAAAGAAGTTTCCTGGACAACCTCTCCTCACTGCCACCACCTGTCCTGCTAAAAACCTGTTTAAAACCTGCCAGGGTTTTGCCCTGAGAAGGGCAGGGGCAAGCATGGCGGAGCCAAACCTGTCCTGTCCTCAGCCCCGTTTCACTGCCCTGGGGCCCTCTACACTGCTGTCCTCTCTGCTCCCCACGCTGCCCAGCATCCAAAATAAATGCTGTCACAAGGGGTGCCCCAGCAAGTGGAGGCAGGCGATGCTCAGAGCATGAAGGGCTCAGGCCTTTTTTACCCCTCATAAGGTTCGGGCAGTGGGAAAGACCCGCCATCTAGAAGTAAATCCACAGCCCTGGCTAAATGGGCACTAAAGAGTCTTGGTGTAACTCAGGTTCTCTGCTTGAAGTTTTCTTTTATTTTTGCCTGGGATTTTCACCCTTTTTCATCTTAATTAGCTTCCCAGTAGGCCACTTGTGCTTTTGTAATCTGTTAGACCCCTGAGAGAAGTGTGGATTTTACTTACAGAAAAGAGCAGCATAAGAGACTGTTGCCAACGCAATGCTCCTTCAGGTAGGTTGCAGGCACTGGTGTCCTCCAGGCAAGGCCAGTTTGCCCCAGCTGGCAGCACAACTGACCCTACTTTTAGCTGTCTTCTTTGGTATCACTTGGAAGCTGAAAGTACAGTGGTGAGGGTCAGGTCTGCAGGCATCACCGGGCATCATGGGAGGAGCAGAGAGCAATTGGCATAAGCAGGGCATCCTCAGTCATTTCACAGTGGGTTTGTGCCAAAGTCTGGATACCAACAGAAAGGTGACACTATGTACATGCACCTGCTGCTTCACCTGCCCTGCTGAGCTCCACCACTCCTGCCTTACAGAAGGGAAATAGAAACTATTTATTGGCATAACGGGGCTTTGGCACCTGTTACAGCTTGTCTAGAGCAGCTAAAGGCACAGACCCCAACATGCAGATCTTGTGAGCTGACGCTTCTGGGAAGGGGCAAAAAAAATAAAATCTGCCAGCCACCAGCTCTGCCACAAACTGCATCAGGAAGAGGTGGGCA
Source organism: Theristicus caerulescens (assembly GCA_020745775.1). Taxonomy (NCBI): domain Eukaryota; kingdom Metazoa; phylum Chordata; class Aves; order Pelecaniformes; family Threskiornithidae; genus Theristicus; species Theristicus caerulescens. Next base: position 38,215,903 of record CM036583.1, on the reverse strand, counting down.
CGGTGATCTCCCAGAGAGGCACTAGTCTTTGGAAGTGCCAGGGGGGTAGGTGGACTGCAACATAAACAGGTCATGTCCTCAGTGCACAGAAGGTGGCTTATCTGGATTAATAACTGGTGCCAGCATGGTTGCTGAAGCTCTCATTTTCTTGGAATTACCTCGATACCACAGTGTCCGGCAGCAGGTGTGTTTGCAGACATTTGCAGGCAATCATCCCTGCTGACAACAGAGAGATACTAATAAAACCCCTAATGCAGGAGAAAAAAATGCGCAGCCAAGGCAAGCACAGTAAGCAGGATGGTACACCTCCCTGTGTTCTTGTTCCAAATACATACTTCTCTTAGCGTTACAGCAGCTGTTCTCCTTCCCAGTTAAAATCCCTGCTGGCCTTCCTTGTGACAAAAGCATCATCCTCCGGACTGATTTCAATTCTGAATGTCACAGAATAAGGGCAGTGACAGAGATAATACAGAGAGTGCAGTAAACACTGACTACATCTGCCAATTCAGGGTAGGTGCCTAAACACTCCTCTAGGTTTCTCTAGGTTCCTGCACCAGTCCCAGGTAAGTCAGACAGCAGCTGGGCTTACATGGATCATTGCCTTTCTTCGTCAGCCATGTAGGGAGTGGCTTCTCGCTTAGACTCACACAGTGAATTTCCTCAGCCCCACCACACACCTGTGAAGAGCTGCAGATGGTGTTTTCCTTCTACCCTGAGAATTCAACAGATTTCCTTCTCCTGTTCACTATGTGTCCCGATTGCATGCCAAGTAACGGAGCATATCCCATCATTTCCTGAGGAAGGGATGGTGAAGGTTTCCATGCACCTGCAGGAGGGCCCTGGGTGAAAGCATACATCTGCTCAGCAGCCGGAGCTACACAAACTCACCATGCAACCCACAACCTTCCAGCAGGCTGCAGGGAGTGATTTGTCCAGACTGGTTGCATCTGAAGGCATAGGCCATGCTGATTTTTCTCTGCGGACCACCACTGAGTCAGCAGCAGAGTGAAAAAGGCTTTGATGTCTTTGAGAAGCTGGGAAGGGGATAGTGTCAGCCTACACAGAGCTAGAAACAGCAAAGGGAGGAGGCTCAATGACTCTTTCCCCTAGGTTGGAGTCTTGTTTTAATCTCAGTTATTATGCAGCTAATTTGAATGAACTAGCAACCAGGGAAATTCATATAGGACAGGTAATTTTTCTAGCCAAAACTTCACTTCTTCCTGGACTTCCCATTTACTGTGGGCAGAGTTAGTCTGAGAAGATAATACCTTGATTTGGCTGCGGAAAAGGCTGTTGAACCAGAACTAGGAGAAATCTAGTGAGCGTATTTGGACTGGAGTTTCTGTGGAACTGGGAGGCACCATCTGGGCATGTCAGTTTGTTGCTAGGGGGGATATGCTTTGCATGCTAATGTGGAGGTATTTGCTGTGGAATAAGGTAAATGCAATCCACTTTGTGATACCAAAATTGAAAAAAAAAGACGGTGCCAAGGATCTCAGCTGTTCAGAATATTTTAAATAGTGAAAATGTATGTTTGTTTCCACCAGAATTACAAAATAGGTATTAAAAATACTTCTGTGCTTTATTGTAAGCAGTAGTTAACTTCACTTGGAGTAACCCTTGCCCTAATGTAACAGTGGTGTCCCTTAAATTTAACCCCTCCCCTACCCCTCTCTGCTGTGACATAAATGTAACAGAACATGCTGTAGTTACAGGTTGCCTGACAACTTCTTTCATGTGCACTGCTGGAATATACCTTATGATGCAATTTTCAGGCATTCAGTGTTTATGCATTGCTTCCTATGTATTACCTTCATCAGATTGCTGTAGACCTCAGTGTTTTCCTGGTGTAACTGTCTTGCTTACCTGTTTTTTTTAACCTGTGAGTAATAGCACAGTGAGTTCCTGAGGTTACAGCTCCTCATCTGCATCTGTCCTCCAGCTTATGAAACGGTTAATCACTTGTTTTGTTCTACTGAAAGTCATCCTGCAAAGATGCTCATCTTTATCAGTTGTGAGCATTTGCTTTAGGGCAAAACCCTCCTCTGGCATAAGGTGTCCACTCTCTCTGAACTATGACAGGAAGAGATACAGAAACCTATGGGAGAGGAAAACTTGGTTCCCTTGCATTGGCAGGCCATGTTAACATCTTTCTGCCCTTACACCCTACTAACTGGGGTGTGGTAGCTAACACAGGATGAAAATCTAGCAGAACAAACACATGTGTTTTCCATGTGCATTATTAGGCTGAGATAGTTTTTACACCTTAAAAATCAAATGCTGCTGGAAACCAGTGCATATTTAATTTTTCAGTACAACATATGCTAAGTAACAGAGCACACTCTGCTAAAATAGGCTTGACTACAGCATTCCTGCTACTGACTTCTCTTTAATCTGATACCACACACTCTAGCATACATTTCAGCTTTCTGTTCACAGCAGCATGGGTGAGAACCCATGAGGAACGATGATCTCTCATCCCCGAGACACCTACCCAAAGCAATACATTGTGCATTTCCATAATTGACAGTCTTTTTACATGACTGTGTCTGTCTGAAGGAAGTTATTTCTGTCATGGATAAACAATGTTCAGACCTTGAGGCTGAAAGGGGTCTATGAGTTCCCCTAACTGTGGGACGTTATCTGGGTCAAGGGCAATACTGGGAATCATAAGATTCACAGCCGGAGGCGGGGGGGGGGGGTTGGGGGGAGGGAATGCCCCTTGAGTAGCTCTGAAGAACAATCTATTCACTTTACCTTCAGTGCCTTTGTCTGGAGGACAATGGGGAAAAGTTCAGGCAGGACACCTCAATGATGGAGTTCTCTAAAGCCCTCAGATCAAAGCCACAGACAGCACAGCTCTGCTGCTTGAGTGACGATCATCCCGTAGTTACAGACAGAAGAGGTCAGGGAGAGAATACAAAAGGGAGAGAGATGTATGGCAGGAAAGGAAGGAGAGATGGGGGGCATTTCCATTTTGGCATGACACAGTCCCTTGTTTTGTTTCTGTCAGGTCTATAGTTCTTTATCCCCTTTAACTGGTCTGCATTACTCCTACTGGAGTCCATATTCTCTTTAATTTTGTGGTGCAGCCTGAGTTAACTATCAAGTTAGCTTGTTTCACAGTCTAAACAGCCTCTACAGGCCTGGTCTTGCCCTCAGTCGTAGCAAAATATCCATTGGCTTCACAGTGGGAGATGTAGTAGATGCACAAAGAGTGAGTCTAAAGGAGGGACTTTGTTTCTTAGTTGTTGGACTGCTGCTTTCAGAGATTGTATCAAGAGAACTGAAAGCAAGATAAATCCATTAGTGAGGATTAAAGATTAAAAAAACACACAGATGAATACAGTTTGTGCAGTACTTCTTCACGAACCAAAGGGCTGGGGAGACAGTACGTTGAGTTCAAATTCATTATATTGTTGTAGGCAAAAAAAAAAAAAATATATAAAATGCATCCTGTGGAACGGTAATTGCTGATTTTAGACAATTACCTCAGTCTTGCAAGGTGTAATGAAGAAATAACCTGAAAGTATGAAGTCTACTGCAGTCAAAATAATAGGGGATCAATAGCAAACACATTACCCAAATATCTCAGTTGTCCATGTTTCCTTTAAAAATCTTAAATGATTTCCTTAGGAAACATGGCAGGATGCCTGCCCCTACGCCTCTCCCAGTCAGGACTTTTTCCTGTGTTTTACTCGTTGGCTAGTTTCATTCAGATTTGACAGAAAGTCAAAGATCTCAAAGGCAATTCAGTTCCCATAGGCTTCATGGAAGCAGCCACCTTAGTGAGGAGGAAATAGTTGCTATCAAGTGCCTCTAAAAAGAGGTGAATGACCTTCTGCACTATTAGACATAGAGAAGTCACAGGAGGGAGAGCCAGAGACCTTATAAATACCTCAATGACATGAAGTCTCTCAATTTGTGTGTAAGACAGAGAACTGTAGTAAGTCCAGCTTCATCAGTTTGTGGAGCTTCATGCGTCCTTTGCTTTCCTTGGCTGGCTGGCTCTTATAGTGACTAACGCCTCTTCTGTAGCAGCAGTCCTGTAAGTAGTGTGTGGGGTTAGGACAACTGTGGAGCATTGGAGGATATGGGTCTGAAGACACTGTTTGCCTGCTACAAGCTGCTGCCCAGAGTCCCCAGGCTGGGGCTGAGGCAGGCGCCGCCCCTGCAGCAGTGCCAGCCATAGGCAGGCAGCACGGGGAGAAGGACTGCGAGTTATCCCAGGTGATCGTTCCCCAGCAAGGCTAACAATTTGGCAGTGCTAAGTATAAAATCAGTCTCCTGAAAGGAAGAAATGCAAGAACTTCTGAACAAGAAAAACCCAACCTGCATATCATTCTCCATTGCAATGGGGCAATATTTGGGCCATTCTTCTATGTGTATTACACCACATGCATCTCTGAAGTGTATCCCGGCTGAATATGTTGCGGGGGGGGGGTGGTGGGGTGGTGTTTCAACACCATCAAAGGCTGACATTTGTCAGAGACCTTTATTTGCTTAACACGACAAGTTTCTTCATCTGAGTGGACTAAGCAACTTCTTATATTTTAGAAAGTATTTCCACACTCTTTATTAAAAAGGCTATAGAGATTATATTAAGAAGGAAATTTGATGTTGGAGTTCTCCTGTTGAGGATATCTGAAAGGAAACATGCAGAAAGAAAGATGACCTTTGTATCTGAATTGCAAGCCTAATACTGATGGCTGATGACATTTTTGTAAACTCTTCTTTCTTGGAAGGTTGCCTATTGGATTAACTCCTAGCCTGATTAAAGTACAGCTAAGCATGTTTTCAGGGAGAAGAAAGATGAATTCTCTCTCTCTCTAGTGATTAACTTCAACAGAAATGTGTGGTAATCTGCCAGTACCCTTGGTTTTCTTGTGGATCTCTAGCATCAAAAGAATTAGACTCGAAAGACATTTATCACAGCCTGAGCCCCCACCCCAGCACTGACTGAAAGCAGAATCCTTGCAATAGGTCTTCCCCCTAGCATCCACTGAGCAATGGCCTGATAAGTTTGCATCATAAATCCTCACCCATTGAGTTTTATTTTCTTTAAAGCCCAGCACCTCTTGTAGCAAGGAATGAGTAACCTAGCTCACAGAGAAGCTATCCTGCATCCCATCAGCAAGACTGATTTTGACAACAGTGGCAACATGCCAAACATAGACCAAATAAGCAGACTTTCTATTTCCTAACTTGCCCTGGCAGAGCCTAATAGAATTATCAGATTCTTCCTCACGATTCTGCTAATTGTAAATTTGATGTCATGGGTACATCCTGGCAATGGAGGAAAGGTAAGAACACCAGTAACACTTAAAAGCAGACATCCTAAACCTTTTAAGGTAAAAATTGCCACCATCTAAAAGAACAAAATAGTCTCAATGGTGCTCAGGAAATTATTGCTAGACCCAGCTTACGTCACAAACTATAACTCAGTAGTTCATCACTCTTTTTCTAGAAGCAAGCCCACTGAAATCTTTCTTAAGTATCCCATTCATCTAGTTAGAGATAATCATACTGCTAGGTCTGTTTATGCTTTTCAGGAAATACTACTGTCAAATATTTCTGTCCTACATGACAAAATACAGCCAAGTCATTTGCAGGCTGTACCAACCAGACCATGAAAGAAAAATCATTGTTGGAACTATTGCTTCATTTAAAAAGCCTATCTGACAGCAGCATAAAGAAAAAAGATTCCTTTTGCAGATCCTATTTGGTGCTGATAAGGTTCATGTGAAGACAACAGAGACTCAAATGACAGAATATTTGGATGATTTGGACAGAACTGAAATGTCTGTCAGACTTGCACCATTCCCTGTTCTTCTTACTCTCTGAAGAACAGTAGCATCCAGATGACAGTCATACGGTTGATGATGTATCTAGTGCAGGTAAACTCACAGGTAATGCTAAAGAAGAGGTAGAAGTACCATAATGAACTCCTTGCTGCTTGGATTTAACCCTCCACTTATCATCTGCCATTTAGTCAGGAACCCACACCATTATGGCCTCCACAGCCTGTTTCTATCACATGCAAGATCAAGTTACCAGGTTTGTCCATTCTCTTCAGTGACATTTCATGGAATGGGAGTGAGCCCTGCAAGATCACAATCTCAGAGAATAACTCTCTTCCCCTGAAACCATGGAGGGGAACAGTTCACACCAAGAGTTTTGGAAGGGGAGATGGAGAGGCTGGGCTATTCGTAAAGTGCTCAGACCCAATAGCAGTTAACAGCTTGTCCTGGTTTCGGCTGGGATGGAGTTGGTTTTCTTCCTGGTAGCCGGTATGGGGCTGTGTTTTGGGTTTAGGTTGAGAACAATGTCGATGATACACTGATGTTTTGGTTCTTGTTAAGTAGTGCTAAGTACTTGCTAAGTGGTGCTCACACTGGTCAAGGACCTTTCAGCTTCCCATGCTCTGCCATGGGCACGGGAGGCTGGGAGGGGGCACAGCCGGGGCAGCTGCCTCAGTCTGGGCGGGGGGCTATTCCATACCACGTGACGTCATGCTCAGTATATAAGCAGGGGAGTTGGCCGGGGAGGGGTTCGATCGCTGCTTGGGGGACGTGCTGGGCATCGGTCGGCGGGTGGTGAGCAATTGTACAGTGTACCGCTTGCTTTGTATTACTACTGTTCTATTTTTTATTTTACTTTAGTTATTAAACTGTTTTTATCTCAACCCACGAGTTTTTCCCCTTTTGCCCTTCCGATCCTCTTCCCCATCCCGCCGGTGGGGGGTGAGCGAGCGGCTGCGTGGTGCTTAGCTGCTGGCTGGGGTTAAACCACGACACAGCTATCAGTCCCATCCTTTCCCTCACCATACAGCTAATCCAAAAGGAACAGCACCCTCCACTTCCTCTGGGGTCTGTAAGGTTAGATGATGAAAGAAACACTTTTGAATGTCTGCATCCTATATACCATAGCAGGGTCCCTGTCACTGGCTTTCCTAGCTGAGTGATGAGAGGCACCAAGAAGTACTCCTGTGTTTAACAGGAGTGTAAAATCCTCCAGTTCTTAAAAAAAAAAAAACAAAAAAAACCCAAAAAAACCCTCCGCTACAAGAAACAAAGTAGTATCTATGTTAGATGACACAAATATCAGTTTCATCTTCTCTATCAGCTGGTATGCGTTTTGGTACTCAGATACTGTGGTATGGACAGAAAGCAATGTCTCACCCATTTTTCTGAATGCTTTGACCTTATAAGACCTTTCTGCTTTTAAAGCAAGGTCCAGGGCTGCACAACCTTTTAAGATGCACATTTATACAGTCACAGATAATGCCATACATGCCCACATTCACCTCGGGCAGTTTTCTGTTATGTGAGTTGTCCTTTTCCTAGAACAAACATTTGGGGTCAGAGAAGGGAGGAGCAATGGGAACAGCACAAAACATGAGATCACTGCAGAATATTTCAAAGTTTTTTTCCATTAGGATGTCCATTCTTTCCTGCCAGTGTGGGTATTGCTAGGTACAGCTTAAGGGTCATCACATAATGCCAGTTCTGCATAAAAAAAAAACAGAGATGGTTCCTCACAGAGAGAGCCTGACGTGAGCTCTCATGGAGCACCTAAGCTGGTATCCAGCTGCAAACCTCTGTCAGTGATTTCAAAGCTGTTTTCACAGTCTAGGGTTTTTTTTCTACGTATTTTTTCACACTATCAAGATGCTATCACCCACCCATTAAAGTTAAATGATAACAAAAAATGGCGGTTCTTACTGCATTTCTGTCCCTTCCATTTCTGAATCCAGCTGAGGTACTAAATGGGCTGAAATTCCCAAGGTTGCAAGTACTTCTTAAAGGCTGTTTAGGTCCAATAAATAACCTCACTAATGCCACATACAGGGCCTTTTCTATGACATAATACTTTAATCTGCCACAAATGCCAGTCGGGGCTGGCAGATGGAAAGACTTTCGTAATTTTCCTCAGTCTGTCTTCCACTCTATGTTACATTTGTCATTATCCTGCCTGTGCTATAGCTTTGATTGCTGCAGTGACCAGCAAGGTACACAGACAATGAACTGTATTACAAATGCCATATCTAAGCTTCCCAAAAGGAAGTAGTAGTATTAACACATAATATACTTCTCTAGTCATAAATAAGCAAGAAATAAGCTGTGGTTAATTAAAATTGTCATAATTATATCTAAATGCTCAGCTTTATTAGAAAAAAGCCATAGAGCCTTACAACAAAACCTAATCCTTGCGTCTAATTACTGATCAGGATAAAACACCCATTTTTAATTTATCATCTTAATTATTCTTCATTATTGTAGATAATTATCAGCTGTAAACCAGCATGTTACAGTCTGAGGATAGACAAATCTTTAGTTGTATTCCTCATTTTTCCCCAGTATAAAAATAATGAATCAAAAGATTTAGTACTTGTAAAAAGGAACAAACCCTCACATTTTACAATTAAACTCTGATGCTCATAGCTACAAGGTATATTTGAAGCCAGGCATTCATCACGGTTCAGTGGAGGACTGGCCGTTCATATAAATGGCAGCAATGCACAGCATTAAGATATCATAGTCATTAAGCAGAAGCTGATCTCTCTTGCAAGACCTTTCACTTTAGGCACAAGCAGAGCACTCCTTGTGGATAGGGCTATATATTATGGTTTATAGTAAAATTTCTTACACTTTGTATACTCAGGTCCAATGTATGTTAGTGTATATAGGCATTTCTATGTTGCTGAACACCGCGGCTACAAACTGCCACCAGTATTAGCAGGTTAGAAGGTATCGTGTAGCTCTCCTGTCTGTATGTTTTCAGTGCCACAATCACTGGCAGCCGTTGCACAGAAAAAGAATTAAAGATTGAATAACTGCTAGCACAGGTACTAGCTTCAAAGCCAGGACACAGCAGTTTTATTTTCTGCAGAGAGCAAGAGAGAGAGGAAAAGAGGAGAAATTCAAAGAAATGTCAAATTGGACAACCACATATCAGGGTAACGAGCAAAACAGATGACCAGCATGGAAAGATTTGAGGAAAAATCACTGAGAAGCAAGGCCAAAGGACAAGGCTGTTGGGCCACATGGTCTCTGCTAAGCACCATGAGCACTCTCACCAACATCGGTTATGATACTGTGGGTTTTTTTCCTTACCTATGTATGTTTCTCCTTGCAGTCCTTCTCCTTTCTGCAGGTGAGCCAAAACTGGTACTGGCAACACACATCACAGCTGTTTTCTGGTGCAGTAGGCTTCTTGCCTCCCCGGCTAATTACCCCTTTCCCTCAGTGGAAATACATAGTGCTGTCCATCACAGTTCGGGAAGTGACACAAAATGAACAGAGCATGAAGTAAGAAGAGAGCATTTGTTAGGCAGACACCAGACATAGCCTCCCCTTTGCTGGGTGGCTTACGCTGGGCTCTGTGAGGCATTGCTCTGTGTCATTAACCCTCTTCCTCTCCCTTGTGCCTGTGGAGAAGACATGTGCCACTTACCCAGTCTGCTCCTCATTATCTCAGCTGAGCAAAGACTTCATGTGGTGGAAACCCTGCGCAAGGATCTTTATTTATCTTTAAGCCTTTTACAAATGCACCTTATTTTGACAAGGGCACAACCTCACAGTGTGAGAAGAAACATGCACTCTCTGGGAATTGACATCATGCTGCATTTCAGAGATCAGGATACCTGAGCCAGAGAGAACTTCATTCTCCTGAATGGATGAAGGTCTGAGGTCACTCAAACTTCTTGCCTCAGTTCTATGTATGGATTGTAATATCTGGTTCCATAGAAATAACATGGACTGTTGACTTCTGGCTCAAAGGCATAGCTCTTATTTCAAAGCAAGGAATGAAGACATTGTATGTGTGTGTGAGCTAACACCAGAATGAAGTCTCACTTTCATACAGTTTAAAATAATGTAGCATTTTGACACAAACTTTTTCACTATCTCATGGAAAGACACAATAACATCTCTTGAGCCTGCCTGTCTTGCCTTCATACCTCATCCTCAGATTTCTAATGCACAGGAGAGTATCACTGAATTTGATGGGGATTTCCCTAATCACCTGTGAGCAGTGAGCCAGAGCCTTATTTGAGGGTAGCATATCAGCAAGACCCTGCAGGTATACCATATAGTTACAGAGGCATTTCAGGGGATTCACACAAAGACATACATGAATATGCCAGAGCAGTCCCATTGGTGGTATGCTTTTAAAGGCATTGGAGCCCTCTGCCTGATTACACGCCACCAGAGGCAGGATTTACATTGACTTTCAAAGGTGGGACAGTACTTTAACACAGCCAGAAAAATGAATTCAGCAGCTCTTCATAAGACTGCAGCTTCATGAATACCAGTAAAACCACAACTTAGGGCATAATGGTGCATATTAGTTGCCCTAATAACTGCAAAGAGTTTACAGAAACCAAGATAAACCATCCCATTTTATAAAACTTTCAAGGGCAGGTTCTGGAAACAGATTGCTTCGGTCTAAGTTTTGAATTAACCTACTCTTTACATCACTACCTCTTGATTTATTCTAAATACCATAATGGGACTTCAAAGGTAGCTGTCATTATGTCCTCCCTTTTTCTGGATCAGAGCTTATTCAGATTACGAAAGTGGATTAGTAAAAGTCATGTTGTGATTGCACCTATCTGTTTTTACAGGAAGATGTAATAGGCATCAGTAATTTAGTGAGTCCCTTTTGCCATGTTTTTTTGTTTTGTTTTGGGTTTGGTTTTTTTTTTTTTGATGGCTTAATTTAGAAGATAAGGCTGAATTAGAATCTTCCCACCCTTTGCCTGACCCATCCCTTTCACTACAGTTCGTAGAGGTGGCAAATTAGCTGGCACATTACTCAGGGTGCTTCTGTGCTGTTAAAGCTCTGGCCCAGCCAGACGTGTGAGTGCAGGACCAGCACAGAGGCCTTCCCCTGCTGCATCTTTCTTCCTCATACTGTACAAATGTGCTGACAGTAAAAGGCTTGCAACCTGTTTGTCCACTGGTCTCTTCTGCTTGTATGACTGGAACCAAGGGAAAATGTGGGTATTGGAGCACTGGAAGTTTTGAAGAAGAGGCTAGACAAAAATCTTCCTGGGACATTTTTGAAGGGCTGAGCCTTCTTTTGAGCTGCTGGTGGTTTAGACAACTTCCTGAGAACCTTTGTAGCCCTATTTTGCTACGACTTCTTGAGAGCAGACTTCATACATTGCTTTTGCTGTCTTGATCAACTTCTCTCCTTTTGGCAAAGGAGATCAGCAATTAACAAAGGTAGACCAGGCACTGTGGTCAGCAAGATAGACCACATCACACCTCTGTGGAGATACTGTGTGCAGCTGTGATGGTACAATATCGAAACATAGTGTCATCTGTTTGCCTGGGACACTGTGATCATTGCTCTGTGCGCTGTCAGCTGAGAAGCAGACCACATCCCTGTAGACAGAAGTATAAGGAGTGTATCACTCCAAAATGTTCACGTGGAGAATCACATTGCAGTGCTGGATGTGTTGCTGCAACAAAGTAGGTCATCTGCCCTTCTCTGCAGTCCTCTTACAATTCCCACTTTTCCTTTGAGGTTTTTCCCTTCACAGTCTCTCCCTAAGCAGCTGTCTGTTTATGACTTTTTCCCTCTTACCTACCAGTAAGGCTATTATTCACAGCCTGCTTCCCACTTCTTTCATGGGCAACTTAGCAGTTTCCTCTTGTCAGCGGAATATCTTCCCTGAACTGACAGTCACCTCCTCCACAGCCCTTTTTTTTCCACACTTGTTTTGCATCCCAGCTTTTAAGTCATTTCTCCAAGTAGTTATTAATGTCAATAATGGGTATCACTTCTGTGCAAACACAATATCCAGCCTTGCGCAGGTTTTGCCCTCTTGTTCATGGTTTAAATATACACTCTTTTTTTTTTTCCCCTCTCAGAAAACAGTTTCTTCCAGGCCATGTCACTCACTTGTCAATGTAAACTAGCATCTGCAAGGGCTTGTAGCTTCCTTTTTGTGGAGAAAGAGCACCTGACACAATGTGGATACAAATCATATATTTCAAACATAGTGAGGTCCCACAGCCAATAATGTAAATATTGAGTGTATTTAGTGTTTTAGAATAACCTTTACCTTTTTACATTAAATGTCTACTTTTTTATCCATTTGTTTTTGCTTTCATTTTGTATTTACGTAGTTACTATATGTCTTTTAACACTTGAATTTTCCATGCCCTGACTGTATTGCGCTGTTCTTTCTTGATCAAAATATGTTTTACATTTTATCCAGTCCCATGCAAGTCATTCAAAAAGAACTTCCACACTCTTTAGATTCCTTGAACTCTCCATGTTCCCTGCTGATACCAAGATTGTACAGAACAAGAGCATCAAAACAACTTGCTTAGAATTTTGTTCTTGCTTTTTTGAGTTCCAGGTATTTTCTTTCTTCTTTAGTATTTATTAAGCTGATCATTTTGTAATTGTAAGAATGTTTCATATAGTCTATAAGATAAATTAAAAATAAATTTTACAGGATTAACTGACTGACTTAACAGAATCCATGCAACAAAATAAAGGTGCTATACTTACTTTGGCATTGAGGTAGGAACCCTGACATAAACAAAGATATTTGGGATAATGGTAATAGAGAGAGAACCACAGTACTTCTCAATGTTTTATAAGAAGCTATGGAGGAGAAGTAGAGTAACTCCTTTGGTAACTTTTCAAAGATAACTATTTCAGTAGACCATTCCAGACTCTGGCAGAAATATGTGTAAAAACCAATGAACTCAAAGAATGCTGTGCGGACTCTCTACTCACTGGTTCTCTCTTTTTTTTCTGGTCAAGCATATGAAGAAATGTGAATAGTTAATAGAGATGTAGAGAAATTTCAAATTTCAGAGCTTCTTTTCGAATTCTAAACACAATGCAGAGAAGTAAGCTAGATGCTTTAAAAAGGAGTCTCCATTTTGACACTTTAAAAGCTGACACTGAGTGCTTCAGAAAGATAAATCCTGTAACTCTGGTAAGTCACAGATTGAATGAATTAATGTATGTGATAACATGACACATGCAATCTGGTTTCTAAATTGGCAGTCAAGTACATTGTGGTCAACAACAAGCTATGTCATATAGCATGCTTTCTCTTACTGCTGAGTCTCTTGGGGCAAATTCTCACGAATTAAATTGTGAACCAGGGACCTGGGAACCTTTGAGACCCCTGAAATGATTAGAATATTGAACGAGGGAACGTCAGGTCTCCTTGGCAGGGGAAAGCCCCTCAGTATGAGCAAGTCCTGGCAGCTAATAAAAATGGTGACCAGGGACCAACTTCTTGCCAAAGCTAATGTTCAGACAGCATCCAGATACTACAGGGTCTGATACCATGCTAGTCATATTCCTCTTGAGCTTAAGAGAAATACATCCTATGTCAGCCCTACATGACAAATCAGCTACTGAAAGCTTAAAAGACACAGTGTACTTGAGAGTGAGCATAGGCAAGAAGACACAAGTTTTTTTCTGCCTGTGCTTTGAGAGAGCCAGGCTTTGGGCTGCCTCTATATAGGCCTTTGCTTTGTTTGAACTAATTATTGCATCAGGAATTAAACAGGAAACTTTCCAGAAGACAAGGAAGACATACATTTCAGAAGAAAAGTACTTATGTTGGAGAAGGCTGGACACAGCAGGCAGTGTCTGTCTAGGCAACTTTCTGCATGCTGAAAGGGTAATAAAAGCAGCAAGGAGAGAGTGAGCCAGTCAGAACATGGGCTAGGAAAGTGATCAAATATGTGTGCTCCACAGTATACATACCACTGAATTTTCTCTGGGTTCCCCCTTTGTCCCCTCCCACTGGTAAGCATTGTGGGCATTATTGGAAACTAATTTCTATTGTGATTTGTGTGGACTCTTAAGTTAGGACAGTCCAGGAACACGAAGGTCTAGCCGTGATCATGCTTATGGGAAATAAGCTGGGACATTGATAATTTACACAGCCCAGTCTCTCTGGAGAGCACAGATGCTCTTATTTACAGTTGGTATTTCCCTGCCAGGGCAATCAGGCCAAGTCCTCATCTCCAGGTCTGTCCACAATCCATTCTGTGTCCAGCCTGTGTGCGGAAGCATAGAAATGAGAGGAAAAAAATTCAGTGTCTGAGTCACCAGACTGCCACCAACTACCCCATGCCCCTGTCCCAAGGTAGGATCAGCTATGCCCATGGCCTATATAAATGCCTATAGCTTCTCCAACTGCTCTTTAAATATCTATCCCCATGAAGAGACAGAGGTTCTGAGCCTCCACAGTCAGTCTGCTGTGCATCCTGCACCTCACTTCTCCTAATGCCCTGTCTGAATCTTTGCACACTTCCTTCTACATACTTACATCCAACGCCCATCTCACACTGATTTTTAAGGCTAAGCCTGTTTCTCCACACACGCCATTTTTTTTCCAACTGCTGGTAATCCTCATTGCTATCCTTCTCTAAAGGAAAGGATTTCTTCCTTTTACAGATTTTTTTTTCAATATGATATTGTCTTTTTTCTTTTTAATGCAGTGATGCCTTACTGTATTATATTTGGGTCCTGATGCACACTAACCCTTTGGTTTCTTGTATGAAGAACTGCTTCTTTCCTAGTTATTCTGCATTCAGTGTTGTCAATGATGCCTATATATGTGTAATACCTTGCTGTTACTCAATTTTGTTTAATTTTCTACAATTCAGCAAGCTACCTTTGGATTTTAGACCTGTTTTTCAAGGTATTCGTGAACCTTCCCAGACTTTAGTTTATCAATACCTTCCATGTGGACACTGCTGAGCAATTAAACAGAAGGTGACCCAGGAGAGACTCCCTGCTGAACTCCACTTGGCACCTTCTTCTGATTTTATGATGGACCATGTAGAACAGCTCAGAAGCAGCTATCCAAACAATTTCACACTAATCCACAGAATTTTTACCAAACCCAGGTTTTCTAGCACTTTTATAATAATGTCCTGTCAGATAGTGCTAGAAATCTTATCAGTGTCAAAATCTAACAGTATACTGTTTCTTCCATAGCCATGGGGACAGCAAATACCCTATTGCAGAAGAAACTAAATCAGGTAGACACAACTTGCTCTTGACAAACTCTTACTCACCTCCTTATTATATGCTGGGAGTTTACAGTTTTTTATGGTTCCGTCTTTCTCAGCTTGCACTGTGTTTAACTGACAGCCAGGTGTATGGTGATACGAGATTTCCAACTGCCCCTCTTGGGGAAGTTTCTGCCACAAAAGTTTGGAGAAAGAGGCAGGTTTGTGTGTGTTACGTCAAAGTAGTTCCTCCATCTCTGGAACAGAAGGCTGTGAAACTCCTTCCATGTGTAACTGGCTCCTGACGCTGCAGCTGGTACAAGTTGCAATCAAAGCTCATCCAGAACCTGAGCGTTGCTTTCGTTTCCTTCCTGGGTAAGTTCTCTGTTATTTTAACAACATGGTTCTTGAGACAGCTTGTCTCAGAGGCCTGGCTTCTCTACCTGACCATCTGTCTTGCACAGCTTGTAGGAAATCATCTCTAAGACTCTTGCCTCTGTCAGATTTGGTCAAAGTAAACCAGGAGCTCTGAAGTTACCAGAGAAATGCAGTGGTATGACAATGTTCCCCTTGTTTCTATGGGAAACCATGTCAATAATCTCCGGACAGAGCAGGCTGAATGACAGGAGGATATATGAGCCAATCCACCAGCTGTTTTTGAAATCTTGCCAACTACAGACATTAACACTGAGTGAGTAACATTCTTGAATTATAGCTATGCTTTCACACAACAGTTATTTCAAGCCCGATCACACTGGCTTATGGGGATGCGCAAATGTCTCAAAGAAGGTCTTTTACGTGGAGCAAGGGGAACTGTGGTAAAAGGGAGATAGGAGCAGAGGAGCAGGTGCAAGGCTATTATACAGCCATTATCTCCCTCCCTAAGTTGGGAACACAGTCTTCGGTAACAAATACTGAAGATTCACACTTTGTTCTCCCAGACGTACTCACTCTGACCCAGTTTGCTGGATTTGTGCAAATACCGGCCACTCATTTTCTGCCATTTCTTGCTACTTGTCCCTGTTGACTCATGGGCCTGCAGTTTTCCAAGTATTTGCTCTACTTGCAAAAAATCAGTTTGCTCAGCAAAGTAATCTCTATCTCATCAATTAATGGTCTTTTATCTAATGCAGTCTCCCTCCCCCTCTAAGAGTCAGAACTGCTATTACCTGTGTGAAGGAGAAGTTATCCTTACTATACTTCAAGGCATTATACTGGCAGCTGCATTCTTCTCCACAAACATGATGTATGAAAAGGCAAACAATATTTATTCTGTATGCAATTTAATGTTGTAAAGTATTACACACTTTCCACAAACATTCAGTATACAGACTCCAACAGAGATGGGAAAAAAAAAACCCCAACACCACTCCTTTCATACTATTTATTGAGTTTTTAGTGACTGTGAATTGGGCAAGTGTTTGCCATCACTGAGAGCTAAACATCCTTTCTTAAATAACCTAGAGTTTAACAGTCAAGGAATGATGGATATCACAAGCCAATATACAGGATATACATTATGCTCAACACACTATCGCATCCCACTAATTAAACTAAAGTACTAATCGAACCTAAGGACTAGGAACCCACTCACTTCCTGCCAGCAAGGGAAGAAAGCGTTCTGGGGCTCTAAAACCCGAGGCTGCATATACATCACTTTATACTCCAACATCATACAGCTACTTGTGAGCATGTCTATTCATCTGTATGATCAGGGCAGTGCACAAACCCCTCTGTATGCCAATTACACACTTCTTTGGGTACTAACGTTATCATGAACTGAAGCCTTAGTCCAAAGTGCAATCTGTAAAGCTGTGAATCTGGTAAAAACTGTAAGTTGTTTTTTTTTTTTAAATAAATATACCTTTTGTCAGAACATGTAAGTTAATATTAATTTAATGTAAAGTGCAGTAGCTACATCTAAAAGTGGTGGGCTGCTGTTACAGTGGAATACTCCCAACCAGTTCTACAGTGGAGCTTTGAATATCAGATAGTGATCTTCGTTCACACCATCTCCTATGAAGAGTACGAAGGCCAGAGGTTAGTTAATAAAAATACAGGAGATGATTCTTGGCCTGTACCTGCATTCATTCACCTCTGCAATAGCTGAATGCACTACTGCCATTTTTTAAATTATAAAATCCCTTCTTTGTGAGCAGTCAGACTCTGCAGAGCGGAAGACAGCAGTTGACAGCAGGTTGATTAGAACCCTTTGAGTCAGAGGTTGCTTTCAAACAAAATATTAAGTAGGAAGGCTTCAGTCATTTTGAATAGTACATTATGTCTGCAGTTACTAATTTCCCAAGCAATACTGAAAAGAACTTATTTACCATAACATAATAATTTAGCAAACAATATTGAAAAATCTTACTCAAAGAAGGGCCATGGCAGGTATCAGCAACCTTAGCTGGGTTCCAGCCAGCAAGCCTATCTGTATAAGGATCTAATTATATGACTTTTAACACCTGAGAAGTGTTTGAAACTGAGCATTTCACAAGTAGGGAGAGAGGAAGGAAAAGGAAAAAGTGGCTGTGTTTCAAAGAGTAAAAATATTACTGTATGAATTTTTACAAACAAGTTTCATACAAAAATTATATGACTGTGTGTCCAAAAAACCACGTTTCTCTCAGACAAATCTACTAGCAAGTGTATATCTGCATTGTTCCACTGGACAGATTTTGCTGCTTTTAGGATCTATCAGTTAATCTGACAGTAAGCTACTTACCCACTTTGAAGTTCTCAAGAAGGCAGTCACATCTCCCACTAAAAACTTTCCTGTAAGCCTAACAGCATACACCTTAGCTCTTCTTTTCTAAGGATAAATTTGAGTACAAAAGTTATCTGAAAGGTTTTACAATGCTTTAAAGTTCTTTGTTAAAAGCCACTTTCCTAAAGATGATACTCTAAAGAGTACATTTTCACAGTGATAAAAAACAAGTACAACATGAGACTTAGCATAGCACAGAGGAAACGGTACAATATTCAAAAAGGAAGTATCACTTATTAATAAAAGCGTACATCCAAAGCCTTTAGTCACTTACAGTTCTGATATTAGGTGGAATGTAAGCAGACCCTATTTTCTCCAAGACTTGCAGCTATTAGCAGCTCCAATTGCTAACACTTGAAAAACAAGCCTGCACTTTTCATCATTTTTTAAACAGACCTAGCATAAACTGCTTGCAAGAACCATAGCCATTCCTGAACCTCAACCCCAAAGTATAACCTTAAAACTAAACGGATCTAGACATCCCTTATCTTTACAAAACAGGCTGAAAACAAACAGAAAATCTGAATCTACTATTCTTTTGTAAGAATGCAAGACTCAATGTCACATTTCATTGCTCACTGAATTCTAAGCCTTCAGCTTGGTTTTTAAGCAGTTATCTACTTTTTTCCTAAGTATACCTAGCAGAGGACTGGACTATTGTTCATGTCACTTTGCAAAGCATTGGTGAGAAGTCAACTCTCAAATTAGATGTACAGCTAGGCACCTACGAGTTTTTATAGTTTAATCACACTGTCAATCCATGCTGACCTGAGCTCTTACTGAAGTTAATGTTCACACTTCTGTGTGAGCTTCAACGCCAAATTCAAGACCAAATGTGTCTGCAGAGGTAGAGGGGGATTTCTGTGACAGTTCTGTAAGAGGGAAATACGCAGCATACAAATGTCCACAGGTCAGTGGAAATACAGAAAAATTCCAAACCCTTGAAATCCTATTTAGTTTTAGGGACTGAATCTTCTGTCAGCTATTCCTGCATTTACACTGCCTAACTGCACTGATCCAGCTACCCAGTTGCAATCACCCTGTACTGGCCTCCTGCTGTACTAGGGGAAGCAGCCATATACTCTGTGATCCAATGTGATGCAGAGCTGGACTCCCTGTGTTACATGCCAGGCTGGGAGGAGCATGTGCTTCGAGCACACTCTTGTGGCCATGTGCAACCATATCAAAATCAGAGCTGAGAAGGACACAGGATGGCATGTAGGCATCTTGGACTGGCTTCTTTCACAAAGACCTTAAGCCAGAAGTTACAAAAAGAAGTGAATCAAGCACCAGAGGTGACCTACTGCAGAAACATCATTCTTGACCCTGGTATTTGGAAAGAGCTTTTATCAAGAGAAATGCTACATTGAAAACACAGTGCAAAACAGACCCAACCAGAGAAGCTAGTGGTTACTTTTGTGTTCAAGAGCCTCCACCTTCCTGCTTCCTTTCTCCTCTCCAGAGAGAGGAAAGAACACACTTGCCTCCCCTTTCTATGACACCTGAAGTGCTGCATATCTCAGGAAGAAGATCAAATACAACCCTATTCATTTATCATTATTTAAATACTGTCTGTGCTGGAATGTAAGTCGAAACTCCATCCCCATTGCACGGCCAATTTCATGTGATCTTCACAGGTGACTTCTTGTGCGCGCAGAGGAGGGTGACGTAGGGAACCCCAATGAATGCCCATCTTTCACTGGGCCAGAACTTTATGACAGGGCCCTGCTCAGGGATCTCAGAGGCAGCATCGAAGTAAGCAAAGCAGACACAGCCCAGGTACGCCGCAAGGCAAATCAAAATGTGCCTGAGAATAGACACCCACCCCAAAACCCCACCCCCAAAAAAGAGAAAATCAGTAACATGACTTCAATAAAGCAATCAAATATATCACCATGCTTTAAAATCAGTCTGTCCTTCACCACCTTCCCTTGAGTCCCCCATAGGATTGCTGTCCGCCCTCTGCATGCAGGCAAAGAATATAGAGAATAAGGAAAACTATAAAACCATAGCTTATACTTGGTCTAAACTGGCTGCAGTTTTTTGGCCTCTCTGCACCTGACAGGTTTGCGTAGAAATGCTGAGATATGGCACCTTGAATAAGAGAGCACAATTTGCTGGGTGGTAAAAGAGAAAAGGCATCAAACCCCTTCACTGCTCCCCCACTTCACCCTCAGTTGTTAACAGTGGAAGTTTAAGCTTTCACAGTCACTGCTTCAGTTGAGCAGTGCTGTGGGATTTTTAGTAACCAGCAGGGCAAGGAATTCAGTTACAATTAATGAACTTAGTGTCTGAAGAATCTGATCAGGCCAGAGAGACTCCTAAATCTGCCACCTTGGATAGCGTGAGACTTGCTCTGGGCTTAAAATCTTACCAGTAATTCTATCTAGCACTAACCAGAAATAGCCACCAGGCAGCACAGAAGGGTAATGCAGTGAGGGTATATTACATGTAAATCAAACTGTGGAGTTTATACACAACACTTACCATACACAGTGCAAATAGGGGAAGTTAAATGAGGACCAGATCTCACAAAATGCTTTGTCACTGATCCAGCAGAAAAGTGCAAGCATCCACCAAAGACCTGAAAAGAGACCCAGTTTGTACACACGCATGTTTTCACACCTGAGGAGAAAAATACAAGTAAGTTGTTATAAAACAAAACAAAATTTGCTTTGTAATGGCAGCTTGATGCTTTTTGGCTGTAAGTATTTTAGGGTAGGATTCATAGTGCCAGGCACACATCCTTAAAATGGCTCCACCGTAAATATCCTTAACAGAGGAACTTTACTTGCAGTAAATATGGCTCTGATGCAAGGCAGTGGTGAGGTGACAAAACAAACCTTTCAATCAGTAGCTGTGTTTTGGGTATTGTCTTAAATACCAATGTGCAAATGGTGGGCAAACATCAAAGCATTCCCGTATATAGGGAGGGGTATCTAGGACAACTAGTGATTAGTTACACACTGTTACTCTCTGGTAACAACCAGCCACACAGCAAGTGCTCAGGTTTGTTTTATTTGTCACTATATAAAGACTAGTAAAAAAGGAACTGGATGAGGCTTTTTTTTTAATTGGTTAGTTGATTTTTCTCCCCCTACAAGTTAGTATTGTACAATGTAACAGTTCAGAGAACTTCTAATGTAGGAGCCTCTACTCAGAGGGCATGCTTTAGTAGATGGTGCAGGCATCCACATCTCAGACAGAATTCCTCATGTTGACTAGGCTGCAGTTCTCTCCCTCCCCAAGAAACCTGACTTGTTCTTGTAGAGGTACACCAGAGAGAAAGAGAGCACAAAACATTTGCTGTGGTCACATGCAATGTGGTCTGCAGTTGGCCATCACTGAATACAACAGCAGATGCCAGGATATTTGCACAGCATTACCTGGATTGCAGGTCTGCTCAAAAGCTCACTGTTTTATTTCCCTATATGATGCTTTGCTCTTCTCCACATCTTGGAACTATCCTAACAACTGTGCAGCTTTGCTCAAAAGAGTAAAATCAGGAAAAAGGAAGCATCAATATAATCTTCAGGTCCCAAAATGCTATTAAAGTCAATAATTTGCTGCCTATCTACACTTGCTATTTTGGGGTTACACTTCTCGGTGCCAGTAGCTGCAGCTCTGCTGTTACCGATATCTATAAAGCAATGCTAGATCGGGACGTGACCAGCCCTACGTGACCAGGGGAAGGCATGGTTCAGCTCCCCTGCCTTCTGCAAGAACAAAGCTATGATTTGGGATTTTCCCCCCTGCCTTTTTTTGTTCTTGTTGTTAAACTCTTGGTGAATTTCCCAGGGATCCAAGTACTGTTCAGTGCTCTTCGAAAATTCTTGCTTCAATGAACTGCTTTTCTCAGGTCACTGATATGACCTCCCAAAGCACTCCCAAACCTACTAATCAGATGACAGAATTATTTGTTTAAAATGGCTTGTTTGAGCTACATCTCAAGAGTAAACCAATAATCCAAATCTCTAGCCAGTATAACAAGGAATACTCAGCCTTCATCAGGGTTACAGGCCCCTGTCTTCTCCTTATACATCCTAGAAGGAAAACAAGTTAATGCCAAGTGCCCCACAATCCCTTCCTCTGTCCCAAGGTCTTCAAGAGTGGCTCCTCTAATCCACACTCATCTTCTATATCTTACACCTCTGCCAAAAAGTTACTGGTAATGTCTCCATGCCTATTCCTCTCCAGCAGATCATCAGCCAACCTTTCTCTCTGCTCCAATCCAGTCACCCCAACAGACTTGACACTGAATCACCAGTCTTCTTCCACACAATTCTTGGGCTCATTCACTGCATCTGGAGGGTGAGCAATGCCTGGCAAACAGGTCCTTTAAAGGGACACGTCTCCTTGTGACACTCAGAAGCAATTAAAATGTGTATCCCTGGAGGAGGGAGCTAGAATAGGCAAACACATCTTCACTGTGTGCACTGCAGTAGTATTTATGGTCCCTGATCTTCTTTATACATGACTGTCCTTGACAACCGACTAGTACAGTGCAGCACAGACCAAAAAGCTCTTTGGTCCTTCTGTCTTTCACACAAAATACTTGTCAGCCTCAAACCTGTTGTTGTCATTTGATACATTTACAGAGTTCTAATTTTTCCAGCATTTACTGCTAATTATCTCCATGGCCACACACAGCCTGCAAGCCACAGGCTATCCTGCATTCACTGTCAGGCAAGTAGTAATGCCAGCTCTGTCCCCAAACTAAAATTTGTCACTACACCCTCCCACACATGTGAGATATCTCCAACTACTCAGGTGGAGAGAACGGGGCAGAGAACGACTCCTGCATTCCACTTCCAGCGGTGGAAAAGCAGAACTGCCACTGGTACTGGAGCTCTGCTAAGGGAGCCTGGTTAAGCATTCAGAAAAATTAAAAACACACAGAGTGCTCTGTCCACGAACACTTTTCTGAATGTATTGCAGGAGCAGCAGTATACATGGCTCTGGTGTATTGCAAGCTAAAGAATTAGTACAGTTTTCCCTGTAGGATATTTTTTTCACTCTTGAAATGCTATTTCAGTTGACATTTTAACAGGCATTTGGGATTAAGAAACTCCTAAGGCTGAGCAGAAGGCACCTTTATAGCTACTGGATTAATGACAGAAAAGCTACCAACTGCTTAATCTTGTTGACAGAGGATTTTCTCCAGTGTCCTTTGCACAAGTTGGTTTTAGGATCTGGCTTTTTTTTTAAGCCATCTATAAATAATGTCGCATTCAAAATCACCACACCTATCTTTGTAATTCAAAAAAGTGCTTCAACTACTGACTAAACTGTAATCTCCTCCACAAGAAAGATATCACAATAGTTGTTTTCATAACAAAAACACCTACATGACTGCCACAAAAATTAATATTCTACATAGCATATAAACCAAAATGGCTTTTTTCTTAGGCCTGAATCCTCCAATCTGTTTGGCAAACCACCAAGACACAGTCAGAGGAGACAGGGCTTGCCCAGGATGGCTTCAAGATTGTCTGTGTTGCATACTGTAAAAAAGGCTTGTTTCTCTGAAATAGTGTCTTTAAATTTAAAAAAGGCTACAAGAAGCATTAAGAAAAGAAAGGGTAAGGAGATTTTTGAGTTGCCTATCAAGTGCCAGAGCGCAGCTACAGGCATTCTTCCTTACACTTTTTTATGAGACACCCCAGTAAGAAATACATCCAAGATTTGGCACAGTTTTATCAGTAAAACTATACTGGTAAATCCTCCTCATTTTCCAATGCATTCTGACAGAGGAAAGGGTGTGTGTATTGAGAACACAGAGGCCTTCCTAGACTTGTCTGAAGGACATAAACAAACACACGCAACTGCATGCCATTTAAGATAAGAGGCTTGGCCTCAAACATCCAGCTCCTTTAGTCAGTGACCATGCCTGTCAGTATCTGACTAGTTTGAATACCAGGAGGAGAGAACAATTAACATGCATGGTTTGAATTGTTCAAGGCTGCAAAGGAAAACTGAAAGCTTACTTGAAGAAACTTTCCCAGTGCAAGATCAGCCATAGAAATGGTAGATTGTAATGACAGGCTTGCTCAGTACTACCATCAGGTACTGCAATTTACTCTTATAAACTTAAGACTAGATGCTGCAGGGTGTACTGCAAAAGACTACTCTAAGACAGAAAGAGTCAAGTGCAATGAGGAGAGCACTGCTGATCTGTGCAATACTGCTAGGTTTTCTGTGATCACCCATCATAAAGTCTTCAGTTCCTGCACTGACTGTGCTTCGGATGGGCTGAGGACACACTTGCTGAGGAGATGGGACTGCAAAGCTTCCTACCTGCCATTGCTTTTACCACAATTAGGAGATGTAATGCAAGTACCACCTGGTCGCTGGCAAGAGACACGGACCTGAGCCATTTGTTTTATTTCTCAATAGACACGGTCACTGATCATTCAAACTACCACTGAAACAGAACCTGTCAGCTGAGGGTCTGGAAGAGGTGTTCTTGCTGCTGTGCAGAGATGTGTGGCATTCTCCTTCCCTACGCTAGTCTGAAAGAAATTGGACCCCACAAAGCTTGCATTTCCATTTGCGCCTTTTGCCTATACAACACACAGTGTTCTTGGTTTAACACAAATGCCAGTTCGGTGTGCTCCAGCCATTTGTTATCCGAGGGACTGGGCTGGTACACACTTCCAGCAGCTTTATCTTCCAGTGTCATGGCATCCCCATCAAAACATACCAGCTTTTCTTCAAACCAGTGCAAGTTGCTGGATGTCAATGAACGGCTTGATTCTTTTTGACACAGGTATCTCCCTTTATACCCTAAGGAATATTTTAAACTTTTAACTTAGTTTAACCTTTTAGTCAAGGGAATAAGGGAACTGTGAGCAACCTTCGACAGTGAAGGAGGGCTCCCCCTCAGCCAGATTTCTTGTAGGAAAATCAAATATGAATGGACAGACTTGAAGCTAGGGTAAACCTTCACTGCTCAAGGCTCATATGTCAGCTGAGCAACAATATTCTAGCATCTATCTGCACATGGAGGTAGTTACATACCTGATGATGACTCACTAAATCATACTAATTTGATTACATTATTATCTCAATGGTTATTTGGCTTGGACCAGCAAAACAAAGGATCCACATCCACTTTCTCCCTGATACCATCCCCGAGGAGAGCTTTTTTTTTTTTTTTAATGAAACAAATGAAGGGATTTGTTTGGACAGAAATAAGAATAAAGTTTTACAATTCGTTTGTCTTTCAAGGACAAGTATGCACTTAACTAGCTTTTGCGGTTTTCATCATCTCCCATGCACAATACTTCCTAGCATACACTCCACCCTACCAGCTCCGCATTTAAGAATATAATGCTCTTTTGTGACATTATCTCCTCATCAAGGACAAATGAGAGGCAGAAAACTCTCATTTGAGAACACAGTGGTTCTGATTCACCAGAATTCTGTACCAGATTGACACCAGCCTAGAACAGGAATAATAACAGGGAGTTTTGGTCTAACACATCACAGACTTCAGCATGGAAGGCTGCTCTGGAGGCTTTTCTCCTTCCTTCCCCAAATACCTGTTTCACAGATAAATTTCCACTGCAGACTGCCAGAACTTGGATGTGTAGCCCCTTACTGACTGTGGTAGTAGAGAATGGGAGAATCGCAGGCATTTTAAATAATGCTTAATTATTTTTTCTCCTATAAAAAAAAGGGATGGGATGACTCCTCTCCTCTAGGTTTTCAAGAATATATCTCATTTGAATCTCCTAGGGATCAGCATAGCTTAAAATAAAACCTTTAATTATTTGCCTTTTACACTTAGGAATTCATCAAAAAATATCACAGGTATTACATCATCCCAATGCACAATTAAGAGGGCCATATGTCACTTTAGGTCCCTTTTTAATCACTAATTCAAAAGAAGGTTTATCTGTGTCCTTAATTCTCTCTCAAAAAACAGACAGGGAAACTCAACACATTTTTGTAAGATATGACCTTTCAGAAGGAGTTTTAAAAAGCCAATGTCTGTAGGCATACCAATTCCTAGATTTGATGCAATAGTAGTCAAACTTATGAGACACTAACTATTCATCCCTTTAAGTTTCTCAGGAGCTAATGCCTGGAAAACTGATATGTAGAGAGTTCACATAAATTATTCAGTGCCACAACCAGATCTCCATTTGCCCTGTCAGTAGTTCCTTGGTACTTTCATCAAAATGAGACACCTCCACCAACATTCTTCAACTACTGTCTACAACTAACTTGTGCGCTGCTCCCCGAGTTTCTTTGACCACAGAAAAAAATGCTGCCCAGCAGGATGTCTAATGAGAAAAGACTCATGAACACCTTTACAAAACATTGTTAACAGAGGTTTCCACTGTATGGAGAAGCAGCAGCAGAATAGGGTAAGATAGAAAACAGGAGAATCTCTGTTCTAACAGCAGCAGTCAGAATGCAGACATTTGGTCCTACTCTTGTTTCTTTTGATGGGCACTTACATACACAATATGTAAGAGCCAACATGAGTTGCAAAATCCTTCTCAGACACTGGAGAAGAGGGGGAAAGGACAAGTTCACATGCTGGTACTCGCCTGGTCCTTTATTCAGCAGGTGAAGAGATGCAAAGCAAAAAAAAGTCTCTGGACAGCTGCTGGTATCACCATCACGGTAGGACTCTTTAAAATGGTAAGATCAGTCTCAGGTTCTTCTCTGTTTGGATTCTGGTTTTATAGTAGAAATTATAGGCCCTGACTGATAGCTATCCTCTACAACCCGGTGATTAACCGTATCTTTATCAGTCTTACTCCATCATATTATCCATGTCAGAAGACAAAGTGGTGTAAGGCTCACAGTACAACTTGGAGAGCTGGAACATCTTCCACACATGCTGGGGCCTTGCTCCACATTCCCTCTAGCACCCAGACCGTGATCATGCAATCACCTCACCCTTATGCAGACTATATAGCAGAAACACTGTCAGTGGAGTGAAACCCTTGCCCTGATTCCACAATAAACAAACAAATTTGAGTTAGATCAGGTTACGGCAAGAGATATGTCACAAGAAGACAGAGAATATCTGACCTAGTACAATGGCCTAGGAAAAAAAAACATCCTTGCCCAAAACGTCTGAACTGGCAGAGCAAGTTTATACCAGATCTGCGCTTGCATGTGGGAGAAGCATTTCTCATCTGCTATCACAAGCACTGAAGCCACATCTACTGTATCATCACACAGTGGCCTAAGGACCTGAGAAGGCAACGCTGCCTTCAGGAGAAATGTACTCACCTCTTCAACTCAGCAATGAGCAAAGCTGTGCAGGGAACACCCAGAGTCATTAGTGAGATGTTGTTGATGGCAGGCTTAATGAAGGCGAGGCAGGTAGTAACTCCAGACAGGACACCCACAGCAGCTTTAAATCGGCTCCTGAGTAAGTTTTTTTTCAGGAGAAAAACTGCTTTTAATTAAAACCTTCTAATTACTAAAACCAGAAATCTTAAAATTATTTTAATAATGTAACAAAATTTAGGTTTCTCTAGGAGTGTTCAGGAGGTGCAATGACAATGTGCATAAAATGGATGTAGATCTTGCACAGACTTGCATGTGCATGCAGAGTTAATCATATACACAAATCTTTGATGGACTGTGGTTTTCTGAAGCAGCCGTGTGTGTATACATACGCATGCACACACACGCACTGATCACTGGTTTCAAAATCCAAAGGCCACACTCCAGTCTTCCTCCTCCCACAATAAGTCAGGAACAAGTCCATCTCTGTGCGCAGCACTGCACTTCCTCAAAGCCGTGTTGTGTCATCTTTCTTCATGCTTTTAACATGGATTTTTAGGATATTTTGTTACTGTTAATGCCCCAACTTCTAGAGTCATGTTACAGTCTATTTTATTTCCTCTATCTCTTTTAAGCCTTAAAGACACTGAAAACTACAAGGTAAGTAAGAACATTTCTTTTAACCAAATTCAACAGTAGGTGAGGGATGCTGACACTTTTAAACATTACAGTTTGGTATATTCTTAGCATAAATGAAATCACAGTTGGGCCCTGTACAGATAGCCTGACAACTTTTAAATTAAATATATGTTAACTGTTGTTTAAACTTCAAGTTTGGAGTTTAAACAACCCATTTCCAGTCTGTGGCAGGACTATGGCAGACAGAAGATCATCACGCTGCCCTTCAACTACTGGCCCATAGCTTTATAAAACTAGTTTCTGTCCAAGGATGGCTGTTCTGCCTTAATTCTGTGTCTGAAGTAGGGTCTCAGTATACTTGTGCAGCACCACTCCCTGGCCGTAAGTGTCATCACCTTCCCCTCCACCTAGCTCCTTCCATCTGCCTTTTGCTTTAAAGTTTTTCTTTCTGCTGGAGGGCAACAAGTTACTTAAGCAGGAAGTTATGATCTGACATGAATGCCTTAATGACTAAAGACACCACAAATTGGTCATGGTAGACAGTAACATTTGCAGCATTGAAAACCCAGAGTGCGATGAGGATGAAGAAAGTGAAGACCACAGCAGTGAGCACAGGATAGATATAATATCAGAGGATTAGCTAGGCAAAGCAAAAAACCAAAAATATAAACCAAACCTGTTCTGCGCTAGGGTTTGCTGCCCAGTAAGTCCTTCTTCTGTACACTTCAGAAAGGAATCAAGACCTTAACACATAACTGCCTTTACAGATTCTCAGGAAGAAGTGTTCTGAGAAATTTGGGATAGGGGACATCCTTCACCTCATCTCAGTATTTTTATGAATCAGTTATAACCTGGGAGATTATTATTTATAGTTTTAACATCAAGTTCAATAGAAACAGGATTTCACCCAAGAAGTGTTACTATTCCTTTTAAAAAGCATACTGTTTAACCTCTTGGCCCATACTATGAACCTACCCAGCACACTATCAGAATATAGTGACAGATGACATATAGCGATCCCCTTAGACTTGTGAGTAATAATTTACATGCAGTCACAGAAATTCTTCAAGACTCTGAACTCTTTTTCTCTTGAACTAAATGTCTAAAAGTCATGTCATTGACCAAAACACCCCACTAAAACCTGTTTGTTTGTTAAGCTGATGGTGTCCTGTAATAGCACTGTGTTGCAATACGCCGAAGTACTAAATTCACACCATGACAAAGCCATTAGACTGCATAGACTGTACACAGTAAGCCAAGATACACTTTTCTCAGTGCAAGCTATTTTGAGGAATGGTCAATCTAGGCACCAACCTTCTCTCCCTGCTCCCCCACAGCAACTTCTAATCAGGCACAGGTCAAGGGAAAAAAAACATGAAAACCCTCCAGATAGTTACAATTTAAGAAGGCAAGAGGCAGCAGCCTTAGGAATTTTCAGATAGAAGAGCATTGGTGCTGCCATTCAAACCTCTCCATCACCTCAATTTCTTTACTGCATAAAAGAGCAATGTGTACAAAGATTATAGCACTTTTTTTTTAGGGGGGACAAACCACAACCAGATTCTTTAAACTGGCTACAATGTGCCTTTTTAATCCTACAAGAAAAAAAAAAAAGCCTTTTACAACAACAATAGGCTTCTAAACACAGCCTTTGAATACTTAAACACCATCCTTAACCACTGCCTTAAATATTCAGATGAAAATTCAGCTGACTTCCATAGGTCTGCTTGTATGTACACTTTAGGATATACAAAAGGAAGAGGTAAAGAGGGTATCTTCTACTTTACTTTAGCTGCAACTTATATAAACTACTCATATAAAGGTCTCCCTAGAATCATCAAGAAGAGGCACTTCCAGAGGCAAGACACCTCATCCCAAGATCTAAAGTTACAGGGTGTAAACCCCACCATCAGCAACTGCAGACTCAGGAATTCTGAATAAAATGGGCTGAGATACAAGCAACAGGAAGAGAATGGAGTGAGAAAAGATAGCGGCTGTAGTGGTAAGGCTGGGTGATAACTCAGTGCCATTACGTGCAGGTTTAGGTGTTAGCATAAGAAGTTTCAAGAAATATGAAAGTGTACATGTATGATTGTATGATCACCTGTCATTCCGAAAAACTCTGGGCAGGTATCTCCTAGGGAACCACATGGCAAGAGCACACATCAGGACCCAGAGAATAGCCAGCTCATCCAGCATCTGGCCCAGGAAACTGAGGGTGGCGTGAAAGTAAACAGATCCAATTCCTGGAAGAATCAATCAAAAGGCAATATGAACAGTTGCAGTACTGTATACACTGAAACACACTGCTCATGTTCAGAACTTCATAGCAAGTGGTGGATAGCATTTGGTCTAGAAAAGATTAAAAAAAAAAGAAAACTGGAAAACAAACGCCAGCTTCCCTAAGAAGGCAATCCAAATCATCAGCACCTCACTAATTAGGAAGCAAACACATAACAAAAGCAGCAGCTCAAGATGCCAGCTTCTACTAGAAAAGCAGATATATGTGAAAAAAATCAGGTAGTAAAGTTAAATGCAAAATCAATTAAGAAAGAAAAGGCAAATACTGTTTCTGAATTTTCTCAATAGCGCAAGAATGGGTAAGACAAAAATGAAAAGCAGCATCTGATGACTACTCCATGATATAGGTTTACAGGTGTAAAGTGTCACGCTGCCCCACAGGGCTCTGATTATTCCTTTAAAAGTTCTCAGTACCTCCAGGAACAAAAAAGTTTAAGAATCTCACATCTACAAAACAGCTAAGCCTTTGGGCCTTCTCACTACAATGCAAAACCTGTTATCCTCTTCAGTTGTGCTAGGCACTTTCAGCTCTCATTTAAGCAACAACAACAGAGGAAGGAGGGTCAGCACTACCGTAGAGTAAGCCTAGACACAAACAAAAGAAGTTATGCAAAGGAAGGATAGGAAGGGAACAGAACTAAGGCCAAAGTTCCCACAAGCCTCAGATTGCAAAAAGGCATTTTTCTTTCAGAAATGACGGCTGCTTCAGCTTCAAGCAAGCACAAGCAAACTCCTCCGTAGATGTCAGGATTGCTTGGTTTTGCAAAACAATCAAGCACAAACAGGAAAAACTGATTTCCTCTCTCAGTTCATGCACGAGCAGGCATACAGAGACTAACCAACTTACCAACCACGACTAGCAGAATCCATATTAAATATATTCCACTGTTGAAGCAGGTTGCGTACTGACGGAACAAGCACATACATATGGGTGGTAAAACAAAAAACAAGACGTTGCTTATCTAGGGGAAAAAAAAAAACAGTATCACAAGGACAGAAAATAAACAAACCTTAAATATTCATAGGTTGCCTAAGGCATCTGTAAAAACATTGTGTCATCCAGTGAAGCCCCATCTCAACAAATTATGGCCCTCAATTTCTGCCAAAGCTGGCCTGTTTTTGCAAACTTGTTTTGTTTAACATCATTAAACTAATATCAGCATAAAAACTTTAAGCAACGTAAAATGTGGCTACTCACATCTTTAAGTCTATTCCCAGAAGAATTTTATTGAGAGTCTACAAATACTCAAGACTGTTGCAATTCAGGAAGCCTACAAAAGCAAGCAGCTGAGGAACAGGACGTCCTGTCAAGCGACCTGTCCTCTCAATGGCTGTCAAGCCTCGCATGGAAAAAGCACTACACGTACTGGCACTAGACAGGGCTAATCTAGCTTTGTGGAAGTGAAGTCACTGAGCAATAGCTATAGTCCGGAAGGTCTGAAATACAAAGCTAAGCTAAAAGAGTTAGAACCCTTTTTGTGCAGGGTAAAGAGAGCCTGAAGCTGGAAATCCTTTTACACTTCATTTTTTCTCTTGGTTCTCCATTACAGAAACAACTGAATATGACTGAAAACTAGTTATAGGAAGGTGAAAAGTCTTGTAATTCAGATTACTGCTAGCTTTTTTTAATTTAGTATGTAAGAGTTGAACAAAGACATATTTTCTCTTGCTGATCAACAATCCAAAGCGTGATTCTCTAGTTAAGGGCTGAAAACACTTTCCGCAATTAACAGGAGATGTGACTGTAGCGATCACTTGGTTGTCCCTGGAAGGAGCTGCCAGTGCTAAGGGCCAGCCATGACACTATGAACTGAGCGGTTACAGAAAGACTCTACTGCTGCTTCACAACGGGACCTGGGACAGGATGAGTTCCCCAGCCTCAGCTTTCTCATGTTCCCCTGCCTAGCCCAAGCACGAGAGAAAATCATCCCCAGCAACATTCCCCTAAAGCGGACATAGAAAACAACTCTCGGACAAGAGCACTCTGTTGGGACAGATGGCCTCTTCACAGAGACTTACAAAGTTTTACTGACATTAATGAAAATCTAGTGGAGAAAGGATTCAAGAATGACATATGAAGGCGGCATTTGTTCATTCAGCTGCTGTTGTCCATCACTCAACATGGTCTCAGAACAGAGCTTACAATGATTAAAATAGACACATCTCATTTAACATTTGCACGGCTCATCCAAACATATTCCTAGGCTGGCACTCAAAATGACAATAATTACAGAAGCAGTTTCGCAGCACCATCTACTTCATGCCTGGCACCTTCCCTCACACTAAAGGTACATCCTCACAGACAAGCTGCATTTCCTTCCAAAGTCTTGGCTTTTAGATTTCATTAAAATACTTAGAAAGAGCCATCACCCATGCAGTTTATAGCTGCAAATACTACGCAAATCTCTGCCAACAGTACCCTGATAACAGCACACAGCCCAAGCAAGGGCTTGCTAATGCAGAGGGCTCCTTGCAGTCAGGCCACAACACTGACCAGCCACTCCAGGGAAAGGTGCCAGAGAGCCACCTCCCGCTGGACTGCCCTTTCTGAACCAACACACAGGTTGAATCCTTTCACCAATTACCAGCTCCTATGGTGTGTTCTGCCACATAAGAAGCCAGCCTCATAAACCAGATGTGAAAAACCTGTGGGGACACCAACTGATCAACAGTGCCATGGACCAAGCACCTCTTCAGCAGAAATAAAAGGACTCTTCTTGAGAAAACCCTTCACCCCACCAAGGTGTAAAATTTTGCCTTTGTCATTCACAAATTAAGATGGTGGAAGGTTGACAACATGGGTAGCTGGCAGTGTCAGAGTGGGGTATACTGCACAACCCTGGGGAGGCAAGGTAAAGACCAAAGAGTTACTTATAAATTAATATCCTATTTTAGCAGATTTTTAAGAGGCAGATCAATTTGTTTAATCCATGTAAGCCAACCTACACATTCAACCAAACAGGCTCACTCAAGCATCTTCCATTCATAAAAAACCCACCAGCTCCGTGCAGCAGAGACCGTTAGCAACACTGGGAATACAGCCAAGGACCAGAATCCCAGTGTGTGATGTGCTGATACAAGCACAGAGCAGGAGGGCTCCTTTGCCCCAAAACAGGTAGGAAGCATAAACAGTGACTGGTAGCAGGGATGACAGAATATGAGCAAGTCCTCTGGGGATCTGGGAGTGCTCTAGACATTTTAGGCTTTTAGCCACAGTTAGGCCAAAGAGAGGTGTCAAGGGGAAAAAATAGATGGTTATAAACAAAGTGGTGTGGAAGAAATCCTTTCCATCTCTACAGCTAGAACTGACGAAAGAAGAAAATCAGACCAGGTAATCACAGTCTATAAAAATTTGGCTAGAAAGTCCTTATTCTGCCTAGGAACAAAATGACAAAGGAAACACACCTTGCAACCTTGACCTTGGCCATGACTTGTACTCTTTGCAATGGCCACCAGGAGGATTTCCTAACATTGTTAAAGTTGAAATAATTTTAGTACTGAAATTCTTTTCTATTAAGTTCACAAAAACCGTGATAATCATGTCTCTCTTTCATGCAATAGCTTAGTTCTGTTTCTCATATCCCACAAATAATATTTTCTACAAGTTATATTCAAATCAGGAGTCTGGAACATTTTCTGAAACACATTGCTTAAATTCTCTTAGTTTCAAGCTCAGTGTCAACTAGATCAACACTAGAACTGACCTGCTGGTTTTCACTCTCTGATACCAGCCTGGCTCCCTGGGAGGACCACATCCTTATATATATTGCAACTATTAACACCACCCTTTCCAAGCCAGTGAGGCACCTATCCATTTGGCTCTGGTTTCAGAGAGTATGTGGCATGTGCAAGTTTTTACTTAATACACAGTTGGCCTGCATGGTTTGATAATGTACAATTCAAATGCTGATACAGTTAAGATTAGTGTAAAAATTAGTAACAGGAGTACAGAGAATTTCCTTTGGGATCTGCAAAAGGCAATGATTAAAAGTTACAGTTCTGGAAAAAACATAAGCATCCCATCAGTAACAATCTATCCTCTGGCTTCATACAATTCTGGACCTTTAGTTTTAATTTCCAACTACTTAATTGTATGAAAGGAATATAGGACATGGGCCACAGAGGGAATGCCAGAGGCTTGCTCAGATCATGACCACATAACTTCACTCACACCTGGCCACAGTCCTGACACAAGATGTTTCTGGCAGTCCTACCAAAGCTCAAGTATTCTTTACTATCTGGTATGTCTCCCAGACAGCAGCTGTAGCATTCAATCCCACAGCAACACTTATTGCACTACCTCTTTGTGAGGAGAGAGCAAAAATGGGCTAAGTGGCTCTCGGTGAGCTCAGAGGGTTTGTATCTTCTATATCCTGATCCATGAGCATGCCACTCACATACACCAAAAGACTTTTGTAGTAAAAAAGATGATGTAGAGAGAGTACGAGCATTCTCTCCCACTCTTAAGACTATTTGATAGCTTTTTAAAACTTTTATCTCCATGCCACTAGGGAACAAAAGAAGAGGAATAAAAACACCAGCAATTCCCTCTACAGATGGAAATTTGGCAAGAAATATGTATTACATGCACAACTGAATGCAACATACTAAACTGCAAAGTACTAACTTTACCAGCAACAGAAAAGTTACTGTTTTCAGGTGTTTAAAACAAAAACAACAACTTTTTTTGTAAATATCTCTGCAGAGGGTAAATTCTTTTGATCATGTGGAGGCATTTGTTTATGTTCTGGAGTAAGGTTACACTGCATCAGGACACATTACTCATTTCAGGAAAAAAACAAAACAAACCAAAAAGCTAGTTTTCCTATAACTGTTCTTTCAATCTGAGTTACAGTGTTTCATAGCCTCTTTACTGAAAGTGTTAAGGCCTGAACAAAAAATTGCATCAGTCTCGCTCATGTATGTTTTAAAAAATTAGTCCGATCAATTTGTACTAAACCTCTGAACAGATATACTCCTACTGATTTAATCCTGTTGAGCGCTTTGGTTTGCTTTTTAACTAAATCAAGTTAAATTTATGCATAACAGACAAAGGTTGAGTCCCACAAGAATAAATTAATGATTTTTTAAAAATACATTTCAGATAAGCTGTTCCAGTTTCGTGCTTACATGAATACTGCGTGAGACCTCAACTACAAGTCTGACTTCAGCCGTGACAGTTTAAAATGCGGATTACCAAGGTTTTAATCTACAGCTCAAAGACCCAGATGCCAGATTGCGGTCTGCTGAAGAGTCCTTCCTGAAGCTTTGAGAGGGTTTGAGCCAGAGTCAGAACTGAACCATCTTAGAAGGAACAAAATTTAGACTCCACTTAAGGTGCCTGTTAGAGTAGGACCAAAATTTCCCAGCTGTCCTGTGAGCATCTGGCTTTCTGGGGGCACAGTTGCACAATCCCATCAATCCACTGCAAACCACTTAATTTTCAGAAGGTGCTAACACAGAAGGCAAGTTCTGTGTAACAGAAATAGTAACAAGAAGACTTGTTACTATTGAAGAGAGGTGAAACATAACTACCCTCAATGCGGACTCTTTTTTCCTCCCCTTTCGGTGTACAGCTCGCTGATTTGTACACAGCTGCCACAATACAGCAGGCTTCAGGGTAAACTTTTTGCTGTGTCTCTCTGTTAACCTGTCTGGAGCCTCAGTTATTCATCCAGACAAACCTGCAACTCCTAGCATTTTGCAAGCTTCTGTACCACCGCTAATCAGCTCAGTACGGTCAGAAGGATACCCATCCCCCTGAACAGCTGGCTCCAAAACACACTTGCTGTCTTCAAGAAACTTGTCTATCCTGACCTTTTCCTCCCTTTGTTTTTGGTTCTTGCACAGTGACATCAGACACAAAGAAAGCAGACAGTTTCCCCCACACACCCGCAGAAGTTCTCCAGTGGCACAGACCAGCCACCACCCAGATGACTTTGGCAGCAAACTACAAGAAAAAACAACAGGTTAGCAATGTACACCCTGTGCCATGGAATTACTTGCTCTATATGTGCAGCAACCCCCATGATACACATTTCAGTGAGTAAAGCCAGGCACCTATTTCTTTCTTCCACTGGATGTTAGCAGTCAAAGAAACACAGCTTGAAAGGGAGAGATAGCTCAGACAAGGATAGAATTGGGGAGAATTGGGCCATTTTAAAGTGCAAAAGAGCTAAAGCAGAAGCCCAGGCTTCTCCTTTGTGCACACACCACCTGCTATAGAACAGAAAATTTTTGCAGAATTCACTCCTGGACATGTGTTTTTCATGGAAAGGCAAACTACCGGAAAGCCCGATGCATTATCTCACTCTGGTGGATCTACTCGTCACTGCAATTCTTTACATCAACAGGATGTAAGGAGCATTGCTCCCTTTCCAAGATGTGTGGTACAGGGAAGTCTGGCTCTGGTGCTGGGGCTATGTTTTCACATGTTCCCTCCAGCAGCTGAAAGGTACTGGGATGGTGCGAGAGGATGCAGAAGTGAACCACAGCTTACTGGAAGGAAGCAATAATTACATTAGTCCTCTACCCTCTCCTTCATTTCTTCAGCTACTTTCTTAAACTCTCTTAAACTTTCTTAAATCTCTGCTCCGAAAAGTACATTGCTGACTTCATCCTGCAACCTCAAGGCAGATTGTTCTTGAAAGCTTTGCCTTCTTGGAGCCAAACCTACCTGGATGAAACCCAGTTTTGCCTCCAAACAAGGTGGTAAAGGTGTTTTTTTTCTTCATCCATCACCACCTTGCACACTGTCAAGTGGCTGACACCTGTGGGACGGGTACCGGACACAGGCAGTCCAGCACCAAAACTTCTGCGCTCGGCTGCCCCAAGGCTCGACGCAGGCGAGGAGGGGCCCACTGCACACTATTTACCGAGCGGCTTGACACGAGCCCTCTTCTAAACCTCCCGATTTTATACCTAAAACACCGAACCGCTCATTTTTCTTTAATTTCAGGCGTACCGGGGACTGGAAAGGGAAGAAGCCGGCAGCGACAGAAGGGCATTCTACAATCCCACGGAAATCCTGCATGAGACGGACTCGGCAGGCAGCAGGAGCCTCCGGGGCTCCGGCGGGACCACCCGACTGCCGGCCCGCCGCCGCACGCTCGCCCACCCGCCGCTCCGCCCGCGGAGAGCGCCCCGCCGGGCCGGGCCGGGCCGGGCCGGGCCGGGCCGCCCCGCCGCCGAGCGCCCCGCCGAGCCGGCGCCTCTTCTCCGCCCCCCGGCGCCGAGGCGGCCGCCGCTCCCGCACCGCCGGGCAGCCGCCGCCGCCACGAACCGTGTTGTAGAACTCGGCGATGGCGGGGACGATGGTGTAGTTGTCCTCGCACCAGTCCACCTCCGAGCTGCCGGCCCGCAGCGGGTCCCACCACAGCAGCGCGCCCATTGCGCCCGGCCGCCTGCCGCTCCCGCCCGGCCGTTCCGCCCTGCCTGCCTCCCTCTGTTGCCCGCCTCCCGCCGCGCCTCGGGCTGCCTGAGGGGCGGGGCGGGGCGGCCTTCCCGCTCCTGCCGGGCGGCCCAGACCGCCCCTCGCCTGGCCGGGCTCGCCGGGGCCCGCCCCGCTGCCCGGACGGCAGGGGTCGGGCTGGCTGCCCGGAGGGATCGCTGCAAGCCGGGCGGGCTGAAGCGCGTCTTCCCTGTTCCGCCGGCGGCTCTGAGGAGCCCGCTACCCCACGCGGGCGGCCTCCCCGCCCGCCTCCCTCCTTTGTGCGCCTTACGCATATTCGCTCAAACAGTTTGATGGGAACAAGCGGCAGCCGCTCGCCTTCTCCTGCGCGGCCGGCGAGGCGGGAGGGGGAGCGCCGCCATCGCCGCCGCCGCGGCTGTGGGCCGGGCGGCGGGTTGCTGCGGGCTGCGAGCAGAGGCGCCGGCGGGGAGGCAGCCGGGGGCGCCTTTCACCCCCCGCCAAACGCGAGAGGCCAACGCGGGCGGGGCAGCTACTCTGCTGGGCGCCGGGGGTTTCTCTCCGGAGAAGGGGCGCTTCCCGGGGACCCGCGCCCCTCGCCGGCCGGCCCAGCGCCTGACGCGCACAGCCGGCGGTGACGGGGAGGCTCCCGGGGCACACCCGGGTGGGAGCCGCTGCGACTCTGCCACTCGTCCCGACACGGAGCAGCACGTTCTTATCGTCAGCGAAAGCTGGCAGGAATTTTTCCTTCCTGCCGCTGCCCTTGCCGCGGCCCTCAGGACCTCTTCCCACGTGCCGCGGCACAGCCGGTGAGGGGCGTGCCCCCCCGCCCTCCCGCGGTGCCGCCACACGGCGAAACGCTCCGCCCCCAGTGGCCAGAGCCGGCTCCCCCCTCGCCACGCCCCTCGGCCGGGGAAGCCTCGCTCCCCATTGGGTAGCCCCGGTCACGCGGGGCAGGGGCGGTGCCGTTCTCGCGAGAGTTGGCGGATGTATCTGCGGGCTGCGGGCGGAAGTGCGGCCTTTTTTGCTGGTGGCGCGGCTCGGCGAGGATGAAGGTGGGTCCGCGCGGGGGGCCGGGGCCGTGCCCCCGAGGGTTCGGCATCCCCCGCCACAAATGGCCCCAGCGCTGCGTGCGGGGCCGTTGGCGGAGGGCCATGGTCCCTGGCGGCGGGGCTGGAGCGCCGCTGCGGGGCGGATGGGAGCGGATTGTTGGCGGGGCGACATGGCGGCCGCGCGGGCCCCTCTCTTCAGTGCGGCCTCGCCTGCCGCCGGGCCGTGGCGCTCCGGGTGCCGGTAGCGGTCGTTCCTCCGCTTAGAAGGCCTTTTGCGAGTGCCAGGCCTGCGCTGTCGATAGCGGGGCCTACCAGGAAGGCACCGTGTGCGCTGGGGCTGGGCCTGTGCTGATACTAGGCCGTGCTCGAGGGGGAAGTGCCGGCAGGCGTCCCTGAGGCTCTGGGCTTTGCACCGGACCCCAAGAAGCACAAGTAATCGCCAACGGCAAGTGTCGCTCCCCTTAGGTTGTTTATGCAATTTTCTAATATAACGTGTGCTGCGAAGGGCTTGCAGAAGAAGAGAGAACCGTTTCTGCTGCCCTCACCGTGATCTGCTTGATTACAGTCTGTTTGAAGATTATCAAGCTCTAGCTATGGTAAAGTCAGTTTTCTGTGTAGGTGAACGAGTAATACAGCCCAGTGTGGCCACGGACAGACCTGCCTGCGTCTCCACGCATGGTAGTGACAAGTTATGGCTAGTAAGCGTTCATGTAAGCAGATGGGGAATTTCACTTTAAAATGCTAAGATGAAACCAGCAGACAAATGCTAATTTTCTGTTAAAATGTCTCATGTGAGGTTTCAACCTAATCTTTTTTTTTTTTTTTCTGTTAGCTCAACATCTCTTTCCCAGCCACTGGCTGCCAGAAACTCATTGAAGTGGATGATGAGCGCAAGCTGAGAACATTTTATGAGAAACGGATGGCCACGGAGGTTGCAGCTGATTCTCTTGGTGAGGAGTGGAAGGTAAGAAGTGCAGAAGGATGTGTCAGAGCTGTATTCAAGGAGCTTAAATTACAAAATTTCTCCTGTATGCAGTTGTCACAGTAGAGTGCTTGTATGGTGTACATTTGGCAGGTATGTTGAAAGTTTCTCTTGTAATATATACTGAATTTGGTGATTAGGCTAGCCTGCTCTGCTACTTCGATGTATCTCCGTGCCTTTTTTGTTTTTTTTTAAAGCCTTGTGTTTGGAGTTTATTGCTGCTCTTTGCAGTAGTTTTCTGTTCTTCATGTGAGTGCTATCTTGGTACTCAGGACAAATTAAATCTGTACTGTAAAACTGCTGATCTCTTCTTTACTGAACAAGTTCAAAATTGCCTTTATTGTGTTTAAACTGCTGCAAGTGCATGGGAAAAAGCATGTTGGGCCTGGTGGATGGGCTTGGAATAGTTGAGTGTTAATACAGTCCAGCTGAATTTGGGTAAGTTGGTCTTTGCTGCTGCCACCTCCACAAGGAAGGCAATAAAAAAAAGCTTTACTTTTCTCTTCCTTTTTACTCACGTATCTCTATTCCAGATGCTCTTGTGTTGTATGCAGTTTTCCTGTTTGTGATGATAACAGGCTTTGGTTAGGTTTAGGATTAAAGAAAAGCTAGACAGTAATGGACAAAATTCAGTCTGGTGTAGCTTAAACAAAACTTTGAATGGATAGGAATTTAATTTTTGCATATATATTTGAAGATAAGTAGAATAAACGTAAATTCTGGTACACACAGGTATTTTTCACATCTGTTAAGTAAAATTCCTGAACCATTGGAGTGGTGTTGGTTAAAGAAGTTGTTTGCATCAGCAGTAACAGTGACTTTTTCTGAATCATGGCCACAGTGCCCCATTGTTTTGAACAATGTGTTGTGATAGCCACCACTTCTCCTTGAAGTAATAGAGACGTGAGCCACTTAAGTGTGTTTATGTGTTTTCACAGGGCTATGTTGTCCGGATCAGTGGTGGCAATGACAAACAAGGCTTCCCTATGAAGCAAGGTGTCCTGACTCATGGACGTGTCCGCCTTCTGCTCAGCAAGGGCCACTCCTGCTATCGCCCCAGAAGAACTGGAGAGAGAAAACGCAAATCTGTTCGTGGTTGCATTGTTGATGCCAACTTGAGTGTTCTGAACTTGGTCATAGTGAAAAAGGGTAAGAGTCTGGATGAAGCAAGCAATAGGTAGAAGTAGGCACCTGGAAGGAGCCTGCTGGCTAGTGGGTGAGAAGGTCTGTAGAATGCAAATGCAGTTTAGAGTGTGAGTGTGTCTTGAAATTGCTTCTCAGCATTACATTCTTGTAATTTTAGAACTGGTCATTGAAACATTTACTGCTGCCAGCAATCTGATCATATTAAATGAGCAAAGTGTAGCTAGGGGTGGCACTATTGGTAATAGCACCTCAAGGGTTATCTAGTATTACCTTGAATTTTT
Organism: Theristicus caerulescens; assembly: GCA_020745775.1. NCBI lineage: Eukaryota > Metazoa > Chordata > Aves > Pelecaniformes > Threskiornithidae > Theristicus > Theristicus caerulescens. The sequence goes on along the minus strand of CM036583.1, from coordinate 38,175,064 downwards.
ATGCATTGTAAATTTATAACTGAAATTCACTAACAAAGCAGGTGTTCAGTAGATGCAGGATTAATTGGCATGTTTAATCTTATGTTCTCAAAGGTGAAAAGGATATTCCTGGGCTGACAGACACAACTGTGCCCCGTCGTCTTGGTCCCAAGAGGGCTAGCAGAATCCGCAAGCTGTTCAACCTGTCCAAGGAGGATGATGTTCGCCAGTATGTTGTGAGGAAGCCTCTGAACAAAGAGGGTAAGCACTCAAATTCTGTAACTCTTTGCTTTCATGTGATGACCAGCAAAGAGGTGTCCAGCCTACTGCAGGGAATGAAGCACACTATAGTAGTAGATCCAGGAGCTGACTGACATGGTATTTAAGCTGTCAGCTGTAACTTATGGATAAGAAGGGGAGTTTCTTGGTTGCCCCATTTCTTTTCTCTTCCCTTTCCATCTACTTTGGCACAATTTGTTTTTTAATGTTTGATAGAATCTGGAGTAATATTTACTAGTGGTACTAAGAATAATCCAAAAATAATTGTTACTAAAAGAAGGTTAAATATGAGGTGGAATGTTTTTGAAACATTTTTATGAGGTGGAGGAAAAATGCAGTATATAGAGAAGATACTAAGATTTTTCCCCATTGCTTGTGGCAGTCTCCAAAATGAGCTTTTATTGACAGGGCACTATTTTGTTTACCACCTGTCTCTTGCAGTGTGAGATTTTAATGTTAGGTTCTTTTGCATTGGATCAGGGAACAACAAGGGGGAGGATTTTTAGCAGAAAGGACATGATACAGCTTGGGCGCTGTGAAAGCTTGTTCGGTGGAAGACCACTATTTTCTGCATCATTGGAACTATTCTGTCCATTAAAGAATGTGATCCTGGTGGACATCAGACTGTTGCTTGTGACTGCTGAAGTCAGGCAGGATTGAGTAGTGAAATTTTACAGATGTGTGTGGTGTTGTGTTTTGTTTGCTCATTATGCACCATGAAGATCTTTTTTTTGAAGAGACACATGTCAAGCCTATGCAGAATTGTAGAGAACTTCTTGACACTGAAAGCATGATGGCTTGTTCTGTAAGCTAGATGATGAGTTTCCATATTCTTTAAACGTCGTAAGTCTAGGGGGGATTATTTAAGACAGGCCTGCTGAGAAGCTAGGAATTTTCACAAAAATGCAGGGAGTTAGAGATGCATTACTTACACTTCATTGCTGATAACAGATAATGAGCATTACGACTATATTTTGTTAATGCTATGTCTGACGGTAATTCATCATTTTTCCTGCAAAATCTGTCAAGGGGTTGAACTCTGTATAAGTTGCTATAATATGCAGTCTGCTAAATAATATTACCATAACAGTAAATGGAACTTACTCTTAAGTTTGCTAGTTCGTCTTTGGAAGATAATCTACCACTTCTGCTGATTTGTAATGCTTTTTTAGGCAAGAAACCTAGAACCAAGGCTCCTAAGATCCAGCGACTAGTGACCCCTCGAGTTCTACAACATAAGCGCAGACGTATTGCTCTGAAGAAGCAGCGCACTCAAAAGAATAAGGAGGAAGCGGCAGAATATGCGAAGCTCTTGGCCAAGAGAATGAAGGTGCGTTCGCTCTTATAACTTAGCTATATGGAATATGTCATGCCCTAGCATCCGAGGGGCTTGGTAAACTTGACTGTACACTTAGACCTGCTCTGTACCTAGCTTATTTTGAATAGGAGTGCCTGAACATGAGTATAAACATTGCTGGTCAGATGTTTTTGTGAGCATTTCTATCCATTTTTGCTAGCCCTAGAATAGTGGAAATTAACTAGATCAATTTAACTGAGAAATGATCTTGAAGACAATGAGCAGTTACAGCCTGTGAAGATAAGTTTTGCAGTAGCAGTTTTAGTTCAAATGAATTCTAGTTTAACTCAGAGGCACAAGCATTAGAGTGATTGTGTGAGAAACAGGATCCAGCAGTCGACCTGGGTGGAAGGTAACTTGGCAAGAAGCTATTTGTTCGGATGAGTTTGCTTTTGCACCTAAAACAGCAGTGACTGCCGAAGCAATACTGTTGGAATATTTGACACAGTACTTGAGTGTTTTCAGACTTCCAGACTGAAACTGAGAGTAGATAGACCTCTAGTATGTTGTGAACTCTGCCTTAGTATTTTTTACTGTAATTTTGGACACTAGTCCACATTGTTTAAAGACATACATCTGTACAGGTTAGGATACTCGTAGAATTCTTCTGATCTGTGAAGAAAGAGAACAGTATTTTACTTTATTGATTTAAGGAATCCATTCTTTCTGGTAGCTTCCCTCAAGTTGCATTTTCCCTAGTTTGTTCCTTTGTAGCTGTTTTGAAGGACTTGCTTACACGTAACATCTCAGTACTCACTTCATGCTGCTTTGCTTTTCAGGAAGCCAAGGAGAAACGCCAGGAGCAGATTGCGAAGAGACGCCGGCTTTCTTCATTGAGAGCTTCTACATCTAAGTCTGAGTCAAGTCAGAAGTAAAGATGTACATGATACTAGAAATAAACCCTTTTTGTGGTGAACTTTCAGTATGAGACTTTCCAGTGCATATTGTTACTGGCCATCTCTTAAAATAAATAGTAGTCTAGACTAACTGCATCATGCAGACCAAACTGGAACCACTTGGTCTTGATTCAGTTCTCTTTTGAGAACATGTAATATATATTGTCTTTAGTGAGATGTTCCAATTTATAATAACCTTGTGCATGCATGTTGATTTTTCTACAAGCAGGATTTGCCTGTAATGGCAAAATCCTGTGTGATGGTTCAGCAGCATCCACAGGAACTAAACTTAAGCTAATCTTCAGGAGCTGTGGGTTGAACTCACTTGGTTTGGTTTTGTTTTTTTTTTTTTTTTAATCTGAAGTACAGGGTAGTGTTTCCAGATGAGGAATCATGCCACTTGCTTTTGATAGTAAGATTGGTAAAACAGAAAGCCTTCAGCTGGTTCTTGGCAGAATTGAGTGCAATTAAATCAGTCACTGGAACAGGCTCCCCATGGAAGTGGTTGTGGCACCAAGCCTGTCAGAATCCAAGGAGCGTCTGAATGGTGCTCTTACTCATAAGGTTTAGTTCTAGGTAGCCCTGTGAGGAGTAGGGAGTTGGATTCGATCCTCATGGGTCCCTTCCAACTCAAGATATTCTATGATTCTATAAGTATTTCAGCATTCTGCTCTTGAAATTCGTAATGAATACTGAGCATGATTAATCCAGCCATTAAGAGGTTTGACTTAGAAATTTCACTCAAGGATAAAAAACTTAACAGTTTTTATGTATTCAGACTGTACTTTGTGCAGATCTAGTACCATGTAAGGGTGATGGGAATTCTGCTCTGACTTAAGAATACACATTAAGTGTTTGATGTTAGAATGGTCAGCGGCTAAATAGATTGTCTTAGTTGTTCCTAAAATAGTAATCAGGATCCACTTCAGGTTTTGTTGAGATAGGTGCTTCTAATTCTAGTATAAAAACTTCAATACATTAAGCTTTATAATAACCTTAGAAGTTATGAAGTTTTTTTTTTTTTTCCCCTCCCTCTGTGCATGGCAAGGCTCTTTTAAGTCAGGGCCCCATCTGACCGTCTAGAAGAATTTTTTTTTAATACACTGAATGTGGAATCTGGACTCTAGAAACTCAGTTGCAGAACACATGACTTGCTGGCAGTAGATTATGGGCACAGAAGGATCAAATCGCCATCCTTGAACTTTTGGTTTTTATTAGTTAGGGTGAAGGGATGCTGATCTCTAACAAGGGTAGAATTTGCTGTGAGACACATGAGTGCAGTAGAAGCCTCAGACCAAGAGAACTGGCCAAAGCAGTTGCTCCAAGCTTCCATTTAAACTGTCTTGCACAGCATAACTCTTCAGGTGGAAGAATAATAGAGTATTTTTGAATGACAAATCAGCTATGTAATCAGAAAAGACAAAGAGGGTTAGCAATAGTAGTTACGTGTGAGTTAAACAAGAATGCTGGCTAGTTTCATAAGATTGTAAGAGTGTACTATTTTACACAAGATGACCTAGATATATCAGTGTATTTTTTTTTTTTTAGTTTCACTTTAAACAAGAGGGTCTTTTCTATTAGTAGTGAAGATAGCCATATAGGCCCTGTTAAGCCTGAGCTTCACTAAAATGAAAAGTGTACCTTTCACAAATCCCCTTATTTAATGTTAGTGTCTCAGCTGCAAAAATTGATAAGGAGAAAATATGGGTAAATCTGTATATCATCTGTCAGTCATACTCTCATATGACATCCTCAACCTGCTTACTAAAAAACAACTTGGGCGCACACATTACAAATGTTTACTGTAAAGAAGTCATATCAACAGGTGCTGTCAAGCAAAAGTGGGTCTCGTGTTTTAAGTATGAGATTAGCATTCACTAAATTCACAATCCTGAGAATTTTACAATAATCTGCAGAAGAGAAATACACATGACGAACTTCTTAACACTGTCTAGCCTTCTCTTTTGCATCCTAGTAACAAGTACTTGCATGCAATTAACAGGCACTTAACTCTGGTCAAGGTCACCAAGCACTCAGGTTACTGTGTCCTGAAAGAGACCTGTGTTCTTAGAAGAACGTCCTGCTGTGTAGGCTGATAATAAGTCTTTCTCTGAAGCACTGCAACTAACGCCCAGTTGTATTAACGTGTGAAAGAAGTGGATAGGGCGCTGGTTATGTTTGTCAAACCATCAGTGAGAATGCGTGGCCTTGTCAGAGCCAGGAAATACATAGCCTAATCACCTTTCCTGCACTGTTTTCCATCACTTGTTTCCTTGAGTTTTCTTCTGATTTTTTTTTTTTCCCCCTTGATTTTCCTTTGTGGTGCCTCTGCTGCTTCCTTCACCAGTCCTGGGTTTGTAAGTGCAAATCAGGCATACCACTTTGACTCACAGAACAGCCCAGGTTGGAAGGGACCCTGGAAGACCATCTGGTCCAACCTTTCAAGAGAAAGAGAGCCTAAATGAGATTATTGAGCGCCCTGTCCAGTTATATCTTGAAAACCTCCAGTGATGGGGACTCTACCATGTCCCTGGGGACGTGGTTCTGGTGAGTGATTGTTCTCACTGTAAAAAAAATTTCTTACACTGAAATGAAACCTCCCCTGGTGCAACTTGTACCTGTTGCCCCTTGTCTTCTCTGTGTGGCTCCTTGCGAAGCAAGAGCCTCTGTCCTCTTTGTAGCCGCCCCTTAAGTATGTGATGAGGTCTCCCCTGAGCCTTCTCCAGGGTGAAAAGACCTAAGTCCTTCAGTCTTTCGTCATAGGGCAGTCTGTCCAGCCCTTTGATAATCTTTGTGGCCCTCCTTTGGACCCTCTCCCTGGACCCTGCATCTTTCTTGAACTGTGGAGCCCAGAACTGGACACAGTACTCCAGGTGCAGCCTGACAAGCACTGAGTAAAGTGGGATGTTCATGTCTCTATCTCTGCTAGCAATGTCCCTGAGGATGCAGCTCGGGATCCAATTTGCCTTGGCTGCTGCAGCGGCGCACTGCTGTGTTCAGCTTGTTGTCCACCAGGACCCTGAGGTCCCTCTCAGCAAGGCTGCTCCCCAGCCACACTGATCGCAGCCTGTGCTGGGCTCTTTGCTTACGTCATTGCAGATGCGGGATTTGCTTACTTTGCTTTTGTCTTTGTTGAACTTCATACAGTTCTTGCTAGCCCACTCTTCCAGCCTGTCCAGGTCTCTCTGAAAGATGACTCTCCCTTCTGACGTGTCCACCTCACCACTCAGTTTAGTGTCATCAGCAAACTGGGTGAGGGTGCTTTCAGTCCCATCATCCAGATCATTTATGAAGATGTTGAACAGCGAGGGGCCCAGTACTGATCCCTGGGGGACCCCGCTTGTGACAGGCTGCCAGCCTGAGGAGGAACCACTGATCACCACCCTCTGAGTGCGGCCTGTTGGACAATTTCTTCCTCATCTCGCAGACCATCCAGTCTGTATCTTGACAGTCTGTCCAGGAGAAGGCTGTGGGAAACGGCATCAAATGCTTTGCTGAAGCCCAGATAAACAATAGTCCCTGCTCTCCCCCTTTCGACAGATACTATTTTGTTGTAGCAAGCAATCAAGTTAGTCTGGCACAATTTGCCTTTGGTAAATCCATACTGGATTTTCCCAGTCAACCTGCTTTCACTGTGGCTTTAGGTCATGGACGAATCAAATCCCCAACTTGGAAGAGGTTAATGAGGTAGTGCTCGCTCACTCTCTGCCCCTTTGCACTTCCCAACTTTACTACAGTAGGGTCTGCCATAAAACTTTGCAAGGCCAGCAGCTGCAGAAGTCTCTTAACACCTTAACAGCAGTTCAAAAGCTGTGATACAAAACACAGTGACAAACAAGAAGTGCTATCTGGGAGCAGCGGCTTTTCCTTGAACTTAACAGCAGTTTTGGCAGGATTTCTGCTCTTTAAGGGCAACGTTTTTCAGCAAGCCTGAAGCTCAGCTGCAAACTCAGAGACACCTTAAGCTTCAGGGCAAGTAACAGGGACTCAGGTCACATCCTGATACGTTGCTATTTCATCTCTCCACAACCCAAGGAAACAGAACACATATACATAATCAGTTTTAATTGGCAAGGTCTGAATTCAGACAGTATGACACTACAGGAAAAAAGGGGGGAAAAAAACGCCAGAGGAAAACACCTTGAGGAAACGTAAACAAAAATGGCAGAATATCCCTCTAAACTACTCTGGTAACCAGGCGAAGCCGGCCTCTGCTCCTCCCAGCAGTTTTGGGCTGCCACCAGTCCCCACAGAGCCACTGAGACTGGCAGGCAACCCTGGAAGTCTGCAGTGCAAACCCCTGCTGAAGCAGGGTGGTGTCCAGTCAGGTCTGAGCATTTTTTAAAGGATGGAGTCTTCACAACCTTCCAGGCGACCTGTTCCAGTGTTTCACCACCCTCACAGTTAAAACATTTCAGTGGATTTCCCTGTAGTTCCAGTTTGTGCCCATTGCCTCTTCTGGCACAGGTCACCACTGAGAAGAGTCTGGCTCTGTCTTTTCTCCTCCCAGCCCACCCCATCAGGTATTTAGACACATGGATGAGATTCTCCTTGCCCCCAGGCTTTCTCTAGGCTGAACAGTGCCAGCTCAGTCAGCCTCCCCTTGTGTGACAGATGCTCCAAGCCCTTCATCGCCTTTGTGGCCCTTCACTAGAGTCATTCCAGGATATCCAAGTCTCTCTTGTACTGGTCAGCCCAGACTTGGGCATGGCACCCAGACATGCCTCACCAACACTGAGTAGAGGGGAAAGATCATCCCCCTCCACTTACTGGCAATGCTCTGCCCAGTTCATCCCAGGACACTGCTGGCTTGCTTTGCTGTGAGGGCACTCGGCTGGTGCATGGCCAGGTTGGTGTCCACCAGGAACACTACATCTTTTCCTGCCCAGCTGCTCTCCAGCCAGTCTGACCCCAGCCTTCACTGATGCATGAGATTTTTCCTACCCAGAAGCAGGACCTTTGTGCTTCTTTTTGGACCCCATCAGATTTTCTCCAGCTTGGCAAGTTAGTGACTTTTCCTTTACTCCTCTTTGTAGACAGCAGTTCATCTCTGCAGAGCTGGGGAGAACTACCACTAATTAGTATTCTGATGGTAGCTCTGAACACATGAAGGATCAGAGCTTCCTTAAGCCAGCTCCTTCTGCTGTCGCCTTCCCCTCAAGTTTCCCACCTCCTTTTGGCACAGGAGACACCAGTTCCCTCTTCCCTACAGTTTCAAATGCAAATCCTGTGTTCATGCTTCTCGGGGATTCCTCAAGTGCAAGCTTTTGTTCCTCTTACACCCTCCCTCCTTCAGCATCCTCTCTCTATAGGCCACATTAAAGGCAGCAGATTAGGAAGGCAGTGTAATATTTTTAGCAGGCAGCATTATTAAAAAAACAGCAGTGACAAAAGCAGTGAGATAAAACAAGCAAAGTCAGTGTGGCCCTGGCAAGATTATAAAAGAAAAATCCAAAAGACTAACTGTTCCTGAGCTCCCTACCTAAAAACAGGCCTGAAAAGATTAGTTTATTATGAATCTTCTCCACAAGCTACCAGTTTATGCTATGCATATCAGTTTCTTCAGAGAGAAAGGTCTTCAGGGTCTAGTATTCTTATTTTTACTAACAGATTAATGAACTGACTGCCATACATGAGGGAGTTAGATGAAAGACTGACAAGCCACAAGTTGTGAAGGCCTGAAGCACTTGATAGTTTCTACTGCTTAAATGTCATCCCAGCTTCACTCCTCTCCCCCCCCCCCCCCCCCCATTTAAAAAGAAAAAAAAATTAAAAGAAATCTGGAAACTGCATGCAAACCTGCCAGTATGTTATGAGGCAGGAGGTCCACCAGCGTCTCTTGCAAGCTATGATGTACCACTTGAAAGCATCACTCGGTGCCCCCACTGCAGAGCCACTGAGCAACCAGAGCTCCCAGGAAGTGTTCCACCAAGTACAGCCACGAAGCTGTTCCCACCCACTGATTAATGATGCTTTTCCTGGTCAGCAGAGAGCAGCAGCTCTACCATCAGGAAGCCAGGGTCCATGACTTCCCTGCAAATAAGATGTTAATGGATTCTGCCTCCCTCAGCCTGTTTTTCAATTCTTCTTCCCTCTACTAGTCCCCATGGCTTGCTTAAAGTGTCACAGAGCCATCCTCTCTCATGATCCAAATCTCCACACATGCATCCCATCTTTTCTCTTCCTGCTCCCACTCTTTCTTACCATTCAGAAGTCACTGAGGTACTATGAAACAATTTCCAAAAAAGGCAGTTGAAAGTCTCTGCTTTTGCCCAACTGTAGGCTGAATTTGCATTTAAGATTAAATTCTGTCAAGCAGGTAAGTTCCAATGGCAGAAAAGCTGAACAACTGAAATTTTTACACAGGATGCATACATATTTTATTTTGGGAAATACATTAAAAATTGTTTCTTAGTCTAGGATATCTATACAGAATTCAGAATATGCAGAGTGCCCTTTTAAACTCAAGAAACATTTGTCAAATGTACAAAAACATTACAGAGAAACACTTGTTAATCAAAGCACAGTAAATGGATGCCATTTTTCAACAGTTCAAAACAGTCTCTAAACCAGTGCAAATTTTATTGCATTAAAGAAAATTTCCCAGCTCACTTAATAAATTCATAATTTATTCACGCTACATCCTTTCATCCTTAGTACAATAAAGTTTATTTTAAGCTCCTGAAAGGAGTTTAATGTGCTTCTAAAAACAGCAAACAATCCCTTTTATTTGCACCATTGACTGATGCAGACTGAAAGAACAAATAAAAACCCCATCCGTTTCTTTCCTTGTATGCATCACAATATACAGCACAGTAGAATACAGAATTAGATTCCAATTCAACCATTCAGTTTCAAGACTTAAAAGTTACAAGGGTGTTTGCCTGCTTTTTAAAAAGGTCCATAATGAAAAGCTGATATACAGAAGGCACCTTACGGTTTTTATTAGTTAAAAGAAAAAAACCCTTTGTTGAAAATGTACAGTTATGTGAATATAACCTGCTTACCATTTAATGAAATAAAGTTATCTGCATTGAAATAATTGTTGAATTAAAAGTTTTAAAAAGAGAAAGCTACTGAGTGGATTCTTCGGTTACTTACATTTTAGCAATTTGTTTTAAAAATATAATTTCTATGATCTAATTTAATATACATTTTGAAAATATCCCCTATGTTGCAGTTATTCAAGGAAAGCAGTAAACTCAGTGAAAGGTATATTCTTCTAGCTGCAGCAACACAAAAAGCCATTAATTCACAGTTAAAATGGAATAAAATTACTCATTCACAAGTGCAATGTAGCTTCAGCTTAACCAATGTGAAATTCCACTAGGAATAAGGCTAAGTTACTTGCAAAACAAATGAATTTAGTTTGAAACACATATACTTAATAAAATATTTTCTATTAAAATTGTATTGTCTAAACTTGATTTATATAAAATGTGAAGAGAGGATATGACTATAAGTAACATACAGATGCTTCTAGTAACATGTAAAAGCTGGTACCTATTACTGTGCCAATACTGCAGCCACATCAGTCTCCTATACCTATGGGGTTTTGAAAGTTGTTATGTCTTGGTAATGTGCCAGAATATATTTATAATTCATAAAGAAAAACTTTGTCACTTAAGAATCCTGATTTTCAAACTTTAAGATCTGATTTGTTGTTTTAATTCTAAAAAAAAAATAGCTATTTTGATATGAGCACACAAGCTATATGTAACTGTTTTATGGATGGGTGAAAGGTGCAAGATAGTATCTTCTCAGCATAACCAACTGCAGTTCAACATCCTTAGGGCAACAATTCAAGGAAGCTTCTCTGTGATAATTGTTATTCCAACACAAACTTTCTCAGTTCTTGGGCTTACCTGAAATTCATTAACAGTTTGCACCCACATATGTAATCAGTTTGGTTTACACCCTCACTTTATGTACACATTGCAGGTTTTGAAGTGAATACTGACCTGCAACCACTTTCTTAACATTTATATGTAAGAATTCCAAAATACACACAGAAGAGCCATCTCCTCCTGAACACTGGCTGTTGAGCTACTAGAAAGAGTATTTGGAGGCAACAGTTTTGCAAGTGAGCAAAATACTACTTTTCCTGCTTACACTGAGAGGAAAACAGGACCAAGATCAAGCTTATCCACACCCCTCCTTCACAACACTTTGTCCAGCTCATTCATGCATTATGGATGTAGATAAATTTGGATTACTAGGAGTGGGGTGTCAGACAAATTAGAAGCATTTGTAGGTAACTAAGTCATTCCCATGTAGCCCAAGAAATTCATGCTGTTATTAGCTTGCAGAGAAGAACTTATTATCCCTTCAGTGCCCAATTTTCAGAAAGACAAGTGTGTGCAATGCACTCACAAAAAACTTTTGAAGACTTTTCCCTGTTTATTTTTGGCCAGATTTTCAAACATATGAGTATTGAGCCATGCTAAGCTATTTTATGCCATACCCTTTTCTTATGCACACTCACAGTTCTTTCAGCATTCAAATTAGGGAAGCCTACATCTCAGAAAGTTTGCGCAGGAAAACCTGCAGTCTCTACCTGTTTGTAGGAGGAGACCTAAAAGTCGAAGGAAGAACAGGAAGTGCCATCATGCATTTGAAAGGAGAGAAAGCAACGAGGAAAAAAATCCACTCAGTTCCTAATTCCTTTCAAATTTTTGGGAACTCTTTTTTTCCCCAAAAAAGCATCTCCATAAATGAAAACTTAATAGCTTTCAGAGATCTCCCTTTTCACTTGAACTATGGATTTCATTCAAAAAACAGCTGATTAGTTAGCTATTAAAAACTAGGCATTAAAAAAATCCAAATTAAAAAGAGTAAGCGCTTACTTTTGTCATTCTGTATTAAAGAATTCATTTCAATAGGCAGATTCAAGATTTCAGGTAATTACATGCAGGACTTCTACCACTCTGAAATCCAGGTACATACAACAGGAATAGAAGTTAATTTGTAGTGTACAGAAACACCAATATGCAGGAGCAAATCAAAGCAAGTTCAATCCTGCAGCTGTCCTTTTCCCCTCAGGCTTTAGAGTTTTCTTTTTTGTTTAGTGTATATATCTGGGGAAAGTTAGCATTTAGCACTAGATGCTGTGACACAACCTGCTTTGCTGTTTCTACCACACTACTGCCTGATTAATCTGTATCTTCAGCAACAGATGGGAAGGTTGTTTTGAAATGAAGGTGATCTGCTTACAGAATTTAGTTTATAATAATATTATTTACAATGTTTTAAAACAATTTAGTTGTCACCAATTATCTAAAACAGCACTCACTGGACAGATTTTCCTTGTAATTTAATGAGCTGGGAGAATTTAAGGATAACTAAAACTTGATTCCTTGCAAGTTGCATCACATAATCATATGGTTTGTCCATTTAACACTCAAAAATTGTCTTTGTATAGCTGTATGTTAAGATCAGTATAGAATTATACAGGAAAATTTGCCATTTTGATTTGTAGAAGTATTAAGCTGTTTGGATGAATGCTTCAAAGAGACTTCTACTTTAAAAGGATGGAACAGTGCATGTCAATTATGTAATAGAAGAAGAGAGGAAAATATGAAGAATCAAGCTCTACTCTTCCATTGTGATGTAGGACAGATATCTGCAAGCAACCATGCATAAACCCAAAAAATAAAGAATAATAATAAAAAAAAGTCTGTGTGTGCTTTCTTGCTTTTAATTGTTGAGAAAGCACAATATTTTCATCAGGAGAGAATCTGTCCAGGCAATATCCCCATATTAATTTAAGATCAACACTTTTGTACAAAATACAAGGAATCAGTCTATGATGCAAATGTATTTTGTCACAAATAGTGCAAATCCTTTCTTTTAGCCTCATGAAAAAACAAAAGCTAGTTTTGTTGTTTCATGTAGAAGCTGTTCCAGACAGATCTTCATCCCTCATCATTTTCAAGAATGAAAATTTTTAAGAAAGAGAGTAGTATGAATTAAATACATTCATACTTGGATGTGGTTATGGTTTTAGCTATGCTCCTTTAACATGCTACAAATCTTACTCTTTTTTTCCCCTCTAGGAATAATTCCATCAGAAAAGCCACACCATTACATTTCAGCAAAAAACCTGGAATAAATCTTATCATATTCCTCAAGTAACAGAAACATTTAAACTGTTGTCCATTATCCAGGCTCTTCTTGCCAAGACTATGACTACTGTAGTCAATTAGATATGTGACGTGAGGAAGTGTCTTATCTACTAGAAGCAATCCAAAAGATGGATTCATCTTTTCAGATCATACACTCAAGCACTTCATTTGTGCTAACATACACCTTGAAGACCACATTTATAAATACATTTTAATTGAAATATTGAATTTGGACTATCAGTGCAAAATAATTAACCCACAGGCTAGCATGAAAACATGAGAGAGGGTGATAAAGAATTCAAGCATACATGCATACAGTATAAAGCATAATTTTTTCAGACAGTATTTGTTTGACAAACCTTGCATATATCCTAATGCCATTTAAGCTCCCTATCTAATTTTTAGAAAGCCATCCATTTCTGAGCTGCTTAGTGTAGAAGCCTATCATTCTTCTGGAGAAAGCGGCAGCACGTTCATAGGATCTTTAATTTGTCACATAGAGAATACAGGAAGACTCAGTGTAAGTTTCTGGTTTTTACAACTATAGACATACATTATGAAAAGGTCAGCCAAAGATAATTTAGAATAGTGATTGGGACAAGGGACAAGAGAAGGGTAGCAATTTTAGGTACTGTGATCTGACAAAAGCAACTGCATTGCAACTTCCAATCCAAGGACTCAAATATTTACATTCACACATACATACTGCACACCAATAAAAAGATCCTTCTTTAGGTAAAGGTCATTTTAAAGAAGTAGTGAAGAATCTAAGTACTCTGTGGCAAGAAAGTTATTTCATTAAAATAAACAAATATTGGTGGCCCTTAAGAAAGTCACCAACTATAGGCTGCTGTTTGATCATCACCTCTTTGAACAACTTGATATTGTGGGGGAAAGAATTGAGGAAGGAACAGGAGAAGTATATACAGGAAAAAAAAGCAGATCCATCACTGAAACCAACTCACCCTATTAATATAGTTTTAAAACATTTTAACGTACTTTACAGTGTGTCTCATGAGATGAAAGACAAGAATACATATTGTAGCTCAATGAAATTGCTTTGACAAATTGCTCAATTATCACCTTTTGGGATTCAAAGTGTATATATCACCATGCTCCTGGTTTGTTCGCCTCTACTATTGTTTCACTGAAGTTTAGCGTGTGTCTTCCTCATTTTTATATTAAAGGTGCTCCAAAGCACTTCCTACAACACTCAACCCTGCTGCTTGGTGGAGCATCTATTTTCTGCATCTTTTCAAGAACATCCTTTGGTAGACTTTTATGTGCAATTCTGTATTCATGATCAAAGACCTCTGAAATAGAGAAAGCATAGTTGAAGTTATCTAACAAACCCTGTACAGTGCACACTACTGTTTATATAAAATACTTTTGGTGATTTTTATATAATGACAAAATAATTATCTTAACTAGCCACGGATTTTTTTTTTCAAAATGCATCCTCTCAGAGAACCTGAAAACCATCTTCATGCTGGAGCATCACAACGCATCACAGTGGATGCCTGTTACTTCTATCACAGTTCAGTTTGCCTGTTCTCAGGGTATTTCCCCTGTCACATCCCATAAGGGAGTTCCTTTGCTTTCATAGTAGCAACTAGAAGCCAGGGTAGAGGAGACCAGGAAGAGGTGGGCAATCAGGTGGCTAGATGACATAGGTCTAATATGTGGGTTGGAGAAAGATGGACAAGACTGGGAACAAGTTTTCAGACATGAGGAATTAAAGCTTTAAGCTAATAAACTTTGTTTAAAATAACTGATTACTGGCTTCAAACAAAGTCAAAATTAATGGCCCCATCTGAATTACATTTTCAGAAAAGCAACACATACTTGAAGAGTGACAGCACAGCACTTTTCACTAAAACACAGCAATTGAAAAGTTACTTAGAAACTCATGGATGAAAAGCTGATTTTATACACTAGTTTTCATATAAAGTATTCATGTATTTCATACACAGGCACTATGCATTTCACAGAATTTTTTACTTACCAATGTCAATGTTCTCTCTCCCAAGAGACACCAGAGACAGGAAAAGAATTTCTCTGTAAAAACTCCTAGGGAATATTTTGAAGGGCAAGTCAATGAAAGCACCAACTATCCTAAGTTTAAAATGTCAATGTTGAAGACACTAATCTTCCATTATGTAGTTTCTGAAACTGTTCTGTTAATCTTGCTTTTGAAGAAAGTGACCAATCTACATGATTACTAGCTTAAGATTTTCTCATGCCTGAATATTTTTCCTTAATGCATGAAGTTATATTATTGCCAAATCCCAGCAGTTATATTTTCTATGAAAAATCCCTCTGCCAAACATGCTATAAAAACTCCAGAAAAACAAGAAATATAAAATTAAGCACCACTTATTTATTAACTCATTACTGCCTGAAGGTGAAGTACAGGGACCAGGCTTATTTCACATCACCCATACTTTGTTTTTTGTTTCAGAATGTCATGATCTATCTCAGAACTGGATATCACTAAACAATTAGATATTATTTTGTTTCCTTGTGGAACTCAAAAGATTCTTCTCTAGGCAGATTAGTTCTTGTTTCTTTTTAGTAACTACAAACCACAGAAGCAAAGATGACTTAGCATGATAGACCACAAACACATCTTGTATCTGCTGTAATTTACTTCAGAGGCTGTGCTTTTGTACGAAGACCTCTTTGAATTGTAGTGCAGATAGCAAATGTACCGTACAAGTGTTATTTACATGCCTCCCTTTGTTTGTGGATCATGCTGTATCCACTTTTCTTAGTCAGTACTCCAGGTTGGTAGAATTTCAATAGGTATAACTAGATAGTTTGGAGAATATTCCAGACACTGCAACAGGATGCTGCACACTTGTATTTATCAATTGCTAGATCTGGAGCAACACCAAAATCTGCATAGTCATATCTATGTTTTTCTTATTCATTTGTAAAATCTCCATTTTGATAAAAGAATTACATTCATCTATTTGATTTGGATGAATTATGCATCTGGCTACAGAATGCATCTGTTTGTAAACATGGGCATAAACAAATACACACAGTGTTTGGTGGACACAAATGAAACTGAATATTCCTGAGAGGTCCTTACAGAATTATTATCATGAAGCATACACAGTCTGATCTTGTTTAACTTTGAGTGGGGAGAAAGTAAGAAGAGATTACCCCTTTACCTCTGTCGTTTCACGTCTGGCTTAACTTTCTGTAGAAGGAGATTGATTGGTTTAATAACGTCATTGTGTTGAATACTTAGTTTGATGTTCTCTAACAAAGTGTTTGTTGCCTGATGATCTTCTGCCACTGTGGAGGGTCTCTTTTCAGAAGAATCTGGGAAATGCAACAGTATAGATTATTAAAACAGTAAAGAAGTAATGAAATCCCATTTTTTTCACTTTAATAAGCAGAAGGTATTTCAGAAAGTGAGATATATACAGAACCTCTACTCAATCTACAGAAATTTGTTACAATGGAAAGGCTTTGTCTGCTTATAGTCTTTATGCCACCATGAAAGTGACAGGATGCATCAAGTATCCATGTGCAAGAGCTCCCACATGACAGAGATACAAGAGAACGAAGAGTATCCAGCATCAGATGTTGCCTGTGATGGTCTGTTAGCTCAGATTTATTGCTGTACTTAAGTTTCAAAAACTAAGTTCACTCTAAGAAGGTTATTTTTACACAAAGGAAAAGAAATAAAACAAAACACTGTCACATTTCTTATCAAAGAAACCTTTCTTATCAAAGCCCTTCTTAAAAACCACCTACAATTCATTGATAACTTTGGGCTATGTATTGAAATAGATAATGCACAGTTGCATCAAACAGGAAAGAAAATTATCAAGACATTTACCATCATGATTTGTTGCTTACATTGCCACTTCCAGAATAACACTGAACTATTATTCTTTGGAAAACAGTGACTCATGAGGGAATAGTAAGTCCATTTACTGGCAAAAAAATAAGGCTACAGATGAGGCAGCAAGCACATGGCGTATAAATGAAATGTAGACCAAGGCTAGCAATCATAACCACACCAACCTAAAGTTTTCATAAAGTTGACATATATGATGGTTTTACAAATGTAATTTCCCGTTTTCCAAATACTTTCTGACACTCCTGTAGAGCCTATCTACAATACTACTACTTTTCTTCCACATTTAGAACACGCCTTTTGCTCCTTTATTTACATAAATACATATATTTATGCATCTTCATGTCTGAATGCTTTGGGGATGTTTTTCATGTATTATGCTCAAATCAATATGCTTTTGTAGAAGCTGAGGGAAACACCACATCTTATTCTGTGCCCTTGACTGTAATCTTCTGATCAGTCTGTTTATTTTTAGGACATTTCTCAACAAACCCTTTTTTCTTCCTTAGAACCAGAATTAGCATGCTACATAACTTCTAAAAACTGTGCTAAAAACTAAAACACAGACTGAGAAGTTTAGGTCAACAAAGGGCTTTTTGCTAATCAGAAGTAATGAAATCCCCAAATTCTCATAGACAGTCTGCCTGGTTTTCTTCCTTCCAAATCAAGTTATGGCAGACAAAGGCTTTCTTGGATCTTACTTTTTGACAGTCAAGGAGGCTGCCAAATGTACATATTAATGGGACTTGTGACCCTTCATTCATTTATAGAAACACAAGATACATTTTCATAATACAGTCGTCTTTTTCATGCCTGCATAGATACAACCAGATAATGCAGTGAAACATTCAAATCAGGTGAAGCTTATTTAGCACCACATCTAGAGCAAATCCTCCCACCCTGTTGATACGTGTATGACATATAAAGAACAGATAACATACCTTTTCACACAGATCAGTAAGATACTTTCACTAATAATTTGACACCAAGACTATGTTAAGTACCTAAGGGACTGCAGATGCTTCACACACTAAAAAAGCTTTCCAACTTGATGGGCTGTGTACACTTCAGACACTACAAAACAACTGTTTCTTTTCATAGCCTCTGCTTTCTGCAACATTTGTTTCACTTACTGAGATTTCTCCAAGACATATACAGGGGCTCCCCTGGCTCTTGGTGGAGGTTGATATTGTCCCACAGAAGATGGATGTATACTAGCTTGCTATCTTGAGCAAGAGATGTCAAAGGAAGCTAAAAAACATGAGGAAAGGGAAAAAGTTTTTAAAACATCAGTACAGTCTTATTAAAAAACTGCTCTTTTGCTCATTTTGCAAACAAATAAATGTTTACTTTGTTTATCTTGAATCCAACAAAAAGGAACAGTTGATGTCTTCTCAAGGAAACTACTCAAACCAGAGCAAAGTCACAAGTACTGCAACATCTAATTGCCTTTTCTAGGTTAGCCTCATGTATGAAGACCATTCAGGTTTCTACAGATATCTGAAGAAAATGTTTATGAGTATGTATCCAAAAACACTTTTTGTGCACCAAACACACTACTTGATTTGTACTAGTTATCATGCCATACCTTAGTATTTTCTGACCTGATTAAGATTTGGTATGCATGTCTATGTGTTGGTCTTCCCAACAAGCAGAAAGAATCTGCATTTGCATACAAATATGAACCATTTATTTCCATTAAAAATATATAGCACTCAAAATAATAGTTCCATAATTATTTTATAAAATTAAGTGGCTCTGGAATAACTAATAGAGTAAGAATTAGTGGGCAAGAAAAATTTACCACTAGTGTGTCAATCTGAAGTAGTGATTGCAAGACATTACGTCCCATCTTGTGGTTTTCCCTGCTAATGCATTGTATTTTTCCAGTATGCTTTAGATTTCATTAGCATTGGTCTTCAACTGCATTTCTTGGAAAATTGTTCTTGGTTCTAGGTGGGTTTTTTTTTGAAAATTGGAGGGAGAGAATTTTAAAACTGAAGTACATACAAGTAGATAGGAAAATACTACTTTTTTGCATGCATCATATACAAATACCTATTGAATTTGGTACTTACATACACAAATCATATAGATTTCAGAAAAACATCTGCTCCTTAAAACAGGAAAAGCAAAATACTCAAAAGATAGCACCCATTCTACATTCTGTTGTTCTATTCATACAGTTATGAAATTCAGTAGGGTCTGAATAGCAAAAACTATTAGTGGAAAAGAACAAAAAATATTGACCAGTAACTTAAAAAGTTTATATACTGACGTATGTAACCCACACTATATGGATTACAATGTATTGCAATTTGTGAGTTCTCCGCAGACACATCCTGCTTCCTTCTGTATATCAGCCTTCTCTTTAATGAATCTTACTCTCTGGCTTTTTAAAAGAGAACAGCTTGACTAGAATTTGAATGCCTTTTCACTCATCTTCCTTCAAGATTCCTTGTGGAAAACAAATGTATCTACTTGTATTATAAAAAACAGGAACCTAGATCCAAGCTACTACAATTACTTACACACTTTTTTTTGAACTAAACTCTCAAATTTAGCTTACTCTAATATCTGCAGTTCTTATATTAGGAAGACACTTACCTGCACTCCATCATTACAGTGTTCAGATGTTAGAATGAGTCCAGGTAAGTTGCTAGGTAGATCCAACCGTCGGAAATACCAAACCAGGTTCCAGAAAATTATGGGGTGTTGATTGATGAATTTGGATGTATGAATTACTTGTTCTCCCTCGTTTTCCAACAGTGATTCAAGCTCCTTACGCAGTACCAAAGGGCTCAAGTAGGGTACAGATACAGGGAGAGGGTTAGGTCTTTTTATTAAAGGATCCTAAAACCAAAACAACACACAAAAAAGATTTTTTTTTTTATGTTATTTTTTTTTTACAAAATCAAAGACTTTTCTTCCAGAAATACTCTTTAGGATTACTCGCCCTGAAAATCCCCCATTGCAGAGTTTCTTTTGATATTTGGAAGAAGCCTCTGGAAGTACTGAACACACAATAACTTTAATAGCATCAGCAGTTTTGACTGTTTCTTAACTTTAAGTGTTTCTTAACTCTAAAGAACAATCACCTAAGCTCCCTCTATTATGTGAAAAAGAGAAAATGCTAATTTGTTATAACTTGTTCCTGATTGTGCAGTTTCAAGCTATCTAAAGCTGGTACTAATCCAGTGGCAATGGAGATTGCAGAAAAATGTCAGTAATTACATTAGCTGTGGAACTGAATCATATGTTCACATGTCGAGACAGTTTCTTGCCAATAAAAAGCACCAGGAGAGAGGAGAAACACTTTGTTTCACGTGCAAGAATAATGTAATAGTCTCAATGCTGCCTCTTACCTTCTCCCATCCACTCAACAGGCAAGCCTAACAGAATATAGAGGAGGAGTGTGAGTAAATGCATGGAAAAGAAACAAACTTACACTCTTGCAACAGTGTGTTGTTTGCTCTATTGTGTTTCATCTGCTGTAGAAGTTGGGTTATTTTTAAAACAAACTTGCAGTTTTAGAAAGACAAAGACTAGCTTCATTCTGCTAGAGAGAACATTTCAAATCAAGCAGCACCGTTTGTACAATGTACTGAAAGAGCAATTTTAGATTAACTGAACTAAAATTTTTTTTTTGTCATAAGAACATGAAAATATGATTGGCCATTCCCATTCTCCAAATGGACAAGAATGCTAGCAGTAGAACATTATTCATTTTAAGTTCATTGCATTCAATATTTTGCTGTCAACTGAACATGCAGCTTCTAGACTTACCACAACTTCTTGCAGACTATTTGGAAGGCTAACTGTTGAAATGCCATGGGATGGTCTCTGGGAAAGATCAATGTTTTGCAGTGGACCTCCAACACTGTGGCTCCGAGTCAAGGACACTCCCCTTTTTGGTGGATTATTGGTAGATGTCTTCATGGTTCCAGGATCTGTACTCTGTTCTTCTGCCACATCACTGTTTGGATTTTAGAAGAGAACATGCTAATATGAAACTATTCAGCATTCCTGTGGCAACAGGAAGGAAGCAGAGAAAGGCTGCCAAGTAAGTATCCCAAACCAAGTTTCTCTATTAATAAGTAATCATATTTGCCCAGTTAGCTTCACAGTTTAGGGAAAACAAAGCAAAACGCCTCTCAGAACAGTATATGCATCCCTCCAGAAAAGCAGCTAGGTATAACCTAAGACATGAATCTGAAAGCATTGCAGTTCTGTATAGGTACCATTGCTCTGGTACAGCTTTACCTTGCTTAGAAAAGCAGCCATGTACTGTTTTGTCAACACACAAAGATTATCTTGTTCTGACTATGCTAATTTTTACTTCCTCTTCTCTTTATGTTTACTTTCTCTAAATGTCATAAGCAGAGGAAAAATATTATAGAAAACAATTTATAAGTTGCATGCCAAAATAACTGAAAAAAATAAAATGGTGTCAAACATCCAACAAGATAATTTAAGCAAACTCCTATTACAGGCTTGTCAAATTTAACGCATACAATCAAGCCACTTGCAGATCTGGGAATATTCATTTTGTGCCCCTTATAACTGAAACAATGGATAAAAACAATTCAACTCCAATACAGAAGAAAAAACATCAAGTGAAACAGAAAGTGTCTGCTTCCAAATAATTTGCAAAGAGAGGCAAGAGATTAATTTAGAGGTGACCTTCACTCCAAAGTTTGACTTTAGTTAAAAATATATAACATCAAATTTAAGAGTTTAACATAAACAATACCACCTTTCATTTTTAGCCTATCAAGACTAACTACATTGATTTAAATTTTAACAGTCTGACACAGGCATTAGCTCATTAGCTCACAAGCACTGATACTCAAGAATTTCAAACTGAATAATGATTAAAAAAAAACCCTATTACGACAAAAAGTCAACAAATCCCAGCAAAAAGGTCACAATTCATAGCAGCACTATTTCAGTTCTTCCCTCTTCCACCATGATACTTTTTCCTTAATGCTTGTTTCCTCAAACTGTTTCGAAAGTGGTTTTTCTGAGTTTCGGTTTTACATCAGTATTATTTGTTCTAGAATGCATGCTCAGTACAAGTGTTGAGTGCTCTGAGAGCTTTCTCTCAAAAAAAGTGTTCCATCAAATGGACTTATTTTTCTCCATAATGCAGTGCCCTTCTTGTTAAATTCTAAACACAAGGAAAGGAGAAGTAATGCTTAAATTTCTGTGTGTCTTAAAAGCTGAGTGTTCTAACAATACTGAGTAGAAGTTTTACCTATTACTCAATAGCAGATGGACCTGAAGATTTATTTCTATAGTTGTATCTCTAAAACCCACTCATTTAGTGGAACTAGCTTACTTCAATTCGATAAAAGCATGCTTAAAACATGCAAAAAGAATGAGAGGAAACAGACAAGTTAGTTGTACTTCTCTACCCTAACTGGTACATAAGCCAACCTTCACTTTAGAAGTAGTGGAGAAATACTGGTAGTGTTGATACATTTCACACAGAACTAACAACCCTGTTTTACTTACCTCTGCTCAGCTGCAGAGCAAGTTTCTTCAGCTATGGTGTGGTTGGCCTGCGGGTGATCTGAAAAACTGATCAAGTCAGCAACAGCTGGACTGGACAACAGTTTCTGCTCCAGGGGATCCATGGTTGACGGAAGGGTACCACTCTGTAAACTATCTCCTGAGGTACTTTGCTTCAGGAAAAAGCTAAGTTACAACATGAATGGGAGGGGAGAGAAATACAAAGGTTAAGATGTAAGCATAAAGTAATTTAAAAAGTCATTATTTGCTACATTTACTTTCAAAAAGTAGCAAAAATAAGGAAACACAACATTAAAAACTTTGACAACAGGACACAAACTTCATCCTACTCTCTCCACTGTAACTTATACAGGCAGAGTAAACACATACAGGGATTTGATTGCAAAGTAAGAAATCCTATGCTGGACGTAAGTGATTACAAGTGACTTTCGTTTGTCATGGTTCCCAGTCGGCGACAATATATCAATAGCTGACACATCACTGAAAATGGTTGTTATTGTAATGTGACATTACAGACTAGAAGACCATACACCATTATAGGCACAAGGTAACAGGCACGTGTCTTGCTTTGCTAAGGTTTTTTAAGTACACACTCTACAGATGTTCAGTTTCAGCATTAGAGAACACTAATGGAAGCTCTGTTTCACAGCAATAACCACTACAGTGAGAATCCATTTTAAATTACCTTAAAATAAGTTCCAGCCTTCACAATGCAATTAAAAGAGGTAAAAATAATAAGTGGAGAAGCTTAAACTGGCGAACTACTGGAGAAACAATAAGCTGGAGCATCTGTAACTAAAAGCTGTTAGTAAATTTAATTTGGGAGAATTTCTTTGCTGACAGATTTAAAAACTGCTTCATATGCTTTTAAAAAGTTCATGATCATGATTAGCTTTGTTTTAAAAGCTAAACAAAATGAAGACAGATTTATACCTTCTGTACAGTTATGCTTACAAAGAAAATATGAAAAGAAAAAGTGGTAAAAGGGCAACCAGTTCTTTGCTTTTTGCCTGTTTTACAATGAAACTCAATAGTTTACATGACTTATTATTTCCTTCAGTACAATCACGACCATAGAACAGGAAGTGACATTCTTGTGAAAATCTAGACAAAAATACTGGGAGATATAACTAAGATCCTTTTGTGAAAGAACATAACCATGTACAAGTGCAAAGGCAGAAAGAGAGTATCTATAAAACCCACTAACCTTGCAGAGCCACGTAGGTCTTTAAATTCAACGTTAAGTAAAGGTAGGAAGGTACTTTTACAGAAAGGACAGGTAGTGTTTAAGTTTGAATCATCTGCTGTCCACCCAGCCATAATTTCTTCATCATAAACCAAAGCACCACAAGCTCTACATTGAGAGCAGCTTGACATCAATACCTAGAACAGCAAAGAATGAATATTATCAGTCTTGTTTCAGGGTTCTTTTATAATTGGCTTTATAGGCATAGGAGTTTAACAGGTATCAGAACGCCAGTTGGGAGGCATGAGTTCATCACTACTTACTCACCATACTCAGAGTTATCTTGTCCACAGAACTTTTACCTATGAAATGCAAATACTAATAATTTATTTTTGTTAGGTATTTTGAGACCTGGAAGAAGCACTACCCTGAAACACTACTAATTTAGCATTTGCAATAGCTTGCTCCTATGAAGCCTTCAGCATATATGAATTGTTTTGAATTGTATACGTAAATGCATGTCTACTTCTCCAAAAAAGGAAAAAAAAAAACAAACCCAAAATAACCAAACACAGAAGAAACCTTTAAAGTGGTGTGGTGGGTTGACCTTGGCTGGATGCCAGGTGCCCACCAAGCTGCTCTATCACTCCCCCTCCTCAGCTGGACAAGGGGAGAAAAATACAACAAAAGGTTTGTGGGTCAAGATAAGGACAGGGAGATCACTCAGTAATTACTGCCACAGGCAGAACAGACTCGACTAGGGGAAATTAATTTATTACCAATCAAAAGTCAGAGTAGGGTAATGAGAAATAAAAAACAAATCTTAAAACACCTTCTGCCCACCCCTTCCTTCTTTCTGGGATCAACTTCACCCTCAACTTCTCTACCTCCTCCCCCCACGCGGCACAGGGGGATGCGGAATGGGGGTTGCGGTCAGTTCATCACACATTGTCTGTGCCAACTCCTTCCTCCTCACTCTCTTCCCCTGCTTCAGCATGGGCTCCCACCCACAGGAGACAGTCCT
Organism: Theristicus caerulescens; assembly: GCA_020745775.1. NCBI lineage: Eukaryota > Metazoa > Chordata > Aves > Pelecaniformes > Threskiornithidae > Theristicus > Theristicus caerulescens. The sequence continues at coordinate 38,150,807 of CM036583.1, read as the reverse complement.
CCATGAACTTCTCAAATGTGGGTCCTTTCCATGGGCTGCAGTTCTTCATGAACTGCTCCAGCATGGGTCCTTTCCACGGGGTGCAGTCCTTCAGGAACAGACTGCTCCAGCATGGGTCCCCCAAGCGATCACAAGTCCTGCCAGCAAATTCGCTCCAGCATGGGCTCCTCTCCACGGGGTCACAGCTTCCTTCGGAAGCATCCACCTCCTCCACTGTGAACCTCCATGGGCTGCAGGGGAACAATCTGCTTCACCATGGTCTTCACCACAGGCTGCAAGGGAATCTCTGCTCCGGCTCCTGGAACACCTCCTCCCCTCCTTCTTCACTGACCTTGGTGTCTCAAGGGCTGTTTCTCTCATATATTCTCACTCCTCTTCTCCAGCTGCTGTTGCACAGCAAGTTTCTTCCCTCTTCTTAAATACGTTATCACAGATGCACTACCGCCATTGCTGAATGGCTCAGCTTTGGCCAGTGGCAGGTCCATCTTGGAGCCAGCTGGAAGTGGCTCTATCGGACATGGGGGAAGCTTCTGGCATCTTCTCACAGAAGGCACCCATGTAGCCTCTCCGCTAACAAAACCTTGCCACGCAAACCCAATACAAGTGGAAAAAACAGAAAGTTGGTTTTTACCTAATAAAAGTCTCATCACTAAAATAGATTGAGGACTGGAGAAAATATGGTAAAAAATAATCCTGCGCTAGCTGAAGAATGGTCTATAATCCTTATTTTTTAGGCTTCCTCTTACTTCATTGTTTCACTCTCACAGGAAAAAAAAAAAAAAAAACAAAAACCCACCACCAAACACAGCATATAATATATTTTGGATCTAATATATTTTAGATATTTGCCCAACGGCAACATTGTTCTTTCTATGCTATGCCTCTTATATAATGCAGTGCAGAAGTTTGACAAGCCTAGATCTCCAGAAGATTAAACATAAAAGAAAATTACATGGGACCTAGCAAAACAGCACTACAGCTGAAAGAAAAGCAACCAAGGCAAACACAGTGACCACTGCCTACATATCTGAAGCCTGAAAGCATCTACAACTGATACAGAGAGGCATCTGTAACTGAAACAGAGAGGCATACTAAATCATTATTGTGATGGGTTTGGCTGGGATAGAATTAATTTTCTTCATAGCAATCTTTATGGTGCTGTGTTTTAGACTGGTGACCAACTCCGTGTTGATAACACACCAATGTTTTAGCTATTGCTGAACAGTGCCCTACACACCATCATGGCCTTTTCTTTCTCTTTCTGTCCCCAACCCAGAGAGGAGGCTGGGGGTGGACCAGAGGTTGAGAGGGGACACAGCCAGGACAGTTGACCTCAGCTGACCAAAGAGATACTATATAACATCACACTCAGATAAAACTGGGTGTGTAGGGGGGGAGTTTTTCCAAGGTAGCTGTTGCTTGGAGTGTCAAGGTGCTGACTGATTGCCTTTGCATCACTTTTTTTTGTTGTCCCCGCCTCCTGCTCCCCCCCCCCCAATTCGCTTATTAAAGTGTCTTTATCTTGACCTTCAAACTTTTTTTCCATGCTTCTGCCCTTCCAATTCTCTCCCCGATCCTGATGAAGGGGGAGTAAGCAAGTGTCTGGGTGAGGGCTTAGATGCTGGCTGTGGTCAACCCACCACAACATAATTTTCATAAAGGGGAGGTGGGGGGGGAGGGAAGCTTGAAAGGAGGAAAAAAACCCCCTTGTTTCCTCTCTAATTTCTGTCTCACTTCAAGTTTTGACCCTTTCCTCAATTGTCTCTTCTCTCTATACATGTAAGATACATTAAAGCATTTAACATACTTTTCTTTTTTAAAGCTACTGTCACACCCTTGGCTAAAAGTATCAAGCATCTTTGCAGTAGAAACATGGAAAAAAATTGTTTTGAAAAATCCATCCACAATCCAACTAAACAGGTAATTAATGCATACAGTAATATTGAATAATTATATCTTTCATCTATGAGTTTATTAATCTTACCTCCATTGCATAGTTCTGGAAAATGCTGGATAAACTAGTATTATGTGAAGAGCTGTGCTCTGACTTCTCAGAATCTAGAACTTTCATACTTCTTGGGAATGAAACTTCACCTGTACAGAAAGAGTAACTCGGGTCTATGTATTCAAGGAAAGAGAAATTAATCCATTCCCCAAGAAAATAATTTCTGTTTGACCAAGACAGAATATTGTACCAGAAGATCTCCAAAGATATGTGTAGCTCTAACTTCACTGGTATTATAATTACAATATAGATAAATATCATTTTTGTGATTAACATTTCAAAGTTATTTTTGTTTAACACAATGTATCACAGACTGGTAAAAGGAAAAAAGCACCAGTGAATAAAATCTGAAAACACAAAGAAAGAATAAAGAATGGCAAAGAGCAGTAAGATTGCTGAATATATATACTCGAAAAAGTTGTTCAAGATTTCTTGAATGATACATCCATATGTAAAAAGCAAACAGAAGGACAGTGCCAGGTGAGACACATAATACCAAATATGTCATTACTGTGCTTAAGTTTTTCCTGACTAACATTGCAGTAAAACAAATAATCTTTCTTTGGTAAGGCTGTATTTTAGGGTTGTGAGCTTTGCCTCGGAAAAGGGGAAAAGAAGTTGGGATATATTTACCAGAAGGAAACGGTTGGAATCAGTTTTAGGAAGCAAAACTATCAGCATTAATTCCTCTGACAAGCCCAGTCAAACTTTCCTCTTCAAAAATCACTACCACAGTCCCCTCATCATAAAGAAGGCTCCTCTGCTTCTTCAAATTAAGTTTATGTTTGTGAACAAATTTTACATATCCTGTTGATGGCTGCCACTCTTTATAACTAGTTCTTATAACCCTCTGAACTAACTGGGACTAGAGGATATCTCATCAAAATTTTGCTAGACAGGGCCAGCTTATGTCCAGCCTGCAAGATAGTTCTTCTTCTCTTGATGCAGATGGCTTTATGATATTTGCATCATTGAAGTACTGCAAAGAGAGATAAACCAAACCCCCAGCTGCTTCAGCAACACATCATCTTCTCAAAATAAGAATCAAATCTAATTGAATCAAATCTGAACTGAAAATGATTAAATTTACTTCCTCCAGTTTTAGAACTGGGGGGGGTGGGGTGGGGGTGAAGGACAATTTAGTGATAGGCATATATTTATCAATTACCTTCATAACTGTAAATCAACTATGCATGCAATACCTCCTATTCCACAGTAAAGCTGATGCATTTTTTTTGTATGTGTTGCTTTGGTTTTTTTGTGGGCTTGGGGCTGTGGGGTTCGTTTTGTTGGTTAGTTAGTTTGTTTTCAGTTTGTTGGGTTTTTTTGCCCCCCTCAAAAGATCTGCCTCTGTTATTTATGCAACTATTTGGGGCTCTTGAACACTGCTCTGCTTTTCTGTATTAATATTTCAAGAACTTTCAGGGTATTATGACTTTACACATGAATGAGCAGGTGTTCCTGGCTATAACTAATTAGGAATCTTCCTATCACATACACAGAGAAAGTATTTTTACAGTTAAATCCCTGTATTTTCTATCAACTTTTTATACACTCAATGAAGAGAGAAGTATTTGCTATTTGCTACTGCAAGAGAAGAATATAGAATGGAAGTACAAATTTGTTCATACTTGTTTTAAGGGCTTGAAATAATTTCAGATTACCATAGCTTCCACTGTTATGAATGATTTCACACATAATAGTTTTCCCTGGCTGTTGTATTATAAACAAGTTATGAGAGGTAAACAAAATAAAACAAAACAAAAAATCTCACCTGCACTATAATGCTGTCTTCCTGCATCTCCACTGCTACTGCTACTGCCAAGACTAGTAGTGCTTTGTGCAAGCTCATTCGTAATTAGCCCTGGGACTCCAGTTCTTGATGACAGATTATCTCCTAAAATATTATCTTCAAAGCCAGCAGGGAAGTTAAAGTCTGGTCGATTGTTTTCTTCCTTTAATAGAAGAATAAGAAAAAAAGCATTTTTGAGTACTTCCAGATCCATTATTTGACTTCCATCTTTATCCTAATAAATAAATATATAAACTAGAAGATTAAGATGAAATCCTGATGTAAAAAATTTATTAGATGCAAGCTAAATCTATGCAACCCTAAAAAGAGCAGATATTGGACAAACCAGAAGGATATTACAAAAATGAAAAGCTTTAGCAGTGAAAATACTTAGCTGAGGAGCAAACTGAGTGACAAAGCAACAGGGATATAAACTTCTTCATTACAGGAGAAACAGAAAAAATGATGCAGAAATTGTGATTTGGCAGACATTACACAAAATGAAGAATTATCAGAAAAAAGGTCTGAGTTAAAGTCATATTTTCAGAGTCAGAGACAGGAATGAAACATACTAGCTGAAATGATGCAGCAATAACACAGTGACTAAGACACAGTATGCAACAAAGTATAATAATTAGGATATTAAAAAAGGGAAGTTGCAGAAATAAAAAAGGAGAGAATGAAAAGATCCTTGAAGGAAATTAATGTAAGTCACATTAAGGGGATTATGATGTGCCATTAAATAAAATTCTACAGAATAGGTCAGTATAATAGAAAAGGACACAGGAAAACCTAGGTCACAGGAAAAAAAAATCAGGAAAGACAGCAAACCAGTGAGCTTTCATTGTCACAGGCAAAATTTGGTTAAAAAAAATTAAGAAAAAAATTTTTTTGTTTGTTTTATAGAAAGGACCCTATTAGTAACATCAGTTAAATTTGTTTCACATAGAAATAAAGCCAGACAGCTATCTTCCCCTTCCCCACCTTTTATGGATGTTGGGGAAAGAAGGGGGAATTTGAACAAGGAAACAAGAAGCTATCTTAACAGCCTGAAGAGGGGAGGTGAAAGATCCTTAAAGCCAAACACCAGATCGAGGGATTAACTGGATCAAGCAGAGGCCTTTGTAAGACAGAAAACTACGTTTGGAGGCAGAATAACAAGACGTACATGGAAAGAAGGAAGTTACAATATTCATCCCTCCATCTCCTCCTTCATTCGTGTCATTATACTCTGAAATGCTTTACTCTGAAAAAGACTCTGTCAATCAAGTGTGTTCACACAAGAACCATAACATTTAGCTTCCAGATTCCTGATGAGTGAATTTACTAGATCTCAGCCTGTCCTGTACTACTTTCAGCTTTAATCCTCACCAACCTCATTGCTTACCTTGATTGATACCTTGATTGATAACCTAATCTTAGGTTGGTAAGTTGTTTTCACAACCTTTTCTTAGTTTTTCAAAATAAGACAGGCAGTATGATATCATTTAAGATGACATAATTTTGTTGTTACCAGGGTTTCTTGGTGCAATTTCTTTACATATAAAGATAAATAGATGAATAAATAAATGGGGGGTGAATGTTGAGAACAAAAAGTCAAAGTTTATGTTTACTGCATCAAGATCATTTAATTTGCTTTTGTCTGAAAAGTGTTTTTTTAATGACAGAGGAAAACTCTACCATACATAAAATACAATTTTTATGAGCTAATGAAAGTGAATACTTAATAAAAAACACCATCTTGTGAAGCAATCTTCTGGACACAGAAGTTACCCCTCTAACTTTGTCCCCCCAAATTTTTCATATTGAAAAACACTTGCCTCATCATCTGAGTAACTATATGCTGAAGTTACAACTCCCCACATCTTACTGGCCACATTGGCAGCCTGCTTCATGCCTGATTTCAGAACATCCATTTTTGGTCCAGACAGTATGTTGTCTAACTTCAGATTGGATAAAGTTGTTACAACAGATCCTAATGAGCCATGTGGAGAAGAACGACCCAGTCCTGTCAAAGATGAAGACCGCTCCTTTTGAGCTCGTGGATGGGTTTGTTGCTTTGGTCGTCCAGTGAATGTTTTCGATCTGGAGACAGAAGGACTTCTCAGATTTTCGTAAGACTTGGGGGGTGGCAGGATGGAATCCAAAGGCAGGCTTGACCTCCTTTCTTGTGAGTGATCACGTGTATCAGAGGCTTCGGCTTCCCTGTCTGGCTTGTGCAGTTCCATGCTGGGAAACTTACTACCCAATGGGTTCTTCAGATTCATATAGCTCTCTATTTCATCTGCCAAATTACGTGCTGCAACTGGTGATACCAACTTTTCCTCAGGTTCTGGATGCCTTGGTGGCATGCCATCAGTAGCCAGTAAAGATAAAGGGTCCAAGCCTACTTCAACATCTTCCCTTTCAATAGGCTTAACCACTCCATAAAAGCTATTCCTTTTAGTACTGGCATCTTTGGATTCTGTTTTCTCATTTTTGGACTCAGCTGACTGTCCAAGGTTCATGTCTTTCACTGTGGTCATGTTTTCATCTCTTCCATTCTCAAGATGCTCTTGCCCTTCCCCAGGTTCTTCCAGCACTGGTGAAGACCTGTGCTCCAATTCCCAATCACTTTCAGTCATACAACTCCACATGCCACTTATGCCAGAAACCTGCTGGTCAACGATACTGTCAAAGCTGTGGGATTTATTCACATGACAAGGTGAAGTTTTGGCCCCAGATAAAGCTGCTGTTAGGATCTTGGCATCTGCTCCCATCATTATTGCTATTTCTTTAGAATGCAAGTCCAAGCTGCCTTTTTTCAGCAGCATTCCTGCTCTGCTTTCACTGCTGAAACTGCAGCTTCTCTCTGAAAACAGTTTCTGCCTCTTCTGTCCTTTTTCACTTGTTTTCTTAGGAGAAACATCACCAAAGACTACATCTTCAACTGAATCCTGAGTTATGAACAATGGGCTAGAACCAGTTTCTAAAAGAGAAAAGGCATTAATATGGTATCCATAGCCACCAAAAATGTTTATTTCCTGAAATCATGTGAGATCTCCTTACTAGTGAGAAGACTGGGAGCACCACAATCTCAAGTTATCCATTAAGAAGTTACACTAGTATTAACAAGTTATTTTAATGGCTGCAAAGGCATCCTGCAGATCAAAAGTCATCTACTCTTTGACTCCTTGAACTCAAAGCCTTTTATGGCTTCTACCTCCCTTCCCTGTGCCAACACCCAGCAGAGAGTAGGTACTACATTGACGAACTAAAGGAAAGTACGATTATAAGTAAAGATTGCTCTGTTTTTTAACAGAGCTATATTCACAGGTCTATACATCAAACTCCATAGTTCATTCTGATTCTGAAAAAAACCCCAAACTATTGTGTCTGCACAACACAGAAGCATTACTTCGTTTATGACACAGCCATATTTAGAAAAAGCTACTTCAATTTAGCATGTGGAAGACATAAACTAATCTTATAAATATTCTCATTTCCTCAGGGGAATTGGGAATATTTATTGCCTAGAAAGCTGTGTTAGCTAGGCAAAAACCTCCATAAGTATGGGAATTCTACTATATTAGGATCCCAACAGAGGACCTGATGTACCATATCCACTGCTGGAGGATGTTTGAGTCTCACATTGATGCTGCTTCTTGACTAGTCATCAGTTCTCATAATTGCCAGAAAGGTTCTGGGCAACTTCTTGCCTGAGGCTCAATTCTTTGTTATCAAGCTACACTGAAGCTGGACTACATTTCTTTAGTCAAGGACAGGCACAAAGGCAGAAGAAAAATGAGCCCCAAGATTTGGCTTTTATATATCTATAAGTCTTCCTCATCATAAAGCTCCATATATGTAAATAAATTTTGTATGGCACAAAGACAGCATGCATTGTTCCCAGGTTATACCTTGGCAATATAAGCCACAGTCATAAAGAGAGACTTGTCCAAGGTCAGTGAGGTTTAGGTGACAAGTTAGAGACCCTAATTCTCTTGGTTGTCTAGTACATTACTGAAACACTCTCAGTGCAGGACAGGGAAAATCTTGACTTCAGTCTACTCAACAGTGATTTGCAACCTTAGAATCCACAGGTTCCTTTTAAGTCCCCTGCAAAGGATAATGGTGGAACGCAAATGTTGTGCGAGATATCTGCACCTCGAATAGAAGTTTTGTTTCTTTTCATAGCATGAAAAAGATTGCAAGACACTATACCACAACAAGATTAGGACTTTAGCAAGCTCTGTTTCACCCAGTGACTCACCACCACTGCTTTTCCTTCCACAGCTATCAAAAATGCCAGATGGAACTTTCACAATACTGTTACCCCAAGCAGGTGGGTCTGTTGGACTATGAGTTCCCATATTCAGCTGTTGCTTTTCATCAGATTTCTCAGTACAGACCTCTACAAGAAACATAATGTGAACTTCAGTTAATTTAACTAAATAATTTCATTTGCATTGTTATGGAAAATACAAACTCAAACACTGCTCCCTTATGTAATTACAACCTAAAGGATCAGTCCTACTAGGTACTGAGCATTTCCTGGAAATAATACCCAGACAGATGACAGTACACAGTATTATGCAGAGAGTGCTTAGCTGTTCACAAGGTTAGAGCATATGCCAATTTCTTCCCTTGGTATTTTTTCAACTAACCAAAGTACAGCAGGAACAGCAGTTCTCAGATTTTCATGTAGGACTATTAATCTAATGACAGCTTTAGAAGCCCTAATTCACATTAAGGATCTCGTAACACAGATATGAAACAGATTTAGTAATGGAAAAGACAAAATACAGAAAAACTAAGGACAAAATCTGGATGCAAGACACAAGATGACCTTATTTTCTACAGCTGGGAAAAGTTTGTAAGAAGTAGTGCCTTTTATTAGGTCAACTGGTACAGCTAAAAAAATGCTCAAGTTTTCTAATATAGAAATGAGAGGAATGGAATACAAAATAGTGTGCCCCAGCACTTGTCCAATTTTTCCATCTATATTAAATTAGTCTAATAAAAGGCTATTTCACCTATATGTATTCCACTGCTATTATCTAGGGCACAGAAGCAGTCCACCAGATTTCATACAGTCATATTTTGACCTTGGCAACATTATAAATTCAATACATTAAGTATTTGTGGTAGTCTAATGCATGAAGCAGATTTATTACAAAAAGGCTTCATCAATGTAAACATGCATACTTAACCTCCTATTAGGTCTTCAGCTTTAGAAGAAATATCTTTGTCTACTTGTGTTTCAGTTGCATGAAGACTATCCCCATTATCTCTTAAAAGTTCATCCTTGGATCCGTAGCCCTGGTCTGACTGACCACCTGTTTGAAGGAATACAAATGCATGCCTCAGATTTGGGGTTTTTTTTCCTAAATTTGTTTTTCAATAAGAAAATAAAAGAACTGAAATGAATTTGTTTCACATTTTGGTTCACCAGAAAAGTTCATAGTAATATCACCAAAATGCCCAATCTGTGCACAGATCTATTTGGTGATGGTGACAGCAGAAATAATTAGGCTATAAAATCCAAATTTACTTTTCTAATTATTATACTGAATACAAGTTATTCCTCCAAGAACGCTATTGTGACTAACTACTTTTAATGCACTATATCTCCTTTCATTCCTCTCCCTTCTCATTAGCATGAAATATTTCATTGTTGGGCAAGCTAAATTCTCAAACACATCTACAAAAGAAATTTAGACAAGCACAACAGCAACCAAGCAAGCTTCTAACAATTAATACATCTCTGAAAAGAACTATACCATAAACTGTCCTACATCTTTGTGCTATAGTGCAAAGTATAAAATGTAATAGAAAAAAAGTAAAAATCTAAAAATTTTTTAAAAGTCTGTTCCTCCATGATACCAGTTAAACTTGACAGCTGTAACTCATCTTAAAAAAAAAAAAAGGCAGAAAAAGAGGAGAGGGGAAAAAAAAGAGGAGAGGGGAAAAAAAGAGGAGAGGGGAAAAAAAGAGGAGAGGGGAAAAAAAAGAGGAGAGGGGAAAAAGAAGGACAAAAAAAAAAAAAGAAGGACAAAAAAAAAAAAAGAAGGACAAAAAAAAAAAAGAAGGACAAAAAAAAAAAAGAAGGACAAAAAAAAAAAAGAAGGACAAAAAAAAAAAGAAGGACAAAAAAAAGAAGGACAAAAAAAAAAAAGAAGGACAAAAAAAAAAAGAAGGACAAAAAAAAAAAGGACAAAAAAAAAAAGAAGGACAAAAAAAAAAAAGAAGGACAAAAAAAAAAGAAGGACAAAAAAAAAAAAAGAAGGACAAAAAAAAGGACAAAAAAGGACAAAAAAAAAAGGACAAAAAAAAAGGACCAAAAAAAATTAAAAAAAAAAAAGAAGGAAAAAAAGAGAAAAGTTTACAGTAGTCCAAAAAGTCTGCCATAGGAAACAATCCAGAAAGATACTCTTTTATTTGTTATTTTTATCTGAAGTGCTGCTGCATATGCAAAAATATTATATGGGACATATCCCACAGCAACATGTTAAACAAAGATTATTTATATGCCTTAGAGTACCTGTTAGAATACATGACAGTATTTAAAAAGATTAACGTGTAAGTAAGTTACCGAGTATGAAAGGTATTAGGAAGCTCCATAAAACTTGAGTGACAGACATAATTTATCTACAATACTTATTACTGCTGTTTATTTTACCAACAAAGTGCAAATATGTAAAAACGAATTAAATTTAAAAGTTTGAGCAGCCATCAGTTATTACATTTGGCTACTATACTAAAAACCTTTTATATAAAAAAGTAAGTTCTGACATTCTTTGGTCCTTATTTTCTCTCTATCATCATTTCAATAATGTTACCATCCTTGCTTTGCACAGAAGAGAAAACACCCTATCAATAAATGGGTGAATTACCTGCAGAAGTAACATTCAAGGGTAGAAATAATGCACACGTGCATCCAAGGCTTCACACCATATAAGTCTGCACCCCACACCGTGATAGCCAAGGACAAATGCGGCACCCAAGAGACAGCAAAGAGCAAAAAGCAGAGCAACAGAGAGCAGAGAGAAGGGAAGTTCAGTAATCTAGGCAGGCATATCAGATGAAGCACAGGAATGAGACTCAAAGTTCTCTTTACAGAAGGGCTCAAGATATTAAAAAACACGAAGAATGTGCAAGAACCATTTGTACATTAAGTTTTGAAGTACACACAGAAAGGAAGTTTAGTTGAGACTGTGCACAGGTAGGATGTAATCAGTACTAAAGGAGATACGAACAACCATTAATTTTATCTTGCCATCTCAAGTGATTAACTTCCTGTGCACTCTTTTTACTCCAGTTTGTCTAGAAGAGTGCACACAATGTTTAAGGCAGAGTTTTTCTCCAGCTTATCACCTGTTTTTTCATTCTCAGAGTGTCTCATAAAGACTGTATGACAAGGTTCTGATAATTTCTATATTTATTTTCAAGTTCAGCAACAACTATTAAGAAGCTTGAATATGGCCTTTAAAAGCATAGTTTACTATAATCAAACATGACATACTAATTCCAGGAATGATAATTAGGCCCTTCTGGATTACCATCAAGGAGCAACATTTTAAAGTGTTAGCTTCTAATCACCTCAGCAACTTTCACTCCTTTCCTTTAATGCAGAGAAAGGTTTTACTCACACAGACTATCATTTCTATGAATAAATAACAATATGCAAAAAATTGAACGGACTCATGTCAGAGGCTTCATACCTTTTCTGAAGATTAGCACAAAAAGCAAGGTTCATGAGACCACAGCAAGACATTTACTTTAACATAACGGTACTTCTGCTATGGTTCACTCTGAACTAAAGAAGCAGCATGATCTGTGGTAAAGGAGTAATATTCAACAACAGTGTATTTCTTTTTCTTTTCATAGTCTAACTCCATGCTTCATTCTCTAACAGCCTCAAGAAGGGAAGGTGGTGGTTGTGGAGGGGAAATCAACAGGACACTAGAAAATTTAGCCTTTTGGGGGACTGTTAGTAGTGAAACCCAGCAGAATCTAGTACCTGTGCTAGAGTGATTACCAATGGAATCAAGCCTGACTAAGTCACTGACGAAGAGAGTGTGCTCCCCACTGTTAGCATCATTAGAACTATCCACGCTACCATGGCTCACCATGTCCCCATCACTTCCACCCGTGGTACTCCGCAGAGCTAAAGACATGAACGAGAGCTGGTTAGTGAGAGAGGATTTAACTTTTCAGGTTTTTAAACAAATCTAACCTCTTCAGAAAACAGTAAATACTTTTGATTGCACATATAAAATAAGAATATGAAATTCTAGCAACAGAATTCAGACAATTAATTCTTCAGTGTGCAGAAGACATGCTAAGACTGTTTCAAGCATCAAGTTGGCAATTATCAATTTTTATACACTTAAGGAGAAGTTTTCCACTTGTAAAAGCCACAAAGTTAGCCACAATCCCTCAGAAAGCATGTCATGCTCTTGTTCAGCAGAAATAAACCCATTTCAACTAACTTATTACCTGATGTCACAGGTACTCGTGGGCTCTGCGTTGATTTCTTTAAGCACTGCCTAAATTGTGCTGTGCCACGAACTACATTTCGTACCTTTGTCCACAGGAATATGCCACTGCGGTTACTGCTAGGCCAAGGAGACTCTAAAACTGCCTAAAGAAAGAAACATTACAATAAGAAAAACAGTAAGAAAGTTACACTAAGAAACACAGTACAGTGAGAAGCTTTTCTTTCCATATTCAAAAAAAGGCATTTTCTGTCAACCATGTGAAGAAGGACAAATATCTGAGTTTTTATAAGCTGTTCTCTTTTATGAGTTGTTCCCTTTTATCCCACAGCTCTGGATACAATAGCTGAGTAACAGCGAAAAATGGATTAAAATTTCTTTAAGCAAATAAGGTGGGTTTTGCTCTTATTTATATACTTTGGTAGCAACAAAAGACCATAGTAGCACCTCTTTTCCTATTACTTTACAGAGTTTACTTTACTAAGAACTTTCATCAGCTTATTACAGGAACTTGGAAGCAAGGAAAAGAGGGGAATGCTACTTCAACTAGCCTAATTCCAGCCTTCATTCATCTTGGGTCCTGCTACCGTAAAGGATACAACTAGGAACAGATGGTTTTGACATGGAAGCACTAGACAGGTTCCAAAACTTGCAAATGGAAACACTATAAATGTATATTTCAACAGAATTTTTGGTTAGCCAAACAGCACAGGAATGTAAACTTAGCAGTGTAAAACCACACAGTGTAGATCCAGTGAACTGTAAGCATGTCCAAAATGATTGCTTACCCAATAGAATCAGCAAATCCAAGTGAAGAGCTGTAAGAAACAATCTTCAAAAATGCTACAGGAACAAGGGGAGTGACAACAGCAAGAGACACATTGGTCCAGCATCCCTCATCAAGACTTCTCTTACCTTATTGTAATAACCATAGGTGATGGCATTTGGCTGTATTCCAGCATTTTTCATTTCAAAGAGGACTCTCACGGCCTGAACAGGTTGACCCCACAGTCCACAGAGCTGCATTACAACTCTGTAGCAGACCTGACAAGATACAGAAATGCAGAAATGATGACAAGGATTTTGAAACTGCTTAAGCTCTTCCCTGATTTCCAACTTTTACACATGTAAAAGGGAAAGCCATGTTGAGAGCAGCTACCCAGTACATAACACTCAAGGGCCAGAAGAGGGAGCAAAAATTAAACAGGAAATCACATGAGCTGAAATAACATCACCAGTCACATTTTTGAGAATGCTGAATTTTTTTCAACTCGGCTCTTCTGTTTGCGAAATAAAGGAGGGAAGGAAACACCCACGCAAAAAGCAGGACAACTTGCTGCTGTGTGCCTGTGAATACTACTGAAAGAATGGTATGCTGCACACAAACCCATTATCCCTTCAGTTCAGGAAGGGTGCAAATCATTAAATCAAAGTGCATTTAAAAACCAGGGATATTCAAGAACTTCCTCCTTGAAGAAGTCTGGGAGAAGACTAGCAACACTAAGTTGGAGTACTTGACCCAGCTGACACTACACTGGTGATGAAAAAGGAAATTAATTTCTGGTTGCCCTAGCTGAGCAGACTTCTCTGAGATCATTTCAGGGTGGCTTTGAAACAGGTCAAACTCTAAGTATGATTAACCTGGTGGCGGCTGTGAAACACACTATATTTGCACCTTGTCCTCTATTCCACGTTTATGGTAATGGTTTTTAATTCACACTTGCCTCATCTAGTGGTTCCACATCAGTTTTCCTCATTTTAATTAGAACATCATATGCCTGCTGCAGTGCTTTGACCTTGGGATGTGCAACTCTGATGTAGGCTGGCAGACAAATAAACCATAGGCTGTAACTATGACTGAAGAGACACTTAGCCCACTGTGGGGGGCTTACGTAATACTTCTTGGCTAACTTATGGGCTGTTTTTATCTCCTGTAAGGGTGAAACAAAACAAAAAAGCAGACAAAAGATGTAACATCCTGAATCTAGAAGCCATTACTAACTCAGATACTGGCTTCTTAAAAGTAAGCATTTAATAAAAAAGGACAAACACTCAACTGCAACTCCCTTCTTACCACTCTCTTACTAAGGCTCTCTGCAAGCAAAAACTAGCATCAGAATTAATCCTCTTTTTTTTTCTTCCCCATTCAAGCATTAATTTTAATTTCCTTTTATTTTATATTACAGTCTAAAGCTTAAAAATGGGTTTGACAATAAACTGTAATCTCAGATGCTAATTTGTTTATTTGTTGCCTTCTGTTTCTTTCTTTCACAAGTGTTGATTCTGAATAGTTACAAAGACCTAACCTCTAACAACATTAACTTATAGTAAAAATAGGTAGTGGCAATTTTACGAAAAAAATTCACATCTTTCAGTGTTCACACAGTGATTACAGTAAGACTCATCTGACCTGTTTTGTCCTTTTTGCCATAAGTGCTGGACTATTTGAAATGCTGCTTCCAGCTGCGTGTCTGCTGAAGGAGAGCTTGAGCTCCTGTGGCCTGTCAAAGAGCTTGAAATCCAGTCGTGGGAAGTTTTTATAGCTATATAGATGATTTAAAAAAAAAAACAACAAAACCCAAAAAAAACCAGAAAATAAAAGAAAAGCTTTTCACATACCTGGTGATAGCAAGAAAGCCATACAAAGACAACTTGCATGCAAAGAGCTGACAAACAGAATAAAGAACCGGGGGGGGGGAGAAGAAAAAAAAAAAGAAAGAAGATAGCAAGATCCTCTTTAGTCTTATTCACAAAGATATCACAAGAACATGCCTTGGACATTAAATCTCCATAGACAATGGGAACAAGAACCAGACTGCCATCCATATCACGAAGGTCAGGGAAGCACAGATGATGATTAACAAGGACAACAGTTGGCAAGAGAACCTTCATGACCTCCAAGGGAGACAGGAAGAAAAAAATCATAGTGTCTGAAACTCCGCATTTCCTACACAGGGCTGAAAAACACTGAATGAAAGAAGTCTGAAAAGTGGAGTGGGTGTTTTGTTCTTTTGATTCATCAGCTGCAGATCAATAGTACTTGGCAGATCCATTACCCACCCGCTGTGGGTATATTCCCACTGTGAAACAAAGTGCACTGCAGTTGCTACAAGATACACATAAATGGCTCAAACAGGAAGAAAGACACCGAATACATGTACAGAAGTATTACTATAAAGTTGGCAAGAAGTTACTGAAAAATTAAAACCAAAATCTACATGCCCTCAAACATATGCACACAGAAAACACTGACTTCTAGAGCTTCAGAAACTTACCAGAATCCAGGCAGTTCGTACCTTTTTATAGCCTCTTCTGAACATTATGTTAAGGCAAGTCTTGCACCAAGATGGAACACATGCCCTGCTTAACATCATAAGCATTCTAGTTTCATCACATGTGGCTGTTTAACTTGTACCTGTATTTTGGCACTCGATCCTGTCCGTCATCAGCAGGAGGTTCTGGTGGCATTATGAACACTGTGTGTTCACTTTTTTGTGACTCATCAAGCTCAATCAACCGTGCATCTTCAACAGAATCTACATCAACCTGAAAACAGAGTTTGTACTCTAAGTACAGAGTTTGGCTTTGGGATAAAATGTCCTTTTTAACATAAATTATATTAGTATATGTAAAAATATATTTAATATATACTGTACTTCATTATATAGAAAATATGTAACAGATATCCCTAAACATTCTGAAGGACAAAGTACCTTCTCTCCTTTTTCTGTTCCTTTATCTGGAAAGAGCTGGGAAAAGAGAAAACAAAATTAGAGTTTCTTCTCAACTCAAAAAAAATCCTAAATAACTCTATTAAAGCTGTGTCATTTACTGAAATATTAAGTAAGAAACACTTAATTTTGCTATTACTGTAGAAGCAATTAATCTCTTTTTCAAATACTTCCTTTGCTGAAAAAAAGAAAATGCAGTAATCAGCATGCTTTCAATCTGTTGACATCATCTACTAAATACAAAATCCTAAATCTATCAAAGGAAAGTGCTTTCATTTAGTTTAATTGAAAGTAACTGCTGTTTTACAGATATTTTCAATATGACAATTTAAGTATGCAACAATTAACAACCTGCAGTAATATCAAATGATTAGCAATATCAAACGAAGTATACTCTAGATGCATACCCCATACTCACCAGAAAGAAAAATAAAGAAACTTTTAAACACTTATTTGGTGGTCTGTTTACAAGTGTTAATTTCATCAGAATCAATATTGAATCAAAGACTCAATCTATAAGAACTTAGTATGAAAATGAAGGTTCTGTCCAGAAAGAATCATATCTAAACACCTCTAAAAATATATATATAATTCCCTAGCTCCTAATTTTTATATTGTGAACTTGGCATGTTACAGATGAAGCTATAAACTCAATAACCTATTTAGACCAGAACCATGCTGAAGAGACTTTGTTTCAAAAAACAAGAATGGGTTACAGCAATCTTTCTCATACAAAATACAGGCAATGAAAGGGTATCTTACCTACATAAATCAGTTTTGACCACAAGTGGAGCACTAGGCATGTTTTTGTGTTTTAAGTTTAAATTGTGTGAAAAAGAGCAACAATGCAGATGACCACTGGTAGGTAATTCCACATTAGAGGGAGGGTGATTAACATTTAAAGGGAAGACACTGATGGCATTGTGCTAAAGTGTCAGCTACTGGTATATCTCACGTTATCTTATAGCTTGGCATCCTACAGGGCTTTAATGAAAGTTTCCTGCATCAACACAGAAAATTATGACCATGCAAGAAGACAAAGGAAGAAAATGACTCAGCAATAACCACAAAGAACTCCAATCCCTCAAAACAGTTGCTGCAGAGGGTATCTACCTTTACAACTAAAAACTAGGACAATAACACAAAATGAATAGAAGCATATAATTTAATAGTATTGCTACATGTTTTTCACCTTTTCTATGCAGTCATCAAAAAATGCCAAGCCAGTATCCTTGTCACTCACGAAACTGCACTCTTCAATAAAGCGGCTGAATATCTGCGTTTTGGTGAGATGTGTGTAGAACTTTGTATAGGCACGGTCTCTGCTTTTTAAAAATCCTGGTTATAAAAAGGAACACACAGCTAAATACCAGTTACGAGTTCCATAAGAAATTAACATATAAAGTGTCAAAGTGTTAATACATAAAGTATTGACTTTATCAATAAAACCAACTACTTATCAATACTTGCATTCTGAAGATTAAAAAATAGCTTTTTTTTAATAATTATTTTTCACCATAGTTAACAATACTTGGCAAGCAATCACCCCCATGTAATCTGCTCACTGTGTTTGTTGACTTTTTGTGCAAGAAAAAGGAGATGATGACCTTGTACAAAAGCAGACGTATCTTAATAGTTAAAACAATACTAAAATAAAAACTGTGTTATCCTAAGAGGTGTTGGGCCTGAAAATATTAAGACTTTCGAAACCTTTGACTAAAAATATCTTCTCAAATCTCTCTTCCAGTAATTAAAAAAAAAAAAAAAAAAAAAAATCCACAAACCACCCCCCCCCAAAAGCCAACCCCAAAACACTACCACCACCATATACAAAACAAAACAAAACATCTGTGACATTTTATCTAGCATTCAACTCATGAACAGATCTGAAAAGTTAAGGTGATAAGATGAGGAAAAAAGGACGACCTTTGCTGACTATTGTTTTGTTATGTTTCTGATCTCTGCCCTGTTCTCTATTATCTTCCCATTTATATCAAGAACGTTACTTTGTTCTTCACTACTGGGCTTTTGGCATCTTTGCTCTGTACAAATTGAGAAATATTCTTTCATTCCCAAGAGCTGCCCCTATGGAATATACCACACAGAGAGGGCATCATGCTACTGAAAGACAGCTTTTCTAATACCAGAGCTATTGCAAAATTGCAGTTCTATGTGCATATATCCACGTTCTAATCAACTTGGAATAGTTTAACTTCATACAATTGCAATTTTAAATATTGCCAAGAATTGTACAACCAAAGGGAACTTTGAACTTTTAAAGTTAAGCAACCCTAAAGTTGTAACACTGCCAATGCTATCAGCAGCTGGTTTTCCTCACCCTCACCTTGATGATCAAACAAGGAATCAGCAGCGGTTGCTTTATTTGAAGGTGCCTGCGTGATTGGCTTGAGGAATGTTCTGTAACCCTTTAAAATAGACGCCATGAAACGGAGAAAAGCTTCCTGGATCTCCATCTCAAGTTCTATCATCTTCTTCTGCCAGGAGAAATCTGCCTCAATAGGAGTCATCTCCACTGCAGAGCCTTCTTGAGTTTTCCTGTGAACTGGCAATGAGCAACACATACAATCCTATATTAAAATTCAGTGCATTCAAACGGGTAACTTTTGCAAGATGCTGAAGATGGATTTTTCTTTTTTCTACTTGCCCATATTCAGAAGCGACAAACACTAGAAATCCTGTGATTATTTTCCAATTGATCTGGCCCATATAAAAGGCAGGTTACCTCAAGAGTTGATAATGTGTTTTTCTAACTCATCCAGCCCTCTGGGACATGAAACAACAAGGAGAATTTCAGCTGAGTTAAGGTTACCATGTACCGAACTGAATGTAGTCTCTCAGTAATATATCCACACAAACACAAAGGACCATCTTTTCCCTGTTCTGAAGATTGCACATCTAGAAAGAAATGGCCTAAAACTATTTTTCTAATCAAAATTCTAACATTTTAGTGCACCAAAGGGTAGAAACAAGTAGATGACATTCAGAGTTTACTCTTGCACTCTTAAAAAAACAGTAGCAGCTACTGCTGAAAATTATAGTTCCATGTTTTTTATTATAACAAAAATATCAATTATTGTAATATAAATATTTATATAAAATATAAATAAATATTATAACATATCTATTATAATATTGCCAAGATAGAAAAAG
The DNA here is from genome assembly GCA_020745775.1 of Theristicus caerulescens. Taxonomy (NCBI): domain Eukaryota; kingdom Metazoa; phylum Chordata; class Aves; order Pelecaniformes; family Threskiornithidae; genus Theristicus; species Theristicus caerulescens. Next base: position 38,131,628 of record CM036583.1, on the reverse strand, counting down.
TATCTATCTAAAAAAGACCACTGGTTCTGCTCTAGTTAAAATTAGGAAGTATTTCTATATTAGGTAGATTGCATGACATACCCTGCTGATAAAACCAAAAGAAAAGTTGAGGTTTTCTAAACAGATGAAGTAAAGGCTATCTGCAAAAAAAAAACATTATAGAAAATAGAGGCAAGAACACCTGCCTCTTAATTTATACACTTTTCTGTTTCCGTAATTTACAGATTTTGTGTATCTTGTATACCTATGAGGCTACTATTGTCTCCTTCTCCATAATGATGCAACCTAACATACTCTGAACCAGCTTACCTTAAACAGCCTACCTACAGTCAGAAAGAAGCAATACCTGAAAACTGTTGGGTCAGCTACAACTTTGCTCTTACCTGTCCACGTCATTAGGCTGAAGATGGTCAGTTTTTCTTTCTTTTGACAAAATATTTTTGTAGAATATTTAAAAATATTTTGTAGAAAATTATTTTTTGTAGAAAAGTCATTATCTGAGGTATTCAACAGGATCTGCACAATAGCTGAGATATTCAACATTATTCTACTCATATCCCTATTTCCTCTATTATTTTTGGTCAGACCTGTAAATATTGTTTTAGGTCAAGATCCAAATGTGTTTCAGCTGAATCTTTATTTAAATATAATTTAATCATGAGTAAAGGCTAAAAACAATAAAGCTTAAATTTTAAGAAGTCACAGGAAAGAAAACAAAAGTCTAAACAAATAATTCACACCACATACAATAGAAGGAAGTCCTTGTATTTATATACCAATTATAATTTAAGACTTGTAGGTGTGTATCAGAAAATTCAGTAGTTTTCTTTGAATATTTACTTTCCCCGCTTTAGGCAGTTTCTGTTCTTACCCCTTCCCATTTTATTTTATATATTTCACCTGCTGCCAGTTGTGGGTGCAGTTTCTTTAAGGTGCTGAGCAGATTTTTACATGGCTTCTTAGGAAACTGCTTCCAGTTAGTGCTCTTCTTATCATCTGATCTAAAACACAGGGGAGGGGAAAAAAGGATATATAAAATACAGACCACATAAAAAAGAATAGCTTCCACAGCCCTGAGGTACTTCATTTTCAGAACGTAGTAACTAAAAAAAGAAGTTATTTTGAAAAGAAATCTTGTCAGTGTCCCTATTTGTCAAAAATAAAAAAATGGGAGTGACATAATTCAGAATTTCATTTCCTCAGATACAGAACAGCATAAATTGAGTTATGAGTATTTTTCTGCAGTCTGTAAGGAGGATCTGCATTAAGATTTGATTTAGACTTTTTAATTGAAGTTTCACTTAGCTGATTTCCCTTTCACAATTTTTATCAGTCTTGCTAATATAATTTAAGCACACTAATCTGTATGTGATTACTACGCAAAGTCTATACGAACATAAACCTGCCATACTGCTACTGATAGGAATAAAGGCAGTTTGGAATACAACATGAACTTGTTACTGCAAAATGCTGGAAGACCAGTCTGGTAGCTTCATGGTCACATGGTACACTGTAACATGTCTATGGCAACTGAGTTCCAGCTTCAACCACAGGCTAGGAGGGACTAGGAAGACTGGAAATTCAGTTCACAGTTTGAAAATTATGTGGTTGATTAGGCAATGGGGTAAACTGGCCTAAAGGGATGCTCATCTTTGTTAGAAGGACAACGGGTACAATGCCAGACCTTGTTTAAGCAGTTGGATATAAAGAGAGAGTAGGGAGTAAATCCTGAGAAATTCTATGCCTCTTTCTGGAAGGCAGAAGGTGGGGGAGAATTGCTGTAACAGGGAGTACAAAAAACCTTGTGGCTACAAGAACTAATCAGTTATTACTATCTGAGCTGATGCTGTCACTGCCTGTTTTGCACTTTGCATCACTGAAATGTTTGTTCAATCATTATTTGCTCAATTGGCATCGATACAGAACTATCTTAGGAAGGAAGCCAAAGTTTCGGGAGTTAAAGAAAAGATGCACGCTTATGGATGCCTTTGCCCATTTTTTTCCCCACCATAATGGCATGCCTATAAATAATATAAGTGGTACTGTTCCAAAAATGCAAGAAAAGAAATCCTGCTATAAAAACAAAATAAACTCTCAAATCTTTGCCCTAAAAAGGCTACTTTCCTTAACCAGCTTTCAATGTTACTTTCACAGAGATAGTTGAAAACATCCAAAACAAGGAATTAAGGAAGATGCTGAATGAATAAAAGGCCGTCAGTATTTTTTGGCAGTAAATAAAGCTTCAGTCTATCATAAGGAAGATAGTCACAGACTTGCTCTAAAAGGACACTAGACAGACAGACTGATGTACTATAAAATATTGAATTTTTCAAATGTTATTCTATTATGCAGTCTTTCAAAGTTAGCAACACTACTGTTAAATGCTTTTACACCTAAAAAAAAAAAAGCAGCATTGGCACAGAAATAAAGAGAGGCAGAAACAGACGTGGATAAGATAAAATGGAACATCAATCTTTACTCACTAATAATGTAGTATTTTAGAATTCTGTAGGATCTTCAACACAAATTGCTTTATGGAGATTTGGTTTTACCTACACGTCTCCAAAACTGAAAAATATCCTCATTTCCAGGTTAAAAAAGTTTTATAATGCAGGTACCAACATCTCACATTTACCTAAGTCAAATGTTACAGATGCCAAATTCCTCTGGAAGTCAAATAAATGGAACAGATGAGATATATGCAAAATGGACAGCAAAAAAGAAAAAGATCAGTTGACTATGGAAAGAGAAATATACTTTTAAGACAGAAAAATAAAAGGTACAAAAATCTTTCCAGTTGAGTGCCTCATAAGAGGTCAGCCACTGGTAGATTTTTAGTTCAGTAACCAGTCCAACGTTGGTACTTGGTCTTCCTAGCAGTCATCACAACAGAATCTTGACATCCTTATCTCCCTGCTCTATCCCCTGTTTCTATCCCCTTCATTTTTCTGCAACCCAGTCTTCAACTTCCATTCTACTTATGAACAAAAACATTCAGGTATTTTTCACTGCAAATATCTTCATATAAACAAATTATCCTCCCTGAGTTCCTTGAATACATTCTTCTTTCACAAAACCTATTATAATTATTCTTTTGGTGGGATAATACTTTGATATACAGTGATGAAAATGCTTTTTGCAGTGTTTTAATGGGGACCTATGGGAAGGAGAAAAAAACCAAAAAAATAAACACAATCTGCTCCATTGTTCACTATTTCCTTTGATGCTACTAATAAAACATAGTATTTCAGTAATGTAAAGGAAACATTTTATTCAGTAGAAGAAGGGTCCTTTTGACACAATGAAAATCAAGAAAGCATCGAAATGACCCATAGACCAAATGACTAATTCTAACTCAAGTTAGTAAAAACAAAAGTCTAGAGTTAAAAAGTGACATGAGATGAAGTAAAACCATATTTTCACAGAGAAAAGATGTGCACTTTATTTAGTGATGTCCACCCTCATCTTGAATTAGCTTTGATGCCTCTTTCTATTTATGATCTAATTAATTTAAAATGGAAAGGTAATTCATAAAGTTACTAAATTAAACACCTGAAACAACTGAATTTTCAATTCAGTTATTTGTACTCTCATTTAGATAGAATACAGAAAATGAGAAGAGTTACTTTGAATTAGCCTCTCCTCAAGAAGGTGTAAAGAAACTGTTCATGCCAACACCTTCAATTTAAGAAGCATTAAATACATAATAATTAAGTGAAAATATTTTAGATTGAATGTAGTCAATACTCCAAATTCTGCTTGATTGATCTCACCAAAAATTTGGCCCTTGTAACTTGAGAAAAATTTCTTTATTAACATAAAATACCCCAAGTGCAAGACAGCATCAAAAGCTGTCATGAAGGGTTCTGTTCATACCAATAGTCACTAAACACAGGCAAACCAAATTAAAAAGCGGTAGGTCAAGGTGAAATCATGGGGCAGGAAAAAAAAAAAAAAAAAACAAACACAACTCTTCTTCCTCTTTTCTAGCTTTTGTCCCATTTCCCTAATAAGCAGTACTAGAAGTGGAAAAACAAACCAGAACACATCACCATTGTTACTAAATTTATAGCAACATCTGCATCACATTTTTATATGCAGCGCCAAGTGTTAACCCTTGACTTAGTAAGTTTTAATTTGCTATGAAGCATTAGAAATGAGAAGATCAGAGGACAGTAAGAAATGAACCACATCGGATAAAACAGTGTTTAATAGTTTTATCTTCTGAGCATTTCAGCAATCTCTCCATCTACAGATAAATGTAAAAACTCCATAGAACTTACATGTACACCATGTTTGTGTCTAAGTCAATGCACACAATATCCTGTGGTGGATCGTACAGATCAAAGTATCGTGAATCAACTCCAACAATAAATGGAAGAGGTGCACTGAGTACGGTGGCCAGAGACAAAGGACAGAGGGGGATATATGGACATTGCCACTGAAATGGAAATATCATCTGAAGGAAAAATTAAATTAAATCAATGCATTAAAACAAGACAACAGATACTGTACAATAAAAACCAAGAAGTTACATGCAGCAACTTGAAACGAAATTGCTAAAAGCCTTGTAACACTGTCAGAAAAGAGTCTTCATGTTTGACCACTTATTTACAGTACATCTCTTAGTTATCTGTGCAAACTTGTTGATTATTCTAATAGTTATAATAATAAGACATGCTAGGGCACTTTAACTAAATGCTATTGCTGGGAAAAATTATAATTTTAACTTAAAAAAGCCTTGCAACAACTGTAGAGTTTGAACTGATTTCTCTCACTGCTGTACAGAACACTTTGTACTTACAGCTACTACAGCTTCAGCAACTCCTGTCAACACAGCTGGTCTAAGAGAATGGAGGAGGATCTTGCCTTCTAGTAATACAAAGAGTAACAGAGTGGCACAGTTTTCCGGTCCAAGATTCATGAGCAGAGTGCTAAAGTTTGCTCCACTAAGGGGTGGGTCAGAAGGGGGAAGAGAATAAGAATGTTACAGGATTGGGGGGGGAGAAGAAAAAAAAAAAAGTCACTACTATCAAACTTCTGGCAACTGTTTGGGACCAACTAGTTGAATGGTGCTAATATTACCATACATCAAATATCTACCTATCTATCTAATAGCTATCACCTCATTATGAGACTTGTGCTCCCACAAAGAAACGTAAATTAATATTCTATTGCTAAACAAACATATGCTATACCATACTACTGCTGCATTTGTGTTATTTATGGTGCTCTCCCTCTCTCATATATGCACAGGCATCTTCTCTTTGTAAGAGTAAAACAGATCTAACTAGTTAACAACTAATCCAAGCACAAATAACACCAGTAATTTCATATGATGGGTTACCTCAGGCAAAAATCATGAACTAGAGTATCCATTTGATCTTAGAATCACAGTATCAAATTCTAATACTAGTCAAGTAAAATCAATCCATCACTCTGATAGCAACATGCCTTTAGTTTCTACAGTTTAGACTCTATTTCATTTGTTTGGACCGTACGCATTTAGGAATTGTAATGGCATCTGTAAGAGCACAGCAGTGTAAAATCTGTCCTTAGAAAAGTGCTTACATGTTACTTCACAGTTCGGTGGCTGGCTGCCATTTTTCACCTAAGAGTCTGTATAACAGATATGAATAAACATGGGATTCATCTGCATACAGAATATTATATGATAATGTTGGGGGGGTGAAAAAAGGGAGAATATTTTGGTTTTTAACTTAAAAACAAACCAAAAATCAACAAAACCGTCCAAACAAAGCCCCATGTCACAATCATAGGGAGCTCCAGCCCAGAAGATGCCGGCAGTATCCACAGAGACTGCATCAACCTTCAAGAACAAACACTAATTTTTAGATATAATTTTGAATTTCTGAAATGTTTGCACACTTGCGCATCGACTGATTTCACATAACTGCTTGACATAAATGTCTCTCTTGGATCCGAAAATGGAAAAAAAGATAACACACAGTCATCCATGCTATTAAAAAAAATTTTTGCTTACTACAAAGGTTCTGAAAATACAATATATTTAAATACATATTTTTTTTTCCTCACAGCCTGTTTCTTCTTTCTTTAGAGTTCCTACAATAATCTGGCAATTCACCTTTAGTTCAGGATAATTAGTGATATTATTCTTCTACAAGGGACAGGTCTATGTCAAAAAGACAACACTGTACAATATTATAAATGCATATTGAGCGTTCTGTTTTAAGATCTAATAATTTTGCAGTAATGTTTGGCTTCCTTCTATGACTTATTCCTATCTGCCTCTGAATTTTTCAAGTAGCATACATTTAAAGCATTAATAATGATACCTTAATGGCAATGGTGTAGAAACCGGCTGAGACAATATTAATGCATCATGGGCAGAAAGCTGAAAGACACAAAGTAGTATGTGATTGATAGGGACAACTCCAAAGTTAATACAGTATAATATTCCATATAAATGTATATCCATAGCCTCATAAACTGCCTGGCAGACAGAGTCACAATATCATGCAAGAGACGCAAATCAGAGACAATCTTTGGGACTTGTATTCACTAGGTCAACAGAGCTTGTATTAGTCACTGAAATGATTCTCAGAAGCTACAGGAAATTGTCTGTGACTCAGTGTTGAACATGTAACTGCTGCTAGGTGATTAAATGATTAAACAGAGCAGCACAAGAGACAGTGCCCTGGGGGACTAACCTTTGACCCACAGTAGTGGGTGGACAAGTGAGAGAAAACCAACCCCCACACTGAGGTAATGCAAATGGTGCCTATAAAATGAAAAGGTAATATATGGCAGAAATTTCAAAAGTGCAAGTAGGACACTGCTGCCCTCCATACCACCTGAAGTCTGAAATAGTTTCCTTTGCTAAGTTACCCCAGGTTTATATCAACAAAGGAGAAGGCCAACCCATCCATCTCCTCCCCTCTCCCTTCCAGCAGCTGGGTATTCAAAGCTGAGTAAAAAGCCTAAAGGAAGAAACCAGGCTTTCAAAAGCAAGAAAGAGGATTTGCCATTACTGTAACTAAAAATGAAAGCAAATGTTTTGCTTACCTGCACAAGAATTCTTGGCCTTTGTGGTGAAGGAAAAGGTATATTGTGCATAAAATGGGATATGTGCCTGAAGAGACAAGATGTTAGAAAACGAGCAGTGGCAACTAATCAGGGACTGAAAACAATGTTAATCACATTTTGGAATTACTCTGGTACCATGTTTTAGAAAGCCTGTTAAGATTTGTTTACTGTTTTGATAAGTTTAAGAGTCTATTTATGCAAACTGAAACAAAGAAGCTCCATTCACTCACATTTCATGTGTGAAAATTAATACTGGCAGCTTCAGATATGTATGCAAAAGATAAGAACACACTGGTATTTTGGCAAGCCATTTAAAATCCCAGGCAGCCTAATCCCATTCTACAGAGTTTCTAATGAGGCTGAGCTAAGAGAAACCATATACTTCACTGCCAGATGTCTAATACAGTTTTGAAGGTAACATCATATTTCAAAGCATCCTCTATAGAGTTTACACACACACATACACGCACAATGTGCATTAGTCACAGTGCTTGGAAACAGACACAGATATTCATTGCTAATGCACAGAGTCCCTGAGCTTATATTTATTAGCCTAAAATGCAGGACTGCAAATGTCAGTATGTATCTTATAGCTCAGCCATTTTCTGTATTTGACATAGTTAAGAGAAAGGTAAACAGGCGTGACATATTCTAACAGAAAAGCCACAGTAAAATCCAGTTCACTTTCCTGGCACTGCAAGAGCCACTGCTATTAAACAGAAGCAGCAATAATTTCTATCAGTACAACATAAGCTACACAGTGCAAGCAAGAGGATGGAGCAAATATACCAACTAAGTGTGACATGTGTAACTCACATGACTTCTTGAGCTGATATAACTACCTTCCCACATTAACTTGAAAAATGCTTTACATACTTTTCAATGGGAAGAGGATGAGGTCCAGAGACAGAGAGTTTGTAGATGAACATAAGAAACTTTCGAAATGCTTCAAAGAAAGGCCAGTGTGAGAGAAGGCAGATGCATTTGTTGGAATTGATGGACTTGGAAGTAACCACTTTCCTCTCTACAGCTGTCAGGAGACCCAGCTGCCATTGTTGTTTTTCTGTTAGCAGCTCCCGGGGATAAGGCTCATAAAACTGAATAGCAGCACCATAAACCTAAAAGATGAAGAAAAACAGCTGAGCAGCCCCAGTATTTAACAGGAGATTGGGTTAGAACTTTCGAAGTATCCTTCAGTCTTTGGTGTTTGCACACACACTATAGTGCTTTTGTTGGTAGCTTGTGAAATGACTTTTCATTTATGTAACATACACAAAGTATTCTTATAAACAAAATGCTTTGGACTCTTGTGCCTCTGTTCCTCTTTTGCATTGCACTTTCCTCAACAAAGTATTCATACTCAGTAAATTGAAAGGGAAGGAACCAAACTGCATGCTGCGACAAAACCCTATCCAGTAACCATTATGGTCAAAAAAAACCCCCAACCCTTCATGAAATGCTTGTGTTCAGTAAGTTCCCTTTTCAACCATGCTAAACAATAAAATTATTTTAGCTTTAACTTCACTCATTTTATCAAGCTAAACAGCTACTGACCTTTTCCAATATTCCTTCCCTCTTTGTCAGAGTTTCATAATTAACTGAATTATTCTGGGAAGCTTAGCAAAAGGACAACAGGGAAAGATGGATACCACAGTATACATTCTCTCTGAGAAAAATACTGGCAGCTACTGCATTCCTCCTTGCAAAAAGAAGTATTAATATATTGGAGAAAGACTTTTTTTTGGTTTTGGAAATGGAGAAGTATATAAATTTCTCTGACGGGACTGAGGCAGAGTGGAAGTTGAGCTGTTAGAGCCAAACTGCTTTTTATTAGTCACAAAGAGCTAATCACACATTACACTTATTTCCTCATGCAGTTCACACACACACACAGACACACACACACAGAGACACAGCTGGCAGGCTGAAGCAACAGCTCCATGACCAACTCCAAACAAGGGCTCCCTTGCTCCATCAGGTGTACTTATAATCCTGTATTCTCTGTCTGTGTATAACAGACACTGCCTTCTCACATGTGGGCTGAGTCATGCAACACATTTTTGGTGCCCATGTGTGCTGGTGGCTTTCTACGGATTTGGCAGACGGCTGGTGTTCCGAATCTATCGCTTCATGTGAATTCAACAGGATCACTGGTCTCAGGAGCTCACCAGCTCTTCAGAGCCTTTCACATGCTACCTCTCAGCACATACTTCTTCACTCCCCTCCCTACTGTTTTCTGGTAACTATTTTCCTATTCATGCACATAGATACCTACAGAGCCCAATTACACAAATTCACACTGAAGTGGCTTTTAAGGTAATCATAGGAAAACCGTAACAACTTAAACGTTGCTAACTCGTGTGGTAAGTGAACATCTCTTTATTATGTAGGCTTAAATTTCCATTCCCAGAAACTTCTGACCTGAAAGAACAGGGAAATCCATGTGCTGCGAGTTTTGGTTTTGTTAAGTGTATGATTCAGCTTAAATGAGGCTACACAGCACATACTCTTCCAGCTATTTCCTGGTTTTGTTTACATCTGTCTTATATGAAGGCTTAAGAAATACAATTTTATAAGGGAAGTATTTAACAATTTTTTGTGTAGTATTTCTCAAATACAGAAGAAACAATGCCTATTTATCTCCATAGCAGCCACTTGAACTAAAAGCAAAAACTAGTCACAGTGTGGAGCCATACCTTTTCTGCAGAAGAGCAGGTCAGTACAAATGTTGAGAACACTGGTAGTGGGTATTTGGTTTGAGGGTCCCAGCACTCAATAGTAGCTCCCATAGGAAGGCAGAAGAGAGGTACAGATTCTGACAGTGGGAATGACTCGTAGTTCTCCTGAGGATATCTGAAAATTAAGCCTTCAGAATGGGAGAAGGAAAAAAATAAGCAAATTTGCTCTGCAAGCCCTAAATAATGTAAGCAATATATTTTCCACAATATACAGCAAAGTCTGTTGGTTATCTGGACTTTATAACTGATGGTTACATCTGCAGAAGAAGTCTCTCATTTGACAGTAAGACTAAGCCATCCAAGCAACAAACATTTAAAAATTGTGTATGAATACTGAAGCACTCCCTTTTGGTAGCTGCTCAAAAAACAGTACGTAGTAAAAATTAATTAGTGAAGATTTTACTTTAAACCAGTTGGGAATTACTTGTGTTATTTAAATGTGCCATTGGAATGGATTTTATTCCAAAGAAATTCCTGTGAAGAAGGTGATAAGTTATCTCCTGCAAGAACAGCAGCAATACCTCCACTGAAAATAGGATGAACTAGCTGACTGTCCACATTTTCTGCTAATCAGTCAGTATGTTCAATTTAAACAAATTGTTTATTCCATTTTCAGAAATATATCTAACTCTTGCTGATAGACAATAGGCACACAAGCATTGGTTTACTATTGCTGTTCATCTAGCTTATTTTATGGTACACTGACTTCATTATCTATGCTTTCCTCTTCTACTTGGTAGTTTGCTCCTTTCAAAGGAATCTGGTTCACTTAGTGCTCAGTATAAACTCTTTTGAATTTTTTTTTTACTTCTTCAGAAAAAAAATAATAATCTGTAGCAATGCATTAAAAAAACTTATAAAAACGAGACTTAAAAGAAAAGACTTTTTGTCATTTATTGTTCAGAATATTTTTTACTCTCCTCAAATAAGAAAAAAGTGAATAGTTGGGGAACTGAAGGGAAGAAACACATTGAACTTTCAAATTAAACAAAAGATGTTGCATTAGGCCTGAGAAAGAAGATACATGAGTAAGACTGAATGGAATTTTTAATTACTCCTCCATCATCATCAACAAAAGAAATATGAAGTCTTTTGTTACATCTGAAATGCTTGCTAAGCTTTCCACTAAAGCTCCTAAGCTATCAAACCTGTCATGATAAGAACTAAATTAATACAGAACAATGCTATTCCTATTAAGGCGCTTTTTTTTTTTTTACCTCCTGGGAAAAGCAAGGAGAGCAAAGAAGGCATTACAGAAATTGATTTCAACTGACCTGCTCTAGGAACAAAATTCTGACAGACAGCACTTAACCTTTAAAAATTATTATTTGATTTCAATAAGGCATGTGTATCCTTCTGTTCACACCTTTAGACAGTCTGCTTCTAAAATTACTTACCAGCTTTATATGCTAAAGAGTTAGAAGCTGGCACAGACTTCTTGTAACAAAGGTATACACTGGAACCCCACTGGAAGACACAAGTTTCATCTTAGAAGCAGCAAAGACAACAACAGAGGCAGAGAAATCAAGTATAAGCATTTGAATATACTCCCACTTAAAAACAAAGAAGACATTTAAATAAAAAGTGTTACAAAATAAAATAACTGGTTGGCTGCTGAGTGCATGTATGTAATGAAATTGAGAATTCACCCTTCTCACATTTTTTAAGATTACAGGATTTACATAAAATAATCACCACACTACTCTGTGACTTATTCCAACAGAAGAACAGGGAAAAGTGAAGCAGATCACTTGCAGCTTCACATTTTCTTGGTTATTTAAAAGGAGGCTCTTATGGGAACCTCATCAGTGGAAGTTAAATTCTAAACATCATCACTTGAAGCTTTTATCATACTTCCATAAACTGGTTATTTACATAGTGTTTTTGCAGTTTGTCTAAATACACTCTACCATTCGAAAAAAATCACTTATTTCAGCCTGAGCAAACTAAATGCAAAACAGACTAAATAAAAGCAAACTGATAAAAAAAGTACATGAAGAAACTGTAAGCACTAATTATTATTCTTATATGTCTTAGTAACATAGGCATTATTAATAACTAAGAAAAAAGTGTTTGTGATTCATCCTGAGTGTTAGCATCACCAAGAATGGGGGGGAGATAATTAAAAAAAAAAAAAAATCCATCACACTACTCCTAAATAGCCCTTAGACATGAATATGCAAACCAAAGTAGTGAGTAATCAGTATGAACAAGTAATTCCTAACACCAAAGGAAATCAGAGCAACAAAACCTATAAAACTGAAGTTTCACACCTGGTATACAGAATGAAAGAATTATGATGTAGTGATAGAACACAATTATAACAGTGCTGAGAAGAGCTGAAAGAGATACTCCTTTGGGTTTGTTTGTCGGGTTAAAAAAAAAGCCAAAAGCAAAAAAAAAAAAAAAAAAAGGGCAAAAAAAAAAAAAAGAGAGACTCAAGCTTTTAAGTACTCACCATACCACAATTTAAATTCTTATCAACTTTGCAGAATGTATGAGGAGGGGTTTCTCCTTTGCTGGTAACAATAACACAGATATCCGTCACTGCCAATGAATTTTGAGGTCGTATTGGAGGAGCCCTTCGATATGTGATAAAGATCCGTTGAGAAGAAGCTGAACTGTTATTAACATTAGCGCAACGACCATAAGGAGTGGCTTGAATCACCTCGCAGCCTGAAATGATGCGTTCCTTCCCTTCATATAGAACTCTGCAGACAGGAGGGAAACAAAATATTATGCACATTCAAATATATTGAAGTTACTTGGACATTCACAGAAATTGTCCATCTGTTAGCACCTTACGTCATCATTGCAATGTTCTAATGTGCATTTTATATATTGTCTTTTATTATGCATGATTTGAGGCAAAGAAACTGTTCAGAAATATTTAAATATTATAAGAAATCTCTGTGGGAACAAATCATATAAATAAAAATCAAAATAAAATAAATAAAATCAAGCCACACTGAAAAGCATTTAGTTATAGAATTAGTAAGAATGCTGCAGTATCAATGAAAATTAAATACAAAGGAAGCTTTAAATTGTTTGCACACATAGTACCTGATAATTTCTTAGAAATTATTTCCATCACTAAAATGTCTGGAAAGTCATTTCAAGCTTACCTTTTTTTTTTTTTTTAAGGAATGTTGTTGGAAAAGAATAACAGAAGACAGAAGTCTGCTTCCTAGATGAATTTTTACAGAAAAAAACCCCAAACCCATTAATGATTTACATCCACAGTTTGAATTACATTCCTAAAGGCGGGGGGGGGGGGGAGAGGGGAGGAAGACAAAATAATACTCCATTCCACAGAAAAGGAGGAAATAATAACTACAGTTAACTGTACTCCTAGAAAGCAGAATATATCTTACATGGCCATACAGCAACATTCACATGGTACCTGGATTTTTTAGCCAGATCACTAGTTTAGATCACCATATTCTTAGCAAAAAAAGAAAGATCCTTCACAGAAGCTAAATGAGCTAAAACTTTACACTCAGATCTTTTGCAAACATAAAGCTATTAGGAAATGGTCATGAGAAGAAATGTGGAAGTCAAACCGTACATCACTGCATATTTTTAATGCACAGATGCTGTGATAGGGCAAGATTTACTTCCCATTCCACACCGAAATAAGCAATGGTTCCATTTGTTTGATTCTCTGCAGTATGTACAGAGTACTTTCCACCTTCAAACAAGTCTTCATCTTTACAATACATGGCAAGACTTAGGATAAAGGTAACATATTAAAACTTTGTATTTTGTGTGTGACCTGCAGCTTCCCACATGTCCATCACAACTTTACTTTAAAATAAAAAAATAACCAGGCAATATATCTTTTACTGTCCCAAAATACCCTTGGTTAAACGTTTGACAGACTACTAGTAAGTATGCATTTGAAAACTTCAAAAAGTCAGGTGTATAGGCAAAAAAAAAAAAAGTCTTTTTCCAGATCCAACAATTCTCAGAACTTTCAAAAAAATATATACCATTTAACTTCCCAAATTACTTAAATACTACTGTCCATCTTTACACTGCAATATGCAAATATTACTGTTTATTCTGATTCCACAGAACAAACATGTATCTTGTTGTAGTTCATGTATATCCTCAATACTACAGTCCTCGAATACTATAATAAAGCAAAACAATCACATGAGTTGGGAGTTTGATGTAGCTACCAGGCTGCCACATAAATTTATTCAGCTAGTTCCTGGAGGACAACATTCTTGCCTTCAATAATGGTTTCAGTTGTGAAGAATCTGATCATCACACTTTTGCTACATTTAAAACAACGTGTAATCTCAGGTTCAAAACCAGCCTAATACTAGTATTTCCAAGTTGCAACATTAGTTTTAATATATTACCTACTGGTTCAAGATACCTATAGAGAAAGTACATGCTATTCAAATTATTTCTAAACTAAATAATCTTCTGGAATAACATGTATTTTGCTCTTTTTATCGGGTTACCTACTTCATACAGTTAAAAAAAAAAAAAACCAACAACAAACCAAAACACAAAACCAACAACTACAATGGCAGCAGCTCTCAGGCCACCTTCATTGTGCATAAGGAGTTTACGTGAACACTTCACATCACTGCCTTAATCCCTCTTAATCAAAAGAGAATATTAACCGAGGAGTCTCCAATGGAAGCTTCAGTCCAGTATTATTTCAATTTCATGTATTTTAAATAAAATTCAAGAATTTAAAGTTATTCCAAAAACATTTGTCAGCTGACAGCTTTTGAGAAGGAAAACCATATTAATCAGACAATTCCAACAGTTCAATTTAATAGGTTTAAAAGTATTCTCAGAATGATACTTGAAGACTGAAGAATTTCTCAGTTGTGCAAATACTTCTAAGAGGTAAGGGGCTGACCATTGTTCAAGACTGTAACAGTGGGGTTGCCTTCCATCAAAAGCAAAGAGAAAATGAAAGCAACTCTCACCCCTACATATATACCAACCGAAGTATTATTAAAACTACACCATTTCCTGACCTCATGCATGGTATTGAATTTAAGAAAACAAGCAAACAGAAGAAAACCACCACCCATGGATCGCTCAAATTAAACAATGATTTTAATGATTCAGACAAAACCATTCAGAAGTGATGCATGAAACAGTTAACATGACATGCTGTATATACAAAGTCCTCCCTGAGAGAAAAAGTTTACTCCTACTTGTTTCAAGTTCCCAGTGTCTGTCTTTGATTAATTAGTACTGATCAGGATAAAACTTATTTCCTCCTTCTATGAGCTTATACTTTGGCCTCAATCCTAAATACACCTTAGTTGCTACATTATTCTATCAACTTCAGTAAAGTTTCATTTCAAGCAAAATCTAACATACAGTTTCCTCTAGATATGAGGTCCTTTCTTTGCAAGAAAGGCCAAAAAATCTTGTTATCTCTTCATAAGGCTGTTTCACATTGTACACGGAAGCTCCCTCATGACCAGTTTTACTGATTTAAAGGTATACTTCAATACATCAGCTAACAGAGTTTAGAAAAGATAAATACTACCTTCTTTAAACCACAGAAAACTCTGCTTCTGGAAAACCATTTCAAAATAGGCAGACTGTTGCAAATTGCATCGTGTGGGGCTGCTCTCCAGCTTGACTTCTCCTCTAGGTCCAACCACATTTCTCCCTCTCACAGTCCTCATGCAACGTAATTCTTTATAACAACTCTCCCTGTCTCATTTAAGAGAAGGCAGTATGCACGTACTGAATAATAAAGGAACTAAAATAAATATGCTAGGCAGTAGGAGGGTCAGAGGAGAAGTGTTGGGTCAAGCAGCAGGAAAAGGTTGACTTATCTTTTATTTCTACTGCCACCGCTATTATTATTTGTCTAAACATAAAAGTGATTCGTTTCATCATTACTATCCTAAGCTGTTCCAAACACGCAACTGCAGTTGTCACACTGGTGGGATATAAGGAACAACAGAAGATGCTGGCTGTTAAAAACATCTTCCAGTTTCTATTATGCTTCTTGAAACTTGAGTTCACTTTGATTTTTGAAATACATCTCTAGTAAAGAAAAACATTTGTTCCATCAATACTCCTGCAGATATTTTCAGTAATCAGGTATGCAGAATGAGATGGGTCCTTGGCACAGAACCGCTAATCAAACTAAAACTTCCCATACTAATTAAAAAAAAACTCAAAAAATCTAGTATTTCTTTACTTACACAATGCAAGTCACCTAACTTTTGCATTACTCAGTAATACAAGAACCTCTGCTTCAGACAAGAAGTCTGATATTCTTTCCTTGGTCCTTTCTACCAAGTAAGTGTTACAAATTGCAAAACCACTTACACTTAAAAAGCATTTTTCTGTCAGGTTTTCTCTGATTTAAGAAGCAAGTGCTGGAGCTCTTCTATATTCCTAACTCAAGTGTAAAACAAAGAGAGATGTGATCTTGTTTCAAAGTCTCAATGCACCTAAACCAAAAGAAATCTCAGATCTCAGTTCTTGTCTATTTCTGGAACATCAGCAAAACTATTGGCTAGGAAAGCAACGCAGTGACTGGTAGCTGAATTATTTATCGACATATAAGCTTAAGATACTAATATCTACACCTATATGTAGTAAAAGGATGTTAGAGATCTCTTGTCCTAGGATCAAAGCTTTATTTTCCCACTAAAAACAGCCACAGCAAATGCAACATCCAGAGGCACAGTACATGGCCTAACTATATGTAAGTGAGCACCTGCAGCAGGAAGTCACTCTAGCAGCTTACACACACTTCAACTTAAGAACCAGTGGAAGAATCAGAAGGAGAGAGAATGGAGGGTACAGAAATATAGAACACAAGGACAATGGCAGAGAATCGGTAGGGCGTACTCTCATCTTCCCCTTCCTCCAAAAAGCATTTGTTTAATTAGTTTCCCTAAAAATAGTCCTGAAAGAAATACACACAGACACACTTATCGAGAATCATCTGAATGCTCGGACTATAAGATAACTCAACTTTATATATATATATATATACACACACATATACATACATATATATTAGCAACCTTGACACAAGACTATGGATTTGACCCTTTCAAGGGATATATTCTACCTACTACGTCCGCTCAGCATGTCAGCTGACTTAATGGATATTCAAAGCTCAAAGATAAAATATTCTTTCACAGTTGGTTCTTTAATTAAAAGAGTACAGAATAGCATAAATTAGCCTTCAGACTATACATACATCTCTTGCCCAAACTCCACTTTCATTTGAACACACTGAAAATCACCAAAAAAAAAAAAGCTTGCTCTAACCATCTCTTGTAGTAGTTGCAAAACAGCAGGAACAGCAGGGGGAAAACATTCATATGCATCATTGCTCCAAGCCTGCCATGATTTGTTAGGTGTGACCCCCTAACTGGATCTGTGTAAAACAAAATATAGAATAAAAACTACTTGCCAAATACCAGAGTTTTCCACCAATAGTTTTAAAAAGTGTCTCTGTTAGGGAAGCCCTTAGTTAGCCAATTATTTGTCTATTTTACTTACTGGGTATTCCCTGTGAAATCTATCCAAGCATTCAAGTTCCTAAAGATGTGGGGGACATGAAAATAACCATGTGCTAGCAGAGTCATTTCCATAAAGACACACGCTGAAGACTGATGGTTTATGAACTCCTTTGAGGAATCACTCCTCTAGAAATTCTTCCTTCTGCTAAAACTTACTGAAGCTTGACATATCAGTCAAAGAATAACTTCATACTGCAATTCTACACAGTCAAATCCCATTGTAACAGTCCTCTCATCTTGCAGTGTCAGTCGCACACATGGGAGAAGACTATTGTAATAATCACGGTTTCACTGAAGATTATTAGAACATACTTTAGAGGATATGAACTGAAATTAGAGCATACTGGGTTAATTACACAACTTGAACTATAAGATTTCACTCTCAGTTTCTTCTTGACTGGACTCCACTTGTCAGTTGGCACTCAAACTGTAGGTCAAAAGCGGGGTATGTAGGCATTGTGCCTGATGTGCTTAAACTTATAAATGAAATTAACTAAATTTATTATAGCTTACATATAGATGCATGTTTTTCTCTTTACTAATTATTTAATAACTAAATAAGGAAAACCACACACATTCCTTATTTTGCCATCATTGTAACAGTTCCCCCCCACCCATGCTCCATTTTCTCTTATTACATTTCTTATTACATCCCCAGTAATTCTATAATGTCCTCATCCAAACCACAGAAGTAGAAGTGCTATATAGAGCAATTTAGACAACACTATAGTGCTGCATGAGTTATTACAGATTGAGCATTACCTCAATATGCTAGTAGCACAGACTATAATATTCACCACCTCAAGATCTTGGGGGATTTTGTGATCTCGGTTCTGAATACTTCCATTAAAGTCAGTGTTCCGTTAGTAACAAAATTAGTTCAGAGCTTCCCTGCCAGGCTTCCCCCTGCATTTATTAAGCATTGAACTTACAGCATTGACTGTATCTAAGGTTTTCAAACACAGTACTAGTAACTCTTTAGGAACTTATGCCTCAGACATCAAAAAGCATGGTTTTTGAAATACAAGCATGATTAGAGCTACCAAGAGACTACATAATCCAGTGTTTGCAGCCAATCACGTCAGAACTTGTAAGCAACCTCACAAATACTCTGATCTGACAGTAAGGCAGGCTACAAGATTCCAGGTAGGTGGGTAATTTTAAGATCTTTTTTTCAGTGTCCTACCATTTTTAAGTGATATCTTTTATCTTAAGCATTAAAGTGGATTCCAGAAAATGATAATTTTTGTCTTCTGAAGTCATCACTTTCAGACTAAGCATGTTATATTTTTGGATTTGCACTATACCATTTCTATAAATTAGTTTTGTACTATTCTCTCACCTTTCATAGAACTGCAGCAGATGACTTCATTTCTCATATCTGAGATACTCCATCTCTCCCTATCTTTGTAAGTTAAAACATTATCATTTATTTTAAAAAGACAAGTTCACTAGAAGACTGACACTTTTTTCAACTTATTTCAGAAAGAAAATACTACATAGATACACACGATAAGCAATATAGATTCAAAGACAGTATGTTTTTAAAAGTTTTCTCACATCTGTTTTCATCATTACCTATAAACAGTAAGATTTGATCATTATTGAAGGAGGAACTGAATTGTTGTATAAATCTCACCCAATGTCAGTAAGAGGTGGTTTGTCCCGGCCTCTCTTGTAGCAAAGAAAAAGTTCAGGACTCTTTAGACTTCCATAGTTTAAGTTGGCTTGAAGGGCTGTAGGGGTGGCTTCAACACAAGTGTATCCCTCTGGGACAGTTTCACCAGCTGATTTAATTATCACAGCAATGTCAGTAATTGGAGCCTTTGGAACAGTTGACTTTGTTTCATGTCGGCTTGTTTCTTGGTCCAGGAGGGTTGCACTGTCTGTATCAGTGAGCCCTGCCACTACAAAATAGTCAGCCACTCGTGGACCTTTGTCTTCTATCATGGTTACGTCAGTACTTCCTGGGGAAAATAAAGAGAGAAAAATCAAACACTCTGCTTTCAAGCTAAACCCTTTCCCTCAACAAGTATGAGGATTTAAAACCTTTAAACAAATCGTTGCAACTAAAAAAATTCCTATATGGAGATTTCATGAAAATTCTAGGAAAATTCCAAAACAAACTTTGATTTCTGCTGCTAAAAAAGATAGTATTGTCAGTAATTGGATGTCAGTTCTAGCACCATAACAGTCATGTTTTAGCACAAGGAGGTTTAAGTGAGATAAAGAAGAACTCAAAGCTCCTAACACAGCAGCCACACAGAAAATTGCTTGGCATTACCTATTAGACCATTCAAGCTCTTTGCAGGCTATAAATTAATGCAGGTACCCCTAAGCAAAAGCATCTATATTTTTCTGCCATTGCTTAGTAATTTGACTACAGAATCGTGCTGCCTTTTTTTTTGAGAGAGAGAGAGAGAGAGAGAGAGAGAACAATTCCAAGCATAGGCTCACTAGTTTATCTTCTACACATTTCATCCATTTTGTTTCATAATCTAGACCTAACAGTGCAGTCTTGAGACATTCAGCTGGCAACTGTAACATCTGGAAGTCGTTTACAAAAATCGCACATCCAAACCCACATTTCATCAGCTGATCAGGCAGTACACATCACTGCTCAGCTGCACATTCCAGATCTGGAAAGAGTTGTTCTCCCAACGCAAGGGATGTTCACTAAGCATATGATTTTAAGGCGGTGAAACGCAAGTTTCTATTAAAAGCAAAACTAGCTGACAGACTATGCTCAAATATCACAAGTACAATTTCAAGTACCTGATCTCATGAAATACCTATCTTTTTAGAAGTTGAGTGAGAAATATTTAAACAGTAGCTGCCAAGCAATAAACCTGAACTGTTATACCCCTTCAGGGAGCTAGGACCACCTTCTTTTAGATCCCTGTGTTTCCATCACCAGATTTCTGGGGATCCCATCTAGAAAGCTAACCAAGCATGGGCATCTGGTTCCCGTCTTTGAAAACAAGACTGCCACAGCTGCCAAGGTCCCACCTACCAAGGAGTGCTGGTCCACGGGTATTACCAAATAATAAGTGCACCAAAATTGAAAAGTTTCTTGTATTTACAATGTCCTAGTCTGACAACTGCTGAAACATTCGTCTCTGCTAACAGAAAGGTGGTTTGGTGGAGAGAGCATAATCCTGTTCCCTGCAACTTCATTTCTCCTCCTGTTCTTATCCTGCTCTTTCTTACAGAAATTATACTGAAAAGGTATTTTCCATTGTCACACTTTGCAAGACTTCTAAAACTTGTTATCAAAAGTGTTCTGAGGACTCAGCTAAAGGAAAAATCAGTTATTCATCCTGCATGCTTAATAAGAAATCTTAGCATAAGATTATGCAACTTAGGCACCAACCACTATATTGCAAGGTACTGTAGCATGAGATCAAAGTAAGGAGGGGAAGGAGAACTTCATGCAAATTTGTAGTACCTCTATACTCCAACTAACTCAATTTTTTATTTTCTAATACTGAAATGACAATTTTTCAAACCCTTTTAAACTTGAAAGAAGAGTACCTATACCCTTTAAAAGACTCCTCTTCTGCAATATTTTTCCACAATGCTTTTCACAACATCACTTCAGTGTTCTTTAAACATTTTGGCTAACAGCTTTTGTAGGGCAATCCATAATCAGAGATCCTGGGAAAAGACACAGAAGTGTTTGGCTCCCCCGAAAAGGCGGAAGCCATGGGACAGCTACTCACATGACCGAGTTTTCAGGCCTAAAATATACTGATGCCATATCAACAGGAGCAATAAAAGGTTTATTCAATTTGTCAGGTGTTCAGTGCCTAGGTCTCCTGCAAGAAAATTACTCCAAAGCCATAGCTACTTGTGAGGCTTCTGAATCACTTTTGGCTACAGAACTTGCAGCAGTTTACCCTTTCTACTGTCATAAACAACATGAAATTAGTGAGAAAGCCCCTTACAGGCAAACAAGTCATCATGAAATGCAGGGGTAATAACGTCAACGTAATATCATATAAATTGGTACTTCTGTTAAAAGGTCCCTCCTCATTCTGCCGTTGCTCATTCCCACCTGCGCTTTTGTCCAGAGCTTGACAACTAGTTAGTGCAACCATGTAATGAACTGGAACAAGGAATTGCTCTGGCTGAACACTAACCTGGCAGAGACTGTTTAGTGTTCAACCAGAGCAGTTCTCAATGATTCACTGTGTCAGCACAAAAGCAGCAGCAGTACGCCCGTTTCAGCAGCAGCACTGACTTGCACTGGATTAATCATAAAACTATGAAGTCTAAAATGTTTCAGTTTGTCTCTTAGATGCTTAGACTTGTTCACAGAATTATAAAAATAAAGAAATAAAGAAATAAACCAACCTCTCCCCTAAAAGAAAGGAAAATCCTGAGCCAGAATACCTTGTATTCTGGAAAGTACTGTTTGCACTTGACATACGTGAAACCAAATTACTGGAACAAGCTGCTAAAAATAGCAAAATGGTTGGCATCATATAAATGTGTTTTCTTAAAAAACAAAATCTTTGTTAAACGATCCAGTCTTTTATTATGTGCTATGTGTTCACACAGCTTAATATCATGTTCTCTCAATGCAACATTAAAATCATCACCCACATTTAGCACACAGAGCAGGAAATAAAACAGTAACGATAACAGCATCAAAAATCTCACAACAGTTCGTATTTTTAATCACAGCTATAGTTCCTGGAATTGCACTAATGTTATCCTCGAGTGTTTTTTAAAGTGAAAATTCAGCTTTCCTGGGTAAATGGAGGGAGAAAAAATTAAAAAGACCTGAAAAATTAAATACTAAGATTTGGAAGGTTAGAATGCAAATGAAGAGAATCCATTCCCAAATTTTTACCAGTGGGGATCAATAAAACTATAGCAATTAGTTGCTAAGGAACATACACTTATATCTATGATTTTATATTTTTCTCTTAGCCATGGCTATGTTTTACTTCACAGAAACTCTGTGTAATGTGTGGCAGGCAAAAGTCAGAGTCACCAGACAATTCAGCTGAGAAACCTGGCACACAAGCCTCATATGTCAGCACAACATTTAGCGAGTTTTTCAAAATGTTCTGACTCTCTCAAAACAGTTCCCTTCCTTTTCCACATGGATAACAGAAGTTAATGTTTCAAGTAAGCACTACAACTCAGCTCTTCAAGAATTTATTCTCCAGTTTCAGACAGATTTAAAGCAACAGGATCTCTCAAAAGGGACCTTTAAATAATAGCTCTTAATTAAGCCACGGTTACCTTCTTTAATGCTATAGCTTTATAAATAGAAATAGACACTAAACTATAAATTAGCAGATAGCCACCGAAACAAATAGAAACAGCAGAATTCAGGTAGTCCAAGGATACTTTGCCTTCTGAACTGCAGGAAAAAATAAACATATGATTTGTGGGGGAACAAGATGAATCCACTACCATTTTCCACTATTTTTGGGATACCTCACACAAGAATTAAGTACGCACACTGCTCCTCTTAATAGACAAGGGAACAAACATTCTTCCAAGAGACCTTCTATCATAAGTTTTATCACAACAACTTTTCCCCACCATAATTTCAAGAGATTCTGTCCTCTGTCAGTTTTCTATGAGTAGGCTTCTGTACATCACAGCACTAATAGGAAAACTCATAATTTAGAAAATATTGGGATTTTTTATTGTAACACCCCATTCCCTTGCAGGACAAAACCCAAACCCAAAAAAATTCTAAAAATAAAAACTGTTAGCTGTTCAATGTTGAAAATGCAGGATATATTGAAAAAAAAGCCAACATACAAGTCCCATGAAAGATTGTGTTTTGTTTTTTTTTTTAAGTCTACAGAGATACTTCAGTTTCAGTCAAATCAACTGAAAACAAAAATTGGGAATTCTGTTTTAAGAATATGAGCAATAATACTGCCTGAGGAATTACAAACCTCCAAGTCCATATAGATCCATAAGCGCTCCAGAGAAATTACTTAACTGAAGTCAGTTTTCCATTTCATTTGTAGGCCACGATAGGGAAGTTTGCTATGAGCAGTTTAGGACCAAAATTATTTTTTAAATAGAAGAAAAAAAAGAAGAAGTAGTCTTTAGAATAAAAGATGTATTTTTTAAATCCCCGTGCTTTTCTAAAAGGAATTCCCACTGGAATTAATTAGTTTTGTACATGAAAAACAAACCCAGCCTGCACAGACAACACTTAAAGGCACTTAGTACAACTAGACTAAGTCAAGAGGTTCATTTAGCAAAAACATGCAGGAGCGAAAAAAATAAATTCTTTTCACTGCTAAATGCCAGAAATATGGCAAAGTGTTCTCCTCTCCCACAGTCCATTTAAGTTTGACCTCTCTAAAAAGACAACAGCCTTTCTCACAACCACAATGTAATTTTACAATTCCTCCATAATATCAAAAACAGAGCAATTCAACTATTAGCTTCATGGAGGCCACAGCCCTTTCTTAAGGAGAGATTTCACAGTGAAATTGCCTTGGTGAAAGGGAATTTTGAACAATTATGAAAAAAATACTACATTATTAGAAATTACTTCAGTTTATTGACTGCTGTCTAAAACACCAGTTAGATTTTTCTTTCGATATAACTAGATGACAATTTCCTCTCTTTACCATTAGCTGAATCACAACAAAGAGTTGTTCTTGCAAAGATATAAAAATTTGTGAGAGCAAGTTACAAGGAGCCACAATGAAGTAAATATGACAATGTAAGTAAGTACTGTATTTGTATTTTATTTCATAGCTATGTTGCTTTTATCACATAGTTACAAGCTTTTCAATTCCAAAATGGAGATCACTGTTTTTAAAGTTCCAGTCTTCATTTAGAGATTGCCACAGCTGAGGACTCTTATTCTTTAGATAACAAAAAAAAAGTTTTCTTCTGCATTACCTGCAAAACACATAAAAAGGAGACTTCTCTAACGTATTCATTTGTTGAAGTCTGCTTCAGCTACCTGTCATACTCTGAGTAATAGCAAATATTTATCTTAACATTGTTAGATCCACAACTATTTTCCCAAGACTCCTCCAATTAAATTCACTAATGACATAATTTGCCTTACCACTGCACCAGCTGTATGTAGTCAAGTAACGTTTGCTTAGAATACTCCATAACATAAATATGGTGAGCGGTACTTCATTTCTCAAGTGTGGAATTACAGGAAAGTGCTTGTATGCTCATCTAAAATAAAGACATAGATGCAGCAGAAAGGAATAACAGAAAAATGAGTATGCTAAAACCTTATTATTATAGAAATTTTAATTTATTTTCTAACACTATTACATGTTAGAAAGTTACTATGAGAAAATATGCATGATGGGCAATTCTTTACCTTTTTAGAAAGTCAGAGAATACCATTTCTGCCTTTCATTTCAGTGTTTTGTTTGAAGACAGTATTCACTGAAAGAAAAAACTGTTCTGAAAATAGTATCTGCAATGCACGATCCATTAACTTTGTCAAATGTTTAGGCCCCCTCCTTCACTTTTGAAAAAGGCTCTTGGAAATGATGCTAGGAGGGTGACCTGCCACACAGCATCTAAGTCTTAAAAGTTTTGAAGTGTTTCAGAAAGCATTTTAAACATACTTTGGACATCAGCATAACTAATATGCCAAATAATGTTGTGCAGAGCAGATACAGTACCGACTCAGAAACCACAAGCAACATAGCCATGTAAGTCTAACACGCTACTCCAACTATGGTCCCCTTTTTGGACTATCAACAGAACTTTTGCAGCCATCTTATTTTCAGGACCAAACTGCTATCACTACACAACACTGTCCCAATACCATATGGGCCTACCATGTCGAATAAAAGAAACTTGGGCACTTCTGAACCAACCTCTAACGCACAGTTTAGACCTGCTCAAAAAAAAAGTAGCAGAGAAAATGAAACATCATCCTCCACTTTCCAGGAACTTTCATCCTAGTAGAGACAAGAGGCCATTTTCGCAGAAGAGCTTTTCATTAATTGCAGTCTTGCATTCCTAAAAAGTCATGGCATAATTTATGCTGTCTCCCTTTGAACCCGTGATAAAATAATGGAAGTCTAGAATTCTAAGCACAGGTCTGTCTTAATCCTAAAAATATCTTAAGTGTCGAATTATACTCTAAAATTAGATTGGCAAGCCAGCGTAAGTCTAGAAACACATGGTACAGGCAAATGAGCTTTTTAGCAAGTGGACTTAAAGGAAACATAAGCCTTATAAACCTGCATACAGCAGCAACCAAGGGAAAGGGTATGTCACAAATGCCATTCTGATAATTTGCATACAAATGCCATACTTACACCTGACGGTACTAAGGAGAAGGTATTCTTGGAAACCTGTGTGTACGTACTCACTCCAGAGTAAGAATAACCACCCATAGAGTGGGTTCAGAGGTAGTTGTTTCTAAGGCAAAGGTTTTTAAGTGCAGGCAAATCCTTGAGTAATTGCTTGTTCCTTTCAACTTCTGGAAAGAAGTGGCACAAATGCTGGTATCTCAATGCACACAAAGAATAAAATAAATTTATGTCAAGGGTGTGTGTGGATATCACAGGTTTTTTCAGTTCACTCCTAACTGGACTGCTGATCTTACATCTTTTAAAAAAAAAAAATTAGCATAAGGCTCAGGAGGCCAACTAGCAGAATTTTACCTGGAAAAATCAAGTTGGTCTTAAAAGCCTCTTATTTCCTCATCTCTGAGCACTCTACTACCTGCAAATAAAACTCACTACATACTATACACAAATTGAATGTAAAAAGTTCTTCTCAAGTTTATTTTTTACATAGCAGAAGTCTATGAAATAGAGTTGAACTTTGTTTATAAAAATCTCACCAGTGTCAAAATTCTGCTCTAAGCAAGTGTCCACTAGAAAGAAATGAAATCAGATCAGTAAAAGCCTAACATCAGAGACATGGCAGCCAGCTTTATAGACAAAACACAATCTTTCTGCAACTGAAGAAACATACACTGCAGTAAGTAGCTGTGAAGTAACTGCATTATCTTATACAATGCTCCCTTGAAAAAGCAGATGTCTTTTTAATGATACTTTATAAGAAAGACCAACTCTTTCTTATAATCAGTGACCTTTTCCTTCACTACCCACATGAAGACTCAGAACTGAGATATTCTTGATCCTAAATCACAAATAAAAATAAAGCCATAAAGAGGTTTTTCAGCCTATTTTCAATATAATCAAAGTCCAGAAATCTATTTAACGGAAAATACTGGTGAACTGATGGTCAAAGAACTGAAATTATAAAGGTATTTTTGCAAGTGATTAACAGCTAACACATGACTTTGCAATTTATTAAACTCACTTGCATTTTCTTTCAGATACTGACAGTGCCCAAAAACTACTATGTGTGGAAACTACTGTTTACAAGTACTTGCTGTGTGGAAGCCTACAGCATGCATACACAGATGACTGAAGTACTTAGACGAGATGGGATACTTTCCCCATAACTGAAACTATTTTTGTAACCAGACTGCATAGGAAATAAGTTTTATTCCAGACTGAAGCATAACTTCAGCACTTTTTGTGCACTGTGGCTGAAAACATCTATTTTGAAAACAGCTTGCACAGTTAAGATTTTTAAGCAAGGCACATGCTAAACACAACTCAGGACTCCTACGCAAATACTTGGTTTTGCAAGTGAATTATACTTTGCTATTGGCAGTAAAGAAGTTAAAAGGAAAATGTATACACATTCTTCTCTGAGATTTATTCCCAAAATAAACTGGCCCAAAGATCAGGGAAGACACCAGATTTGCTAAACTAATTTAAAAGACAAAGACTCTACTGGATGGATACAAGACAGTGTGCCAGGAGGTCATCGGGAACACTTAGAAAATTTACTGGCTACAGTCTGAGTAAGAGAGAAGCATTACTATGTTTTTCAACCACTGCACTAGGCAAAACTTCATAGACAACACAAGGACTACCACAGGCACCTCACTCCCCCATACAGAACTTAATAAGCTGTGTGACCAAGTCTTTATACATGCAACTTCTCTATTATTTCCAATTAATTAATCAGAAGAGAGAAAGTGTAGGCAAAGTTTGTTTACCTTTCTGAAAATTCAGAAAGAAACTTTCCCCGCTGTGGTAGAGAAGGGAGAGATCTGATTCTTTATTCACACAGGCCATTCTTTCATCTTGTGCGGATATTAAGTAACGTGATTGGTGAAGGCATGGGAAGAACAATTTGTTTCCCCTTTGTATAAAAGAATCTTCACTGATGCTTGGTAAATATTAATTTTATACCACAGCAACCAGTGCAGAATGTCTTTTAATGAGTGACACTCAAAATGTCCCTGATTCACATTAAAAGCATTATGTAACATGCATACACGTTAGTTAAAATATGTAACCAGGAAGACAGCATACTTCTTGAGATAAAGCAGTATCAGCTAGTCATTAAAACTGAAATGGAAAGAAATTAAAACAAGGTTTGTAAATGCCTTTAAAGACAAGTTTGAAGAAGCTAAATCACTGTCATACACAGAAAAGAGATACAGCTAGGTTGCATTAAGCCTTCAGCTTGCCCCCATTCCTTCTGCACAAATTTCAAATACCAGAATCACAGAACGGTTTGGGTTGGAAGGGACCTTTAAAGATCATCGAGTCCCCCTGCCATGGCCAGGGACATCTTCCACTAGACCAGGTTGCTCAAAGCCCTGTCCAGCCTGACCTTGAACACTTCCAGGGATGGGGCATCCACAACTTCTCTGGGCAACCTGATCCAGTGCCTCACCACCCTCACTGTAATAAATGTCTTCCTTATGTCCAAGCCAAACCTACCCTCTTTTAGTTTAAAACTGTTGCCCCTCATCCTGTCACTACAGGCCTTGGTAAAAAAGTCTTTATGTAGTATTTTGCAACAGTGGTAAAGATAAAGGCATGACAAAGTTGGTGAGAAGAAACTGATGACACTGATGAAAAAAGAAAATTTTTTTCAGAAACAGGTGATTCTAGCACACATACATACCCACACAGGCTTAAATGTAAGCAGCGTACGCAAAGACAGTCATCAATATTACCATTTAACAACCAGAACATACTGGAGTATACACACAGGGTTCCCAAAGAGCTTGCACTCAGTTGCTAGTTCATTCCAGCGTATCTTCACTATTATTGCTCACATCAGTATGCACATCCATACTGTAGTCACTTTTAAGCAAGCCCATTTCTACTCAGATAAGTGTGCAACTCCAGCTTATGCGTTTCAGTTTGCTGCATGTGGGACAGCAGAAATCAGACCTTGCGTATGCATCACAGGTGATTTAAAATTACTACAGAATGGAACATTATAAACTAGACTATTCAACAACGTTAAATGAATTCAGATGAACCAAGGAGGTTATCAAACACTTAAGATGTCATTAGCAACACATAGGGAAGTTACATGGACATTATATATGAGTTCTATGAAGCACATTTTACCACGTGTAAGAATATACCATGAATATGTACACACACACACACACATATATATACACACACACCACAACAAAAGACAAGGTTAAGGCAACATTACTTCAAGCATACCATTAGCACTGAACAGGATTAAAGTAGAAAAAAAGTAGTCCACAGAGTATTAGCCACAGCCAGTCAGTAACAAGAGAAAAAGAATTCCTAGATGTGCATTTGAAGATTTTCTTACTTGGAATGCATATCACATTGTCGTAAATTATGAAATGAAATAACAGTTACAGTCACTTGACTAAATCACACGAGTATTAGAAAAACTAGAGTTGCAAAAATAACTTCACAGACATGCAATGACCACCTTCTACCTGTCTTAACACAATCAGCTGTGGAACAAGAGTGGTTGGATGTCACCCGCAACTGGGTCTGAACATGCACGTATGCAATTACAGGACCATTCCTTTGTAGCGGTTTTCAAGTAAACATTTGAGAATGTAATGGTTGCACAATTGAAACAGGTTACAAGCTACAAGCTGATTATCTTATAAATTGTAAAAAATAAACTTAAGGACACGGTGAAAGATAAAAAGCTTGCCAGTTACATTTAATGAAGTATTCCTATAGGATGGCTTTTATCAGTTAATTGAACTTCATCCAGAAAACACGTTGTATCAAGGTCCAGTACTGCAAATAATCTAAATTGGCTTTTTGTGTCAGATAACTAAATTGTTGTAATTTGCACATATTCAAAGAAAAAATGTTGACTCTGTACTAGCTGTTTGTGTACCAGACTGTTTTCTGACAGCATCTGAACACAAAAATCAGGCATAAAATGAATGTAATCAGCTTGGTAGGAACGTTTTCTAAAGCCTTCCAAATAGGTCAGGGCACCACAGCAGGAAAGGAGCAGAAAAATCACATAAAATCACCTCTGGTAAGAAATTCCTATGGAAGCAAAGGGACCAACCCTAGAAACAATTTGATGGAACAGTTGCCTTCTTTTTCCCCCACCTGTGCAAAAAAGTTCTCAGAGCACCAGAATTCTGCAAACTGTGAGTGTTTGAGAGCAAAATCACTCCTTTAAGCTCCTGAAATGTCAAACACAGCTCTATAGTTAATGCTGAAAAACAAACTGTATTTTATAAATTAATTAAATAAAAAAATCTTAACATCAAATTAGCAGACATACTTAAAACCCAAAGACCAAAGGCTGGTCCCACCTCATTTCCACAGGTGGGAAATGAGAAGATTTTTTTCACACTTTTAACTATAACTTCTACAATGGCTGAAGCCATCCATAATTATTTGAAACTTGACTAAGATATTTGGTATCTCTCTCTGGGAATTTGTTACTGACGTTTTCATGAGAGCCACTAAGAAATACACCATTCATATAATGGGAAACAGGTGTCTGTATTCTTCCAGCGTAGTTTTCCTTTTCAGTTTCAAACCGTGGGCTTTGAAATGATGTGATAGTGTGCTTCATTTGAAGAAGGGGTGGTGAGGAAATGAACTGACTTTTGCAAATCCAGTATCATAATAAGTGATAATTACATAGCAATAATTCTCTAGTTTTGTAAGGCATATACAGTTGGCCACTTAAGCATCAATTCTGTTACTGAGAAGCTTTTCAGCTTTTTCAGCTTTTCAGACCTGTTTTAGAAACAAGTGGAGAACATTTTAAAATAATTTTGCCCTTAAACAAAATATATTATTGTTCTCCATTACCCTGAATTTTCTTTGCATTTTCTATGTTTTCCTGTCCTGTGTGCAATTCCTTGGACTGGTGGAGCAAAAATTATCAAAGGAAGGGAGGAAACTAGTCACAAATGTTCAGCGTTATATTTAATAAATTGAAATTATTCAGAAAAGAAACAAAAGCAAACTACTAACAATTTAAGATTCTGTCTTAGGAAGAACTGTGCTTTTAGTCTGATTTTTTTTTCCGATTGTCAGCAAAACCAGTTACCATTGCTACAAAATAGTGGGGCAATGATGTTATGATATAAATGCTTGTATGAAACATAATAAAGCTTTCGGAAGCAAAGTTTTGTGATAGCAATTTGAACAGCTACTTATGAATTACAAGTGACTGAAAATATCACTAGGTTAATGGACCCTGTGATCCAGGATGCTCAGGAGTATGAAAATGGCCCTCAGAAAAATCTTAAGTGGAGAAAAAAGAAAAAAAGAAAAAAAAAAGAGAAGAAAAAACCTGATTCCAGACTATCCAGACTATCTCTACCATATTCAACAGTTCAAGTTTTCCTATTGTACAGTAATTTTAAGTTGTCCAATGGTATAAAAATTGGAGCAGTTACAGACATGTGAGGCCAAAAAACCAAATTCTGAAGTGACCTACAGAGTCTAGAGGAGAAGCAGCTGGAATCAATGAAGGCAAGTTTGGTACCAGTAAATTAAGTTCTATTGCCAAGGACAGAAAACAGAAATGGAAAGGATGTGAGAAGGGAGGAACGATAATCAGCAAGCAGTCCAACTACACTTGTTTAATAAACCAGGTTAATCTTGTTTCATCAGTGTTATACCCAAACTGTTCTTTCACATAACAGAAGATGGCAACTACTCCAGAGGCTGCAAAGAAAATAGTTCAAGAGAGAAAATGTAATAACAACAACAATAATAATAATTCTCAGAGCAAGGGAAGTACTTTATAAAATGCACTTACTGCCCCAGTTGCAAGCTTTAAAGGTTAGCCATGCTCAGTATTATGTAATGAGTGAAACATCTGCAGCCCTGGTAACTTTCTTTGTTAGAGAACTCTTTCTGTAATTGGAAACTCTGTTGGAACAAAGCCAAATGTAGTAGCCTGAAACAAAAATATAACAGTGAAGAAAAAGTCAAGAGACAATAGTCCAGTGGTTAAGTGCCTTCCGGGAGCCCAAATCTCCTAGATTGCTTTTTGTAGGTTTTTTGGTGCAGGAGAGGCCAGACTATGTTTCGGTTTTGAGAGGTCAAAGGAGACAAGAAAAGATGTTCTGTTTCAAATCCTCCAGAGAGGTTATTCAAAGTAAGCTGTAAGAGTTTGAGATATTCTTTTTCTTGTTGCTCTTTCTACTAACCATTGACATAATAACTAGCATTGAAATTATTTTGCCAGAATCTCCAGTGACAGAAATTTCCCAGATCACAGAATCATGATTGATTTCATTTTTGTTAGCTGCCTACAATGCAATCAGCCATATGCCGCTTGAAATCGTCTCCTAAGGGCTCCACAAATCCAGAGTGGAAAACCCACTCACTGTTTTTGAGGAACATGATTTTCTTCATTTTTATTTTTTGGGAAAAAAATGCTGCAGGAAGACGTCATTCTTCTCGGTACGTCTCTCCATAGACAACTTTATCACATTGAACACAGGCTGCTTCATCAGCACTTTCAGAGCCTCACAGCCTATCCCCACCCCACTGAACACCTTTCCTGGCTATCAAGACGATGACTCCCATTTCTGGTTGGCCTATGACACCAGCCTCAAACCACTCGGTTTCATGTCAGCATTTTCATTCTCTCTCGGCTGCTTTTCAAGCTTGGCAGGAGCTTATTAACACTTCAGAAGTCTGTCTTTTAATCCTCTTGCCAACTCCTCATTAAGAAACTCTCTCTTGCCAAGACAGCTTAAAAAAGTCCAAACCACACGCTTGACAGCAGTTACAATATTCATGCTTTTGGTCTTACGCTGCACCAGTGAGAATCTTACAGGAGGAACTGTCTTTTTGCTCTTTATGCTGCACCAGGCACACCACAGTCTTGATCTGCAGCACATTTTTGCAGTCAGAGTTTGCATTAGCACATCTGCAGCAAATGCAGAAACAGTGTAGACTAGTAACACCTCTACATCACTCACTTCGCAGGTCACCTCGCAATGAAGTTCCTACAATCATAAATCACGCATAAGAAACTTAGGCAGGAGTATGGTTCCTGAAACCTTATGCCCTCAACTTTCATAAGTGTTTTCTGTATTGTCAAACGTTTTAGCAAAACTTTCTAAAGACAAGCGCTTTGCTTAGTATCTAAGCTACTCTTCCCATTCCTAGATAAAGGCTAATAGAGAAATGGATCATGACAATCTAAGAAAGGGCAGTAAGTGTCAATGGTTGCCTCCCACATCTCTTCTAATTTATTTTAAAGAATATTCACAAGAGGACCCATGCAACCACACTCCAGTCCAGTCACAACTCCAAAAGCCAGAACAAAACGGACCAAAGCCACCTAAAGGATAGCAAAGCTATCATAATATTAAAAGTACGTAAATGGAAAAGCACTCAAAAATAAAAGTCATCAAGTGGACTGTGTATCTGCAAAAGCATACATGTAAAGTGATACAAACTCTTCATTATGACTACAACTCTTGCTCCAGAATAAACAAAAATATTGCTTAAGTTTGTACTGACAAAGTTAAATTCATAGAATCATAGAATCATAGAATTGTTAAGGTTGGAAAAGACCCTTAGGATCATCAGGTCCAACCGTTAACCTACCACCGCCAAGTCCACCACTAAACCATGTCCTCAAGTACTGCATCTACCCGTCTTTTAGATACCTCCAGGGATGGGGACTCAACCACTTCCCTGGGCAGCCTGTTCCAGTGCCTGACTACTCTTTCAATGAAGAAGTTTTTCCTAATATCCAACCTAAACTTACCCTGGCGCAGCTTGAGGCCATTTCCTCTCGTCCTATCACTTGTTACTGGGGTGAAGAGACCGACCCCCACCTCTCTACAACCTCCTTTCAGGTAGTTGTAGAGGGCAATAAGGTCTCCCCTCAGCCTCCTCTTCTCCAAACTAAACAACCCCAGCTCCCTCAGCCGCTCCTCATAAGACTTGTTCTCTAGACCCTTCACCAACCTCGTTGCCCTTCTCTGGACATGCTCCAGCACCTCGATGTCCTTCTTGAAGGAAGAAAATATTTTCATTCTGTGGAAAATCTGACTCGTATTTTCTTGTTTCTTTTCTGTTAAAATTCTTCAGTCACTTCTGAGACAACTAGAACATCTAATTTTTTACACAGAAACTCATCACAAAACCAAAAAATCTTTTTTCCCCTCTGAATTCTGCAATATGTGTAAAGAAACTTAGGTTTTCACCCCTTAAAAGCCATTGGTTATCAACCCTTGCTTCTTGCTGTGCTCACTTATATTCCTGAATATATATATTCAGGAGAACTGAGTATCTGAATCCATTAAAGCCCATATTTCAGTCTTCTGAATGTACATCAAATGTAAGATCATTAGAATATTAAAATGACATTGTGTATTATATGAACTTCCAAAGAAAATAATCACAAAAGATAATACATTGGAAAGGTACTACTTACACAGGTAAATGTATCAATATTTTCCTTAAACACTAAAATAAGCTGTCAAAGGATAGCAAGCCTGAGATTCGCTGTCATGAAGCCTTATCACTCACCAGTTCGGAAGTAAATGTGAAGTTTGACATTACACATATTTTGATCCTTCTCATAATATTATCATCTAACACTCAAAATATCTAAACCGTATTACTCAACACAGTGGTGGAGTTCTCAGCAAAACACTCACAGGAAACTTGATTTTCTGGGATGAACTATACAGATTTTAAACAGTAAAAGAAGTGCTTAAATCAGATCATCACTAAGAGCATAGTTACAATACAAACAGAGAGAAGGGAAGAAAAGGTTATCTTTTTTAAAATTTCAGCCAACGTTACTAGCAACATCCAACATACTTGCCAAAAATCTGGAGAAATATCCCTTCAGAGAGCCTAAAACTTACCTATGGTAGGATTCTGAAAGCAACTTCAAGTATTAAGTCATATTCTCTCTTGTGCAAAGAGAAAGCAATGCAAAAAGCAATGTTGATTTACTGTTTTATATTGTTCTGCCCTTCATGTTATTGTTATTACTCTTTATTATTTGCAACGTCCATTTCTGTCATAATTTAATACAGGCAACATAATTGTCTTCCTATTTAAAATACTCTTCATGCATGTTTTTATGTATTTTTTCATACATAATGTTTTGATACATAATGTTTTTATTGATTTAGTAATACATTAGAAATGAAAAATCTGGTTTCCTGAAGTAGGATCTGACTATTGTGGACATAATTCACAATTATTACCATTCCTATTTCCAATTTAACCATCTAGGAATGGATTAATTCAATCTACTTAAGAGGACTGATCTCCGGTTTTTCCAAATTGTTTGGAAATTCTAATGGACATCCTTTCCCACGATTTGTTCCCACACGACTTACAGAAGAGCACAGTCCCATCTCTCTACCCAATGCTCAGTTGCTATGGCATGCACAAAATGTTTGAGACCCCTACATTCATTCCTCTGCACAGGGTGGAGTGGAATTCACAATTTCTCCCTTTGGAAAAAAAAAAAAAAAAAAATTATACCAGCCCTCACAATCTGCTCCCAAGTATACAGTAGTGGAACATCCTTATTCTCTTCCACTGATACTCCCCCATTGTACATTCTACTGGCTCTGGGAAGAGGCAGGTGGGATGATAGTTACATAGTCAGAGGATTTACCCGAGAGGTGGGCTACCAGCATTTCAG
Source organism: Theristicus caerulescens (assembly GCA_020745775.1). Lineage (NCBI taxonomy): Eukaryota > Metazoa > Chordata > Aves > Pelecaniformes > Threskiornithidae > Theristicus > Theristicus caerulescens. Next base: position 38,096,305 of record CM036583.1, on the reverse strand, counting down.
TCCCTGCTCAAAAGAAAGGGCATCACACAGCCCTCTATAACACTCTCCTTTTTTTTTTTTTTTTTTTTCCCCTTCCTCTGTCATTTTTTAACAGGTCTAGGGCAGCATCAATGCTCTATATAGACAAAAAGAGTAGGGATACAAATGGAGCGATATAAGATAATTTTGCACTTACCAACCTGGAGAACTCAAATGCAAAATCAACTCAGACGTTCAATCCAGCAAGCATATCACTTAAGGTTGAGATTTTTAAAAAGGTATAGGAGACAATTAGGCACTTGAAGCTCAAAGCAGCTTCCCTTCTCAGGTTTGTACATCATCTGGCTATTAATATAGCTAGGAAAACAGTTTAAAATTAGAGGAGTGACTTATTAAATAAGGTTTTTTTTTTCCCTAGCAGAATCAGTTAGATCAAAGAGACTAAGAAAGAGAAGTTTTGAGATTAACAGTGCATACACTGTATATCTGAATCTGCCAGAAGACAGAAGGAAAGCTATAAATGTCTTTGTGCAGGATTTGTTCTGTTTTCTTTAAAATAAACTGCAATGTCACATTAGTCATTACATGCATGGTCAATGAGTCATCATAACCCAAAGGAACTTGAGGCTTTCACATGTAGATATCTTACAAGAAGATGCCTACAAAAAAAGTTCAAAGCAGAAATGCAAAGTGTATACATCAGAGTTTAAAATGACACTGCCTTTTTAAGAAAGCACGGGTCACATACACTACCTTTTTCAAAGGTAAACTTCCTACTTGGTCTACCCAATCCTGAACAACATATTCCTTCTTTTATTATGCATAATGTTGGTTTAGTTTATTCCTAGAAGAACTGTACCAGCATAGCCAGGAGTGCACAAAAGAATTTTGCTCTTCAGAGACATACAGGTATTCTGGTATAAGCCCCCGTGTAAGTATACCACCACCAGCAAAACCAATTTTTCATTTGCAAAGTCTGTTCTGTTCATGACTTGTGATTTTGTTATACCAGTACAACTTCAAGTTTGCCTACATAGTTTATTAGGATTGGAAAAGTTTAGTGATATGCTTATACTTTATCCACCTAACAAAACAAACAGTCCTATACAGGGAGAGTTACTACTTAAAGCCTAAGGCATAACTAAAATTAAAAAAAAAAAAACAAAACACCAAACCCAAACCACTAAGTGAGGACATATCCCAAAGGTTATGCAAGAATTTAAAGTCAGAAGAAATTCAAGTCTTTCACTGATGATTCTAACTGCAAGAATTCACTTCGAGTCAAATAAACATTATACAGGAGACATGTAATCTTGCTTTTTCTGGTTTCATCACAACTTTGAGAAAACAGTAACATGTTGATAGAGTTAGGAAGTTCTCTTTTATGTCCTGATTACCCTTTAATATTCAGAACTGAAAACAAACCTGGACATGACCAATAAGAGGCATACTGCTCCCATTCATTAACAAACCACATCTATACATCACAGTGGTTCATCACTTAGAAAGCTTACAAGAAAATGACTTGTACTCTTCCTCCTCCTGCCAAATCCAAATTTTATACGTAGATGTTTGTGGCACCTATTCAGAAAACTAAACTTAACCTCACATCGTTGGTTTTCCTAGGTTCCTTCTACAGGAAGTGAAAGAGGAGCTTCAAATGATAACTGATAACTGAGGGCACCTAAAGCCAGGCTTTCACTGGGCATTACCCCCTAAAAACCATGTGGTGCATAACAGGGGACAAGGGGAGCTGAGAAAGTTGGGTCTCCCTAGGCTAAAATTAACTTCTGTCAACATCCCTCTTCAGTCACATCTTTGGTGGTTTCAGAAGCTTAACAGGTACAAGACATATATGTTTTACATACATTAAACATTTCTCAGGCTATCCACACCCTTCAAAGTATTTCCTCTGGCAAACACACAGCTTATTTTTTATGATATATTTTAAGGAAACCTGCAAAAGATATTGTCTATGCCTTCAAAAAAAAAAAAAACACACCAAAACCAAAAAAACTCAGTGTACTTAAGTTCATACTACCTTCAAACACAACAATTTTCTGCCACTTATACCTAGATACCCAGCAGTTTATAGTCTCATTAGGGTCATACATTACTTAAAATGTTACTGGGAGAACTCAAGCATCAAGAAAACAATGAAGGCATAGGTAGAAATGACTCCCTAGTCTAGGTAAGCTGCTGCTGTTACTTCCAAGGATGGCTGGCTGATCAGCTGTTGAGAACTGGCCACACCAGTTTTCATATTTTGCAATAGTCCCATTCAATGATTAGAGTAACTGACTGAATAACCTGTTGGTGTGACTCAGCAGTTTACTGTATTTTTCCTTTCTATAACTTTCCCTTAGAGCAAGACGGATATCCTGTAGAAGTTTCAGGGCTTAACTATATAGCTATAGATGCTTTGATTTCTTGCTTTTCCTGAAACATTAATTAAGTGCTTGAACTTCTTTTTCTTCATGTGCTGCTCCTAGGTAGCTGCTCTCTAGTTGTGGTTCTTTCTCCTAACTTCAAGTACACTTCTATCCCTTCTCAAAGCAGAAAGATACAGTTTACACATTACATAGGCATGGTTGGAGGATATCTTACTCGCAAGACTTACTTATACCTATGTCAGGTTTCTTATCTGGGTGAGAGTACAGTTTCTTCCCCAGAGAATAACAAAGAAGGCTGGAGCCATGTTATGTGACACCAGGAATAGCAGCACCGGGTTGCCCAACAGGGGAAAGAAAGAAAAAAAAAAAAAAAGAAAAGGAGTCTTGCTTTCACCCGTCACACAATGCCTCAACATGAAAGACTTGCAAAGGGAAGAGGAGCACTGAAGAATGCATCAGGGGCTAGACTTCAGTTTAAGCATTACTGATCAAAGGCTGTAATTAATTATAAAGGGAAAAGCTATCACTGAAATGTGTAGGTTCTGAGAGAAAGCAAAAACATGGAGTTCTTTGCCTCTCTGGTGAAAAATGGCTAAGTTTTGTAGCAAGCTGCAATTCGTTCACAACTGGAAAACACTTTAATTTCAAGAGTAAGAAAGCTTCTACTACTTTGGAGACTTGTAATTGTAAACTCAGATTTTGCTGCCAGAACTGAACAACTTAATTTGCAAGTCAATCCCTGATTTACACTATTTTTAACATCTCTTAGACAGAAAAACACAGGCTTTTGGTTGATGCTTGAAAAGCATCAAGTCTCTTTAGAGAGGTTTTTGAGAGTAAAGGAAAGGAACTGAAGTGTCACAAAATGTGAAGATTAAAGCAGAATAAGGCAAAACTGGCTCACTGCATTTAACTGAAACAAAGCAAATGGAATTTTTAATGACATGCAAGCCAACCTTTAGGCAAGAAATCATGGGTATGTTTTTACTGTTCTCTATATCAACAACCTTGAGTTTGCTGGTCTTCAAAAAAAAGGGAAAACAAAGTCACATGCATAAACAGAGAACATCATTAGAATCTTTGCTATTCTGAAAACTGTTTTCAAGTTTCCTGTTTGCCAAAGCAATAAACATCAGGACCACATTTATACCTTTGAAGAGCCTGTAAGCAGAACGAAAGGACTAAGAGTGAGATATTAACCAAGACAAAACTTTCTGCTCTATTCCAGCTTGGAATGCATAGCACAGTGTAACTGTATTCCTGAAACTTTAGAATAAGTAAGTCTGTATGCGCACATTTTGTGACAGATGCAGTCACAAGAATAACTGAACATGAAATAATCACACTCCACCAGAACATATGTTGTAGTCCAGAAACAGTCTTGAACTAACTCACTTGCTTCTAACCACCATTTGCACAGCGGTCAGAGTTGTGAGCCTTTATCTCCACAAATTTGTAGAAATAAAGCACTCTCATTATCATCATAGGCATGGAGTATTTCCAACAACGTTTTTATCCAACGGGAAAGAAGCAACATCACATTTCTGCATAACTGAGGGCAACAATTTTGAGAGAGTGACGGTTTCTGTAGCAAGGCGGAAGCTCAAAAGTAGATCAAAAAATCTCAAGACTTCAGTTTACAGTCTGAAGCACTGTAGGAGGAAAGCAGGTCTCATGCTGCACAGTGCAGCAAACTCATTCTCATTTTACAGATTTGAATAAGCAGTAATGGACAACTATCTGACAAGTCACGTGGGAAGCAATTTAATAACTATGACTATAAAGTCCACGAACTATTTTAGGCATCACCTACACCAAGATCTTCAGTATCTTGAATATTATGCAAGAAAGTGGCATGCTGAAGGTGGGTAATCCATGCCTTTGGATGACTAGCAAGCACAGGGAAAGAAAAGTTCTACCAGATAGGTGTCTACAATGCAAGATACCTTTAAACAAAAAGATGACAGATTTAGAGGTTACAGGTGCTTTTTGTTGTTATTTCAGTCAGAAAGCTAAGTCAGTCAGAAAAGGAGACACTGCTACATGAAACCAGCAACTAGACCACTAAACATGCTAGTCTTTATGCATCCTGCACTATGCCTATGGCTGCCACTGAAATTTATCTGAAAGCTTAACAAATAAGACATCTCATCTTATATAACAGTCAAAAGACTACATTACCTTCCTCTTACAACTTTGGCAATATACCTTTCCTACCTCATTCTACCAAGGCTTTTCTCCTATTGTATTTTTAAGCAAACCCAGACATATGCATCAAGGCTCACCCTGGAACTTATTTGTCCTTAAAGCATATCAAGATTGAATTCCAAATTTAATTCTCCACTGGTCAAAGGCAGACCTAAGAAAGAACCAAGCTTAAAAAGATACCATTTCAAGCACTATATTTCAACAATATGTAGCACTGCTACTCCAAATGAGAATTCATACATGTTGAGTCAGAGGGATGTTATCCATACCGCCATTTGGATATCCCAATTTTACTCAAGTTAGATGGTTTTTATTCAAAAAAATACAAAAGTTGATCAGAAAGAAATCCCACACACAATCTTCAAACAAGAAAACAAATATGTAAGGTATGGTCCAAGAAGATCTCATTACATTTACTTTGGGCTATAGAGAGCTCAACCTTAACCTAAGAAGGAAGAGCCAAATGTAACATTATACTTATGGATAAGTATTTAAGAAAATGCCCATCTTAATTTATAAGATAATTTAAAAAAAAATTTTTTTTGAGATTTTAGCAGTAATAAGTGTCTATGAGTGCTAGTAACCATCTTAACATATAAGTCAGAAGTCATGTAGGCAAGTAAATATTTACATTTCTGGTTTCTACTGAACTCTCTCATTGCACCACTAAAGACAGAATGCATTATTAGCACTTCATATCCACTGGAATGGTAAAAAGCAGCCCGTCAGCCAACTATTAAAAAAAAAATTCTTAAAAAAGACTTACGGTCACATTTATAATAAAAGCATTCTCAAGCTATCTAACAGTTTTGATTTTTCTTTTAGTTTGTGTCCTTTGTGTGAAGCATTTGAAATATATATGCTGGTCTGGTTAGTAGTCTGGTTAGTCACTTAAGTTTGGTCATGACTGCTTTTCACAAAACAATACAAATAAAAAGCCTTTCATTTTCCGAACAGGTATAAAGTAATTTGCATTCCATCATTATTTTTTCCCCAAGAACACAGAGAATGTGTACTGCCCTAACTTCTAACATGCTACCTTAAAAAGAGCGATGCAAAAACTTTTACTAACTTTGTGTTTAGTCTACAGAAGACAATGGTCAACAAAAGTAACTAAAAGCAAATAATTTTCTTTTTACTAACATGTCCATGTACAGGCTCAAATTTAGCTTGGTTAAAAACATCATAATAAGCCAAGAAAATACTACAGAAGTCACACAAACACAGCTCGCAGAAAAAAGCTAAGCCCTCACACAGATCTAAAAGTTTAGTCACAGGCATTAAGTTTCAAATCAGCACAACAGTCCATGTTTGCAACAAGCTTGATTCTAAGAGCAAAAGACAAGTTTGCATTAAAGATTGGTATAGAACAGGCATTTAATTTAGATTTAATATAATTTTGTTCAGTTTTTGCATCCTTTCTGAGACTGCGGCATCAACAATATGTTAAGTTGTGCTCGGACCCTTCAGAAGATCATGTTTGGCATTAACAGCACAGTTAATCAGCTTACATCACATTTAAAGCTTCTTCATATCCCCAGATCTTGTTCCTACACAGATTATCTGGTCATGCAGCAAAGACACATCAGATATCCCCAGACGATAGTTCAGGTTGATTAAAAGTTATGGCTCTAGCTTTTTTTTTTTCTCCCTTTAAATCTGCAGAACTAAACTGTAAGTTTTATTATATCTTACTGATACGATCAGCTTCCAAAACGTAGCATGACTATTAGTAATGGTGCCTTTATCACCGGGTTGCGGGGTGGGGAAGGACGAGCCCTGCTAGTCAGACATGCTTCTAACAGCCACGACACCGCTGTTCATCATCCCCATTTCGACACAGACAAGTGAGCCCTGACAGCCCAGAACGGCCAGCACTTCCCTGCGGACGCGGCCCACTGCGCGCCCCGGGGGCCTCGCTGCCGCCCGAGCGCTGCCCAAGAGCTCGCCACGCCTCCGTCCCCCGCAAGGGTTAAATCCGCTGACGCCGGAGCCTAGGGGAGGAGCCTGGACATGGAAAGGGAGAGAAAAATGGAGAAATAAAGGAGGGAGCTGCCCGGGGACTCACCTGCAGCGCCTGCCACCTGCGCCGCCCCCCGCTGCCGGCGGCCGCGGCAGGCCGAGCGCCGCCCGGAGAGCCCAGCGCTCCCCGAGCAACGGCCGCGGCGGACGGCAGCAGGGAATTTCACGATAATCATGACAATAATTAAAATAAAAAAGCCCAGAAAGCGCCTCCGCCCTCCTGGCGCCGCGCGGTGCGGGGTACGGGCGAGCCCCAGCGCGGAAGCTCTGCCGGGACAGGGCAGGGCGGAAGGAAGGAAGGAAGGAAGGAAGGAAGAAAGAAAAAACAGCAGCCCTTCCCAGGGACCGACTGGGCGCCAGGGGAACACCCTGGCCCTCCTTCCCTCGCCGGCGAGGAGGGAAGTTTCCTCCGGAGATGGAAGAGGAGATGGAAGGGGCCGGGGAGCCGGGGGGAGGAGAGGGGTCCCCCCGCCGGGCTGCGGGCTTCCTGCCGCGCCCCGAGGAGCCGGCGGTGGAAGGCGGACGGAGCACCAGGTCCAGCGCCCGCTCCCCGCCTGTCAGGCCCCCTCCCTGCCTGCCTGCCTGCCTCTCCCGCGGCCGCTCACCTGCCGCCGGCTCGCCCGCCGACAGCCGCCACCGGGCGCCCCTCGTCCGCCCCAACGGTCGCGGCGCTCCCGGCCCGGAGCTTCTCCCCGCGCCCGCCGCCTCCTCAGGAGCCACCGGACCCGCCGCCGCTCCTGTTTGGGGAGGAAGCGGCCACCATGTTACTTTCTCCCCCGCAAACGCCTACAGGCGGGTCCAGGGCCCGCCCCGAAAGGGGGCGGTGGCGGCGGCCGGGCAGGGGAGCGCCCGCCGCCGCTGCGGCGGCCAGGGGGCGCCCGCGGGCGGCGACCGCCGGGAGCCGTCGAGCTGCGTCGCCGGGACCCTAACGCTCGGCCGCCGCCCCCGCCGCCTCGGTCCGCGGCCCGGGCACCGCCGTGGGTGCCTGAGCCCCGCGGCGGGGAGGCGGAGGCTGTGCGTGAGGGAGAGGGGGCTGTCCCGGGGTGACCCTCTCGGCAGGCAGAGGGGTGAGGGCTAAGGGTCTGTGGGGTGCCGTCCCCGGCTGGCGCTGGCCGGTGACCCCAGCCAGGGCTTCTGTGGGGTGTTGGTTTGTACCACCAAAAAAAAAATGTCAGAAAGGGACCCCGGCAGGTCGTTTCAGCTGTCTGCCCCGACAAGGCTGCCCACTTTGTAGGTGATTCTCATTACCCGAATAGTGCTCAGCGCATTTTCTGTAAGGTGGGAACCTGCAGCAGCATAGGCGGGTTCAGAGGGGCATGCCTGAGCTCCGGGGAGACTGGGGCCACCTTTCCTTGTGCCCCTCCCTGGTTGGGGGAGAAAGATAAGACAAAACCTGCACCAGCGAGCCAAGCGCTGCCTTTGACACCCCGTGGGAGGAAGCAGGGGAGCCCAGAGGCCTGGCCAGCAGTGCTGGAGCATGGGGACTTTGTCCTGCAGCCTCCAAGAGAGGCATGAGGTGTTTGTTATCCAATGAACCCCCTTAACAGAAGTGCCTGGAGACATCTGCCATGGCCAGAGCGGCCTGACAGGGCCCTGGGAAGACACAGCCAAGGCCTCAGTAACTGGTGCGAAACACCGATGCTGAGCACAAGAGAAGAGGTGGGGGGATGGAGTGGGCAGTGGCATTGCGGTAGCCCCAGACACGTGTGCTGGGGCCGCAGCGCTGCCGGAGCAAGGGCTGTGGGCAAGGATGGCCCATCGTGATGTCCCCGAGCGATGGACAGTGATGTCCCCGAGCGATGGGTTGTGACCATGCATCCCTTGCTGCTTATATCTGGGTGCTGAGTCTCACCTTGCCAGCTCATGCCCACGCTCCAGCTGAGTGAGTTTGCAAGGTTTGGAGTGTTGAGTGAGGCCTTTGGTGCTGGTGTTGTGCTCGGGGAGTTGTTTGTTGCAGCTCTCAGTGCCCAGCCCGAGAGCCATGGAAGGATTTTTCCCAGCCCTGCCAGGTTCAGGCAGCTGGGGCACCCAGGAAGTGCGCTTGCAGCAGCAGAGGTGAGCTGTGCGGGGACACCTCGCCTTGGGGAGCTGGGAGGGTTTCCTTCTTGAGGGACCAGGGCATTTCTTCCGCCTCTCCCTGGGTCAGCCAATGACCATGGGCTCTCTTCCTTCTCTAGCATGACACCTGCTCTTGCAGTGCCAGTGAGAGGGAGAAGCTCGACATCTCCAGCTCCCTCCAGTCCACCACAGTACATGGAGAGCATGGCCACAGAGCTGGACAACGGCTGTCCAGTATGTCTGGACAGCTGGGAGGAGGCCAGCTATGTGATGCCATGCCTCCACTAATTCTGCTACCCATGCATCTTGCGGTGGGCTGAGAGGAAGCCCGAGTACTCCCTCTGCAAGAGGAGGATCTTCTCCATCGTGCACTCAGTGCAGGCAGATGATGACTTTGAGGAGCATGCCGTTACACCATCTGCAGCATCATCGATCGTCAGCCGACAGGAGGAGCTCCTGGCCGTCCAGCTGCCCACAGCCCCTGTCGCCCTGCAGCAACACAACTGCAGCCTGTGGGGCTGGTGCCCAGGGTTCCTCTGGGTGGCCTCAGGCCCAAGACCTGGGCATCCCTTTTCCAGGACCACCCAGCTCTCCTCCAGCCCCTAGGTGCGTCAGGAGCTGGAGGTGATCTTTGGGAACCAGCGTCTGCGGGCAGCCACAGTGGAGGGCCTTGTCACGTCCCTCCTGGTTCTCTTTGGGCTGGATGAAGATCTACCGGTCCAGCTGCTGGGGGCCTCCCTCCAAAACCACATGGTGACATTTGTGCACCAGCTTATTGACGTCGCCGTGCAATGGTGCAGCGGAAAGGCCTGCCATCTGCTGGGCCTGGAGGATGGCCATGCTGCCAGGGGGTTGGGAGGGCAGCCCCGTGACTGCCCCTGGCCCCACTGCCTCCTGAGGAGGGTCTCCTACATCTGACCTGGCCCCGTCCATCAACCCTGAAGGAACCAATGCAGACAACCTCCCCAGCACCTCAGCAGCTGCCCTTCGTGGAGGTCCCGACAGCCCTCCCTCTGCCCCCGTTCCCATTCCTGGAGAGCAAGAAGAGCGCCAGGAGGAGTCTGAGGAGGCCACAGCACACCCATCTGTTTCCAACGGGGGCAGGGAACGCTCCTCTGGGGAGCCATGGTGACTCCCAAAGAGGAGGGCTGGCAGCCCCGAAGCTTCTTCTCCAGCCAAGAAGAGGCCACCCTGGCAGCAACACTAGAAGAACACCCCAGGCGCTGCCAAAACCAGGGCTGTGCCAGCAGCTGGAACATGTGCTGGCCCTCAAGGGCTCCCAGCCCTCTAAGTCTCATTATCAGGCAGTAAAAGAAAATAAAGGCCTGCAAACTGAAGAAAAAGTCTTGGTGTTACTAAGAGGTGGCATTGCTATCCCCAACCGTGCTGCTTTCTCCGCCTTTTCCTGGGGCTATCCCCACCCTTTCCTCTCATCTGTAGCAAAGCACCATGGGGCTTTCTCCCTCTGGTCTTGCACAGTCTCGTTGCCCTGCTTTCGCTATTGTGGGGCTGGACCTGTGCTCTGGGACTGCATCTCTCCCCAGAGCATAGTGCTCTGGGTCTTGGCCCTGTGCTCTTGCAAGGCCCCTTTCCCTTGAGCAAGGTGCCATGGCGCCTGGTCCTGTGCTCTTGCAAGGTCCCTTTCCCCTGATTCAAGCACTGTGGGGCCTGGCCCTGTGGACCTGAAGGGCCTCTTTGCACTAATCGGAGCGCCATTGAGTCGGGTTGTCTTGTCTTGCTGGGCCCTCTTTCCCCTCATTCAAGTGCTACAGGACACGAGCCAGGAAAGATGGAAGTGCTGCTGCCATCAAGCACAGGCTTCCTTCCCCCTTCCCACTCTTCCTGATCCAGCCTCATAGCTGGCATTTCTTCTCCTTGGCTTGGAAAGGACCCCTCTGTGGCAGATGGGTGCCATCAGTTCCCCAGCGCCCCTCACCACCACCCCCACCACCCCTCCCCATCACATGCTCTCTGAACGACTTCCCCCAGCACAGCTCCACTCTGCTGCAAGTCAACCCCGCAGAAAAGGCAGCGCATCTTCTCCGTGCTCCCCAGGGCCTCTCGCCCTCCTCTCGCACACCGCTCCGTGACGCCTTCTGCAGCCAAGCTGGCCATGCAAGATGAGGGGCGGGACAGAAGGCGGCTGCTGGTTTTGGCACCAAGAGCTGCTGCCAGGCCCCAGTGAAAGACCCAGGTCCCAATGGCACGAAAGGCCAAAGCTCAACTCAAGTTGAAACTGGCCAGTGTTGTGTCAGACACGGAAGGATTTTTTAATCCTTTAAAAAGCGGAGGCATTCAGTGCTTTTCTTGCCTCAGTCTTTAATCCTAATGATAGACCTTGGGCTGCCCAGTCCTCTGAGTTGGAGGACCACAACTGTGGGAACAGTGACTTACCATTTGCGGACCCTGAAATTGTAAGGGGCCACTTGTATGCATTGAACACGTCCATGGGGCCTGGTGAGATTCATCCCAGAGTACTGGAGGAGGTAGGGGATGTTACAGCAGGACCCCTCTCAATCATCTGCCAAAGGTCTTGGGAGTCTGGGGAGGTCCCTGCTGCCTGGAAGCTAGCCAACGTTATTCCAATTTACCAGAAGGGCATGAGGGAAGACCCAGGAAACTACAGACCTGTTAGTCTAACCTGAGTACCTGGAAAAATTGTGGAGACAGTCCTACTGGGTGCTACGGAAAGGCATTTCAAGGATAATGCAATAATCAGGCACAGTCAACATGGGTTCACAAAGGTAAAGCCCTGTCTAACTAATCTGATATTCTTCTACGAGAAGGTCACCCGCCTAGTGGGTGAAGGGAAGGTGGTGGATGCAGCTTTTCTGGATTTTAGTAAGGCTTTTGATACTGTCCCTCACAGCACCCTTCTGGACTAGTGGTCCAACTGTGAGGTAAGCAGGTTCCCCATGCGCTGGGTGAAGAACTGGCTGAATGGCAGGGCTCAAGAGGTTGTAGCGGATGGGCCTACGTCTGGCCAGTCACCAGCGGTGTTCCTCAGGGCTCAGTTCTAGGGCCAGTTCTGTTCAACTTTTTTGTCAGTGATCTGGAGGCAGGAGTTCGGTCCACTATTAGTAAGTTTGCTGATGATACTAAACTGGGAGGTGCTGTTGACTCTCTCGAATGACAAGAGGACTAGCAGAGGAATCCAGATAGGTTGGAGCACTGGGCAATCTGTATGTGGGACGGAGGAACACTGGACACAAGTATAGACCGGGAGAGGAGTGGCTGGAGAGCAGCCCTGCAGAAAGGAATCTGAGGGTGCTGGTTGACATTAAGCTCAGTATGAGCCAGCAGTGTGCCCTGGCAGCCAAGAGGGCAACTCGCATGCTGGGATGCATCCAACACAGCATAACCAGTCAGTCAAGAGAGGTGATTATCCTGCTGTATTTAGCGCTGTGCGGCCTCACTTTGATTCCTGTGTGCAGTTCTGGGCCCCACAATTTAAGAAGGATGTGAAGGTCCTTGAATGCATCTAGAGGAGGGCAACAAAGCTGGTGACAGGGCTGGAAGGCATGTCCTGTGAGGAGCAGCTGAGGACTCTGGGTTTGTCTAGTTTGAAGAAAAGGAGGCTGAGGGGCGACCTCATGGCTCTCTGCAGCTTCCTGAGGAGGGGAAGTGGAGCGGGAGGTGCTGAGCTCTTCTTCCTGGGATCCAGTGACAGGATGCATGGGAATGGCTCAAAGCTGCGCCTGGGGAGGTTTAGACTGGACACAAGGAACCATTTCTTTACCGAGAGGGTAGTCAAACACTAGAACAGGCTTCCTAGAGAGGCAGCCGATGCCCCATGCCTGTCAGTGTTTAAGAGGCATTTGGACAATGCCCTCAATAATAGGCTTTAACTTTTGGCCAGCCCTGGAGTGGTCAGGCAGTCAGACTAGATGATTGTTGTAGCTCCCTTCCAACCAAAATTATTCTATTCTATTCTATTCTATTCTATTCTATTCTATTCTATTCTATTCTAAATAATACTGTGTCTTCCCTTCTGGCTGCAGATTTCCATCACCTCACAGCAGTTCTGACAACCACCAGACATCCCACTAAGCCAGTTCAATTCACTAACCCACTAGGAAACTCAAAGGTTGTTTTAATGGGTTCATTTTATTCTGAATTTGTGAGTTAAATAAGGTACCCCAAAACATCGCTGACTACCAGTGCTGTCACACAAAGTGAGATGACCATCCTTTTGGTAGCAGTGAGTCACTATATTGCTCCTGCCATCATTAAATTCCAGCTACCCAAAGGAGAGAACGACGCCAAGAGAAAGGCAGCTAATTTATGTCTTTTTGTACCTCTCTGGCCCAGAGAGGTTAGCTCTGATCTTTGCATGTAAAATAATAGTTTTTTCTGGAATACCATGAGTTTCTTGATCCATCTGGCCCTTATTAACTTTTAACATGAGCAGATAATCTAAGCATCAATGTTGTTTTTTGTTCAAAAATAATACTCTGTAGCATCCATGTGCCAGGCAGCTTGTGACTGATGCTGAAAACCTATAATTTAAGGATTTTTCATTATAGGAAATCTTTCAGTTTAATTTCCATCTGAGTAGCAAAAAAAAGAAAAAACCTATTTAAAGTAGGTTCACATAGTTTTCAAGAATTGTCTTGACTTTCATTTGTCACCAGTTGTCAAATCTACAGCTCCAAGAAGGCCTGATCCTTTAGCCTCATTGGAGCAAATAATTTGTTTCCTTTGGGTGCCTCTGACATGTATAGGTGAGGAGTTATGCAGATTGAGTCTGTGATAAGCTTACTTTGAGTCCTTGGGAATAAAAATACCTGCCCTTTACAGATTCCTGACTGAGCACTGATAATTTCTTCACAACTGCTGGAAGATTTCATTCCTTAATCCTGTAGTTGCCTCCACAGTGATATGAATTATGGGCATGACATCAGAGACCACTTCATCTTCTCTGGCTTTTGGAATTGACATATGGAGTAGGAGTTTTGTCCAGAAAGAGGATAATGAAAATGAACAAAGGGATGGTTGCCTGCTGTCCCAAGGAGTTCTGCTAATTGCAATCTGTTAAAAATTGCTTGAACTAATGCTGTCACTGTAGTATGTGGAAGATCTTGATCATTGTTTACTTTTGAATAGCTGTGTAAGACAGAAAGCTCTGAGTGCAAGTGTTTCATCTTATTGTACAGTTGGTTATGATTCACAATTTATTCTCTCAGACTGTATGATATGAGGTGGAAACAGACGATTCACAAGCTCTTTCTGGCTTTAATAATTTAATCAGTGACACACAGAGACGGGATAATCCTACAGTCATTGTCATACATAGCTTCAGCTTAAAACATGTTTCTGATTCACTTTAATTAAAAATGTAACCATAATTGACAACTCTATTTCAGCAAACCCATCTATCTGAAAACCACCATTTTGTCTGAATTTCAATCCAGTCTTGTAAGTTTTCTCTAGTTGTCACTGTGTTATGAGATCAAAACCTAAGTTAGACAGGCTCTTCCTGCTGGAAAGGTCTTCATAAATACCAGCAGGGGAGCAGAAGGATCACTTTCTTTATGCAGTCGTCTTTCACAAATTAACATATGGTGCTTAAAATACTGGCCTAAATTCAGGAATACTTTGAAATTATTCATGTAAAAAATCAAGTTATCGCGATCTTCTCTGCATAAAACGTGGCAGGATTTTTTGAAATATTTATCTTCCTAAGGCTTTCTCTGTTTATTTTTCTGGAAACATTATGTTCCCTTTCCCTTTAAAAGCTTTCAGTTACTGTCTCTCTGTCTCCAGCTTAGAAGATCATGAGTCTTAGAATTGTTTTCAAAATGCTTATGATTCCCTCGAGTATTATTTCTTATATGAGTTCTCAGCAGCTGAAAAAGAGAGGTTACTCCTCCTAAAAAGGATTGAGTATGGTACCTCTTGGTTTTGGCAACCCATAGAAAATGGGGTTTTAAATAAGCGGAAGATTCTTCCTGTGTCTGTTTCTGCTAGGACTCTCCTTTGCCTGGTCTTCGCTGTTAGCTTTTGCTTTGTTTTTTTTAGCAGGTTCCTGGGTTTGCTGTTACACAGCAGCCACTTCTCTCTACTCAACTGAATGTTCTGTATGGTGCTGTATGTTGCTGTGTGTCGAACCTGACTAGTCAGCCCACACGAGCAAAAATGCACAAAAGACACTAGTTTTGTAAGTACGCTCAGATTTGTGACTTATGTGATTTTTGATCTACCTGTAATTGCTGAGATAATTGATTCTATCCTAATAGGAATATCTCTGAACATATATTTTGCTTTAAAGTTCTGGTCAGTTTATGCTGACTTACTCTGGCCCTCGCCTATCTAACCTGACTTAGGACCTGTAGGTACTTACCTAGGTCTTATTGGCTGTGTTTAGTAACATAACCTCATTTTTAATTTCCTTTCCAAGAAAACTTGTTTCTTGTAACCAGTTCAGTACCATAGACCCTGAAATTCTCATCATCTTAGTTCTTCGCTGTTTTTGTCATAATAGTCATCATGGATAACTACTTTTGTTCCATTTAGACCTTTGCAATACAATGATGACAGCAAAGTGAACTTGATTTGGTTTCTCTTTCACTTGTAATCATATTATATAAACCGATACATAAAATAGTCAAGGTAAGGAGAATATGCTAGCAATTCATATTGAACGGAAGATGTTGATAGTCTGGGACGGAAATGGTTATCAGTCCTTGGGGAACACTGTGTTGCCAAGTTATCTATTAGTATTTTCTACTGAAAAGGGCAATATTAGAGAAAATACATACATATAGTTTAGTTTAGAGATGCTATGATTTCAGCTGAATATATTGAAGATACCTGGAGGAGATGTCTTACAAAGAGACTAAAAGATCATAACTTGCTTAGTTTATCAAAAGATCTGGGTTGACTTGATTGGAATAAATAAGTACCTTCACAAAGAGTAAATAGGAGTTTTTAATCTAGAGAAAAGCAACAAGAAATAATGGCTGGAGTATAATGCCATACAAACCCAGATGTGAAATAAGACATAGTTCTTTACCATGTAATAATAATAAATAGAACCCACTGAAAAATAGTAGATATTTAATTTCTGGCTGCTTTTCTGGGAAGCATTGTTTACTCCTGTGTAGTCTAAAGAAGGTAATATGAGCTAATGATTTTTCTTGGCTTCAACATCTATGATTAACTCCAACATTTAGCTCATTTATTTTAAAAAATAGAGCCTACCCAACTAGCCTTTCGTTGGTCCTGTGAGGACTGATTGGAAATGCGTAACACTGAGCAAAATTAATTTGTTGTGTTATTCATCCTTAACAGAAAGATAAAAGCTAGATGTGGAAAGCTTTGTGAATATTAATAGTATATTCCTTGTTAAGTCTCACAGATACTGTTGGAAATGGGCATGCTCCTAGAAAGGTGAACGAAACAGAAAAGGAAATGGAGGCAAGTAAACGTAAACCTTACCATTATATTGCCATTTTCATTTAAGAATTAGAGAAGCAACAACTCTTCTACCTGGGAAGTACAAAATGTTTTCTGAGAAGGGAGTAGGGAGGTGGCTGGGGACTAAAGCTGTTGTGAGGGTCTTCAAGTATGAACCCAGGCATCTGGGAGCTGCATGGCACCAGTTACTCCTCACAGGCAGTGGGGGAGGTTCTCCATGAGAGTTAACCACAGGCCTCTGCTGCTTGACTGTAGCTTTCTCACTACTTTTCTGTCCTCTGACTCTACCCCTCCTCTAGCCACTTCTTCCCTGTTACTTGCCATTACCTAATCTCAGTGACAGCCATGTATCCTCAGCCATCCCACTCTGTGAGGATGCATATGAGGGGGAAAGCTTCCTGTTAAGCAGTTCTCATGCTAGGATCTTTGGCTACATGCTATGAAGACTAGGTTTAGTACGTCTAAACAGATGTCTTAATGCAATCTGAGACTCGTGAACTCAGGTTGTGATTCCACAAACACTTCAAGCCAATGGAGGAGGCCTCCATCACATCCCAGTGTCTAGTTCTTAGTTCTCTTCTTACCTCTTTTATGCTGGCAAGACAGTTCATGTTCTTGTGGAGTGAATACAGCCAGGCAACTAACATACTTTAAAAAAAAAAACAAAACTGCGCACAGGTTTAGTTTTCTTCTGGCTTCACAAATGCTTTTGCTAGCAAAAGAAAGGCATCAGCAAGGGCTTTCCTTTCCCGAGCTAGTCAGTCAGCTTAAGGAGTCCTTCAGAAAGTACATCTGAAAAGTGATTGCATACTCATAGCAGGTCTAGTTACCGTGGAAGCAGATAAGTACTGTTGGAGATGTGGGACAGCAGGTAGAGCTGCCTCACTCAGACAGTTCAGGCTTCTATAAAAAACACTTAATGATTTACATTTGGGGTAAGTGAACTTAGAAGCTAAGTGGACTTAGAAGCTAAGTCCACTGTTACAATTTTAATCCTGGAAGCACCTACCTGAGACCCTTCCCTCAAGGGGAAAAATAATCACTCAGTGAGTATAATGGAGTTTGGTCCCATGTTCCAGAGCATATGTAAATACAGCAAATGGGTGTGTATGTGTTTCCATTTTTTTTTCCTTTCACAGTTCCTTTTTCATTTACTAAGTGTGTCACAGGGAAAAGGGTGGAAAGTCAAGTGTGAGAATAGACTAGGTGCAGAGGCTGGTTTGTATGTAGAAATAGAATATTTGATCCTGTTGGGACAGTACAGAAGTGATTCTCTTTCAGGGCTCCACAGGTAAACAGTTAGCTAGATGAATGCTGCCTAGCTCTTTTGTTTTCTCAGCTAATGGTGTTTTCATTTGAACACAAAAGACTGCAGCATTCCGAGGCCTCTCTGTTCAAGTTTTGTATCTCCTGCTTGAAATAGCTGGGGGGGGGGAATGACCTTGTGACATATTTCTGGCATCAGATGAGTGAGGAATGAGGTAGGCTATCTCCCTACCCAAGGTTTATGTCATTGGCTCAGGAGTGACTCAGCCTTTCATCTTTCCGAAATAAATAAATAAGAGTTCTCTGCAGTTTACCGTGGGTGGTGGTTTCAGTCATGACCTTAGAAGTTTGTGCTGTCTTTGCTCCATGTATTTCTCTCTGTGCTTTTCAGAAGAGTAACTGCTCATCGTGTGTTTTTGCTGAATCTTTGCCACAGGTTTCCACTTCTTTCCTGATTTTGTTACATATCACGTAACTAAGAGACAGCCTAGGTATATGATCAAATCAGTGCTATTTGGCAGTGAAATGTGCAGATATGTTCCAGATGCATGCTGTTCATTTATATCTTTTCAGGAAACAGCAAAATCTAGTAGGCAGAGCATGTCACAAAGGCACAAGAAATACACACAGCCACTGTATTTCTACTTCTTCTCCTGGGCTTTTAAACTAGCTTGTATAAATTCCTTAATCTCTCTATGCTAGTTCTAATATTGCATAAATAATATTTTCTGTAACATTGTGAAATATCAGGATAAAACCACATCAAATGTGCAAAGTATTATTATATTTTTACATTACTATTGACTAACTAGAAAACTTAGGACTTAAGGAGAAAAATAATTCTCTGCTATGCTAAAACAATGTTTTCAGACCTCATTTAACCGTTATGTGGGTTTATACATGAAATGTTGCAAACCCCTGTGAAGACTTTGTTTCAATCTGAGATAATCCAAACACATACAAACAATAGATTTTCCTTGAATTGTCCAAAAGCAAATGTTGTTTTACCAATAAAATGAGTAATAGAAGAAAAAATGTATGGTTAGCACTGGGTGAAATACACTGATATGAATTAGT
The DNA here is from genome assembly GCA_020745775.1 of Theristicus caerulescens. Taxonomy (NCBI): domain Eukaryota; kingdom Metazoa; phylum Chordata; class Aves; order Pelecaniformes; family Threskiornithidae; genus Theristicus; species Theristicus caerulescens. Next base: position 38,077,883 of record CM036583.1, on the reverse strand, counting down.
TCAGAAGTAGTTGCCTGATAAGGTAGTCAGCCTTGCTTATGTGTTGCCCAAGCACAGCAGACTTAGAGTAACTAGATTTAACTGAGAGCATGGACTGATGTCATGTGCTCTAGGACATTCTGTGGATATATAACTTCTAAGGTACTTATTGCAATACAGTAATATCCATGTTATTTTTAATGTATGTATGATGAGATCTCAAACTTTATATAAATCCAGTATTCTTTGGCACTTCCAAAACATGAAGGGCATAAGCCATTAATTGTACATTCATTTTTGTTATTTTGAGTATATTTTAAATGATGGAGTGATCAATATTTGATAAAGAGCTTTATAGGTTCATAACTGGATACTGTTATATACCAGCAGAAGCTGTTTCTTTGGTGTTTTATATTAAGAGCATATATGGACAGTTTAATACATGTATAGTAGTCTTAATCAATTTCAGAATAACTCTGTGCTGTAGCTTGAAGTCTAAACTTAACTTATTCGTACACTAAAATATGTACACTTCCAAAATAATAAGTTTTCCTATTTGCAAATCTCTAGAAATAGAACTTATACTGTTAAAAAAGACGTGAAGGAGCTTTAGTGTGATTAGAATCTGGATCACTAAGTATCTTAATGAGAAACTGGTATTGTATATTCCATACTTTCATGTACTTCCATTATGAGTTTACTGGTTTTCTTTTAAACACCTACAAAATTTTGCAGAACAGCCTATCTTTAAAGCAATGTTAATGACAATGTGTTCTAATAAAAAGTTAGTTGCAGTAGCTATGATTTAGGTACAGCAAGCTTTCTTCTCAATTCTGAACAAACTAAGAATTTTTAAAACGTTATTTCCTATATTTTTCTGGCTTATTAAAAGTATTTATATTAGCCCATGTTAATCTATTTCTAGGGTCTTCTCGTTCCTCTTGTCTATCTAATCGTGTTTTTCTTCTCTTGGTTTTTTTTTTGTTTTTTTTTTCTGTTTTAAAATAGAAAGTGAACATAAATTCCCAAGGAAAGAAAGTAGTGGTATTTGCAGCTAGAATGAACATTAAGCCATAATCCCATTTAAGAGAATAGGGTATAGAATGCTTTTTGAAGTATCTTGTGGTATGTTATTAGTTGTTCTCGATATTCTCTTACTAGATAACAAAGCAAGAGTGATCTTAATTGTGTCACTTATGTTCATCTCCCATCAAATTACCAGGTAGGGAAACATGGAGAGGTTACCTGCTTTTCCTTACAGTCTGGGACAGAATTACTCCTCCCTGGAGCAAATGACTAAACAAGTCAGAACAATACAGATTTCAGCTGTATTCAGGTCCTTCATAGAAAATTTGTAACTAAGCCCAGATCTGCCCATTGTTGGTGAGTTGGTACCTAGAGCCAGAGGCACATGACAAGATGGAAGCTACTGTAATACCAAAAGGTTTTCCATACGGATCTACCACTATTGGAGATATTCTGTATATCTTAGCAAAGATACAGTACATATGGATTCAGATATTATTCATGTGAGAACAGGATTATTTTTTGGAAAAGGACAAAGTGTTTCAAACCTTCCTTAGTAATTTATGGCACTTCTGGAGAATATTTTTTAGCTTACATATTGCAATGTTCACAAGAATATTCAAATTAATTATTTACTATAAGAATCCAGCTTATGCAGCCCTAGGTACCTGCCATTGTTTTTCTCAAAACTTACAAGAAAGATGTTTTTCATTACATGCATTGGAGTAAATACAGAATTTGTGCATGTCTAAATAAAAAAAGATTCACAGCATGTCACTGACTTGGCCTGATGGTCTATGCTCCAAGTTCATACCTGGTGAAAAAAAACACCTGCCATGTACATAATGAATTAGTATATAGATCTTTGAATGGCATGTGTGAAGGACTTCATTTTTATCCAGAGAATGCATGTTACACAAGTAACTGGTACAATATGGAACAAAGCTTCAGCAAATAAAGCAGAACATAATGACCAGATCTTCACCAGTGTAAGTTCATGTAGTTCCCTGAAGTGCTATCAATCTTTGCCCACTAAGAATCTTTCCTATGATTTAAGGTGCAAATGCAGTAACTGTCAGCATGCCCTGTTCATTGGAAACTGCCATGCTAAACATTGATAATAGCTCCAAGGCTGGCAAATGTCCATTCGCTGTTGATTGTATAAGGTAAAGTTGCTGGTGTTTCTTGGTTATCATTGCTGTAAGTCCTACTCATAATGTTATTTTGATATAATGATGTCTATTGCTTTGATGCACCCTATTCAGTTTTGTCTTCAAATACTGATCATACAGCAAACAGGAGGTGGACAGCAGACTCTTTTCCTTTCTGACCATTAGGTGGAGCTAAAAATCCTGTAAATGGAAAAGTTTATGTCATTGCTTTCCTTCAAGTTATCCTCGCTTCTATTCGGTTTTGATGTGCTTTCAGTTTTCCCTTGATAGTGTGGCCTTTTTATATAAGCTGCTCCCAGGAAACTTCAGACACTGAAATCGGTTTCTGTGTTACCTAAAAAGCTGAAGATGTTTTCAAAAGTTCAGCAATAAAATTGTAAGAGTGAAGGCTTCTCTAATTATGGATGTTGTCAAGCTGTACTTTCTACAGAACATGAGATGTGTATCACAGTGTTTTAATACTTTGTGCTAATCCTTAGTGAGTCCTTACAACCATCATGTTTTCTAAAAGGAGCATAACACAGGGGCAGAGAGGATTTAAGCATGTTTGTACAGTAGTGAAATCCCCAAAATCAATGTGTTTACCTATATTATTTAAGTTAAATGAATGTTTAAGCACTTTACTGGATTGGATCTTATGTATTCCTCATATGTCTTGATTGCTGCACTAAAATATCTGTTGAGAGAAACCTGTTTATCACATGGACCTTAATACCTATCTACCTACCTTCCTTTCTGATGTAGATTTTTAATAGTGAAAACAGGCTAAAATTGATGATCTGGGAGGTCTTGACACTTCAAATGAATTTAAGTGTGTTGTGTCCTGTTGATGTTGCGCTGGCTTTGTGTAGGCAGAGTGTTATTGCACAAAGATACAGTTACAATAGTAGGTTGTAATTTGAAATGTGAATGTCCTAGTTTTATTTGTAATTCACAGAATATACAACTGTACTGAAGCAGGGGAGGAAGGGGATGATTTGTGGTTTACAGGATTTATTCTTCCATGTGGTGGTGGGAGGAAGCACAACGCATTCTAAATGTGTTAGCAGTAGTGTGATTTTTGTAGAAAAAGGGGAAATATTGCAAATTATAGCTACTCCTTCCAGAACTCTGTAAATATGTTTCTGGTTATAGACATAGACAAAGCTGCTGTTTAAGTTTCTATTTTGTTCATATTCCATGGAGATAATTTGAAGAATTCTTGGCTGTTCCCTCCCACCATCCTTCATACTATAGCCTTTTGTAAAGATTCTGGAATTTTTTTAGTGATGTGTGTGGCATTCATAAGAAGGTATTTAAAATTGTGTTTAATTATCTAAACTTTCCTTTCTGTTGTGACACAGGCTTCTTTCCATATGTGACATACAAATGTAGAAGACAGCATTCTTTTAATATGCTTAAGTGATGTCTTTTGTTTAAAAAAGCCTGTAAACTGTAAGCCATAAAATATTGTTAAATTAGCTAGATGACATCTGCAAGGCAGAAGCAAATCTTCCAACTGGTTTTATTGAGGAGAACACTGTACTTTAGGAAAAAAACAATATTTCTGTCAAATAACTCATTGTTCTGTGGTATTTGAGGGACAGAAATTGTAAACCATCATTTGCTGTAGTAGTGCCTAATAGTATTTTCACTGAGATGGTAATTACCACCTCCACTGGTTGTCACTGTTTTGGAGTCTGATTCAGAGAATATTTTCTCCTGAAGTGAAACGGTTCTGGTTAGTTGTCTCAGTCCATTGAAGGCTCTTACCCTCTAGAAAACAGTCTCTTCCTGCCCCTTGGCACAGTGAAATCTAATCTGTTTGAGAAGTCTTGAAAAGTCAGGAGGAATTACATGTGGTTTGGGTTGACGTTGCCTGCCCTCTTAAGAATGGGGTGTCACAGTAGCCACATGACTACAGCTGGCCATCCTTTAGTATTTTGTAGGAGTAACAAAGATCTTTAGAAGAGAACAAGTAAATAGGTACCCATGGAAGGACAGAAGTTTTTTAGAATTAGTATGGTTAGTTAATCCTACTGCTCAGCACATCTGTATCAATATTAATGTGATGGGAATTATCTTTTCCCTTCAATGATTATTTGTGTGCTGAACTGGGCAGCACTTTTGTCATGCTAGTGTCGTTAGAGGTTTCATATACATCTTATGCAACATGGTATGCTTACTTCTGAATGATTTCTTCTTGAACCATTGTTTCACTCTTGTACAGATAGTTTTTATGCTGCTACGTAGAATTGCACAACAGAACTGTTACTTTCACATGAAACTTTGATCAGACTCGTGACAGGGGTAGGTTTTATGCTGTGTATCTTCTGTAGACTTTAACCAAAGGATAATGTACTAGAATTACTGATAATGCCAGCTGTGTCACAGCATAACACCAGGACAGATCTAGGAAAGCATTTTCAATCAAAAATTCCCTTAGAATTACAATTAAAGAAAGACAGGAATATATATCTGTTCTTAGAAAAGAACAGTCTGCAAAGGAACTTTTAACCACTGCTGTCTGCAACAGCATTCTTTCTAGAATTTTGAAGGCAAAATTGACTCTTTGGTTTTAGTTTGTTTTGTTAGTCTTGGATGGGCTACCCGATAATTTCTGAATACAGTAGCTTAAATGAACAGAAACATGACAACCTCCTGATTATGAGCTGGCAGTGCGCCCAGGTGGCCAAGAAGGCCAACAGCATCCTGGCTTATATCAGAAATAGTGGCCAGCAGGACTACGGAAGTGATCGTTCCCCTGTACTCTGCACTGGTGAGGCTGCATCTCAAATACTGTGTTCAGTTTTGGGCCCCTCACTACAAGAAGGACACTGAAGTGCTGGAGCGTGTCCAAAGATGGGCAATGAAGCTGGTGAAGGCTCTAGAGCACAGGTCTTACAAGGAGTGGCTGAGGGAACTGGGGTTGTTTAGTCTGGAGAAAAGGAGGCTGAGGGGAGACCTTATTGCTCTCTACAACTACCTGAAAAGAGGTTGTAGCAAAGTGGGGGTTGGTCTCTTCTCCCAAGTAGCAAGCAATAGGACGAGAGGAAACGGCCTCAAGTTGCACCAGGTGAGGTTTAGATTGGATATCAGGAAAAATTTGTTCACCAAAAGGGTTGTCAAGCACTGGCCCAGGCTGCCCAGGGAAGTGGTTGAGTGACCATCCCTGGAGATATTTAAAAGACATGTGGATGTGGCGCTTAGGGACATGGTTTAGCGGTGGACTTGGCAGTGTTAGGTTTACGGTTGGACTCGATGACCTTAAGGGTCTTTTCCAACCTAAATGATTCTACGATTCCATGATTCTATGAATTTTATTTTGCAAGGCAGGTTCAGGATCAGTCAGGTACAAATCCAGGCAGAACACACTTATATCATGCCTTGATTAGTTAAGGATTAAAAGCAAGAGACTGAGTTTAAATCCAGTTCCTGAGCCAATGGACAGATGCTGAATGGGTGCAGGCCCCAGATGATGCTTCTCACAGCTTTTTCTCCCAACAGCTGTTCTCACAATAATCTCATCCAAGGTTGCACAGCTGCGTCAATTAGACCAGATCTTGAACAAAGACAGCTAAACCCCTAGTTCACTGGGGAAAGACGTTTCAGAAGAAGAACACAGGGAATGATGGTTACAGGGCTGGTCAGTGCAATTAAAGCCTGTACTCAGGTTCCTGATGTATATTTCATATACATATATACCAGTCTTACCACTAATCAACAAATAATTGCAGCATACTGAAATCATTGCTCCTGTTATGTAACTCTGTGTGCAGTACTGACATTCTTCTTGTGTGTAATGTGTCTTTTTTATGTAGATCCAAATATTGCACTTTGTTTGATGCATGAGTTATGCTGTTGACTCCCCAAAAGCTTTGCTGAACTGGATCCACAGGCTTTTTGGTACTTATTTAATTTGTTATCTTAAAATTTTAAAGGCAAGCATTATTGCTGACATTCCATGAGTGCTCTAAGCTGAGTCAGACTAGTACTGCCACAGAAAAATGTGGATACCACTATTTTTATTCCTTGCAGCTTGCTTCTGTCCCAACTGCCTTGATCCTTAGCGTCAGCACAGGTCTTCATATGAGTCATGATGGTTTTAACCTGACAGTAACGTTTAATTTAGAAACACAATAATTAATTCTGCAAATTAATTAACAAGCAGCTGTCCAGATTGTTTTGCCACTGTAAAAGAGCAGGCTAGTGCAGAGGTAGAGACAGGAAGAAAAAGTCAATGGCAGGGAGAATGTAGGACCATCTCTTTTAATGGACATGTCAACTCAGATAATTTTCATTTACTTTCGGAACTCCAGGGTGCATGCTCTTAAATGTACTCATCAAGGCTGTGCTGTTATATAGAGATCTCAACAGGCTGGAGAAATGGGCTGATAAGAACCTGAGAAAGTTCAACAAAGGGAAGTGCCAGGCTCTGTGCCTGGGAATAACCCTATGCACATCACATGCTGGGGACTGACCAGCTGAAGAGCAGCTTGGCAGAAAAAGCCCTGGGGGTCTAGGTGGACACCAAGCTGACCATGAGCCAGCAGTGTGCCCTTGAAGCAGAGCAAGCCAATGGTGTCATGGGGTGCACTAGCCAGAGTATTGCCAGCAGGCTGACGGAAATGATCCTTGCCCTCTACTCAATACTGGTGTGACATGCCTGGGTTCTGTGCCCAAGTCTGGCTTGTACCCGGCTTCCTGGTACAAGAGAGACATGGACATCCTGGAGCGAGTCCAGCAAAGAGCCAAAAATATTATGAAGGCTGTCATACAAGGGGAGGCTGAGAGAGCTGGGACTATTTCACCTTGAGAAGAGAAGGCTAAATCTAAACACTTGATGAGAGGTGCAAATAGATAATGTGAGACAATGAGCACAATCTGAAATACAGGAAATTCCACTTAAAAGCATAGTAAAAACCTTTTTTTATTGTGATAGTGGTCAAACACTGGACCAGGTTGCCCAGAAGAGTTGTGGACCACACACCCTTGGAAATATTCAGAACTCAGTTGGATACAGTCCTTGGCAACCTGTTGTAGCTGACCCTGCTCTGAGCATGGAGAGGGACTAGAGACCTCCCAAGTTGTCATCTGGCCTCAGTGCTTCTGTGATTCTATGAAGTGGAATGCATGGTGGATGGAAACAAGTCATTAGATACCCACAGTTATTAGTATTGTCACAAAAATCTTACTGCCTATTATATCTCTTGCTGTTACTTATGTATATCTTGCAGAATAGGCATGACTAGAATGTGCAGTACTCTTTTCAAGTGCAGATAATGTGCCATACAAATTACTAACATAAGAGGAAACAGATGAGGCATTCACAATGAGTTTTCATTTAGTAATCAACATACAAATGTTACAAAGAAAGCTGGGCGTATTTTTACTACCTTGTCTTTATTATTTTTTTTCTCAAAAGACTTATTCTAATTGATATCTGCAGTAAACTTTTTATTAACAACAGTGGGAGCTGTAACAAACAAAAAAAGTCATAATTTCGTGTAACTATATAGTTGCTGGAAAAGGAGCAAAAATATCAGTAAGACCACATGATCAAAATATATTATTTTAAATGTTGTTGCGTGTAGGAGTTGCAAGATGATATCAAAATGATATCTGGAAACTACCAGAAGATTAGTTTGCTACTATCTATATCTAAGATGTCAGTAAAGAAAAATAGGAAATTGGTTTTCCTAATAATTTAAATTATTCTTAAAATCATACAGCTGTGCAGAAGTAACTTTCATACACAAGTTCAAAGAAATAATATACTTAACAAAAGAGCTTGTGAGCATGTAGAGCATATATATGAGCATATGGGGTACCTATCATTATAAGAAGTAGGTGATATAATCTGAAAATTGATTACCATTCATGATACTGTACCTTTCTTCTTACCTAAAAAGAAACATTAGTTTCATAAAAAATGTCAAGATTTTTGAGTAGTTATTTTATGAGTGGTTCATTTCACTGTGGAGCATTAAATGTGGTCTAGCCATGATACAGCTACAAGTTTCCACACTTCACTGATACTGATAAGCAACACATGGATATGAAAAGAATTCTAGGACCACATGGGTGGAGCTAAAACTTAGATGCTGTTATGAAACAATTAACATAGATTCCCACACAATAATCCACATCAAAGAGCAAGAAAAGAAATTTACTCATTTTAAGTTATTTATGTACTTTTATTGAAGCTTTGTGAGAAAAGCTAGTAAGATCAGTGCTGAGTTAAGAGTACTGGAAGAAAAATGCTGAAAAGCTGCTAAAGCCATAGTTGCCAAGAAGGAAGAAGATTAGTAAGCTTATGAATTGTACACTTATTCACTGTAACAGTCCATAGGTCATGTCTATTCATTTTTTATTCAAATATAGGCTGCACTAGAGTTTGCCTAGACGCCAATAGACTCAAGCAACTTGAATAAGTTCATAAGAGTTGTCTTTTGAAACAGGGATGTGAAAGTGAGCATGAAAGTTAAGTCATTTGGCAAAAGCAAATACAAGACTGTGAGGCTGTTTCACCTGGAGGAACCTTTGCATCAAAAGTATTAAATTGTATGTGCTTTCATCGTTTAAGATGGTGTCTCAGCTTACAAATACCAGCCATTTTACAGCACAATGCTTTATTTTTATGTTTTGATTCAGATCTAAATGAACCATTATCTGCCAATAACCTAAGAAAATACAACCTTTTTCCTCAAGATAACTGTCCTGAGTGATTTATGCAATACCTGTTGGAATCTCTGCCTGTTCCTTGAGGGATGTTAGACAGATCACTTGGAGTATAATCCAAAGTTGAGTGGAGTTAAGAATTTTACCAACAAGTTTTTAAGGGTATTTTTTAAGTCTGAGAATTAGGACTGTCAGAGGTGGAGTGGCTGTTTAAGAAAAAATGCTCTTCCACTCCTAATTAGGTACTTATGTCCTTTATCAATTATCAGTGCAAAATCATTCTGAGTATTGATATTACTTAGTGTTATTAGCATCATTTCCATGAGGATGTTTGGTGCTCCAAATAGTGTATACTACATTTTGAGAAGACCCTTGTCATTTTGGAGAGTTAATATTTTTTCTTTGGAATGACATTTACAGATGTCAGTGTTATTGGTTCCAAAATTTGAAAGTTCTTATGAAACAATAGCACGGAGCTGGTTTTTTTTCTTTGCTTTTCTTAGTTCCAGCTGTTCTGAGAAACATTACATGCCTGTAAAGGAAGCCATGATGTTTGTTTTCTGCCAAAAGCTCCATAATCTCCCAGCTTTATCAGGAAGAAAGCTTTATAAGTAGGCTCCACTGAAGGGATTTAGCAAAAAATGAGGTACTGACATTAATTTATTTAGTGGAATAAATTATTGTATTTCTGCTACCTGACTAGTTATGCCCTTTATATTTGTGCAAATGTAGTTACTGATCAGAGGGCTGATCAAGTTAAAAAGGATGTGGAAGAAGATACCCTACTTGTGAATCTGTTTCCTTATTTTTTAAATCAATGGTGTTGATTTTGATACAAAAGACTAGGAAAGTACAAAAAGAAAAAAAGAGAAACTAGGGGAAAGGTCAAAGATGAAGTATGAGGCAGTCCTGGTAAATGTATCTAGCAGTCTGGCAACGTTCATCTGACACATCCTACCGTACTACAGAATAGGGAGGAAATAGGGTCTGCTGACTTCACTCAGGAAGCTTGTTGTCTGCTGACTCACTGGCTCACTATTACTTCACATCCAGAAAAAGTGGTTCCTCAGGAGAAGAGGACTTCAGAATTAGCTGAATAGTTCTGAGGAAAGTTAAGGAAAAAAAACCTGAGTTTTTAAGTGTGTGCAGTAGTAAAGGAATGGGTTTTAACTTCACATGATATGCAATTTTTTTTTTAATGGCAGCGTAGCTAGAACAGGAATACTGACTGAGCTAAAAGCCTACCTGCAATAAAACCTGACTATGACAAAAATAAGAAAAGCTGGGGAAGCCTGGGCTTTTGTTAGGGGTCAGGAAGAAAGACTAGTGATATTCTTATAAGTAATGGTTAAAGATAGGTTCCACCTTCTTAAGATACTAAGGGGAGATGCCTCCCAGACAGTATTTTGCAGATGTTCAGAAAACATGTCTTCAGAAAGTAAGCCTTCTGTGATCCTCCCCTTGCTGGGGTGGGAAGGACATGGATATTCAAATGGATCTGTGTGTACCTGTGGGCTCAGTGCCTGCTTGCTGGGATTGGGTGAGAAGACACTTGCAGAGGATTCTGGCTGTTCGTTCTTATGTGATATTATCAGCAATTTCATCAATTAAATAATTGTTACTGGACATCTGCCTTAATTCTTGTTTGAAAGACCTGTCACAACCTTAATGCTATTTACTTACCAAGCAGCTAAACTGGGATGAATTTCTGAATCTATGGACCTAAGTTCTTTAAGGAAAAGAAGAGACACACTGTTACCTCTCTTTAGCTAGCATGTGGTAACTTAGAACATTCCCTTCTGTTTCCCTTTTGTATCATCCTTCTGCTTTTAAGCTTAAGTATAGAAATCTTAAGTATCTGGCAGAAGAAGGAAAGAGCCAAAGAAGGCTGGAAGGAGCAAGAAGTTGGTTTGGCAGAGCATAAGAAGGGTTCTCAGGTCTTGAGTGAGTTTTTTTCTCCTCTCAGCAGCTGTTGGTTACTGGGGCTATGCAATATGCTTGCTTTAAGGGCCCTGAAACCATCCCTCCTCCTGGACATTTGGCTGCCTGTGCTCAGGGCCAATTTAGTACAGTTGGGGACTGTCCCCTCCCTCCAGCGACCTTGGAGAGATCCCTCCCAGAGACATCCTTTCTAGACAGCACTGCAGGAAGTCCTCAGTTTCCTGTGGGGACTGATCTAAGGTGCTGCTCTAGTGCTTGGATCTCACTGCAGCTACAGCTGCCACTGCATTGCAGTCCTGCCTATGCTTGGCCTGCTAATCTGGGCCCAGACCCTGACCCACAGGATGACGTCCCAGCCTGACCTTGGACCTTCCTCATCACTATGGGCTTGCCTGGCGATCACCTGTTACCCTCACAGGGCCTGATCCTAACTCTGAATTGCTGACTTGCATTCCTGGCTTCACCTTGACCCTGTCTTATCACCTTGAACTTGTCTGATGTCCTGGTCTCTGGGCTAACTCTGGCTGTCGTTTCTGGTGATGTGGTTAACCCCATCAAGCAACTCAGCCCCACACAGCCGTTTGCTCACTCCTGTCCAGTGGCATGAGGGAGAGAATCAAAAGGGTAAAAGTGAGAAAACTTGATAAAGATGGTTTAAAGCAAAAGCAGTGCATGAAAGCAAAGCAAAAATAAGGAATCAAATCATTACTTCCTATGGGCAGGCAGCCATTTCCAGGAAAGCAGGGCTTCATCACTTGTAACCATTACTTGGGAAGACAAACACCATAACTCTAAAAGTTCCCCCTTCCTCCTTCTTCCCCCAGCTTTTATTGCTGAGCGTGATGTCATATGGTCTGGGATATCCCTTTGGTCAGTTGGGGTCAGCTGTCCCAGTTGTGTCCCCTCCCAGCTTCTTACCCACCCCCTTGCTGGTGAGGCAGTGTGAGAAACAGAAAAGGCCTTGATGCTGTATAAGCACTGCTCAGCAATAACTAAAACCGTGGTGTGCTATCAGTGCTGTTTTGGTCACAAATCCAAGACATAGCACCACAGAGCTACTATGAAGAAAATTAACTCTATCCCAGCCAAAGACAGTACACCTGAGCAGGCCTTACTCATCTTGCTCAGAGGCTGTGAGACAGGTCTGTGGCTGGCAAGCTTTTGGGGTCTTCCTCGGCTCCCAGCTCCCTTCCCTTAGGGAGTAGCCAGCCTGTGCTGTACAGTGACAGTTAGCTCAGGCCTTCTTGAGTCCTCAGCCCAGACAGCCAAACCTCCGGGAGGAGGGACGCACTCATAGTACTTATATTTACTAAGGGATAATACTTTTATGCTGTGTTGCTTTACAGGATAAAGGATTAAACAGAGTTCTTGCTAATTTTATATATATCAGCATACATACATGCGTAAAGGTTTGCCATTTATTTTGGTGTTTGAAGCAGTCATACTGCTAGGTATCCTGGGAGAAAATTGCACCTATGAACATGCCTAACAGAGTCAGAACAATGAACAGTGACTGTCCAGACCCAGGAAATTAGGAGCTTAGAAACCAGAATTAAGTCTTCTTAGAGAAAACTGCAGACCAAAGAAGGGAACTACACCAGTCTGTAACAGGTACACATGATGCATATGCCTTCCAGAGTATAGCCGAAGAAAATCTACCATCAAAATCCCATTGCAGCTTCAGCTGGCATTGATGCACTCTCCAAAAGAGACTGATGGCCTTGAGCATTCCATTACATCTTTCCCTTTTGTAGTCAAGCTGCTCTGTTCCTTATGTGATCCATTGTATGACTGGAATACGCAGTTCCAACAAATGAGCTTTGTTCTTGTTCCATACATGTAATTCTGGCTGGTTTTACCTTTGACCTAAAACCTCTTACGAGCACAGTTTCACTGGCTTACTGTGGAGTTTTTCATGGGCTCAACATCTATTGTTCATTTGGTTACAGAACAGGGCTTTAGAAACAGAATATCAGAGTAGTCTGATGCCAAGCCCTCATTCAAACTGTTTCAAAGTGAAATCCTAGGAAAGACTACTCGCATCCTAGGAAAGAATACTACGAAATTTTACTTTGGTGAGCATGGAATTCTACCAAGTTTTGTTCTGTGATGATCTTACTGCATGATTACAGTGTTGTACAGGGGAGACACAACTTCTTTTCAATTCACCAGTTAACGGAACAGATTGTTATCCTTTACTAAGGATTACCAGAGTTTCAGATCTAGCAGTCGAGCTGCTTGTGTGAATTATTGATTCATTATCCCACGTGAGGCAATGTGAGATGAGTTAACACTGTTATTTAAGCTATCTGAAATAGCCAAGTTTATTTTGATGGACATGGGTTGGGGAGTATTACACAATTGGCTCATTTGAGAGATCTGAGAGGGCACTGACATCTGACGTGACACAGAACAGTAGACAGCTGGGAAGAGGTTAGGGTAATAATTTCTTCTTCATTTCTTTGTATCATTTTGTCTTTGCATTTAATCTGTTTGCAGAGGCATCACAGAAATATGAACTTGGTGGTTTTGTTGACTAAAATGCCTTTTGGCTGCTCTTCAGTGAATTTTGTGCAAGTTTCAGAATACTGGGTCATAATATCCTGAAACAAATGTGGTTGCTCCCCTCCATAATAAATGGGGGATTAATATTGTTGATCCATTAATTATGTGTGAACTTAATACAAGTGGATACATTAAGATGGGTAATTACTGAGCTATCAAAAAAAATTGTGAAGGTTTATGACTGATGGAATCCTGCCCTGGTGGTATAGACTACCTAGATGATGGAATAATAGCGAGGCATGTGGGAAAGACGACCAGTTTCTTTAAACCTTTAGAATACACTTAACAAAATATAGCATAAGAGCCGAACTTCTGCCACTTTGAGAAATTCAACTAAGCTTATGGAGATAATATTTTTTATTCTGTTGTAAGTGCATTTTCTTCTCCTTCTGGGCTCCATTTCAACTCCTGTTACAGGCTTGGACTGTTATGGACCTGCTGATGCTATACTCCTGTTGCTTTAAGTGGAAACAGAAGTTGGCAAGGAACACCCTTCAGTGTCTGTCTGTTTTACCTGCTTTCCTTGAACTTCAGGGGATAGAACATTGAGAAACATCCTCCAACAGCCTAACACAACTTGCTGGTTGTCTGCCTTGAACCTGTCTAAGCGAGCTTAGCTGATCTTGCCAGAAGTAAATTAAGAAACACTCCCAGGAAGTCCTTTGTCAATAAATCTAAGGAAAAAGTAACTTCACACAGCAAAAGGAGGACAAGCAGCTTGGGAAAATAACCTCTTCCACTTGCAAAGGTGGATCTGGAAGAGAAGATGCTGGCTAAAGTCTCTTAGCCTTCTCTTAAAAAAAAAGGTATTCTTAAATTAGCCTACTGAGTGTACAATCAGTGAAGGTATAGGTTTCACACAAGCTAACAGATTAAGTACCAGGCTTCCCACACTATCCCACTGATATGAAACCTACAAACACTTTTCCTTCATTAGGATTCATTTTGATTTAGTTAGTTCAGATGAAGAATACTTTCTTGCTCAGATTAAGAAAATTTTTCCCCCTCCTGTAGCAAAGACAAAGCTATAAGAGTGCTAGATTAGATACAGATGCCTCTAAACTAGATTCCACTGATTTCAGTAGGCATTGATTCAGCTCCTAAGCACAGAGTTATTCAGATGTTTGCTGTCGATGAAATAAGGCCTTTTGTGAAATGTTAAGAAACAAAAATGTAAACTCAGGAATGATGAAATGTCAAAAATCAATTTTATGTGCAAAGCTCTGTAACTCACCACCCACCAATACAGAAGTCCTTTACAACAGAATCAATACGGTTCTAATGCCCAGAATAGCAACATTTCAGAGCATACGCAGGTATTGTTAAGTCTGCCTGAAGGCTCTCTGTGGATGTCTTTGCACATGGAAGTTTTGTATGTGATAGAATGACCATGGCAGCATCATTCACAAGCATTTTGAAGTACTTAAAAGTTGAACAGCACATTATTCAAGCCCAGAGATGAAACAGCAACGCCAAAGCAGTTCTTCTGCAATTCACTAGCCCTTCTCAACCCCACAAGAACACAGCAGATGTTTGGATTGTATTCTGTGGGCAAGACTTCAGTCAAAGAGAAATTTAGGACTTGAGGACTATTAGATCCTGGGTTAAAATATCAAAGTGGAATTTAAAATCATTGCCAAAACAGCTGTTGTTTACTGTCCCTTAATAAACCAGATGATTTGAGACAAACATTTTTAACAAGCACATTACAGGAAGTCCAGTATTCTTGTGACAGATATTTCAGGCAGCCCTAAGTTTGTACTCCAGCTGCACTGTTAATATCCCTTGGCATTCTGTGTGCTCTGTTCTTCATGCAAATGTATTACGCCTAATGCACATAGCCAGGAAATCCCATGGGAGAAAAGGGAATCAGCATGGATGAGCCTCAGAGTTTACAATAAATATGAGTCATTCTTGGATGAATCCTGTTTCTCCAGTCAGGAGAACTCATTGATGAGTTGCCTGTGGTTGGTAAGCCTAAGGTTCAGCCCTATTAGCTGTCAGTTGTCCAGTTGTCCCCTTACTCCTCCTCCTCCTCTTTTCAGTCACTCCTGTTCCATCTGAGATGATATCAAAGACAATAATCTGTTTTATAAAGTCTTTTCTTCTTTGGCTTACTGATGTTCCTGAGCCTCTGTTATAAATTTGTTGGACAGACATATCTATGTAGGGCTGTAGATCAAAACTTCCCCCAGAGACTGAAGGTCACTGATTGCCTCTCATATTTATTTATTAATAACAAAGTGAACTCAACATTTTTATTTTTCCATTGGGAAAACTGAAGCACTGAGAGCTAGAACTCAGCTTCTAAGGCAGCCTGATACTGAATGTCTGATTTGGGCATGCCTTTCAGAGGCAGAGTATCTGGGAACTCCAGTTGGAGCTGAGGAAAATTTGCCCTTGTGCAAAGTCTTGTTAGCTACCTGCCCAGACTTTCCAATTTGAAAAAGGAAAACACTACATTATAAAGCACAGTAGGATATTAATCTAAAACCAGTTACATTAGCATTATTGGTTTATTAAGTTGGCTTTGCTGCTGTTCTTGAGCACTGTGGGTGAGGGGCTCTGTTTCTGAATATGAAAAAAGCATCCAAAAGTAAACAACCAGTTACACCTCACAGCATCCCTGTGGAGCAGTTTTAGAGAAGACATGGAGAAACAAAGTAATTAGTTCCAAATTCTGTAAGTTAGGGTAGGTCAACACAAATGGACTCCAGTTCTACTTCCACTGCTCCAGTCTGTCTGGGAGACAAGCATCTGCAGTCTGGAAGCCATGTAACACTGTTAATGAAATGAGATGCTTAAGCTCTGCCTCTCAATGCTCTGCCTCTCAATGGAGCTGATCAGTTTGAGAGGAATGGCATACTAACACAGTGATAAAAACTTCTGGATCACTAATTCTGTGTTTAGCCAGTATGAAGTCTAGGGGAGGCCCTCTGCATTACCAGTGGATTTTGAACCTTGATCTGCTGATTCTCACTCTCCTGCATCACTGACCAGAATGCATCATCTTGTGTACACGTGGAATAATTCTGGCATCTTATGCCTGCTCTGCACAGTACAGTTCAGCAAGCATCTAATAGCCTTTTTTAATAGTACTGTTTGATGTAGCAGGTTGGTGAACTCTGTACTACAATAAAAGATGAGTCATTTTTATAGTTTCTGGCAAAGCAGCCAAGTGGAGTTTAAGCAAGGTTTGTTAATGTTTCCATGCACTAGTTGCGCACCAGTAGCTCATATTCAAAGACAATATCTCCTGAAAAGAACACTGTCCAGTACTCCCCAGGGACACTAACATGCTCCTGAAAGAAACCCATTGAGCCTTGTTTAAGAAAGAAGCCACAAAGGTGGGGAGCTTGTGGAAACCTCAGAGTAGCAAGGAAGGACATCTCTGAAGGAGCAAAAGCAAGGCTGCAGTGGAAGCCTCCTTGGGTTCCAAAAGAAGAATGTTTCCCACACTGCTAGACGTGAGACTTGATTCGGTCTCCAAAGGCTTTTGCAGCAGAATCTTTTGCAGCTAAGTCAGCATAGAACCCCTGAAGTCAATAATGCTGAAATGATTTACAGTAGCTGTCTGTCTGGCCTTGTTTTCTCTTTCTCTATCAAGTAAAAAGAAATGTAAGTAGAGAAAGCTTGAATGTTTTGTTGTGCACACATCTTAGATTTCTATGTAATGTATAAGAATAAATACCCTTCTGGTAAGGAATCTCTTTGAGCTTAATAAATGAAATTCTCAGACCCGGATGAAAAAGGAGTAGTTAGTTGCTATTAAGTAGCTGGTTTCTAAAAGGAAAAAAAAAGAATGTTGTTTAGGTGGAGAATTACAGGAGGTATCTTAGTTTTTGTGGTGGGAAAGTCTTATATGAGAGCCTGTGGGAGAAGCGGGGAAAGTACTCCTCTAAAGGGGAACGCTCTGGGAAAGGACCTACCTTTATCTTTGAGGAAGAGTGGCTGACTGGGTTTCTGTGGAACACCTTTCTCCTAGGGTCTTGAGAGATTGTTTAAGCCTTTTCTCAAAATTATCATCTTCAGCCAATTAATGTTTTATTTAGGATTTAGTTCTTTATGTATTAGAGACCTCTGGCGATTTTCTTCTGTCATAAGGAAAACAGGATAGAATAGTATTCTTCATTATTGAGGGAAAACAAAAAGCTGTGAAAAGAAGACACTGTTCACATATGGTATCACCCAACAATCAATCCATCTTTCCTTACAGGTCTTTCCTTTACAAGTGCATGGAGCTTGCAAGTGAGTGTGACAGAAGTGGCCGAATCCCATCTATGTCAATATCAAGATGGAGTACCCAATCTTGCTTCATTGTTTGCCTTGGAATCCACAGTCAGGATTCAGCACAGCAATAATGGGACCTGGATCTGACTATAGGAAAAGTCTTTCATCATAACTTAAAAACTAGACTGTACAATGGTGATAAATAAGGAAAATCAAATTAAAAGGATAGGGTCTTCTATGCTACAGCCAGAGAGATTGATTTAACTTTTTTATGATTGCCTGCGAGAAGCTTATTTATGCTGTATTCCCATGTGCTGCATGGTATAGATGTATTCTAGAAAGCTAAGTAAATATGCAGCACTCATATAGAGTACACTTTTTGTGGTCAAGTTTAATATTTCTTTTAAAAAAAAGTCATCTGAAATGCTCTCTGAAAGTGAAAATTTCTGATAGCATGTAATATAAGCTCCTAAGGGCAGTAGAGAGGGCTAAATTGGTGAAGAGCTTCTCCTTGAATGTGTTCAGTCTTTTGTTGAACTTGAGGAGGTTGCAGAAGAAGGCGAAGAAGGCACAGAAACAAAGACCTTCATATTATTTTTCGATTTCAAGATAGCTGACTCATTGGTATGATTTCAAACTATGGAAGTGTTTCCATTAGTGAAGGCTTGGGTACTACTTGTCGAGTTGACACTATTAAATGTTTTACTCCTCAGTGAACCAATGTGGGTTTTGGTGGAATTCAGTTCTCCTTTCAGTATTGCCCGTGATCTGCTGTATGACTTCAAATAAGTCACTTCTACTTTCTGTATCTCTTGTAAATAATAACAGCAACCTCTTTCATTCCTGCATCCCGCCCAACTGTGTGTGCGTTACGTAGCTTTGCACCATGTTAAGCTCTGTTGTCCTAGAGAATAGTTAGGAATTTGAAGTGCTACTGAATAACAAAAAAGTTTTATTTTCTTTTAAGAAATAGGGTAGATAATGTAATGAGTAATCTCAGTCACACTTTGTCATGTAGCAAAGGTCACGAGTTATGTCATTAATAGTAACAGGTCATAGAATCATAGAATCATAGAATTGTTAAGGTTGGAAAAGACCCTTAAGATCATCAGGTCCAACCGTTAACCTACCACTGCCAAGTCCGCCACTAAACCATGTCCTCAAGCACTGCATCTACCCGTCTTTTAAATACCCCCAGGGATGGGGACTCAACCACTTCCCTGGGCAGCCTGTTCCAGTGCCTGACTACTCTTTCAGCGAAGAAGTTTTTCCTAATATCCAAGCTAAACTCACCCTGCTGCAGCTTGAGGCCATTTCCTCTCTTTCTATCGCTTGTTACTGGGGTGAAGAGACCAACCCCCACCTCACTACAACCTCCTTTCAGGTAGTTGTAGAGAGCAATAAGGTCTCCCCTCAGCCTCCTCTTCTCCAAACTAAACAACCCCAGCTCCCTCAGCTGCTCCTCGTAAGACTTGTTCTCTAGACCCTTCACCAACCTCGTTGCCCTTCTCTGGACACGCTCCAGCACCTCCATGTCCTTCTTGAATTGAGGTGCCCAAAACTGGACACGATATTCGAGGTGCAGCCTCACCAGTGCCGAATACAGGGGCACTATCACCTCCCTGGTCCTGCTGGCCACACTATTCCTGATACAAGCCAGGATGCCATTGGCCCTCTTGGCCACCTGCGCACACTGCTGGCTCATGTTTAGGCGACTGTCAACCAACACCCCCAGGTCCTTTTCAGCCAGGCTGCTTTCCAGCCACTCCTCCCCAAGCCTGTAGCGTTGCATGGGGTTGTTGTGACCGAAGCGCAGGACCTGGCACTTGGCCTTGTTGAACCTCATACAGTTGGCCCCAACCCAACAATCCAACCTGTCCAGGTCCCTCTGCAGGGCCTTCCTGCCCTCCAGCAGATCGACACTCCCACCCAACTTGGTGTCATCTGCAAACTTACTGAGGGTGCACTCAATCCCCTCATCCAGATGATCAACAAAGATATGAAACAGGACCGGCCCCAACACTGAGCCCTGGGGAACACCACTCGTGACCGGTTGCCAACTGGATTTGGCTCCATTCACCACAACTCTCTTGGCTCGGCCGTCCAGCCAGTTTTTAACCCAGCACAGAGTGCACTTGTCCAAGCCGTGAGCAGCCAGCTTCTGCAGGAGAATGCTGTGGGAGACAGTGTCAAAGGCCTTACTGAAGTCCAAGTAGACAACATCCACAGCCTTCCCCTCATCCACTAAGCGGGTCACCTTGTCATAGAAGGAGACCAGGTTAGTGAAGCAGGACCTGCCTTTCATAAACCCATGCTGGCTGAGCCTGATCCCCTGGTTGTCCCGCACATGCCGCATAATGGCACTCAGGATGATCTGTTCCATGACCTTCCCCGGCACCGAGGTCAGACTGACAGGCCTGTAGTTCCCCAGATCCTCCTTCCGACCCTTCTTGTAGATGGGTGTCACATTTGCTAACTTCCAGTCATCTGGGACCTCCCCGGTTGACCAAGACTGCTGATAAATGATGGAGAGTGGCTTGGCAAGCTCCTCCGCCAGTTCCCTCAGTATCCTCGGGTGGATCCCGTCTGGCCCCATTGACTTCTGGGCATCCAGGTGGAGGAGCAGATCAGTGACTGCCACCTCTTCGACAACTGGGACTACATTCTGTGTCCTATCTCCGTCTCCCAGCTCAGGGGCATGAGAACCTTGAGGATGATCAGCCCGACTATTAAAGACTGAGGCAAAGAAGGCATTAAGTACCTCAGCCTTCTCCTCATCCTTCGTGGCCAGGTTTCCCTCTGCATCCAACAAAGGAGGGAGATTCTCCTTAGCCCTCCTTTTGTTGCTGATATACTTGTAGAAACATTTTTTGTTGTCCTTGACAGCAGTGGCCAGTTTAAGTTCTAGCTGGGCCTTCGCCTTTCTAATCTTTTCCCTGCATAACCTCACCACATCCTTGTAGTCCCCCTGAGTCACCTGCCCCTTCTTCCAAAGGTGGTAGGTTCTCCTTTTCTTCCTGAGTTCCAGACAGAGCTCTCTGTTCAGCCAGGCCGGTCTTCTCCCCCGCTTGCTCGACTTGCAGCACATGGGGACAGCCTGCTCCTGTGCCTTTAAGACTTCCTTCTTGAATAACATCCAGCCTTCCTGGACTCCTTTGCCCTTCAGGACTGCCTCCCAAGGGACTCTGTTAACCAAACTCCTAAACAGGCCAGTCTGCCGTTCTGAAATTTAGGGTTGCGGTTTTGCTGGCCCCCCTCCTTACTTCTCCACAAATCGAAAACTCTACCATTTCATGGTCGCTGTGCCCAAGACAGCCTCCGACCACCACATCACCCACCAGGCCTTCTCTGTTCGTGAACAGCAGGTCCAGCGGGGCACTTCCCCTGGTTGGCTCGCTTACCAGCTGCATCAGGAAGTTATCCTCCACGCACTCCAGGAACCTCCTAGACTGCTTTCTCTCTGCTGTGTTGTATTTCCAGCAGATATCTGGTAAGTTGAAGTCTCCCACAAGAAGGAGGGTTAGAGACTCTGAGACTTCAGCCAGCCGCTTGTAAAAAACTTCATCTGTTTCCTCATCCTGGTTGGGTGGTCTATAACAGACTCCCACCAGGATATCTCCCTTATTGGCCTTCCCCCTGATCTTTACCCATAAGCACTCAACCTTGTCGTTACCTTTGTTGAGCTCAAGACAGTCAAAACACTCTCTGACGTACAGGGCTACCCCGCCACCTCGCCTTCCTTGCCTGTCCCTTCTAAAGAGCTTGTAGCCATCCATTGCAGGTCTCATGGAAAACCCCAATAACTCATTGCACACTTATGAAGGACATCTGAACGTTACTCTGTCTGAAGTATTATGTTACATTGACAGTCATCCTCTTGAAACAAGGAAATATACTTCACTATAAATAACTTGAAATATGAAGGAAAGCATCAGATTTCAAAATGAACTTGGCTTATTGGATAAAAAGATGGGATGAAATTTACTAAAGTTGAATGCAGGATGTTGTCTGATATCAAAATATCTACACAGGCACTGGACAATGAACAATTTGTCAGGCAGGTGCTCTTCAGGGAAGACTCAGAATTATAACAGATTGCAGGCTAGCTCTGTGTGGTCAACATTGCTTCAATACTAGGACAGAGGCCAACATTGTAGTGAGATCCTGGTAATATGGATTGACTAGAAGTGTTTTCATTTGAGCACAGTGCTTCTACTTGTGAAAGAGCTGAGATAATTGATGAGAAAGCATATCATCAGGTTAACAAACATGACCAGAGAAGAAGGGCTGGATGAACTAAGTTCTTCAACCTAAAGAAGAGAAGAGGAATAATTGGCCTCTATCATAGAGGACAGAAGAGCCACCAATATGCTTGAAATGCATTGGGAAAGACTCAGCATAAACATTAGGGAAGTCTTATAAATGATATGGCACAGATTGCCTGTGTGTCATGTGAAACTTTCATTGTCAGAGGGTCTTAAAAACAGGGTGAAGAGATTTCTGTCAGAAATGACAGATACTACTGCTCTTCGTTTCAGACAAGGGAGTGAAATAATGATCTATTAATGTGTCTTCTAGCGCTCCCTTGCTAGGATAACTGCCATCCCATCAGCTGATCTAGAGTCATTATCATCACCTAGAAAGTGTGTGGAGGAAAATACACAATTCTCAGCATCCACAGGACTTCTTAAGGGCGCAAACTGCAACTTTATGTCAGGGCCGTGAGTGCACTTATAAGCCTTAGTTGCCTTAACTGGTCTCACTGGGGACCATCACCCACGCACTCTCTGCCCATGGCCCAGGAGTCACGTTTAAGTCCAGGCCTGAGCATCCCATCCTGGCCTGAGCTGTGTTGTACATGTACCTTTCTCCAGTCCTGTCTTCTATTGCTCCTGAATTGTTTGGGTTTCCTGACTTCACTTAGAACCTGATGCATTACTTTGCCTTATCTGATGATTACTAGGCTGTTGATGGGACCTGTTATCATCACCAACCTGAACCTGACCCTGCTTGGGTACCTTGTTCAGACAGACCCTATGGGTCTGTACCCTGCCACTGAGGGCACTGCCTGTGTTGGGGTCACCCTTGACTCATGGCTTTTTTTCCCTTGAAGAGCAGTCTGACTCTTTTTGATCGCCGACACTTAAAGCCATTGCCTTCAGAGATGTCCTCATTCTCCACCAAAGTAATTCCTACCGATACCAAAATGAAATTTGATAGACTGGCAACCACACTTAATAAACCATTGTTCTCACTTATTAAAATTTCTCAGTGTTGATTTTAGATAATACAGGTTTCACGAACACGAGGGGTTTTGTGGAACTTCTTGAGAGAACATGACAGTTGTTGAATGTTACTTGTGTTCTACTACTATACCAGTTTTTTGTCAGACCACGAGTTGACAAGTAAACCAATGTACAGAAACAGATTTTTCTTATCTGTCTGCTGTCTAGAATGTACTAATCTTTAATATGAGAACACATCTCTAGCACAGCAATTGCCAATATTAAATTATTCTTCAACCCTTTATCCTTCCCAGACTCACAGATGTCTACTGAAATGGCAATGCACTCTTAAAAATAACAGCCACATTAGAATGCCTTGAAAACAACCGATAGCATGTTCTTTGGTTATGTTATAAATTCTGACTGAGAAGATCACCTTCCATATAGGCAATGATGGTATTCATGGGCATAGCGTACAGAGCAAAACAAAGGCATTTTGGTGAAGTAGAAATGAGTGAAGGTATTGGAATAGCTTAATAGACTGATGATGTCATAGCACAACCCATTTAATGTGTTGTACCCAGTGTTCCTATGGCATCAGTCAAATGCAAATGGAAGCTATTATTCTTTGCAGTTTAGTAAACATATCACAATTTTATTGTCTAGGAAGGAGTCTGTAGTTTAGGTCTGCTGTTACAAATAAAAAAACCCTGACTAAATTCCCTGAAAATGAAACTGTATGAAACTCACCAGGCTAATACTGAAAGGACTGTCTTCAAGGGATTCTTTGTATGCATCATGCTGAGAATTCTTGAATGTCACTGTTACCACTGATAACGATAAACTGCTACAGCACTGACTAATGTTGATGGAACAGCATTATGTTCGCAAAGAGGAATAAGCCATAATTTTATATAAATACACAGAAACATTTTTGGAATGCTGATTTCTTAAGAAAAGTGCAAAGCAGTCTGAAAACTGACAGCTGGGATTTTTTCAGTAGCACAGACTTAGCAGTACTAACCATAATTCCCTTGCTTTATGCCCTCTTCTAAGCATGTGTGCTGCATGTGAAGAAGGCATGTCCTTGTCCGAAGTGCTTAAGAACAAAATTCTCTGGCCTCTGGTAAGCAGAATGGTTTCTGTTGCAGCTTTTAGGCAGCTATAAATTATGTCTTCAGATAGTCCTCACAGACACCTCAGTTGGTGGCTTACAGTTACACATCTCTGCTTCTCAGTTGCATTGAATATGATATTGCCATAATTCAAATCCTTGTAATTTTCTGTCCTTTATCCCCTAGAAATAATAGATCCATTCCTTAGTTCTAGAACAGGGCCTGGATATTTTTGTCCTGTGTTGGTTTTGTATCTACTGTAACAAAATCCTCACCCATAACTGCATCTCCTGGGTGGTAATGCAATACAATTAAACAATTATGGGATCATGTTAACATCAATACAAAACTTGCTGTATTGTTTAACTGATGGTACCTAGATAATTGCCAAATACCTAGGACATTCTTTTTTCTTTCTACTGGTATGTCATGACGAAGTAATTTGTCTTTTAAAACAGACTGCCTTATTGATAATTTCTGTCATGGCCTCATCTAGTGTGTTTGACTGTGTAAAGCCTGAAAACTACAGGGCTATATGTGGGCTGATGGGAGTTAAAACATGTATGTCACATGAGACATGAAGGCCTGCTGTGATCTTTCTGAAGGTGTTGCATGTTATCATAACAACATGTTGCTGCCTAGCTTTCCCAGGACATCTGGCAGGGTTATAGACAACAGTAGCCGAATTAATAAAAATTTCCTGTACAGTATGTAGATATGTGTAACTGACTCCCTGCCCCTGTTAAGCCAGTGTGAGTCAGTCCCTCTCCCTCTTCTTCTGTCTTAATTAGAGATGTCACATCTGTTGTGGGGGTGGTTCATACTCACTACACTACTCACTACTCGCTACAGTCCTGTCTGCTGTAACTGTTAGTATTTTTGCTTGCCTTTGCCTTTCAAGTGTTCAGAGGAGAACTACCTTTTACCCAATTCCTCTCTTTTGAATCAGATCTCAGATTAACTCAGTTACAGCTGAAGAGGTCAGAGGTAATGATCTCTGGACAGCTAACAAAAGATAAGACACATTGGAAGATAAGTACATTCCAGAGGAAATGGAGCATGTAAGGAGAAAACCTGCAGATCTTGCTGCTCAGAAACAAAAGGTGGGAGTGCTTTACTTTGGGGCAGGGCAGAATAAGGATGCTATTCTTTGTAAAGACAATTAGTGTGGACTCACAAAAGGAAGATCATGTCTCACATATCTGGTATCCTCTCCTGGAGAGGGAAAAACCAAGTAAGTCACAGCAGGGAAACTATTGACATTAACCAAGGCCAGGGGAAAGCTTTTCATAAAGGGACATTGAAGAGGCTTAACCACAAAACCAAGGAGTAAGGTAGATAGACAGCTTAAGTGGATAAGGAGTTAGCTGCAAGTCCAAAGACAGAATGGTGCAAGGCAGGATTACAAAGCCTAGAAATGGATTACTGTCGGATTGGAAAGAAAGGGGAAAAGTGAGAGAGCTGAGGGAAGATAGCCTTGACAGTTGTGTTATTTCACAGATAAGAGTCTCAGGGTGTCCCACACAAGTATGTTGATTGCCAGTTCAATAGAATCACTTGCATCTCACATGAGAAAGCAACTTTTATAAACATGGAAGAGAAAAATGTGCTTTGAATATTAGAAATCTCTAAGGGCAGAGGAACCGTTATAATCAATTGACTTGATTATTTATGTTATGGGCCCTGAACCATCTATCTTTCACAGCTCTGAACACCTTCTTTTTCTTTGTGTCCCTACAGCAATCCTGACTGCTGAGAACTACTGCAGTGCTGGTGCTACTGGTAAGACCTTGAGGCACAGAAGGCATGTCAGAGTTTTCCTGTGCTTCTAGCTCACTCCAGACAGCTTCAAACTGTGGCTGGAGGCAGTCCTTTAAAGCCTGCCAGCTTCCTAAGGCTGTGACTGGACATGCTTTCTTGACAGCTCCAAAAGGCCACCCTTCTGTGCTCTCTGCTTTGCAGGAGAAGAGCATGGATAGTTTCTCCTAACATGGTTGTAAGTATGTCACCACTTCACTGCTTTGAACAGTCATCCTAAAGACTGAGTAAAGACACTGGTTAGCTATCTTGATGTGGAAGCATCCCTACTTTTATTTAAAAGTAGCTTTAATCTGTTGGGAGAGCTCTTACTCCCTCATTTTTGACTCCCCAGGATATTCCTCCATCCACCAGCTGTGAGGCCAAGTGAAGATCCTTGTATCAGATCTTGCCAATACACTAGCACTCTAGCTGTCAGTCAGCTCTGACTCAGTATATTAGAAAATACCTGTTCCTAAAGGAATAGTATCAGACCACTCAAGTCCCTACAGATCTTATTACTGCTCTCCCCTTTGGCCTTTCTGTCACCTTGTTAGTGAACAGCTGATACCCTGGTCTCATGAGGTTCATAGCTGAAGTGAAAGTACCTGTCTGTCAGGGCCCCAATGGCAATGACAGGGCTTACCAGCCCTGCCCGGTGTCCCCCAGGGCCTCCCCCATGCTGCCATGGCAGCTCCCTGGGGCCATCAGCCCCTGCCCCAGCGACCCCACAGCAGGGCTGGTCTCCAGCTCCTCTCAGCCCTGCCCTGCCTGGCCCCGGGCTGATGTCCCAGTCTGGCCTTGGCCCACCTGAGTTCCCACCAGGTTCCTGATCCCTGGGGCTGGAGCTGCCCCCAGCTGCCCCCACCCCAGCTGCCCTGCTCTTCATGGGGTGGTGGGACCCAGGCCCAGTCCTGCTGCCCCTGTGGGGAGTCCCCATGGCTCCCAGCTGGCAGGAAGCCACCAGCCCACACTGGGCCCTGACACTGTAGAAAGAGGAGCGCAGCCCCTCCTCTTTGCTGTACTAAGGTTGTAAGAAGAGCTGGAGGACCTGAATTCTATCTGTTGCTGCTATCTCTGACAGAGATATCTTACAAAACTTGTCAGGCTGAAACCTGAGCTGTTCCCTGTCATGGAGGATATTATAATAAGCTTGGAAGAGATGCACGAGAGGATAGATATGTTTATTGTCTGATCCATAATTTCACAGCTTTTAAATTTTTTTTCTGAAGTTAAGGTTAGGCAGGTTGACTTCTGTTCTGAAATGTTAATTAAATGGACTTGGATGGATGAATGTGCAAATGAGTTACTTGGATTGAAAGAATGAAACTTCTCTCATTAGATGCATTACATGACTTTAAACATCTGCCTTGGCCTCATGGAAGAGAAGGGTAGGGTATACTATTATTTCCTTCCTCTTTTAGCAATAGCTGGTGTGGCATGCTTTTGTGTTATCCATTACTACTTCTTTACGTGATGTTGTCCTCTTGTTCAGTCTTGACTGGGACGACACCTATCTCTGTTTTCAGATATTTGAGGAATCCGGTCCATCCAAGAGGTAACACCCCCTCTCCCTCCTTTCCTCCACCTTGTTACCAAGATAAGGTTCTTAGGACACAAGTTCCTAGTTTTTCAGAATTTTGGGTAAGTCCCTCTAAGTTCATCGAATACACAAGGGGACCTGGTTGTGAAGAAAAACATGTCCAGAATCTGAATTCTTAGCCTGCCAAGGACTGTTGAGGGGTTGATACTATCTCTAATTATTGCATTCTGACAGGGTGCGTCCTTGGGCTGCATAAGGTGCAAGTGTTCCTGTACTACAAATAATGGTGATACATACTAGTAACTAAAAACCCTGGAATACTGTAGAATTACCAGTACAGACACCCCTGACAAAAACAGTTAATTCATTTTGCAGTTGTCATGGGTGCATTGAATGTTCTACACTTGACAAGCCACATGGCTGTGAATGAGAAGCAAATGGAAGTCTCAGATAACAACAATGTAAGGAAAACAGTGGAGTGCCTGTGAAGTGCTTGGTATGCATCCTAATAGAGGCATAATAAAGTGGTTCAGAGAAGTGAAAATTCCTATTTTATTCCAAAATAGTCTCCTATCTGTTCTGCTCTGGAACAAGAACAGAGAAGTGGTTTGTTTGCAGAAGCAAACTGAATGACCATTCTGGGAAGGCCTTCTTGAAATGGGCTGGAAAAAAAAGATGCCCTCTCCCCCACCCCAGGAAGACAGTGTTCTGTGGGAGCAAGAGTAAGAATCTCTCTAGTAGTAAGCAAAGGACATTTTATAATACTGTAACATGTGAATATATATAATAAGTAAATAATAAGAATAGATGGCTTGTATATTTTGCTACCAAGGCTTTGCAAGAAGTCTTCTCTTCCTTATGGGTAGACCTCAGGTTCTTCTTTGTGGTCAGTCCAATGAGGAAAGATGCCTTCTTCACCTGTCCTGGGCAGATAATGGTATTTCTTACTGTACTGCTCTGTATTGGCGAAATTTGTTGTCCTGTCACATTATTGAGCAGAAAAAGAGGTGTATTTGTTTTAAGCAGTAGAAGTTAAAACAGAATCTGTTTGGCCAGCTTTTGTTTAGGGAGCAGAAACAGCGTAAAGGAGTCTTTGTACTGTGTCGCTTAGTTTGTTGTCAATTTTAACCATTAAAACAATTAAAGTTTTCTGGGAAGGAAGTTAAAATTTCCTTTAGGAAAAATATTTGTGCAAAAATGACTGGCCCAAGTAGAATTTGTTTGTACATGTTTGTAGCACATGATTACCCTTGAGGCCTGAATCTTGTTGGGCTGTTCTCTTCTGACACCCTGTCACTACAACAACGAGCTAAATACAACTTAATTGTAAATATGTATTTGGACCTTTGCCCACAACTATTTTTCCCTGCCAGTTTGATATCCCTGACTGTGATGTGCATCTCATTTGTTTATAGGTTAAAAGTGAAGTGCACCTTTGGAGTTACAAAAGTTACGGCATACCAAATGCATGTTTAAATCTGCTGAGATGATTATCTGTGAGCATGCTTGTCCTGGTTTCGGCTGGGATAGAGTTAATTTTCTTCCTAGTAGCAGATATAGTGCTGTGTTTTGGATTTAGTGTAAGAATACTGTTGATAACACATTGACGTTTTAGTTGTTGCTAAGTAGTGCTTATACTAGTCAAGGACTTTTCAGCTTCCCCTGCTCTGCCAGGTGCACAAGAAGCTGGGAGGGGGCACAGCCAGGACAGCTGGTCCAGACTGGCCAAAGGGCTATTCCATACCGTATGACGTCATGCTCAGCATATAAACTGAGGGCAGTTGGCCGGGGGCAGCGATTGCTGCTTGGGGACAGGCTGGGCATTGGTCAGTGGGTGGCAAGCAATTGCACTGTGCATCACTTGTTTTGTACATTATTTTATCATTATTATTTTTTTTCCTTCTTCTGCTGTCCTATTAAACTGTCTTTATCTCAACCCATGGGTTTTACTTTTTTTTTCTGATTCTCTCCCCCATCCCACTGTGGGGGGGGGAGTGAGCGAGCAGTTGTGCAGTGCTAAGTTGCCGACTGGGGTTAAACGACAATGCTGGACCGAACCTGAACCCATAGCACATAAGAAAACTGGAGGCTCGTCTGCCTTTCCAAGCATGAACCTCCCGTAGGGATGCACAACTGTGTGGCAGTCTTGGAGTCAGTTGACCCCGGTTTCAGTTCACCCTGCGTTCCAGCCCGACGTGGGACAAGTCCTGGTTAAGAGGTGCTGGGTGAAGGAAGAGAGGCGATTAGTTTAAGGCTGACACAGCCAGATCTCTTGCCTCATTTTTTTCCCCAACTAGACGAGATGAAAGATTGGCGTGAGAGAAGAGAGAGACCATTTTGTTTGCAGCCTCTCTGTTCCTGGCCAGGCTGCTTGCGGGCCTGCGGGCCTCGTCTGAAAGCCTGGGCCAACCACTCTTCCATCCTTCCTTGTGCTTGCACTGACGTACTCAGAACTGGTCTTCTGGAGGATCAGTTGCGCAACAGCTTCCTTCTCTACGATTTCTTTTTTTGGACGAGGCTGTACCCTCCTGTTCCGATCCCTGGCACCGGGGAGGCCACGTTTCTGCTCCCCCGCCCCGCCCCGCCCCGCCCCGCCCCGCCGCGGGCCGCCCGCGCCCGGCGTTGGCGGTGACGCGCCGCGGCGGTGACGCGGCCTCCTCTCGCGAGAGACCGGGCGGCGCGCGGCCGGCGGCGGCCGCTCCCCATAAGTAGCGGGGCGAGGCGAGGCCTACCCAGTCAGTGGCGGCTGAGCGGGGCTTCAGGCGGCAGCGACGGCTCTTCCCTCCCCGGGTGAGTATCGGCGCTCCGGCCCGGCTCTCGGCGGGGCTGAGCGGGGCGGCGGGAGCTCCCGCCCGCTCGGGCGGGCGGGCTGACTCCGCAATATGGTGGAGCACGGCGGAGCGGGCGGGCGCTGCGGCTTGCCGCGGGGCCGCCCCCGCTGCCTCCGTCATCGTCGCTGCGGTCCCCCCGCCCCAAATCCCCGCGTATTTCAGTAAGCTGCCTAAGGCGCTCCCGGGACCAGAAAGTCCCGAGGCGCTCGCCCGCCCGCGGCAGGGGCCTTGGGCTGCCCCATCCCTGGAGAGGTCTCTGGTGACACCTGAAAACCGGGCGCCTTCCCGCCTTGGGCACCGCGGTTAGCCAGAGCAAGCTTCTCGACTCTTCTGCGTGGGTCATCGTGCTGCTTTCTCGTCTTCAACTTTTTTTCCATAGCGGAGAGGGAGTAGAAATTAGATTTATGACTTACTTTATTCATTTTCCTGTTCAGGATCTTTTGTTGTCTCCAAAATACGCTTTCGTACTGTGGGCTTTGATTCAAGCATCTTGCTGACCCACTCCGGTGAAGTGGATCTGACTTTTGCCAGAGCTGAAACTATTCAAGGGATCTCCAAAACTGTGCAAGATCCTAGCTATATTCTCTGTCTTTAAGAGCAGGAATAACTTCACAGACTAACTCTCCTATTTTAGTGACTAAAATTCAAATCCATGCCATGTGTGGCTGAATCTTTTGGGACACATTGCAAATACTGAATAATCCTGAAAGTAAGGGCCCTTCTTTCTTCGTAGGCCAGATTCTCTGCTGTTAGCCTCTTCTGTTCTACAGCATGCTTTGCAGTTTAAAGTGAACTTCAGTTGTACTGTAAGCAATCTGACTTGTTATGTTTCTCACACAGCATTACATGTTTCTGGGGATTTATCAATGCTTGATAGATGGAAAGAAGATTTCTCTGTTACTGCTGTAACCTTTGTCTGCTACCTGCTTGTATATTCCATATACAGGGGTTAATCTCATTACAGGTGTTACCTTATGGCACGTGTGTGTTAATATGTGAAAATATGCCTGTAAAACATTAACAGCATGCCTTTGTCCTTGCTCCCCATTGTGTAACAGGGGAAAGTTTTACTGACCCCAGGCAGAATATTAGCACACTCCTTTTGATATTGTCATAAATATAAGAAAGATAACTGCTGTTGGCTCTTCAACAAACCTAGCAGAAAACCTTGAAAACCACAGTCCTTTCGAGGACTGACTTTTAGCTTGCCTTTCTGTTGCCTTCAGGTTTGGAGATTCTTTTGGAACTTAAGTGTCATAGGAAGCCACCAATGCAAAAAGTGCTTCTTGCAGATTTAGTTCAGCCTGCATGCATGCATAGGATGACAGTGCACTTCTGTGTGTTCTCCTTCTGTGGTATTGCAATACCCCTCTCCTTTTGTAGGATTGATATGGGGAGAGCTATTACTATTTTCTCCATGGGAATACATGTTGGAAAATAATTGAGTAGCATAGGCTTGTTGAATGACTGGTGTCCGCAGCCTGTTTCAGTGTGGGATGGGTAATAATTAAGGCTGAATTAGCATAAAGGAGAGTTATTTTCTGCAGTGGGAAAGTCCTATGCTCTGTGTTATAGGAATGCTAAATTTTGAGCAAGCTGAGCGGGTGGGGCCCTATGTGGGCATCAGGCATGGCACTAGAGATAATGAACTCCTTGAGTTTAGTGGAATGACTTGTGAGAATTGAGCTGAAGTTACTGAAATCAGTACTTCACCTCAATCTTCCATGTGTTTTCAAGATTTGGACAGCAGCGATAACTCAAATTTCAAACTTGACTCCTTTATGCTAACAGAAAATCTAATTTGATTGAAGATATTGGTGGTGGATTCTTCATCTGACTTAGACATCCTAAACTAGAGTTTTAGTGACTTAGTGGCTGGTGTTTCTTTGTCCCGGCTCAACATATAAGCCCAAGTGTGTCTATTTCTTCTATAAAAATAAATTAAACCACCAGTTGGTAATTCTGCAATGAACTGCTGTACCTCAAAGCCTGTCTCTTGCATGTTCCCTACTTGTGTTGCCTAAACCAAACAATGTAATCGGGAAACAAAAGTTTTGGATTTCTAAATTGTTACAGTAAAATGTAATTCCTGTATGCAAGAATGTTAACATCCTAATCCCCTTGATCAATGGGGTTGAATACAAAAGGGTTGTTGGTTTCAAAGTCTGGTGCTTAGATGAAGTGGATATGAGGATGCTCAGATATGCTTCTTTCACAGGCTGTGTAAGATTCGAGACCTGAAAAAATGGCGTTGGCAGCAATTGATCCACAGCAGGTATGTCTGAGTTAGCCCCATAGTTTTTTATGTCTAGTTCAGAAAAACAGGCTTCAACTAACCTCTTTCTCTTTTAAACAGAACATTGTATCAAGGGTTGTCAATCTTCCTTTGGTGAGCTCCACCTATGATATGGTGTCCGCAGCTTACATCACCACAAAGGACAACCATCCTTATCTGAAGTCAGTGTGTGAGATAGCAGAGAAAGGAGTGAAGACAATTACTTCAGTAGCCATGACAAGTGCTATGCCTATCATCCAGAAACTGGAACCACAAAGTAAGGCGAAGATGGAGCTGTTGAAAAGTTTAATTCAACTGATTGCTTTATATATCCAGATGCACTTATAGTTTAGCATGGTCATGGTGGTCGGGAGTGCTGTTTCAGGTAGTTGACCGAACCCGTTGCCTGGCTTGTTGAGTAACTGATTACAGATGGATATGATTTAACAAACAAACAAACAAAAATTCCAGAGCCAAAGCAGATTCCAGCTTTTGTAATACTAAACTGACTGACTCCTCTTGATAGGTAAGATGGTTGCGTAGTCTCTTGCTCAACACCTTCCTCACCTTTCACCTGGTTTCAAATGCTACTTTGTACTTTCTCTTATTCAGAACAACTTGTGGTTAAATTTGGCAACTGTGTCACAAGGCTCCTGGTTTCACAAAGTGGCAGAATGCCAGGTGCTTCAGCTTGTTCTAACAGTTCCTTGTAAAGTGTCAAATGGATTTTCTCTGCCTGCAAGTGAGCTTTTTTTCCTAGCACTGTAAACCTGCCTTGTTCTTGGGCTTTGCTGCCTCAAATCTCACTGAAAAGGGGAGGAAACTACTTTAAGAGCATTGTTGCATGAGCTCTGTTTCAAGAGACATTCTCAATTGGAGTTACTTATACAAAGGAAAAAAAATTAAAACCAACTGTTGTAATTTCTTTTATAGTTGCAGTTGCCAACAACTATGCATGTATAGGTCTAGACAAAATTGAAGAGAGACTGCCTATACTGAATCAACCCACTGACAAGGTAAGTTCTTTCCATGTACCTATGCTAAGCAGAAGAACTATACAGCCTTCCTCTTTTCTATTATCACTAAAAAATACAGGGAGACAGATTTCAATAAGCCACGCCCAAAGCACAGCTTAGAAACAAAGAGGAAGTAAAAGGTGTTTCTGTAGAATTGTTTGTTGCCTTTGGGAGGCCATTAAGCCTCTTTCTTTTTTTTTTTTTTAAATTTGCCCCACCATTTGACACATCTATCTATAGCTGCTCTTCACTGGTGGGCATCTTTTTAAAATTTGAGTCCTTGTCTCTTCCATGCTCAATGTGAAGCAAATAATACCTGAATTACATTCACTGAAGTGTTTTGAGCTGAAGCCTGCGTGGCAATTATATTTTGTACATATGTTTTCAGGGCAGAATTTATCCTAGATAACCAACACTTGTACAAGCTTTAGCATAAATTTATATTTCCTGGATTATGTAGCTCTTGCTAGAAAATATTTCTAGTGACCCAGCCTGTTTCCTATGGCAGGTTGTCACCAATGCCAAGGATGTAGTTGTTGGAGCCAGAGAAGCTGTGACAACCACTGTGACTGGTGCCAAGGAAACTGTTGCTCACAAGATCACTGGAGTTGTGGGCAAGACTAAAGAAGCAATGCAAGACAGCGTAGAAATGACCAAATCAGTTGTCAATGGCAGCATTAACACTGTCCTGGGAAGTTGTGTGGTGCAAATGGTGAGCAGTGGAGTGGACAGTGCTCTCACTAAATCAGAGACCCTTGTAGACCAGTATCTCCCACTTACAGAAGCAGAACTAGGTAAGACCAATTCAAGGTTTGATTTTGTTGGAATGCTTGTATTGGAGAGAAGCAAGCAATCATCCATTTCTTACTTACTCATAGTGGGGAGGGGCACATGCTTCCCAAACTGCTGTTTGCCTTGCTGGTTGTAATAGCATCTTCTTCACAGGGAAGCAGAGTGGAAGTAAGGATTTCCACATATGTTGGTCTATCAACCTACCCTGGTGCTAAAGGACTACTAAACAAGTCCAGTATTTAGCTGTTGCTAAACAAATAAAATTGCCTCAGACCTCTAAGTTTTCTTCCAGTGGTCAGTTTGCTTCCTTTTACATATCTAGAGAAAGAAGCTGCAAAAGTTGAAGGTTTTGAAGTTGGAGCTCAAAAGCCAAGCTACTACATTAGACTAGGATCCCTGTCTTCAAAGGTCCGCACACGTGCCTACCAACAAGCCTTAAACAAAGTCAGAGATGCTAAACAGAAAAGCCAGGAGACAATCTCTCAGCTCCACCACACTATTAGTCTGGTAAGTTTAAGCTTTCACTTGAGATATAAAAAGCAAATGTTAGCATAGTTTTAGAGCACAGAAAACAGCCAAAAGAGGCATAGGGAAACTGGAATTGCTCTCAGACTAAATGCATTTTCTAAATATAAAGCATTTCCCCATTCAGAGCTTTTTATCACCATTGAGGAGAGGTCCTAAATCAGGCTGACCTGTAAACTAACCAGCAATTGCTTGTAATTTTAAACACTGCAGAAATAGAAATGACATGTTTAAAATGATATTCCTGTTTTAGAGTGCTGGTTTGACACAGGCTTCATTCAGTGAAGAAAGTCTTGCACTTTAGAAACACTTCAGTCCATTAAGTCCTTTTTGTTAATAAAATGTCATTCTTTATGGGCTTGCTGCTCTTGCTGTGGGTATCTCTGAGCATTCATGGGTACTTCAGTAGTCTTATCCTAACAACGTACCTTTATGTACAGGACAAACTGTGCATAAAGAGTCATGGCCTTCTATGCACTTTCAAATCCTTGTGTAGGATGCTAGTGGGGGAGGGCAAAATAGTTGAGGCAGAGGGATACACTACATAACATCTCAAAACTGCTTCCAGTTTTCTCTTTTGAAGAGAAGGAACACACTCTTGTATTCCCCAAAGTCTTTTATACTGAACTTTTAAAGTATTTAAAAAGGAGGTTACAAAGCAGGTAAGGTAGGGTAGCTCTAATGGAACTGTTTGGACTCTTTGCTTTACTTCCTTATTTGGCTGTATTTCAGATCGAGTATGCCAGAAAGAACATGAATAGTGCTAATCAGAAACTTCTTGATGCTCAGGAAAAGCTTTATCAATCCTGGGTGGAATGGAAGAAAAATACAGGCCAAAATGATGGTGATGAATCGCATAGCGCTGAGGTAAATAGATGTAAATGTAAACCAGAAATAAATGGATTGTATACGGTCAAAGTAATGGCAAACTAACGGTCCCCAAAGTGTGCAGCATCTTAACAGCACAAAGCTTATATGCAAATGTGGAATCTGAATGATGAAGCTCAAGGCAGCTGACTAGTGCCTACTATGAAAAGTAGGGAACACCCAAACTCTTAAATGAGCCTACTTACTGCAAACACTCTGGGGCTTATTCTCCTTTCAGGAGAATGCCCATCATGTTTAGCATGTGAACCTGTGTTGGGATATCCATATCTAGATCAGCTAGGACTCACTTGGCTGATATGGCCAGACCAGAAATAAAATTTCTCATCATACAGCAGTCTTAGGCGCAGACTCACTGAGTCTTAGATGTAGCTTCAAACAGTGGTTCATTGATTAGAATATACTTACCTGCTGTGACTTGTTTGATCCAGAGTTGAAACAAGTGCTTGCTTATATGTTGCTGGGTAGAAGCTACCAATGTTTCTGTTCCACAAAGTACTTGAGCATTGACAAAATATTAAGTACTTTCAAGTCTCTGACCCTTCAGACTTAAGACCTGTTTTATTATCTGCTATAACTTTATTTTTACTTACATCCCCTCTACTTTGCTTCTTTATGTATCTTGAGCAACATAAAGCTGCAACAGTCACAAAAAGATACTAATATGCTTTTATGTTTTTTGTTTCCAGCACATTGAGTCAAGAACTCTAGCTATTGCACGGAGCCTCACTCAGCAGCTTCAGACCACCTGCCTCACACTAGTCTCAAGCCTACAGGGGCTACCACAGAATGTGCAGGATCAGGTTTACAGTGTTGGGTCAATGGCAGGTGATGTCTACCAGAGCTTTCGGTCAGCATCCTCCTTCCAAGAATTATCAGACAGCTTTCTTAACACTAGCAAAGGACAGCTGAAGAAAATGAAGGAGTCTCTGGATGATGTGATGGATTATCTTGTTAACAACACGCCACTCAACTGGCTGGTAGGTCCCTTTTACCCACAACTGCCTGGCATTCAGCATGCTGAGAGTGAAGGTGAAGGGGAGAAAAACTCCAGCCAGAAAGACAAACAGCCTGAACACCCTACTGAATAAACTGCATAGCATGCATGTACTCTGCTGACTGACCAAACAAGTGGCCTTAGCAAGTGTAGCTGTCAAAAAAGCCTTGGAGAAAAATCCATAAACATAGGAGTGGGGGAATGATACAGAGAAAGGACACTCTCACATGAGCTGTATTGTCCTGTGTAGTTAAGGCACTCTAAAAACTCAAACTGTCTTGAATGCCTAAATATTGGCAGCTTACAGTTGTCAAGATGCCTTGTTTGTCAAGTTAAGAAACCTCACTGTGCTATTAATGGTATTAATACTGCTAGTCTAAATGAAACCTACCATAGCTAAAAGCATTTGATTTGTTGCTTAATCTGTACCAGAATGATATAAAAGCCTTCCATACTGTGAAATGCATTTAAAAGCCATGCACTCTAGCTAGGTATGCTTAAATACCATGTCTGCTGCAGATCACGCAATTGATTATTATGGATCTGACTGTCTCAAATTCTACTGCTGCACAATTAATGACAAAAGTTCTGTGAGTGCAGAATTCCAAAGCTGAAAGTGGGGTTTCTGAACGAGTCAGCTGGAGTTACTTAAATGCTGTGACAGTGCTAACATTAACTACATAAACTTAACTATTGTATAATGCAGTAACCTGAACTATTGTATAACACAGTAACCTGACCACAGAATATCTCGAGCTGGAAGGGACCCATGACGATCATTGAGTTCAACTCCTTGCTCCTTGCAGGACTACCTAAAACTAAACCATATGACTAAGAGTGTCATTCAGATGCTCCTTGAACTCTGACAGGCTTGGTGCCGTGACCACTTTCCTGGGGAGCCAGCCTGTTCCAGTGACTGACCAAATCATGATCAATACTTTTTTTTTCCACTATGCAGTATAAAGATAAGATTCATGCTGTTTGTACCCAGGTGCCTGCTGTTGTGTGGGTTGTTTTTTTTTTTTGTAGCCATCTTTTTGTAATTCATTTTGTATGTTTGTAATAAATGCTTCAGTAGCCAAAGTCTGTCTCCATGTCAGTGGTGTTTAAAACAAATGCAACTTGCTGTTCTGTGACTCCTTCAAACTGGGTCCAGCAGAAAGCAAGCTTGAAATGCAAATGAAGTAGATGTGCATTGAAAATGTACTTGTGTGTGTATGTATAGATAGGTAAGATATTGCTGCAGCATTTCCTTCCTCCCTTTGAGTTCCTGTGCATCTTTCCAATCAGTCTTAGCTTTACCATTCAGTCTTAGCTTTGCTGCTTTTTTGGTGCTTGCTGTTCCATCCCTTAATGATGACCTAAGCTGTGAGCTGATGGATGTTCTAGTATGGAGAAGAGGAGGACATGGACAAAAAAAACCAAAACCCTGTCCTGCCTTTGCAGTAGATGTTCTGTGTGCATGAGACTGCCAGCTACCTGCTTTGGCTGCTGGCTCCCTATAAACGGTGTGTATACTACTCAGCTGCAAACACCAGTTTTAACCTGTTTAACTTTATTTACCCTCTCTTGAACTTGAGTGACTAGTGTACATTAACACTCAGCTACTTGGCTGGAATTGTTCCTCAATAAATCCTGTGAATCCCTTCCCTGGAAGAGAATTCCAGTCACTAAGAAATAAGCTTTCTTGGTTTAGGGCTGTCCAGGTAAGTTGTGTCTGTGTTCTTAATGCATGCAGTCATTTAGCATAGCAATGCTGGCCACCATTTTCAAAGAGGTCACTAAATAGTGTGAAGCAAAAATGGAGTTCAAAGGAAGCTTGTCACCTAGTGACTTGTTGCTACATGGAACAATGCCTCCACCTGGCAAAATGTGGGCACTAAAGCAAATTTACATGTAGTCTAGCTGCCTAATGTGAGAGGGCTTGCTTAGCTGTTAAGTCAAGGTTGGTCAAGAAGTGTTAGGAAGACTGTGTTTTAAGCACAATATTAAACAAAATTGTAACAACAGAGGATTACAGACAAAGATTCTGCATCCCCCAGCTTTAAATACTTGCTTTTTGTAAGGGGGCTGTTTTAACATGAAATTAACATGAGATGGTGAAATATGCCTTTCCAGCTAGGGCCCGAGTTAAGACTTCTGGAATTCTTTCAGGAATTAATTCTGTTGACTTTAAGTATTGAATGAGTCCAGCCAGAGAATATCCTTTTTTAATCTCAATTTGTAATAAAATTTGTAGAGGTGCACAGGAACAGAATGGGACTAATCAGGCAGTTCAAAGAAGGGAATTCCCATTCTTATATGTATTTTAAAATTTGAAGGCTGTGGGCCTTCATTCTGAGGTGATCAATCAAATAAGATGTTCAAACTCTTCACTCTCCCTGAGGACTGAGAAATGTCCTAGTATTAATGGAAGAGCAGTACCTCTCTCTGTTCTGCCTTAAGTTGCACTACTGGTTAGCACTCTCTTAGATGGCTGCCCAGCTTTACTAAATGTCAGCAAGCAGGTGAAGTAGAAAGCAAGGAAAAATGGTACCAGCCTAGACCTTCAAATCATTCCTCCCTCACCATGCACTGTTGGGTGGCTTCTGTGTAAAAGTTACTTCAACTTCTGACAGCTGACCTACAACTGGTGGCTGTAAATAGAGGAATGCCTCGTTAAATGCTTCCCTAATGGTTGGGCCTGTTACACCAAAATGCTGTACACAGGTTCCTGTATTCCATGCTGTTGTGATGTGTGGTTGTTTCATTGGATCCTGCCAAAAGTGTAGTTTCTATCCACCCCCTCCCAATAGAATTAGGAATCCTTCCCTGGAGGAAGAGAGCGCTGAGTAACAGCAAATCAGGATGTTCCTGGTTTATTATATTGAATAGAAGTCTGGATTGGAATTATTAAGACTCTCCTAATAAGGACAGCACTGGATATTTAAACTGAATTGCAACCGTAGTTTGCATGGGTATCTTCTTGCTGGTAGTCTAGTACAGCATATCCCTGGACTCTGTTCTAATTACACGTCTACAGACAAAACTTGATATTTTTCTCTAGCATAGTTAGAGAGAGTGACTATTAAAATGCCTGCTGGAGGCAAGAATGATGCGTATGCCCTCCAAAGTCATCTTTGGTATTTTTGCCACAGTGGACTGAAGCTGAAGTGCATGCTAGTAACTGCTGAAAACTCTCAAATAGAAGGAGAAAAACCTGAGATATTAACAGAGCTGGGCCTGCTCATGAATTTTTCCTGCTATCTTACCTGTTTCTCTGTAATTGCAAGTATCAAACAGCTCAGCTACACTGCACAGAAACTTGCTTGTTCTTAGTCCAAAACCACTTTTGAGGATATAGCTTGGGCTAGAAAGCTGTGAAATATCTCTGGAACCTTTTAAAAAAGATAAGACCAGATATGTTGAAAATTATAGGAAATAGTTGATCCTATCTGCAGCAGGGCAGATAAACTTGGTGAAATGGAACAGAGCGTCCAAGGCTGCTAGTCACACAAAAACTGGGATGGTAAAGGTTAGAATACCAACCAAGTAATTCTCACTGGTAAGGTTATTTAGGGTTTATTTAGAATTCAGAAAATCATTGTTTCTCTTTAAGAGATCACTCAAAAATGACTCATGCTAGTTTAAACTTCCCCTTTCCAGGCTCATTTAACAGAGAACTATTATTCTGTCATTGCTGATAACCTTTTGCTACAAAAGTTTTAAATATAAGCATTCATAAATAGCTCCATATGCTATAAAAGTTCCACAAACATATTCATAGCAGCACACACATTGGACAAATCCAAATTACAAGATTTGTATAAGGACTGGAGTTGCAGAGATATAGCTAGTTTGCCTCAAACTAAAGAAAGGTGGAAAGATTTTGAAATCTCTCTCGTTCCTTAAGATGACTTTTTTGCAATAATCTTTTCCAAACTGCTACTTAGAGTAATATTATATAACTAGTAAAATAGGTGAAAGGATCTGGAAACGAGTGATGAATTATTTCTCCTTATTTAAAAAAAACAAAACCAAACAACCAAAACCCACAAAAAAACACCCCAAAACTTACCTAAGCCATCTAATTAAAAAGAGAAAACAGAACCTAACTTATTTTTTAAGCATGATCTGTTGGTCACTTGCATGATCAGAAAGTCTTACATGCAACAGCTTGCTGGAGGTATTGTGCACAGTGTTTTGTTAAATGTATTTCTTTTCATTCCAAGATGGAAATTTTGTTTCTTTTGAATAATAGAGTCTCTGATGACTAAAAATAAGTGCTTGTTCTGAAAGTGCACAAAATAAGAACCATCTCTCAAATTGGTAGTGGCTCAGTTCTAAAAATACATTAAGCGAGAAAAAATGGATTAATTTAAAGTTAAGTTAGTATTGACATTAACGTTTGTATATGAAGACAGCAAAACACTGAAGTATGTTATGCACTGTTCCATGCAAGGATTTTGCAGGTTTTGCGCTATTCTGTGTAAATGATCTAACTGCATCTTACAGAGAAATGGCACAAAGAAGAGTCATATCTGGCCTTATTCTTTATGGCAAGAATTGACTTACTGCTTTGTTTCAACTTCCTCTCAACTGTGAAAAGTGATGTGGAACTGAAGGTCCTTTACCTGAGCAAGCCCATAACACCAAGGGCTTTGCATTGTTTAGTTAGACTGGTGCAGATGTCAGAATATGCTATTCTAATACAATTTAGCATGTTCAAAACTGAGATAAATCATACTGACATCAACCCTATTTGATGCTGACAGATGAGAATCCAATTTGAAATTCTTTCATGGCTATGAACGTCTTACTAGTACGTTAGAAGAGCCAGCTGCTTATAATGTGTGTATAAGGAGATGAAGAAAGCAGAAACTTAAATTTGAGTAATTATCCTGTTAGTAAGAACAACATGGAT
The DNA here is from genome assembly GCA_020745775.1 of Theristicus caerulescens. Classification (NCBI taxonomy): domain Eukaryota; kingdom Metazoa; phylum Chordata; class Aves; order Pelecaniformes; family Threskiornithidae; genus Theristicus; species Theristicus caerulescens. The sequence goes on along the minus strand of CM036583.1, from coordinate 38,036,406 downwards.
ATAAGTAATAAAAGTGTCTTAAACCTCGGATCTAGTGAAAATAATCACTGGTCAGACACAGTTACTGAACATGGTCATGTGCCCTGCTCAGCGTAAATACAGAATAAAACAATTTGTTTAAACCATCCATTTGGGCACGTTTTTAAATGAGTTTGCATATGGACTACTTGGCCTTAGTCTTGTTAAGGCATCCCCATTTGTACTGCAGTATGAAATACAGGATCGTGTGCTGATAATGGGAAAACTTGTTGATTTCTCTAAGTGCAGTAATTAGAGTTTTAGGTAAACTGCCATAAGCAGAAAGATGCAAGATAATTCTTGCTGGTAGAAAGATGTGTTTCCCCAATTCCTAGTGCCTTTTGATTTTTTAGGAGACAAAGATTACTGATCTCAAAAAAACTTTTGGTTATGAGTAAATTGCTTAATTATATCCCATTTTTCAGAAGTGCTTAAGTAATCTAAGTCCTACTAAGGGGACTTAAGGGTTAGGATTTAAGCTCCTAAGTGTCTTAGCCAACATTTTTAGAAGTGTGTAACATCCATGTATCCACTAATGTCTCTGGCAATTCCTGAAACCTGGTGCTTCTTAACAGTACAGAATAATATACATGCAGTTAAAACAGAGGCCAAAGTGGGATTGCAGTTCCAGATATTTGTTTCCTCAGGAAAGGTTTCATGTGGTAGGCAGGCAGAGCAGTACAGAGCAATCCGTATCAAGCTCCTCCGGGCAGGTTCCTTTGTATAGCCCATTGCTCCCAAGGAAAGAAGAAAGGCAAAATAAGCTTAAAAACTTCCTTTCTTAATTTTCCAGTCACGAGTTTCACTAAATACACTTCACTAAGTTCAGCTCTGTTCCATCTTTAGTATAAACTCCTGTCTTCTAAGCAACTGATCTACATCTTGCATAGTATTTGTTCTCTTAATGCTATGTGTTTCATATATGACTGAGCATATTTCACTCTGCATTCAGTATTTTGGGCCTGATTTCTAAAGATGCTGAGCATCTTTGTCTTCTGACTTTAGTGAGGAGTACTGCACAAATTTATTTAGTTTTACTTTTAAATTGATTGAAATTTCATTCCTATGCAGGTTCCAGATTTCACTATTACAGACCTGTCTTCAGAGTCAGATGATATCCCAGACATTTTGGATTTGGATGAAGACGATCAACAAGACTTTTCACGCACAAACGGCCCTTACACTACAGGGCAAAGAGCCGAATGAAGAGAAGCATAAAAATGTCTTTTTGATACAATGTACCTTTGCCATGTTTAACTTACATTTCTCCTTTTTAAAGATGAACCTGCCTAGCTTAGAGATTTTGGGGATATTTTTTTTTAATCACTACTGTTTCACTTAGCTGCATCAAAATTCTGATTTTTCCACCCAGGGAATGCATGCTACATTAATTAATTATAGCATGGGTGTCAAGCTCCCATTCTACAAGCCAGGTATAGCCTAATCAGTGCATCCAACTGATCTAATCTTTGTTAATGATTTGTTCTCCTGGTGGGAGCAGCTACAAAAACACTCCAGTGCATTGCATAAAGGGCTGCCAACAAAAGGAGTTGATAAGGATTTGCCCACAAAATTTCCCCTTTCAGAAAACGTGAAAAGCACTTCTGCATCTACCTCTTTGCTGCTGGAAGGGGTAAGATACTTTGTCTGTCTCAGATTCTCTCAGGTTCTTTTTGTTAGGCTCTGTACCTACAGAGCTTAGCAGCGCAGAGCTTCCCTTTGGCAAGAGCGCTTTATGCACAAAAGGGCTCCCTTTCTCTCTACATGCCTTCTGTATCTAAAAATTTTGGCCATCCCGATGCCATCAGTTGTGGGGCCTGAGACTAGAAGAGGGTAAATGCTTAAAAAAGGATTTTTTCCAGGAATAAAGATGACAGTTAAAAAAGAAAGGGTAAGAGCCTGTAAAAAATAAGGACAAATGGAGGGCAAAGAGATACAAACAAATGTGGGACAAAATAAAATAAAAAAAAAAAAAGATAGGGATACTTCTGGTGACAGTGATGATCTTTTGACGTTTAAATAAAGTCTCAATCAAATATTGGCTAACCAACGTTGAATCCGCATTTGCTTGCGGACAGTGACTTCTGTAGGAGCTGGGGTGAATGGCACCTGGACTGGAGGCATTTCTTTCCGAGGATGGGGCCGAACTCCTCCCGCAGAGCTCCCCTCGGTGTTGCCGGGGTGACTGCAGCAAGGCTGGAGGTGCTGCACGGCGCTACTTTTGTACAGCCGCGGAGACGTCACCGGCGTGCAGCCGTGAGGTCGGCACCTCGGTGCTCTCGTCGCGTAACGCTCTGTTGCTGCGGAAACGCTGAAGTCTAGTCACTGAAATGCCTTGGAATAAAAGTTTGAACCGCACAGCCCGCCGCCGCTGCGAGTTTTACTCGGTTTCCGTGTTAGATTTTGTAACCCGATCACGAAATGATTTAAATTGGAAGGGCCCCCTGGAGGTCGGCTCGTCCCAGCGCTGCTCACAGCGCGACGCCCTCGATGATCAGCTCACGCTGCCCGGGGCCTCCTCGGGGCGGGTTGCGAGCGAGGGCCCACTCCGCTGGCGCCTCCCCATGGCGATGGCGGCTCCGGCGTCGCGCCAGCCGCCGCCGCCCCGCGGCCTCCCCCGAAATGGCGGGCTGCCGCCGTGCTCGCCGGCCACCGGCGGCGCGCATGCGCGAGCACACACACCCCCCCCCCCCCCCCCCCGCGTGCCGTCCCGCGGCCGCCCGGACTGCAACTCCCGGGAGACAGCGCGCGCCCCCAGCCTGCTCTGCGCGGCCTCGCGGCCGATCTGCGCGGGCCGGCGGCAGCGCCGGCGGCGTCAGGCCTGGCGGCGGGCGGGCCCGCGCGCGGGAGCTTTTGGCGGGAGCTTTTGGCGGGAGCGGGGAAGGTGGCGGCGTTAGGCGGCCGCTCTGCAGTTGGTGTCCTCGGCGGGTGCTCCGTGAGCTGGCTGGCTCCATGAACATCCAGTGGGAGAGCGACCACCTCTGGCTCTATGTGCTGGCCCTGGGCTTGGACTCGGAGGCTGACAAGAGGGACTTGATACTGGGACCGTAAGTGCGAGGGAGGGCTGGGGAAGGAGGAGAAGGGGGGGGGGCCTTTGGCGGCCGCCGGCCCCTGAGCGGGGCCCTGGGTTTCACCCAGGAGCGCACGCTTCGAGGCGGGGGCTGGAAAGGTCCTGCCATGGCCGCCGAGGGGCCCGCTGCCCTCGGCGGTACATAACGCAGAGGAGATTCCTGAATTGCTGTGGTGATCTGTGTTAACCATGTCTGAAGAAGTGAAACCCAGAAACGGTAATAACTCTTTCTCTCTGATTGATGCATCCCGCACAGTCCTATGGAGAAAGTGAGCAGATTGACTCGGTACCTCTTGGTTTGAACGCTTGGGAGAAAACGCTCTCACCGAAATTATTTCAACTTCGTTAACTAGGCTGGAGGATGTATATTTTCAACTATGCAGAAAATAAGGCGTTCAATGTATAACTTTTAACACTTTACTATAAAGTAGTATTTTGTAATCTTAAGCGGCCAGTAAAAATGCTGTGTTAATTCGGCATCCTAACTACGTCTGATGTATATGTTTATTTGTGTGTTAGGAATATGTTTGATAACCCAAACAGCGGTGCGTTTTATGCCATTGCCCTCTTCTTGTTTGCTAAGCTGGATGAGCACCGCGCAGCAGAAACTTTCAGGTGAGTGTTTGGCTTGTGAGGTTACTGCTGTGCACGTAATCAAGAATATGGTTTATGCAGTTGCTGAGGGCAGGAAAAAGTGGTCTCTTGGGGAATGCTGTGGAAAAAGAACATACAGTCAGAGAATTTGTTTCCTCTTGATCACAACTCTGTAATGTATCAGAAAACTTGCCTTAATTAAAGTTATTTCTGGTAGTATCTGTAACTTGGCAAGTTTGGTAGAAACTTTCATAGCTGCAAAGTAATCTACCATTCCCATTCATTTCCCTGACCAAACAGTGAGTAACATTTCCCAATTATGGATTGCTGCCAGGACCTTCAACATGGCAAGAACCCTATCCTCCTTAATGTTTTTCCTTGTATAGCTGAGCTATTTTAGCTTCCACATTAAAGAAACAGCTGGAGAAAGACCAGTGATATGAAAATTGACAGCATTCTGACCCCTTTTTTTCCCCTTTTCCCTTCTCCTGAGTTAAAAAGAGCTGCAGACAAATCTGTCTCTGAAATAGTCTGTAATTAACTTCTTATGGCAAGAAGACCTTGTCATTTAACAAACTTTAGCTGTTCTTGGTCTAGGCTATATCGTCTCATTTTCTGGCTTCTCCAGGAGGCATCACTAAGAAGTCTTTGTTGTAGTCTTGTTCTTATAATGGCTAATTAGGTAACAATATTTTAACGTGTTTTGAAATTGCTTTTTCTTTTTTTTTTTTCTTCTTTTCCCACATCCTTTGTAAATGAAAAGAGACTGTTCCTTTCCATTAGCAAACTTCACAGACCCTGAATTTAGGAAGCAGTGCTGTATGTGGCTAAAAGATATTGCCGTGAGTATTATGAAGAAGGGAAATTGATGCTCTACTGGTTTCTGTGGCCTCAGTCTTTTTTTGAGAGAATATGTAGTGCTTTTAAATAAGAGTTTTAAATAAGGTGGTTTTACCAAAGAATTCAGTTTTACCTTGTTTGAGGGAAAAACTGTGGCATGCTGGAATTGAAAGTGGTTTCATATGCATGAAAAGCTTTTTTTAACGTTAGTCTTTCCTTATATATGCAGAAAGGGACCAAAGTTTAAGGTGATCTTTCTAAAGGAAAAGAGACAAATGAAAATTGATTGTTTAGGTATCATTGGTTATTATGTTATCTTCTCATGCTGCCTTTGTTTTAATGATAGCTGTAGAAATCAAGTCTTTACGTACTGGAACACTTATTTTTTAGTAGTAATGGACAAGGTGAAAGCCAACAATGCGATATCTTTAGAACAAGGTACACTGATTAATGATTTCAGTAGAAAAATATGAAAGTAAACTTGAATGTTTTTTCAAAGGTAGGGATTACCAGTTAGGAGTGAGGAGGGCAGAGATTTCTAATGTTTACCCAACACTGATCTCAGTCCTTGCATTGAAAACGTCTTAACGTACAGAACTAGGGGTGGTGGGGGGAACATTCAAAAAGTTTTAGTCTCTTCTGCTGACTAGACTAGATGCCAACTGTGGTGGCAAAGTGGTTTAGCTTTGCATCAAGCTTCCTAGCAAGTAGGCTGCAGTGTTTTGGTACTCAGCTAAATGTTTGATGGCTGTTGTTTAGGCTTTATCTCTTAGATTAGTTTTGTGTTTAAAACTAATTTAACTTTTCTAGAATAAAGGCCAAATCTGTCTTCCACAAGTTACACCTTCTTCGCTTATTTCTCCTTGTGGTCCTAAATTTATTCAACTATTGTACCAGTTTGCAAGACATGTGGTGATTGAGGACATGAAAACAAACTCCGTAGGTAAGCTGTAATGGAACAATAAAAATGCTTCATTTGTCATGTTTGACAGTGAATCTGTCAAATCTTTAATTTATGCTAAGAGTTTTAAGTAGTTCTGAGTTGGCTGCTCAGTTCAAAATCTTTTACAGGGTTCTGTGCACTTGCATAGAGCTACTGCTGATAGAAGAGCGCAGATTGTTTTGCTTTCTATTGCTTTATGGGTCCTGCTCCAAAGTTCACCTGTGTAATGCTGTATGCCATTACCCACACAAGCGATGGTTTGGTCTAAAGGTATTGGACCCCTATACTATACTCTTTCTCACAGCTTGAGGAATTCTGAAGGATCAGAACTGTCTGTTCTAGGCATCTTGTGTTGTTTTGGGGGCCTAAAGAATAGGGAAAGGAGTGAGAGTGAGGGAATGAAAATTATACAACAGAAAGAACTGGCAAAAAAGACAGTAGACTGCATACTCTATTTCAGTCCCGGTAAAACGGGCATCTTGATTTGTGGTCCTTTCAATTCAAACTAGGTAGATTAGGAAGTTGCCTATTTGCTAAAAGTGAATGATCTAATCCAAACATTAACTTTCATGTAGGCACTGATATACCTTTTGCTGAAGCTGTAATGTTGAGCCCTAAAGATATGTACATGGCAAATGCAAGATGTAGAGTCGCATACAATAAACTTCTGCAAATTTTTCAAAAGGAAGATTTTGTTATTCAAGAATATGAGAAAAAAGCACAGTAAGTAATGCATTTAAAGAAATGGAGACTTTTCATAAACGCTGACTTTTTTGTGTGTGTTTTAAAAGGATTCGAGAAGGCTGCATCTGCTTTGCATCGTGTTCTCTTGAGCTTCTCCCCATTTTTTCCTCCTTTACCTCCTTTAATTGACAGTTCTACTATTTGTAGGGTCTTTTGTGAAGCATAGTAGCCTAAAGAAATTCTTCAGTTAGCAGGTGCTATATTTTGGAAAATATGGTTACTTGGGCATTAAAAATGATCAGGGTATTCTGCATGTATAGCACTATGATTTTTTTAACATTTGAAGGGTCATATCTTGGAATATAGCTGTCTCAGGATGAAACATTTGGTCTTTGCTTAATCACCATGGGACACATTTTATTTACATAATCCTTAATTATTTCACAAAAATTATGCTATTCTTGTGCATGGAAAACATTCCCAGTTTGAGAAACAAGAATAACTGGAACTTTCTGTGCAGGCACAGAGTTATATATCATTGGAATTTACAGAATTTGGGTGGGATAGTTCACAGGACTGGAGCACTGTGATGGACAGTTGCAAGCTGTTTAGTAAATGGCGGAAAAGGAGGAGGAGTTGCACTGTAGGCCAAAGAGCAGTTTCAGTGCACATACCATAACTCCGTACAAGATGACCCATCTGTTTCAGGCCTTTCAAATCAGGGGGTTTAGCATCAAGGGAGACCTCATGGTGGGTGTCTACTATACACCTCTTTATCTATACCAGGGAAGGTATATGAAGTCTTCTTCAGACAAATCAAACACACTTCAGACCTGCAGGCCTTGATTCTTGTAGAGGACTTCAGCTTACTCTGGTATTTGCTGGGAAAGCAGTACACTGGTCCATTAGCAATCTGGGAAACTGGAGTGCATTGAGGATGACTTTGTAATGCAGTTACTGGATGTGCTGAGTAGGAGTGGTGCTCTTTTGAACTTGCTGCTTACAAGTAAGAGAAACTTCACTGGAGGCGTTAACTGCCAACAGGAACTTTATGGTCACTGCAGCCAAGACTGTAGAACTTAAGATCCTAAGGAACGTGAGGAAGACAAGTGTAAGAATAGTGACTCTGGACTTAACAGACTTCTGCTTGCCCACGGAGCTGCTAGGAGGTACCCTGTGGAAAGCAGAAGGGCTCAGGAGTGCTAGGATAGAATTTCGGAGATCCTTGCTGAAATGCAAGCGTGGTCCATCCACATAAGTGGAAAAAGAAGCAGGCATAACAAGAAACCAGCCTGGTTAAAAGAGCGAGCTAGCGATTGAGCTCAGAAACCAAAGCAGCAACATATGGAATATGGAAAAGGGGACTGACTCCCACACATAAATACAGAAATATTTCTCAGGTGTCTAGTGATGTAGTTGATGAAGGCCGAAGTTCAGCTAAAGCTCCCTGAAAAAAGGCTTCTGTAGGTATGTTATTAGGAAGTGGAAGTACATGGGGGGTTTAGGTCTGCTTCTGAATGAAATGGTAAGTTAAGTTACAGGTGTCACAGGCTGAAATACCTAATGCCGCCTTTGCCTCAGTCTTCATGGGTAAGGTCAGTAGCCCAGTCTCTGTGCCAAGAAGCAATGATGAAAGAAGCAACAAACCACTGATAGTAGAAGAGGATAAAGCGGAGGTTCATGTGTACAAACTGGACATACACAAACCTTTGCTACCTGATGGAATACATCCAAGGGTCCAGAGAGATTTACCTGGCATCGTTTCAGAACTACTCTGTCATCTTTGGAAAGACAGAAGGCTAGCTAAGGGGGTGAGTCCCAAGGGTGGTAGTGCCTCAGAGTCTAACTGGTAGCTGATCATGAGTGGAGTTCCTCTGGGGCTGATGCTGGGTCTTATACTATCCCTTGTCTTCATAAGGGATATGGATGACAGGATTGAATGCAAACCCACCAAACTTGCAGATGATGCCGAACTGTGAGGAAAGGTAGATACACTGGAATGAAGAGCCATTACACAGAGAGACCTTGCTGGGTTTGGAGACTTGCCCAGCAAGAATTATGTGAGGTTTAACAAAGATCAATGTGAAGTCCTGCACCTGGGATGGAATAATCCTCAACAGCAGCACAGGCTTGTGGGTGATTGGCTGGGGAGCAGCTCTGCTAAGAAGAACCAGAGGTGAGAATAGTGTTGGGCCACAAGCTGAGCACGAGTCAGCAGTGTGCCCTGGTAGCCAAGAAGACCAGCAGCCTCCTAGGCTGTATGAAAAGGAGCACAGCCAGCAGATCAAGAGATTTCACTCTACCTGGCAATTCTAAGGCCATGCCTGGAATACTGTGTGTTCAGTTTTGGTCCCCCAGTTGAGGAGAGAGACTGAAAGATAGGAGAGATTCTAGCAGAGGACCACAATGATTAGAGGACTGGAGAACTTGACACATATGAGTAAAAGCTGTAGAAATTGGGTTTGTTTAACCTGAGGAAGACAAAGCTCAGGGGATTTAATCACAGTCTTCCAGTATCTAAAAGGTAGTTGTAGAGAAGATGGAGGTACTCTTTTCACAAGGATGTATGGTGACAGGACAAGAGGCAACAAGCCCAAGGTGCTTATGGGAAAACTCCATCTGGATGAAAAAAGAAATTAAAAAAATCTCATGTGAGAACAATTAAACGCTGGAATAGGTTGCCCAGAAAAGTGGTGGAATCTTCCGTGCTGGAAACATTCAAGACTTGGCTTGACAGGGCCATGAGTAACATAATTGAAGGCTCTGCTTTCAATAGAAGGCTCAACAATATAATTTTCAGAGGTCAAAGTCTCCTAAACTTCTCTAATTTCTATAATTCTGCATCTCCTCTCACCCTGCTTGGGAAGTGTTAGTGCTTTTGCTTACCTTGTGAGTGGTACCCTTCAAAAACATAATTCTCTAGTTTTTTCATTCTAATCAAGGCATCAGAACTCTGAGGATCCTTTAGAATTCAGCATGATTCAGTGTTTCTGAAAATCAGGCCACTGTGTTTTTACAGGCTTAAAAATTTAATAAAAGCACTTTGGCTTTGGTAAAAGAACTTTGGTGGTCCAGCTGCTTGTACTCCAGTATTCTGTTCTCCGTTTTTTTGAAGCTGGGATTTGGGTACAATTGCTGAATATATTTGGAGGTTTATATTGATAAAGTACATTTCTAGTAACTTCATTATTGTTCTTGTGTCTAAGAAAAGCTGTTCCATTGCAATAGAATAAACGACAGCTTAATTGCTTAATTTTCAAATATCTTACTGGCTTTCCTGGCTGTCTTTCTGCACAAAGTCATGGTGAGGAAGTCAAGGATAAATTCCGCCCCCCCCCCCCCATCATTCCAAAACTGCCTCAGTATGCAGATTAGGAAAGACTGAGCATGATTTGTTAATGATTGTAAGGAATTCTGAGAATAGCAGAGTTGAAACTTGGATTTTTTAAAAAAATCTGTGGTAACTTAACTTTTTTCCTAGGCTTTTAATTAAAGAAATAAACCAGATAAAGTCTGAATATGCAGTCCTGCAGATGCAGTCTTGCAAGTAAGTGTTTTTCCTTGTAACTAAGGTAGCATATACAAAATCAATTTCTTACTCAATTTTATGAAAAGTGAACTATAATCTCATTGTAGTCCACTTGAACTTTTGTTTTGCATGTGCATATAGGATGAAACAAAATGACCAAAACAAAAATGACAAAACTGAGCGAATTCAGAAGGTGAGCATTTTTTTTCCTGCTGTGGCAGTGTACTGTATTTCAGCACTTGCTCTCAGATACTATTATTTCCACTTGTCTGCCTGTCATTATCCTAGCCCCTTCATCTGCCTTTATGCTGTTTTAATACCCTGTCATTATAGGTGGCAAACATCTTAACGTAGCATTTTTGTCCTTCTTGCCTATTAAGGTCCGCAGTATGTGGACACTTACAATGGGAATGCTTACATCTCTGAAAAAGGAAAAGGAAGTTGTGGATTCTGTACTTCATGTACTTGAAGATTGTGTTGGTCAGTGCATTTTAGATGGAACGAATGTTGTTTTCAGTGTTCCACAGCTGTTGGTTCACAGAGTTGAAAGTGACATACACCAAGTAAGTAAGTTTTGTCCTTCTTGCTAAACTGTAGGTGTTGGGTTTTGATTTTTTTCCTAGTCCCCAGGGGTGTAATTAGATATCTTAAAAAAAAAAAAAAAAACTTCACAGATGATAAGAGATGATTGCTCAAGAATAGAGAAAATATGTCTAATTTGTATGTAAAAGTTTGCTATGATTATGCTGCTGTTTTGTATTGGTTATGTTTCAACCATTAACTTTTTAAGTTCAGTAACTGCATTGGTATGTCTGCCTGATTAGTACTTGATTTTTTGTTGTTTAGACATTAACACTAGGTTGACCAGTTTAACTGTTGCTTTAACTAATGGTCTTTTGTTTCCAGTGTGTAGTATATGGTGCTGTTTAGGCCTGCCACATCTTTTGGGGCAGTGGTTAAACAGAATACCTCATTAGTTGAAGTTTTCTTAGTTTGTGTTGCTTTATAGGCTGCATTCAAGCAGCTGATTCTAGAAAATAAACCTGAGGCTTAAATCTAGAGTGTGTTTTTTGAAAAATGAAACAATCATGAGCTGAATCAAAACACAAAGTGGAACTTTGTATCCCTGCTCAGACTACAGAAGACATAACTTTCTGATACTGATGCTGTTCACTAATGCTTTTTTTTCCTTGCTTGCTGTACTTCAAGCTTTGTACGGGAAATGTATATGAAGCTGAAAAGCTGAATTTCTTAACAGTCATTCAGTTATTAAATGAAGCCCTGAGGACATTGAGAGATGAACATTGTCAACATGAGTTTGAAGACCTTCATGTTACTGAGAATAGAATTATGCTCTGCAATAAAGTACTACAGGATTTGGCAGCAAAGAGGTAATTGTCTGGAAATTTTCTCTGGTTCCTTGTTCTTTAGTCTAAGGGTCATGGCTTCGTACATTGGAGTCTCTTCTAAAATAATATCATTTACAGCAAGAACTTGTTGGTTCAATCTTTTTCCTTTGCCTCTGAGAAATTCACGTTTGTCTTGAGTATCTGTGTTAACTTTTAACTGAGATTCTTCTCTAGGTAACTTCAGCTTTTTGCCCTTGCTTCATTAGTATTTTAGGTTTTGTTCCTGAGGACCTCATTTGCTAGCTGATATGATTTTTTTTTTTTCCTCCTTGTTATGTTAATCAGTTCTGGGATTTTAAAACTTTATCTGAAACTGGCTTAGGGAAAGTTTAAGTGTGTGTCTCATTGTGTGTATGTATTTTAGTATAGTTCTTCCAATTCTGTTGTAAGAAACATGAAGACTTCCTAGCAACTGCTTTTTAGGCTGTGAATTTCAGTTAGTTCTTAGTGCATGCACAAATGCATGAATAAGTTGATAGATATCAAAGATTTTGCAGGGTAAGGGGAACACATACTCTCCATCTTTATGCAGAGTTGTTATCTCCACTGACAGATGTGTTACGTTCATTTTCCATGCTCGTATGTTACAGGCTAAAAATAGAGCAACAGCATTGCATGTCAACAAGTGGATCTGTTTCTAGAAAACAGGAAGACTGGGAAGTGAAGTGGAAAAGCTTTATTTGCCTGTGCCCTTTTAATTTAATCTTGGATCAGGATCCAGTAAGTAGTGTTCACTTTGTCTGATTCTGGGGAAGAGAAGGGGTGAAGATGAGAAAGGATGTACATCTAAGTTGGTGTGTTCTATTGCAACACTTAAGCTTTATATGTAAGCTTAGGGAATCAGATAGTACAATATAGCAGAAACTGCTTTATGAAGTAGTCTTTCTTAATGACAGCTGGTGTCTTTATTTGAGATGGGTGATGGAACCATCTTGTCAAGACAGTAGATCAGCATAAGAGTGAGCTGATTGGTTTTGGTTTTGTCCATCCCCCTCATGGAAATTGAGCTTCCGGGTGCTATCAATCCGAACATCTGCTGAGTTATGTTTTTCCCTTTTAAAGTGATCTGGTTGATGAATGAATGGTAAGTTCCATTCTGATGCTCACATTGCTACAGGGATCTGAGGTTATACCCTTGCCTAGCTACCCAACAGAGAGAGGAAGAGTTTCACCTTGAGTCTGACAGAGTTTGCAGAAAAGCTGTGTGTCGTGGTTTAACCCCAGCCAGCAACTAAGCACCACGCAGCCGCTCGCTCACCCCGCCACCGGTGGGATGGGGGAGAGGATCGGAAGGGCAAAAGGGGAAAACTCGTGGGTTGAGATAAGAACAGTTTAATAACTAAAGTAAAATAAAAATAGAACAGTAGTAATAGTAATAATAACAATAATAATAATAACAAATAATAATAGTACGATAGTAATACAAAGCAAGCGGTACACTGTACAATTGCTCACCACCTGCCGACTGATGCCTAGCATGTCCCTCACGCAGCAATCGTAGCCCCCCTCCCCCCCCCCCCCGCCAACTCCCCTGCTTATATACTGAACATGATGTCATATGGTATGGAATAGCCCTTTGGCCAGTCTGGGTCAGCGCCCCTGGCTGTGCCCCCTCCCAGCTTCTTGTGCACCTGGCAGAGCATGGGAAGCTGAAAAGTCCTTGACCAGTGTGAGCACCACTTAGCAAGTACTTAGCACTACTTAACAAGAACCAAAACATCAGTGTATCATCGACATTGTTCTCAACCTAAACCCAAAACACAGCCCCATACTGGCTACCAAGAAGAAAATTAACTCTATCCCAGCTGAAACCAGGACACTGTTGTAAATAATTGTCTGTTAATTGCTGTTGATATGCAGATATTTTTCAGCCTGCTTGTGTAACTTTTTTTTTCTTTTGAAAGGCATTTTGTCAGTTAAGAGCTTCGTCAACCCATTCTAATCTTGCAGAAGATGATGATGATGATGACATTAGTGTCATTTGTCAACAACCAGTATCATGTTCAGGTGGGTGAACAGGAGAACCTTATTTTCCTTCTCCCCGCTGCCACAACTGTTAGAAATTACTTGGAGTTGAAAAGACTCCCTGCTTGTGTTTGTGAGTATCTCTCATAGTCTCTGATAATCTGGTTCTGAGTGACTCTTGCCACAATTGCCTTACATTTTTCAACCTTGTCATATCTCAGAGATTCTCTGAAGCTTTTGATGTGGCAAAAAACCAATTCTGGAGCTGTTGGTGTTTTGTTGTTCTTGCACGAAGGATGTTGAGACAGGTTTCCATGTACAAAAGTTCATTCATGGGTTCTAGAGAATACGTTCACTCTAACAATAAAAGTTGCTTTAAGTTGGAGGAGTAATAAGAAAGAGAGAAAGAAGATAAAATTTTTCCCATTGGCCAGCTGGGAAAAGAAATTGAAGGTGTCCTCCCAGGTAAGCATCTTTCCCTGGTGCATTCTGAAATACTTATTTCACAGTAACTGTGCCATTTGATCAGGACCTTACTTGGTCTCTGTGTTGATTGCTTTCAGTCACCAGGTTAACAGTGCTGATCAGAGCTCACTTTGATCACACATGGAAGTTACACATGCTAATTGGCTGATGAGCTGATTGTATTTTACTGGGCAGTGGTTATTGACCAACTGTTGACTGTCCCTAGTATAGAGTTGTAAATTAGAAGCTACAAAGCAATGGTGGAAAAGGAGGGGAAAGGCAGCTTGAATCATGTCATTTGCAGTCCCTTTTAGGAAAAATGTCATAGCAGACGTGTGTTGGAATTTCAAGCTGCAAAGCAATAGGGAGAAGATTCTTTTGGTTACAAAGGTGAAAGCACTGCTCCAGCAGTCTGAAGTTATGTAGGTATAAGACTAGAAGCTGAAAAGCAAAGGCTGCAGAATTGCAAATGGAAGGTCATTTGCCTTAAAATTTTCAAAGATTAAATCACTGTGCAATAATGCTGTGTGCTTCTGGTGATATCAGAAAGCTTGAGACAGACTGGTGTCTGTGGCATTCTCTCTACTCCGTGGTTAAGATGGTTGATCTGAGAATCCAGCCACTAAGAGAACTAACTTTCTGCCTGTTAACATGGTAAGCTCTAAAAAAAAAAAAAAAAAGTGTTAACCTCACCTAACCTTGAAGTGAGCTTGGATTTTGGAGGTGTTCTTGAGGTGCCTACGAAAGGAAATGCCATTTATGTTTGTAGAAGCTGAAATTCAGGGTTAGTAGAGAACTAATGAGATTAAACTTTGGCTGTTTATCCAAATGATGTGCCAAAATAGATAGATATTATTCTAGAGAGTCCTGAGCTGAGGTACATGTACCTCTGGTAATGTGCAAAATATTTCCTTACAGTGTGCCTTGCCTTGCTTGGACTGAGGCAGTGTTGATCAGAGGGATGAGTATGTCCACAGAGATATTTATTGATAAATGCAGGTGAAGATGGTGGGGAAAACGTGAGTGGAATTTTGCTTTGTGGAATTGATGTGCCACACAATTGATGCATATGTGAAGAGGAGGGGATAATGATGACGTGGCTGGGATTGTAGTTTGGAGGAAGGTAGAATGTATGATTGATACGTGCAGGGCAACAGATAGAATCACACCTCTTGAACATGCGTTCAGGAACAGCACAAATAGGTGCTGGCTGCTAGTGGCATCTGTGGTTGCAGGTGGTACCTGAGCAAAAGGATTTCACTGTCCTGCTTATGTATTAATTTATTTTTCTTGAAGTGTTCATAAAGTCCATCCCGTGAGTAGTCTACAGAAGTGGTCTGAGTCACTTATGTCACCTGGGAGGCCTGAGCAAAAAAAATGGAAGCAATAAGAAAACTCTTGACTTGCTTTTCTAGATGTTTATGACTCTGTTCATGAAGTACGTTATGAGAAAGATGATGAGGCACTGGAAACTGTGATGGATAAGTCAACACCACCGCCCAGATGGTATGATGTTAATGAGAAATTGATAAAAAAACAGTGAGGAAAAACCCAGAAATTTACTTGTTGGAGTTGAATATATTGCATCTCTTGATCCTTAGTGGAATTCTTCAGTAGCCCAGTCTTTACATGTCATATCCACCTGATTTAGCAAGATAGTCCTAAAGTAACTGCCGCTTTCTGCAGCTGGTGACCGATTGATCAACTGGTTGCTGCTGAATACGATGTGCGTTTTCATGATCAAGATCACTTCGTGATCACTTTCATGATCATTTTCAAGATAATTCACATCCTGAATAGGATGTGCGTATTCCTTGTATCAGGAATAGTGTGGCCAGCAGGACCAGGGAGGTGATAGTGCCCCTGTACTCGGCACTGGTGAGGCCGCACCTTAAGTACTGTGTTCAATTTTGGGCACCTCAATTCAAGAAGGACATGGAGGTGCTGGAACGTGTCCAGAGAAGGGCAACGAAGCTGGTGAAGGGTCTAGAGAACAAGTCTTACGAGGAGCGGCTGAGGGAGCTGGGGTTGTTTAGTTTGGAGAAGAGGAGGCTGAGGGGAGACCTTATTGCTCTCTACAACTACCTGAAAGGAGGTTGTAGTGAGGTGGGTGTCAGTCTCTTCTCACAAGTAACAAGCGATAGGACGAGAGGAGACAGCCTCAAGCTGTGCCAGGGGAAGTTTAGGTTAGATATTAGGAAAAACTTCTTCACCAAAAGGGTAGTCGGGCACTGGAACAGGCTGCCCAGGGAAGTGGTTGAGTCTCCATCCCTGGAGGTATTTAAAAGACGGGTAGATGCAGTGCTTGAGGACATGGTTTAGTGGTGGACTTGGGAGTGTTAGGTTAACAGTTGGACTCAATGATCTTAAGGGTCTTTTCCAACCTTAACGATTCTATGATTCTAAGTCGCAAGGTTTTTATCTCACTTTTTAACTACATTCTTTCAAGTTTTAAGAGGCAGGTGGAGAAAACAGAGAATTCTATTTCTTAGGCTGGGTTGAGGTAGGCATATGTTCAGTATAGCCTGAGAATAAAAGAACAGACATGCACAGGAGTCCTTTTGTGTTTAAAAAAACAAAACAAAAACCCCTGACTCCCAAGCAGAATTAGGGTGCTAAACCTTCTTAACAAGGCTTTTCTCATGAATTTTCTAAGATTACTTTGTTCCGTAACTTGTCTTAACTACAGTTCCAGTAAAGGACAGAACACAAACCAATGGTATTCTAAAAAATTTTCGTCTGTTTGCCATTTACTTAGTCCATGAAGGTTTCATGGCCTTTTGAATAACACTGTTTTTCATAATATGACTCCTACAGAGACTTGAAAGTTGCCCACTAGGAGAGAAAGTGAGTTAGCAAAGGAAGGCTGTCCTATACTTAGACATCGGTAGATGTAGTTGCATGTAAGTCTCAAAGGTTGTCCAAGTAGTTAACAACTAAAGCCTGGATTTCTCTCAGTGACTTCATACAGCATGGATTTTTGTCGTCTTCTGATTCTAAAGACAATAACAGAAATATTAATGTTTTAATGTGTGTTCTCCCTAACAAGTGAGACTGTACCTTTTTCCTGGTTTCAGATGGGATAGAGTTAATTTTCTTCCTAGTAGCTGGTATAGTGCTGTGTTTTGGATTTAGGATGAGAATAATGTTGGCAATACCCTGATGTTTTGGTTCTTGCTAAGTAGTGCTAAGTTGTTGCTTGCAGAATAGAGAAGACTTGTTTACAAAATGTATCACAAAATCCCTTCTTTTTCTGTTTGCTAATCAAAGGGAAAAGTTTCATAATTTATTAGTTTTGGGAGGCTGATACACAACTAGGGCTAAATCTGCTCTAATTGTCACATGTTCTCCCTAGAGTAAAATTGCCTTCTGATGACCGGGACGAACTGAGGGAAATCGTAACGGACAGATACGGGGCACACAATATGTAATGGCCTTGTACTAAGACTTGCATGCCACTTGTTTAATTTGTCTCTAAAACCTTTTTTTTTTTTTTTTTTTTTTTTAAACCCCACTTCCCCCCACCAAGGATGTCTTCAGAACCTTTGGAGTTGTCAAAAGCATCTGAAAACAGAGACATGTTAATTGAAAAGGTTATTGTTCACTAATTTCATACCTGTCAAGTTAAACTTATGCTATTTGCTTTTTACATTGATTGAAGCCTAGACTTAGTATTTGGGGGGGGAGGGTTGTGGGTTTTTTTGGTTTGTTTTTTTTTTTTTAGTTTAGTGTTTAGTTAGAATTTAAGACTGAAATATTTTTATTGACTAAAAACTAAGGCCATTACAACAGTTTGTTCATGCTAACTTTCTGACACGTGAGTTTAAAACTTCTAATACTCCCTGTGTATTCCTCTAGAACTTGCATATTGAAACTTGCAAGGGGGAAAAAAAGCCTGTGCCTCCAAAGATCTTAAAGAATGGAAAGGATGAGTCTGCCTCTTCAGAAATATGGGAGAATGCAGGTGATCATGTTATCCAGACAGAGTCTCCTGTCAAAAAAGAAGACCCTCTTGAGAAAGCCAGAGATGAACTGGCCGAAGAGGTTAGGAAAAGTTATTTTTAAATTTTTTGTTTGTTTTTAAATAAATGGTCATTAAGTTCAGAGAACAAATTACTAATTATATCATAAAATGCCTCTTGTAATCTGCATACATCAAAAGTAACTTTTTTCTGCTAGATAGTAATCAGTGTCAGTAAGTTTTAGGGGTGACTGCCCAATTAAGTACACCCTGAAAATATGGAGCTTGTGCAGTTATCATACTTAAAAATCGTGGTGAAGTGAATAGCACTTTCAGTAGAACCATGGTATGATTTTTATCATCTTTCATACTTTAATCTATGAACCACTGCATATATTAAGAATTCAACAGTCCTTTTTGTTTCTGAAGCTATGCAAGTTAAATATTTAACAGGGGCTTGGGAATTTTAAGCAGCAGTTTAAGTATTTCCTTTCTTAGGTATTTTATTTAAGATTTAACTGAGGAATTCCTTCACAACATTTACTGTAAAATGTGTCACAGCTTCATTTGGAAAGTAAATTGCATCTTTCACTGAAATGGTACAGTTATTTTTCATCTGCTAAAATGTTTTGTTTCATGTAAATATAGCTCTAGTCTTCATGCTTATGCAGTTTTTGACTAGTGTCTTAAATATATTCTACCTGAGCACATTTTCTTATTTTAAAGGTGGATTCGTAGATGACGAGGGAACTTAGAATTGAATTCTGATTTCAGTCCCATATCTTCATTTTTTGTTTGTAGAACATTGTGGTCATTGTGAGGCTAAGTAGGAAATGACAGAAGAAGAGTCAGGAGATTCCAGACTCTTCAGATCATTTGGAGAATGGAATTTATTTCGAGCCATAACTGACAGAAATAAAGAGGTTATAATTTTGCTTTCTCAGGATTTGCCCTTTTCTAACATCCTACAGGTTGTAAAAACAGTGATATCTGAGTTGCCACAGAGTGGTGAAGGAAAAGAAATGGCATTAGAAGATCTCATTAGCTCAATGGCTTTTAACCCATTTATAACAAGGAAACAAATTCCCCGAACTCCAGAAAATCTGCGTAAGTCTAAAGCTCTGTTTTTATAACGCTCATTGATTAGAAATGTGATTGTTTCATTGACATCGTACATGTCACACAAGAAGAAAAAGATAATTATTTCAGTGAAGCTGCAAGTTATCCTAATGGCTCACACTGTAACACAATATACTAGGCCTAATAAGACGTGAATACTGTGAATTTGATTTAACATAGATTTCCCTCCTCCCCTCCCCCCTGTGTAGAATCCCCTTTGTGTAGAGGAAAAAAACTAAGCATGAACAATATAAAGCAGCTATACATCTTCCTTCTTCTGTTGCTTATGTTACTGAAGGGACAGAAGAAAAACATTGATTGAGAGTATGAAAGTACTAAAATTTTACCTTGGTTTGTTCCATTTAGTTACTGAAATTAGAAGCTCATGGAGAAAAGCTATTCAGACTGAGGCCTCATCAGACATAGAGCTGGCCCCAGCTGAAGTAGTGATAGAAGAAGCTCCAGTGGATGCTGGACCTGTAATGCAGAAGGCGGCAGACTCTAAATTCGTGTGCTCTGCCCATACATCTCTTGTATTTGATGTTGATCCTCCTTTGCCAGAAAGGAAGTCCCAATTAAGTTATACAGAATTTAGACCTCAAGAGCAGATGAGGATAAGTCGTACTGAATCTGAAATTTTGGAAGCATTGGGAATGCAAGAGAGTGAGAGAACTGAAGAACAGGAATTAAAATGTATTGTTTTGCCCAAAAGTTCTGTAGAAGATACAGAAGAACAGACTTTTCCACGTGTGAAGAAGAGCATGAATATTCCAGATACTTGTTCAGAAAACAATAGTAGAACAAATATTCTACCTTCAGACCACTTTTGGAGTTCCTTACATGATGATGCAGCATCCCATCCATTATCTTCATTGTTAAGTTCTATCAGTCATGAAGATTCCTGGTTGGGGATATTGGATGAGATACTTCCAGAAGAACTTGATAACATAGATTACAACAAATCTGTAAGCTCAGAGTCTGATTGTGATGTAATGGACAGAGTGTATGTAACAGATGGTTCAAAAAATAAGGACGATATTAACAAATATGAACAGCCCTTTCAGAACACATATGAAGTGCTGAAAAAGACTGCATCTAGAAGTGAAGAGGAGCTGCATCAAACATATAATGGAGGTGAATCTGTATGTTGTAGATCAGACCGAAGTCCTGCACCAGAAAAAAGACAAAGAGGTGAATTGTGCAGTCCTCTAGAACGCTTCTGCTTGGATGAAGAATTTACTAAGATGCCATCACCAGTATCTCCTAGTGACAGAAAATATTCCCTGTCATCTTTGCTGGTATCCTGTCAACACCTGGAGGAAATGGCATCAATGGTACATGAAATCCCATTAGACGTAATACATAAATTGAAGGGTAAGTGTCCATGTACTTCAGCAACAAGATTTTGTCCCTTTTGCCACTGAGTATACTACCATAAATAACCTACTCTGAATAGCTGAACCCTGCTGTGTAAGTGTGGGGAGACGGGTTATTTGTATGTTTATGCCTTACGGAAGATGAGACATAAAAGCAAAGGAAACATGTTCCCTTTAGTTGTATCAGCATCTTGCAAGTAGGAGGAAAGGTGCTCACCTGGCTTTCTGAGGTAATATGCAGCTATTAAAAAAAAAAAAAGCCTGAAGGTGCATTAGGAATGGATTAATCTGAAGTTAAATTTTGAGAATTCACAAAGTTAGTTTGAAATAGTGTGTTTACTCTGAAAAATTTGGCTATTTAGAAATGTGTTGTAGGTAATTGGAACTTTTATAGAGGTCAGTCAAGTGTTCGTAGTCTGTAATACTTTTATTAATATACTTTTTATTATGAAATATCCTGCATTCCAGTCTGCTTGCCCCCCTCACCCCATTTCCAACAGAAGCGTTAACTTTGTTTAACCAGTAGTGCAGTGTTTAGTTACATGTGAGGCCAGTTTTTGAAATGCATTAATAAAAATGAGCCAGTAATAGTTATATAGAAGACTTTCATCAAAATGGGTGGTATTTAATGGAGTATTAGGAATTTAACACAACAAGCTAGTCTCAAGAAGTAGTGAGATTTATACTTTGTGCAAAGGCTTGCGGCAGTTCAGCCTCTGCTTAAAATTGTGGCTGTACTGATAGTAGATGGTTTTACCTTACTTGGAACAGTTATCAAAATTAGAAGAACCATTTCATATATGCTTTTTTTTAATATATGCCAAACACTTTTAGAGCAGTATTTCTGTCAATTAATTGAATATTGTAGAGTGCTAACCAATACCCTTTTTCTTCCAGATAAAGAGCAGTTGAATGAGAAACCAGGCACGAAGGAACCAATGTCAGAATAGAATTGGTAAAGCAGAAGTATAGCCATAGTAGCACTATTATGGCTCACTTGGACATGTAGCATCTTCTCCAAGCACTGCCTAGATTGAGAAGTTGCACTCCTTTCTATTTTTTGCGGAGACTGTATTCCAGTTTACTTGTTGAAGAGTGTCAGTTGCCTGTTCTGGTTCTTCCAATTTCAAGTCATCCATAGTAGCATTCTATGTACAGCCCATCATTATGTACAAACTATATATTCCTTTTAAGCGTGTTTTTAAAAATAGCAGATGTTGAGTAGGTGGCATAATCCTAGAAATGGAAAAACAAAGTCTCCAATGAGAAATAGTGGAATCTTTGGTGTCTCTGTCTTGCCCCTAATTCTGCCTCTGCCCCCCACCCCCATTTACTTGGTCCTCTGCATTCATTGGATTTTTCTCTCTTATTGAGACTTCTGGTTGATATTGCCATCAGTGCTACCTGCTGATAAATGCTGCTATCTTTTTGTGAACTTCCAGTAAAGTGCCGTTTCTTTAGACATACTACTGAATAAATGTTTTATACTAAAACTAAAAAAAATTCTGACTTGTGGTCACTTTATTTTCAAATAATCGATAAACATTTATGACACTGTCACGTAAGTAACTAATAATACTGCTTGTGGTGGTGTGTGAACGTAAAAGTTGAGGCTCCAGCAGATGAACTTCTCATTGTAAAAGTACTGGCCCCTAATGTGAGTTATGAAGTTACTGAAGTTTTGAAGCATTGCTATATAAGGTTGTTTTTCTGTTCTGGTATATCTTTCTCCTCCTTTCTTCCAAAACAGTTGCAAATACGTTTTAAGAAGACTCCCTGCCTGTATTTGACATCTTCCTTATAAAGCAGAATTTGGAAAGCTTTATGAAAAGAGATTTATGTGGCTGGTTGTGGAAGCTATAATGTGGCTGCTAACATGTTAACAGCTAAGAGGGAAGTGCTTCTTAATAGCCCATTTACCTGTTGATCTAACCATGGTCAAACAGCTAGAGAATTGGAAGGTCTGACCTTAGCTATTGGCTGTCTGGAACCGGCCCTGCTGTGTTCCTGTGGTGGTGCATTCCACTGCCACAGCCTTTTCTTTTTGTGCACCTGGCAGAGCATGGGAAGCAAAGCTGCTTTACAATCTCAGTAACTCCATCAAAACTTGGCCTTTGGGTAACGGGTTTGGCGGTTAAGCATCCCTTGACCGTATCAAAACTCTTACATGACTGAGGTGGGAGCAGCCCTGTCTGCCAGGGAGGCAGCCCTGACAACCTTGGAACGTATTTTTCACCTGTACAAGTCGCCATCTAGCAGCCTTGGGGTCTATCTTATCTAGGCTGTAACTCAGGAGGATCCGTACCAGCATCACTGGAATTTTTGAGAACTTTAGTAATCTTCAACACGGGCTGTGAAAGTAGAAGGGAAATTTACTGATGCCTAAAGTCAATCATCTCATGACCCTATAAACAGCGGTACCAAGGGAGACCCTTTGGGCTCTCCTGGACTGCAGCGGGCTGCACCAGAATCTCCCTCCAAATGGACACCTCTCACAGCAGCAAACTCAAGCTGATCGCTGGCGCTCCTTGCTCCTCGAGATTCAACCCTTGCCTGATCTTCGGCGCTCCTTGCTCCTCGAGGGTCGACCCTTGCCTGTTGAGACAGTCATTTAAAGTGAATATTTCACTAAATGCGGGGGAGTTCTTATCGGTACCTTTAACTGCACATATGAGTACTTAGGCCTATTGTGCGTGTGTGATATAAATATTGTAGTAAACCTCATTTAATCACTTCGTAGATGCTAGATTAATTAGTTATTGCTAAATCTTGTCATTCTCCTTGCTGCAAACAAACCATAAACTGTTGCTAAACATTTATAATTCTCCTTTTCCTCCTTGTATTTTTTTCAAACACAACTTTCTCTTTCTTTATATATATATATATTCCATTCATTTAATAAGTAATAGAGTGAGCCTTGCCATCGAACGCTGTTAAATCACACTTTTATAAATTTCTATTAAAATCACTATTTGCAAATATCTTTGATGGTGATTTAAGCAGCTTAACCACTCATCCGTGACAGTTCCTTGCAGACCTGGGCTCTAGAGCTTGGTGCTGGTGACTTCACAAAGGTTCCCCAAGTGACTGTCAAGGCTTTCATGCCCTGGTCAGAAGAGGCTTGAGAGCAGGACCATGGAGCTCTGGTTGGGATGCCACCAGAGGAACCTGGGCATGCTGCCCCAGGGAAGGAGCTGGTCAGCTAGGGTGTGTAGTGCAGTCTGTACTAGTGTCATGTGCTCTGTCCCTGCTTCTGGAGGTTCCTAGATCTTCTTACATAATTGTCTCCAGGGACTGCTGCTGAAGAGTGTTTTTGTTTGGTTGGTTTTTTTTTTTTTTGTTCTACTATAGAGCATCTGCCAGGAAGACCTGAACCATAACTTTTTCTTAGCAAACATGTCTCCTGTATCGCCTGTGTCCTCGCCTGTAGTTCCATCCTTGAAGAAGTGTGTTTGTCAGCTGTGCTCCTGTGGGTATGTAAAAGAGGCTGGGGGAAGGAGCTTGGAGTAATGGTTACTTGGCTAGCAGGCTGCCCTGCTCTTTAGGGCTGCACTGTTACTGCAATAAGTTGCATGTAAAAAATTATAAATAAAGGTATCTTAGAGCATTTTTAAAGCTTTGAAACAGGAAGTATTTTTCCCCTATTCTGCTTATTCAACCATGTCTTTCTTGTTTTTGTCATAGGAGTAAACAAATTGCAGGGAGGCTTCCCATTTTTATATAGGTGGACTGCATCTCTAAGAAGAGAGCTTTCCACTTTTTGGCTACAAACTTGCTTTCAAATGGGTGTTACTGGCTTTGAGTCTGCATTTTAATTTAATACAAAGTGAATACTTCCTCTGTAAACATGCTAATTCTGGAAAAGATGCAGTGGTAGAGCTTTTAAAAATGGAAGAGACAACTGAAAATACCAGGATTCATTAGCAGTTTTGTTAGTGCCAGTCTTGTGAATGTACACAAACTTGTCTTGAAAGCAATGATTAGCTTTAGGCCTGTTGGCATAACGTCCATTCTCCCATATTTGCAGGTTAAGAATAGAATTATTATTAGGGAAAAAACAAATCTTTCTGACTCATTCAGATTACATGCCTTAGTTTGTTTTAAAGCTACTAAATAATTATGAAGAGAGTTCAAAAGTACAAAATTCCACCCAGAGTTTCTATCAGGCTGGTATGCATTATTGTTATTCATCATGAGTAAGAAGCACATGTACTCCAAAAAGGAAACCAACAGAAATGTTGATACCAATCAGATTATAGTATTTTGAGTATTTTCATCAAATTCTTACTTGTAAGGTACAAGTGCATCTGCTCCCTCCATTCCTCATTCTGTATATGTAATTCCTTTTTTTAAATCAGTATTTATATTTGACTTTGGGAAGTGTGTTCCAGAGAGAAGTAAGTGATTTGATTATTGTTGTTAGAGGACTGTGCTATCAGGGACCTAAATGTATAGCACTGAGATCTGGATTGAGAAGGATCCTCTGGTTCTAACCAAGTAACGTACTGAAGTAAAGATCTGTCTTTGAGGCTTGCAGTCATTGTTCAGATGTTGGATGAGCTAGTAGGGTAGCTCAATCTAAGGATGTGAATAATACCTTGATCATGGCTTGTCTTAAGAAAAAATGAACTGGAATTTGGGTTGCTACTACATTGACAGTTCTGGATTAAAAAGTGACAGCTAAGAATTTTGAGTTTCCTGTGAAGACCTGGCCTCAGATTCCAGGTGTATAAAAGTGGAAATTATATACCTGCACACCTTAGGGATCTTTACTGCTTGCAGGTAAGTGCAACGCTATGTTTTTTCTTTTATAAGTAGTAGCTCACCTGTACACTGGTTTGTGGCAGATGCACAGGAAATTTTGGTTAGCCTTATATTAGAAGGCCATCATAATTATGTTAAACTTTAGGATAAAATCCTCTTGTGCAGCAATGATTTACTGATTAGTGAGGGAGAATTGAGGGAACAGCAGGGTATTATCGACAGCTACAAATACAACTTTGTGTATATTTTTGTGACTTCTTTAAAACTGGGTATTTGCAGAAGAGGAATACAGTATTCACAATGTACAGTGTTGTCTAAGATACCTATCCTGAAATACTATGCAGAAGTACTTGCCCGTTAAGCTTGGGAAATTAATGTTCTCATTAACTTCC
The DNA here is from genome assembly GCA_020745775.1 of Theristicus caerulescens. Classification (NCBI taxonomy): domain Eukaryota; kingdom Metazoa; phylum Chordata; class Aves; order Pelecaniformes; family Threskiornithidae; genus Theristicus; species Theristicus caerulescens. Next base: position 38,011,277 of record CM036583.1, on the reverse strand, counting down.
TAATCAGAAGATTCTTCCATCTAACTTCCTAAGGATAACAAACTTGGGCTCCTGAAGTTAGGTGTGCTGGATTATCATTAGCTGAAGTACATGGTGCAAACACCTCGCTTTCCAGAGGAGAATGTGCCATAATTTAGTGCAGCACTGCAGAGCAGTCACTATTTTGCAGTTTAGATTTGCCCATCCTTACCAGGTGAGTTCTAAAAGGACAGGTTTACAAACGTCTGTAATCCTTGGTCTCTTTTTAGTTTGGAAGATTATACTAAGGTTCTCTTCTTACCCAAAGCATATATGCATTGCTCATAAGGGTATGATGAAGTGTCTGGAATATCTTTCCTTCAAGTATAACATCAAGTGGTAAAATGTTTGGTAGTGGCATATCAAATAACTTGTAGCTATAACAAAACAGATTACTGTAACTTTTGCAGGATAACAGATAACTTTGCAGTCTGTTCTGTATATGTTCTGTCTGTACTGAGCATTACATCGGTCTATTTTTTATTGAAAGACACTGGAACAGGCTGCCCAGGGAGGTGGTTGAGTCCCCATCCCTGGAGGTATTTAAAAGACGGGTAGATGTGGTGCTTGAGGACATGGTTTAGTGGCGGACTTGGCGGCGGTAGGTTAATGGTTGGACTTGATGATCTTAAGGGTCTTTTCCAACCTTAACAATTCTATGATTCTATGAAAAGTAAAGCTAAAAGAACATATAATTGACTGTCACTAGTTCACTGAGCATTGAAAAATGCGAATACAGTTCTGTCAGTGGATTTCTGCAAGTCATGGGAGAAATGGTCTCAGTTACAAGACTTGCTAAGTCTTGTAACAGCAAGTCCCCTCTCTTGTGTAACTGCTGCTTTTAGAAGGGTTCATTGCGGCCAGTGGTAGCACTAGCTGAGAGAGAAAACTTCTACTCTGTGCTAGGAATGGCCATGAATAGAATTACATATGTTAATTCTGCATAAAGGCAGAAAGATATGGTTTTAAATAGGTCATTTATGCATTCTGTACTGTCTGTGAAGGTGTGGATTGAGAAAATACTTTTTTTCATCAGTTGGGAAAGGCAGAAGAAGTAGAGGCTATGAATATATATTTTTTTGAAATTAAGATGACCTATTCTTTTACAGCTTTGAGATGTTAGGGAAAGACAATTTCTTCAAGAAAGAAAAAGTGAGAACGTGTTTGAGATAACTGGTGAGTTCATAGCCATGTTTTCTTATTTCCCTTCCTACAATTTGTGTGGATCTAATGACTAAAATCTCTTAAATTAAGAATGTGTGAGGGCAAGAGCAACTGCAGGCAAGGATTGCTTCTTTTCTTGCTCCTGCATCTTGTGCAAAACCCATTTATGCACAAGGAAATACCATTGAACCTTTAGTAATTCCATAAGCACACAGCTGACGATCTTGTAACACCTTGAAAAAGGAATGAGCAGTCTTCCACAGTGTCATGGTGACAACTGAATAGAAGGAAAGTAGATTTTTGTGGTGTATTTGAGATATATGTTGAAGTGATCATATGCTTTGGCCTAGTAACTCATAGCTTTCATTGTTTTCCATATAGAAGAGTGTATACTCATCCTCAGTATAACTACAGAGAGGTTTCTCACAGCTGAACTGGTAAATGATCTAACATATTTGGTAGCTACTCATGAAATTTCAGTGGAGATTGGGAGAAGATGGGATAAGTAGGGACTTAAAGGGATATGAGTTGCTCCAGTTTGAGTTCAGCCATGGGGGTCCTTTAGGAAACCTGAATTATGTTCATGGCTTGATAGTTCTGATTCAGTCTTCTCTGTTGCATCATTTGGAAAAACTTTGGCAGAAATTACTCTATTGGTAGCTATGGCAGAATGCTGCATGAAGCTCTACCTTACCAATCTGCAATGCTTAACGACTTCAGCTGGGCTAACTTGTTAGGTGTGGCACCATTTGAAGGTACCTTTTTCTATATGAGAGTACTTTTTGGACCATCCTACCTGGTGATACGTACCTACGCTCCAGTCTATGTGAAGCTGTTCAGCTATGTCTTCATTGTGTGTGGGCTTACAGCTGGGGAACTCTGTGTTTAGTTGGCATAAAGCACAATTGCGGAGAGCCTGAGTATCTTTCTGTCCCTATTCTGGGCATTTTAACAATTCGAAATCGTATATCACATCTGATGGTGTTTCTCTGTGGCACTGATAGTGGTTTCTGACACATTTACAAGTAGGCAGAGTCATCCCAGAGGTGAATCTAATCATAGTCACTCACGTATGTACTTTCTGGCAGCTTGACTATCTCGTCCAGCTGCATGCATTTTAGTAGTTTTGCACTTAGGAATACCAGTCAGGGAAAGCTGCAAGAAGCTCTTTCATGGTAAACATGAAAGTACTGCAGGAGCCAGGGGCACAATCATTTCATTTGTGTTTGTGTCTGGACATCTTTAGTTGCTTAAAGAGGTGATTTACATAGTATTTTTTTTAAGTAATTGAACAATGACAAATACAAGTAGAAACAGGTCCTTGTCCCAGGAGGCTGTCAACTAAAAGACAAAAATCTAGCCAAGAAGCCTAATTAGAGATGTGGCAGATGGATGGTTTTAATCAAAATAGGACTAGTGGTGTGTATGCTCTCGCTGCTGTAGAAAATACGTGTATGAAGAGAAATGGAGAATAGGACACAACTTGGCACCTGTTGCAAGTCAAGGAGATGGCAAGTAGGGTAGCCTGTGGGGAAAGAAAGGAAGTGGTAAGGTGTGTGCTGCTAATGTGTTCATCAGAATATAAGAGAAAACAGTATGTATACTGCAGGAACTGTGCTGCACAGGTAGAATCATAGAATCATTTATGTTGGAGAGGACCTTCAAGATCATCAAGTCCAATTAACCTAGCACTGCCAAGTCCACCACTAAACCATGTCCCTAAGCATCACGTCTAACACGTCTTTGAAATACCTCCAGGGATGGGGACTCGACTCCCCTGGGCAGCCTGTTCTAGTGCCTGACTACCCTTTCAGTGAAGACATTTTTCCTAATATCCAATCTAAACCTGCCCTGTGCAACTTCCTCTTGTACTATCACTTATTATTTGGGAGACCAACCCCCACCTCGCTACAGCCTCCTTTCAGGTAGTTGTAGAGAGTGATAAGGTCTCCCCTCACCTTCCTTTTCTCCAGGCTAAACTACCCCAGTTCCCTCAGCCGCTCCTAGTAAGACTTGTGCTCTAGACCATGAAATAAATTGTGTGAGAAGTGTCTGATTCTCTTGTCCTTGGAACAGGTTTACTGTAGCTATTCTGCTTCCCTCTTACGCAGTGCTCATATTGCATTCCATGCTGTCCTACATGGTGGAAGTTGTGTTTGACTCTCAGGGCAGATCATGGCAATGGAAAGACCAAATGACCAAATCAGATTCTTGACAATAATTTTTATCAAAGGTGCTTGATCTGAAATTTGCAGTACATATAATCTAAGAGAAAGGTTCACTCAGTATGGGATTCACCAGCATTGTCCATATTCCTAACACACAGGGTTCTAATACCCAGTACTCCTATCTTTGAATTTTTGGGCAATTCTTTATTTTATGTCATTGGGGCTGAAATTTTTGTCAGTGGCTGTTTACCATTTTAAAGTATCAGATATTTTATTAGTATTTGTAGGAAACAGTTGGGAGCATAGGCTTGGGCACTGCTTAAAAAAGCTTCATCCATCAGGTAACAAGGGAATTTTGTTAGTCAGCGAGGATAGTGTAAAAAAAAAATTCTGAACAGACTGAATACATAGTTGATTATGTAATTTTACATAGACAGACATCTATGGTGAAAATACCAGTCCTTTTAACAAGCCATTTGTAACAAATCTTTTTTCAACACTAAATGCTAGGTGCAGCTATACTGTGAGTATTTTTTCACCTGACACTTTTTTATGCCAGTTCTGGACACTTGGTTGCATCTTTTTCACTGATGAAGATGGTGATGTCATGTTGCTGAGTGATGTCATCTCCCAGTGCTCTTGCATTTTACTCTTGCGGATTTTTGTTTGAGAAAGTGAGTTGGCCACTGGACTGTAACTTTCCAATTTTTTTTTTAATAAGGTGGATCTGTTTTACATTGTAGCATGTTCTGCTAATCTCCGTCTTGATATGCTGAAAGTCCCTTTCTGAAGATGTTTGAAAAGGGTTTTTGGTTATTGCCTGTTGTAGTTCTGAGGATTTCTTGGGGGTAAAGTGAAATAAATGCTTAGGTGCTGAGTGGCTTCAGTGACAACTAGTTTCAGTGGGAGTACTAAGATTATTTTGCCTCAGAACTGGTTTAAGAACGTGAGAGAGTGTCTGTCAGAATGGACCCATCTTCAAAACACAGCTTCTGTAAATGAAGTGCCTCACTATGGAAAGCATTGAAATGTCAGTAATTTGGAGAGTGGCAATAATATCAAACTGTGGAAGTCTCCTGATACGGGAAGCCCCACACAGCAGTTGTGGACCACTTTTCTTTTCAGCAGTTTGTGATGTCATTTTCACAGTGTAGACTTTTAGTTTTCACGCAGAACCAAACATTGTAAAACTCAGGAAAAACTGAGCAAGAACTGAGTGAAATTCTTTCCATAGAGCTCTCTTTCTTTTATTAATTTTAATGAAATTCTGGCTTTAAGTTTAAACCAACTTTTAAAAAAACTGAGTGGGATTTCTTTTAGCAGGTACTAAAGATGCTTAAGGCTTCATCATTTTTGCTGTATTGGAAATAGTTTGTTAACGAACTGGCAAATGCATGTCTAGAAAGGGCTTTAGTAAAGGCCAGAGTTGGATTCAATTCAAGTAAAACAGTTCTTATAACCGTAACAGAAGACTTACTTACTTTATTGCTGCAGAAGAACAAAATTGATTCTAAAAATACATACATAAATGCAAAGCCTATGCTGGAGACTCTAAATTCTTGATTTCAGTTCTGTCAGTCCTCTTGATGCTGACTGGCAATTTCCTACCTATTCCTTTCACACATTACTCCCTATTACAATTACCTATTACCAGTTCAATCCATTGTTACTATGCATGAGTAAAGTGCAATAGAATTAAACCCCTATTATAGACATTACAGTCTTTTAAACATTGCAAGAACAGAGGTCCTTTGTTTTTTCAAGACAATTTTTTTAACCCTTCTTTTTCTGTTCCCTTTTTCTTTCCATGCAGTATCCATACAAAATGTGGGATTTTTTTTTATAAAATACTTTCAGTGGGGAAAAGGTGGCATTTGGACTCATCTTCAAAATGCAGGAAAAGATCCTGGCATCAGGTCATCATGGCATTATTGCATTAGGTCTTTACAGTACTGGTTGACATATGTCCACTGGCTATATGCTGTTGACGCCAATATGCAGTCTATATAATGTTTAAATGATTGTAGGTGGTGAGTAGGGAATCAAAAGCAAGGTTTAGAAGTGTTTTCTAGATTCTTGTGGTATTCTTGAACACAGCAAATGTTTAAAGTATACTTCACATTAAGAAGTCAAAGGAGAGACTTCAAAGGTGGGGGCGGGGAGGGAGAAGAAATCTCCTCATGTACTTAACTCTCACTGGGTCCATGCAGAATAGGTCTCATCCTTTTATGAAACATCTAACCTCAGCTTAAAGACTATAAAGTGACTAGTTGATTCTTCATGGTGTTGGGAAAGATATGGTATTATTCTTCTGGCCTTGGCTTGAAGAATGAAAAAATCAGGCAGACATGAGCCGGTAAAGGGTATCTACAAATCCCATTTAAACCAGTGGGAGATGCAGACACTAAGCACTACTTAAAAAACTAAGACCTGGAGTGCTCAGAGTCCTTATCTTCAGTATAGCACACAATTTATTTGGAAAAGGCATAAAGCCAGCAAAAGTGCATATAATTCCCAGTCCTGCTTAACTTGTGTTTTTGTATCAATACAGTAAAAAGTAGTGTAAAAGGAATCAATATGTAGAACAAAGAAGTCACTGTGGAGGTTGGGGCATGGATACTGTCTGTATTTTCTTTTCAGGTGGTGGTGTGGCAAGGGTTGTTTTGGATTACTTCTTCTGGATAGCATACCCTGTCCCTGTCACTGGGCACCACTGAGAAGAGCCTAACTCCCTCTTCTTTTATGCCCAGCCTCACCAGCTATTTATACATTTTGATGAGATCCTCTCTGAGGCGTTCTCTCCTCTAAGCTTTCTCAGTCTCTACTTGTATGAGAGATGTTCCTGTCCTTTAACATCTATTGTGGCCCCTTGCTTCCAGTGTGTCCATGTCTTATACGGGGAGTCCAGACCTGGACACAGCATTCAGATGCCTCTTCCCTCAGTCTGAGTAGTGGAGGGATCACTTCCCTTGATGGCTGGCAATACTCTGTTCTATGCAATCCAGAGTGCCACTGGCCTTTGCCACAAGGACATGTTGATGGCTCTTGGCCAATTGTCTACCAGGACCACCTTGGCTTTTCTGACAAACTGCTCTCCAGCTGCTGTCCTGCTGCCTGGGGTTATCCCTCTCAAGATGGCAGGACTTCGCATTTCCTGTCTTTGAATTCATGACTTTCCTGTTGACCCATTTCTTCATCCCTCTTGAGGTCCCTCTGAATGGCAACACATACAGTGGGTCTATCAACCTCTTCTCCCAGTTTTGTATCATATGCAAACCTCGTGATGGTGCCACCTGTCCCATTATCGAGGTCATTCATAAAGATATTTAACAGCATTTACCCAATTATCCAGCCCTGGGGCACATAGCTGCTGACTGCCTTCTGGCTGGACTTTGTGCCACTGATCACAACCCTTTGAGTTCAGCACGCTTGGGCATTATTTAGTCCACCTCACTGTCCACTTACCTAGCCCAAACCCCACACTTCCATCAGTGTTGGGGCTGAGGATGTTTATGGGAAGACATTATCAAAAGCCTTACCAAAGTCAAGATAAGCAACATCTACTGCTCTCCCCTCATCTACCAAGCCAGTCTTCTCCTTGTAGAAGGCTTTCAGTTTGGTTTAAGCATGACTTCCCTTCATAAATCCATGCTGACCACTCCAAATGACCTCCTCAGCCTTTTGACAGCCAGTGTCTGCAATTGGTTTTCCAGGATTATTTACTCTCTCATCTTCACAGGGATTGAGGCTGACTGGCCTGTAGTTCCCCAGATCCTCCTTTCTTGCCTTTCTGAAGACAGAGTGGCATTTATTTTCTCCCAGCGCTAAGGAACCTCCCTCAATTGTCACAACCTCTTCAATGATAAAGGCCTCAAAATGACATGGGCCAAATCCCTCAGTGCTTGTGGATGCTCCATGGACCCTGGGTGTGCTGGTTTTTGTTTGTTTCCTAACCTGCTCTTCCTCCCACCAAGGGTAAATCTTCCTTGTCCCAGACTTTCACACTGATCTCAGGGACCTGGGATTCCTGAAAACTGGTCATATCAGTAAAGACCAGGGCTGAAATGAGAATCAGAGGTCATGACATCACTTCTTCGGTATAATTAGGTGTTTAAGCGAGCATGAACTGGTTCTTGCAAATCAGAGCTGCTGATCTCAAAGAAGATGCAAACCATTAGTGCGCGCCAAGAATAATTTCCTGGGGCTTGACCAGCTGTGCTGGCTTTCTTTTCAGGCAGAATTTTCTGTATTAGGAGGAACCAATCTCTGTGGTAATGCTGGTCAGGAGAGTAAAGCTTTACTCAACATTTGTCTACTAAGCCTCTCCCTGCAGCTTAGCAGGTTTAGATTTGGAAGTCAGTATTAATAATCAGTTAATATTTCTGAAAAACCATTGTTTCTCAAATAGTGGGGAGTGCTAGTGGTTAGAAAATCTGACTTTATCAAGGACTTACAGTTCAATGCTTTGGCAGTATTTTCTTCCCTTATGCACAGGTAGGAGTGCAAAATTAATCTTTTTTTACATGTTATTTCAAAATTTGTATTTACTAATTGTAATGCAAGTCGATGAGAAGAGAGTTTTCGTGATGTCCGACGTTCTGATGTAACTTATTTCAGAGGCATCAACATGGCCTTGTAGGAGCATAAAATGCCAGACATGAAATAAAACATTAAAACCTTAAACTATTTAAAAGGAAAAATTTGAAGACAGATTAACAGGAAAACCACACCTGTTTTTAAAATCAAACAAAATAGTTTTATTAAGATGCCTAAAAAATCAAGCTATTTTCATGGATTATTTCCATCCAGTACCTTCTGATGGAAAACAGCCGTCAAAAATTACTCGTCTCCTTCTATTAAAACTTGGGTTGGTGTTACCAATGGCACAGATAGTTGCTCTTGGCAGGGTTTTGAAGATAGGTACTGGTATAGATGTTGGATTTCTGAAGTCAGCTGGGAACTTCTGACCTTCAATCCATCTTCAGTTTCCTTCTAGAGTCTTGCTTTTCAGGCTGTGGGTGAAGCTTATGTTTGAGTGCACCAGGTCTGTATTTCCTGTTCCCTGAGGAAAAGATGACTGTGCTGCCTATTAGTACTATATTTTTTCTTTCAGCCTTGTAAAGCATTCTGCAAATTGTGCAGACTTTTTGTTGCTTGGTCTGCCAGAGTAATTTGCAACCTGCAGTTGTACCCCTAGCATGTTTTGATGCTCCATTGAACTATGGCAGCACTGCCTTCTGAGTAATCTTACTAGTGAACATGTTCACCCTAAATGTTTGAAATAGTGTCTCTTCTCAATATACTTTTTCATGTGAGTCAAACCTCAGTTCATCAAGAGCTAGTTATGGTTGGATTAAATGGGCTAAAGGATTGCAAATTGCTGTTCAATCTTTCTGCTGGATATCTAAGTATCAAAACTATATACCACAGTGTACTTAAGATAATTTTTCTCATCTGTATTCTTCTTATCTCGCCATTAGTTTGGGTATGCTGTGGTGAAGAATTTGCTGCTTCCTTCGTTGCGATATGTGGAAGAAGTGCCTTGGGTGTGTGAATCCTGTATCTCACCTTGGAATTATCATGTGCTCGTTTCTCATGTCCCAGGATGTGTCACTCTGTGAGGAACATTTCCCAGCTGCACACACTTAGTGCAAAGAACAGGCAAGAGTCAAGACTAACTGGTAGGAGAAGTGAGTGGAGTGCATCCATTTATACTCTCACAGTTCTGGCTTGATTAACATAATCTTGTTTTGCCTATTTAGTTTCATATTCTGCCTTTCCTGACTTTACTTGTGTTTCGTCTCTCCTGTTTACAGTACATGCAAATAGATGGCTTCTGAAGTATATTTTATTGTTGCTGGATTGGTGTATTTTTCCAAGTAAAATAATAACTACTACTTAATGCTGAAGCCACTTTGTTCCTCTGACAGTCACTATCCAGATTATTGCAGGTATGGTAAAGGGTTAGTGAAAGGGGATTTGTGAAAGGATCTTTACTCCCTGTGAGGTCACTAACCTGCTTGTTTCTCTCTACGTAATGTTACTGCACAAGTAATATCGCATTGCCTTACTGTGAGATAAAAGCCCAAGATAATGGGAGCAAGCAAGAACTGATTGTATTTGTGGTTGTTTAATGTCCTAAACTTTTCACCAGAAGATGGCAGCAGGCTGATGTTAGTCACAAATATTTCTACTGTGTATTGTTGGATAAATGTGGAGATAACTGTGCTGAATTCTTTGAACGGAATAGTTCACCATAGCTCACAGTGAGAAACTGGGTGTTGCACAACATTGCATGTCAAGCAGTTTTGTGGCTTTGTAGGTCGGTCTGGCTGCTGGCCTGCAAGTCTTCTGCAAGTTCTGGCCATTGTTCAGTGATGTGCTTTCATTTGACAGTCTTTCAAGAGCATTTATTTTGGAAGAAAAATCAAAGCAGGTAGAGCTATTGCTTAAATAAGTTTGCATTTGTTGCGTATTGCCTTTCAGTTCAGGAAAATGTTTCATTCTGTTCCTAGAATTAATTTTCCTGGCAATAAACTTCAATTAAATGTGAATGCACATTTTCTGTGACAGAGACAGCAAAAGCAGAGAAAGGACTGGAACTGATACTGCACAATGCAGAAAGAATTCTTGTTTTCAATGAAAAGCCTATGTAAATATTGATAAAAAATGTGGAGTTCAGCAGCTCTTGCAGATGTTTGGTGGTATCTTTAATGAAAAATAAGCTGTGTTAGCCAGAGAAAGAAAGATTTTTTTTTACCCTGTGGCCATAAATTAATCCTCACCATAGTAAATGTTTAGCATGTTAACAAACACAAAATGTCAGTTAAATACGTTTATGAATTTTCTATTTTCAGTGCATTCAAATATTGCAGAATAACTTCGCCATTGGAAAAAAACCTCCTTCTGAAGAATGTTAAGGAGGAGAAAAATGCAGGTGTTTTTCTTGGATGAGAATAAAACACCAAATCCAGCCAGGGTGATCCATTTGCACCATGGCTTGCTAAAATTTAATGCCAACCTTCAGATTTCCCATGTGCCTGAGGCTGTGTTCACTTTAAGGTTGTTTCAGTATGGGCAGACACATAAGAAGAGGTTACCTGGCCTTAAGGTTACTTGGGCTTCCCCAGACCCAGTTGTCAGCTAACAGAGATGAACTACAGACTGAGTCCAAGATGCCACAGTCAAAATATTGTGTGCTGTTGCCACTGATTCCCACATGCTGATTCCTAAGTCACATCCATAACAGTGATGTCCCTGCAGCTGTTTTTAATGAGCTGTTTACAACAAAACCATGCTAACAGTTCCCAAAACAAACAAGCAAAAGTTAAAGATCCCAAATTATTTGAAACTGTGGTTCTCAAGTGAGTCTTTACCTGTGGAAAATTTGGTGTTTGCCTGTGTAAGTTAAACTATACCATAGTCCACACTGACAACAGGGCTGGACTGATCTGCTACAGACAACAGTAATTCCAGTGTTTCCTCACTTTTGAATGCTTCACTATGCACCTTTGGTTCCATTAACTGTCATAAGAGCTAAGCATTATGTGTAGTGCTTAAGAAGAATATTACATCAGAAAACTTCAAATTCCATAATTTGAGAGCAGTCTTTCCAGGTATATTTATGAAAAAGTAATCACAATGTTGTTGTCAAAATAGTTCTTTCAATATGCATGATGGCAGAAGTTCATTCATTTGTGACATTTGGTTAGCTTAAGATTTGTACTTGCTTTCCCAGTAAACACCACTGGTGGGGCTTTCAAGTCTGTCTGATGACCAGCTTTGCACAAGCCAAAAGCCAGGAATGAAGGAAGTCAGATTTCAAACATTCACGCATATTTTTATTATAAATCTTATTATGCACAGTACTTAGCATTAAAAGGCTGCATACAGACATACTTTCAATCTGTTATATTTGTTTTTTAAAGGGACTGAGTACCTCTGGCTAGCGAGCTATCATGAGTTCATGTATCTGCAAGTTAATGCAGTAGTATAAGGGGGCTTTAACATGCCAAAGACACAGTGTGTATTTTGCCAGGTTATTCTATAACTAGTGCAAGTTACCTAGTTATATAATTAAATTGATCACTAAAAGCAAAATCCAGATTTCCAAAGTGGCCATTCTTCCTAGCACTTCGACACCACTTCTCCCATGCTTCTTCCTTCCCACTTAAGCCCTGGGTATCCTTTTACCTCTGAGGGCTTTCCATAATTCCCTCCAATCCATCGATATCCCTCTACACTTTCTGTCCTCTTGTCTAAGGCCAGACAGTGCTTTTGTTGTCTTCCTGTGTGGTTTCTCCCCATCGTCCCTCTAAGCACATTTGCTCCCTCTAGTGTCAGGTGTTCCTCTTTGCTGCTTCCAGCTCCCAGCACCTTTCTCACGTCTCTTTATATGTCTGAGAACATCCGCTCTCAGCTTGCAGCTGTTTTTCCTCCACATACTTGACTCCTGAAGAGACTTTTCTGATGGGAAACCTGCAGGAACTGTGTTTTCAACATGATTGAACAAGGTGTAGCCTCTGAGATCCTAGTTGGCTGTCAAAAGGGCTGGAGGAGGTCCTTAATGTGCTCACAAACTATTTACATGCTCACAGCCTGCTTCTTCAAAATGGAAAAATCCTGAAGAAAAGCCCTTTCATGTTTCTTAGCATTTCCAGAAACTGCTTTGAAAGTATCAGTGTGTTTTGTCAATTACAGTGTTTAGCAACACTGTGTATAAAGCATTGTATCAACAAAAAGGTATTATTCTACACTCTGGAGTCAGCCTAGGGATTTGATCAGGAATGCATGTAAACTCCACTAAGACATCCGTGATTACATAAGACTTCCTGAATTTAAATTTCCAGAATAATTTGTATTTTTCTGCATAGAAATGACCATATGGGAAGCAGTTGTATAGGTTAGGGACCAGGAAAGTGGAGCAATTAAAATTCCCATCAGTAGGGTATGCCAGCAATTTGGAAAGTTTGACAGATATACATAGAACAAAACTGTATGACCATTTAAACACAATCTCATGTATTTCAGAAAGCCAGTCAATTTGGCTGTAAAGAGAAAATGAAAGGGCGGTGAGCGTGGCTTCACCTAGGTAGGCACAATCCAGCCAACCCACCAGTTTTAAGTAAAAAACATTGGTAATTTTTGGTAAAAGCAGCTGTCATGGGAGAATTGGATGGCTGGCTGCCAGGACAGAACCACACTGCTCAATGACATATGATCTAGAACTTCTTTACCATGCAGGATAGACGTAGCAGGTGGATACTGATTTCTGAGATTTCTCTTGCCTGACACTGGCATGCTTTGTACTGCATCCAAGGACCCCGTCCTTCCAGTCTGGAGCAGAGACCTCAGCACAGACCTCAGAGGCAGAGGACACTCACTCTGATCTCCTGATCAGAGCCTGATCTGAATTTGAGCCCTGGATGTTGACCTTGTGCACAACATAGGACGTCCAGGGACGTGGCGTTTTACTGCTTCTCAAGGGGTTGTTTTCTTCACCATGTGTTACCTTCTGTATTGGATTGTCTGTCATGCTGCCAGTTGCCATGGATAATCACAAGTCACCAATAGGTGTGACTTTCTCATATGTGGTGCTGCTGCACCTGTGTTTTCAACTTTCTCTGCAGTGGGGTGTTTGCTAACTATTCTGGCCAAAATTGAATGCTGTGCTAGGTGATGCTCCGGCTGCTCTGACTTAGCCACTTGGTGCCTGCTGCTCTGCTTTGAATGCTTTGGCTTCTGTTCTAGCTATATTGTGCTTATGCATAAATAGTTTCCTAAAGAAAAAGCTTCACAAGTTAATGCCTTGTAAGAAGTACTGAAGTTGCACGTTTCAGGAAAGAAAACCCAGAAAATATGATGGCAGTTTTAATTAAGAGAATATATTTTTTCCCTCTAAAACCTAGCCATCCTCACTGATTTAGTTAACCTTATTGTAGTAAAAACTTGTATTAAAAAACCTACCTAAAGCTTATGAGAGTTGAATTCTATTTTTTATTCTTACAAATTCCTAGTTTACAAACTCTGAAGGCCTCATTTTTTGCTGCTAAAAGGGCTCTGGTATGAAGATCTTTGCAGATGGCTGTTGATAAGTATCTGAAAATCACTCTGTGCAAATTTACCCTCATTAGAAGCTGTGTAATCTGGAAGTATCTTAGGTTTCTCTAAAGTTTTTAGGAAAGCAAGATGTGCAAAAGACCTTAATAAATTCTAGCACCCAGGTTTGCAAAATTTAGGCATCACACCATACCTGGACAGAGTTGACCAAAGGCAGAACCAGAAACTCTTAACTAAGTAAATGGCCCTTTAATAAAATTTTGGCTACAAGAGAAGGTATTTCAGGCAAATTTTATGCGTGGAATGTCACTGATCCATAATTCTTACTACTCTTCATTTAAATATTCAAACAACTGGTTCATGACTGAATAGTTTGACATGCTGCAGCCTGGTGCAGGCTGGCAGAAAGAATAGTATTGCTAGTACTGCAATAAAGTGAAGGGAGCATACTGGGGATGCTGATGTCCCTTGTGAATAGACTATTGTTACTAAACAGTTGTAAACTATTTGCTAGTGCATTGTCTTTTAAAAAGCTTCCAAATATTGAAGGCAATAATCTGTGGTAACAGATTTCAAAGGGAATATAGATATCTGCATCCCTAATTAGCTTGTAAATAAATTTCAAGCCTAGAAGGACAACGTGATTACCTGGTGTGACCTCTTTCATATGTATTGACTTTCTGTGCAGTGCCTGCATTAAAAGTAATGGTTTGTAAATTGAAGAAGAACTCATAGTCTTAAATGATATATTGTGAGTTCTAAACTTGCTGCCCTCCATTTCTAAGAAGGGATAAAATAGTAGCTTGTATGCTAGCTAAATATCTTATCAAAATAAATAGTTTTTCTTAAATTCGCATAACCCGATTTCCATATTTTGCTTGATGAGATATATGCAAAGAATTTCTGAAGTTTCTGGTTGTTCGTTGTGCTCATGAAACATATATTAATAGTTGATTAATGTTTAAAAAGAGATGTCAGGGAGATTTATAGAAATGTTCATGATAAAGAGCATAGTAACAGTGACTATGAACTGTTATGTGTGCTTTTAGCATTAGAGCATAAATAGCACATACAACCAGTAATATAGATATCCAATGTAAACATCATGGTAGAAACCGAAGTCATATACTTATACACAGGATTATATGTCTCTTTCTTTTTTCTCTTGCTATTCCCACACTTTAAAAAAAATCAAGGAGATAGTAGCTTACAAACATTGTTTGTCTGTTGCTTAGAGGCCCTATGATGAACCTGCTCTTAATAGGTCGTGTTTGATGTCAAGTATGTGCAATCTGTTTGCAGAAGGTGAGACTGCTTAAAGTTTTCACCAGAAAGTGTGTGCTTTTTCCACAGTTAACAGAACCCATCCGAGGTGTAGACATGGTAGTTATTCTTAGTTATGGTTAGTTTTTTTTTTTCTTAGGATGAGACAATGTTGACCAAGAAAAAGCTGTCGATAATTCCAGGATCCAGTTCAAACTTACAACTGGTGAAAGTCTAATAAAACAGATGAAATTACAAAAGGTATTTTTACTCCAGGGAAGGATGGACTAGGAAATTGAATGTCTCCCAAACAGGCTGATTGTGTTCCGAAATATTATAACTCTGGAAACATGGAAGCCCATCACCTATCAGCAGTGAAAAATGACTGTCCATTTTTCCATTTTCAGAAATGGAAAGCTGTTAAGAATTTCAGGATTTCTGACAGGCTTCCTCATGGCTGAATTCTTTTATACAGGGAATAGTTCAACAGGAAACTTAAATTTTTCCTGAACTATAATTTACTCTACTTGACTTTTTTCCCATCAAAAGGTTTTTTATGGCTTAAGAACTTCCATCCTGGCAAAGCAAGGTGATTGCCTCTTTTAACAGCTAGCCAAAACTTGCCTGCAATTCTCTAAGCTAGATGGACTCCTAGAGCAGCTTATGAGACTTTCCATGCTGTTTATGTTGTCAGGCTGTATTGCCATGTTGCTAACCAACTTTTCCATAGCACTTCAGATTGTAAATTTAATACAAAAGTAGAAGTAGTGGAAAACTACTTTTCCTTTTGCATGGAGAGGTGACAAATTTAATGTAGGAGTGAGGGAGTTGTTTGTAAATCTCTTTTTTTTCCCTCTTTTCCTTTCTTGGCTTGCATTATGCTGAGTATATGAGAAATGACATGGATCACAGCAAGCAGATGTTGGAGACCTTTCTGGCAAAGTTTTATCAGCACTCGTCTTATGCTTCCTGAAAGGCTGAGCAGTTGGTGAAAACATGCTTTTGGGAAATTGTTTTTGCAGAAGCCTTCATTTTTTTGCTACAGCACCAGGGCTTAGGTCCTGTTAAAAGAACGCAGGACCTTATTTCCTCTCAAGTACTCCTGTTGTACACCTGTTTTAAATCTATGGACTGCAGAGGAACAGCTCCTCATTTCACTGGTGTAAAATGAAACTACCTGTAGAAGATATTGCTCCAGGTTCTCTGAATCTATAG
Organism: Theristicus caerulescens; assembly: GCA_020745775.1. Classification (NCBI taxonomy): domain Eukaryota; kingdom Metazoa; phylum Chordata; class Aves; order Pelecaniformes; family Threskiornithidae; genus Theristicus; species Theristicus caerulescens. The sequence goes on along the minus strand of CM036583.1, from coordinate 37,995,390 downwards.
CAGGTTTTTAAAGTCCTCTTCAGCTGTCTCTTAAACAAAATATACTGTTTTGCCTTAAAATCAATGGAAATCACTTCCCATTTTTTATAACACAGAAATTAATTGGTGGAGTTATTTTACAAAAAATAAATATTCTAAGTCTTACTTGAATTTGAGGACACTGGGCGTGATCCATATATTACCGATTGCACAGCATCACTGCTGTGTCAGGTGAATCACCAAGCTTACAGAACATGCTAAAGCAGTAACAAATCTGAATGGAAAATGAAGAGCATAGGTAAAGTGAGCAAACTGGTGAGGGCTGGATTCTCCCACTCCATCTGCCTTACAGATTCCCACCGGGCTCCAGGCCAGGTTTGTGGGAAGTGCATGTGGCCGCAGGTTTTGAGGCAAGGTTTGAAAAATGGATGAGATTCTGTGAGGAATCAGAGATTGCTGGGCAGAGAATTTTTCTCCTTTCTAAAGAAGAAGGGCGCTGTGAGACAGGAAAAGAGTGGAATGTGTGGGCAGAGGAAGGGACTCAGGCTACCATCATGATGTAGAGGAACTCCATGGAATAATAGGATCATAGAATATCTCAAGTTGGGAAGGGACCCATGAGGACCATCGAGTCCAACTCCCTGCTCGTTGCGGGACTACTTAGAACTAACCATATGACTAAGAGTGTTGTCCTAGATGCTCCTTGGACTCTGACAGGCTTGGTGCCGGACCAGTTCCCTCGGGAGCCTGTTCCAGTGACTGACCACCCTCTCAGTGAAGAACCTTTTCCCAATGTCCAGTCTGAACTTCTCCTGGCACAGCTTCATTCCATATCCTCCGTGTCCTATTGCTAGTCACCAGAGAGAGGAGATGAGCAACCTCCCCTCTGCTGCCCTCCCTGAGAAGTTGTAGGCTGTGATGAGGTCACCCCTCAGCCTTCTCTTCTCCAAGCTGAACAAACCAAGTGACCTCAGCTGTTCCTTGTAAGTCTTGCCCTGGAGGCTTTTCACCATCTTGATCTCCTGCTCTGGACACTACTCTAATAGTTTTGATGTCCCTTCTTATATTGAGGCGCTCAAAACTGCACACAGTACTCAAGATGGAGGCCACACCAGTGCAGTTAGAGTGGGACAATCACCTCCCTTGACCGGCTAGCAATGCTATGCTTGATGCACCTGAGGACACAGTCAGCCCTTTTGGCTGCCAGGGCCAACTGTTGGCTCATATTCAACTTGCCATCAACCCAAACCCCCAGATCTCTTCCTGTGGGGTCTGCTCTCCAGCCTCTCATCCCCCAGTTTGGTACGTAATAACCAGGGATTACCCCATCCAGGTGCAGAATCTGACAGTTGCTTTTGTTAAATTTTACATGGTTGGTGATTGCCCAGCTCTCTAGTCTATCCAGATCTCTCTGGGAAGGGGCCCTCCTCTACCCTTGAGGGAGTCCACAGCTCATCCTAGGTTTAGTTTAATCAGCAAACTTACTTAATATACATTCAAATCCTTTGTCCAGATCATTTATAAAACCATTAAAGAGCACTGGCCCTAAAACTGAGCTCTAGGAAATCCCGCTGGGAGACTGACAGGCTGTAAGTAGCAGGGTCTTCCTTCTTACTGTTCTTGAAAACTGGGATGTTTGTGCTGCAGCTTTTTTCTCCAGCATCCAGAAGGTGAGGTATGTAGAAATGAATTTCTGCACCAATTCAGAGGTCAGTTCTGGCAGTTTCCAGTCCAAAACTGCAGTTCACAGTGATTTCTATCAATGCATATCTTCAGATGAAAGGTTTTCAAAGACTGTTGCTTGTCTGTTATATCCTATTTGGTGTGGCAGCAACCTGACAGTCTTTTATAAACTACAGAGTAGGTTCTTCACACTGGACTTGAAAAGCTCTAATATAGGGTCAAAGAAGTCTCCATGTGTAGCACAGTTTCTTCCTGTATTTGTAGTAAAGAAACACTTGAAGATATAGTTCAGTGCAGGCATCCTGTTATTTCAGACATGGGAAATTCAGTCTTCTGCTCGGAGAAGGTTTTCTTCCTCCTCTGTGTCATGGAATAAGGTAAAGCAGCCCTAAGTTCGAAGTGAGAACAAGGCCATAAACTTTCATAGAAAATCCTGTCTTGAGAACCCTGTCTCTCATTTTGCAGAGGTTCTGTCCTTGGCTCTAACCTTGAGGGAGATACCTGCCATTTAAGCATAATTATACAGCGAGACTTCTGGTTTAGACTTGTGTGTCTTTCAAGTAGTCAACGGCCGACATTCATTTTTACGATTGGACTGTTACCCCTTTCTGATTGGAAGGAGAGCACTTCTTTAGCCTGTCTGGCACCAGAGGCTAAGACAACATGAGCTTGCTGTCATTCACATCAGTGTCCTTTTTCTACTGAACAAATGGTAACTGTGCTTGGCTCCTTCTTTTGGGTCCCTCTTATTGTACTTGGTTTATTGTGTAAAAAGTCTGTATTGCTCTGCTCTTCTGGTGTAGTGCTAGGGCAGGAAGCACAACCTGCAGGGCACATGGCCCAGGAACAGATGGAGCCATAATTGAGCAGCCACTGGATTGAATACAGTCTCCTTTGGCAGCCTCTGTGGCATCACTTAGTCTTGTTTTTGTCTCCGCTGGTAGAAATAAGACAATGTTAATCTTATTTTTTTGGGGGAGGATGTAAAGTTAAGTGGAGATTCACGTGGCGGAAAACCTGTGAGCTGAGATACAATATTTTCATTTTTTTCCTCAAGAGGAAGCTTGTTGAGCAGCTTAGCACTAGATACACAGGAGATCCTCAAGATCAAATGGAGGGCATACCATTGCGGCTCTGAATAGCACCTTCTGTTCTCATTTTCCAGCACATGCTCCATCTCAGTGGAGATAAAGGCAACAGCTGTTTAATTAGGGAGACTTCTTCTGTTTGAAATTGATGAATTCATGTCTCAGAAAATTATTAAAAAGCTTATTATTTACGGCATTCAGTTTTACTCTCAAACCCTATCTCTGGTCCGTGTTTCCTGGAGTACTTGTATATCTATTTCGCCATTTTCTTCAATGAGAGGTGGACTATTTTACATCTAATTTAATGTTAGTTTATATGCTGCTGTCAATGCCTCAGATGGCTTTCTGGGCTTACGCTCGCTTTGCAATGGGTGAAGGAGAGCAAGTTTGGACCTCGTTATTGAGAAACTTGTGCACTTTGTTAGACAACTTAGGTTTCCTTTTCAGTTTTCATGGATGTTCAAGCACTCTCCATTATTTCTCTACTTCTTTTTTCTCCCCATCACTCAGCTGGACTGTACTTTCCTTCATTTGAGTATATACAGCAAACTATTAGCTGGACTAGGAGCAATTAGGTAAAAGTCTAACTGATTTTTCTATTTAGACTGAAGTAATGAACATTTGAATTAAATCTAAATTTTCCTAAAAAGCCTTTGTTGGATGCTTAGAGAGCCAAGATTTTGCTCAGTTCCGTATCATGTAGAGGCCAACCATGAACGTCTGTACCCAAAGTGAAAGTCCAAGGGAGTTCAGAATTGGGGAGCTTGGATTGAGGGATCTGCTTTTGCTTCACATTTGTAAAAGAACAATCTCTCCATTTAAGATCTCACGTGTTTATGAGTACTGACACTGAATAAATTTTAGTTCAACAGCTTCTTCATGAGGATGCATGTTTTCCATTTTTTGGCATAGCATTGCCGTATCCTGGACTTTTGAACAAACAAGGAATGGCCAGCACAGGGGAATGGGTGCCTGTCTTTGTTTCCTGTCTGCAGCCAGAAGGCAATTAATTCACTCAGAGTTATGTTACTGTTTTCCATTCCTGACCTCAACATGTGTGGGTGTACTTGGTTTTTCTAACCCTCCATCATCTCTGCAAGGACTGGTAGCCATCTGTCCAGAAGAATCTGATGATTGTTTTATGCTAAATTATTCTTCACTCTAGATGTACTATATTACTGACACCTGAGATATTATATGATCGGTATATTTCAGAGTAAGGAAGGATGGCATGATTAATCTATGTAATCCATTCCCTAGCATTTCAGCAGGCACACCAGACATACCATGGTGTCTTCAGTACTCATTCATTCCCTCATTACTTTCTCTGATGCCCTTAATTGCAGTCTTTCTTTTGGCCACCAGTCTTGCGGCCTAGGCGGTATCTAAATCAACAAGACTTTCTGAAATTCTCCAAGCTTCTAATATAGTTATTTGCGTGAAGTTTGTTCCCGTAGAGTGTGAATGTGCAAGCAGAAAACATAACATCTAATGATGCCTGTCATCTGTACAATCAGCTCTTGATAGTCATCAGTCTAGAAGGGATGTTGCCTGCATTCGATGCCTCCCTATGGAATGATCGTTCTTTTAAAGGTGTTGATTTCCACTCCGTAATAGCCCTGCAAGCCTTTAATGCGGTTGAGCCGTTCAGCACTAGAGTGCATAAGTTGTTACTGTTTTGTCTCTTCCCCCTTCATCCCAGTCAGGGTTTACTGACCTCGTCTGCATCCTAAGCACAGGCAGAGCTTGTTGGCATCTGTCTGCAGTAACATTGTTGACATTAAACATTCAAACTCCTTGTTTCACATGCAGAAACAACATTGTCTCCTCGAAGTGGTTAATCTTTGTGGTTTACAGATTAATTCTCCAAAGACTGATATGTAAATCTCTTAGTTTTTTAGTTACCTGAAACACCTTTCCAGCTTTCTGTCTCATCTCAAATAAATATCAAGTGTGCACCTCTGCTTGATCTATAGTAGATGCTATACAAGCTAAAATGTGAAAGAAATTGTTATTTGCTCCATCATTGCTGGTTAGGTGCAGCGGGTATGCACACACAAGGGACAGACCTCACTAAGTATTGCTTTAGTTGAGTCAGAAAATCCATCATAATGAGTTTGTGTAAAATGTGATCTGCAGCGATTGTGTTAATGTGCTGAAATCTGAGAGCTCTAAGGCTTGCAGTGAGGATGGCATTATAGTACTTTCATGACAGGTCTAATTACACTTTGTCTGCTCTCTTTGGGGAGAGAGGGATATGAAACTTTGTTCTCAGTCAGAGCACACAGATAAATTGCGGTATTCAGTTTGTGAAAGTTAAACCATTACCACTCAAATTTAGTATCCCAGGTCATACATATCTACCTGTTTTCCTGTCAAAAGCATATTCCAATTTCAAAGGATAACCGTTTCCACAAATAATCTACTAAAGTTATTGGACTGTTTGGACCTCCTTTTACTAATGTCTTGGGGTCAGCTGCCAAAAGTAATGCAGCCCACAAAGTGTTTACTGTGTGCTTTCGCCATGACTGCCCCCTGGGGACCCCTGAAACTGAGTTTTGGCATCAGATTCTCCATGTTTGCTGCATTTAGCTAGGTTGAGTGAACTCTGACAACATAAAAGAGCAACTCAATCTGCATGATTGCCTGGTTTTGCACAGTTGTTTGGGTTAATGACAGTCTGGGGGGATCTTTAAGACTTCCTTTCTACTTGCTATACTTTCTGTTTTAAAATGAGCCAATATTAACTTTGCTTACATTATTCAAAGAGGACATGTATGAAAGAGTAGGAAGATAGTATTTATTTCTTGAAATTATCTCTTGTGAACCTTCAGGTACTGAAATACAGGTAAGTCAACAAAGCCCTCTGTACTGTATTCGGTAATACCTAAAATCATATTAATGACAATATGAAGAAACAGTACAGATTCTCGTTCATTGAGGGTTATTTGAGATGAGATTAGTAGGAAGATTATATCAAAGATTTTCTTTTCATGGCTGCACATGGGGAAAACAAGATAAAAAATGTGAATAAAGGCAAGAGATTGCCATAAGGACTATAGTGAGCTTTATATAGAGCCTTGCTCAGAATTCACTAGGTCACTAAAAAAGGATGACCATGATGACTTTGCGCAGCTTTTGAAAGGAACACAACCACAACGACACGTAATAGCAAACCCAAGGGTTTTGTCCTCTTCCAGGGTACTGTCCTCCTTTTCAGCTGCCCTGGATTCCCAGTGGTGGCATTCTGATGAGTGTGAATTTGAAAGACTGAGCAATCATATATTTCATTCTTTTGGCACTGATGAGCACTGTAAATGTACAAATATATGTTTCTCTTCTGTTAAACTTTTGCCTGAAAATCACAGTGAAGACTGTGTGCATTCAAATGTGTCAAACCTCTCTTTCTCCACTGTCACTTTTGAGGTGATTACTGATCCATCTGATCATGTGGTGAAAGTATGTATTGGGGAAAAAGTGAAGTTTAGCATCCAGAGTTCAGCATTCTGATATGACACAAAGAAAAAATCTTCTGAGCTGTGTGGGCATTACAGTTAACCTTCCAAAGGTTTCAGATTAATATTGTTTGTACTGTTACGATCACAGGGACTTCAAACTTCTCTCAAGGGATCTCTTGCTTTTATTATGCATTTACTTTTTGTTTTCAAAACCATTCACCATCTAAAAGCAGAACCTCTGTACTTTCCATATGCCTCTTTCCACAATGCGTTTTCGTTTTCCTAATATTATTACACATATTCAATATTTATATGTGATATACTTTGATTACTTTGTACATGGATGCTCTTCTTCCCTTCACAAACATCTAATCTGTCATCCATGCTTTTGTAACTCAGTCAGGTAGCTGGGGCTCTGATTGCATCTCATTGCTTGGAAGAGAAGAGATTTGCAATTAAAAAAGACTCAGTGTCAGTGATTTTCTTTGCAGCCTGACTGTTCACTATCAGTTCATGCTATTAGAAGCCTGCCCTATTTTTTTGCACATTTTTACATCCCTGTCTTTCTTTGGACAGAATCATCATTCCACCTAATACCAGAGATTTCTTTAATATTGACTTGATCTGACCACTCATGGGAAATTAGAGATGGTATAAGAAGTAAGTAGATTATGTGTTTGAGGAGATGTTGCTTTTTCCTGTGAAAGGCTGGTCTGAGGACCGATATTTTTTACAAGGAAAACTAAATTCTCCTGAACAACAGTTCAGCCATTCTAGTAGCCTCATGTTTTTCTTTCAAGCAGTAATCCCATGGCATCCATGACCTCTATGGACAGTAATTACCTGTAGTAAACCATATAACTGGGATAAATTAGGATTTTAATAGTACACCGTTCTTACTATTCCAGTGCATTTTAAGCCCACTGTGATAATCTTTTATTATTAATCACAGACATTTAAAAAAGTCTGAGAGGCTTATCTTGAGAAATTCATAAATCTTACAGGATTCCTCCTCTTTCTCCTCTGGAGAAGGCTATATTTTATCTTTAGTTGGCAGAGAGCTGTGCTGGTCAGGGAGACTGTGGTGAAAGCAGAAATTGAAGTCAAACATCCTCAATTCTGGTCCTGAGCTGTGGTTCCAGGTTGTCCTTCCTGGTTTATAAACAAGTATTAACGTAAGCTGATAAATTGTTCACATGTTTCATCTCAGCTTCTGCTTAGATGAACCCAACTCCTTTGAAGGCAGGCGACCTGTATTCTTTTTTACCCTCAAAGACTCTGCTGTTCTTCCATAATTCTTGACCTCAATCAAGTAAAGTGTAATTTGCACAAGTGAAAACCGGAGCAGAATTAGCCAAAAAAACCCAATAACTAAGCAAGCAAGCATAAACAAATATAAAAATTTAGGTCTCATCAGTTTTTAGAGTATAGGGGTACAGTTTGACAACTGCAATATCGAACCATTTGTACAGCAATTTTAACTGTTTAGCTCTGACATTAATATGCTGACTTGCTGCAGTCACACAGCAGTGACTTCAGTTACTGAAGAATCATGCAGTTGTTTTATAAATATTTTATCGTGCCAGAAGGAGTAGTAAAGTGCAGCAAATCTCAAAGTCTAGCATTGTTCCACTCCTTGTTCTTAAGAGTCTTACTCTGTTATTTACATTAGTCTCTAGTAAAAAATATTTTTCAGGGACATCTCTCTGGATGCAAAAGCAAAGCTTTTATAGTATCATATATTGATGGTGAATCATCACTGACGATCATTTTCTGCTCATAGTTTGAGTGTTACTGTAAAATCTGTGGGCATACCTCACAATTTAGTGCAAAATAAAAGAAGACAAAACATTCAGGTTTACTTCTCTGCCCTGTCAGGAAGGATTTATTTGTGTGAAAGTACTTTTCCCAAGAGCTAACTCTGAAATACCTCATTGTGTTATTGTGCACTCTGAAGTTCAACAAAGAAAGCAGAATTACACACATGAAGAGTGGGTAAATAGTTGAGGCTTAAAGCCACCCGTGTTGCCAGATCATGCTGAAGGCTTAACTTCATCCTAGGGTGAAAAGCTTGGCAGCCTGGGGCTGCTGCTATCGGCAGGAGATCCTGGCCTTTTTTCCCATCCTGGGCTGTTGAGAAGTCCCCCAGCATTCACACTGCCAGCAATGTCTGCAAGGGGAAAAACATAGGTTCCACAAGGTGTTGTTCCCTGCTTGCTCCTGTGGGGTCTCCAGAGGGGTACCTGCATTACCCACCCATGTCCTGCTGATCCACAGGACCTCTCACCTTCCCCAGTGCCAACAGTGCTACTGGGCAGGTGCAGGACTCTGTCTCGCAAATGTCCATCAGGATGCAGGGATAACGTGTCTGTGGCAGAGAGCCTGCCTGGTACAGGGAGGGAGCTGCACTATGCCTCTGCTCTGGACCGCTTGGGAAAGACACTGTCACAAGCGAGCCCCTCCAAACCCTGTGCGTGCAGCTGAGCTGTAATGGGATGCTAACTGATGGTATTAGTGAAGTGTCATTAATTTGCTCCTGATCAGCTATTCCTTACTTGCAAAGTGCTACTGCTGGCCAGTGTCTGCACCTTATGCAGGGCCATGATGAACTAGGTAGTATCGCTATTTCCTCCACTCCAATCTGAGTGCAGTTTTACCATAAAAAGCTAACATAAGGGCCTCATCAACACACTCCAAAGCCAAGCTGAAGACTAGCTTACTGAAGTCATAGATCTTAAGAGCGTAGAGGGATGAAAGTACACTTAGGGGTGGTGTGAAGCCAGAAGATTTGAAGTGGAAAAAATAGGCAGATCGTTTTCCCCTTGGAGAATGAGGAATAATTCCTAGGAATGTTAGAAGACCACAACTGTGGCCAGAAAGTGTCAGTGCAGCCTGTGTTTGAAAGGTTTTTTGTCACAAAATCCATTCCAGCAATGTCACATGGACCAGCAAGAGTGACCACATTTATCTTTTTTTTTTATTTTCCTGTTTAGCTCTCCTCCAGTTATGTGAAAGCTGGAATTTTATAAGGTTCCTAAGAGAGTGGGGACATCTCTTTTTTTTTTTTCCTTTGTTTTTGAGATTTCCACCCTGAAGTCTTTTCTTCTAATATGTTAACTAACAGGGGTAGTCTGCCTTACTCCCTGTAAAGACTCCCTTTGGGGTCTAAACTCAAAACTTCTCTAAGACAAAAATGAATCTACTAGGACTCTTCCTGATTTATGATTTCACAGAAGGATTCATAAACCAAATGAGAAACCAGCTTGTCAAAAAGATGCTGAATTTTATTTGAGCCCTCTGGGCCCTTCTTCCCCTCTTGTGCTAGTTTGGAAAATGATTCAGTATATGAAGGTGTACCCTTGAATGTAGACCAGAGGTTATCTGTATAAATTTAGGTAATCAGACAACTACTGATCCTAGAGTACTCAACATTTAATTTAACAGGGACTTCGTTGAGTATAGAAGCCCTTTCAAATGAGTAATTCGGCGCTGGACTAGATGTAGCACTGGAAAACATACATCCAGTAGGGAACACTCTGACTTTGGCAGCACTGACGTATGAGACATAAAACCAGAGGCCTTCTTCTCTCGCTGTAATTCCTGTGGGCTCGTTCCTGAAGTCCTTAATCAGCAACCTTCACATATTGACTCTAGTGGGTTTGACTCAAACCAGAAAGGGACATAAACTGTTATGTGTCTGGGAAGAAATCTGAGGGTGGGATCTCAAACCTCTTTTTGACAGCATGAGCCTTGCCCACCGTGCTCTGGCCTGGTGCCAATGTGGAAAAGAGGAGGTCACCAATGGTGGATGATCCATGGTGGCATTTTAGTTTCATTCAGGAGGGAGCTTCCTCAGAAAATCAGTTTGTTCTCGCTGCCCTCATTTTGGTGCACATTATGGAGAGGTCTTGCAGTATCCAGACTGAATTGCTTTCAGAAAGAGAGCTGGGCAGAGCAGTGCTGCCCAAGTGTGAGTGAATAGAGACTCCTGAACTGTTACTCTTTTGCTCACTTGTCAACACAAGTGAGCTCAGTATGTGGGCAAAGTAGGATAATGAGTTTATGAGAAATGGAACACAAAGGACATTAAAGAGAGTATCTAGTCCAGCACAATATGGCACACTTGGCTGTATCTCAGATTAAATTACTTTTTTCTTCATCTAGGTGAACTTGCTTTTCCTAGGCTGTTTTTGTTGGCTTCACAGACTTTTTTGACTGCGGGCTTTAGTAGTAGACAGAAACAACCCTTTCTCTGTGCAGGTTATGCTTTTGCACTTTAAATGATCAAAGCTGTAGCAGTCATTGCAATGCTCACTTATCTACTATTTCGTAGTTTCAATCTGCAGCCGACTTATACAATGAGGTATTATTAATCAGTTGCCTGTGAGTCACTCACTCCTGTGCTGCTTTTTTCCCTTGCAGATGTCACCATTGCCCACACCTGCCCACCAGGCCCTATGAGAATAGTGAGAAGCCATGCATGCTGTCGGAGTACATGGAGCAATACCCCCTTTATCCCACCACTCTTCCCAGAGGCTCATTTAAGCCAAAGGAAGCATACAAGACGGCGCAGATATCCATGGAAGGCATCTCGACTACAAAGTATGAAAAACAGTGAAAGAGACTGAGGACTGTGACTTAGATAATGTGTGTGTGAGAGATGGGTAACAGAGAAAAGAAAAATGATTGGTTTTCACAAGCAGACCCTGAAGAGACTAACGTTGCGGTTGTACAAATGCTCATGAGGGCTCTATGAAGGAGGGATGAAGGTCTGAGGCTGTTTGCTGTAGTGGAGGCAAGCAGCTATTTTTCTTGCACTTCCTGGAGGTCGAGATGTGATCTGATCAGAGAATATATGGGACATAGAAGTACAGTCATGGTCTTGGCTTTTGCTCACTTTCTGTTTTGGGAAGGCTTCTAGGAAATGAGCAGAAATGTTGTCTGGGAAAGTATGGATGATATTGGAGGAGTATTTTTCTTTTTTTCTGTGTTTTGCGTGGCACTTTGTACACTGTAACATGAGTGGCTCGTTTCCAAGGAGGTGTGAATATGGTAGAGCTTGATGATTGGCAGTGTGGGTGTTTTCCTCAAGATAGCCACTGTGGATTGCTGGACTGTTTCTGCTTCTCAGCTATGTTGTTGTTCAGTGTTGTTGTTCGGCAGAAGTCCTCACATTTGCACTGTGGCCATTTCCCTGATGGAAGTAACTTCTGAGGCTCTTCCCTGCTGCTGGTATAGTGATGTGCCAAGAGCTTGTCCACAGAAGAAACTCATAAAAAATAGGAATCTGATTCTTTAATATGAATCTGAGTGCTTCCCTTTCCTCAAACAGTGGCTGCTGCCTGATCTTGATGTTTACTTCCTTGGTCATCACAGGCACAGTCATGAGTGACATCACTCTTGCCTTTGCTGAACTGAATTGGAGACCTGGGAGACGTCAAAGGCTATTAATAAAGTCTTAACAGCTAACACGACCCATTTGTCCTCATCCTGACATGGAAACTCTACCAACTCCTTGCCCTACCTGTGCCTTTTTAAGAGCTGTCAATTTAAATCACAAATGTGGCTGATGAAGTCTGAAATGCCTGACTTACATTTGGGATGCCTCTGTCTACATGGGAGTTTTCAGCAACAATCGAAAGGATCAGAGGGTTTCAAAGAGCAGACTTCACTTCTATATATGCCATCCATCTCCAGCATGAGACAAAGCAGCTAGACATCTTTGTGTCTGCCTATAACTGAATCCTGAGCTCACTGGTGTCCTCTTAAGGCAGTTGAGGAGGGGCAGCCACTCCTGTCAAGGAGTCCTTAGAAACTTCCCGTTCAATCAGCAAAACTATCCTTGCTCAAACAAGGCTAGTGATTCCTGCAGTAACTGTTACTCCTTGAGTTTAGTACAACTTCTGAAAAGCAGACTAGTAAGAAAGTGCAGAAACTACTTATATTTGCTTCTTCAGAGCATGCACTCTATCAAATATGTAAAACTTGCCTGCCCTTGTAAGAGGAGAAAAACCAGAGCCTGAACAGTTAGCCATCGGATTGCAAGTCTTGCTGTCCTCTGGGCATCACTGGTAAGAAAATACACCTAGCATGAAAGTATCAACGCCTGCTGGAAAAGTGCCACCACCTGTTAGAGTACTGCTAAAAGCTCTGGTTCTGTATGGCTAAAGTCAAGAGAGAATGAATTGATGGAGTGTATGAGAATAACTGCAGGGGGTGTGAGGCCAGCAAACACTGAGTTGTCACCAGTCTTCTCTAATAACCCTTCACTGAGTGTTTACGTGTCATATTGCAACAGCAAGCCCCCTTGATAAAGTCTGGGAGTTGCAGGCAGTACCATTTTTCATGGCATCTTGGATGCAGATTGCCACTGATTTATCAGCAGATCAGTCTCTCCTCTGTAATCGCCACTGCAGGTTCTGTTGTATCGCAATAGTCAGAGTGGGAAAAGGTACTGCTCCCACTGCCAGAAAACCCTTGATCACACTGGTGAAGAATTGCCTGCCTGTGATCTGTTACTTGCCTCTGGTACAGGCTCGGCTGTTTCAAACGTGGGATTGTGCAGCGTACTGTGAGTGGCTTGGGAAAAACCCTCTCTGTTACTGAGCCCTCCTTGCTATTGAGGATGCTGCATGCCTTTTGTATTCCTGCATGTCTTTTCTTGGCTCCTCTTAAAAAACACATTGGCTTTACATTGCTGACAAAAGTATGCCAAGGAGCTACAACATGTGTGACACCTACATAAGCACCTCTTGATGCTCTTGGATTTTTTTTTTACTAATGCATTTCTGGTTTTACCCCTATACCTAATACTTTGCCATGTTAATTCTCTTCCCTTCAGCTCCACACAGACTTTTGAGAACCTTGTTTATTTGCTAAAATGCACAACCAATACAGTATATTCAGAGGCTCAGGTTCTTGCCCACTCAGCATCACTCCAGAAGTAAAGTGCAATATTAATATTAGAATAGCTCCTGTATTGACCATTTCTCCTGGCCAACTGCCAATGATGTAAACAGATCTGCACACCAGTGGAAAAGTACTCTGACCCTGAAGATTGACTTGGCTGGTGCCAGTCAGCACACTCGCTGCCCTGTACCAAAGGATGTGGGCAGTGAAATAGGTTGAGGTTAGTGAATGTCAGATGATGATGTTATTTTCTTCTCTGTCTTGTTTCTGTAATGTTTTGTTGCAGTTAAGTAACATTACTCCAGTATGTTAAAATAGCTCTTTTACAGTGGTACCTGAGAAAAGGCTGTTTCTTTCCTCAGCTGGTGTTTTGCTGTAAAACTGTTTTGTTGTTATCTCCCTCTCCTGGGCTGAACTGCTGTACCGTGTTTTGCCTGGGAAGGCTATTGTTGTCTCTCTCATGTTTCCCATACATACTAGATAGCTTGCTATAATTATTGGGTTTTTAAAAGGAGTTATGTCTTCTGGTGTAACTCCACTGTAGAACAGAGATAGATAGCTTTGTGTAAGGCCATTAACCTCACTGGGTGGAGAGAAGGAAGACTCTGGCCTGCCTGAGGTTGTCCAGAGCTGCCTCAGTTCCTTTTTCAGAGTCCAGGTTTCCAAATGTGAAAGGCTTGTGTGTTTCATTAACTGCTTGTATCCTATCCAGACTTTCTTAGACTGTGGAGATAAGGGGAAGTATGAATTTCTCTGTGTGTCCAGAAAAATGAACATAATTTTTTCCTTAAGACAAAAGACATAATGAAATTGTTCTTCACAGGAGAGATTACATAGCTCATGAAGTATTGCCACGGAAACTTAAACCACCTGAAAAGCATATCAAGAGTGATAAGAGTATGGATTTGACCTCCACTTATAAACAAGATTATAACTCCTACGCTACCTCTCAAGTACCTCCATGCCTCCCCTGTGTGACGAGACACATCCCCAGTGCCAAGATGGATACAAGAACCACTTATGAAGGTATGTGCCCTTGCAGCTTCTTTCAGGACTTCACCAGTATCTTCATTTTTTAAGAAGATAGATCAAAACAGTGTGCAGTTGTTATTCCTTCTGTCTGTGTATGCCAGCAGGAACCACACAGACACGTATCGTTGGGAGTACAGCCCTGCATTAATGGTAGAATTGGGATCTCTCTGAATTCACCTCCTTTGCATGTCTGACAGGCCTACAGGCATCTTAGGTAGAAGCAGGGCCATGTGAACTCCTGCAAGTGGGTCCAGCAGCATCATCTTTAAGATATACTGAACATACTCTTAGTATACGGCAGGGCTGGTCCACACATTCAGTGGATCAGACACATCTAAAATATGTAGAATTTGCTAGGTTTGAGCAGGTGATGGACCATGGGACCCTTTTTGCGTGTGCTGCAGAGTTAATCTGTGGATGTGCAAGAGACATATATGGGAATTACGGACACACAGAAGTTCCACACAAACATCCAAAGCACTCATGCTCCACTTGTGATAAAAAAGGTGACCTGTACATCTAAATATGGCCTTGTTTCTCAGTAGCAGTAACTTGGTGTAGGTAGTTTGTCTTTGCAGGCACTTTGTTCCTTGCTCTCCTCCAGCATGAATTCTCTTCTGTATGCACTGGGAGAAAGCTTTCAGTTACACAGTCAGAGTAAAAGTGCTAGTTTTGGTAGTAAGTCATAAGTAGAAAATCAGAGGATTTTGCATCTCCTCTGCACAACTTCCAGCTAGCTAATGTTGCTAGGCAGACAGCTACCATTTCTGTATTTCTTAAAATAATTTTTAATTATTTTATTTTATTTTTATTTTATTTTTATTGTGCTGTGCAAATAGAAAAGCTTATGATTGGTGCTGGCATTGAGATTTGTCCCAATGTACAGAAACAATTTTTTTCTTAAAACTCAAAATGATAAAGGAATTAAGGAAAGAAAAGGTATGTGAATGCAGTGTTAAGATTATCCAGCTGAAATGACTGAAAGTCAGACTGTAGTGCAGCTGCATGTTTGCAATGGCATAAACTGGAATTTTTACATTAAGCATACAGGAAATACTGTCCATTTAGAATGACTTGAGTCATGAAGACTATGACCCACAGGTGCAAAATACCCACGTTTACACAATTTTGAGTACTTCGTTTTGCATAGGCAATGTCACCAGATGGTATTCATTGGAATAGCTTCAGTGAAGCCAATAAAAAAAGGCTGCTTTGCACAAGCGGAGGATCTTTCCTTCTGTGTTTAGATATCCTTAACTTCTCCGTATCTGAACCAGATATATGTCTTTGTCTTTTATCAGTGTTTAGGTCAGCACCTTAACTGTTACTCCAGAGCTCTAATAAAATGTATCACAGCCACATTTGGTTATAATTTGCAGTATTTTTCAAAACACTGCAAATGGAAATCTTCATCCAAACCCCCTCAAAGATCAAGTTGCATACTGAAAGAATTCCCTCTTAAAGGCCCAGGTTCATAAAAAATACAAGTTTTCATTGTGCTATTCTCTAAGCATTGCTAGGTTTTACTGATCACTACTCAAGTGTGAAATTTTGAAACATGGTATTTAATTAATTATCATAATTCAAAGATTTAAGCAGCAAATAGAATCATAGAATCATAGAATGGTTAAGGTTGGAAAAGACCCTTAAGATCATTGAGTCCAACCGTTAATATAAAACAGTGCTGCATTGGTATTAAATTACCTTTCCTACTGTATTGTCATACTCCTTCGCACTAAACACACCATATCCCAAATGACACTGTAGGTTTAAGATGATGCTATTACATATCACAATTAATGTCATATGACTTTGGACCTTAAAGTTTCAAAATTCTCATCTCCTCCAATGACATACACATAGCTGTTTCTACCCATCTGCAGGTACGCAATCTAATTTTAGGTTTGTCTTGCTTGGTTATAGTGAGATGTGCCTAACCCTCCAATAACATATAGTTCATATCCTCTGCTCCCTCCTGTACCCCTGAATGTTTTCAAGATTGTGCTACATGGGAAACTATTAATATCTATAGGAGAAGAATTAGAGTTACAATAAAATTGTAACATATTTTGAAGGAATAGTAGCACTGCTGTCTTACACTAAGTAAAATAAATTCATAATGCCTATGAGGTCTCCAAATGTGTAGAGCTTGTAAATTTTTAAAATTGAAGACAGATGGACTTGCCTGTCATATTTTGAATATTTTGCAAAAGCTGCTGTTACGTCCAAAATGCACAGATTATTTTCCAGCAAAGACAATGGGGGAACCTAAAAAGTTATTTGGTAACTCTTGGTTGGCGTCTGAAATGGTAGATCTCTGAACAAGCCCTTGCTTAGAGATGGGCTGAATGTCATTAGCTTCTCACTTTTTAACACTTTATTAATACATTCCCTGTAATGACACATGTCCATTTATGCTTGTGGTTCACCCTGCTGGAGCATTTTCCCTCCAGGAAAATGATGTACCCTAGGCATGGGCACAAGGTCAGCATCCCACTAGTGTGGTGGTGCCTGGACATCTATTGCCCCACAGAAACAGAAGCACCTGGGGCATTTAAACACTCCTGACACTAGCAGGGCACGCAGCCTGGGCTTCAGTGGCACCAACAGTGGCAAATGAATGTCTATGGCGGTGCACACAGGCAGGCCCATGTTCTCAGCTGACTTCACTAATTAGTGGCATGAAGACAACTCTGTACCCAAGGGCCAGGATGCTTGCTGGGTGCAGCACGGCGCCTGTGGCTGCTGCTTCCTCTCTTGTGCCAGGGCAGAGCAACTTGATTTGAACCAGAAGGACTTTAAATGGACACCTAATTGGGGCAAAAAGTTACTCTTTTTCATCAACTTCACATCATAATGAACACATCCTTTGTGTAATTGTGTTTGTGCAGTACAATAGCCACTGTCATTCAAAAGGAATAACTCTGTTTGGATTGGAGAGTTCAAATATCCTGATACCTAATTGCATCATTTACTCTCCAGTACTTTGAAATCCAGACTTCCTTCCTGTGCAGAGTCAGCTGGAAGCTTATTTGCCTCATGACTCTCGATGTGGTTTGAAAGGAGGGAAAATAAAAAAAAAAAAGACTGGGGTTAGCTCCAAGACTATTGCATTTCAACTTCCTACCAGTAACCATAATGCTCTCTCGGGGAAGTTGCAGAAGATTATTAGGAAGGGAAAAAACAATGGTCTTGTGGCTGCAGCACTGGTCACAGGCTTAGACAGCTTTGCGATAGATTTCTAGGGTGACTGAGGACAAATCTTTTTAAGTCTCAGTGCCTCTTCTTTTTTCCTGGTATCCTGCTGAGGAAGGAAGATATGAATGTCTCTAAAATGCCACCTAAAATGTTTTCTTAGTCATGAATTTGGATAGGAAGATTTCTGGAGTGTGGACCACCTCTGCAATATGATTCAATGCTTCAGATCAGTGTAAGCTTGTCTGCAAATTCCAGCACAGTTTTTCTAATAAGTAAGAATTGGAGACAGAGTTACAAGCTCCTTGTTGATTCCTGCTTGTATGACAGCAGGAGTATCACAGAGAGCAAAGCCAAGAGCTGAGGAGATGCCACACAGCACAGCTTGCTGACACCAAGATGAGCTGCAAAACCCTGAACTCAGCAAACAGTAGGCAGCACCACATCTGTGCAGCTGAGAAATCAGGTCATCCCCAAATGAGAAGGTACAACGAGGAAGGGTAGCTCTGTGACTTGGCCTTTAGAGTGGAATGGTGGTCATCTGGTCCTTCTTGCCCTACTGTTGGAGACACCTGAACAGCCTTCTGCAGACATAGACATACTCTGCCTGTGCTCTGAGCCAGCCACAACATAGCTGCAGGAAGGTAAATGAAGGGGGTTGAAGTCAGTGCCATGATACTCCAGTTTCATGATTTCTGATTGACTGAGCATGAGGACAGCACCCACTCAGTCACATGCAGAAGACGTCTCTGCAAGACTGAGAATGTAGTTTAATCTTTCCACATGGTATTTCATCATCTCTGTAGGTATGGGTGGGTACAGGACTATTTTCATTACATTTTCTATGTAGATGCTAAGCATTTCCAGGGGTTAGCACACTAGTGTATAATGTGTTCTACAGCAGCTGTTTTAATAGGATTTGTCAATCATTACAACATCAACAAACATTTATTGCAGTAGAAAATGTAATAATCAAAACATAATATGGTATATACCTACTATCACCAAAGAAATTCAGTTGAGCACTTAAGATAGGATTTCTCTTACATTTCAGATGACTATGTGCTATGGAACGAACCAAAGACAGAGCCAATCAGACCAAATGACAGGTTTCACCCATCAGAAGAAAAATTTGACCACAGAACCATTGTCCAGGATGACTATCTCTACAGGGGGCCAGTTGCCACTCAAAGCTGCAAACCTTTGAATCTGGTCCAGAAAAGCAAGGTTCCCTTTGAGAATATAACCAATTATAGAGTGAATTATGTGCCACACCCTCTGGAGAAATGTTATGTCCATAAACATGAGAAATACAAGGTCAATGAGGTCCCATTTGATGGCCTCACTACCCACAAAGTTTCTTACAAGGGGCTGGCTGGTGAGCCAGCCAAGCTGGCAAAACCATACCAACCAAAGCTTCTCCATGATCTTCCATTTTCCTCTACAACCGAGTTTCAGGAAAAATACCAAGCTTGGCCTCGGCCTCCTGTATTCACCAAAAAACCTGATGTATATCTTCCTCCTCTGGAGAAAATGGACCTTCACACCACTACTCAGATACATTACAAGCATCCAAATGGCAAGCCATCCAAGATGTGTCGATATTTGGCCCAGCTTGAAGAAAGTACTGAGCCGTTCAATAGCTCTTCTATAATGAAGGAAGACTATAAGCCTTGGCTACGCAAAAGCCTAAAACCTATCATTCATGCTCCAGAGCTAACTTTCTCAGCAAAACCAATGGATTGCTTGACTACCTTTCAGACCCATTATGTGCCTCATCCGCTGACAACAACGAAGAGCTATAAACCTGCCTGGTCAGGCCCGAAGCATCACACTCTGCTAGATGCTAAAACTACCTACACTACCAGCTACACACCAAAGGGCATTGTTAGATGCTTGGCCTCTTACAAAGACCCACCCGGTTACGTCTTTGAGGGAACTGATGCTGATGGTCACAATCTCTATCTTCCTGCTTCCAAGACTCAGTGCCTGCAAGTTGGACACTGAAGGAAAAAGAAAGTGGAAGCAGCCTTCTTGGAAATGGATTCAAAGAGCAGGGCCTCAGTGAACTACAAATGACAGCTTGATTTTCTTTGTAACCTTCTTTCAAACCAATCACTAATTTCATATTTGGAGAGCTTTTAAAATAAACTTAATTCCCAGGCATTGTCTTTTTCTGGATCATTTGCACAAATGAAAAACATAAAATCTGGGGAAAAGACACATTGATCCTTGTTTCTCTGTATTTTTTTTCTTTTTCCCACCTAACTCTTGCTCTTTAATTGAGGGAGATAACCTCCTCCTGAGACACTAAGAGATCTCATAGTAATATACATTATTATTTGTGTAATGGGGGTTCAGCTGCATCCATGATGACAGCAGTAGAACAGCCTCTTCAGATGAATTACATGCTGTGAAGTCACACTTAAAAGTCATGGCTGGATAACAAGGTCTGAGATCTGGCCTTATCAGTCACTCCCATCAAAGACAGGTACAAAAGGTACAATTACTGGGTAAATATTATTGAAGATTGCGCCTTTGTTAATTGTGTCACTGTGCTGCCTGGAGCTAGGCTATCAGACGTGAGGTTGTCATGCCAAAGATGCCACCCTAGACTGACAACTTGCAAGGGAAGATTTTCAGTAAAAGCTCTTTGCTGCAGGATGCAGCGAGGGTACCAGAAACATCAAAGCTTGGCGTTGAAATTGTCATGTGTTGTTACAGTTCAGCCAGCAGCTGGAGTTGTGTTATCTTTTGGATATGGGCAATATTAAGGTCCCAACCAGAACTGTTCATTTCTGTGTTCAAGGTGCTTTTCTGTAGGCTTATGAATGTTACCTTAGTACTATGAAACTTACTGGCTTCTTCAGCATTTTCTGCTTTCCTAAATCCTCCTATCTCTTACTCCTGGCAGCTCTGGCTGTTTCCTGAGTATTTAGCTCAAGTGCTAGATAGAGTTGTTGCATGCTGGAGGAAACGCTTGGGTCTCACCATCAAGGTGGCTGTATTTCAAGAGGAAGCGGAAGACAATTTTCTGTGTAAACGTATTTTAAGACTTTTGAAAAGCTTTGAAACCCATTGGGATAGAAGTCTTCCATAAGTGCTTGCAAGCTAAAGCCAAACACATTCCATCTGGAAATGTAAATGCTTAACCCTGAGGTTGGGAAGCCACTGGAACAATCACCTTAGAGGCACAGTGGTTCTGCATCACTTGAAGTCCTTAAATCAGTCCCAGAGGCCTTTTCTAAACATATGGTCTATTTCAATGAAAAATGATGTGCTTGCAGCAGGAACAACTAGGCAAATCTCTACAGATTACGCCATACAAAAGGCCCAAGCTATGTAGTCATTGATGGCTCCACACAGCCTTCAGAAATTCAGGAATCTGTAAAATATTCACTCATCTGTAGTGAAGTATTGACCTGGAGTATGTTTGGCATTTTTTTCAGCTCCTGCTATCTTACCAGCCTTCTTGAACCTTCATGTCTTTACTGTTGAGCTTTGACAGGAAAATATTTTTTCTTCCCCATCTCTTTTTGTTCACTTAGTTTTCTGATTTTATTTAGCAGCCTCTAATTCTGTCTATTCTGAAACAGAGTTTATATGAAAGAAACAGCTGGGGCTTGTGACTGCAGAAGAGATTGTTCTTTTATGCAGGAAAGCTCCCCGACTGTTCATTCAACTCTTTGATGTGAGACTGGCGGCAAATGCAGAGCCAGGAGAGTCTAGTGTATAAATCTATCTTTATTACAGGTTTGTGGTTTTTTTTTTTTCTGAGTGGATGTTAGTCTTATCAAAATAGATAGCAATGCAAGATGCTAGCATTAATAATTACTGGATTTTTGAACATTAACAACAGGAGTCTTTATTTTGCAAACAGTGGACCAGCTCACAGCAGCATCAAGCAGATGTGACTGGTTTAATTCCAGCACTTTCACAGCATGAGACACAGGTTTGTGGTTTTTTTTTCTGACTCGTACCTAAATGTATGAAAAACTTATTAAAACAATATATGATAATACTAAGGAACAGCAAGAGTTCACTTGAATGACTAAAGGTGTGGCTCCACAGAAATTAAAGCTGGTTAAATCTTGGGCTGCTGCGGTCTCACGTTTCTCTCCGCCTGCAGCTGCATGTTTCCCTGGTTGCCTCTCTTTCTGGTAACAACATTAGCGCTGCCTGACTGCATGATAGGCTAGATCAGGAGACTGACCTGGCTGAAGGCAAATCAGTGTTTAGTAAGGGTAAGACCCATTTACTTCATTTCCCTGAACCAGTGCACCACATGGTTGCACAATTGCCAACTTAGGTGCAGGAGGTCAGTGCAGAAAGAAACATGTGGCTCAGGTAGCCCAGACTTTGCTTGGCTGGAACTGCTGTGGAAGTGCATCCTCCCTTCTCAAACAAGTTTTTCAATGCCTCCTAATCTGGTGTTGCCCCGAAGCAGGGCCTTTGTGTGCTGCCTGACCTCCCTTGGAGGAAGGTTTTTTTTAACCCTGTCTTTGTCAGCCTCCTTCTGCCTGGTGGAGTGCTGACCACAAGGTGATCCTCTCCACCCCATGGACAGGGCTGGGCTTCTGCTCCTCCTGGCTTCCTGTGCAGGAGCTGTCCTGCCTTTGCTCTGTAACGCAGTTAAAGTAAAGCCACGTTTTTCCAGCCTGCAGTTTATTTTTGATTAAAATGGGTAGTGTCATTAGAAAATCAGCATAAGAGAAAATTATAACTTGGGAAGGATTGAAGTGCTTAACACAGAAAATAAAGATGGGCTGCACTGCAGTACACAGGATTTGGTTACTGTTTTCATACAGAATAAATGTATGGATAAAGATGAGCAGAAGTTCATTTTACCATATGCTTGTGCCAATTAAATTTAACTTTTTCTTAGAGTGGTCACAATCTCAGAAAGAAGGAAGTACAGGCACAAGCTGGAAGACCTGAAAAAGAGCTTAAAAGGTCACTGAACTGCACCACAGGTTTGTGTAATTGTTTTTGAAGTTACATACAGGAGGAGGAAAATGAAAATAAACCATGTGCATGGCAGAAGTAGGTGCTAGATGCTAGTGCTAGATGAACTAGCACTCGTTCAGAAACCTCTCAGATACTCTATAGTGATCTTGCCTGTTTTATGGGACAATAATGAGTGAAAAAAAAGACTACCTGCCTCTGGCCCAGCTTCCAGTGTTGGGAGCAGCCTTGAGGAGCTCATGAAACTTGCACTCATGATGCAGCACAAGACAACACTTGTCACTCAGTGAACAAATGGCTGGAAAGAGGGGAGTCAGCTGTAATCAACCTCCTACTTCATTCATTGGTACTTTTGAAGAATGGATAATGGCATGAATACCTAAACAATGGCCTAAGTACAAAGGCTACTATTGGAAAGTGTTTCAAAAGCCAAAATGCAAGGATAAAAGCAAGGGGTTGTGTCCTTGGCAAGGCTGAGAAAGGCATCCAGCGGAGTTGTACCATAAAGCATGCAAAAAAGAACAATTGTGCTAAGCAATAATAGATGAAAACTGTTACTGCCAGAGCAGGTTACTACGGTGGTATCAATTACTGTAATCATTGCCAATAGACAATGTTTCTGTGCACAGGAACAGTCCCCTGTATGTACGCTGCAGAGCCTGTTTGGAGGAATAGCTTCTTCCTGCATCCCTGCAAACATAGAAGAGGAGAACTCACCAGCGCTACTGATCTCCAGGGCAAAGCACAATCTCTTAGGCAGGTCTTAAGCATGAAAGCTGAATTAAGGAGCCATATCCAAACTAAATTTTGGTAGCAGCTTCCTGGAGGTCCTGAATGCCTGCTCAGCCAGGAGGCAGAGAGCACTGTGATTCCTGCCTGTGGAAAGGCTGAGCAAAAATATTTAATTCCCCTGTCCTCAGTGGGAACCAAAATAAAACAACTTGAAAAGAAACCAAGTTATCTAGAATAATGGGGGAGATAACTAATCAGTTCAGTTTTGACTTGCATGATATCAGCCTTTCAACCACCTGTGCCTGCAAGGACCGCAAACCCCAGTGCCCCACATCTGCAGGAGACAGTTATTCCATCTGGAGAAGATTTGCAGTTGGCAATAGGTGAGAGGTCAAAAAAAAATCAGTAAGTTATATACTTATGGTCTAGAAATATAAACAGGCAGCAAGTTTGTGAAAAGTTTACCACTACAAACTCTAAAAAGGGCTTCATCCAATGCTATAGATTGCTAGAGAGAGCAAATTGTCAGCACCTCAAGTGTTTCAGAGCTATGAAGAAAGTATTGAAAGATAAGTGGTGTGCTTCAGCAAGGACTGAGGACATTCATATCATGGAAGCAATATCGATCCTGGGCATGGTACTCTGGAGTCAGGACACAGCTGAACTTAATGTACAAAAAAGGAAATTTTTTCTTTTCAAGATAAAAAAAGGACTTTCCTCGGGCACGGATAGGATCTTCCCGAGGGAGCCATGTCATCTCAGTTGGAAAGAGACATTTGGGCAGAGAACTGCGGTCTGGGTTCACTGGGATGGGAAACTTCCATAAAGAATTTTCTGAGCAGAGTTTGTTTTTGCTTGATCCTATTACAAAACCCTCTTCCCCCTACTGTACTACTGTCTCTCGCTGTCTCCTTCCCACATTGGAAGCAGTTGTCTGATGATTTGTGCCTCTCTTCCTGCTTTTGTGGGGAAACAGCTTTGGGGCAACCTGATTTTCACTTCTCCATCTGGCTGCACGTCTGTCCCACAGATGGTTTGGGTTGCATTCAGCAGGGAAGAAATAGGGTAACTCTTAAAAAGACAATGGTGTGTTTGGCTCTATATTCTCTGTTTTCACCAGTTCACTAGTGCTTTGCTTGCTGGTGCAGAGAATTGTCCCTAGACAGGTGAGAGGGCTCATGTGGCACTGCTGAGTGCCATCACAAGGGCTTAAGAGTGCTCCTTTGCTGGGCGAGCAGGCCCCTGCTCTGCTTTGCTCTCTGCTAAAAAAGAAAAGTGCCTGTGGGATCCTTCCTGCACAGCTGGATTTGATTTGCTGTGATTTGTATGTAGTGGGTTAACAGTGAGAGTTTTCTTTTTTGGTAATAAAATCACTAGGTTGTATGCTATTAGTTGAAAACTGACTCCACCAGTGTTTCAGTAGGTGAAGTGTTTTAACAAGCATTCACCAACCTCATGGGCTATTTATTTAAACCAGTAATTTATGCTTTTAAAAAAAGCAGCATGTTGAAAAGGGTGGGGGCAAGTCTTCATATAGCCCAAACCAAATTACTCCTCAGCCCAACCATTAAGCACTTCCTTAAGAGAAAAGAAACCCGTCCTGGCTCCTCACTTGGAGAGCAAGTTGTTCACGGCCCGTCTGGCGTGATCTTTCTGGTTCAGGTTTTATTATTGTGCTTTGCCACTGGCCCTAGGGAATTTGTAAACGAAGTAGTCTCAGACCTCATGTGAGACCTACAAGCAGTAGGCTACTTTGTAGTATTAAAGAGGAGAGTAGCAGGGAGTGGGTTCCATGCTTATGTCATCCAAAGCATGTGTGGATAACTATATGCTTACCATGCAATCATTCACATCCTGCTGCTGCTTAAGCAAACAGTATTTATATGTAGCCAGAGTACAACCCTCCGGTGTCCCCTTCCCTTTTAGCCACATAAAACTGCATACTTTTATTTATATCTACACAAATATAAAGCTTTTCTTTGCAAAGGGCTTAAAGGCTTAGGCCACACTCTTGTTTTTCCCTTTTTTTCCTTGCCTAAGAGGTAAGCAGTGTGTTAGGAGGAAGGATAGAGAACTGCAACTTGAACAAGCGGCACAGGGTTTGTTCATTGTTTTGGTTTATAAGCCCTAGTTGTCACAGTTTCATAAACCCTATCCCTTGCCCAAGAGCCAACTGAATTGCCTCCCTGCTCCTTCCTGGTTGCTGAGCACTTGCTCTGCCTGCAGAGAGGAGTCTCCTGCCTTGGCTCTGTTCAGCTGGGGCCTTGGCCAGTGCAGTCCTGCCAACTGTGCTGCAGCCCTCCTGTGGTCTCGGGGACTTAGTCAAATGCCTGGTCTTTCAGCTGGTGCCTGGGAAATCTGTGTGTCTGGGCAAGCATGGAGGCACCCTGCAAGAGAAGAATGCCGCCTCTGGTGAAGGATGAGCATTTTGTGGTACTAGGGTTGCTTTTGTTGTGTGAGCTTAGTGGTGATGCTGCAGTAGCTTCACTGACATGCTGTGCAGAGGAATCTGGCCTTTAGAAACATGGTGCTCAGCTTCCTCAAAAGCTGCTGCTCTTGCTGACACAGGCAGTTGTTTTGAAGGGAGTGTGGAAGGAGCATGGTAGGATGGCATCTCTCCTTGGAACGAAGTAATGTTTAGTAATTAAATTTAGTAATTAAATCAGCTGTCAGGGTCAAAGACCTGCAGAGGTCTTTGGAGCTATGTAAACAAGCGAGAGGGGGAGTGGCGGCTCTGCTCTTGTCACTGGCACAGTGAGGAGCCAAGGAGAAATGGGTGTGCGATGGGTGATGCAATACTGCATCACTCCTTCCTATCTGCCTCACTTCATGAACAATCAAAATGTGCAGTTCAGAACAGCCAGAGGCGGTATAATTTGCACGTTACAGATTGATATAGACTCAGAGAGCGCAATCCCCTGTTTCTGTGTGAACTAAGCGTGTGCAAGTCTCCCAACATGTGTGCTCATCAGTCACAGTGCCAAAGGCAGGCACCAGTGTAAAGCTGGTATGTGTGAAAGGCAAAGCATGTCCAGTGGGCTTCCTGCATTAAAAGCAAAACAAAAAGCACTGGCAAGATTTTCATGAGAATGAATTGTATCCAACTGTGGTTATAGTTGGTGATATTGGCAGCAAATATTTCACCTTTCACACTTTTATTTATTACTTTATGCTGTCAGCTACTTTCAATGTTAGTGACAGGGTATATGGTTTGCCCTTAGTATCTCTAAAAATAGTACTTACAAACTGATTTTGTTTCATCTTATTTTGTCTTCTTTTGGTTGACTGTTTTTTTATTGGCCAGAAACCATTTTTTGCTGTGCTAACCTTGTTTCTCCCTGCGTAAATCCTTCTTTATATGAGCATGAGCTGGTATACAAACTCACGTTAATGAGGAGCCACTGTTGATAATCCTGTTTTAAATACATTTCGTGAGCTACTTTGTGGTCTGTTTTGTCAGTTTCTGTTTTTCATTTGAAAAAACTTCCCAATGGACCTTGCTGTGATACTTCTCTAATGCTAAGGCACTTGTACACACTCAGCCTTGCTGCCTCAGCCACCCAAAATGCATTGGATGGCTCAGTAGAGGCTGTTTCGAGTTTTGTAACCATTCTGGCAAAAAAGAAGGGCTGGAGTCTGTGATTTCATGGACTTTCTAGTCTCAGTCGTCATCAGTTATCACTGAATGAAAGATGAAGCTGAGCACTGTATTTGCTTCTCAGAGAGACAGATGGAGAATAAAATGTATTTTGTTCATGTCTTCATGTGTGAAGTTGAGAATGGGAGCAAGTAAATTGTATCATCTCAGTGAAAAGGCAGGGGAGGATAGAAATAAGTATTATAATCAGAAGAGGAGATGCTGAGATATGGCTTTTCCCCTTATAAATCTGGATAAATAAGATGTTTGGTTGCATATTACTGAAATGCCTTAGTGAGAATGTTATATCAAGATTTGATTAAAATGACTATGACCAGGTTTTAGATTTGATTCTGATTGATTGAAGGGGACATGTTGGGTGGAGATGATGAAAAGCAATGTAGGTGAAAATGATGATTATCCAATATGCTTTTAGTGTGAGAAATGTGTAAGATCAGTAGAAAAAGGATGTCTGACTGTCCCTTCTCTCAATTTTTTTGCAAACTAAAGTATTTGACATCTTCTTTGGTTTAGTTTCCAAAAATAAAAGCTGAGTGTAACAGTTAATACATAACACTGTTGATAAATATACATACAGCTTTAAAAAAGAGGATGAAGGGAATGGCTAAATTGATGATTCCTGAACTGTGGCTAATATGCAGAGCCATAGTTAGCATTAGCAGTTCTGAGCTTCCCATCTACGTACACTGGTAGTCTGTGAGAAAATCTGACATTCGAAACAGTTTGAAAGCTTCTGTGTTAAAAATTAGATAATTGAATAAATGAAGTTAATTCACTCAATTACTAGCTGAAATGATCGGTGACTCACTGACAGCTCCCATTAAGAACTTATGAGGACTTCTACGGTCCTGAAACTCTGGAAGAGAGTAAGCACTTGGTTCACCTTTTTCTACACATAGAGGTGTCAGCTTATGCTGATATAGAATAATCAAATTTATTTATGAATCAGTATTTGGACACCCAACAGATAGTAAGGTGATCATTAGCTTTTTGTTTGATAAGGGAACTTGCAAAAAGGATCATAACTTAAAAAGAAAAAAAGCTTTAATTGCAGTCCATATAACTATGGAGAGATAGTAGGAAAAAATTTTCCAGCTAAAGGTTACTTTGGAAAACTCTGCCTATGGCTTCTATGGTTTTAAGAGCATATATGCAGACATACATGCCTGGAGTAGTTTAGCTGTGCTTACCTTGCCACATAACAGAGGGCAGGAGTAGGTCTCCTGTGGGGAACCTTTCAGCACTGCATTTTTCTGCTTGTCGCAGCACTGTTTTTCTTCCTTGAGGAAAATTAGTACAGAGAACAAAGCTGGAAGCTTGCTTTTAAGTTTTTGAAGGCTTTTTCACTTGACTGGTAACTACAACCATATACGTAAAAAGAGAATAACTATTCTCTTGAGAACCTAAGCTGGCCTGCTGTTCATTTTACATCAACACCAGCTTCTATACTTGTTTTACTCAAAATGAATGACCAAAATCCCATTGTCTTCAGTACTGTTGCTTGGAAGTCTTAGATCTGGTCTTTGGCTTGCATCTCTGTATGTGTTTATGTATGTGTGAGGTATTTTTTACCTGCAGTGTAGGTGTCTGAAAAGCATATACGGGAACATGATACTAGGGAAATTGTCAGTAAATCAGAGCAAAATCACTGTTCCCTTTAAGAAGAGACATTATATCATTTGTTGGAAAAGGGTAACAACAGAACCAGCTTAGTTTTCAAAACTTGATTTTGTCTATGTTAAGAGAAAGTGTTTTTACTTTATTAATTTTTTTACTTCTTTACCCTCCCCCCTGTAATTCTAATCATTACCAGGATTCCTTCTATGTATATGCTTGATGCTTCAAGGAGTTGCAAGCTCCATTACTGAAGGCAGCAGTGACCTATAAGGAAAGACTGAAGTAACAGGGGTTGCTTCATGCCATAGGTTGCCAAGGAAAGTCACAAGATGTCTGTAAGCATTGCTGCATAGAAAAAAAGGGGTATACTTTTACTGATTTCCATGATCCTAGGACCAGCAGTGATGGCTTTATACTTCCGCAAGAACAATAGAGGCAAGACATTAGCAAAAATGAATAAAGCAAGGCAAATGAAGGATTAAAACAGATCTCCAAGACAAAATGCAGAATCTTAATAGCTGGAGACTTTTAAAAACAAGTTAAGACATCCTCTTTCCCCAAGGCAGGTAGATGATGTGTACTTTGTGTAACAGCTGTGTGCTGTTATCATAATACATAAAGGACAGAGTACTCCAACAGCTTTGCTACTTTGTTTGGCTTTTGTTTTTAAGATTAATAAACAACATGTCAGACAGCAGTAGATAAATAAGTAACCTGCATTACTTGTACAAAAAGTTATATAAATACAAGTTTGCTGTTTTGTTTTCTTTTTAGAGAAGGAAAGCGTCCTTTCATAAAATATCCAGCAATCCTTATCATAACTGACATGCTGCCAAGTCACAATTACAGAGGACAGACATGTGAAATTAAATCCACACTGTGCAGAGACAACACAGTGGCCCTCCAGATCTGATCCTTCATGTTTATTCTATGCACAGTTACACAGCTACTATTCAACATGTGATCATCTGAATAAGTTTTGCTATTAAAAAAATGAAAATACTTCCCCATACTGCTTTTTGTTAACTACTGTACTAGAAATATCCACCACATCGTCATCATTATCATCATTATTATTATTATTGTTGTTAAGGAATTGTCCTTCATTCCATGCATAATTATCATTTCCCAAGTTAAAAACATCATCCCTCCCTCATGTCATAGTTTATAAAGCACTCTGTGCACAGTGAAGCAGATCCCTAATTAAATGCAAATGCTATTAAAATTAAGAGATATACACTATTACTGTTGATTTTAGAGGAACAAAATTCTGGGGAGATTTAAAAAAAACCCAAAATAGTTTTATCTGGACAAAACAATGTACAATTATTAATATTGCACTTTTTGTACAAGAAATCCTAATAAATATACAGAAAAGATATACATTTACATACATAGAAAGACATTCTTCTTTTTTTTTAAATAAAAAGTTACACTGATGCTTAGCAACACTATTTCTTGAAGACCCATTTGTAGTAAGAGCGTTCACTGCCAGATGTGTTTTGAAGTAACCCAGCTTGAGACAGTTTAATATCATGAACCTGGCACTGACCTCAAAAGTGGACTCACAGTTTTGCTGAAAAATCCACCTGTCATGGAAGCTGTAACACAGCAGTCATTGAACAGCATTTCATTAATGTATCACAAGGCACAAGCCCCACTGGGGGTGACATGAAAGGCACAGCCAAGTCTTTAATTTAGAGATGGTCTTGAACCAAAACCTCAGATCCAGATAGCTCTCCTTTAAAGTTTCACAATACTCAACCACTCTACTTTGCAGATTCCTCTAATTTTAGGGCCCTATTCTGAGCAGAGCAGAGAGTGCCCAGGAACAAAAAGGACGAAGCACTTCGCTGGCTGAATAACCACTGCAGCTGGCCAGGGGGAAAGACTCACAGGCAGCATGCAAAGTCATGCTGTGGGTGTGATGTTTGAGCCTCACTTTTCAAATCATATCTTCAGGGTGTTAGACATGGGCTTAAAAATGTGCTGCTTTATAGCACCTGTTTTGTTGTGGGAGGCAGCTAGAGAGGAGCACTTTTGTTAAAAATTATTAGCATTAGTCCTCTGGGGCTGATGCTGAATGCATTCTGTTTCTACAGAGTAGGAATAACCACAAGAAATCAGAATACAGCTCTTTTCTACTACTTGTCCAAAAGGCTTGGCTTCCAGGAGAGAAAAAATTCACATTAGCAGGATAGGAAAACCCACTTCCTCAAGTTCCTTTCCAAAACCCCAGGTCCGAGAGCACCAAAGCTCTGGGAACTGGTACTCCTCTCTTTTCCAAATAAGTGTTAGGAGGATGGACTATGTGAAGTAGCTCCTGTTACCACAGACAATTGCTATCTTTCCTGCCTGTGCTCTCTACAGGACAGCATTTGCAGGTTTGTACTACAGCCTGTCAATAACAGATCATACTTTCTCTCCTTCTCCTGGATAATAACTACCATCATCACCTCACCTCTGTGCTGAGGGCAACCCTCCTATCCCTGATCCTCCCTGCACAACCTGGGAACATTTTCATGTGTGTTTTAGACTCACTCACATTACGCACTATTGTTCAACTTCCCCAGACACCAGATCCTTAAAGATCACAAGGATCCCCCACTGAAACCATTTGAAGTCCTGGTGTGAGAAGAAGAGAGGGGTTTAGAAAGAAGAAAAAGGAATCCAATCTTGGATGTAATAAATAGGTTTATAAAGCAAAATCACATGCTTATGTTCCCAAAGTAGTCTGAGATAGATGAAGTATCTGTATACTGCATAGCTGAATGTTTACTTTAGCCTTTTTTTTTTTCTCCAGTACCCCATGACCTGCCAGGCTGTTTGATTATTTGTTTCATATTGCGGTGGTCCAATGTGATGGTAGTTTTTTACTCTGATCTGCTTCCCCATCTGTCTGTTGGTGTATCCCCAGCCATGTACATGGATTATGGGGCAGTCCCACTCCTCTCAGGCCCATTGCTGGTGGTGTGGGGCTCACTGACTCTTTGTGGTCTACCCTCATGACCGTATTTTGCTGCTTTCTGTCTCCCAGATTCATAGAAGGGAAAACTTGTCAAGTCCCTTTACAACAATGATTTGGTAAAGGGTTTTCTTTTTTTTTTTTTTATAAGGGAAATAAATAAATAAAATGAAAAAAAGAATTCCATTCCATTTATATTTTCTGTAAAAGTCCTTGCCTCAGTGAAGCAAAGGCTGTGATCCCCTTGTTCCTCCATTTTCATTGCTTTTGTCTTCAAGCTTTTCCACACGTCCCACAGCAGCGTGACTTGAATTGGGTGAGCTGGCAGAGTTTGAGCTGCTTCACTTTCTCACAGTACCTTGTAGTGTCTCTGCACTCCACTGCCAAAGGGGAAACAAAAAGGAGAAATGGTGATGAAGTAATGAAAGAAGGATTTCTTACCTGAGAACATTTCATGGGGTGGCCAAGAGGGGGACAAAGACAGCTTTGGTTTGGGAGGTCTCACTACGAGCATGAGCTTGACTTGCTGCAAAGACTGAGTGGGGACTTCAAGCAGCCAAACGCTCAAAGCAGAACGTGGTGGGCAGTCTTTGCTTTCAGAGCCTGGGGAGAGGGCTTCTGAGGCTGCTCCAACACTCTCTTGGTTTGCCATTTACCAGCATTTTAGAGAGGCTCTAGGAGTTTCATAACAGTTGTTAAACCACAGATTAAGTAGTAAATAAAACTGGAAACTTGTTTTGACAGAGTAGCTCAAAGGCACTTTGGCCAACCTTTTCCATTTGAAGAGACAGTGTGTGGGAGTGCCACTCCAGCTGAGCAGCTGCTGTGTTGTGCTTTTCACAAGTGTGTTGCAGAGCATACCCCGAGGTGAAGATGTTAAGACACTTTTTGAACTCCCCTAAGACTTAAATCCTGGTATAATTTGGATAATTTTTAAGGCCCGCAGCCTTAAGCTTTCAAGCTTTCAAGCTCCAGATTGGAAAACTGTCCAGTATCTCTGCAAGACCTTGGGCGTGTTGCTGCCTGAGGGATTCCCACTTTCCATGCTAAGGCTGGAAAGGGGGTCATCACAGAGCAGTTGTATAGACCTCTCCAGTAATGTCTGTACCAAATAACTCCACTGTTGCCTAGGTGTGGGACATTTCTACATAGCAGGAAGAGGCTGGAGGGACAGCAAAGGTCTTGCTCGGTACCTGTAAGCCTCCTCAGCCTTTCCACTTCCATTAGGGCACCCCAACCTCAGCTCACAGGTTTGAACCTATGGAGTCTGCTTTGCCTCTACTGAGAGGGAGTGTCAGAGCTGGCGCGGCCGTAGGCAAGCGCAGGCAGGTTCTGCTGCTGCTTCTGCAATGATTGCACGGCAACCAGCTTGCATGCTAGAGGATGGGATCTGCCCATCAAAATCAGCACGTGAAGTGGGAGCCAGGGCAAATGAAAAGATAGTGATTTGGTGCTGCCTGGTGTTTCCGAAGCGGACATAGCCATAGTGGGGCATCATGTCCAAAGAGGCACATCATCTGTTCTTTTTTATTTTTTAAAATACTTGTAACTTTTCTAGTCCTTTGGCAGGCCCAGTTAGTTGCTTGTCACCTGACAGCAATCAGCCTCCACTCCAGGAATCTCCATCATCAACCTACCCACTGGATTTAGACTTATTGTATATTAACTATAGCCAGCAGTCTGTGATTCGTGTTTTTCTTTCTGTCTGTACCATTAACAGGAAGTTAAGACTGCATCAGCCATTTCACACACTATTAGCAAGGGGATGCAATCCCAGCACTAACACCATCACCAACAAATCGCAAAGGCGCCCCCTGAGGCGCTGAGTTTTGGACACTGCATTTTGCACATGTTCAGGCTGGAGGTTCCCCAGGATGCCCAGCTGCAAGGTTCAGTGCTGCATTTCTGAGAGATGCCTCTGCCTTCTTTCCTCCCCCCCGCACGGCACTGCCTCGCCTCCTCTCAGCAACGTACTGTTTTCACAGGGTGTGATGTTGCAGCGTTGCCAGTTCGCTGGCCGCGGCCTCCAGGAGCAGTGATGCTCCAGCACAGGCTTGTTGGTGCGGACATGCACGCAGTCCACGCGCCGGGACTGGAAGCCATAGTTTCCACACGTAGCCGTGCAGACGGTCCACAGGTTGACCCTCCAGTGCACGCCGCAGATGTCAGTCCAGCAGTTCTGGGTGCTCAAAGGCCTGCAGGCAAGAGGGAGGGAGAGGTGACCCATCACCACACTGCCCAGGGAGCAAGCGCACGTCACTCGGGGTGTCATGCAAGCTCCAGGGACAGCAAGCCTTGCATATCTGAAACATAATTTGCTCAGAGCACCGTATGGGTCAGGTATTCAACAGGTGCAAGTGGGGTGACTCCAGTGCACTGAAAGGCAGTTTGTAACTGCACTCAAGGACCAGACCCTCAGCAGGCGCTGAGGTATAGTGGTATAGCACTACTGGAGCTAAATGACCATTTGAACTATTTGAGGATTTGGCCGAAATGTCCTCTCCATGAAGTGTCAGACCAGAGGTCCACTGAAAAGATGCAATGAGTAAAGTGGCAACAGTAAGACCCAGCAGGGCTTTGCAACATTTTTATGGCTTTACAGTCAGTGGGAACAAAACCAATTCTCTGAAACCCTCCTTATCCCTTCAATGCAGTCTCACAGAAGATGCACAGGCACACTTGGTTCCCGCCTATTTGTCACACAGATAATGAAAATACATGAGTGGGAGCCAAAGAGCCAATTATATTAATTTTCAGTCATGATCAGGCATGATTTACATACCTAAGTCTCGTTGTAAAGTAAATATAACTTTACAATGTCGACAGTGGAGTTTATCTGCAGGAAAACAAAAGCCACAGAGTCCCTTTTTTCCCACAGTTAGTGCTTGTGTTTAAATAAGAGATAAGGATACTGGCAGCTTAAGAGGAGATATCACAGCCTTTCAGTCAGGATTTGTCATGCCTAGAAGACTTTCCAGTTGTTGGCCAACTAGGTTTTTTTTTTTTTTTTTCTGGGGCTCATAGGAACAAATAGTGAAGCCTGGGCTTAAGCCTGGTGAGATTTGTACCACATAACAGTATGGGCTGCAGCATGACCTCTTTGTTACATGGGGGAAACCCAAAAAGTTGTCAGTTAAGTCACTAGTCCATTCAACATCTCCACAAAGGGTAGTGGTTTCAGACATAAGATGTTACTGTCCTACCTTGGTAAGGCACTGCATTGATCTGATGACACAGAAGTCCCATCTTTGGTCTGACAAAATATCTGTCTGTGCTGTACAGCCAGTCGTGGTCCAATGCAAGGCCCATTACACTGTGAACATAGAAAAATCACTTAAGGGAGGTAAAAGGCAGGACATGTTCCCCTTCGATAAGACTGCTAGTGAAATAAGGTGTGTACTGCTCCGCGGTGACTCTCGAGCTTTTGAGCACCCCCTGCAGCTCTGCAGGCTTTGAAGGCTGAGTGTGCAGTCATCTTCTGCCCTACCTCACCCTCCTCCAGCAGCATTAAAACTGCATTTCTATATCTGCTCTGCAGATTCATTACCTCTCCTCTTCAGTAGTTCAATTTTAAATACATCTGTTAGGACAAATAAAATGCTCTCATGTCATTAGCCTAGAGCCCATGACCTATACAGGAAATCTGAATACATTTCTTTTATTGTGCATTTTGCAGCTTGTACTACCACAATCTATGGGCAAATAGTTAATAACCAAGAACACATTGAACCAAGAACAAAACCCACTCCATTTAATAATTTAAAAGCATTGCAGGACAATAAACAAAAGCAGCAAACATGATGAACACAGCAGATCTGCAAGCTTGCTCCAATACTGAAGTTATCCTAACCTATTCAAGCTTATCAATCACACAATTACTGTTTAACTCTTCTAATCCTCTCCAATTAAATCGTAATTAGCTATAGGTATGATGCATGTTTTTGTGTTCTTCTGAATTATATCAACTGCTAGAAAACAGTTTGTTTTTCTAAGTATCCGGAAATTACATTCAAGAACAGATTGAGGGTTGAAGAAAGGGACCTTAGTGTGAGGGAAGAATTTTTGCCAGGGGAGCGCTGCTGACCAATCCTCGGTCCCCTCCACCCTCCATCAGTAGGAGCCCTATTTCACACTACCATGACTCCTCACATAATACTCCCTTCCCGCTGCTATTTCTTCCCTCCCTGACAACTGGGAGAGAGAAGCAGTGACTGCCAGGTTTCCAGTTGCTGCCAGTCAACCCCCTTGTTGAGCAAGGTGGATGGAAACATCATTCGTTGGAGTATGTGGAGCATTTCTGTGACATCTGCGGGGGCTAGCAGTCCTCATCACCAGCAAGCCTGAGTCAGTAGTTTTAAAATGCTATGGGATTACATAGTGGAGATCAAAATGCCATTAACATTAAATGAAGGAAAGGAATTCATTCTAGAGGTGGGGTTAGAGTAGGTAGTCTGTTTATTTCCTCTGTGCATTGGGAAAGTTAGTCACTACACCTGGGCAACAGGGACCTGATACTCCATGGTACTACCGAGAAGGTCATTGATCCATGGAGACACTGAGCCAATGACATGTTCCTAACTGTAATTAGATAACAGTTTTCTGGCTTGGAGACTGAGCTGTATAGAATCATGTAGGACTTGATTTTTTTTTTTAAGCTAGGTAGAAGAAATATTATATTATAATGCACAGAGGTTAGGTCTAACAAATTAATTCAGACTGCTTTGATTGTCTCAGCTGAGTATGATGTCATGGGGAACAATATAGACCATAATGATCTACAAAATAAGGATGAAGTAATTGACTTTTTGCCAGGATAATCCAATCTTTACCTGGTATTCCACTGGGAGTGAAAATTTGCTTCTTTCATATAGAAGGATAATTCTAAGCTTTACTCAGAAATGTAATACAAAACTCAATCACCTTTCATGAGAGAAATTTCCAAAATACACAGGCAAGAGTTAAATGAAGTTGTTTTCAAGGAGTGAACAATAACTAGTTCTAGTAGCTGAAGACACTTTTCACTACCAACATTGTAAAAAAACCTGATGCCACACAATGTGTTGTGCATATTACCCCAAGCAAATACAGAATGCTTGTGGTTTTTAATAACAAATTATCATATTACTCTAACCTCTAATACAATGATATAGCATTTGCCATTGTTTTCAAACTGACTTACCACACGCTAATTAGAAAAGGAGGCAAAATATTTCATGATAGGTCACTGTATGTCAAGACTGACAGTTATTACTCTGGGTAATTATTTTCTTAGCCTCTTTTTGCATGGTAAGAAGCCTCACTTCTATACCTTTTCCTGACTCATCATTTCAATTAGATGTATGACTACTTTGATTTTGTCAAAGTGCTTTTTCTCTTTCCCTTTGAAAATGTTTATTTCACCAAAAGTGATGTTAAAGCAGTATTGGTATCTGGCTTTAACCTCTAGAAAAATTGGCTTCTGTGGTTTTAACCCTGTCTCTTATTCACCCTGGAATGCTATGCCCCTGTGTGAATCACCACTCTGGAGAGCTTTGGGCTAAAATCTGTGAGTTTCTACCCCTATGTCTGGACTGTAGTGGACTCATCAACCTTCACATATGGCTCAGTCAAGATGGAGCGGAGAGAAAAGGGAGGAAAGCACGTAGTAATGACTGGTCCCAGGTTATAATTGACTACATATTGACAAGTGTCTTTTCAGGAAATCTCATCGCTAACAGAAAGACAAAAACAAAACTCTTCTGCGGATTCCCACAATAAAGCAATTAAACTCTAAATACTTGGAATATTTGTTATTTATGGAGTGAAGGTTTTAAACACCTGATCATTGTATGAAGTTGCAAGGAGAGAATTTGAAGATCTGCAAAACAGCACAAAGTAGTCTGAAAATGCTTTTAGCGCTCCATTCTGCTTTTCATCATGAAGCAAATCAAGAAAGCTCCCACTTTTTGGCATTCTCAGGCAACATCAGCAACTCTGTAAAACTGAGTTATTGTACAACTCCCCCACCCCAAACCTATCATAATCATCAGGCCTGACTCCTGCCAACCAAAACTGAAACACACTCACTGAGTGGTAAGGGGAATTAAGACTTGGAGAATGTTATTTCCCAGATATGTCACCTGTCACTATGAAGAGGAGCTGCAGACCTTTCCACTGGGGATGATATGGGGGTCTGCAGTAAAAGTCCTGTTCACAAGCAGCATTTCTAGGGATTGCGGGAAAATACAGAAATCCAAGCATGCAGTGCATCAAATAGGGAGTTGAAAGAGCTAAGCAAATTAACTGCCTCCTCAAAAGCTTGCAAACTACAACCTAAAGATACCAGGGTGCGAAATCACTCCTCTCATTCTCTGTCCTTTTTTTCTAGCCCACACTATGAGGCTGTCCTTGGACTGCTGGCTTGTTCCTTACCTGGCCCCAGGAGGAGGCCACCCACTCAACACAGGGCTGCCTGTTACAGTTCTGTGTGTCCACAGGGCGCTTGGACACCTGGGCACAAGCCTCATTAGACATTGGGACAGAGCTGCCCTTCGCTGTCAGGCGCTGACATGTCACTCGCCGCATCTGGATGCCTCCACTGCAGCTCCGTGTGCAAGGAGACCACGATGTTACCATCCATCTGTGAAAGAAAGGTGAACAGGTCAGGGAGCAGATACGTGCCACCATCTGGAGGATCATTGGTGTCAACAGGTCTTTATGTATTGGACCAAAGAAAGGCAACAATGGCTTGGTTCATTTAGGGTGCGATCCTGGAAGATGCTGAGTGCCTCTGCCTCCCATAGTAGTCACTGAAAACTGCTCAGAGGGTGAGAGCTGAGAAAAGCACATATTTTTTGTTAAATTATCTTTCTCAAGGCTCTCTCGGCCCAGAATTAATTTTCTAGCCCTTAAGGCTGTTTTTAAAGCCTTAGTAACTATTTCTAGCCCAGGCACAGGGGTTGG
This sequence comes from Theristicus caerulescens, assembly GCA_020745775.1. Classification (NCBI taxonomy): domain Eukaryota; kingdom Metazoa; phylum Chordata; class Aves; order Pelecaniformes; family Threskiornithidae; genus Theristicus; species Theristicus caerulescens. The sequence goes on along the minus strand of CM036583.1, from coordinate 37,957,167 downwards.
GCATGGCTCCTCTTACACCACTGTGCCACGAAGGCCTCTGTCACAGGCTACAGTCACAATGCCAGCAATGACTAGCCCATTTACACCCCTTAGTAGGGAAAACTATCTCCGTAAAGTTGCTGGAGTAGCTCACAGGCCACTTTGAACTTGCTGCTGACAGAACAGCCAAAAGCCTGCTGGGTTGTGCTGGTGTCTGCCTGCTCTGTAACGCCCCTGACATCTGGGATAATACAGAAATGCCTGAAGGTTGCTCAGGGATGAGGCTGGTGCATAGTCAGCCCAGGGACAAAGGACACCTTTCTTCTTTCCTCTTGAGCTCAGACCATGCATTCGCCAGCTGAGGCTGAGGTTCTGAACCCCTGTGTGCTGGGGTTTAAAAAACCCTGTCTAACTAGTAGAAAGCCTGTAACAACAGAAAATAATAGTCCAGGTCCAAACTCTTACCAAGATAGACAACACATTTTGTCTCTTTAAGGATCATTAAGTGAAACACTCGTATAGTTGGGTTTGGGAAGGAGGTAGGTAGGAACAGAAAGGATGGGATTGATTACTAGTTTCCTGAAGAGTTCTATGGTCAAGTCAGCACTTTGCTTCATTAAGTTTCAGGATACTTGCAGGATTTGTGTTATTGTGAGGAAAATGGTGCCTATCACTTCCCTCACCAGCAATGTTTATGATTACTTTACAAAATAGGCAATAAGCATTCTCCAGACCCATGGAGAGGCATCCATTGCTATTCCTCAGTCTTCTGCAGGTGATAAACTTGCGTGGTCACAGAAACAAGTATATAAACAAACACACTCCCAACATGGAAAACAAAAACACTGCTACTTTTTTTCATGCAGTTTGATGAGGTTGAATCTGAAGTTTCCGCAACCCTCATAAAGCTCTGCTCTGCATTTCAATCAACTTTTATTTCCAAGCTTACATCTCAGCAGTTTCTCAGGACCTGAGGGAGGATTGTGGGTTGTGTTACAGTTCAGGGAAGGTACAAAAAAACATAAACCATTTCCACGGAATTTACTACCATCACCAAGGAAAACCGCTGCTAATGAGTGTGTTTCATATTTCATCAAATCTCTTTTGGTTTCCTTCTTATGACTCATCTGGCAACTCAGAAAACATTTGCCTGCAAAGAGGGGTAGGAATATATTTTAAAAGGAACCTTGCCATATACCCAAGACACAGCAAGAGTGGTAAATCTGGCTGCTTACTGCTCATCAGCTTGCTTAGCACCTCTCCTTGCCTCAGCTTAGACTCTCTTTTTTAATACAAGTCCCAAATCACTGTTGAATGAGAGGAGTTGTACTAGATTTCTCTTGAGATCCTGACTACTTTTAAGTGCTTGTATACTGAAATACACCATGTCCACAGTGGAAATAAAGGGGAGGAGGGAGTAAAAGCCCAGAAAAATATGGAAAAGCATGTTTACACATCTCAGCTAAGGAGCCACTGAATTGCAGAAGTAAGACATTTTTGACATGGAGGGAGTATACTACACTGACCCTCTGGATAGGCACTCAGGATGTATTCTTCTTTGCACCAAGAGGTGTAAAAGAAGGAAAGTGTGTTCTGCAGGGAGGAAACAGCAGAGGAAGACCTAAGTGTAGGCAGAAGTCTTTCAAGCTGCCCAGCTCCATTGTATTTAACAGTAACTGGAAAACAGGGGATTACAGGGGCAGAGAGTTACAATCCCAAAGAAACCACAAGCTAGCAATCTTGAAAAGGAGGCAGAACTCAGTCTCACCCTGCTTCATGCCCACTAGATCTGATGGGGTGTGCCCATATTACAAAAGACGTTTCCACTCTGCTAAGGGAATTCTTTGCAGCTGTGGTGACAGTCCTGCCCATATTGATGTTCAGGCAACACAGGAACTCAGAATAAAACACCAAAACAGCTGCTAAACATAGCTTCTTGTCTGTTATATTGTTGGGATATACTGGTATGAAGCTACATGGAACACAAAAACAATATGACCCTACAGTTCTTGGGTGATGAAACTCCTATATGTACAGAGCTCAGAAAAGGCATGATATTTACATCCAACACAGAGTGAGGCTGCAATCACCCAAGACAACTCAAGCTGTGAACTTTGCTAATAAACAGTAGGCAATAGCCTCTCTATTTTCTAACCTAATTACTGAAGGAGTAAAGTCTCTTTCTACCATGTACTGTCAATATTTTCCACAAATCTTGCTACAAATTCCCATCTGTCTAGGTTAAGCACTCATGAATTCCCTTTTAGCCATGACTTTTCTTCAGACAGACACCAGAGAGGCTGCACTGGCATGATGTCTAGTGCAATGAACTCTTCAAGCACATCTTAAAGGCATGTATGACATTTTAACATAAGACAGACGAACCGTGAAGGGCAGTCTCTCCTGTTGCATGCGATGGGCTGCAGGGCTGGCTTGGGCTTCTCTTTGCAGTGGGATATGTTGACTTCAGCCCCATCCAGTAAGCACCTCAGCTGAGGCAGCTGCACCCCTTTGTGGCCACAGGAAGCTGAACAAGCCATCAGCTTGTCCACTGACCACCGGTATTCTGCAAAAAAGAGAGACACGTTAACACTCAAAAACTGCCAGCAGGAGACCCTTAGAAAAGAAAGAGTCAGAGATGTTCCCCAGGATGAAATATTTGGACTTGGTGTCTCATGTGAAGGGGAGCTACCTATGCCTACAAGGCACCAGGCAATGAACAAAGAAGGATCAGGATTCCAGCTGATGTAAGCCACTGTCTTTGGTGTAACAAACCCAGGTTTTTGGTGCTTAGAAGCATCAGGCATGGAAAGTGAATGACAAGGTAGAGCAGTTAAGTGAAGCCAGATGCCAGTGATGTAGGACATTGCATCTGTATTTTTAAAGGAGTGTGATTTAGTGAAGATGTAGTTAACTGCAGTTAGCAGCAGTATCTATGATTCCAGGATCTTACAACAGTGTGTTTCTCACCAGGTAGATCATACAGATCATCCATCCTGAAGATGAATGGGGGAGTTACAAACTTAAAATTTTATGGCAAAATTTAAAGAAAAGTTAAATTCTTCTCCACCCAATCCCTAACAATTGGAGCAATGAAAGCTGCATTTTCTGTTCCAGGCCATACACACTGCTCTGTTCTGTGGCTTTAGCACTTTCAGCTTTTTTCTAGGATAAATATAAAAAACAGTTGCAGCATTTTTACAAGTGAAGGGTTTTCAAGCAAGAAGAGACTATGAAACGCTGACTTTAGTAGATTAATAGAGGGGCTTCTAATTTTAGAGGTTCAAACTATGACACCTCTGTCTTGAACTTCTGGACAGGAAAATTGTCCAGACTGAACAAGCATAAGTATAGCTTGAATCAGTAAGACGTGTTTTATGCTCAGCAGGCCAGAAATATCAGGCGTCATTTTGGTAAAGTAAAACCTAAGACACTGCAAGGTACCTGGTAGTCCTGCAAATCTATATCCATGGCAGTAAAACATCAAAACATCTATTTCCTGCTCTGCATGACAGTCCTGGCTTCACAGGGGAGAAATCCCTGATGAGAAAGGCAGTGCAGGGAAGTCCATGGCAAGAGCTTCACAGGGCGGCAGGACTGAAACTGGAAAGTTACCTTGTATAGCCAGGGATGTTTTTTGTGTAAGCGAGCCAGCCTCATTCTGAGCAAGGCAGCTGAATTCACCATCAGGAGCATCACTGACATTGAGTATCTGAAGAATCTGGCCTGCTGCCAGGAGGCGATGCTGCAGACTGAGAGGCTCACCGGAGTAAAGCCAGGTGATGTTTGGGGTTGGATGACCATCCACAGCGCAACCTGAAAAACAGGGACATGAAAGAAACCTGCTGAGTACTGAACTTGATGCAAAATTACATGCTTTGAAGTGGTCAAAATTAGGAGAAAAAGTCAATTACATCCCCTTTTCTGCTCATAATGAAAAACAGGAATACTGTGGTAATGAATACCTTCTCATCAGCTGGAAAAAAAATTTTCCAAAAGTCAGTTAATCAGCCATATGAAAATCTCAGATTATTTGGAAATATTTATACCAAGCCTTCTAAGGTTCCCATTACTTTGGATCATCCTCATTTTAGTATTGAGGAAAGTGGGACAGGGAGGTTACACACCCAGCATAAGCTCAAGGAGCACGCTTGAACAAGCAATACGAACAGAACTTGGTCTCCAAACCTCCTATTTAAACCACAGGGCCACTTTCCTCTCTTGTTTTTTATATTAAAAATCAGAAGTTTTTGTTACACAAAATTTTACACAAAATTTTTGTTACACAAAAAACTGATGAAAAAACAGATAAAATTGAGCCTTTGGAGGTTTTTTGTCACAGCAATGGGCAATTCGCCAATTAACCAAAAAAAAACCAAACCAAAACCAAAAAATCAATCAAAACCAGCAACTGAAAAAAACCTGCTGTTCTGAAGCATTGTATGGGCATGCCTATGGATCATTAGCACAGCTGATGAGGTTTAGGTTCACAATAAGTTCTTTGCTTGTTGAACTGAGGGAGAATATCTGTAAGATACTATTTCCTGTGGTCCTCATACCAGCTGCACACTTTGCCAGTTTCATGACGAGCTGCAGAAGATTTGTGAGACTTCCATATCCTGGGAAAGATAGCTAAGTTGCCTTACATATTTCCTGGGGAAAAAAGAAAGAACTAGGCAATTTCCGTGGTGCAACCCATCCGCACCAATTGAAGGGGTGGGGACACAGAAAAGCTATGCACAAGGGATGGCATATATTACTTGGACTGCTTGTGGCTTAGGCTAGTCCTGCATTTCCATGCATCTCACTGATACATGAAAGGTCTGGATGAGTTTCTGTGAATGCAATCTATACTGGTCGTTAGTTTGTTATACTGCAGCTTTACACTATTTTGTTTATATTAGTATGTATGTGTAATGAATGACTTTATTGTATACAAAATCCCTTCTGAAAGAAGTATACTATAAAAACAAACGTAACATATATACATGAGCATTCCCACTAGCACTGTTCAAAAGGCATGGGATAAAAAAAGGAAGAGTACAAATTTAAAATACTAAAAGATGGAAGACTGTTCTAAGATTAAGGAATAACTCCATCAGCTGATATTTTTTCATTGTCATCTCCATGTCATTTGATTATTATTTATTATTCACCGAGACAAATAAGGACATGAATATGATGCCTTTGTAGATGCATTACACAATGAACGGACACTGCAATGTGACTTTTTTTACTGTTCTTCCTTTCATTCTTGTCTGTCCACCTGAAGAGATCCTCATCTAACATATATTGAACAAGTACTGTTCCTGTGAGAGAGGTAAGATGACTTAGAGTTGCTGCAGTCAAGATCTTATTTAAATATACATTTTTTCCTTAAGAATTTATCTATACCTTACTGAGACGTCTATCACTGCGAGAATAAAAATACCATTTTCATTAATTGACCCAGGAAGGCTGAACAGTTTGATTTCCAACCATCATCAAGACCAAATCCTTGAGACTTGAGGAGCACATTACTTTGTTTAGGAACCCTTGCTGACCTTCTTTTAGCTTTGATCACACCCCTAAACTAATACTAGGGACTGAGCTACTGTAGTCTTCACTTGTCTGCTTTTTGCCATTAATCATACCTCCAGTTACTCTATTCCTATGGCAGAAGATGCTGCCTTGCCCACGAGAATCAAAGCTTTCTTGCTCATACAAAGCAGAAGAACTCATACAAGATGGAAGAAGCCAGTGGTGACCTGTGGCACATCCCAGCCATTTTCATGCTGAGAGGTAGATCCAGGCACTGGGGAGACCCCATCAGCCACTCAGGGGGATAAATACTGGGACTCTCACTGGTGCAGTGGCTACACAGGTCTTTGCTGTGTCCCCTGTTGCTGGCAAGCCCTGCCTGCATCCACAGTGGGGAATGGTGTGGGCTGGATAAAGCTGCCCTTCGGGGCTGGTTCAGTCTGTGTGAAATAGGTATTACAGAGAGCAAGGGCTCCCCAGTGGAAGGTGAGTGGTGCCCACAGTAGGCTCTGCAGTTCCAATGACAATGTTTCACTGGCAAAGCACTAGTTAATGCAGCTAAAGATTAAAAAAGAAGGCAAAAAGGGAAGAAAAGGGCAGAATGAGAGAGTGCACACTGCTCACAGTGGTCTCCCTTCTTCCCATTTTCCACTTTTATTTATAACAGTAAAGAGTCGTCACTGTTTGTTTTAATTTCTTCAGCAAGGTCTAATGCAGTTTTACGCTTGGCAGTTCTCTCCCCAGCATGCACTTCCTGACCACAAAGACGCAGCTTTCTTTGCTGCTCAGTCCGTTTTCCTGTTTCTGTAAGCTCTCTATTTATTCCTGCTATGCTTCATTTGAAGTTATTCCTTTTGTTCTGAGTACTGACATGTTTTTTCCTATTCTTGTGCTGAAAAGCAACTCACCCAATTTCAAAGATACTCATTCTCAAGTGAAAGAGTGACATGAAAGATTTCGGCCTCACAGGTTTAAGACTGTCTAAGTTAAAACCAACAGAAAATGAAGGAATATACAGGAAATGGACAAACTTAACAGTAAGTGGCTGTATGACTTTGCCTACAGTATTCTAATTTTTTATCGTTTGCTTGTCTTTTAAGATAATTGCAGGGATTTCCACAGGTGAGCGTATAGCCATGACAACTGACAAAGACATGCTGTAAGCTTGGTTTTAGTGTTCGCATTTGCAAACAGTTTGCACAGGATAAATGAAGAACGCAGAAAGGTCAGTTTGATGTTAAACACAGAGGAACTGAAATTGACTTCAGTGTGCAAACGGTACTAGTTCATGCCTGTTTTTCTTTAAAAATTGTATTGTCGGGCAAAACAATATAGTCTTCCTAGTACTGACTATTTCACTTGCCTTATATATTATTTCTTCTTCCAAGTTGTATATATAAAATATTAGCTAAAGGAACAGCCAGTCATATAGCCCAAATGCTATGCCCTAGGTACATTCTACCAGTGAGTAATTATTACCTTTTTTAACATTTAACAATAAAACTTTACTAACACTTATGAGACTCCTCATATGTAATGGATACTCCTCATTTGTGTATGCAGAACAAGCATCAATCACGTTTCACAAGTAACATTTCCTATTAGTTTCCCACGTGTATGTATGCATAAGCTGTGGGATAATGTTTTATGCATATGAAGTGAGAACCAGAGTACAATAAAAAAACATGTTCCATTAATATCCCCTTCTCATCTCCCAGGAATAATTTTAATACTATTTAATGCAGATTACCAACACCTATTCTCTATTTCCTCCCATCCCTGTGGACATCGACTGCTTTATCCTTCTAACGCTCAACACCTGTCCCTATAATGCCTGAGAAGGAAAAACTGGGTTTGTCTCCAGACAGCACAGCTATTGCAGAGCTTTAGTGCATCAGAACCCTTGGGAAGGCGAGGAGGGAACATTTTTTTGGGACTGTTTCTGAGCAGTGGAAGCTCTGGCATGAGAGGGCCCTTCTCCTTCGGTCCTTCTTAAGCAGAGAAAGAAAATATTGCCTTCAGCCTCTCTTCCAAAGTCTATTGTGACTCTGAATTAATTCAAAGCCAGGATGAGTCACGAATGTGCGAGCTGGAGACAGATAAAAACAAAAATCTAATACAAATTCCATCTTTTAGTAGGGAAAATGTTAATATTTCAAGGATAACAAGGGGATATTTGGAAAGGGAAGACCAATGTTTCACAACAATGCTAATAATTTCTTGAGAAGAAAGAATAAGTGCACAGTGCAGGCCAAATTCAGCTCCCCATTATACCTCTGCAACACTTTCTGTGTGACTGTAGCTGCAGAAAGACTCTGGGCTACTGTGCTAATGCTAAGAGAACAAAATACAAAGCATGCATCACTCTTTCACTTGCAGACTTGAATGACGGAAAAAAACAAGTGGAAAGGCTGTTTATTTTAGGATTCCTTTTGTTGGCAGCCTGATACCTTAAATCAGCAGAACTGTATGGAAAGCAATGACGAAAACGTCAAACAAATTTTGCAAGTACTAAATACAGTTTGTAATACGAGAAAAAAAATACAGCGTTGCCTTTAAAAAAGATATCTATTCTTAAGATATAGATTATTTTCACACATTCATATTTGTCTAACTCTAATTTACTAATTTGCTCTCTAATTTACTATTGACCTGCTGATTAATCCCAGGCAATATTTCTAATACTTATTAAAGATGGAATATAACTAAAGACTTCAGTTCAAGATGAGGCAGTTTCTTTGAAATTTCTTTAAAAAAAATAGTTCTATAGTGTGAGCTCAACAAACCACTTAGCTTTCCAGCTGCAGCCCTGAAGTTGCTGTGCCGTGGGAGGTAAGCTGACCTTTTCTATTCTCCCGGCAGCTAACCAAGGCACATGGAGGCCCTTGCTGTCTTACCTGAGGCCAAGACATGTGCCAGCAGTGGAGATGGAAATCAAACTCTTGCCTTCTTAGTCTCAGGCCAACACTTTCATCTTTGGAAATTATTTCCTGTTTAAGAGACACGTCTGGGTAGCAGAGCCTGAATACAAACACACACTGTGGTATGCAGAATGGATCCATTGATATTAATGTTCAACTACATGCTTGTACCTTAAAGTTCAGTTTTACACCCTTGCTATTCATCAGTGATCACTCCTTGCAAAATAGGCAAACGTTTGTGCTGCATTAGTTCAAAATACTTTGAATCAACAAAAAAAAAAAGGCTGAATTTGAAAAAAAGTAAGCATCCCAATTAGTTAGGGACTGCATGTTTCGGGACATCACAAAGTACAATAAATGTAGCACAGAAAGTTCACACAAAACTTCAGCTAGACCTACAAACCAGAAGGCCTATGCCCCTGCCTCTGCAAGTCACAAACATGTACCTATCCAAAGATAAAATTGGGAGATGAAAGATGATTGCCCACTACTATCTAAAATGCCCGGCAAAGGAGGAAAGAAGGGATTTGGCAGCAGGATTATTAATTATATTAAAACTGAAATAAACCAAGCTAAAAAAAATTTCTGTGATTCTGTATATATTTTCCTGGACTCTTGACACAAAATTGTGGTAGACCACAATACACTGTGTTAAAGCGATAAATATAATGCAGCTACAGGATTTGTAACCTGACAGTATTTCCACTCTAATCTCTACATTCACAGTTAAAGTATACTTTCAAAAGAGATTCAAATTACAAGATTAAGGATGAAATGATGAACAAAATGCTTGGAACAAAATGTAGAGAAGCCACAAATCAATCTGAATAGATACAAGCTTGGTGCTAAACTACTACGTTGTAGTTCACACTGTAGTACTGTGTTCACACTGTGTAGGTGAGATCAGACTGGCACAGATAAATACTTCCCCAATTTCCTGTCATACCTGATTTTCTCCTTATGTGACTGAAATGAGAAATGCATGATAAACCTAAAATGGAGTTAAATTTAATTCCATCCTGTATCTAACATAAGGAAGAAAATTTGACAGGATGTATTCAACTTTTAAAAATGCTATCAAACCAAACGAAGGTAGGTAAGATCATGTCTGAAAGTCATATGTATGTAAAACCTGTTTTGCTGAAGTGGCAAAACTAAGAGACAAATCTTTATAGTTTGTCTTATGGGAGAGATTTTTCAATATAGTGCAAAGTATAAATTTAAACAAACACTTAACTCAGGGTGTTATGCAAATTACTTCTCAGTGCTTTCATACACTGCATGAAATAAAACTTATAAAAGGTAATGTGATCCTGAAAATCCCTAAAAGAAAGAATTAATGTTAATGTAAGTATAACCTTTATTTTTAATAGTTTAAAGGAGGTCAAATGAACAGGAGGGTCAAATGAATAGACAAGGAAACGTATGTATTTAGGAATTCTTGAAATAGGCCAATTCAGCTGATGACAGTAGCATTTAAAAAAAAGAAGGCATTTTAAATAACTATTTATGACTCCAAAGGAACAGTTGAAACTTACTACACTAAACATACAACATGGTTTTTAAACAGTTCTCAAAACACCTAAACTGGTTACCCAATGCCACACATGTTGTTGTTATTAGGTATCATTTACGTAGCATTATAAATTTACACTGTATTCAACAAAAATTGAGTTAGGCCCATTCCCTGACCCACAGAGGTTGTAAAAAATGTTCCCAAATATACAACTACATGGTGGGCCCATTAAAAAAGCAAGGGAATTTTCAATCTTCGGTAGTAATACTGTTTTCTAAAAATGACTCTGACAAGGGGAATCCTACACACTGAGACTCTTTTATTAATAAGGATTGGGCTGAAAACAAACACCAATGGCAAATCATGAAACCAAAGCCTACGAGAATGGATACAGCATTCTGAAATGACCTCCTGAGGTTTACTGATGGGTTTACTCAGTCCATGACAAAGATGGAAAAGGAGTACCCTTCAGTATAAACTTCTCTACCATTGCCACAGCTCCAGGTTAACTGTACAAGTACATTTATGGGGGAAAAATAACACTCAAAAGAGGTGCACAGAGCAAGCAGTGAGCAAGCACTGAACAACAGTACAGCACACGGAGTTCAACAAAAGACAGCAAGAGCTAGTGTGTAACACGATTACCAGCCCAAGTTGCAAAGGTCAGTGCTGCTGCAGAAACCTTTCTGTATTTCTTAAGCCGATATAAACTTGCTACATCCTGAGACATCAGCAGCTCAGGAACTTCCTGGGGCACAAGACAAATAACAAGCGCAGAGCAGAGGAGGTGGAGGGCAGAAAGGCACAGGAAAGCCAGTGTTCCTTGCTCCAGAGAGGCTATAACTTCTGTCCTATTAACAATGTGGTTTAGCTGTTTGGGAGATGTTTTGAGAACCAACACAGAGGGAGACGGTGCTTCAAAACTTAGAATGGATAAGCTCTTTAGTCCACAGGTCAGAAATCCCACAGTGTTTGAAAACTCCCTGAACACTTACTCTAGAGCAAATCTTAAGTTGTGCAAGAGGCTAAAAGATCTTTTATGTGAAGAAGCTGGCAGAATCACAGGTCTCCAGACTGGGATACCTGTGGCAAGTCTGATACCCCTAGTTTTTCTCCAGAAATTGCTTCAGTGGAGCTCCGCATAATTTATATCTACATTAGAACAGAATCTAGGCCAGTGATCCAGCAAAAGCTTAGAGACACAAGTTCAAGGGCTGCAGCTCTTAACCACAAAACCAAAAATAAACAGATGTTGCCCCAGAGGCCAGTGACATTATTTTATGTTGCAGCATTTTGGACCACTGCTGTATATCAGTGGTTCTCAGATTAGCTCATTCATGGCACCAAACAGCAGGCAGGAAAAAAAACGCAAGGCAGCAGCTTGCTTTGAGGACCTTGGTCTTTTGACTCTGCTTTCAGAGCTTGGCAGTGGCAGGACTAGTGTCTGATTGCCTGAAAAACAAACACTATATCAGTGTGGTCAAAATGCTCAACCAAGCAGAGGTATCATCATGTACCGTATAAACTGAAACGTACACAGTATGCATATGCAATGAAAAACCACACATTTCAATGAAATGCTATGGTGTAGTAGTATGTAGAAGGAAGATACTGCAACACTGTATGAACTTTATACAATATTTAGAATGTAATCAATGTGATAGAGTCTGGGGAAATAATTGCAAAGATAATGGCATACTCTTGATATTAATTTTAATTCTCAGCTTTATAGAAATGTCACTTATATGGGAATTCTCGTAAATAGTGTGACAAGGCAGAATTTTCACTGATGCAAAAATGGAAGGGAATGGATAACACAGTTAACAGGACAGATTATCCCACAAATGCACCTGGTGCTTTATCCTCATCACAGTGGAAGTATATTAGTGCAAAGTAAAGTTGCTGGAAAAATATTCTTTAGCATTAGAACTACTTTTCAAACATGTCCAATTTATTAGAGAGAGTGAGGAGGAAAAAAATGATGTTGTGCAAAATAACTTCTCAGATAGTCATGTTTTTATCTGTCTCCTACTGCACAACTTCTGCAGCTGTCTTTTTCCTTAGGGGAGCACAGACACTGGTTTAATCATAATTACTCATGAGTTTTCTCTTTCTGACTCTGTGCAGATTGTAAATTATTTTGCATTTTGTATTTCTTCTTTTAATTTTAATGCAGCAGTAATTCCCAAAACCTAGGAAAATTTAGAGCAGGCTTATGGTAGAGAGGGGAAGGGCAAAAGGGACTAAAGGAAGACTTCTTATGTTTCAAGAATATATACTCTTGCTCTTGAGTATATCACCAAACATTGCAAGAGATCAGTTGTGTTCATCTGGATCATTTATTGCTTTTCATGCTGATTTTGAACAAGTATCAGTCCTATGTTTACAGATGTTATGGCTCAAAAGCAAGATACATAGCAAGCAATTGCAGCACTAACTTCTCTGGCTCTGCTGAAAGACTTTGGTCCTGATCATGGCATCAGTCTATCTACACGATCTGTTTCTTCTAAAGTAGTCAGCAGCACAACATTTGACTCACTACAACGCACCCCAGAACATTCAAAAGGTTTCAGCTTCATTTTTCTGTTCAGTGCCACATCTAGATAACCCTTAAATCTGCAGGTAGGCAAATATTAGCCACAGACTTGAAGTGGTCCCCTCTGAAAAAAAAAAAGACTGAAAACCCTCTTGAACTTCAAACCTTGGCTTTAATGCAGTTGGCCCTTTCAGAATAAGTAATTTATTCATACTCAAAAGGCTGGCCATTTCTAGCAAGGTGGCTGCCATAATTACATTTTTCCATTCTTTCTTCTGGGGCCTCTTCTGGGCATCTAAGTATATCTACTAGAAAATGAGGGGGATATACTATTGCCAGTAAAAGAAAAATGAGAGGGAAATACTGGTTTTGATAAGGGGAATCCTTTGCATCTTTTAAGTGAAAGGTTTTTGTCATTACTTTGTTTTAAAAACAGCTTCATCGCTAAATAGCATAGGTGTTTGCAGAACAGGAATTTGTAGTCCAGCTCTTCATCTTCTGAAGCAGCAGAGAAATTGGCAGCTAAGCTGCTCTAACTCTGTGGTCATTGGGGATAAAGTATAAAAACAGAAAGAAATCTGCTTTTTAGGATTGTGTTTGCAGTGCTGGCAGTTAGTAAAATCGTGTTCTGATTTGTGAAGTGAATAAATTTGATATGGAAGTCATCAGGTAGAACACAATAAATATGGAGCAGCAGTATTTCCTTTTTTTTACAATTGACTGTACTTTTCTTGTCATAAAAAAGTACACTTACTCATCTAACATTACAGTTATTTTTTTGCTAAATACACACAACTGGATAGATGTCCTAAGCTGGGAATGACAGCAGGTTCCCAGCGAACAAACCGGAGCATAATGTAGGTCAAGAGATAAAAGAGGATGGGAACCAGATTCCAAATAATTGCCTAGGCTTTTCCCTATTGGTTCACTCATATCTTCAGATTCCCTGGAATAACCATTATGCTCAGGATTTGCATTGCATTCATTTCATCCAAAGAATAGTAACAGAATAAGGGCCAAGAATTTACATATTGATGGCATCTCCTCTTTCAATCAAAAAAATTACTGCTTTTTTTTTTTTGCCAAAACATGGACATTTCATCAGGACACACTGAGCCTTAAAGATATACATTGCAGCTATACATAACAGATAGACTAGCTACCATTATCTCAATATTTAATTTTTCTTGGATGTCTTCTCTATTTAAAGACATTGCTTAAGTCTTGCACTGTGCCAAATAAGAGCTAGATTTTATGTTCATTTCAATCCTAGCTATCTTAACTCTTTATGCTCTCATTTCTCTTTAAATTCATGAGCCTGTGCTGCATTCCAAAATAAAGATGCGTCCCTTCCCTTGGCTGCCTCATAAATGCAGTCTGAAACCTTTACTTAATTATAAACAATGGCAATGTGGCAATCCCCCTTCCTTCAATATGCATATCCTCAAGTGCACATTATGTTTTCAGAAATCACCACACATCATGAGGATTTCTGAAAAAACATGTGGGACATGAACCTGAAGCTTTGGGGAAAAACTTATCAAATGCATTCACAGACATTTTCTGTGCAACTCAAAGAGCTCATCTGCAACAAAATATTTAAACAAAGAAACAGATGCCAAGAAACACTGTCAAAGCAGTCAAAGTACATTCTCCTTCAACCTTTTTTCCTTCACTGTGACATTTTATAGGTACTCCTACATTCTATATTCCTAGAAGTATTCATTTCTGACCTATGTTCCAATGTTCCTGCAAGAATCCTCACTGAAATATAATTCACTTCTATAAGTCAAAGTCATTAAAGCTTCAACTTTCACTATGCCACATAACTGCAATAAATACAGTATTCTTCTGTGCTAAGATACGGAGACATTTTTATATCATGTTTTGTATCTTTTGACAAGTCTGCTGAGGTTTCCAATAAGGTCACAATAAATTTGAGAAACTGTAGTGAATCCCCACCAGGATTTGTAAGATCCTCAAACTTTCTCACTGAAATGTCTTCAAATACAGGAAACAACAAGCTTGAACCCAAATGAAAACAAGTATTCTTGATAGGACCAAAGCCTTTTCTGCAGGAGTGTTAGAATTCAGGGACTTCAGGTCCTACAACTTCAATTTTGCCAAAATTAATGTTTACAAAGCTCAAGACCCATGTAAATATGCCCAGGGAGTCGGTAAAAAAAGTCAGTGATACTGGTAGCATAAATAAGGAAACTCAACTGAAAATACATGAACTTAGGATGTACCTTTAATTCAAAAAAGATAATTCCACAAAGTAATCAGGGCTTATAGAAGTCAAAGGGTCATGAATATTGCTAAAAAACAAAAGTGGTGATAAATAAAGGAATTTCTTTCTGAGGAAAAGGGCAGAGTTTCTTATAATATTTTCATTACCAACATTCAGGAAAGCTTTATTCAAGATTAAAAAAGTCTCAAAGATAGAACCTTTAATAAGATTAAGAACTAACGTGAAATCTTTCCAAAGAAATATAAATTGGTGTCACTTCAGAAATTTACTGTGTTCTATGTTTTGTGTGATATAAAGTCTTCTTTTGTGCCTGCCATGAACCAAGGACATCAGAAAGTGCGTGGCAGTCTGTTGCTCATCACTGATTGTCAGTTTGCGCTACTGTAAAACCCAGAAATATTCCCAAGCTCATGGGTGCTCTAGCTTCTGCTTTGAGGGGAGTCCTGTCCATCAGATGTGTGATCTGCAGATCACACAGAAGTGTCTACTACACAACCTGCCAATAAATGTGAGGGCTGGGGAGGACTGCAGTACTCTACACATACTGCCAACAGTTGTGAAGGAGCAGGACAAGCATCAGTCTCTGTAAGCCACTATCTACATCATGGTCTCTAACTGGATGGTGAGTTGGGCCTAGAAAGCTAACTGAAATCTCAGCCCTTTAGAAGTAAAAGTAAGAAGTACACAGGAAAAAAATGTTCTTGTAAGCTCATGTGAAAAGGTATTTTACATTAGATCTTAATGGGAGGGTTGCTGACTGCATTGGGCAGGGCATGGGTCTTTAATAGATCTTTTCCTTTACTTCTATAGTGAAGGCACACAAATGACTGCCGAATGATCCTTAACACTGAGAAGCAAGACCTCCAAACCGGATATTTGTGTTATGGCCCTGACCTTTCCCTTCTGTAAACCCCCTGAAATTTATATAGAAGAAATCCATAGGAGTTGACCTCAGAGAGCAAGTTCATAATTTCAAATGGTTGAAATGATGGTGGAAACATTGCACAATTCCACTTTGTAAAAGAAAGTGCATAGCATGTATGATAATCTGGAGGCTCCAGTTCTTCCCTTTCAACTCAGCCTGATAATTGTTGTTATATTTTATACAGTTGTTAATTTCCGAAGAAGTTCTCATTTGCAACTTTAATCTTCTGTTGCTGTGCTACTATTTTCTGGATTTCTTTTGTTTGTTTTGTTTTTTGTTTGTTTTGGGGTTGTTTTGGGGTTTTTTGTTGTTTTTTTTTCCCCCAAGGCACAAAACCAGTGTTTAATGAAGTTTTGAGTTCCATTTTTCTTAAACCTTGGCAAAACCATACCTGAATTTATCCAGGTTTCTAACATAATTTTTCACCTTTGGTGTCTTTTAACTCCTTTAAAATATAAAATTTCCCTGAAGTTTACTTATCACTCCTTTTCTTCACACTTCACTCTGTTTCTTTGCACATGTCTTATATCCTTTGATTTCCAAATTTCCGGTCTAATTCAATGCCTTCTGAGACCCAAGAGATGCTGGTGCCTGTCAGCAGTAGCACAGACAGGGGACCAGATACATAGTAATTAGAACATACATAGAACTTAAAGTTCTTCTATGGGGCATCCAGAGCATGTAGAGCAAACACCCCAACATAATCAATGATGAAAGACCTAAAAGGAATAAAGTCAATTGGCTGGGTGGCAGAATAGAAGGCATTAGTGGACAGCTTGTATGAGATGTTGTGGACAGGGGACACAGACATGGGTCACAGGTTTACAAGTTCACAAGTTGTTCCCAAACTGGTGTTTGCAGCTGGTGCTTAGAAACATATGCAGATTTTCTTTCTCATGTAGCAATATTTCAAGCAAAGGTTTATTATGAAGGTATCACAGTAGTCCATGATAGACTTAGCCACTGCACTGGAAGACTGTAGGAAGACTAAATTTGGGAGTAAATATAGAGTCTTTGATTGTAATCCATGCTGATATTAGTGTACAGAGTAAACTAGAGGTAGATTAAAAAAAAATCTGAGAGAAGAGTCCTTT
The DNA here is from genome assembly GCA_020745775.1 of Theristicus caerulescens. Taxonomy (NCBI): domain Eukaryota; kingdom Metazoa; phylum Chordata; class Aves; order Pelecaniformes; family Threskiornithidae; genus Theristicus; species Theristicus caerulescens. The sequence continues at coordinate 37,940,425 of CM036583.1, read as the reverse complement.
TTTCTTTTTTTTTTCAGTAATGGGTATTCTCATAGTGGATGAATCCAAATTCTTTGGTACAACTACAGACAACATATTTAAGTAACATACATGGAAGCTGAATGCTTTGTGTATTTGTTTCAGTGATACAACACGATGCAGCATGCTGGACTGCAGCTTTCTTGTTGATTGGATAGCCCATTCCATGCTGATTTTTCATTAGAAAACATCTCTCAGGAGATTTCCTTAGGTTTTAATAATACAGGCCTCAAATTCAGGTCAGTAAAACTTGAGTGAAGTTGAGGGAATTGCCTCAAGACTGAAACTGGTTTGCTATTTTGCTATTAAGATTCATGGAGTTTCCTTGCCCCTGAAGTGGAATGGTAGGGTACAGGGCAACATGGCCAAATGAAATTAATTTAGAGGTGGTTATATACAGGCAGTGCAGAACACCCTTTGTGGTTCAATTACTGCTTTCAAACAATAAAAAATCCCTACTATTACTAAAGACGTCTTTTTGGAAACCTGAGAGGAAATGGATGAAACAGGAGTGTGACCCAGTCTTATAACAGTGAGTACAATAAAACCATACTCAAAATGAGTTATTCAATGCTAATAAATACCCTCAGATATTCCCCCCACCAAGGACTACTTTACTGCAGTTTTCGTGCAAGCAGAAAGGTAATCCAGAGCTGCATGCAACAACGCTAAAAGCCATTGCAAATGTATGCAGATGTCAGCACTGGGGAAAAGTAAACCATACAAAACTAAAAACATAAATAGAAAGCCTCCACTGTGAAAATAAAATCTTAAAATTGCTACTAAATGTAAGAAAAGGATGTTTTGGAAGGTAGTAACAAGGCCATTAGAGAAGCTGTTTGCCTATCTGAGCCTAACAGTAGAGGCTCAAGATCAGTGTGAGAAATGAAATTTTAAAATAAACTTACTGTAAACTTTAAAAAAGGATGAGATTCTCTTTGCAAACTAATCACACACACAGATCTGAAAGGAGTTTACAGTATATAACAGAACTTGCAGTGTAAAGAGGAGAAAGTTATATGGAAGGCAGAAAAGGATGAAAAGAAGAAAAGCATTTCATTGAGGATTATTTCCTTATATGGCTTTATGCAGACATTGGTTTGAATGAAACAGAGAGCTTGCAAAAGAAAAACATGTCTATAGGGATAGGCAAAACTCTAGAAAAGGCTCTGAAGAAGGATATACAACATGAATAGCAGATATATGGCAAGACTCATACCCAAATGCAGAAGAAAAAGAAAAACAGAACCACAAGCATTTCTTCTTTCAGATCAACTGGCACACCAGTTTGTCATGTCTTGTGTTGAATGAGACTGCCAGCCCCTCAGAGCAGGGACTGCTTCTTGCAAAGTGTTATAAATTGTGGCACAACAGAGCCCTTATTCTGCATGCAGCTTTGGGGTATTACGCTAACAAGAGGACCTCCTTTTTTCAAATGAGTTTCTGAGTTCTGGGAACAATTTGTCAGTGATTATGACTGACAATGTGCTGTCAGTTCGATGTCTTTTGTCCCAGTGCTCCATAGCTGGATAACTGGATGCGTAACTGTAATGGATAACTGGATGCATAATTGTAATCTAAACTCTAAACCCTTTTTAATCTAAAAAAATCTTGAAGCACTTGACTTACCTATGAGAGCAGAGCTCCCTGGACTGACAGTCATTTTTGTTCCTGAAGGAGAGGTCAGCACTGAATGAGTGCTGGTCCCAGCACTGGAAAACACTGCTGTCAAGTCTTCTAGGTAAGGAAGAGGTCGTGGAGGCTCTGGTAACAGATTGGGATACTGAAGTGATGAGCAACACTATAGCAGAAAACATCTCAGGGCCATCAAAAAAACCACCAGTAGCCATTGCTGCATTATCTGCCATACTGTGATATTACCATTTCAGAGGGGCAGTCTAAGCAACTTTGGGCAACTGCTAAAGGTATGCTTTGCCTCATGTTAGGTAAGGCACTAGAGAAATTATTAAAATAACATCTGGATTAGTATGTCCACAAAATAAAATAAATTCTGTCTGAAGGCTACCATGGCATTCTGGTTGACCCTCTTCATATGTGTCGAACGTACATGGTATGAGGAGATACAGCAGCTTGGATGAAAGAGTGAATTTATATAGCATAGAAGCCGAATGAAATGTCCATGGCAGTCAGTGGAAAACTTTTTAATGTCTGCTACAACCTGGATCAAGCCCTGATTGAATATGGTTATAACCCTGCCAAATCCTGTGATATACTTAGGCAGAGCTCCAAAGGACTAAGAGTTTAGAGCTCAAGAGGATCAGTCTATGCTGAGAACTGCAGGATGTATTTCTTTACTAAGCATAATGCTGTTTTAAAAACTGATTGTGTTGCCTATCATTCCCAATTCTGTTTGTCATAGAAATGATGGGATATTTAAGTGAATGGTGGCTTCATGCCCTTTCAATTAGATCATGCATACATTAAGGAAGTTTTCTATTGCTGATCACATTCAGCACCAGAAGTACGAGTCATGGATGCTTGAACTGTTTCTTTCCATCAAGGAACTAAAAATGTGATTTGCCTACAAACATAAGCGGCTTGCATAACTCACAGTAACTTTCTGTCTTTAAAAACCTATGCCATTTATAAAGATCAGAAAAGGATTTAAAGATCATGTTGGAGATTTTATTTATAGGCTGAAAGCCAGCTGATTTTTTTTTTTTGAGATTTTTTTAGACTGAGTTTCTAGAGACAGTCTGGATTCACAGGGAAATCATATGAACATTCATAAAGGGGTTTTAGTGTTTATGAAACTGAGAAATCTCACTATAAAACTTCCTCTGCAAGCTGCATCATCCATGGGACCTGTGCTGACTCTAGTCATGAAAGATGAGAGCTGTAATGGATTCTTTAATGGTGTTGCACTAATAACAGGTACTAGGTTTCAAAATTTGACACTTCACTATCAAATGTACAGAACCACTTACAAAGTCTGGCTGGATCATTCATCTGCCAGGCATGGAGAAACGATAGAAGATGAGTTACTAGGAAAGAAAACCCCTTTCCTACACATTCAATTACCACAAGGTAACACTTCCATCCCTACTTCACAGCTGACATTGTCTTTTCAAATCACCCAGCTGGGCTTTCTCTCTGTTGTTTAGAAACCCAAGAAAAAGTAAACTTCACCCTTCACTGAACTTGGAAAGTGCTTTTTAAAAGCACACTGGGTTTATGCACCTATTTGGTGTGAAACGGGTCAGTATCACACAGCTATGTACGGAAAGGCTGCTCTGCAGAGGCAGAGCGCTTCACAGGGAAAAAGTGGCATCATTCTCTTTTCAAGAGAGCCCTTTAAGAAGGGGTTAATAAATGCTATTCTTAGCTAGTACGTCTGAAAGAGTGAAACCGAATATCTCAGGACTGGGAGGTGCAGTCCCTGTGCTTAGACATTTTCTCCTTATCCATCTTCCTTTACCACTGCCTTGTTTCAGGTGATGCTGCCCAGAGAACAAATGCAAACCAATTCTTTTCTTAGAACAGGGCTGCCTTTATGCCATTCCCTTTTTCCACATCCTCTGATTAGTTATGCAGGCTAGATGTGCCAGCAGCCACATTACTATTGCTGCAAGTGCAAAATACCCTGGACTTACCAAGAACCAACAGCTGGGAGCTTTCAGTTACCTCCCCACGAAGATTGGCTGCCTTGCAGGAGTACAACCCCTGATCTGACAGAGAAACATTTGCAATTAACAACAACCCATCATGCAGATGGTGAGCAGAGGACAGCTTGACCTTGTTCTTAAACCAAGTAACTTCTGCTTCAGGAACACCTGGAAAAACATTGACAAAACATAGCACAAGTAAGATATAGTGGTTGCTAAACAGTGTTACGGTTGCTACAGACAAAATTATTAAGATAGAACAATTAAAACAAGAATTTAATATGACTTCCAAGTGACATTTTTTGCAGCACAGAAGCATTTAGTCAACTCTTTCACATTGCCTGTCTTTATGTTTCTTAGATCCCTCTGAAATGGAGCAGAAGAGTTAAAACCAAATTGAAGTCTTCCCTTTTAGTGTCCCAGAATTGTAGAAGTGAACTCTGAACTCACCACTCTTAAAAGCAAGCCTCTATTGGATCAGAACAAAGGTTAATCTAGCCTAGTATCCTATCTCTGGAAGAAGCCATAAGCTCATGCCTCTCTCAGCCTCCCACTAGTTTCAGCTCAGGAACTTTCTGAGCCAGACGTAGTTTCTGTGCAGTTAGGAGCCCTCCATGCACTTCTCTTCTATTAATTCATCCAATCTTCCTTTTTGAAATTAGGCAAACAATTAGCATTTACATCCTCAGAAAGGCAGTTTCACTGGTCTCACCAGGAGTCTTCAGACAACAGATTGTTACAGATTCATAACCCACTATAGGAAGAATTGCTTCCTTTTGTGTGCTTGGATCTAAAGTCCCACTATCTCTGTTGGGTACCCTCTTGTAGGAATGGGTTCTGATGTGTAGCTGGCAAGAGCTCTGGTCTTGCAGTAGCTAGTCTTTCCTTGGTATAGGGATTTCTACCTCAATTTAAATGCATACCAGATCAGGTAATTTAGTGTCACTGACTACTAAGCAATTGATTCGTGTGAAATGGTATTGGAAGTCTCAATAGATGAATAGAATGGTACTGCGTAGACCCATGGCTGTAAGGAATAGCACATCACTAATCCTGGTCACTGCTGGAGTGCATGCTCTCCCGTTTGCGATAGCCTCTGTATGTGGGAGGCAGTTAATCTCTTTCACATGAACATGCCATTTCTTTGTGTCTACTGTATATTAAGGGCATGCATATAGGCAGTTATTCTTAAGTATCTGCTGCCACCAGAATCCTTCCCTGCCTTATGCCACAGCAACACATTCCTCTGCCCATTGCCAGTACCTTTCTGGTTGTGCCTCCACATCAAAAAACAAAACCCACTCTCTTTGTCAATTCTGTGGTCCTGGCATCAGAAATACCTCACTCAGGCTGTGCTCCCTGAGCACAATCACCCATTTGTCTGTATTCACAGTGACCGCCTGATTGCAGGTGCCTTGCTAAGCATGTGCAGATGGAAGTGGGAAAGGGAGATTTTCCCTATTCTTCCACATCAAAGCATTGTGGATTTTTTTCCACCTCTCCCAGAGTCACCTGGTGACTTTGCCAAGACATCTGGAATGAGTATGTCTGAGCTTGGCAGCCAGGAAGGAAAGCTGAAGCCCTGTAAGGGCAGAGGGGTTTGTCCACATTCAGAAAGTAGCAGGAAGCAGGCTGTAAAAAACTGCAGGGTTTTTCTCACCTTTGTCTGAGGTTAAATAGCATATGCTAATCGGGACCCTGCATGGCATACCCAGAGAACTAATCATTCTTGTCTATGATGCTGCTTTCCAAAGGCTTACCCTTGTTTGTGTTGCTACAACTCAGCCTTTTTAAAAGGATGGGCTGTTGGCCTGTTTCTGACTCCCCAGCTAGGATAGGACCAGTACACAGCTCTCCATCTGGCTGCTACTCTTTGACCTATGTGGCATGGGTGGGCCGACCACCACTTAAAACCTCACTCTGATTTTTTCCAGAGCATCCAGACAGAGTCCTCAGGGGAGTTCAGATGACCACTGGCTAGAAAACAGCCCCAACCCTTGAGTTTATTCAAGCCTGTGTGTTTATTGTATTTCCATTGTGGGGAAAGGAAGTTTGAGAGTTGAGCTCTGAAGAGCAAAAGAGAGAAAATGAAGACTCTTCCAGTTCTGCAGTCCCTGAGATGGAAAAACACTCACATCCCAGCACTTGCCCTCCCAATACTACCCTAGTGAAAGGATGATCCACTCTCTCTTGCAGTCTAAGCTACTGACAGTGCACAGGTTTTCACATTACGGCTATTGCCGAACTTAGGCATGGAAGTATCAAGAAATGTACCTCAGAAATAAACAACCACAACATTATAAACTTATAAAGCTTTCTCCAATTCCAACCAGAGCTCCTTTTTTCTTTGTTTTGAAGACTAAAATTGGGTAGAGCTTTCAAGTTTTTCTTGAAAATAAAGGAAGATAAGTGCAAACAATGAGGGAAGGGGGAGGGATGAGTGATGAGAAGGGTAAAGAAGAAGGGAAAGCGACAATGAGGATTTTGTATGACCACAGTCCTCAAGAGCAGGGGCTGAAATAAAATAAATAAATACAGAGAGACAGACAAAACTAATTTGCTTCTTGCAGACAGCTGCTCAGATAGTCTTAGTCCAGACAGGCAGATTCCTCTTGTACATACTTCACTAGCAGAAGAAGCAACAAGGGGTTAAAGGTAAGACCCCTTACTGTTGAGGTATTACTGTTGAGTCTAGGAAAGGTGCACTGTACCTACAAAATGTCCAGCAGCTCTACAAAACCTTTTTTCTGACTGCTACTCTGCAAGTGTGTTCTTCCTCTGTCTTTAATGTGAAGTTTCCACACTAACAGGAGATTATTTAAAGCTATCCTGTACAGCTGTTCCTACAGTTTGGTTTAGGGAAGATAAGCAGTATATGTCAGTGAGCAGCAGTTTCGTTTTACTTTATGCTTCCACCTTTAGCGACACATATAAGCCTTAAGACAGGAACAGGAGGCAGCCAGCACAGGGATGAGCAAACACATCATTGCGCAGCATTGCCACAAGGGGTAGCAAGAGCATTTCAATCAGTTTTGTTGGCTAACGGTGAACTACGGGGGACAGAGAGCTGAGTGTGTGTGCCTTGCAGAAACAATCACAAGAGACTGAAAGTCTGAGAGGTGCCAACTTGAAACAAAACTCACTTTGCTGGACAGGCAAGACTTTAGGTGGTGAATAGTTACCCAAGCCTATTCTTCTTCAGCTTTCCCCTCCATCACTGTGCATGTATCCAGCACAAAAAGGCTACTCAGGATATGTAGCAAGCAGAACTGTTCATGCCAATTAAGGTAATTTTTGCTAAACCAGGAGCTTTTGGGGAAATGAAGCATAGCAATACAAGGATCTAGCAGTGGTGACTTGTTTCCAATGCCACAATATTCTTGAAATAGTGACTTGCATGTCAGAATCTGGTATAGCTGATGAACAAATATGGGTCACAAAGCAAGGTAAGAACTAGAAAAATATAACCTCCAGCATATAGATGAAATACAGAGGAAAGGAATGTTTGGGAGACTTGAACATCAGAGAGAGAAGGATATACAGGGCAGGATGGTAATATATTTTAAGTCACTCTTCCAAACCTGTTCTGACTCAACAGTGACTAATGGTACAAGACACTTTGCAGGCAGGTGCCTCTGTTAGAAGTCTTATGGCCTGAAGTATACCATGGAGAAATGTACTAAGAACTAGATTTTAAAAATTGGTTCCTCCTTTTAAGTCCAACTGTATTTTCAACAACAGCTTGGGCCAGATTGATTGAGGCTTCTGGTATCTGAATGAATATCTGCACAATATAAGTGCTGAAGTCAACAGAAAGCTTCCTAGTGATACTGATGTGATACAAACTGCTCCCACATCCCATTTGGAAGTGAAATTGCCCACACCAGAAATGCTGTTGGCTTTCTGAAGCTTGGAGAAAATCCTCCACCTGGAAGTCACAGGCGTCTGCAAGACTCCTGAGTGACTTTTGGGTGGGAGTTCCCTTAGGATTTGTTTTGGAGAAGTCTGGGATTGACCACAATCACCTAACTATGTTTAAAAAATATTCTTTCACCTTTATAGACAAAGCGGCGAAGTTATGTCAAGTGAAATAAGGCTGCTTTTCAAGCTTGAACAAAACCACAACACCATCTTTGTGTTATAAACACAATAGAGTTTCATCCTGACATAATTCATATCAGGGGCCAATTAAACTCTAATGCATCCAGGGTGATTTTGTTTTCCCTTGTCTTACAGCTAATATCTATAGATTTCAGCTCAGAACACAGATTTTGACAGTGCTTATGCCTTTCAAAAGAAGTTAAAGAGCAATATAAAATTACTCCTAAGGCTCTGGTAGTGTTCTCTTATCTCTTGTTTTTAAGAAACCTTCTCCAGGCTTATCAACACCTGTCAGCAGCAAGTGTATATTTCTGTTCCTTGACAGCAAGAACAGCTTTAGAAAACATCATAACTGATCCTCATACTTAATATTTCTCTTGTAAATATTTATTCTGCTGTCCTGATGACTCTCAGTAAAGATGTGCCCTTATATGAGGCAAGACATCAAGATCTAATAAATGCATGGTCCTATATTACAGACTATACAGCTCAGTGATAGCAACACAGCTTATAATGATGAGATTAACAGGCAGCAAATTCTGATCTGGAACAACTCTCAGTTGCTGTGCTAGCTCAGGGCATCCTAAAATGACTAGAGGGAAAGTACTGGATGGAAAAAGACTACAGTTTTAAAAAGCTGCGTAAAGAATTTTTTCATCTAGATGAGTCTTCACATAATTTCTGGGTATGTTAGTTTGCTTTCTAATTACTCTCACTTCATTCTCACACTCTAATTTCTTTTTTGTTATCAGATGTTATTGCATTAACCATTGCACATTAACTTACTACGATTTGATGGCCATTTCATTGTTACTGCCTTCTGGGGAACTTTGGCAAACTACGTAGCTGTAAAGTTCATCTACTCCGAAGAAGTCACTAGGGTATGACATGTTTGCTGACAGAAGCAATAGTGCATGTTACTCTTCTTAGAACTGATTGTTCTAAGTAGAATGATCAAAAATATATTAAAAAGTTGGATAATCACAACCCTGATACTAAACCAAAAAATTTGTGCTTACATTAGAAGGAAATTGCATTTATCGTCATGTTCTTTAACAGGTTTTATGAGATGGTATATTTTCCAGGCATAGGTGAGCCAGCTGGTAGAAATCACTCTGTTCCTGGATCTCTTCCCATATGTAGCTTTTTTTTAAATTGCTGTTGAATTATTAACACTATTTGTATGAAACTAGGATTCTGGTGCCTATAAAATATTTCTGCCCTCATTACTCACTCTCTCATTCCTTGTGTAATGTCACAGCTTGTGGTTTATGACTTTGTCATAATTTCAACAGTATTAATCTCTGGTGTCAAATATAGTTGACATTTTCTGCACATGCAGTAGCAGAAGATAAACACCAATGAAGATTTAAGCAAATTTCTTCTGTGTTGCAGAAGAATCCAATATACAGTAATGCCACTAGATAGCAAAAAGCCTTCTGGGAGAGAAGACAGTGATTCTGCTGTGACACTGCTAAAATTTTCCATTGGGGACGTACATTGCCATAGTAAGTAGGCCTCATAAAATTGCTAGAGATTATTTTCCTCTCAGAAAAGGCACTGAATCTGTGTCCCTGACCATGCTGTGCTCTCCTCCTGTAGTTTTATGATACGGTAAGAACTGTGGCAACTTTGTTCAGCCACATCCTGCTCTTTTCATGTCTTTATGATGAAGAGAAATGGCTGCACTTCTTAAATCAGCAATCACTGTCTACATCTGTGGGGCCTCCCCATCTGCAGCTGAGAGAACGCAGAGAAAGAAATCCAAAATAATTTTTGTTCATATAATGCTTGGTCTCTTTCACACAATGTCAGTGCAGGTGGCCATGCAGGGGCCTGGGGAAAAAGAGTACAGCTTTCATCTCATTCTTCCTTGAAAGACACTGGACATCAGTCTGATTGCAAGGGAGTGTCTAGTGTCTATGTTGAGAGGGCAACAGAACTACTGAATTTAATCCTTCATGAACCACCACGAAAAATGATACTGTATTTTTCTTTCATTCATCCCACTGAGAATAATTAATAAATTGGGATCCCAGCCTGGTGTTTGCACAGCTATTGTGCATGCTTTGCTAAAGGACAGATGATCAAATAGTGAAACTTGAGCCAAATACTCTTTTTACTTAAGAATTTGCATAGGGGTGTGGTTGGCAGCACCTGAAGAAGGAAAACTGACAACTACTAAGTGTTTAGAGCAAGAAGTGTAAAAAAAGCAGGACATTTGTATATTTGCATTGCAGATACTTATTTAGAGTCATCCGAAGCAGCTGCTAGGGGCAAGAAGATAAAGCATGGGTCTAAGGGACTTCATACAAGTCTCCACCACAGATATTTGTGTAACATTCGGCACGGCTCACTTCGTGTTTTATAAGCTGCTCTCTTCCCTCCCGTTCCCCCTCATACTATGCATGGAAGTGTAATGAATCAAAGGTCTGTACCTGGGTCTTTAGAGATTTCCCATCTCTCTCTCTTCCCCCACTCCTCCTCCCCATACCAACACCATTCCCACCAACAGCCATAGGGACTGCAACATGCAGATAAGGTCAAGCTTTTTCGGTCACCATTGGAAAGAGGCAAACTGCCATTGTAAGACTGAGGGACATTCAGTCTCTGGCTGGAAAACAGTTTCAGGGAGAACCCTGTTTCAGCAGAATTCCTCTGAATTCCTGTACTCCAGAGACGAAAAAAGAAAAAAAAAACAAAAAAGAGTGTGCTAACATGGCCTTAATTTGGAAAAACGGAGTTTGGTAGGAAAAGAAGGAACTAACTGATGTGGACTTTGAAAACCCCATCAATGAGGAAACGAGTCAGTCCATACTTGTATATTCTCAACAAACATGCCCAACAGGTAGGACTGTGTATCAGTTTTGTTGTACTCACATCATACCCTGTATCTCTAACAAAGATGCCTGTCATATTGTCCTAGACCAATTTTCTTAAGCCACTACACTTTTCTTGCTAGTATTGATAAAAGGAGGACAATTTCTATGCTAAGAATTAATGGAAACAATGAAGTTTGCCCGAGTCCTAGGAAAACCTTGCAGTTTTACCCAGCTGCACCTGGAGACACCAATTTAGCAAAGAACACCACAGAAATTTATAGCCGAAGGCACCTGCATGGGAGACCAAGTAATTTCTCACCTGCGACCTGGCAGCTAATTGTAACATTTGCTCTCTGGATTGTTTTCACTGTGCTTCCAATATCAACAGTGACAGCAGGCGATTCAGTGTTGATCACAGTAGTTCTTGATGCCTTTATCAGTGGCTTTCCTGTATAAAAGAAACACCACAGTTTATCAGACCAAGTATGGGACAGATGGCCTGGGACACTCTGTGTGAAAGTACCTACACAGGGCAGGAGCATAAGGGAAAATGCTGGAGTATGAGACCACCTGCTCTTTATAATGTTACAGTGTCACCAAATTCCATGGGAAAAGCTGTCTTGGAAAAAGCATGCTTACAGCAGAGGCAGAATAGCGTTAAAGCCATACAGACACACATGAGAAGCAGCTGAATCAATAAACACCAGTACAATTGGAGCTGGAGCAAGATGTTTGCCTGGTACTGCAACCAAAATACCACCCTTTGCCAAAGGCCAAACATAGGAAAAAGAAGCCTGAGTGATGGCTACAGGCACATTGATAGTGCAGGAGGTTTAGAGTAACATGCAAGCTGTTTCTACACATTGATCATGTTTTCTTTAACCTACAGTGGAAACACTGGGATTGGGAAGACGAGACCATAACCAGAAAGCTTTCTCATAATGGCTAACGTAAGAAGATGACGGACATAAACAAGCTCCTTTCTGTCAGATAACCTGTTTTGTTTTTTCTAAAGCCTGTAGTAACAGTGTTGTGTGTTAACATTGTTTATCTCTAACAAAGATAGCTGCTTTGCCTGCAACAAACTTTTCCAATTGTTTTCAGTGTGCTTCCAACATTGGTGACAGCAAGCAAGTGGATCAAGGTGTTCCCCTGCTGTTGTGCTTGTCTATGTGGGGTTAGCTATGGAGCTATCTGCCATCAGGGGCTCGAGAAGCCTTCTGCAACTCCTTTTCTAGGAGCACTGTAGAGGCATGCCTACATGACACAAAACAGTTCAGAGATACTTGGGTTTAGCTCTGAGAGAGCGGAGTGAAGCAGCAGGGCTGACAGAGCTGGGTTAAGGCAGCCTCCTATCCCAGCCAAAATGCTCTGCAGGCAGGATGTTGGCAGGAGGGGCAGAACATGACAACATCGCTTTAAATGGTATGGGACTTGGGTGTTTTTGACTCAGTGTTGTATATTCAAACTCATCTTTATCCAAAAATCTATAAACACATTTCTTTCCCCTTTAATACAAAACAGATTCAGGTATCATCATTTGCCTCCAGAAGCTGCAATTTTAGGCCAATGTCTAGGCTTCATTTGTGTGTTAATCTGGAGGTGACCAAGGAAGAAAAGATGGAGGTGATAAAAAGAACTTGGTTTCATTAGGGTCATGGAGAGTCCTGAAAATTTAATTCAGCCCTAACTATAAATTGCTCCATATAGCTATATTTCCAGGGCTTTTAAAAGATGCCTTTCATCTGGTATTCCTATTGTATCCGTTTGGGCTTTTTTTAGTATTTTTTTTTAATTTTTCTTTTGGTGCTTTTAATGCCTCAGAATAGCAAAGTAAAACATTATATTTTATTGTTACGGTATCTCCAAAAGTTTTGATGCTTTGTGGCAAAGCCTAAAGAAAAGAAAGAAAAATTCTTTACCTGTCCATCAGCCTTTTATTTTCCTGATTGGTTTCCAAAATCTCATCAAAAGATTAAAAATCTGTTAGCTGTTAAACCCATAAATGTGTAGCAAAGCATTGAGAAAAACGGAAACATATTCCACTGTCTTTTTTTCCATGCATGTGTTAAACTACTCAAAAAATTCTTCAATGAAATAAGCTTTTGGTCCCACTCCTGATCCCTCTAAAGATGGTCTCAGCTTTCCAGGTTTTATTGGATAAAGTACTTCCATTATGCCAAAAAGGTTGTTGCTTTTGTCCAAAAACTGCTCAGTATCTCATTTTGATATTTATGGCCTCATTTTATACGATGTTCAGCTCTTTGCCTTGGATGTGAGATGGAAATGAATACCAGTTCCTAAGCAGAGTTCAGCATGAGTCTGGGATGCATGAATGTTAATTCATCTAAAAAGGTTAAACTACAGCATTGATAATTAATTATAATGAAGAAACTAATAGCCTTCCTGTGCCACATGTATACCTAATGCTCAGTTTATTTTTCTATAGCTTCACACAAAATTGTCTCCACAAAATATGTTGTACAAAGATTATGGCTTTTAAACTCACTGGAGCAATATGGATGGAATAGCAGTTTTGACTGATGATTTTTTAACCTCTCGTTCAGCTTCTTGCTGGTGCAACACAAGAGGATTACTGTGGAGTTGCTCCTTATAAAACACTATACTGTCTTAGCAGTAGCGCCACTGCCCTGGGATTCAGCTGCCCACAGCCAGCTGCCTGGGATTCAGCAAATATAGTCCTGATCTGCAGCAGTGTAAAAAGGATCAGTCTCTTTGTCTTTGCCTACATGTAACAGGTAGCTCTGATGCAGGTCTTCCTTTTCCACCCTGGGGGATTCAGCTGTTCTTCTCAGGCACAGAGAAGGTCTCTTTCCAGTTGGTCTACTGATCATCAGCGCTTCACTGGTGGCCATTTCTGCATTCTTAGTTTTTCTTTATGCTCCTCTTACCTGAAATTTTCTCTGTTTGGTGTAAAAAACTCAAGCTCATCAACAGCTATTCCTTCTTCTAATCATACAATGGCAGCTGATGGTCACTGCCCACACATTGGAGGCCTCCAAATAGTTCCACATTCTGGAGCAGTGAAAGGGAGAGGTCTGAAAAATCAATAAGCTTTCTAGCATTCTTAATGTGTTTCCTTTTACCTTTGTGATAAATAGGAACCTTTTTCTCTAAGACCTCTCTGCCTTGTCACAGTCCTTAGCTGTCTGTTGTGTCCCTTCATCTTACTCAACAGCTCCTCATTCACGTTTGCTGCTCTGTCCTTCTACTAGTCCTGACATGGTTGTGAGCCTGCTGACAGTGCCTACCAATGAACCTTGAAGCTGGATCCATGCACTACCTCCAGTTTCCCTTGGCTTTTATTTGGGTGAGTTTTCTTTAGAACTGAAATCTAAACTAACAAAGGATATTTAGTCTGCTTTAGAACTCAACCATTACTAGAGAAATATAAACATAGAAGTTAATTTTTTGTGAACCTCTATTTGCCAGCAATTGAAACACTGTCAGCCATGCTTGTGCCACAATGGATGAAATATGATACAGGGCTTGGTCCTGCAAGGGACTAGCTCTTCAGCTCTGGTATTTTTCAGGCCTGCCTAATGTACGTCTGAATAAGTCCTTTGATCAGTCTGATACACTTGAAGAGATCAGCAATAGGTTTAAAATGAAGCATATGAATTGGGAGGCTTGGACTGCACTGGCCATATAAGCTGTGAATAACCAGGATAAGCACTGACTTGAGAGCACGTCAGATGCAGCAAATGAGAAAAAGCAGTGATCTTTTGCAGAAATCCACAAATTTTATGAATGGTCTGTGAAAGCTGGATTATGCCTCAGATTTTTCCAGAGTTCACACCTTGTGTTTTCACCAGGGTACCTCTGTTGACCCATCTTGCCCACCCAGCATCCACAGCCATCTGCTCCCCCACAAATGATTTCTGTCCAGAATCACACAAGTGGCAGGGACCATCCTGCAATCACAGAGAGTGAACTATTACCTGCTAGAGTGACAGCAATGGAGACAGAGTCAGATCCCAGGGCATTGGATGCATTGCAAGCATAGAAACCCACATCACCTTCCACAGGTGCTAGAATCTGCAAGGAGTCATCAGGCTGAAGTAGTATCCTGGAGTAAAGCAGAAAGATGTAACAGTCTCTTACTTTGTGTGAGCATGAATACATTTACTGGGATTTTTTCAGGTTTAGGTAATTTTTTTACAGTTCAGGCCTTTAGGTTATATTTAAAAATCTATTAAGAAATATAAAGTCTTACATTGAGACTGTGAGCTGTGATTACTTAAATTAAATTTTAGTCTCATTCCCAGTTCTTCTACTGCTGATATGTGTATTAGAGAAACATTGCTGAGTCCTTAGGACATGTGCGCATGGTTTGTGAGACCTCCTCGTCTGCTGTGTCACTTCCTGTATGATGTTGAATGAGATGCCTAGCCTCCCTGTCTCCCAGTTCTGCAAAGAAGCAGTAGCAATAGTAAAGAAAAATCAAATTATTGCAAGCGAAAAATCATGAAACCTGCTGAAGCTGGGCAGAAAGAAGTGAAGTGAATGACAGGCTCAGTGGCAAAGCCTTTGATTGCTGGGCAGTTTGTAGAAACTCAGCAGTCTCGTTGCTCCCCTGATAGTGAAGACAGAGAGGAATACTCAGCTCCTCCTTGGTCTGAACAAACTGTTTCTTTCCTCTGCCAGTAAGAGGAGCCCACTGTGATCTCAGTGTACGGCCATGGTTAAATGGGATGAATATGGCCTTAGAACTCTTATGAACTGCTTCTTTTCACAGTCTGGTTTTGCAGTAGTATAACTCGATCAGGTCCTGATGTATACCTGTTTAAGCAAGAATTCAGTCCATGAACTCTCGTCAATGCTTATGTTCCCTTATTTTCAGCACAGTGTATTTCATGATTATTGTTTCTTTTTCTTAACTTTTTAGCTGAAACTGTTGATAAAACCTAATGATAAATTACTTTTCTCATCAGCAACTTTCAGCAGCTGTTGCACGTAAACTCTTAGTTAAGGCTGTGATTGACAGTGACAAGGATGAAAGTGGGGGAGGGATACACCTGTAAAACACATGCAATAAAACTCTGCTCACAGATCCTGGAATTGACGAGTTTCTTTCTACTCCCAGCCCCCCAATGAAAACTGTTGTCTCATGGACCAAAAAGCAGCAGATACTTGATCTTGCACAACACTGTGGGTGGTAGATCTCTAAACCAAACCAGATTAGGGCCACCCATCAAAATCTATTATAGGAAAAAATCCAGAGTTAAAATTCTTTTTAACCCTTTTTTGAGCAATAATAATAATAATAATAATAATAAATAATAATAATAATAATTATTATTATTAATAAAAGGAAAGAGCTGCCTTTTGTCAACCAAGTTTTGCAAGTGCCTAGAAAAATGCACATTTACAAAACAAAAATTAATAATTTTTAAATTGCATCTTTGCTTGCACAGAAAAAAACCCAATGGTTGAAAGAATTACCTCCCCACTTCTGCTTTCAAGAATCTTTTCTTTCTTACCACTTAGTTGTAAACAGGGCAGACTTCTAGTTAACCACTGCTGACAGTGCCAGTAACTAACAAATTACTTACAAAACTAGTGTTAGCATGCATCAGTATCTCACACATAAATTTTTTAGTTTAACACCGACTGGTTCAATCTCTACACAGAATTCATTACAGCTTCAGAATTTGTCCCAAATTATACTAGGATAAAACAATTAAAAGTTGTGTGTGTTCTGCCTGCATGTGTGCAAATATACTATGTCAGCTGATCAGTCAGTCCTATATCAAACTAACACCTACAAGCCCCTGAAAAAAGTTTTTACAAATGTTTCTGTCACCTTCAGGTTGAGGAAAGAGCTTGCCTAATATTGCGCCTTGTAAAACACAATGGAACATATTTGTCTGTTGTGAATTGACTCTGCTGATGTAAATCTCTCTTTGTCAATTTAAGTCACCTCAAGATCCAGCACAAATATTTTTAGAAATAGAAATAGGCCAGGTAGGTACTTGCCTTTAAGAAAAATAAACTCCAACACAGCTCCATCTTCCTATTTTTTCAACCCGAGTTTTAATGTCCTTCTTTAGAAACAAAGCTCATGTCCTCTTCTTTTCAATAATTCTTTCTGTTATTTGTGTGCCACAATTTGGCATAGCTGCTTTTCTTGAAAGTAGATCTTTTATTATCCCTCTTTGTATAGAATGATTTTGGCTGGACTCCCTACTTGCTCGTAGATTGTTATTTTTCTTAGGTATCAAGTTGCTTGCAGTGGTGAAAAAAATACCAGCTGTAGCAATTCTTTCTGTCAGCAGCATGTCTTCAGAATCTCGTTTATGGACTTAAAATAATACAGCTTAATGTTTAATCAGTCTCATCTCAGTTGCTCCACACTGCATTGTCTCCAAGACAAAAATGTATTTTACAGGACCTATATCAGTGACTAATTCAGATGGCATCTCACAAATACCTAACTCTGTATCACCTACTGTTTAAATTCTGCTTCATGTCCATTTATAAAATACATTTCTGTTTTAGAAAAGTTGAATTATCAAGTACCAACTGGTTCCTAGTGGTGGAAATTACAGCATAATTGGAAGGCTTACTAAACAATGCATAAATCCCTTGAAGATTTTTTCACTTTCAAAATTGATTCCTAAGGAAGTTAATCTGAATTTTCTTTGAAATAAAACATTTTCCATCATTAACAGAAGTCTCCAGACTTTGGTATAAATACTAGCAGGCTCTGAAACTGCACTCAGAACCCATGCTGGTATTAAGCTGACATTTTAACCTTAGGAGAGAGTATGGACACTCATGTTAAGTATGCACTCAGGCTGAATATGCAGACTCAAGTCAAGGGTCTTTTACTGGAACCACACAGATATTTTCAACTGCTGCAGCTTTTTGTGTCATATGTTTTCATTCTATTGAGTAACTGAAAACCAACACTTTTTTGGGGCCTGTGTTATATCTTTTTGTGACAGTACCTAGACTAAAGCTAAAGAAAATAATTTTTGCAAGTGGATCTACATAGTAGGAGTCATAAATACTTTTTGGTGGATGGCACAGCTCGTGGAAGGAGGCAATGGGAATAAAGCCATTCATTGCTACGTCACTGGTCCAGCCAAAATCCGTGGCCACAATGCAGGAAAGTGAGTGCCTTTATCTCAGTATTTGGTAATACACAACACAGATAGCTATCACCCAATCTAAATCAGCAGCCTGCACTCTAAAAATCACAATAAAAACCAGATACAACTGGAATCACAGTATACTCAGTAAGGCATGAGCTGAGTGACTTCAGCACAACTCTCTGACCTTCCTCACCAAAAGTGTCTCTCTTTGATACTGGTACAGGAAGGCCCATCTATATTAATTTTTTTATTCCCATTAAGACAGAGGTGGGCTGGAAAGCTGGTTTCTCTTCTCCATTCAGTGGCTGGCAAAGTATGAAGAAGATAAGCTGCAGAGCTGAAAGACAGCTCAAGTATACCAAACACCACCACATGCAGATGGCCTTGCAGTTTACAGCAGTACAGTGTGAGACTGCTTAAACTGCGGCTTTCATTTACACAGATGACTGGCAGTCAGCAAGAGCATTCTGAGCCAAAACAGAATACTGCTGTTAAGAACCCAGCAAAACATCCACAACCCAATTTTCATATGCACCATCATTTCTAAACTTCCATTAACACCAAAGTTACAGATGCTGAGTATCTCTGAAGCCCAGAGCACTGCTTATTTCCTCCCCCCCCGCCCCACCAACCTGGAGGAACCATAAGTGATGAGTACAGAAGGAGGTTCATAAAGTGGAAACTGCCTCAACCTTTAAAGAAGTGTTTTCAATGAATAATGCTACTAACTGGCAAATAAACTGTACTTCCATGAGTCTTCCTGATAGAAATTTTGAGCACACATAGTTGACTGATAATTCAGGAATATAACATAGCATTTAATGTTATTTCAGCCAAACTGCATGAAAAAAAAAAAGGTTAAAAGGCATTGTAAAATTAAAAAAAAAAATCCGAACAAAAATTTCAGAAATCATAAGACACTTCTATTGTCAGCTAAATGACTCTGCCTGTTGCTACACAATGGCTGCTTATACAGTGAGAAATAAACTTGTAATTTTCTCATGAGTGTAGTGTCTGGCATTAACCACATGTGGACTTTATGTAACCTCCATTCCCTTTCAGGCATACCACAGAAATCACAGTCATTTCAGGTAGAGAAAAAAAAAAAATCCCTTAGTGGCACAATTCCAACAGGATGTAACCACTGGCAATGAAAATCTATATATGAAAATTTTCGGGGGCCAGGAAGATATTTTTGCAGGAATATGGCCAAATAAAGGGATACTATAGGCCCAAGTCTGCATGTGATTTCCACAAGACATACATTCTTGCTTCTAGTGTCCCCTCCCCCTGCAAAACTTAACATTTTTTGTGTGAAAACTAATATACTTACTACCCTTCAGACACAGAAAGAGAGACAAGAACCAGGAAATTCAGTACATGAGAGAAAACAATGATTTTGGAGTGATTCTGTTGCCAAAGTGAGAAAGGAGCTAATTAATTGTATAACTATGCAGAAGGAGCAATTGTACCTAAATCAAGACTTTACTGGATGATCCACAGGCACCACACTGGAAATTAATTTTTGCCTTGACTCCATCTTTTCTCATTTCTCAAGCTGACCTTATGACTAAATTCAGATGTCTTAAGCGAGGTCAATATCTTTTGTAGAAAGAGCTGCTAGCAGATCCCTGGACTGTTTTGGTGTACCATGTTGGTTAATAGAACCTTCTCTTACACTCTCTGCCTATCCTTATATACCACTTTCTCACAAAACAGAACCAAAACATAAAATCTTAAGAATACACATGAGAAAAAAGTATGTTATCAACACAGTTAAGCATATAAGTAGCACTGAAAAAAATCTCTTTTTGTGTGCTCTTGCACACAAATTAAATAACATGGAGTGATAGGCAGGTAAAGACTACCTGACGGAAGAACAGCATCATTTCTATGGTACGCTGATAAAAGCATTTTGTTACTCAAGTTCTCAGGCTACACCTGGGGCCAGCACACTGGAGTTTGAATAAATGAGGATGCACCAACTCACATCACAAGACTAATGCTTAGAGATCAGTGTGTTGAGATGACAGCATAGTTGCAAACAGCCATGAAGTATGGTTGCACAGTTTCCAGACTCTATCAGAACATACACAGAGAATGGTGATTGTAATACCCCCTGAGGTTTATCCTGGGGCAGTTTCACACACAGATACACGCGTGGAAGGCAGAAGCCTCAGTTCCTCCGTCTTCTGCTACCACAAACATGTCAGACAGACCCTGCTGGAGCCCTGTGAGAAATGCAATTCATATCTCCAGCAGAGGATAATAGTAATCGTGACAATCAATAATCACTCTTCGTATCTCAAAACCATTCTTCATAGCAGAAACCTCCACCTTCAGATGGGAAAATACACTAAGGCTCCCAGCCTCCAGATGTGGAGTGCTCTGTTGACTGCATTAGGCACTTACCTACTTTAGTACTTTACAGACTCTTCTTTTTACTTACTGAAACAGAACTAAAGCTCCTGTTTGCCACACCAGACTGACCTAGCATCCAGACCTTGCTGAAGAGTTAGTGCCCTGTTACTGCTTCCCATGTGTTAGCCCTTCTTTCTGCTATGAAACCAGACTACAGCAAAATATGGTTTTGTCCATGGGACTGACAGGCAGTAAAACATGGAAACTGGAGTCAAAATATCAGTTATTTTCTTAAAAGTTAAATAGTATGTTTTACCTATCATTGTATTTCACCTCCTCTCCATTCTTAGCCCAGCTGATGGTGGGCTTTGGGTTTCCCACTGCTTCACAGTGAAGCAGCACGCTCAGTGTGCCACTGGCTAGGACCACCGTCTGTCCCAGGTGGGTAACAACCTCTGAAGCAGAAAGTTGTTGTGCTGCTGAAATCTTTCGGAGGATGGCAGGCTTTTGATGAGGTTTGCGCAAGCCATTTGCCAGGTCTACAGAGGTGGGAAGAAATGCTTCGGCAGATGACGTCCTCAGGGAGCTGGTAAATCCAGAAACATGTCTGTGGAGAGGGTACTCCACAGAGGCTGAATCTACTCTTCTCCTTGACGCTTTGAAGACAGATTCCTGGTGCTCCAAGTGGCTCTTGAAAACCTCGTGAGCCAGCTGCACAACAAGCTGCTCAGTGTAGATGTCTTTAAGCTCCTCAGGCTGTTGAGACAAGTTCCTTATGATATCATCCAAGCGTTTCTGCTCTGTGACCATAGTAAATGGCAGACTATACTCTTGGCTCTGGTCCTCCTCTGAGGATGCGTTTCTCTCCGTGGACTCCTGGGCTTCCCAGGACTCCAGATTTTCCCCTGGCCAGCCCCTGTGCTGTAGCAGCCTTGAGACAATATCGTCATACCAGCTGCTGGGGTCAGTAAGGTGCCCTCGCTTTTCAGCCTTGCTCCCATTGAAGAGAATCCCATTGATGTGTTTCCCCTGTGTTCGCAAGGCTTCATTTAAGCTGGCCTTTCTTATGGCCTCTTCCTCCCTAATACCAGTTGGCTGCCCAGCAATGATCTTCTTGTTGCTTCCAACTAGTTTAAGTACAAAATGCTCTCGGACTGGCCCTGCTGTGCAGGTGTATGTCCCGGTGTCTGAAGGCTTCAAACGATGGATTTTCATGTACCCGTAGGGTGCAATGGTGATGTGAGCTGAACTGATGAGCCTCTTGTCGTCCTTCTCCCAAGTGATCATTGATTTCCGGAACCTCCTTGTGGGGCATCGGAGAATAATGGAGGTTTTGGGCAGCAGGTAGGCATACCCACCCACAATAAAGTGTAGCTTCTTCTGCTTCCTTGTCTGGATGTAAACTTTCTTTATAGCCATAATATGGGGGCTTTGCTTATGAGCTGGCCTGTTGTGCCCTGAAATATCATTAATACTATTAGTATGTGATACCATTAAACAAAATAAGCAGTTTATTTTGGTGCTGGCAGCATTTGACCCATTAGACAGTAATGGGACAAACTGACCACCAGCTGCTGAACATTAAGTTGGAGCAATCAAAGTAAGAAAAATAACAAGGTGCACTTTAGGAATGCAAAAGTAGTCCTGTCAGGGGTACATGCAGAAACCAAAGAGCCAGGGACAAAAGCTTTATGGGAGGGAGAAAACTTGAGTGGAAATGTAATTATTGATGTTAAAGTATTTAAATGAAGATTGTTGCTTAATAAATACATTTTTCAATGTATAGACAAGCGTTTACCATTCAAACGCTCAAAGGCAACATGATCTTGCAGCTCACAGCTGTAAGAAAAAGTGAAAGTGCTGCTACCTCAGGGAGTAGCGTTGAACAGAACAAAACTGTCTGGACTGGGCTGAAAAACACAGTAAATACTATTAAAGTGCACTAGTTCAGTGTGTCCTTCCAGTTTCCAGATCTCTATGACAGAGATCTTCGTTATGGAGCACTAAATAAAGGAGCATAGGTGTATTATTAGTAAATACCATTTAACATTTGGACCCAGCCTTGGTTCTGAATGTGAGATCTTCTTTTCTCCCTGACATACCCAACACTGAGCAGTTTCAGACTTCATAGTGAGCTTTAAGCTGAAGCTAGGCTGACTTTTGAACTTTCGCATATCCTGTTAGCTTACTGCAAGTGAAGGAAGGGCATACAGGGACACTACTGCTCTTGTGAAGGGTAACAACAAATGCATGAAATACCAACATAAAATACATCTAACTTATGTTCATTAGAAATCCCAGGTCACAGAGGGTTCTGAGTGACATAATGAAATAATATGTTTTTAAATGATCTTCAACAAAATCCCTTACCAAGTATTTTCTTTGCAGCTGTTCTATCAGAGTTTATTTGCAGCTGCCCTCAGGCTGCTGTGCTGTATCTCTGAGCCTCTATATTCCAGTTGTGAAATTTAGATCTAGATTTGGGTCAGAATTTTGAGCCAGTTCTTCCCGAAACTAGTAGCTCCCTTCAAGCACATTGGCTCAGGCCCAGCTCCAACAGTAAAATTTATAGCTCTCATCCACTGACTTGCCTTATTGCTAAACAAAGCATACTTGTTCACAGACAGAAAAACTTAGCAGCAGCAGCCACTCTGCAAGACTGAGTAACACTAGTGCAAGAGAAAGTTATGGAGCAGGTGACAGCATGGATTTCTTAGTGATGGACATCCCAGCCCCCTTTCCCCAGGCACTCCCAAGCATTGTTTCTACTTACTTGCACAGGTGCCTAGTGTACAGGGCCTGATCAAGGACGAGAATGGCAAAGGTGGGCACAGTGAGGAATTAATGATGACAGAACCCCCTGTTTTCAGCATCTTTCTGCATATGGCATTTCGACTCTGGGTGCCCTCTCCACAGGTCACTGAACACTAGGAACAGAATGAGAAATGTTAGGAACACGGTGTATTAAAAGAAAAAAGGTGCTCCTTGTCACACACACTCCTTCACCTCCCATATCCACATTGCATACTCATGCCATGGTATAGATCAGTTACAGCTATCAAAATATTGCAGTGGAATAAAGCAAAGCAGAACCTGACCATTCAGTTACAAACAGTGCAGGCACAGTAGGGAGATGAAATATCAGGTATTTTCTGTCCTTTGAGTCTTTGACTCTTCCCACGCTCCCTTTAGCACTTATTTCACTCAGATGGTGTCCCTTGTTTTAATGGTACTGTGCTACAGTACAAAGCTTGTCTTTGCGCTTTGTTTCTATATGCCTGTGCCTGCTGGCTGGAAAAACTCCTGCTCATAACCAAGAGCAGACCACATTGAGTTGCCCTTCACAGATACATTCTGTTCTGCTAAAATCTGGCATAAACTTAATCTTTGAGCTTTACTGTTGCAGATCTGTTAGAAATAATAAATGAATGAGTGCTTCAGATACCAAGGAGTTGCCTCAGCCTGTACTTGGTAGTTACCACACACGGCTTACAAAAAAAAAGAGTATAAACCCTCTAAAATACCAGACTGTGGTGCTTGATGCACACGAGGGCATTGTTCAATGGGATTGAGCATGCCTATTTTATTTCATATTTATGTATACAGCATCACAGAAAGTGAGAATACAGGCAGTGCCATTGCACTGGAACCAAGGCAGCAGTCTGTAAAGGTGCTGGAAAGTGGGTTGAGTGCTGTAAAGTTGGTAGTGCAAAGATACACATGCCCTTCTGCTACATGTAGGTGCACACATGTGGTAATGGGAATTGGAGATGAAGTGAGGGGAAGAAAACTCACTAAGGGTAAGAAGAGCAAAAACATGGCAGCCTTCAAGTGAAATGAGGAGGAGTGAGTGAAGTCAGATTTGATTTTAGTAAGTGCCAATATGGAGAAATGTGAGTTGTATGGATGTCAACATAAACCATGTAGCAAGTTCCTGTGAAGGAGGACAGATTGGGAATAGAATTACCATCTTCACTGCCAGAATAGCTCTGTGTCTCCTGGCAGCAGACTTCATGAGAACATCCACTTATTTGAGTAAAATGTTAAGATAGATCAACATAGGAAGGGTGCAGGCGGGACAGCTCTGTGAGGTGACTGGTGTTTCTTTCACAATTAGGACAATTTCCACCTCCTTCCATGAAAGATAGCTGTGAGAGCGGTGGCAGAGATTGCAAGATGGGGAATGATTTTCATGCTTACCGGCATTAAAAGGTTAAATTGTGTTTTCAGTAATACTGTCATAAATATAAAGGGAATTTTTCTTAAGCCATATGGGACCAGAAAGGGAGCCTGGGGAAGTGCAAGAGACTTCAGTAGAGTGAGTTTGTTTTGCCATCCTTAAATTGAAGGAAGGAAGTAGCTAGCTAACATCTCAAAAGCAGTGTTCTAGAATGAAAGAGGCTTGGTGCCTGTAATGATGGGCCTACAGCAGACTTCAGGAATCCCTCCTTTCTCTTCTCTGCATCACAGGGAAAGGTTGGAGTGGCCCCAAGAAGAAGAGGCTATTGACATCAGAACAGCCAGGCTTTGGGAAGAAAAAGCATTTAGCTTGGGGGGAGTAAAGATTATACTTCGTTGAAGCCTTGGATGAACATAAGCATAGACAGGGATTTATTGTTTTGAGGGTGGCTTGTGTTTACGCCAGAAGGGAGGTCTTAATGGTTTGGCTGGATGGCTAAACCACATCTGTGGAGGCAATCTCCAAAGAGGAACACTGAGCTAGTGATCACACCCACTACCAGGATGATAAGGACAGATTACAGGACAAAACTGGGCATAACATGCTTTGTACAGTCTGAGCTCATTTGGCTCCTTTATCCCAAGTGACCAAGGAACATCATCGCCAAGAACAGCACAATACTCATGCATACAAATAACATACCTGTGTCCAGTCAGAGAGAAGCCACTCATTGGGACAATCCTCATTTTTGCAGCCTTGTTGGGTAAGTGGCCTCGGCGTGGAGCAGAAGGTTTCTGGTAGTTCTAACAAGCTTCCATCTGCCAGGCGCTGCTTACAAAGTGTATCTCGCTTCTGGACACCACCACCACATGTCTGTGAACACTGTGGGAGATGAGAGTCAATCACCTCACATCATGCTTGCACCATGGCAACTTGCAGCAAAAATTACTTGGGAATTTGGCTAAAAATCAACACTCAGTTTTGGCCAAATGGAAAATATATATAAAAAAAATCAGAATATCAAAGCAGACTTCTTTTAAAAATGTCAAAAAAATTTTGGAAAGTGGAAGCAGCTTATTTTGCTAATATTTAGAAAAACTGCTTCAGTATTTCCGAAATGTTCTGTTTTCAGGTGTTTGTACAAAAGACACGGAAACAATGGGCCGGAATTGCAGTATGGAGGTGGAAAAGTTGCCCTTTCCTGTAACCACCAACTGGAAAATGAGACACTTGCACATGATGTGGAGGATCTACATCCTAATGTCTCTGCCTGAGCTCTGACTGTGCTGACAATGCCAGAGGGAGTGGAAAAGTCTTCTCCAGCAGTAGATGATTCATCTACTTTCATTTCCAGGATTTGATTACATATATTAGATAACAGTAGCAATGAACTACATAGTTAGCTTGAACTAAATATTCAAATCTAGCTTGTTAAAAAGCGCAAGAATTTCTTGTATTAGCAGGAAAAACAAATGGAAATTTGAAAGCATGATAAATAAAACTTTCCCCAGTTTATCACTTTGCTTTTTCTTCCTTTTGTAGTTTTCTCATTTCTCATGTCTGACCTGCATGAGGTCTATTGCTAGTACAGCTCAAAACTTAACTGTCCAGCCCAGAATTCCTGTCCTTGAAGACTTCTTGCATTATGGCATTTCTCTGATTTTTAATTCATGCAAAAGCTGTATATCAGCTGCAATCTGATGTTAGTCTCAGTAATTGGTTTATAAGGTTAATATAAGAAACCATTAAATATCCATGCAGCCCTTTTATATTTATGGCTGTCAGGACAGCAGTGCGTACTTTATCCAAAAGTTAAAGAGTAAGGTTTATCTGAGTCAAAATAAATTGGGATGATTAATATCTGGAGAACCCACCTCCCCTCTCTCTTTAATGTAAATACACCTCTCTGTATCCATTTTCTACCCAAGTAGGGCAGGAAATTTTGAACAAACAGATTTAGTAGCTTTCCTGAATCTTTTTTGTAAACTTGGTTGCTCAGCCATTTTTCCTGAGGATCTTTTTCCTGAGGCTGGTAACAGGCTCCCAGTTCTTCACCTCAGTCCAGCCAGCTCAACTCCTTTTCTCCCTTCTAGCAAAGATGAAGGGGGAGCTTGCAGTACACTGACATGACCAGGAGTTGCTTATAGCTTGCAACATAGGAATTATGCCTGAGAAGCAGAAAACCATATGAAGAAGTATTAAAACTTACAATCAAGCAGTTAAAAAGGGACTGTTTTAGAAAATCTTGCAGTCATGAAAGACCTTCTCTCTTACATAGAGAAAGCTGCATAAACTTTAATGCTAGCCTGATTATTTAGGATATACATTTTCCTTGAAAGAAAGGAAAGACAGAAAGGAAATGCAGAAAGACATATTTATATTCAGTTTGGTTTGCTCTCTAATGAGTAAAAATAGCTTTTGTCCTACTTAGAATGCTACAAAGCTCAAAGGCTTCAAAAAAATTAAACAAGTAAAACAATACTTTAGTTTTCAACAAAAGAAAACATTTATTAACCTTTCATTCGAGGACAATTCATTCCTGAGGAGAGAGTAAATCAAGAAAAATACGATTAAAAGTATTATTTCAAGATTGCCTAAGGACTGTCATCATACACCAGAGCCAAAATGGGTTAGGCACTGTATGAATACAAGAAAAGCATGTTCCTTCTGTCAATCAATCAAATCCCAGGAAATGTCCCTGCCCTTCCATCACTACCAGATAAAACAGTAAGACAAAACAGACATTTTCTTGCTTCTTACCCTTCAATCACTTACATAGCTTTGTTCCATGAAGAATAACTTGCTACTCAACACCAAACTCTATTGCTAAGTGCCAGAGAGATCCGAACACAGTAATGAGATTCCTCCTTGTCTGCAGGAATGCTCTTCTAGGACAGTCCTGTATTACTGCACTGGAGCTGTGCCTGTACCTATATTTCACCTCTGGAGCCTTTGCTACCCTGGGGTCTTTGCTGATTTTTCTCTAGTGGAAGCTTCCAGCCCTCACATTTTTCCAAGAAATGGAATAATCAATGACAGCGACATCTGTTTGTATTTACAGGCAATATGAAACAGTAGTTTTTAGAGGATCCTCATTCAGACATATCCCATCTGAATAACATGTTATCTCTCTCTGCTGTTCAGAAATATCTCACAGCACCATTACAACAGAAAAGGTGCTTGTATCACAGGGTGGTTTCACCTCACCCACCCAAGTAGATAAAGCACAGCTGTTTGAACTGTGTCTTCTGATATTCCTGCACCCCACAGCTTCTGAGCAGAGCCAAGCCCCATATCCCCTGACATTCCTTTACAGGGGATCTGGGACTCTGCCAGGATACCAACTTCCAGAGTGGCATCTCTCCACATTGCTGCCTGATTATGCCTAGTTCAACAATTAGCTTAAGCAAACACAAGGCAAGGCTGACACCAAAGACGACAACCTATACACCCAATTCTGCCAGCCAGTCATTCCTAGTTTTGTGCTGCCTTTTCCCATATGCTGGCATAAGCATTTGTGTGGCTGCATAGTGAACCAGAGTGGAAAATTAATTTAGGCTAAACTAATTATATTTCTGGCTAGCTTTAACCAGGACCATTGTGTGATTGCACAGCACTTCTGGAGATATAAATGAGCGGGTGCTATAAGGGCAAGAAAGAGATCCCTGCAGAAGCTATTTTCTCCTTTGGTAGAAGTGCTGGCATATGTCATCCTAAACTGCTGGTGGAACTGTGGCTTTGGCCTCTCTCACAACAGTTATTGCTTTGGTATCTGTTCTGCTGATAGAACAATCTGTAAATGATAATTAACACAAAGAGTTGATGGTCACCATTGAAAGCAGGGAGGGAAAGCAGCCTGTCTCTTTGCTTCAGGACATGCCTATGAGCATCTACACACATGCATACAATGCACAGGATTCAGGCAAAACAACCATTTCCATTGTTTGGAAGGCAGGAAAGCTGGTCTCCTCTCAAACTTGTGGGAAAAAGGCATTAATGAAAAATAAAGGGCTAAGCAACTGTCGCTCAGCATCATAACTGTTACCGGTTTGGGGCAGTAGCTGAATTTTTGAAAGGATGTCATTTTATGGTCAGTCCTGCTTACAGGCGCAGTTGAGGAAGGGGTTGTCCTACCCCTCAGCTCTCCCAGGTGGTTTAATTTTGCACTGCCCTCTGCTCAAGGTGGTGGGACTACAGCAGTACAAGTTTTGACCTTACTCTCAAAAAATGAATTCTCTGCTATGACTCTACAATAAGATAAAGCATCTGCGAAGGGAGTAAATATTTTTGTTTCAGCAGGTCTTTCAGTTGTTTTCTAACACCTCACACCTGAAGGTTTAGAAAGAACCTTTTACAATATGGAGAAAAAATAGCTAGGAAAATATCTGAAAATGTTACCAGTTTTCCCATGCTGACTCTGTTGTCAAGCCATTGTTCTAATTATCTTTGGAGCAAGGATAGCACCAAGTAGCTAAAAAAGAATGCGGGGTCTGAGACTATGGCACTTATTCAGTAATAAAACAAGGGAGGATGGAGATTTACTAATGGATGTCTCCCATTCGAGGTCTACAGAGTAGATATTTATAGGGCCTTGTAAAAACAAAAGCTCATATCCACTTTCCTTGAGAAGCACACTACTGAAAGCAAGATAAACATCCTAATGGATTTAGCTAAGAAACAGAACTATTTAAAAATAAATAGTCTTGAATCTGTAAAGAGATATTTAAAAAATAGCTTGGAATGTTACAACACTGATAATTATTGTATGTTTATCTGCCAGGAACACTGGGGCTTCTAATGGCATTTAATTCTGACAACCCTTCTTTAACAAGCATCAAAGGCCTTAGGAAATAAAACATTCTTCTTTGCAATTTATACCTTTTGTTCGTTTGTTTGCTTGAAACTATTGTGAGAGAGTGCTCTGAAAAGCACGATGAACTCCACAGATGAGACCAAAGAAATGGCTTCAAACCAGGCTGTGTGGAGAACAGATGTTACCCTCTGGTGTCAGTGAAGCTTTAAAGGACCTTCCTTAGGGTGAGGAAGACACCTTCCCACAGGGCCCTCCATCTCCCCATATGTGGGGAACCCTCTCAGGGATTTGGGGGGAGGGGAGGTGTTGTGGGTCCCTTCATGCAAGGAAAGAAATCCTCCTGCAGGATTTCTTCTGCTGGAGCACTCCATGGCAGCTCTGCTGCACAGCTGTAGCTCACCTCCAGGAGCAGTCTCAGCCACTCACATCCCATCCAAATGGTCTTTTCTCTCACACATCCCAGGAGCCAATAGCTGTAATAATCCCTAAGTGCAATGCACTGGCCTGATGGTGCAGGTTTTCACATGGGAAACCTGCGTGAGACTGAACTGCGAGGCCTGGCTTTCCTACAGGGTGGAAATAACTGTACAGAGGTTGGTGGTGCAAAGAAGGAAGACATGTCTGTAAAAAATGAGGCAATGGAAATTCATTTTGATGGATTAGGCTTTTTTTTCTTGCACTATACTAATCTAAACAGAGGCAGAAGACAGTAGGTAGAGAAGTACATTTTTTGTGCTGTTTTCTCCTGGTGAAAATTAAGCACGGGAAATATTCAGTGCCCGTGTAATGAGGTGCTACGTACACAGCTGGCCAGCCTTCAAAGCCTGTGGAAGTAAGCGCAGAAGAGCTATAATGTGACCTTTGTTAAGCTGCAGCAATGAACTGCAGCACAGGTTCTCTCTTCTCCACCCAGCCCAGAGAAGGCAGCAGCTAACACAAAAGGTGTGAACTAAGCCATTTGATTTAATTTCTAATTAATATGCTTGTTAAAGCCTTTATACTTAATCCACCTCCCTCTTCTCTAAAATCTGCTACACCTTTCAAAAAGACAGCATATTTGACAGCCCCTGAGCAGATACAAAAATGGCTAAAACATTACTTTAGACAGGCGGAAATACGCATGTTTATGCTGTTGAGGAAGATGTTCAAATCTTGAAAGAAAATTGTTTGGAAATTGCGCTAGCAGAAACTATTTCAGTACCATTCTAGGGTGGCCTATAGCTAATGGTCATTGTTAGCAGAAAGTTAATTTTTCAGCATGCTGTAACGTATGTCTCTTCTGACTTCAAATAAACTTACAGAATGTTGCTTTCTGTAAGGACTGTGGCCAATTAGAGGATTTTAACGAGCACAGGCACTCCTTCTAGCATATCTTAACTTTGAAATGCTTGACTTTATTATGTTATGTGCTAATAGAATACTATTTGCTATTTACAAATATAGCATTTATGTATAACTATAGCCTAGAAATATTCAAAAGTACAACCAAGCAAATACGTGTGTATGAATATATAGACAAATTAAAGCATGAAAGATCACTGAATTGTTTTAAACATAGGACTAATGCCATAGTTAGATAACTTCGACAGAACATCAGGCTGCCATAAATTTTTTGTTACTGGGATGGCTGCCCAATCCCAGAGCTCTGCCATGAAGTACAGCTTCACAGACTTATCAGCTTCATTAGGTGAGTACATTAACATCTCCCTGGCTGTTAAGTAAAGAGCAGATTGCAGATTTTATAGATGGAGACTGGGTAGGAATATGTAAGCACCATGCCAAGGGCTCATAGTTTTCTCATAGGATGGAGTGAATCCTTGCACCCAGCAGAAATGAAGATTTAAACAGGCCTTTTGCTTGCACCTCCACCACACAGCAAATTTTTCCTTTACTTTTGACAACAGGGCAGGATCCTTTCTTCCTGTGCAGTATTATATCCAACAGAAGCATCTCTAAGTCTTTTGAATTGCACAAGTGTTTTCATTTGCAACCAGATGGCAGCAAATAAACTCATTTCATATTGCTTTCCAAAGATGAAAAGCCTTGTACAGATCCATTGTGTAGACATCAATTTTCAGCATTAGTGCAACAAGGCATCCATCTCCCAAATGGAAGTCCCTAACTCATTTGTGACTCTGAAGGAAGAGGAGTGTTTATTATCCTAAACTAAATTTTTATTTGAGAATATACAGAATACTCAAAACGCTTTAGGGATTCTCTCCTCCTTGATCCTTACAGCTTTGTATTCCTAGAAGCCTTGGCATTGCTAACCCAAATCCACTCACCACAACTGACCATCATATTCCAGATATTTTTGTCTGGAATCTATAGCCAGCTGTAACTTTGCATTAGAAGTAGCTATAGTCACTATTTACCTCTGAAAACGCTGATGTATTTTTTTTAAAGAGCAAAAAGGCACAACTTTTCAGGTTTTTTTAATGGCATGTCGGAATGATTAATGAATCCTCTTGATGGGCTAAAATAAAATGATGCATTGATAATGCATGTAATGACTACTTTTAGCAGTCATAAAATGAGATTACACATACATTCTTACCTCTTGCCATTCTGTAGGATACCAGGAGGGTGGGCAGTCAAAGCGATTACAGGCTTGCACGAGGGATGGCTTAGGTTTATAGCAGAATTCATCTGCCAAAATCACGGTCTCATTAGTCTCTCTTGATAGTAGATGCGAACAGAAGACATCTCGTGTCTGCAGTCCAACCCCACAGGTAAGACTGCAGGTGCTCCATTTCCCAATCTCCCATCTGTGAAGGGGTCAGGAGAGAAAACCTTAAGCACAGAATAAGATCATCTTAATTTTTTTCTTTTTATAATGACATATGGAGTGAAGAAGCAGTAAATGAAAGGGAATTCTCCTTCTCTGATCACTGTCACCCTTCTTGTAGCTGCAGGATGAGGCTAAGAAGAATATTTACTGTGCCTCTGCATTTTCAGTTCTTGTCAAAAGCTCTTGGACTTCAAGTCTTTGGGACTCCTGCAATATCACAGGAACAGTTTTGTGTCCTAAACTAAAAGTTTTTGGTGTGCAGGAATCTGGCCAGCGTATTTCAAGACTGAATGGATTTAATTAGCTGGGGTTTTTTTTGTCTTCAACAAAAAAAATGAAGACATTAACAAAGTCCATCAAAGGAATGTATCAGTGAATTGCTGAGTAGGAATTTCTTCCAGAAGATCCAGTTGTGGTGTTCCTGACTGACTTTCCCTTGTTGTGGAGGTAGGGAGTGCTAACGCCTTGAGACATGTAACAGGAGAGCAGGGAGATCCTTTCCAACCCCTGTGTGAACACCTGTCACTGAGCCAGCCCTTCTCTGCACTAGCTATGTAAATCCTGCATCAACAGGATTGTTGGTGACTGAATTTCAGTGTTCATCACACTGAAAACAGATTTCTGCTGTTTGAGCTGTACTAAATACAACCCCTAATTCTGTCAGCCATACACAGAAAATTGCTTAAAATATTAGGTCTTCTACTCTTGTACTCTATTAGAAGGCACTTCAGAGTTATGTAGAAATGTGTACACAAAAAAGTCCTATATTCAGAATGAGAACACAAGAAAATGGTCTTCCCATCAACTTTATACAAAACACTACACTGACCTGGACGTACTCCCACATCCAAAATGAAAGTACGAGAGCCAGATATTGCCACTTTTTCTAATCCTGAAGAATAGCTTCCTTTCCTGCATGACGTTATTGAAACTGATTGTTGGGGGAGTAAAATAAACACTTAGGACAAGGAAGGCTCAGAGATCCTGCCCTTGAAGAAAGCAAAGCCAGGCAGAAACTGAAGAGACTGATTATGATGAAAGACACCCTCAGGCTCCAAGCAGGATGGAGGCAGACAATGAAGGAAAGTTATGAAACATGTCAGCAGCATGAAGCAGAATTTGTAGAAGCAACAGAGGAAAAACACTCTGACAGTCTGAGATCAGCAGTCAATGGAAACTGCTCATCATGTTTAAAACGCCTCATGTTAGTAAACACATTATGGAAATAATCATTCAAGGTTGTGCCATCCTACAGTCAAGAACAATTCTAACTTCTCTATTTATTTTATAAAGTTGGTTTGAGCATTTGTTCCCTCCCTTTCAGTAACACCTATAACAAATTGAAACAGCTAGAAGGTAAGAAATATTTTTTCCTCCCTAGATGATAATGCTGATGGACCAAAAAGCCACCACTGCTCCCCTTCTGTGCTCCATCTGCTGATGACATGAACCATCTGCTGATGACATGAACCGGGGGATCAGGCTCAGCCAGCATGGGTTTATGAAAGGCAGGTCCTGCTTCACTAACCTGGTCTCCTTCTATGACAAGGTGACCCGCTTAGTGGATGAGGGGAGGGCTGTGGATGTTGTCTACTTGGACTTCGGTAAGGCCTTTGACACCGTCTCCCACAGCATTCTCCTGCAGAAGCTGGCTGCTCACGGCTTGGACAAGTGCACTCTGAGATGGGTTAAAAACTAGCTGGACGGCCGAGCCCAGAGAGTGGTGGTGAATGGAGCCAAATCCAGTTGGCGACCGGTCACGAGTGGTGTTCCCCAGGGCTCAGAGTTGGGACCGGTCCTGTTTAATATCTTTATCGATGATCTGGATGAGGGGATTGAGTGCACCCTCAGTAAGTTTGCAGATGACACCAAGTTGGGTGGGAGTGTCGATCTGCTGGAGGGTAGGAAGGCCCTGCAGAGGGACCTGGACAGGCTGGATTGTTGGGCCGGGGCCAACTGTATGAGGTTCAACAAGGCCAAGTGCCGGGTCCTGCACTTCAGTCACAACAACCCCAGGCAACACTACAGGCTTGGGGAGGAGTGGCTGGAAAGCAGCCTGGCTGAAAAGGACCTGGGGGTGTTGGTTGACAGCCGGCTGAACATGAGCCAGCAGTGTGCGCAGGTGGCCAAGAGGGCCAATGGCATCCTGGCTTGTATCAGGAATAGTGTGGCCAGCAGGACCAGGGAGGTGATAGTGCCCCTGTAATTCGGCACTGGTGAGGCCACACCTCGAATACTGTGTTCAGCTTTGAGCCCCTCACTTCAAGAAGGACATTGAGGTGCTAGAGGTTGTCCAAAGAAGGGCAACGAGGTTGGTGAAGGGTCTAGAGAACAAGTCTTACAAGGAGCGGCTGAGGGAGCTGGGGTTGTTTAGTTTGGAGAAGAGGAGGCTGAGGGGAGACCTTATTGCTCTCTACAACTACCTGAAAGGAGGTTGTAGCGAGGTGGGGGTTGGTCTCTTCACCCCAGTAGCAAGTGATAGGACAAGAGGAAATGGCCTCAAGCTGCGCCAGGGTAAGTTTAGGTTAGATATTAGGAAAAACTTCTTCACTGAAAGAGTAATCAGGCACTGGAACAGGCTGCCCAGGGAAGTGGTTGAGTCCCCATCCCTGGAGGTATTTAAAAGACGGGTAGATGTGGTGCTTGAGGACATGGTTTAGTGGTGGACTTGGCGGTGGTAGGTTAACGGTTGGACCTGATGATCTTAAGGGTCTTTTCCAACCCTAACAATTCTATGATTCTATGATTCTATGATTCTATGACATTCCTTGATTTTATAACAGGACAGGATGTGTCCTGAGCATCACCATAAGCACTAATGACACTGTAGTTGGCTTGTAGACAACAGCCTTGGTTCTGCTAGTAGCAATGACAAAAACTTGTTTAACCCTTTCTAACAATGAACACATCTTGCATACTGAGTTAGAAGTTGCCATGGTCACTTTCCGGGCCGTAATACACTGAAGGCCACTAAAGCCTGATACGTGTACTGGGAGCTATTTAGCAGTGGAATAGGAGTGACATCTGGCAGCCAGCTAAGCTAATCTGGAGTATGTTCTCCATATGAATGATGTCGGGGGAAAGGTCTTCCCAGATTTTCCTGTAAAATTGTCAGTCAGAATTAATGTGGATATCAGCTACCCTTCAGTTTTGGCACAATCTAAAATAAGATACTTGAGTAGGTGCTGAAAAGAACCATTTTCGTATTTTGAGAATCTATTTTGATACATGGTTAGCTGCCAGGGCTTCTTTTGTCAAGTGATGGTAATAGCTGTTGCCTCCAGCAACTCATTGTTTGTTATTGGTATAAGTGCACAATGTTTCTGTTGGCAGTTGTCATCTCAGTGGCTAGCAGGCCACATAAACTCTTTGGAGATCTTGGCTTCTGCAGAATAGGGTGTCTGTTTCTTCTTCTATAAAGGAATGCTGTGTTTCAGTAAAGAGAAAGGATTTGTTTTTCCAGTGTTTGAAATGTCTGTTGCAGGTTGCATCTGTTGCCCTACCCATAACATCGGTTTGTTCACAATTCTTTCCAGCTGCTTTAAACAGGAGATTCCTTAGAGGTGCTCAGGAAATATGAGGTCAAATTCTCTCTTACCCTTGTACTTTCATAGTCCCCAGTGACTTTTATGGGCTTTCATAGACACAAAGTAAAGAACGTAGAGTAGAGCAGAGATGTGCAAAGTGGAGTAGGAATGTGCAAGTAACAAAAACCATAAATGATATATATGATCGGTAGAATTTCAAAGTCCTAAAAAGCACAGAGACAATCAGTGATAACCTTATAGAACAGAATCACAGGGCTGTAGAATTATAACAGCTAAAGGTGCTTGCAACACTTTGAACTAATATTATACTACTTAATTTACAATTTAGTTTTTAAACTACTTGTACTGTTGGAGATAATAATCCTTTTTTTTTTAAATACTGCTTTTCTGTAGTAACACAGTTTTACCCTCGTGTGTTTTGGCCCTACTGAACTGACTCTTCCAATGTGTATGGTATACAAAAAAGAATAATGCCATCTCACAATACCAGAATTAAAATCCAAGTAGGAAATACTTGGTGAAGTATAGGTGAATATAGTAGTTACAGGATCAAGATAAGGGCACCTTAGCAAGTGGAACTGACATCTTAGTGAGCTGACTGTTGCTATTTTTAAGGTACAGACTTTAGGAAAAATCTGCATACTTGCTAGTTTATAGCCCAGCTGAAAGGTTTGATACTTCCTGTATTGACTCCCAGAGCCTGGTGAAGAGATTGCATGGTTTTGATCTGAGACATTCTTTTTATCCCTCCTTCTTTCTTCTCCACTAGTGCCCAAAGCTATACTAATATGTAGCAACAGAGAAACAATGTCTTTTTAACTTTTTTTACAGCAGGACTTTGGCACATCTCTGCCCCTAAACCTCTGGCTTGTCCTAACTCTATGTCTATCAGTTCGTCAGTTGTCTGTCTCCATCTTCTAAGTACCTAAGTAGTGGTTATGTGTTTAAGCACAAACTAGACTTTTAAAGTATTTTAACTACTGTACTTAATAAAAAACCAGAATTCAAAAGGTTTTAATCCTCTGCAGAGGATACATACATACGATACATTGAATATTTGAACTGATTGAAGGAAAACTGTATTAATACCAAACCACAGAGACATTTAGAGATGGCTAACAGAGAAGAATGTAACAGGAAAAAGGCAATTCATAGGGCTGGGTATGTTGAAATGGATATGTGTATATTAGTGATACATGTATTAGAATACACATATATGTACATTTTTCAAATGAACACGAATGAAAACAAGTTTCCACTGGAAATGTATAAGGAACAGAGGATGGTCCCAAAATACAGCTTATTTCAAGTATCATCACAAATTCAAAATACAAAACTGATTACAGAATCTTTTCACTTTCCAGATGAACAATCTCCTGCTTCCAGTAGGTGAAGTATATGGAGACATACAATACACATGAAGACAAGCAA
Source organism: Theristicus caerulescens (assembly GCA_020745775.1). Classification (NCBI taxonomy): domain Eukaryota; kingdom Metazoa; phylum Chordata; class Aves; order Pelecaniformes; family Threskiornithidae; genus Theristicus; species Theristicus caerulescens. The sequence continues at coordinate 37,903,613 of CM036583.1, read as the reverse complement.
ACTAAGTAGTGAACCTGATCTGACCACTCAAGGCAATGGTTTTCCTTTAGGTTTTCTTATACACAACACTAAGGGTGTTGTCTAAAAACTGGACATAAATTCATGAAAAGCCCTACCAACTGGAGCACTAAATTTCTTGCACTTCCAGGAACTATAAATTAACAAAGTGAATTAGTAATGGACAGATTTTATGAACAGAAAAACACCTGTTAGGAAATCTAACAGTCAGTTCATATTATGAATTAGACTAATAATCTGTAATATACTATTAGTTTTATGAATTAAAATTCTAATTTCTAAAGGGCCAATGAGAAACTGTAATTTTCTGGAACATTCTCATTAAATAAATTAGGCTTGACTAAGCAGTGCTTAAGCATGTGCTTTACTTCAGGTAAACAAGCAGTTTCCACAATTAATCATGGTCAGCATGTTTTAAAATGTGAATATTTACAGCTCCCTTGAATAAAAGAGAGCAATTGTGAAGCTCCAGTTGCCAAAAAAGGCCAAATAATCTGAAAATCTTGATTTCAGTCACAGCACAATTATTCTGTATCATTAATATAAGACTAAAACCAGAGATGCTCTCAAAATACAGCTTAATGATGTTATTTCTAGTAAGGGAAATTATCTTGACAGTTAACAAAAATCTTGCCTGCAAACCCTAAATTAAACTTTATCATGTTATACTTTAATGAGTTTCAAGTTTTGTGAGGGTCCATATAGTCAACTAGAATATAGCCTGGACATTTGTGGTCAACTTCAAGTTGTTTAAAAGGAAAAGAAAAACAGCTTCTAACACATAACATGAGCATGAACTTCTAAATAGTTCTATACATTTAATTTGAATTAGAAATGAACTTTCCTTCTTTCTTGTGACAGAACAAAAAGTATCAATGCTATATTGTGCGCAAGCAGTTCAGGTAAAGAACTGAAACATCAAGTGAGTAGGACCTTGTTCCTGGGTCTTCACTGAACTCCAGACATGACTGAGACCAGAATTGCTGAAACATGGGCTATCCTGCGAGTATATGAATATACCCTTTGAGTCCATTGGGAAGACTCAAGTGCTGGGCTGGATCATACTCTTATCCCACTTGTGTCTCAACCTCACATTTGCAAAATTATAACAATAATTTTTTTTTTCCTCTTGAGCTTTGTCCATGGTGTCTACTTAGGTTGTGGTCCTACAGCAGGGATGATCTCCTACTCTTTATCTACTGCCTAGCACAATGGGACTCTCAGCTTGACAGGAGCCTCTAGACATCAACGTGTTACAAATAAGAACAGGGACAACAGTGCACTGTTGCCTCAGTTTTGAAATGTCCCTCTCATTGCTACAGGAACTGGAGCCCACATAATAATTCTGCTAGCTAGGTAGACCAGAAAGTGGCACCAGCTAGTAAGCAGCTACTCATGGCAGGAAAAGCTGGTAGAATTAGAGTTTTTGCCCCAGTGGAGCTATGAGCCTTCAGAACAAAGCACTCTCGCGCCCCCATAGTCACTCTGAAAAAAGTAAATGATGTAGGTAAAACTTGAAAAATGTATAGTCTTGAGCCAAAGCACTATGGAGCCAACAGCTTTGGATCGGGCCCTATATGCACAGTACGTATGGTAAAACCCAAAGCATTCTAAGCTCTTAGGTGTTATAAGTAAAGAATATTTTCTAGAGATTTACGATTTCATCCTGATAGAATCCCTTCAAGCACTGCCAAGGAAATTGAACACTGCACAGGAAAAGTAAACACCCTTCTACACAAAGACCTCCCAAACTAAAAAAATGAAATTATTGTCATTTTTATGTGGTTAAACCATATGAAAGTGATACAAAAGAACTCTTCTTATTTCTAAAATAAACATTCATCAGTTTGGAGAGAGGTTTGCCTGGTATTGTCTTAACGTCTGACACCTGCCTGCATAGAGAGGTTCCTCAGTGCACAAGGGCTGGGTTGCAGCTGTGTATATGCGCATGTGACAGACTGAGTAAATCACATACTATGTCAATACTGGCTTCCTCTTGTCCTCTGTCAACCTGTGTGTCCTCCATTGGACACTGCAGACTGAGAATTCTACTCAGAGCCCATACTTCTCCTCCCTTCCTTTTCTGTTACTGATCTGGAGCTGTGTTTGTGGCAAATCTTCCTGTTTCGTAGGTGTGAAAGGCTTTCTTGAGGCTCCTTCAGCAGATTTATCTTGGGCTGAGTCAGTATCCTCAATGTCAGATCTTAAATACCATCCAGAATGTGATCTTAAACTTTGGACATGAGAGAGTTACTGTCAATCCTGTTTTGGTAGCATACTTCCCTGCAGTGAAGCTACAGGATTGAGATGAGGACTCTCAGGACAGTTTCTGGCTTTATAATCAAACTAGTCTCAAAGAAAGGGGCATAAAACTTAAGAATATAACTAATTTTTTTTTTAAACTAATTCAACTGATTTTTTATTCAGCTGTTAAATGACTCAAGGTATAATCAGACTGCTCCTTTGAAATGAAGTGTGAAAGCTAAGACCTCCACCTAGGTGTTTAAACATGGATCTGAGTCTCTAGGAAGTGATTTCCCTACTGCTGTGATTCCGTTCGTGTTAGAGAGAACATTACAAATATATGTACAGTATGCGCACACCTCAGAGGAAAATTGAGATTTAACTAAGCTTTGGAAAAGTTATTACTCGGTTAAGAAATAAAAATGAAAAGGCAAAGTACTTTTAAATTAGCAGCAGCAGCAACAGAAAAATAATTCACGCTTAGTTGTTGTTCAGTGCCAGCCTGACAAAATCCGTTGTTCAATATCACTGAAGTGACAAGGGAGCTGAACAGGCAGGGAAGGTTTCAGGGGATCATTGTGCACAAGGGAGAGTGAGGTGCTTTTCTTCAAAAAGCATCTTCCTTGCAAGTGAAGGGAATACATTAAAGAGATGGCTATGCAGCTAACACATGCAAGCAGATCAAAGGCTCAAAGAGTGTGTTCTGGGAGATGACAGAAGTGGCCTGCATTCCCTCTGTAGACTTATCAGTATCAATGAATATTGCAGCTCATTATAGCTGAATGTGGCGGGGAGCCAATATTTATATAACAGAGCCAAATAGAGGAAGATAGAGAAGGAATTCAAAAGTCGTAGAAGAACAGAGGGTAAATGGAATATGCAACAACTCTACAAATGGCAATTTTGGTTGCTGGAGTAACCTTCTGACATGCTTCAAGCAATATATATAAGGTTCCTTACAGTAAAAAAGTTTTGCTGTGCCTAGAGCAGGTCAGAAAAGAGGGTTTGTGTTTTTCTGCCAACACTTTGAACAGTGTGAGGCTGTCTAGTGGGTCTTTCAGGGGACTACTGCAGATGCAGAATGCATGAACCACAGAGGAACATGAAAAGACAACTTCAGGTAAGTGAACTGGTTTGGCAGAGAACTGGTTCAAGAGATTAGCAGACATACTGGCTACTGAGAAGTACCTCACAAGAGACTTTTACTCTGTGTGATAACTGCAGCATTGAGACAAATGGTAGCAATGGCTGTCTTTGATATAGCTACACAGATCAGATTAGGCTTAATAGACAACTAAGTACCAGTTTTTGTCTCAAGTTTAGATCTGGGCTCATGGTTAAAGCAGCAACTTCTTACAAGGAGGTTGTTCAATATTTTATGTGAGATACAATGAAAATAGGTCCTTGGTAGCCCCTTTCAAAAGTAAAGATAGGGAACAGTTAAGGAACAGAATAAATGAGTGTAAAGGTGGAAAGCTGCTTAAGAAGTAATATAGAGAGGCTTGAGGAATAGGGCAGAAATTGCATGAATTGCACTTTTAATGGCAGATGGCAGAAACCGAATGAGGAGTAGAGGGAGGAACACACAGTTTGGGAACTACAGTGAAGCGGGATAATACCCTTTGCCCTCAAACTACTCAAAGGTAAAGCAAAACCACAAGAACCGCTAATTTATGAAATAAATTGTGCACATCAGTTTATGAAGCGCTCTCATATGGTTCTTCTGCAAAGAAGCAGAGCGACAGTTTAACACCCTGCTGCCCATGACAGAGCTGCTTTATGTCAAAGACTCCCTGGCTCTTTTCACACTGGTGATCTTCATGCTAGACTGTCTCATAAGCCAACACCTTTTCTTAGGCCTAACTTTATGCATACAGAAAATGTTAAGAAACAGCCGGTCCTGAAGGAGAAATCAACAAGCTTACAGACACCAGAAGACAGAGAAAGAAAAAGCTCAGCAGGTGAGAAAGATGTGCAATGAACTTATTTGTAACCTGAAATACCATCTAGAATGAAGTATTTTAAAAATGAGACAGTTGAAACGCATGTAGATGGCACAGAAAATATATAAATATATAAATACATAAGTATATAAATATACAAGAAGCCTGACTTCATAACTTGTAAGATCAATATTCATGAACATGTGATTTTGTCCCGCAGAGTAGCAAGACTCTCCTAAAATCTAAGGATGCCTTTGTTGAAATGATCAGTGCAGGAAAGAAGTAAAGGAGATGTCACTGGATTGAATGGACAAAGAAAGCAGATTCATGAATGAAACAGTTTTCAGATAACAGTGAGGGGGCTTAAGTAATTCTCTAGCAAGTCCAAGTTTTATGAGCAGTACTGCCACAAAAACAGCAGATAACACGAGATTCTTGCTGACCTGGCTGGCAGCATTACAGGGATAATATTTTCATTAGGATGAACTGTTCCTGAACTATGTCAGCAGTGCAGAAGGTACAAACAGGCTGTCTCTCAAAATCAGGCATACAAGGTTTTTATCTAGTTTTTTAGTAGAGGCAGGGGAGAACAGTTGAACTTAGGTGTATATATATCTCTATGGTACTGTAACCGAAATCAGGAAACTCCCAATGCCTACTTATGTTTGAGTTCCTTCAAAGCCCTTCTTGCAACATACAGTTAGTAAAGCAGTGCAAGAATTTTGTTCCAAGGGCGCATCCAGATCCAATATTTCCTTTTTTACTTTCCCCTTTGAGATCCTGAAACTGACTGATAATCTATTTAGTAACTTATTCACTCTTCTTCAATAAAAGATGTTTTTTCTCACACTGACATGCAGAGATCCAAACATGCAGGAGCTCTTCACACAGTGAGGTGGCTCTAAACTTGTGTTACACCCATAAATAACTGAAACAACCATGGTAAAGTATTCAGATTCATGAAAGTATCAACCAAGATCTGATTCTGACTCAAAAAATAGATGGAAGGAAAAGTTATTATATTAAAAGTCATGGTGTCAGAAAAGTTAATATGTAAATAGGCAAACTTGTACTAAAACACTTCATGTCTCCATCCAAATAGTTATATCAATATAGGTTTGTGTGCAGAATCCATAGACTACAGAATGGTGACTTAATACACTTCTCCCCTAACATTCCCTGAATGAGAAACTGGCTTCTTAGATCTTGGAAAAAATAATGACTTTGGACAGCATAGTTTGCTTCCTCCTGGAGAGGGGAATGAACTTGTCTGACGTATCCCAACACCTTTGTTCAGATCAGGAACCACGACAGTGTAACCATAATGACTTAAAACCCCGCCCCCAAACATCCATCCAATATAGTTATACCAATACAAATCTGTGAATCCATTGGGTGGTAATTAAATACATTGCTGTTCACCTTTGTATGAATGGTTCAGGTCTTTCCCAAGGCTGTGAATGACTAAGATCTATTAACAGCTGGTTACAGTGTAGAATATGTCAGTTTAGTCACATTTCTAATGGGTAACTGCACACCATGAACTCTACTCCATCAGTGAGACCTTCAATACCTAACAATGTTAGCAGAGAGGCCAGAGGAATGGGGATCACATAACTGAAGATGGAAATTTTCACGGACACAAATAGGAGGGCTGCTGTGCTTCTGCAGGTGTGACAGACCTACTTGGCAGATACAGTACTCTTTGTTTAATCAGTCTGGCTCCTTCTATAGGTACTTAATTATAGAATCATAGAATCATAGAACTGTTAAGGTTGGAAAGGACCTCTGAGATCATTGAGTCCAACCTGTTAAGCTAACTGCCTGGTCTACCTGTAAACCATGTCCCTAAGCACCACATCCACACACTTTTTGAATACTTTCAGGGGCTGTGATTGCACCATTTCCCTGGGCAGTCTGTTCCAATTCCCAAATTTCTCTCCGTGAAGAAATTTTTCGTAATATGTGATCTAAATCTCCCCTGACACAACTTGAGCCCATTTCCTCTTGTCCTCTTTCATCCATAAAGGTTTATTGGTTTGAAAGTATTGGGTATTCCTCAGACCACTGCCATAATAAGTTACTTCAGCAGTGCTGTAAGTGGAAGATATAATGATGCTTTTCATTTCATCCCTTTTTAAAGGAAGTGATGACACATAGTAAAATCAACTGTTTATAAGACCCTGTAGCTTATTTCACAGGTTAATGCTGCAGTGAAAAAGTTAATCCTGACCATTATGCTACAAAACGTTTGACTTACTTAACTTCATATTTGGCACAAGAGCAAAGACATGCTCTTTATTGTCACTGTTGGGAAAGCTTTCTTTTGGGAGTGAAATCCTGCTGTTGAGGCAGTAAATTAATACTCAAGAAAATTGAGAATAAATTTAGAGAAAAAACTAAGAATTAGAAGTTAACATACATATGCTGAAGTGAGAGCATATTTGTTCAAAATACTGAAAAACATCAAGTGGCAGTGAATATTAAGTTCTGGTTGGCACAGGCATTAGAGAAGGGTGGAGAGAAGTGGACTGTGTTAAGGTGACTAAATCCAGGAAGTTAACAGTGCCAAGAAAAAAATAAGAGAAATTGTCCTCTGCAGAAGGACTCACGAAGTCCTTACCGTGACTTTAAGCTCATACTCATTACAAACCAAGCTATAAAAATCTTGTGATAGGGCATGGTGAGCTTGTTTCAACACAAGGGTGTACTAACTTGGTGAAACTTGTGACCTGGAGATTTGTGTAGAGGAAGGTAATCTATCTAGGTATATAGGATTCTGAATAAGAAGTGTGATGACCATTCTTTGAAGTAAGAAGGAAATATGGTATAAGTTATTAAAAAAGTTATTTCCAATCGCGCTCTTTTATGAACATAGTAGTCTGAATGGAATATAAGCTGAAATCGAGAAAAATGTCTATGAATGAAATCCTATCTAATGAAGGAACCACCATGTTATTTAAAAAAGCAAAATGGCTGGGGAAGATGTCTGAAATTCTAAACTAGAAGAGCTGGAAACAGACTGTGATGGAGGCTCCAGAGCTGCTCCACTGACCCTGGCAACTTGCAAGTTGCTTTGCATCACATTTAGATGTGACACACATGGCTGAAAAGGACCACTCCCTCTGGGTCCCTTGGTGACTTCACTGTAACTGTTGTTCAGTAAGAGATACTGAGGAGCATGCAGATACTGCTCCACCACAGGCAAGGCATCCAGTAAGAAAGGGGAAGGGTGGGCTGTCAGACATGTCTTGGACAGTATCTTAACAGCTGGAGAGGGTACAAAGGGGGAGATTATATTATAAAAAAGGGGAGAGAAAGAGAAATGGTTTTAGGTCACAGATTAATACATTTTAAAGACAGGGTGGTATTACAGTAGTGCAGAGATGCCTAGGGATGGCTGCCTGTTCAGACATCTTTGTACAGTCCCATCTTTAGCAAAGTAAACCTAGACAAAAAATGGGATTACCATTCTCTCATTGAGCCCATGACTCCTGTTTAAGCTCTTTCTCGATCTAAAGGCTTCAAATAAGCGTGATTCTACCCTGTCTGACAGCATATTCCTTCTAATGTCTGATTCTCCAACCTACTCCATCAATGGTTCAAGCTGTGGCCTGTCATCCCAGGAGGTTCTGTGGGCTACATCTTAAGAGGCTGTCAAAGACATTCTCAATGTACTTCAATTCAAAACAGACTTAAATACATTCCACTTAAAAAAAATGTCAGGGGTTTGTGAGGGGTTGAAAATCTTTCTGTGTTACAAAGAGACAGTAACACCATTATTGCCTCATTAATGCTAATTCTAACTTACACCTCTGGGAAAAGACTGCAACAAAACAAGAACTGGTGTCTCCTGCCAGTAATGCTATACTGCAGTATCTGTAGACATAATGACTTGCAAATCTTTTAACCTTTTTCATGAACTAGAGAGAGGTGCTCTAATATTTCACCTGATTGATGCAAAACACATATGCATTGACACCCTCCCCCACACAGAGGTCACCTTTAATGGATTAGAGAAAGCTCTGGCCCTTGCACGCATATTGAATTAATTTCAGATTGTTGATGGGAGCACATCTTAAACTAAGTCTGACCTACCAGCAACCTAATGCCTCACGTCTCCAAATGCATTTTTTTCTCCTTTATAGTTTGACTTCATCTGGGAAATGAAATAGAGCAAACCAGATGGACAACACTGCATTCCCCAAATAAACATTAAAATAATAACAGGTAATTTATTGCACAAATACAAAACAAGCAGATGCAGGGGGAAAAAAGAAGAAAAGGAAGAGAAAAAGAAGATATTGTGCAATGAGCTACAGCCCAGCCTAACTCAGGCTATCTTGACCATTCAGTCAGGTATCAGGACCACTCAGGTTTCCTGTCTTGTTAACAACGGAGGCTTGAAGGAGTAAAGGGAGAGTGTTGGAATGAAATCGTTTGCTATTCCTAGAACTGTCTCATTTTTCTTCACTGTTTTTTTTTTTTTTTTTGGTTTTGTAGCATTCAGCTGTTCCTTGTTGTACAGGAATAAAAGTACAGTTTTGAAAATATGCAAGAACAAAGCTGTAGAAATTGCCTGGAATTTCCTCCATTTTCAGCCATCTGTCTTTCATTGCTTTTCTTCCCGCTCCACTTCTCCATACATGTTTACCAAATCTTTTCAACACACATTGACCAAGCTATTGAGCAGTTATAATTAATAACACAGTTACAACATTCTCTTTCACCCCTTTGGTAGAGTTTGTTGGCTCACCACAAGGTGCTCATGCTGTTGCTGTTATAAACAAGAGCAATTATATCTGATTAGATGATGACTGCCTCTGTATTTTGTGGAGGCTGAGGAAAAGACATTTTGGATGTGAGCCATTTTGTTGTTGAAAACAGTAAAGCCAACAGTGAAACAGGGTTTTTCTGATTGTTTTTGGAGTAATTTAGAATACAAACATAACAATTAGCAAAACTGAGTGATCTGCCCTTTCATTTTTTGAGCTTAGAGAAGAAACTTCTAGACATTGAACAGCATTTACTTCTGGGAAGACTGTGCTCTGCTCAAGTACTGCTATGCGATTCTGGAAGTGATATAGCTTGACTGACACAAATTAAGTAACCGAATGACTGAATTAAAATGATCATACTCTTCATTCCTCTCTTTCCTGGAAAAAGCATGCTGGCTCTCTCAGTACATCAAAACAGGCTGTATCCTTTTTATAGAAATATCAAACAAGGGTATACCAAGTTAGTGATATGAAATTTTACTCTGTACCTACTGCGCTGACAATCAGTTACTAGCTCCCAACTTCGCAATCAGCTACACAGTGTTTCACTATTTCTTAGTTCAGTGCAAAATGGGAGATTTTGTTACACTGTTTTCCAGAAGAAAAGGGACTGGGATCTTTTTCTGCTATTGTTCTTTAAGCAATAAGCAAAAAACTCTCAACAAAGTCTGAAACCACAGGAAACTCAGCTGCGTTGGGATTTGAATATGGATGAAATCTTCCAATCTTTGTGTGCAACTCTTCCTGGTTCTTCTTCTTTTTTCTGTAAGAATTTTAAGCATGAGATTTCACTGACTCCATACAGCTGTGAATATTTAAAGACAGATTTCTGTGGTTTATTTTTTCTATCTGTCTTCAACGGACTCAGAATAGCAATGCCCTAAGATATTAAGCCAGAATTTCAATGGAAGTTATAAAGCGCTCTCAGCTGCTATACAAGTGCCATCACCATTCAGTGATTTCATAAATCAGAAGTATTGCCAGTATATTCTAGCTTTTACCATATTTTGTTCCAGGAGAGACCAGAGAAATTAGGAATTGAAGAGGATGATGATACCGCAGACTAATTTCAAGGTGAAGCATTGAGTGAGTAATGATATCTTCTAGTCTATCCACATTTATTCTCAGTAGAGAGCAAAAAGAACAGCAACAGTGAAGATCCCCTTAGCATCATTCTTCTTAAGTGTCCAAAAAGAATGATGAAACTAAACCAGAATAAAATTATTCATCACTGACTACTCCTACAGTATCTGTCTTGAGGTGTATGCCTTCTGACCCTCCAGAAAGGCTGATGAGATTCTGTGGTTAAATGCTTTTGTTTACCTGTGTTAAACAAGCTAAACCAATTGTTGACCAGGAGAGGCTTACATGGCTAACCCTTTGAGAGGCTGCAGAGAACGCCACATGTAACCAAAAGTACCTGCAGCAAAAGCAACATTAAACTTGGACATTCTAATTTTTAAATGTTCTCCCTCTTAAGCTAAACAAGATCTTGACCTGTATTAAATTCTAGACATACACATTAAATTCTAAGCATGCTGGGCTGTTTCAGTTCAAGAAACACCACTAGAATAATTTCTCTAAATATATTAGGAGAGAATTTTTGTTCTCTTGGGCAAGACTTCTCAGCTTTTTCTTCATGCTGTGGACAACATTGCCTTGTCTACTGAGACATTCATCACCGTTTCAGTTGCCTTTTCAGCAGACTGCCTCCTCTGCCCACCACAACTGCATGCTCCAACAGTCGCTTACACATCAAGGACATTCTAAAATTCTATGACATTTTAGGAAAGTGTTTTTTATATTTTTAGCTTCTGTTAATGCAGTTCAGCAGCTGGAAAACAGAGAGAAGAGCCAACACTGTGAGACCAGCCAGCTCTCTCTATAAGCTGTCAGCGAAAGCTCTGGGAAGTATCAGTGGTTCACAGATCACATTTTGGGAACTCCTTTAACAGGGATCTAAGTTCACAGCCACAATGTATTACAGGTTTTGGACTTGTCAGTCAATAGCAATGCCTTCATCAGCATTCATAAGGACAGGATTTTAGCCTAAATTTCCATCAGATTCCTGGATAAAGATTTCTTGAATTAGAATCCTGAAGCAACTTATGATTAAAACAAAGAGAAAACTCTAAAGCCTTTAGTTTTTTCTTTTTTTTTTTTTTTTTTTTTATGTGTTCTCTTTGGAAGTCTTAAGACTGTTGTAATTAATTATTATAAAGCAATAATCTTCATACACTAAATACTATCAGTTTAATTAATATACCATTGTATTTAATACAGTGGCTTTAATAGACGTAGCACTTCAGAAGCTTGCAGAAAATAAGGAATTTATCCTGTCACAGCCTGCCTGGGAGAAACATCAGCTTTCCTTCTTGCCTCTCTTTCCATTAGCCATGCTGCCTGCTGTCTGCAGCCTTGAGTTTTAGGCCTTACCAGAGGAGCCATTTTGCAGACCATGTGCTGTTCTTCATGCTATGCCACTTAAATCTCTGCAGACAGGCAATTTCCTCCAGACTGAGAGGGCTGGAGGGAGAGGAGATGTATATACAGAGGAGGGAGTAATTTCCCCTTTTCTCAATTGCAGACCTAGGGGTCGATGAAAGCTTCTTAGTCTCCCCCCGCTGCCTCAATTGCTTTTCACCTCTGCTTCATGGCCTGATTCTCACCTACAGTATGATCATCTTGTAATCTACGGAGTGAACTACATGCCCAAGGTTGCTTTAAACTAGCTCACCTCTGGTAGCAAGGTTACCACAGTGGTATGAATTATCACACAGACTAATTCAAAAAAGTATTCACCCAATTTCTCAGGCTATTTTTGTAACAGAACTCACATAAATACTGGCCTACATGAGTGTGCCTTATTTTTTCTTAACCAGTGAATATTTATTTTCCATGTCAGAACTGATGGGTGATCAATCTCCTACCATGCACTCTCAGCTCCAGTGATGCTGTTACCTATAAATTATAGTGAGATTTCCACCTACAGAGTTCTTTTCATAGAATCATAGAATAGTTTGGGTTGGAAAGGACCTTAAAGATCATCTAGTTCCAACCCCCTTGCCATAGGCAGGGACACCTTCCACTGGACCAGGTTGCTCAAAGCCCCATCCAGCCTGGCCTTGAACACTTCCAGGGATGGGGAATCCACAGCTTCTCTGGGCAACCTATTCCAGTGCCTCACCACGCCCATAGTGAAGATTTTCTTCCTAATATCTAATCTAAACCTACACCCTTTCAGTTTAAAGTCATTACCTCTTATTCTATCACTACATACCCTTGTAAAAAGCTCCTCTCCACCTTTCTTGTAGGCCCCCTTCAGGTACTGGAAGGCTGCTATAAGGTGTCCCCGGAGTCTTCTCTTCTCTGGGCTGAACAACCCCAACTCTCTCAGCCTTTGTTCATAGGAGAGGTGCTCCAGGCCTCTGATCATCTCCGTGGCCCTCCTCTGGACTTGCTTCAACAGGTCTGTGTCCTTCTTATGTTGGGGGCCCTAGAGCTGAACACAATATTCCAGGTCTCATGAGAGCAGAGTAGAGGGGGAGAATCACCTCCCTTGTCCTGCTGGCCACGCTTCTTTTGATGCAGCCCAGGATATGGCTGGCTTTCTGGGCTGCAAGTACACATTGCCGGTTCATGCTGAGTTTCTCATCAATAAACACCTGTAAGTCCTTCTCCTCAGGGATGCTCTCAATCCATTCTCCACAGCCTGTATTTGTGCTTGGGATTGCCCCAACCCACGTGCAGGACCTTGCACTTGGCCTTGTTGAACTTCATGAGGTTCGTATTGGCCCACCTCTCCAGCCTGCCGAGGTCGCCCTCGATGGCATCCCTTCCATCCAACATGTTGACAGCACCACACAGCTTGGTGTCATCGGCAAACTTGCTACGAGTGCGCTCACTCCACTCTCACGTCGCCAACAAAGTGGTTAAAGAGCGCTGGTCCCAATACTGACCCCTGAGGAACGCCACTCGTCACTGGTCTCCACGTGGATATCAAACCATTGACTGCAACTTTTGGAGTGCAACCATCCAGCCAATTCCTTATCCACTGAATGGTCCATCCGTCGAATCCATGTCTCTCCAATTTAGAGACAAGGATGCTGTGGGGGACAGTGTCACATGCTTTGCACAAGTCCAGGTAGATGATGTCAGTTGCTCTTCCCTTATCCAGCAACACTGTAACCTCTTCACAGAAGGCCACCAGATTTGTCAGGCACGATTTGCCCTTAGTGAAGCCACGTTGGCTGTCACCAATCACCTCCTTATTTTCCATGTGCCTTACCATAGTTTCCAGGAGGATCTGCTCCATGATGTTGCTGGGCACAGAGGTGAGACTGACTGGCCTGTAGGTTCCCCTGGTCTTCCTTTTTTCCCTTTTTAAAAATGGGGGTTGTGTTTCCCCTTTTCCAGTCAATGGGAACTTCACTGGACTGCCATGACTTCTCAAATATGATGGATAGTGGCTTAGCAACTTCATCTGCCAGTTCCCTCAGGACCCTCAGATGCATCTCATCAGGTCCCATGGACTTATGCACCTTCAGGTTCCTTAGATGGTCTCAAACCTGATCTTCTCCTACAGTGGGCAGTTCTTCATTCTCCCAGTCCCTGCCTTTACATTCGTGACTTGGGAGGTGTGGCTTGAGCACTTGCTGGTGAAGACAGAGGCAAAAATGTCACGGAGTACCTCAGCCTTCCCCATATCCTGGGTAACCAGGTCTACCGTTTCCTTCCAAAGAGGGCCCACATTTTTCCTAGTCTTCCTTTTATCACCGATGTACCTGTAGAAGCTTTTCTTGTTGCCCTTGACGTCCCTGGCCAGATTTAATTCTATCAGGGCTTTAGCTTTCCAACCTGATCCCTGGCTGCTTGGACAATTTCTCTGAATTCCTCCCAGGCTACCTGTCCTTGCTTCCATCCTCTGTAGGCTTCCTTCTTGTATTTGAGTTTGTCCAGGAGCTCCTTGTTCATCCATGCAGGTCTCCTGGTGTTTTTGCCTGACTTCCTTTTTGTTGGGACACAACGCCCCTGAGCTTGGAGGAGGCGATCCTTTAATATTAACCAGCTTTCTTGAGCCCCTCTTCCCTTCAGAGGTTTATCCCAAGGTACTCTACCAAGCAGATCCCTGAAGAAGCCAAAGTCTGCTCTCCTGAAGTCCAGGGTAGTGAGCTTGCTGTGTGCTCTCCTCCGTGCCCTAAGGATCTTGAACTCCACTATTTCATGGTCACTGCAGCCAAGGCTGCCCTTGAGCTTCACATTCCCCACCAGCCCCTCCTTGTGGATGAGAACAAGGTCCAGCATAACACCTCTCCTTGTTGGCTCCTCTGTCACTTTGGTTACCATCAACACATTCCAGGAACCTCCTGGATTGCTTATACCCTGCTGTGTTGTCCCTCCAACAAATATCAGGGTGGTTGAAGTACCCCATGAGGACGACGGCTTGTGAACGTGAGGCTGCTCCTATCTGTCTATAGAGGCCCTCATCTGCTTGGTCTTCCTGGTCAGGTGGCCTGTAGCAGACCCCCACTATAACGTCACCTGTCCCTGCCCTCCCTTTAATCCTGACCCATAAGCTCTCAGTCGGCTCCTCATCCATCCCCAGGCAGAGGTCCATGCACTCCAGCTGGTCATTGACCTAGACGGTGACAACCCTTCCTCATCTGTCCTGCCTGTCCTTCCTAAAGAGTCTGTATCCTTCCGTTCCAACACTCCAATCATAGGAGCCATCCCACCATGTCTCCGTGATGCCAATAAGATCATGGCCCTGTAGGTGTGCACACGTCTCTAACCCTTCTTGTTTATTCCCCATGCTACATGTGTTTGCATAGACACGTTCAAGTGGGGCCCGTGATGAAGCTGGCTGGAGTGGCTGACATTCCTTTGTGCTGCTCTTCAGGTGCTCTCCTGCTGATCTGTAATACTTTTCCAGGCTCTGGGCATCTGCTGCTGGCACTGGCATTGAACTGGTAGTGGGATGGGACTGAGGTCATATATATACACCTACCACTATACACTCTAAGGAATATCTACCACCTAGGCAGCACTGAGTGTTTTAAATAGTCCAAAGTTATAAATCAATGTATTTCAAATCTGCCACACTACCAGAAGAGAGTAAATGCACCTGTGTACAGCTGGGAATAAAGACAACATGTATACAGTACATCTTGAAGACTTAACAGGCCCAGGTCTATTTAAATAAACCACGGGAACCTCGTGACAGTTATTTTCTCTCATATAAGGTACAGGTGCGAATCTTTGCAAAGATCTGCTGGTTTTAGGGTCAGGATTGTGGAAGTTGCCTGAGGCTAGGGAGGAACAGGTTCTGCAAAACCTTTTGTGAGAGGGGAGGCTGGAGAAGTCTCCTTAAACTTGACACCACTCTGGGTAAAGTCAAGCCAATCCATAAATTGGCTGCCTGCAGGACCTGAATAGGCAAGAGGTCTGATGTTTGCCCTTTGGTGTTACCACTGCTTTGCACTTCTCAGTCAATACGACTGTGGCATAAAGAGGCTGTAAGCCCCTGCAGAGCATATGTGAGGCAGTGTGTGCCTCCAGACCGAAAGGCGTCTTGAGTTTGGGGTCCCATGATATTTAAAATTCTTTTTTTCATACTGCTAGTGTTGTTTAAATGGCTCTGGGCAACATACTGGACTACAATCACCCACACTTGTGTATTTGTTTTGCTTTTGTCATGGATTCCTCAAAATCCATTAAATGATGTCTGGACAAGACCAAAGATCCCTGGCCTGGGTATCCACACCTGCGATAACAACAACGACCCGGCAGCGCCGATCTGCTACTTTACACAGCAGCAGAGTTTTACTCACTCACATCACCTCTGCTCACTTTACCTCAGTTAAAAGGAGTACCAGGGGCAGTGACACAGATCTGCTGAGGCCAGACAGCTGAGTCTGTGGTACTGCAATGTGGGGAGCCGTCTTAGGCTCTTGTCTGAGTGTTTTACTCCTGTACTTCAGGAGTCATTTCAGTAATGTCCAGATCCAAGCATCTCTGGCCCTGAATGTCTCAGATTCATGAGCAGCTTGAAGACCAGTTTCTCAACTTCATCAGTGATCACATCTCTCTTAAATCTGGAAAAAAATGTATGCCTGGTGATAAGATATAAGAAGCCTACCTTGGGGGGCAGGGGTCCAGGCTACAGGCTTTCAGCAGCTGTGGAGGACGGCGGCTGGTTACACACAGTGTCTCGTCTGCGGTCTCCCTGGTTTGTTTGTTCAGGCAGCTCACCACAGCCTCCTGGACACCTGCACACAACAATGTATGGTCACAGCCAGCTCTTCGTACCTGGAGGGGCAGCCGAGGGCAGAGATGGGCCTGGCGGGGCCAGCGGGGCTGCACTGGAGCTGCTGCGTGTGGAGAAGCACAGCCTCACACCCAGGGCTGCCAGATCAGGGGGTGCAGCCCTGGCTGCAGAGAGTGAGGAGGCTGTTTCCTGCACATTGGTGAGGTGTTTGCTGTCCACATCCAAGCACTCTGCCTGACAGTCTTTGAGGACTATGGTATGAATGTCTACCAAAGGGGGATGTTTCTTGGCACGGCATACCTGAGTGAGTAGGGAAAATTGCAATTCCTTTTCTCCCTTCTATTGGGAAAAGCCTTCATCTGTAACTCTTGTAATTTTCCAGACAGAGTCATACATTGCTTACTGCATCTTTTGTATCCTGGTTCCCAGCCAGCTGGGAGATGGCCTGATCAATACACCACATGGGATGCTGGGCTTTTACTTGCCCTTGCTTTCAGTCTCACTAGGTGTCTCGATTGAAGTGAAAAGTTCCTAGGTTCATTCACCACTTACCTTTCCTGGACAGAAAATTGTCCAGTGCTCTCTAGTGTCTCCTCCTTTCACTGAGTGCAATGAGGCTGTTTGTCAGTCAAGCAGGCTAAGGTGTGAAGATGGCCTTGACTTTGGTATGCTATATTTTAAGCAACAGTATGATTGCTATACATGCAAAAGTAAAGTAAAACAAGGCCAGACAATTCAGATGCTCTCAGTTATTCTTCTGCATCAACAGACCTGCACCTAAACTGAAGATGCAAACCTGCAGGGTGTATCTGAGAGCTGGGACAGAAACAAGGGTAGCTGTTGGGACTACAAGAGAAACTGGAGGATTTGACAACTATGTTTTAACTCAGGAAATTCTTGGTGATACCAAGTTCCTTATATACTCTTTGACATAGCAGTTACTCTGTCTCACTTTTCCTGTGAGTAAGGTGGGAATATTACAGTTGTTTTGGATCACAAGGTTAGAAAGCTAGAAAATCCGTGATTGCAACGCTACATGCCATAGAAAAGAGTACTTAATTAGAGAGGATCTACTTCTTCCCCAGGGGGTCTGAGGATAATAATTGGTCTGAACTTCCTAAAGATCTAATCCACAGTGGTTCAAGCAAAGTGGAAGTATGCTTTTTACATTCATCCCTACTTCCTGAGTTAGGAAAAGATTAGCTGAACTCATAACAATTGCATCATCTTCTCAAAACCAACAATTAATTTTCCAAAATACCTCACTATCCTTTGAAGATACTAATGTTTAAAAAAAAATAGCGTTGGAAGAGCTTGAACAGCTCCAACAGCAGTGTAATAGAACTAGCAATACCTTTTGCCATTTCTAATGCCAGAACACATGTCATTAGGCAAACAATGACATCATATTATTCAACAGGACCAAAGTTCTGCACCACATCGTAGTTCCTGTGCTCCTGAAATTATTCATGTATTCATTCCCCTTATTCTCACTCTATGTTGAGGAGAGGCCCATAGCAAAGTGGCATGTTGAACAATTTATTGGCTCCTATGTGTTCAAGCCTATTCAGGGCATGCTTATGAAACAAGGATAGGCAGTGTCTCCACTGTACTCAAGGTGCTGAAGAGAAGAAAGAACTTTGACATTTTTGGACATGGACATCAACATTGAATTTACCAAAGTCCCTGAAAGTAGCCAACATTGTTGTGCATTTCCTTCTTTACAAGGTGGCCCCATATTTTCGAGCCATTTTGCTACTCAAGTAATCTCCCAAAAGACTTAAAAAATTGTAAAAAGGATAGCCCATTGAAAGAATAAAACAAACGGTAGTGATTTATTTCTAGGAAAGGAAACTGATGAAATTTCTGTACATAAACAATAGGTTCTCTACCCTGTCATGTTCAGTATCTTTCCATCACAATCATTCTTCTGTTGAACATGTTATCATATTGTGTACAGCAGAGGCATATGGATTCCCCAGGACAGACTGCTCCTGGCTGCAGAACAGAGGTCGTTCTCCACCTGATGGGAAATGGCACTGTGTTCAAGTTACTCTACTTTTCATTGATCACTTGTGCAGGCCTGAGAGCAAGACCAATCTGATGAAGCCAAGAGAGAAGGACTGCTAATCCAGAGGTATGGAAACCAGGAAAGTACTCTTCTTAACTCTGTAGAAAGAAACCACTGAGTCCTGCCATGTGCTGGTGACATCATTCTGTTTGCTAGGGATACAGCTCACTCACTATTTGTATATGCTGGATGTTTTTCTTTTCAGATCAAAATTTTGTAAATGAAGTGTACTTCCAGAGCTTCAATTTCTCCTCTCTGAAGTGTGTCACTAATGAGCTCTTGACCAATGATTATCAATTACCTTAACACTTTTGCATTATCTGTTTCAGTGGTGACTATCCAAAAATGACTGACTGCGAGATCTTGAGTTCAGCCTTTTCTCCATTTCTCAGACTGATGGCTTTGTTTTATCAAATTCATATAGCCAAGCTCTGATACTACTGCTCTTCACTTTTCAGTATTTAACCTGCTCCAAACTTCCTAGTGAGTTCATTCCCCGCTTATTCCTGTCACTTAAGTAATCTCTGATTGTATTTCCAATTATTTTAGTCTATCCTACCAGCATTCTACTCTGCTCATTATAATTTCTTTTCAGAGATTCTTACAACTTTTTTAAAGGTACTCGTAGGACCAGTAATCTTTACTGACAACATGGGTATTGAAGAAAAAGGCTCCTGCCTGAATTTAACCAGTCTGTGGTTGCTAGACTATGTATTGACAGAAGTTTCTGGCTCTAATAGCTGTGCCAGTGACAAAAAAAAAAAAAATCTGGCTTGCTCCAGCAGCAAACAAATGTGATCAGAATCACTTTCTTCAGCTTCTCCTTCAATCTTGCACTGAATGTGTCTCAGCATATTGATAACATCTGTCTCTCTGTTTTTGATAGGTCAATGTGGCATACAGTTATAAGCTTTAAATCAAGGATGGATCACTGAATGTTTAGAGAATACAAAGACCTTTCATTATCCATCAGAAGTTCCATAGTACAGGAATAATTTAAAAAAGTATATGAACTTCAGGAAGTTTATTTGCCAAGTAATTGAATTCTAAAGATTATTTACTTTACAATATTACCAGAACAAAAAGCTGTCTGCTTTAAAATTGCTTTCCCTGAAAAAAAGAAATCAGTTCTCAATAGGAAATCACAATATAAAAGGGTGTAAGGGTGGGACATGGATCTAGGCAGTTTAAGTTCACTTTCAAAATACCATCAAATGAGATTTTCTGTGTTTATATCTACCAGAATAGAATAATTGTTACATGATATTTGATGACAGCTCTGGGAAATGCAGCCACTAACAGCAGACTAAATGCCTAACTAATTCCTTCTGGTTGCTGCTTCTGGGAGGTGAAAGGTTACTTCTGCATCTATCCAGTTTCTTCTCTTGAGACTCCAAAACCAATAAAATTAGTTTGAACGGTCTTGCACCTATGGCTACAAAAATATCTGACTTAGCATCTGCTAATCTGGAAAATCTGGAGTTCACATCAGACAAAAAGAAATCTTGGCCAACAATTTTTGCTGCAAAGAAAGAGATTAAATTTATAAAGCAAAATGTCTCTATCATATCAGTCTCTGTGAGCTAGATTTGAAAAATAAACACATAATCACTATATTCAAAGAAATTACTTCAAAAGTATATTTCTAGAAGCTATTCAGGTTTCAGTATTCACAGTGTAAGTGTGACAAATTGTTACTGCTCACGAGTAGCCTCAATATATGACAGATATTCCCGTAAAGTCAGCGTTCGTCACCATTTAGCATACTCTAGTGTCGTATTTTTTATGTAGGAAACAAAGCAGTAGTGACAGTGGTCTGACAACTCTCTGTGACCTGCTCTAAACGCTGACTACTATCAGCAAGCTAAAAGTAAGCATAGAAAACCTTTGCATTATTTTCTACTAAGTGTGTTTTTTAATTTTGTAACTGATTACTGGTGAATCTGTACAGATCACACTATTAACCTTTCATAAAATGCTGAGTGGTTTCCAGTTCTACAGTACCTATTCTATATTTATCTGTAGTAATCCTTTTTTAAATAGCCTGAAACTTGTAATGTAAAAAGACAGCAGCTGGAGAAGTCTAACTTTAATTTAAAAAATACTGGAGTGGACATATTTCTCAGAACTAGCTAGACAAAATGATGGGAAAAAAAGGATGGAGGAGAACTGTGCACTAATAGTCTATAACATGTAGAACCTGAGACCTTGATTAACTTTCAGGAAGTCCAAGTGGCAAGCCTTCAGAAACTCCAAGTGGCTAGCTTCAGACAATCACACCATTAGTGCTTTTTTTTTGCTAATGTCACTTAGTGATAGGAGTTAGAGAACCAGCTGAACACTTAGAATTACTAGTGCATCTGCTATTGAAGGACAATTTACTTCCACATTTTTATACTTGCACAGTACAAATCAAGAGACAAAAACTGAAAATGACACATGATTCTTAGCCTGTGTCACCAGACCACTTTAACATTCAGCTTTTTTGCATGAATGCCTTTTGAGTGATCAGCTGATATAATAAACAGAAATATGTGATACATTGATCACTGTTGGTGACAGCTTGAGCATGGACCCTGAAAGTCCTGGGCTAAAATACGTTGCACACATGATTTTTTTTCACAGTTTTCATCCATGCCTTTTCAAATATGGTAGGACTCAATGATCTTAAAGGTCTTTTCCAGCCTAAATGATTCTATGATTGTAAATAGCTGTAGCAAAGCACATGTCCATGGGTGTTAACTGCAAAACAAACACTTGACGAGGGGCAGCAAATCCAGCACATAAACATTTTGCACTTACCTCCTCCACAGGGCTCTGAACATTCCGTAAAGCCCTCGTATTCCCAGTCATAGAGCTCATCAAACTCCTGCAAGCTGCTATACAGCAGCTCAGTTTCCTCTGGGGTATATTCAGTTGCCTCCCCACTGCAGGGACCACTGTAACAGGCTCTCTGAGACACAGGTTTGGGACCCTCACATTCATCAATGGGCAAGTCAGCCACAGACTGAGAGAAAGAGAGCAGCACTTGACATTTCACGAGCCGCACCTGGCTGCCCACTCCACAGGTGACACTACAGGTGGACCAAGCCTCAGGAATAAACCTGTGAGAGGAAGAGAGCAAGGCAAGTTATGTCCACAAACAGCCAGACAAGCAAAAGCAGTATAGTCCTGTCCAGGCCGAATTCTGTTTAATGAGAAACAAATGCTTCACCTCATCATAGGGCTATTATGAAATACACATAAGAGCCATGATGTATTGTTGACAACTCAATGGCAACAGTGGAAGGGTTCTCAAGTACTCATGTGGAGGGTGTCTATATCCAGGAAGAAAGATGCATGCGTAGAGCACCTGCGTTGATCCTAAAACATCTCCGTGTAAAGCATCCTGCAATCTCCCAATGTGCATCATGATCCCGCTAGCTACTTTTTGCTAGTATTGAACCTAGATCACCTTTGCCTTAGTTGATATCACAATTATGCCACTCGTAAGTATTGAACAGGCGGCTGTTATCATCTAGTTGCAGTATTACAGGGAAAATAATTTCAGCCATTGTTCCTGTATTGCAGTAACCATTTTTAAGCCTTAATTTGAAGCCATAAAAAAGATAAAGAACCCACTATTTCTTTAGCTGCTTTAACTCTCCCCGCCCTTTAATTTCCCTTCTCAAAAAAACCCCAGTGTTTCATTTCTATTCTGGATTTCTCTGCCTGTTGCTCTTGTCTCACTGATTAGGAACCCTTACATGCTCCAAATTTTTGCCTCTGAAAGTCCATACATACTTTAATAAAAGCTCCTTGCAGCCATCATTACAACAAGTAAAACAGACTGAATTCTTTTTTTTTTTGTTTTCCTCAACAATGGAATAATTTTTCACTTTTCTGTGTTGTCACCACTTTTTTCAACATCTTAAAAAAAATCAGTACTGGAAATTGGCCTAGCATTTTACTGAAAGTAACATCAAGAAGAACATTCACATTCAACTCCATACCACATCATTACCACCTTGTTTAAATGCAACACACCTTGTTTTGCCGAGATCATGTTGATCTATCATAGAATCATAGAATTGTTAAGGTTCGAAAGGACCTCTGAGATCATCGAGTCCAACCTGTTAACCTAACTGCCTGGTCTACCTCTAAACCATGTCCCTAAGCACCACATCCACACATTTTTTGAATACTTCAGGGACTGTGATTGTATCACGTCCCTGGGCAGTCTGTTCCAATGCCTAACCACTCCCTCTGTGAAGAAATTTTTCCTAATATCTAATTTAAATCTCCCCTGGCACAACTTGAGGCCATTTCCTCTTGTCCTATCGCTTGTTACTTGGGAGAAGAGACCAACACCCACCTCACTACAACCTCCTTTCAGGTAGTTGTAGAGAGCAATAAGGTCTCCCCTCAGCCTCCTCTTCTCCAAACTAAACAACCCCAGCTCCCTCAGCCGCTCCTCGTAAGACTTGTTCTCTAGACCCTTCACCAGCTTCGTTGCCCTTCTTTGGACAACCTCTAGCACCTCAATGTCCTTCTTGTAGTGTGGGGCCCAAAACTGAACACAGTATTCAAGGTGCGGCCTCACCAGTGCTGAATACAGGGGCACTATCACCTCTCTGGTCCTGCTGGCCACACTATTCCTGATACAAGCCAGGATGCCATTGGCCCTCTTGGCCACCTGCGCACACTGCTGGCTCATGTTCAGCCGGCTGTCAACCAACACCCCCGGGTCCTTTTCCGCCGGGCAGCTCTCCAGCCACTCCTCCCCAAGCCTGTAGTGTTGCCTGGGGTTGTTGTGACTGAAGTGCAGGACCCGGCACTTGTCCTTGTTGAACCTCATACAATTGGCCTCGGCCCATCGATCCAGACTGACCAGATCCCTCTGTAGAGCTTTCCTACCCTCCAGCAGATCAACACTCCCACCCAGCTTGGTGTCATCTGCAAACTTACTGAGGGTGCACTCGATGCCCTCATCCAGATAATTGATAAAGATATTAAACAAAACTGGCCCCAATATCAAGCCCTGGGGAGCACCACTTGTGACTGGCCACCAACTGGATTTAACTCCATTCATCACCATTCTGGGCCTGGCCATCCAGCCAGTTGGGTTTTTTTTTTGGTTTTGGTTTTCATTTTGGTTTTGGTTTGTTTTATCAGAAAGATAAATATTTTGCCTTTTATCATTTTACCCTTTTCCTGCATACAAAATAGCTGTGTTCTCTTGCTGTGTCTTCCAAAGTCAGAAACTCTGCCCCAGCCCAACAATCCAGCCTGTCCAGGTCCCTCTGCAGGGCCTTCCTACCCTCCAGCAGATCGACACTCCCACCCAACTTGGTGTCATCTGCAAACTTACTGAGGGTGCACTCAATCCCCTCATCCAGATCATTGACAAAGATATTGAACAGGACCGGCCCCCATACTGAGCCCTGGGGAACACCACTCGTGACCGGTCGCCAACTGGATTTGACTCCATTCACCATCACTCTCTGGGCTCAGCCATTTAGCCAGTTTTTACCCAGCAAAGAGTGCACTTGTCCAAACCGTGAGCAGCTAGTTTCTCCAGGAGAATGCTGTGGGAGACGGTGTCAAAGGCCTTACTAAAGTCCAGGCAGACAACATCCACAGCCTTCCCCTCATCCACTAAGCGGGTCACCTTGTCATATAAGGAGATCAGGCTGGTCAAGAGGATCTTCCCTTCATGAACCACGATGGCTGGGCCTGATGCTGATTCCTAAATCTTTCCGGAAACAATGGTTCCAGGGTACTCCATGACCTGAATTAGTTATGCTTAGATATCTGATGGTGGTGGTATTAAAGCACTGCAGTAATGAATCCAGGTTACAGGGTGGTTCAGATAGCTTTGTCTGACTGTCTTGTCTTCTCTATTGGCCATTCTGTCAAACTTTCTGCCACAGGCAAATTCTAAGGCAGTGGTTGTAGGTATACTTCATGGGCTGGAACAGAAGAGCGAGTAGTTGGATCTGGCACTGATGGCTTAAGAACCCCACAGGAACATTCCCTATTGATAACACTCTCCCATTAACAGTAAGTGTTTGGGACCTGTCAGCTCCTTCAAACTCAGCAAGTTTTTTTTTTTTACTGATATTTCTGAGTGCTAATGTAATGAACCAAAGTCTTTTTGTGATAGGGTCAACTGCCTGACAGAAATTTAGGTCTTTCAGCACCTAATCATATGCATTAGTTGAATTGATCAAATAAATCAGAGTTTACGGGATGTATTTTTGATTAAAACATGTCTGTCACTGACAGTATGCCTCTCCTTTTGGTCTTTATTTAGATAGGCCACAGCAGACTTGGATAGCTTTGCCCAGGGCTGGAGGCACTACGCATGTCTGCCTCTTCTACAGTCTAGGGCTACTCAGGGCTATAGGAAACTAATTTCTCAGCTTCAGAATCCCATGAACAGTCTGATAGGAAGAAAAAGGAAATTTAGTTTTGTGGTCATCTTCGAAAGTATTTTTACGTACTTCTCTTTTTCATCCACATCCTTTCTCTAGTTGACAAAAGGACTTTCCCTTCACTTAGGGGTTAAAAAAAGAAAGGAACCTGGTGCCCCTCTCCCCCCGCCCCCAGCGTGTATGTACCAGGATCCCTGACTGGAACAGCATAGTCTCCTAGAGCAGAGAGTGTACATCTCTTTACCCACTTTTTGTGGGTGTTTATAACATCTTCTTATAAACCTGATATCCACGACTAGCACTGTGCACAGGAAGTAATAGAAAGGGAAAAAAATGGATTCTATATATTATTGGAACATTTGAAACTGTTCATAATGTTGCTACAAAGACCGCAAGATTTCTTGCCAGAGCAAAGCCTTTAAGAAACTAATGATGCAAAGTGATTCCATTTCCCTACTCTGAGACATTTTATCTTAAAAGATTGGTTTTGTTTCAAAGATGATAACCTTCATTTTGAACAGATTATAGTCTTTAACAGTACAGGTGGGCCACTCATCTTGTTTTCTCTAGGATTGTGCAACTGCTACGATACTATTTTGATGTGAAAAATCTCCTGTCACAAATTAAACAGTCCATGTCTGCCACTGTGACTTAGATATTTTCATTAGTTTAAATGTATAGCTTCTTGACCTGACAAACTAAGAGGTAGAAATCCTAATCAGGTTATGAAAAAAGGGCACTGGTCTTCATAAGAAGCTGTCTTCCTTACCTTTTTTAATGTTGCAAATTGTTGTGTAACTTTGCTTTGTTGAAGAGCTGCTGTATTCCAAACCAAAAGGGATGATATTTTGCCAGGTATTAAAATTACTAATTTAGAAAAACAGAGATACTTCATATATTCAGAATATTTACACATGATGTATATCACACATACAAACACAGGAACAAAAGAGGGAGGACACAAAAGGGACGTAAGAACATTATTAAAGCAGACTGGATCCTTTTTGAAATGAGACTTCATCTATAAATGCCACATATTATATTATATTCTTTTAGCCTAGTCAGCAACTCATAATGAAAACACTGGAATACCTTCAGGAAATTATATTTTATTCAGCTTTCTAGGCCCAGTTTCTACATTTTAAGTGATAAATTTGGAAGTGTAACTTAATTCTAATTTAACTGTTGGCTCTAAAGAGGGAATTGGTAGAATCAAAAGAGTTGAAAGCAGAAAAAAGGGGGTAAAAACCAAGAAGACTCTGCAAACAAAATCTCCATATAGGACTTGTCATTAGATACTGAAAATTTATGTAATGTGAATGTATAACATAAAAATACAATGGTTCTGAATTTTCCATCATCCTAAACCCAGGAAATTACAAAGGCTTTCAAATCTCTTTGTGTGGTCATTAATGATAAATGTTGCCAAATGGTGAGTACAAAACACAAAAAGTATGTGAATAATAAGCAGTCAGTTCCCTGGGTTTATTTGTTCTGCATATGGTGTACCTTCCACTGCACAGCATTGTGCTTTTCTGTATGCTCACATCTGGGTCTTCTTTGAAAATGGAAGTAGTGGAATAGATTTACTGGAAGTAGGTTTTTTAGAAAACAGGAAATGATGGAGGTTGTTTAATTAAATCTCACTATAATAATAGTCCCTATAATAACAACCCTAATAAATAAGACAGAGGCAATAATTAGTTCTAGTAATACGGCAGTAGTAGCTGTCAGTCAGAACCCAATTGTGCTAATAGCTGTGCAAATGAAAAATAAAAAGGTCCCTCTTGCCTCAAAGAGATTACATTGAGTATATAGCTCTTAGCATACTTCTTAATGATTAGCATGTTGCCATTGCATTGAAGATCATCTTTCATTCCTCTGCACAGCAGACACCACAATGCTTCTTCCCCAAAGGAAAAATACAGCAGTGTGTTCTGAGAGATCTGATGAATATTTTAAAGAGGAGCCTTTTGCTTCTATTTTAGAAAGATCACTACTAGGTGGAGAAGTGAAAGCTGGAAGAAGGGAAAATCATGACTATTATCATGCTTTCTTATGACTGACTTAACTGTGTCTGCTGCTACTCAACTGCTGGAGCACTGACTACATTGCAGCACCCAGCTGTGGGATGGCTGAAGGGTCCCTCTGCCTGTCACCCCCCCAAATGGGCATCTCTGTGAGCAGCAGTGCTCTCAAGCTGGAAAAGGGTTGGAATGAAAGGTGGAAAAACCTCCAAAGAAAACTGGGGGTTAAAAATGGATGGTGGTTGTACACAAATGCCTATACTTGTTTCCTTGATCTGTGGGCACTTTTATGGTAATGGACCAGCTACCTTTTCCCATTATATGAACACACGCGCAAAACAGTAAGTTCTGGATTTAAAAGAGGCATTGTATTTTTCAGTGTGTTTTGCTAGCTGTTGAGGTTTCACAATTTGCACAAGACTGTGTTCAGCTGAAGGGACTATTGTTGCACCACTTGTGACATGCACATTAGCCTACACTGTTCTAGGAACAGAGGAAAAGAAATGTAATGCCACTGACATTGATGGATTTCTGCAGGAGTCATTCAGGCATGGTACTGAGCTGGTTTTGGCTCGTTGCTTTCGTAGTGTACTACAATCGCTGAAAATATATTTTAAGGAAATTTTAATATGACAGCAAAACCAACTTACTCTGTGTGTATGTAAAGCACTTAATACAAAATATTGGTCAAACTGTGAAATGCACAACAGTCCAGCCTTCAGGCTGCACATCCAATGGACCTGCAAGTACAAGTGAATTGCAGTTGTCCACAGAATTTCATCCACAAATGAACACTGGGTAGATACCACTTGCCCAGCTCAATTTTGCAAGGACTATTTGCATTTATAGATATTATTATTCACATTCACACATCAGAATGCCCCTTTAAGACAACAGTATGTCTGGTGTTCTAAAAAAAACCTTCCTCTTTTTAAATTACGTAAAGGGAATGTATTTAAAAATCCAGCTTTTGTAAACTAAAATGTGCTATGCAACGATCGCTTGCATATAAAGGCAGCAAAAGTGATGTCAAAATTTAAGTTGAGAACAGCGGTGACAATGGCAGTACTTAGTCTTGGGATAATGACATTTTTTCCTTCAAACTCTGGGCACAGCTAAGGACTGCTGTATATTCCCCTCTGTATAGCAACATATATGTAACTGGGGAAGTCAGAAGAAGAGAAACACAAAGACAGAGTCAATGCTCAGTACTGGGAGACCTTCCACAGCAGGTCATAGTGGGTTCAGGGTGAGACCAACGGAGAGTGCTGCCAAGTTTTGTGAAGATCTCCAGAACACTTGATGTACATAGCTGCAGCCTCTTCTGTCTAGGACTTGGGTTCCTACAATGTGTGTTATGAAGGAAAAAAACACGCGTGTATACAGACTGATGTCCTTTGAGCTATGGAGCAAAGTATCTTATTTTCTTCACTGCTACTTAATTACATACTGCTCTTAATTTTCATTGCTTAATGTTTTTTGTTTTTAAAAAGCCATTGTTGGCTAAATCCATGGTTTTGAGAACTGCACATACCAGTAAGACTGAGTGTTCAAAGGCACAGACACCCATCTATTAAGGCATCTAAAATCAGATACTACCGGTGAAATAAAATGTTCAGTGGCTTGTTCAAAGACAGAAATTTTCTGTGATAGAACCAGGAACTGAGCTCAGACTTCCAGACTCCTTGTCTTGAGCTGAAATGCAAACCTGTCCTTTTTCTCCAGTAGAGGCCACCTTTCCATAGGTTTTAAGGTGTGGAAAACACCCCAGGATGCTCACACACACCACTAAGTAGCTACTGGTGCCATTGTTCAGAGAAGTGAAACAGAGGTCATGACCAGTCGTCAATAAAATCTCAGGGCCCCATCTGTAAGAGTAATGGCACAAGAGCCAGCTGCATAGGTCCAATTCCAATCTGAGTGATTACAATCTGTCCCTCTATAGTTTCTCTTCAGTTTAGTTTGAATATGATCTTTTCCTTCAGCTTTGTGGCAAATCATTTTATTCTGTTGGTGCTCTCCATAAATTGCCTGCTGCCTTACTCCCCAAGGGAAAGATAACTACTTCTGCCCTGCATAGATATTATGCATAAATCCTAAGTAGTGGTGATTGTCTAAAGGGACTCCTTAAATGAATAGATAGATAGAAATCATTTCCTAATGTTAGGCTGCTGTGCTGCTGATCTTCCCATATATAGTTTAATTTTTTTTGCCATTAGATCTTAATATGGAGGAGTTTCCCTAAACTTCCTTCTTCCTCTTCACTGCATGACACTGAAGTGGACAAGCAACAGCCTAGCAGTTAGTATCTGTGTATTTCCTCATTACTTTTTTTGGCAATCCAATAATCATAACATGCTTTGTTTTTAAAGTAGAACATTTGTAGGAAGTTTCAAAATTACTCATTAACCTGTGAATCAGGTACAAACATAATGATGGAAACTATTTAACAGGGAAAACCAAAATAAAATAGCTTACATGTCTTTGGAAACATAAATACCTACTGAAAAGTAAGAAAGAGATACTGGGTGACTCTGCCACACTGGCCTCTCTGTCCATATCCAGTTCCCTGAGGGCTTTATCCCCCCCACTGATGCATGTCAGGAATTTCCTTTTGTTTTTTACTTAACTGGCCCCATCACTACCATGGTGCCATCTGGCATCCAGATATTATTGTTTGCCCTCTTCCCCCCCACCCCCCTCCCCCATCTTCTTTTTATGGCTAGCACCAGGGTTATTTATGGCACTATGTTAAAAGCTGAGTATGGTGTTAACATACAAAAGCATTTTTCAAGAGTTAGAGACAGAAATCTTTTAAACAACCCCTCCACCACACATAAAAACGATCTCATTATACATAGAAAAACCCATGCTTTTTTAATCATGTGTGCTGCTCTTTCTGACTCTGGCTGTCATGCTGTGCTGGTGTAATGAGCTCCAGTGAAAGAGGTCAAACAGAAAGATACTGTGGCTTCTCCCTCAGATAACATATTTCTAAGGCCTGGTGAATGGTCACTTCAGAGTTGGACAGCAACTGGAGAACAATATGTACAACAACGTAGGACAGCAAGGACTTCTCACCTTAAACCTTTGTCCTAACAAAGATTATAATACTTTCTTACCAAACTAGAGTATTTCATAGTAGTTCTGTCAGCAATTAATATTTAATTGACCCCATGTAGGTGTGCAGCAGGTTAGACAACACAAACATAACTATCCCCTCTAGCCTTCAAGTGGCTGACCTTGTTATGATTAATTCTTTGAAAGGCAGAACTGATGAAGACTGATTTAACATGGATTTATATTTGAAGGCTGAGTGCCCAAGTGGATTCTCTGGTATCTCTTAAGGACTGAACTCCTTTAGAAACCTTTCCTTCAGCTGGGGAATCATAGGCTGTCAGTTTCCTACTTAGTCATTTAGTTCAGTGAAACATGTGGAAAATACTATGTCCTGGTTTCAGCTGGGATAGAGTTAATTTTCTTCTTAGTAACTAGTAGAGTGCTGTGTTTTGGATTTAGGATGAGAATAATGTTGATAACACAGTGATGTTTTGGTTCTTGCTGAGTAGAGTTTACATTAGTCAAGGACTTTTTCAGCTTCCCATGCTCTGCCAGGTGCATGAGAAGCTGGGAGGGGGCACAGCCAGGACAGCTGACCCAGACCAGCCAAAGGGCTATTCTATACTGTATGACATCATGCTCAGTATATAAACTGGGGGAGTTGGCCGGGGGGGGGCAGCGATCGCTGCTCGGGGACGTGCTAGGCATCAGTCAGCGGGTGGTGAGACAATTGTATAGTGTATCCCTTGCTCTGTGTATTATTATTGTATTATTATTATATTATTATTATTATTACTACTATTCTATTTCATTTTACTTCAATTATTAAACTGTTCTTATCTCAATCCACGAGTTTTCTGACTGTAACCCTCCCAATTCTCTTCCCCATCCCACTGGGGTGGGGGGAGTGAGCGAGTGGCTGCGTGGTGCTTAGCTGCTGGCTGGGGTTAAACCACGACATACTACCACTGAATTTCCTGGTGAATATCAACCAAATTTGACAGGGAGGTAAAATTCTCTGTGTAACTTTATACCTCTGTCAAATTCAGTCAATAGGAACAAGTTCAGACATTACTGGGAGAAGAGGAAGGCAACTGACAGATAGACATACACAGATAAAATTAAACTGTAAGATTTGCTTCCTTTAGAAATTCCTGAAGAAATAAATAACGGAAAGCACTACACGCAGATGGAATACAAATGAGGCGTTTGCTGCTCTAGCAGCACATGTTAGAGAATGATTACAAATTACAGGTGGAAGGACAATGTAAAAAAAAGTGTAACTTTATAACTCGTAGTATGCAATTTCATAACAAAAATTGTATTCAATATTAAGTCACAAAAGTCACAAGACAGCAAAACAGAGATTTACAAATATGAGAAAATGCATAGAAGAAATCTGCTGAAAATTTTCAGCTTTTGTTTAAACTTCCAATCAAAAATAAAGTTTCAGAAGGACAATAGAGTTGCTTATAGATGGGGTTTGCTTTCTCTGCCTGAAGAATGATAAGGAAGAAAGGGTGACAGTGGTAGGGGAAGAATGGTCTGCCGGCCCTGTCTGTAGAGGAGAATGGGGGCAATGACTTGGTGGCATAAGAAAGGTCGGGAAGAGCCTCAGGTGTGCAGAAAAAGAATGAGTCCTTACTGACATCTATCCAAGTGCAGTCATGAAATTGGTAATTATTGTCCCAATACAGAGCAAGTAGGAAAATCACAGAAGTATAGCTTGTCTGAAGAAACTTCCATTACTCCAACTTCAAGCAAACATGCTGATGAGCACACAATGCTGCTTTTTCAGCACCTGGCTCACCATGCCAGTGGAGGTCTTCAGCTGTTTCTCCTGCTCTACAGCTGCTCCCCTTCCACTCCATGGTGCCTCTCCTCTGCCCATTGTTCCCTCCCTGCTGAGTGGAAGAGTGGGGTCTCAAAGAAAGCCCTTCCTGGCTGCCCAGCTCAACTCTCACCCTCAAACCCTGCTCAGCCAGCTCCGCTCTACTGAATCAGAGAAAAGAAATGGCTTCCTCAGAGGAGGGGAAGCAAGCAATTAAAACTGTTTTTTACAACCCCTGGTATGTTTTCTGAAAATATTTACAGCAAAGTAACACACTACAACACTCTTAGGTGTTAGACAGTAAGAAATTGATCATCATGTTCTAGTTACTCAAATTCATAGTCAGCAAAATAGCTGGCCACAAGAAACTGCACTTTACAAATGAAAAATGAGCATATTTGCAAATATTGAATTTTCTAGACTTTGACACTGAATTAATCAACCTACTAAGTCTATGAAACTCTGGAAACAATTAAACATCTCATTATATTACATGCAATAGCTGCTACTAATATCTATATACACATACGAGTATGTGTGTTTGTATATGTGTGTATAAATGTGTCTGTGTATACATGCATGTGTGTATATGTATGTATTTATGCATACATATGGCAGCTGGATTAAAATAATTTTTATTTTCAGGGCTTTATTATGTACATCTCTAGCTCTATTTCACTCTTCCAGTTTCAAATTACTTCAATTCAGATTAACCATGCCAAAACTGCAATTATATTGCATAACAAACAATGGTTTTTAGTCTAATACACAGCTGCAGTTGCAATAAAAAATGCCATGTGCTGATTAAAGCTGTGTACAGAGATTACAATTACAGGATGAGTTTATCACAGTTCCAGAATAAAAAATCCAAAACATAATCATAACAGTATTTTTAATTTCTCAGCCTCGTTGCTAACATTTTATATCGTACGCCAGTTTTACTGCAGCTTCCATTTCATTGGAATTTTACTGGGCTAAGGAAGATTAATTATCCATAAATGACAATAAAACTCAATTCTGAATGAAATTCTGAGAGTTTTTTTAAATCACTTAATTTTTCTAACTTCTGCAGTCCTGCTGTTAATGAAATGGAGTGCATACAGAAACTGCTAAACTGTTTTTTCAATAGCACTGTGTGAATCATAGAATGATTCAGAACTATTCGTTACTTCACCTCTGCTTATCACAGGCCATTGCATTTCATTTAAATGTTCCTGTATTGAGTCTAGTAACTTGAATTTGACTGAAGCTTGAAGAACCTTGTTACACCAGGTCAGATTCATACAGTCAGATTTTCTTATTGATATATTAAAAAAGCAGATATCAACCCTAAGTGAAAGTGTTCTTTTCCAGCTTTTTATTGTAATATTTTTTCCTTCAGCATTACCGGTAATTATTTTGCACCCTCCACCTCTTTCTAACTCAGTGGTAATTTTTTTCACAAAACAGAAGTCAAACAAATAGGAAAAGAAAAAAAGTTACACTTAAGGGACATAATGAGTTAATTTTATGTATTTAGGAGTCAGATGTACAGTTTTCATCATTTCAGGCAGCCCTAGCGCAAGGGGACTGTCAATGTATATACATAGGCCAACCTGCTATCCAAGAGAGTCTGCAGCAGGAGGAAGAGCTACTAATGGGGTACAAGGTGCTAACTAAGATCCATCTTGCAAACGTGGTTGGGCAAAGACCATGAAGTGGCTGGGAAAGCAGGGAGGGGAAAAGCCCTGAAATTATGAGGTGAGTGATGATAAGGCAATCCAAACCACAGGGCTGAAGTTTCTAGTTTATTTTCTGCTAAAGTTAATTCATTTTATTTGCTGCTACTACACTCTTCCTGAGGGGAGATGCAAGGGGGAATCATCACTGTATTTTACCTCTTACTTCACAGGGGTATTGTGAGAATAAATAATTGTGCTGAGCTGTGGAGGTATGGCAGTAGTGGGGAACATACAACTACATAGGTAGACAGACTATACTACTGTCCTGGTTTCAGCTGGGATAGAGTTAATTTTCTTCTTAGTAGCTAGTAGAGTGCTGTGTTTTGGATTTAGGATGAGAATAATGTTGATAACACAGTGATGTTTTGGTTCTTGCTGAGTAGAGTTTACACTGGTCAAGGACTTTTCAGCTTCCCGTGCTCTGCCAGGTGCATGAGAAGCTGGGAGGGGGCACAGCCAGGGGCACTGACCCAGACTGGCCAAAGGGCTATTCCATACCATATGACATCATGCTCAGTATATAAGCCGGGGGAAGAAGAAGGAAGTGGGGGACATTCGGCATGATGGCGTTTGTCTTCCCAAGTAACCGTTACGCGTGATGGAGCCCGGCTTTCCTGGAGATGGCTGAACACCTGCCTGCCGATGGGAAGTAGTGAATGAATTCCTTGCTTTGCTTTGCTTGTGCACGCGGCTTTTGCTTTCCCTATTAAACTGTCTTTATCTCAACCCATGAGTTTTCTCACTTTTAGTCCTCCAATTCTCTCCCCCATCCCACCGGGGGGGAGTGAGCGAGCGGCTGCGTGGTGCTTAGTTGCTAGCTGGGGTTAAACCATGACAACTACTCACTATAATATTATTGTAAATGACCTTAAATAAAACATGTATATATTTCTTCAAATTAAATCTACATTTGCCTTCTTGAATTCTGTCTCTTTATACCTAAGTGTGACACAGCCTTAAGCCCATTTATTTCCACAGGGTTGGGTTTAGCCTTTACACTCTAATGAAAGCCAACTACAATTTCAACAGGCTGTGTTAGTTCAGCGCAGGTCCCAGATCCCCACATCATGAGAACATATTGTAAGCAATTTTTAAGACTTACGATGGTTCTTCAGATACCACTGCTCCTTCCTCCAGCTCTTGAGCCTGCTTATACCATGGCAACTTTGCTTCCATGGGAAGTTTCTCTACGGAACAAATGCAAGCATGTGAAAATAGGAAGCACGCAGTAATGCTGCTACGTGTGCCAGCCTCCCCTCTCTTGGCAAGCATGCCTGTGACGCACATGTGCCTTCATCCACATGGAGGCTGAGCATGAAGAAAGAGATAGAAAGGAGAGCAGGAGAGAGAGAAACTCCATTGTCACCCAGACTATAACGCTTATAAGGTTATATGGCCAGATAGCTCGCTGTTGCAGCTAGACGGGCTATGGAGTTCTAAAGCCAGAAAGGTAAATTAAGTCACTTTTCAGACTATGCAACTGGGCTGTAAAAGTAGACACTTTGGAAAGTATTTTTTGGAGAGAGCCTTGAAAGTGCAACAGGCCTCCACTGACAGTGCAAAGGCAAAATGTATAAAATCCGCCTGTTTACCCTTAAATTTTAGAACTTCAGAAGACACATTAAGCATGTTTTTGATAGATTACAAAAAGGAAGAAACCCCTGATTTGATGAGTGATACCACAGAAAAACAGAGAAACCATAATAAAATGGCCCAGTTATACTTTTCAACTTTAAGTTTATCAGTTCATCAGCTATGTGGATTTAAAAAAAATGAGCTCGATACTTTTTCTGTCATTTCTGATGGAAAACAGTAGAACTGCTTTTCTTCCCCTCCAGGATGTGCGCACAGCGTAATGAGCTGCTCTGCTCTGGGGAGCGCAGGGCCATGCCTCTTCACAAGCCAGACTCTGCTTTCATGCAGTGTCAAAAGTGGAGTATTTTAGCTGAAGGTGGTGGAGCTGTTTTAGCTCTACAGGGGTATAAAGGGAAAGCAAATTTAGTGCTATAATTTGAGAAGGAGTTCTGCATTTCAACAAAACATTCTGGGCTAAGATCAGGGAAAAAACCACAAATAAAAGGGAGTGAGACTCAGACCACTGAGGAGAACCAGGGCCAGACCTATTTGCCACTCACAAATCACCTAAGCCTTTCAGGTTTACATAATGCATGGATTTGTTCTCACTAATGGGAGCAGATTAATGTCATTCAGAATAGTCTGGAATTTTCTGTGACTCTTGTGCACAACAGTGAACGTTTCATATACACACACAACTTTTCCCATCTGTCAGTTGTATCAGAGAGGAACAACAACTTACAACTTGATTTCACAGCTACTGCAACTTTAGTCAAGCAAATTTCCTTGGAGCAAGTTATGAGGAAAAAAAGGACAGTAATAGAGTTACTATGCCTCTCTCAGAAATAGCTTGCCAAGCTCTTGCTCTAACGTATTTATTAGTGCCATTTAAGAATGAATATTTGCCAGCACAGCTCTTAGGTTAATCTATATTTTACTGCATGTGTTATCCAAAATATGCAGGAGATATTTCTATTTATATGTTCTGCAGCTTATTTTATGGGTTTTGGAAAGCCAGATCTTACTTCTGTGGTTTTTTGCTTGGATGCAAGTGCTTGTAAAAAGCAAAAGCTCTTGCGTAACATTGCCTGTTATGTGACTTTTAAAATAACTTTTCTTTTTTAGAGGTGTAGTTGATTATCATCTACACTGTAAAATGAGTTAGAGGATTAGAAATGTTGATGTTGTATAGTGTGCTTTGACAAAAAAATGAATAAAAAGCACTCCTAACATAAGCTAAGGAGAAATTTTTACTTTTGGAGATTAAAGTAAAATCTCTCCTTTTATAAAACAGTTCCAGTTAAAACACTTAAATCCTATATTATACAGCAGCTTGTATTAGATGAATACACCTTCTATATTAAAACTGAAATATCATTACTTAATACAGGGATATCCTGTTTTTTCCCATTATTGGTGTAAGATAAAGTGCCTTAGTGCTTGAATAAACTAAAATGAAATAAATTACATGAACTATTTGCATTCTATTTCCGTTTAGCACAGTGTGTTAAAAGAAGAGGGAATTCCACATTTTTTTGTCTTGGTGCTTCAGTCAGCTAGGAAGATTGTTTTCCTGCTTTATGTTAATCTAGCTCCAGAAGGAAAAAGTGGGCTAAGACTAAAACATTCAAGAGAGGAGAGGTACATTGCTACCCCTTCTACTCTATACTTCCAACTTTAGATTTGTGAAATAAAAAGGACAAACTTCCAGCACATAAATAGAATAATTTGGATTGGAAGAGACTTCTGGATATCATCTGGTCCAACACTCTTCTGGAAGCATGATTCAGCATTCAGGTACCTGGGTCTTCAAACATTACCCCTTGCATTATGGAGGGAGAGCTGTGAGAGTGTTGCAGAACCAAGATGAGGAGTAAAAATAAACCCAGGCAAAACAATATGTTTTGCATAGGACTTTCCACCCCATAGGAAAAAATGGAAGAAAGAAATAACTGCCTACAATCAGAAATTAATCATGTATGTACAGCATAAGAGTTTATCGAGGGTAAAGATGCCACTCTATTACAAGGGTAGGCTTCCAGCAAACAGCAATTTACTTTGTTCCCAGATAAGTCCCATTGGAAGACACTTCTTGACAGATGCAGGCAAGCAAAGCTTTCCTAGCTGGTCTTGCACCTTTCTCAGGTTCCCTAGACAAAAGTCAGTTGTGAGTGGTTTGCAACACCTGATTTTTTGGTGTCTTACTGCATTTTGCTTACACTGCATGCTGCAAACAGAC
Source organism: Theristicus caerulescens (assembly GCA_020745775.1). Lineage (NCBI taxonomy): Eukaryota > Metazoa > Chordata > Aves > Pelecaniformes > Threskiornithidae > Theristicus > Theristicus caerulescens. The sequence goes on along the minus strand of CM036583.1, from coordinate 37,866,423 downwards.
AGGATCTTGCTTTACCTGTGCTCTGAACAGCATAAACAGATAAAGTCCCATAAAAGCAGCTGACGGACTGAGCCCAAATGCACTGAATCTCCATATAAGGCTCAGAGTCATGCTAACAGAGTCACAGGGCCTTTTCTTTCATCTTGGAAGGTGGACGGAGTGAGGTCATGTCGGCCAGCAAAATACAGCGCAAACATACCTATTGCTCCCCAGAGGCCCTGTGCCTCATCTTCCCTGCTTTGGTGGCTGGCAGACACAGTGAATTCTCATGGTCCAGATAGATAAAACTGGAATCTTGAAACTGGACAACTGCACCCATCATTGGCCACTGAGTGCAGAAATTAAAATTCCAAATTTCACTGTTTCATCTTGGATCAGCACAAGGTCACAGGTCACTTATTTCCCAGGGCTTCATAATAAATGCTCTTAATATGTATCAGGATAGTGATTCATTTTTTAAAAGGAATTGATTTCTTCTTATGGTGGGGTTTAAGTCTCCAGTTTAGGGAAATTAAGTTCACCTGCATTGCTGTAGCCTGGAAGTTTCCATAAGTTAGTCAGCATACAGACACAAAGGTTGTATTGATAGAGCTGTATACATGCACAAACACATGCACGCTCATATACCTGTGGAAAAGGTCAAATACCTGTGTCTGCTGCACCTGGCCACTGCCCATTAATCCAATCCAGCCTCCAGGTCTTTTTCCAGCATTCCCACCCCGTAAGAACCTCCAAACAGCTCCAGAAATACTTTCTTCTTCTCTGAACAAAATGTGGGGGATTTACCCCAGTATTACGCTCTGTCTGAGGCCCAAGCCAAGAAACATTTCTATACAAATTGTGAGTACTCCTTGCTATAAGTTGCTTCAAGTCTAACAGTCTGCCAAATTTTGCAGCCTTGCTAGTAGGAGGAACTTCATGTTGGGATGTATAATGCTTGCTTCTGACCTATTTCAAGCTCCAAGTTATGAACAGGCACTTTAAAATTATGGTTACATTTATCTATGATAAATGTTATTTATATATTTAATTCCTTTTAAAATACAGGGCAAATTTAGCCCAGACACAATCAGTGAGGTCAAACCTGCTTACACTATGGTCAAATTTACATTTATATTGCTTGGTCTGCTGGATCACCAATTAACAGTGAAAACCCCAGAGCTTGTAAGAAAGAGGAAGGGGCCAGTATTCACTCCAAGTTGCTAGCAGGCAGACTGGAGTAGGAATGACAGGCCTTAAAGATGCAAATTCACAACTCAGTACAGGTGGAAACAGTGCTACCAGCAATAAAACAAAACTGCTCAACATGGAAGAGCTCTGAAAAATTTATGAGAATCTTTCTGCCTCATTACCTTTGGGTTTGTAGCAAGGAGTGGGTACAATGCATTCTTCTTTTATGTGTGGCTTTGTTTTAGGACTACAGCCTCCTGTATGCATCCCTCTGTGATCAATGCAAAGGACCACACGGTATCTGAGTCCTTGTCCACAGGTCACAGTGCACTAAAAAGAAAAAAAGGTGCATGTGATACATCACAGGAGTGATAAATAAAAGGGGAATACTCAGTAGAAGTATGTGTACATCAGAGAGCAAACCACGATGCAGAAACACCCAACCCTGAAGACAAATTATTCATAATATTTGGTAGTTATGGACAAGGTATAAAATTGTCAGAAATTTTTGCCTTTTTCATTCTGTACATTTACTTGGTTTGGACATTTTGCCCCTTGATTTCTCTTGCAGTGTCACTCCCTCAGCGTTGGCTACTTGGTTTGTGGCCATCCATCCCATATTGGACATGCTCAGTAACACCCTGTCAGTTTCATCTGGAGCCACTCTGCTTTGCTTGCACAAAGTACCAGGGTTTATGGGTTAACAGGGGTGACACTCAGCTATTTTGGAACATGGCACCAAACAGAATGGGAAACTACTGGGGCTTTTTTTCCTCAGACACTTTCTTAAGTCTTTTTTCGTGTATTTTTGGTAAGGTACATCAGTTTTTCCCCCTATACAGATTGTTTCAGAAGTGGTTGCATGGGAGAGGACCAAAACTACCGAGTGGGGAGGGCTGTGCGTACTACCAATGTTACTTTGCTCTTAGATACCAGCTTTCATCTCGAAATCACTAAACACTTTGCAATCATGTGTGGTTGAGCTAGCTTAGCTTCTAAGACCCATTTTACTTGTTGAGAAACTGGGGTGGTGTAAAACTACATTCAAGATTAAGTCTTTATGTACAAAATCAAAGTACTTTTCTGCTTTTGTAGAAAGACATTTCAAAGACATTTACTTTCATACAGAAGGAAGGGTGAGTCAGGAACAGACAACTACAAGCATCAAAAAGCAGAGTCATTTATGGCTTTACGTATTTCCAGAAATACCTCAGTAATTCATTATATTCAATTTATGGCTGAAAAGTTGTGATAAAGATATAACATTACATGTTTACTGGTTTTGTTTTCTGCATTTCATTTATGTTTCTAGTCTATTATTAGTAGAAGGTCACTAATTAACATTACAGATCTGATTTATTTTTCTATCATTCTCCTTAATCATGTTAATCCTATTAATACATTATTCCTGAGTATTTACTTTGCAGTTAGACAAATTGCATAATTTAAAACAGAGGTAATGGTAGTAAGGAAAGAAAGTAGTGAATGTTTCTACTTCCACAAGCTCACTAAACTATAATTTAAGATATATTCCTAGCGCAGTAAATACAAAACCAACAAAGCTAAGCTGATTACCGGAGACCATTCCTGAGCAAGCCACTTTGGGCAGTCAAATATATTGCAAGGCTGGACAACAGGCATCTTTGGAGTATACATGCATTTCCATTCTTCCACGGGGCTGATATGTCCCTGGATGTCTTCTTCCACACATGAGACGCTGCGGCTTTGAATGCCCCCTCCACAGGATGAGGAACAGGCAGTCCAGGGTGTACTCTCCCACCTGGGGAACAAAAAAACCCCAAACAGAGAGACATCAGGAAAAGGAACCCCTGCTGCCCCCACCCCCACCCGCATCCCCCAAATGCATAAATTGCTATCTGCAGGAAGGTTTTTTTTCTGAATAATGTCAGTAAAAATTAATCACATATATGTTTTCATAAATGGCCATAACAGCAAAGCACTCTCATGGCTGCTGTCTTTAAGTCACAGATAAGTAATATGAAATCTCCTCTTTCCCACTAACCCAGTGACTACTACCCTACAGAACTACAGAAACTCTACATTCTTTTAACTTAATTCCTTTTATTTAATTGATTGGATTATCATATCTTCACAATTTGTCATGTTCTAAGGGTCTTTTCCAACCTTAACAATTCTATGATTCTATGATTCTATGAAATCACTGGAAGCTCAGTGTGCTCTGAAGCTGGTGTTCCTTTTGCAAGAACATACAGGGAAAGAGCAGTGTTTCTTTTCAGGGAAATAAAATTGACTTGAGGAAAAAAAAGAAGATGGGAGGAAATTACCAAAAAGAAGACGTGACTATACTGACAGCATACATGGCCTCTGATGGATAAACCACATGGGTCTTGTTTCCTTACAGTTGAGGCAGTGAGAGGAACTAAGAAATCACCTTTTCTCTACAGGTGCCATTTGGGAATGTAATAACAAATCCACAGAACAATGTATATGATCTGAAAAGCTATGCATACTTAGGAGAATAATCCTTTTTTTTACAGTGATGCATATACAATAATGTATGTATTATTTTATATGTGTATATGTCTGCCCACATAGAATAGTCTGGTATCTCCTCTCTTATATTCAAGCCATTGTCACAGAGACTGTTGTCATGATCCAGTGTGGCTCTTCCTGTATAATCCTGTGTATGCCTGAGGGTATAAAAGTGTGCATGCTGTATCAACCCGGAAACATTTTACAATTTTTTTTTTTTCCAAAGGTAAATGTCCTTTTGATAAAGACATTAGAAATAATGTTTGAAACAATGATTTTGGTCATAATTTTTCATTTTTTGACTTAAAAAAATTGTTTTTAGAGAAAAACCCCACTGGCTTCTTTCAGGCAAGAAGGGAAAAAAGTGAAAGGTGAGGATTTTTTCTCCCACTTAAAACAAAGGAATTATTTTTATTAAGTAACAATTACAAGATCATCAAGATTGTTAAGCAATATGAAAAATGCTTATCTTTCCCTCTGATTTTTCATCATATCAACCCATCTTTTTCTCATCTGCTTCAGTACATGTAAGTACTACCCACACTTGGCTACTGGCTGAAAGTGCCATAAAACTCAATGTGAAATGGCTTATGTTAATAGCTGTTTATGAATGGTAAAGCCACTGATTAATTCTACAACTTATCACTAAGTGGTGAAACAATGTTTACACCCTGCGATATCCATCATCAGGTGCTCAACATAAGCCACATATGTCACGAATGGGTAATTTTAGCAATGTTTTTAGTTCATATGTGTTACCTGTGGCTCTGCTGAACAAGTTTCCCAGCATACAGCTAAGGTTTCTCACTACCACAAACCTACATGAAGAGGCCTCGAACTGAAACTCATGAACAGCAGAAACTGCTGCACCCAGCCTGAGCCAGCTTTTCCCAGGCATAAAAGAGATGTGGCACCAGGGAATTCCCTGGAGTCTTTCGGACAAGTTTCCAGATGCCTTTGGTAACCTCAGCAATACCAAGCAGCTTAGATCTAGGCAATCAGTTTGATCCTCAGGTTTTGTATGAGTGAAAGATAGGAAGGTGAAGTTTCGCCATTGCACAGCTCTTAAAGCAGGTGTCACAGCTCCTTTTGAGGTACAAAGGGTGCAACATTGACCAAGAATTTGTGAAAGGAATTGGTGGTGCATTAACAGTAAGCACTACGTCCACTGAACCATACCTTTCCCTCTTCATGATAAAATTCAAGGCTGAGGGACTGCAGTAGGTAAATCTTGCAAAGATGCCTTCCTAGATTTCCTCTCCAATTCTCCTGGAGTGCTTGTCGCTCTCCTCTGTCCCTGGTATTAGGTACTAGTCTCAGACAGGTAACGCAACCAGGGCCTCTTTGGTTTTGTTGAATTTTTTTTTCCCCTAAACTCTGCAGGTTCAGAGGAAAGACATTTTTTATCCCACTTATGTGGCCCTGTCTCATGCCAGCCTCATGGTCTGTTCAGTTTCTGCTGCCTTTGAGGTTTGGCAAAGAGACATGTGGCTATGTCTTCCCTCTTGGGGCAAGGGAGGAAGACCTGAGCCCTGTTCGTGGGTTCATAGGAGCACATGTGGGAGTTGGGGGAGAGGGAGAAGAGGGGAAGCAGCAGTGCAACAGCAGAAGAAAAAAGGAGGGCAGAGGTCCCAGCCAGCAGTTGCAGCCTGGGCAATCGATGGTGGGGGTTTATAGAGTAGTGCAGCTGAGAGAGTGGATGTAAGGGGACTGTTACGGGGTGAGACCATAATCCAGAACAGCTTGAGAAACAGTTTTAGCCTTTCGATCATTTTCAGGGAATGATTTTTTTTTTTTCCTTTCGGTGTTACTGAAAGCCAAATACCTCAGGGCATTTTGATCCTTTATTTTGGATTTTCTTCAGCAGTAAAAAGGCCTCTGCCTAGCTGACAGTTCAGGACGCTTTTTCCTTAAATAGAGTCCTACTACTGTTAAGTACTGCTGAATCATCCTCTGATATAAAATTGTTCTCCATCTTTTGTCAATGTACATACCCTTTGCACACAATTGAAATAAAATTTGTCTTATTCAAAGGTAGAGTGTTAAGCCCTGTATTAATATTCTAGCTTCTATACTCCTTACTAACAGAGGTTTAATTTTTGAGGTTAGGAGGTATGTATGTGGCTTTTTTTTTAAATAAAGAACAGAGAAAAGTGCTTTCCAGAAAAAAGGAATTAGATACAGGGACATATTTTATAAGTGTATCTTGTGAATCTTTGGTGATAATGGCTGTGTGTACATAACCATAAGCACTTAACTAGGAAGAGAAAAGCCTAATCCAAATTACACAGATCACTGATAAAGGGTGTCAGCATGAATTGCAGCCACAATGCTTGGCAAATAAGCTGCTCTCCTCCTTGTCTTCTCACTCACAGTTTGGGGTGGGTCCATGATTTGGCTGGAGACTCTGTCGAACATGAATGCACTGTGCTTGCACACTGATGCTGAAAGCTCTCTGCATTAGGCCTCACCATGGCTTGAGGAAGGTAATTTCCTCACCAGGATGAGACTAACAAGTTGCCTAGCGCGTTCTTTCTGTGATTTCATACTCCATGACACAATAAATTAATGAAGAAGGAAACACAGCACAATACTATTGCATGTCCAGGCAATATTTCAAAATCAAAAGGTTATTGTTCTTCAGCTACCAAACATTTTTATCAGCACCAGTCTTATTCACTGCTTTAAGAGTAATTACTCGTGTGATTATTTCCATGAGAATCTCAAGTCTTACATTACAGGCATTTTAACTGTGAGATAATCAGGTCTTGGTCCTATTCCTGCCCTGATCTCTGATTTCTTAGAAAAGCCAATGGGTCAATGTCCCTGGGGAAGGCATTACCATGGGTTTGCAGGATCAGAACACAGCACTAATACTGTCTAAACCCAAAATTTCACAATTTAGAAGCATGCAAGAAGCAGCACTGCCAGGGAGAGAGATAAAGTCTGATGGTTCATTACACAGCCACAGGTTATAGTCATGTTCAGAGATGAATAAAGGAAAGAAAAAGGAAAGGTGTGAGACAAAAGGGGAGGTGGGGGGTGAGGAAACAGAGAAAGAAAGGGACTGCACACTTAATAAGTCTGTATGGCTACTTCAGCTAGAATGTTGTTTCAGTTCTACATCAACAGAATTTATAACAATAGGTTAGCACTTGAACATCTCCAGGTTCATCTGCAGGAGTTCAGAGCAACAGAAAAGCAGCATCTGTTAACTTAGTTTGAGAGCAAACAGAAATGCAGAGAAGAGAAAAAAAAGAAGTAAATGTATCTGTTAATCCTAGCATCTGGTTGACTGTTTTACGTACCGAGGAAGGGGATGGTAGAGGTCATAGGGCATGATCTGCTTGTATCCATCACTGTTAGGAACAATAATGCCAACCCTCTGAGTAGAAGGTACACATAATAAAATAAACACTAAATGATTACATTATAAAATTCTTTTTTACACAATATTACAAAAAAAAAATCCAAACAAACAAGATATTTTACCTAAGTTGCTCTCACATTTCAAACAAAACTTATGCTCCCATCCTACAGTTTCGGAGTCATTCAAAGAACAAACCACCGATTACTACTTTATTCTTATGATTATATTACTGTTTGACTAAGAAGCAGTCCATTACCACAAGTGACCCAAATGAGTTGTCCAAGTATTGTTTAAATTTATGAGGTTACTATGTGCCATTAAAAAAAAAGAATTTCTACACTTAATACTTTCTTGGAGCTTGGATCCAAAGTCACTGAAGACAACAGGGTAACTTCTATCTGCTTCAAAGTGCTCTAGATCAAACCCTTTTATAAACTATTATATGGTTGTTTCTGCCCTTCAGATAAAATGTCTGCTTTTACAGGAGCCGGGATTAGAAATTCTGGGAATCCCAGTGCAAGAATTCAAATCTGCCATTCTTGTGTCTCCACCTTAAATCAATTTCATTCATCTTCAGAACCTGTTTCTTTATTTGGGTTTTTCTGAAAGAAAGAAGGAGCTCGAGAGAAGAGTAGCATGTCAGGTTGTTTGTTTGTTTGTTTGTTTGTTTTTTATTGGTGGTGGTGTGACTGGTTGGATTGGTTTGCTGTAGTGTTATTGGTATACTATCTAAATAATATAACATCTAAAGGTTATAGAAGGCAATAGCATAGATCAAAATTAGTAATTGTCATCTGAACCATCATCATGCCAGTTATGTGTGAGATGGATGCCACTTGACTTGTTGGCAACTACAGGGTCTCACTGAATTGCTAGTCTGGAATTTCATCTTTTATCTGCACTTTTTATAGATTCTAACTCAGAGTAACTCTATCCATGTTGTCTCCCAATTATCAGGCATATCTGTTAACATCAAATAGATGATCCCAGAGCACCTGATCTATCAGTTTCATCAAAGTCACCATACAACAGTGGATTTGGATGGTGCAGGTGGGCACAACCATCGAAGAGTGAATGCGAGTTGCATTAAAATCAAAAGTGTGTCCCTACCCAAGTTATGGAGAGAGGAAACTGACTGAAAAGAATGAAGGTGGTTTGTGAGAGCCTTATACAGATGAGAGGTGCTAGATATGCTGCTACAGATTTCTGCAAGGGGGAAGGAGCAAAGGAGGGGGAAGGGAGAAAGTATTCTCCATCCTCAACACAATTCACTGAAAAATGCTGTAAGCATTCAAAGGAGTCTTGTCATGCTAAGGCTAAAGGGGTCTATTCTCCTTTCAGTCAACAGGGTTTTTATGTGCATAACTTGTCCACAACAGGAGAATGGATCCCATTGTGTTTTGACAGTGAGGAGTCAGCACCAGGTCACCATGCTGGAATTTTCCAGCTAAAGTGCGGGAAGATGCTGGAACCCTGGGAATGTGTGACGGGCACTAGACAGCTCCCTCTAAGATTAGCAGCCTCTGCAGCCACAGAAGCCCTCTGAGTGAGTGTGCATATTTGCATCTTCGGAGAGATGCCTTTCTCCACAAAAATCTAAACATCTAGGAGAAGCAGTTCTGGCACTGGGAAATTTTGGAAAAGACAAATGGGTCATTCAGGCTATGGCCAATGAACAAGTCTTTTCAGACTTAACTTGATGGGTAAATGCCTGGAGAAGTTTGAGAAATTGTATACTAGTATTTTAAGAAGATGGAAGGGGACTTTTTCTGAGTTTTTTCTTTTGCTCATGCTTTTGGGAATCTCTGCTGTTTTCCTGACTCTTCTACCACTGTTGCTGAAGTTCCACTCTGAAGGCTTTTGCACTTTCCAGCTCATAAGCTTGCTGAGGAGTGGTTGGAAAAAAGATTAATATATCAAGTTCAGAAATGAAATAATTATACTATAAAAGCATCTACTGCCTAAGGAAGAAACATATTTCAAAACATTTCTCATTCATTGCTGTGAGAAATGTTTTCTTTCTAATAAACATGGTCTGTACGCATAATCCAGGTCTACATGCACTAGAATGCGTAATATCCAAGGCCATTCCAATGGAAATAACCATATCACATCCAAACACTGTTATGAAGATTAAATAACATTTTAAAAGCTCTAGATTAATATTGTCATTGGAAAGGTTTGACCCTTAAAGAACTTGGCATACATAAATTGCATTTCTGTAAATGGTATAGAGCTCCACAGAATTACAGACACTGCCCTTGTGCATATGTGAGGGGCTGCCAAAGGCTCTCATTCTGTTACTGCAAGATAGTGATCCCCAGAAAGGTGAGTCCCATAGACACAGTGAGGAAAAAGACCCCCACAATAATACACAATGGCTTAATTTATGACTTTAAAAATCGGCTTGAAGATACAACAGAACAGCAGATGGTCATTGTACCATTAATGGCAGCTACATCTTTCCTAGCTAGTCTTGTGTGGGTTTTTGTGTGTGTTACACACACACACACACAAAAAGCTTAAGTGAACTATTTAAGAAACATCTTAGAGATTACTTTGGTGAATCCTGTACTTTTTGACTGAACAATGTGGTTTAAATTCGGTTAATCTATCAGTCCATCATACTCCTATAAAAAGATGGAAGAGATCTAGTTTATGGGCTTTGTTCACTGTACATTACTCAGACAATGCAAAGGGGATGGTGTGCTAAATGAACAGAGCAAATTATAAAATTTCCTCCACTACACTGAGATTTCTGGCTGATGTGGGGGTAGCTAGCAGGACTCATTCACACAACACCTAGAGCAAACCTGCTCTGGCAGGAGCACAAAGCAAATTATTTTGAAGATCTGTTGTCTCATATGTCTGAAATCTCCCAGGCCTTTCAGCCCAACAAATTGTGTCATATACTCTGCAGATTGGTTTGTTTTCCTCCTGAGTGCTGGCAGCTTCAGCATAGTTGCCCTTCCAAGACACATGTCCAGCTGGAACAAGAGCTGCACATACAAGAGGTGGGTGTGCAGCACCCAGATCTGCCATCTCTGCAAACGTTTGACTTTCCCCTGGGATGGGTGCCTGCACCCACGTTCCTTGAAAGTCATGTTTGTCATTGTCTTCCCTGGTAGCTCCTTTTCCTGCTTAAGCTACCCCCTTAGTACAACTGGCAGGCATGAATGCCTTTCTCATGTAGCTCCCTGATGACTCTCTCTCCAACAAGCTGTCAGCCCTTCCCACCAGCCAATCCTGCATGTCCATGGCTCTTGGGTCGGGGACCTGCTGAGCTGAGCACAGGCATGGAGCTAGAGCCAGGAGAAAAGCCAGCAGAGAGAAAGGGCATCTCTCCCCCAGGATGCCTCAGGGTGGTGTGATCCTGCATGGGAACTATGTGTGGAGGCTAGGACTGGGTAGAGGCACCTGCCGCTCCCACGCTGGAGCTGCTGCACCCTGCCGTGCCAGTGCCCAACCTCTGCAGGACACTCGCACACCTCTGGCTCACAGCCTTCACTTCTGCTGTGGGCTCTGTTTTCCCTGTGATTTCCTACCTGCAGTACTGCAGCCACAGGGCTGCCTGCACTCCTGGGTGGTTGGAACTGTTACACCTCTTTCCCGATGGGGACTCACACAGTGAAGATTTAGACCTTCACTGAAATCTGTCGAACTTGAGAGTAAAAGATCTGCATGACAGGGACTATGCCATCTAAACAATGTTCCAAAGTGTGTCTAAGATATTAATAGCAATTGGCAAATAAGAATAAGAAGTTGAAGCAGCTTAAGTTGGCTGTGGACAGCAAATTCATTAAGTGAAAGGAAACACTTGGAAGACCTGAAAAAGTTCATCACAAAAGACAAGAGTTTAGCATCCGAGCCAGCATCTCCCTGAGAGCCATGATTATCACTGGACAGGCAACAGGCTTGTGAAAAAGTCTCCAGTTTAACACTACAAATCTTGATGCTAAGGCAATGTGTGATACTGCACCCTCCCCTCACAGTGCTCTGTGAAGATGCCACAGTGTGACATTATCACCCTGTCCTACAAGAACGCTTTCTGCCCTGAGAAACAGGTATCAAGACCCTCAAATAGACTGTATCTGTTAATGTCTCCCATGTGTCACTCTGTAAAACTATCACTATTTCCATTCAGAGCTGGCGTAGATGACATCTACAGTAACACCACAGTACAGGCAACAGTGGCTTTTGAATGCCTACTTTTGCAGATAGAGAGTATCATAACTCTCAGTTATGCTACCAGTATGAGCTACATTTCTGTTTTCTGGATCACCACGCTTAATCCTGAGATATAGATAGTATTGTGATTATCTTATCACATTACACACTGTCAGTGTGGAACTTGAAGAACTATCATGTATTTTGTATTTATATATCCTTTTATATGATCTTAGTGCTTTATGGATTGGTAAAGGCCGATGTCCTCTACCTAAACATTTCTAAATGGAATGTCAGTGGACACTTAAATAGCCTACTTAAAAATGCAAGGGACTACCAAGAAAGCTATCCTTCTGTGTCAATCTCCAGAAAAATCTCGTACTTTAGGCAGCATGTCTGTTCAGCACAACAGTATCTCACCTTTATAATAAATGTCTTGTTCATTGTGTACAGATTTCAAATTCTAAGTAACATATGGTTTACTTATCATTGCCATAGACTGCTAAAAATTAAGCTCTTTACAGGGCTTGAAATGGGTTTCACCAATTGGAAGCAGCAAAAGTACTTCCTTCCTGTAGCATGACTGTAATTGTTCTAAAAATCTTCTCCCTTTTATATTCAGTTTAATATTTTTATGGTGGTTTGGGTGAGCAGTATTTGATACAAAGATGGAAATTTGTTGTAATTTTCCACAACTAAGTTTTAACAGCTGAATATCCAGTGAACATCTCTGTGAGTGACTATCTTACCACTTGCTGCAGTTTTGGTCTCTTCTAGGACTTAAATAGACTACATTTCCTGTAACTTCATCTTGGGCAGACAGATACCTATATTTGGTGCTCATAGCAGTACAAGAACTAGTTTCCCACCTTACAGTTTGTTATCATCCGATGCATCCTGACAGCTCCTTTTTGCCTTTCTTTCTTTAATACGAACTATCTCCTTAGAGCTTAATTTCCTCTGCTATTCACATCTTTTAACACTTTGACGAATGCTTCCTGGCCCACCCTCCCTACCTGTTCTGACAAATTAATTTTCTAGCTTAATTTAAATGCCTTTTACCCTGCCCAAAAATTCATGGTTTTGTCTATTTATCTTGAGAAGAAAATTGCCTCTTTAGGCATTAGGAGTATCTGCAGCTCATCTTTATCCTGTTCTTGAACTCAGGTGATCCCAGTTACAACTACCAGAACATTGCCACTGCTATCAGCTCCTTCTTCATCTACAACTCCTGTATCTGGAGGCATACGTACTGCCGTTTCTACTCCAATGTATCACTATTTCCAGTTGAGTCTTCCTGAAAACTTACCTGGTGGTTCCTTTCCTTCTGCTCTGAGTTGGTTTTGCCCTCTTAAACTTCTCACCCCCTTTTTTCATGCATAATGCATCACTTTAGCTCATTTCTCCAGCAACCTTGGTAGTTCCTCAGTAAATTCTGAACTGTTCAAAAATCACCCTCCATAAATATACAGTTGGAATGACTAATGTTTGTTGACTGTACTCTCTCATTTGCAGGCAGCATGCTTTTCGCTAGTAACAGTCTCACTTTTCCAGCACATGCAACTTCAACCATGCTGGTGGAAAAGGCTTGTTCTCCCTTCTGCTTTGACAGCTAAAACCTTCATGTCTCATCTTCCCCTGGAATGGCTATCTCTTGCTGTCTTTAGGATCATTCATATGCATATCATTGGCTGTGGAAACTGAGATCAGACCCAGGAATCAGAGGCAACCAAGGTTCAGAGAGCACTGCAAGGCAGAAAGGCTTTCTGAACCCCCCTATAACAAATTAAGAACTTAAGTAAAAATGCAAATCCACAGAAATGACCATGTGCCGGAGGCAGAGATCAGGAAAGGGCATTGTCATGACCAGTGTCTGACATCCACGCAAAAAGCTGGGGTGTTGTCAAAAAGCCCAGTATCTGTGTCAACTATGGTACATTTTATGTGAAAGAGTATTCAAAACAAAGTTTAAATCTATCATATGTCCCAGTTGAGGGCAACATCAATAAATGAGTCATTGTGTCTCAGACCCCTGTCATCACTGCAGATCTATAGCTGTTACTGTGTAAATCAGAAAGTGCAGCCCATCATTCAGGAACATACCAGCACTCCAACTTTGTTCATCTTCCAGAAAGAATGTAGGGAAAATGGGAACACTGCACTGCTGTGATACTTGGCGTATAATTGCTGTCTAATATAATACCTTTAGGGAAGCTGATAACAAGTAAAAAAGTATGCATTGGGCAATTTCCTGCTTTGGCTGCCAATTTGTAATGAAGTGAGACCTCTGTTACTGATTAAGAGGATACTCTATGTTGCCCTTTTAATCATGCATATTTACTTATTACTACTTCCTTTTCTTTTGAAGGAAATATATAAAAGTTATCATGCACATGTCTTGCACTGTTTCCCAGGAAGTTGTATACACTTTCACATCACCAAGTATATTGGGGACTTCTCACTACTCTGGGTTACTATGAATGGCCATAATATCCTAGCAGTCTTTTGTGTGCTTTTACATATACTTAATTGTTCTTGTTAGATTAACTAAAAATTAACAACTAGAAGTACAATTTTATTTAAACTTAAGTTTCTTTTTGTTGATGCCTGCCTCCGCCACCACCCAGTATGGATAGTTAAGTGACAATGCCAAAAGAAAATCTTTAATGAGAGGGAAGAAGAGTTTGCAATTTTGCTGGAGGACTCCATAAACTGTGGATATCTGAGAATTCCTTCAGGACTCTGAGTGTTGAAAGTCTTGCTTGAACTAGAGATTTTTGCCCAAACTTTCTACAGGTACTAACATTGGCTGGCTTATGGATAATGCTCTAGGCAAATTCCAGGATTTTTGCCTATGCAGATCAGACTGGCATTATTGGCTAAGTGATAAAAAGAAGCCCATGTGTTAGAGTCTTTTTAATATGAAATTTTTGGACAGTTGCTGCATAAAGCTAGAATCTTTCCTGAAGATGCTTTTAGAAACCTTTATACACCATTGAAGTCTCCTGGTAAAAGCACCAGTAGAGCTTTTGTGACTCAGAAAACCCCACATTAACATGTAGCAGAGATAGGCAAAAAACAGAGGAGACTGGTAAAAACGCAGAACAGCGCAGCTGGGAATGCCACTTAAAAGCTGAGGGTGAAATCTAGAAGCAGTACTGGTGTTGCTCCAGAGAGTATCCTGGTGAGTAGGTGAATGATGAGTGGAGTAAAAGCCTTTTTCATATTTGTAAAAGCTACTTTTTGGAGGAATGCCTTTGAATTATGAAAGACATTATATCTTCAGCTTATAACACCTCAGAGTTGTCCTAGGTAGGTGTTTAGCACAGCCAGTTAAGTCAAATATGAAGAGACTTTTTCTCAAAGCAGAAAAAAATTCCATTCACCTTTCATTAGAGGATACCTCTAAAAAAACCTCCCCTAAACCCTCCAGTCTGTGAAGTTTTGAATAGTTAAAAGATTTGCAATTAATTAAATTTGTGAAATCTTAATGTTGGATTTTGCCACATAGAAGGGGAGTGGATTAGATCAAACTGGGTGCTATTTACATCGGTAGACATTATACATATATTTGCCAGTCAAGTACGGACTGTTGTAAAATCTTAATGGGCTGTAAATATACAAATCTTTTCTTTCTGTCTTTCTAAGGTGGGAGCTGGATCTCAAAGAGCATCTATGAGAGAGGCTGGATAGGGCATTGATAGTATGTAGGGACAAAAAGGGACTCAGTGTCATGACGTGTCATCTGTCCTGCAAGACACTAATTACCAGTCTTACTTAGGTGGACGGGCTATCTTTACTTAACGCGGAAAAGGAACACGTATAAATTATATCTGTTTGATAAATAACCTTCCACACACTGTTTTTCCTCTGAGTATGTGAGAAACTGGGTTTGCAAGAAGAAAAGTTGATTCATTTTCCATGTTCGTTCAGCCTAAGCTTTTTTTGCTACTCATGATGCCAGCAATACTGGTAGTTATTGCCATAATAAGCACAATAAAGTAAAACATTTCTATGCACTAAACCTAAAGAGGCAACTAATTGCAGGCCCACACGATACTCCTGGTATTCATTTAAACTTTTCTTTCAGCCTGCCCTTTGCTGAAAATTTTAATGTAACCTCTCCTATGGTAACCCCTCGCAGTTGCTTTATTTAGCACCACAATTATTTTCTGTGGCATTCATTGACACACCATAGGAACAGTCAGCAACCACTAATCAGCTATGCCTCACTGGAACTGAGTTTGCCAGGAAAAATTAACATCTTCATTTTATACCAGCGGAGTAGAGCGGCTCCCACACAGTGAAGACACTGCAGAGCCAAGAAGCTCTCCTTGCTCATGCTCCTGACCCCATTGTTCTGCTTCACCTACCCTCTTCCTGACCATAAGAAAGTATCGGGATTCCAGAAGTTACCACAGATTTCCTCTGGTCTTCTGTCTGGGCTGTTGATTCTTGAATTCTTTACAAAGGCAGTTTTGGAAATAATCATTTGCCATTTGGCATTCCATGAGGATGTTTCCAAAAAACCGGTTCCTCGCTGTTACAGCCTGGGATGGAATAGCTGTACTTCTAAATTACTCTCCCTCCCCTCAGGGTCTTTATATCAACAACTTTGCCTTGTTATGTCTTATATAAAACAAAAATTGCTTCCTGACATCTGCCCAGCTGTTATTTTTTTTCTCTCTTTCCTCCCATGTACCATGCAGTCATCTGTCTTACCATTTGAGAATGTAATTTAAAATTATGGGGAAAAGTATGGAAAATATCCATAGTAAAAATTCCAGAGGCAAATTACGTATTTGACTCAGAATTGTATTTTAAAAAAATAGCAGCTTAGGCTTTAAAAAAAACAAACAAACAAAAAAAACAGCTACATAAAATTATTTTCATATTGGTACTGTGAGAGGTGAATCTAAAAGTCAGGTTCCGTATTGATTCACACCTTTCACCTATCCTTCTTCTGAGACATTCATATGCAGATCTCTTACGTGATCATACTTAGCCTCTAGTTTACTGACATTTGTCTCAAACAGTTCAAAGGAGAATTCAAAGAAACAGGTTTTGATCTGAGAAAATCACTGAGGAAAAAATACAAGATCTTTATTATAGTAAGGTTTCTAGTTGCAACTGTTAGTATATTTAAGTAACCTTAGAAATTAAACATTTTTTTTTGTGGAAAGTACTAGTACAAGAGAAGCCAGATATGGAGCTTGACAGAATATTGTTAAAGGAAAAAATGATCATGTTGCATTGTGGGAAAGCAATCTCTAAGTTGAAAAATAACTACTGCGTACATGCTGAACAGCAAATACTTTTCAGAAAGCCCTAGTGAAGCTGCTTTCTTGATATTATATTCTTAATACATCCTAATGAAATACATAATAAAGTATATAACTTAAAGAATGCACAGGATTGCTGAGATAATGTTGGATTTCGAGATTTGATATTTCCACTTTTTAATTCTGGGAGATTTTTCACTTCAAATTTAAAACTGTATGAGGACTTTTCTGGCTTTTTATTATTTACAAAACCATTAAAAATGTGTTTACTGGAACAAAGGAATCTAAACTGCCATGCACACTGGCTAAATGTGTTTTCAGTGATGAAGAAAAATGAGTGTTAACTCCAGTTACAAAAAGTCAATGAACTTTAATGAAAACTTTCTAGAAGATTTAAAAACTATCTTGGGCTTGGAGTGATTTGTTCTGCTCTGATAATGCCTAGCTAGTCTAAAGCTGGTGTACCTGGTTTGGGAAGCAATCATCCTCAATCTGGTGGATACATAGTCCTGTAGGTCCCTAACGCATCCTCCTTCTTCTGGTTAGGACATCTTTTTTCTATGGCAACCTCCAGCAATCTGAAGGGCCATAGAAACTTTTTAGGTGACACTTGCTTGAACTCGCTTTATCAAACTTGGCACAAAACTAGTCTAGAGGGAAAGAAGCAGGTAAATAAATGGCTTTAGAGTATCCTTGCATGCATGCCTGCTGGGCTGCACTTAACCATCTTTTAGCAAAGCCACACAAGAGGACCTAAAGGTTTAGATTACACAAATAAATGCTTGAGGCCTATGAGCGGCTACAGACTGACTTCCACTGAAATTCAGGGGAATCAGTGCAACAAAGGACGGGTCCTTTTTGTGGTTTTGTTCCTTTTCTTATACATGGGAAATCTGACTCTGTGATCTTACTATTTTTACTATTAATCTTCTGAGGAAGAATACTTGGCAGGGGAGCAGAGAGGGGTCTTTTGTGTGGGGCCAAAGGGTATTGATAATTAGAACAAATTCCCATGTTACATTCTTACAAGCTGCCATGACTGCAAGTAAGCTTTTTATTAAGGAGAAAATGTAAAAAACCCATAAAAATAATGCCTCTAATTTTGATGACAACCATTTTCCAACAACATTTTTACTCCAAGAAAATTTTTCCCATCTCACTTAAGAGACGTGTTGATCATGGGATGGTATCATGGACAATTTGTTTTCTTACACTTTATAACATTTAATGAGGCAAAACACAATCTGAGGGGAAGAAACAACCATTTCAAATCAGTCCTTGCAATGTGGAGGTGCTAAACAGAGCTCTTTCTACACAGTATATTCTCAGGATGAGAAAGAGGTTGAATTACATAAGATAAATGACACTGTAAGCAATAGCAACAGAATATTTTCCTACTTTATTTTACTTCTTTAGAGCCCAGTTTCTTTTAAAATTAGAGCTGACTGACCTTGCAGGACAAGGATCCAGATTACATTCTTGAAGTTTTGGCTTTGGCTTGATATTTTCAGGATAATAGTGACAGTATTGATCTGCTACTACCCGGTTGCTTCTCAGATCAAAACATTCAGCAGATGTCAGTTGATAACCTGCAATACATAATGGAAGAAATAATAGGTGATGTGGTGTTCTTCCTGTCTCTCACTGAAGTGCATCTAAATTCTGGTTTGGTAAAAAGCTAACTGCAAATATCAGCGCTTTTGGACATAACAGCTGCTGTTTTACAGACCAGACTGAAAACAACAACTTAAATCACATGTAGTAGGAAACAAAAGATAACCAGTATGGTCAAATAAAAATTCAGAAGCCTAGAGCAAAAAGAAAAATCAAAGGCTGAAGTTTATTGGTCACCAAGACTCATACACTCAGTCTTAGTTCAGAGGGTAAAGCTGCTGGTGGGGACGGGGTCAAATGGAGACATCTTGTGATTCCAAAGCGGGTCCAAATCCCATCAGCCCTTATGTTTGACAGCTGTAGAATTAAATGCAGTCATGTGGATATCAAAATGTACTTTATGTACAGAGCCTGATATGATGCTAAAAAATCTACAAGCTACTACCACTGTCGCTACATCCCTTCCTCCATTTAGATGTAACTACTTTCATTTTCAGATTTTGCCCTTTTTAAAGGTCTAAATCTCAGTGCAGCAGTTGGGACAGATCCTGTATGTAGATGACTGTTTCTGGAATGCAGTGATAATTCATTACCTCCTCCACAGGATGCTGAACAAGGAAAAAAATCAGTTTCCCTCCATCGGTGAATGATAGGCTGATAGAAGATAAACTGAACTGAACTGTCAGCAGCACCAGCATAGTGGATCTGAAAAAGATGTTAACACCAAAGAGTGAACCTGACATAAATATCAGGAAGAAGCATTCTGCCACATGCATCTTGCAGCTTTGAGACATCTTGCAGCTACATGAAATACCAGAGATACTTTGCAACAGGAAAATGAAATGCACAAAACAGCACAGATTGGTGGCAAAATCTTGGCTGCAAAACACAGTCAAATAAATTTCTGGGCATAATCAGTTGCATTTCTGACCATTCTGAGACCATGTTCTGAAATAATGAATGCATGGTAAATCCACGGTTAGTGCTACTGAATAATTTTATGGGGACAGAGGATATAGACTGATCTTTATTCCATCAGAAAATCACATACCACTGCCTGCTGTCCCTGCCACATTGACATGGATTTTAGATCTTTAATATTTCCCCAACACCTTCTGAGATCATGTATACTATATTAAGAGTAAAAAATGGGAGGCTGTGCTGTGAGAAATACAAAAGTATAAAAATTCTAAATCAAGATTTTTTGTTTCTGAGGTGAGGTCTCTTTTTCATTCTTCTTTGTGGTACTGTCATTATTATAAGGCCATCCTTCTGCTAACTTTATTTTGGCTGCAAAAATGCTCCTTTCAGTCATAGATGTGGACTCTTGGCTGGAGCTAAGTGCACGTTCGGAAAATGCTCTTTAGAGCCTACAAGTGCTGCCAACTTTTAAGCCACCTGAGCTTTGCTATGCTTCCAGTCCTTTGTGTGCTGAATGGATTTCCCATGTAAACAAGAGTTTGTAGTGCAAGGAGTGCAATAAGAAAAGAGACCTTCACACTGCTAAAGCAGTACCACTTGCACCTGGCCCAGGAAAAAATCCTTCCTGTTTGATAGCTGTGATGATTAATACAGTTATGGTGACTTCAAAATCTCTGCAGGGCATCCCCTGTCCTTACCTCTAAGCCTTTGATGAACAGCTGGCAAGGGAAGAACAACAATGCTGCTACTAAAAGCCTCTCCTAGTTGATTGTTTGTCCTACGACATAATGGATTGGTGTTCCTTGGGCATCTCTGCAACAGTGGCATGATGCTATCACAGGAGATAAAACTGCCAAATCACAATCAGAAAAGATGGATCCTTCTCCAAGTCAGTCAATTGCTCTCAGGAGCAATTCCCCCTGTTCTTTTTTTCAGACAGCTTATAATGTTTCAGCACTGCTTCCTTTTTCTTTTCCCACATTTTGAACAAGTTTCCCTGTTTTGGAAACACCATTTTTCAATCTGCCTTTCCTTTTCTCTCTTTCCAAACACCAAAAGACACTGTCAAAGAGTAGACTGTGAAACAGAAGCAAAAATATGACAAATTGAGCTGAACAGCATAATCTAGGTTGTTTGTTTTGTTTTCCCCTGTAGATGGACAGAAACACGATTACAAATCAAAGTCTACCTTGAAGAGAAGGAGGAAGGCAAAAATACTGCAGGATACTTTAAAGGCTGTAAGATATCTGGCCCACTGAGACTAAGGCTGCCCTTTTCTAATTAGAGTAAACAGTGACGTAAATTCCCAACAGGAAAAAAAATACAGCTGTAGCAATACAGCTTCTTCAGCAAATGGGAGGCCTTTTGCACGGATTAATATCATTTGAGTCTGTGTGTCAGAAACAGGATATCTAATTCCTTGTGTGGGGATGGTGCATTAATCACACACTTCAGAAGTGTCTTTCTGGGCTCATGAAAGCCTCGTGCACTCCTGGGAAAAATGTTCTGTTGTGCTGGAAGCCATTCGGGGAGCTCTCTGATCTGTATGTGCAGAAAAAGCGTTCACTGGGGAGAATTCTGCTCTTACTCTTTGTTTTTTAAGGATCATCAGTGATTCTGAAACTCAGAAGATCTACTCAGCAGTACAGTCTTCAGTGAATCATGAAGAACAGACCAAGAGCTCACACAGAGCCTACTATAAAAGGAAGGGGAGGAAAAAGAGTTCACATTAAAAAAAAAAAATCAGGAGCATTCTGAACATCAGAGCAGCCCTCACCACTTTGTCAGACCCAAGAGGATATCACCAATCTTACAAACAGTTGATTAAAATCAGAATCCTCAGACTATCCACCAAAAATTAACTGTCTAGCCTACAGTCACTAGCAACAGAGACATCTTTTTTTCTTGTGGAAAGACCTTGAAAAAAAATCATCGCTTGTACCCTGCTTTTTTAAATTGATTTTGTAAATGACTGTCTGGGATGGTGCAACAGAGGCACAAGCTGCTGCTCAGGTGAAGTTTGGGATTGATAAACTGCAGTATTGATTTTGGTGATATCCACAGAAAGTTGAAAGAAAACAACAGACCTCATAATTCGAACACAAAAGCATCATAATCTTTTTGAATTATTCTGATCTGTCCTGGGACCAAGAGACTGCAATATCTGACTTCACCTTTGTATTGTGTTGTTTTTCCTATAGCCCCCAAATTTGATTATTTCACATAAAAACAAACAAACAATCAAAGTTTCCCAAAGTCCCCCCCACACCCCGGAGTGAACTTGCTCACCATGCCCCAATCTTAAGCTGTGTTCCTTTAGGTGATTAGGATGACTGTTAAAAAGCCTTTAAACTAAATCTCTCACAAAGCCAAAACAGAAAGCTATAAGGTTAAAATCTTTTCTCAAATTCCATTATTCTCCCAAAGGAAGAACAAAATAGAAAATCAGTGCAATGGACTGGCTAGGATAGCTGGCAGCAACAGAGCCTGCCGTATCAGCTATAACAGCTATGATAATCTGTACAGAATTCGCTATTAAGTGCAATAAAAGCAGAAGCTTCTCAAATAAGAAGAGCAAATTTATTCCACAGAACCAAGGGCAACCCCAAATACACCAAAACCATCCCTGCTGCATCTCTTCTGTGGATACCACCCATAACACCCCACTCATCTATGGAAAGACCATTTCACCACCACCAACAGGTTCCCAGGGTAAGAGAATTCACCTCCGAGCAAGCCACTTTAATCCTCACTGCAGAATATTTATTAACCTTAATTTAATCATGGCAATACTTAAGAAATTAATGTAAAAACCCAGGACCCTATTGTGATAGATACTGTATAAAAATAAAACTAACAAAATAAAAAGGCAATGTTTGCCACAAAAAAAAAAATTGTTAAAATGATGAAAACTGAACAAGGTTGGCACCAAAGCTTCATAGTACTTAAAACTGACTGATTTTTAAATAGATAGACTTAGGGAATTTACACACAATACCAGAAAAAAGTTACAGAAAAGAAAAAGGAAAAATTACAAAGAACTATTTGTCAGAGGAATAGAAAATAATGTCTAAGAAACTGTCTCAATTGCCTCAAATTAAAACCTGACAGTAGATTTCAGATCAGCAGTATTTTAAAGAACTATCTAAGATTAACGGTAACACATCTCCAGATCCAAACAGCATCCACCCAGTAGTTTCAAATCATGTACTCTTTGAAGAGCACAGGATTGTAAATCACATATCATCACATTTAGCCTATTTTCATGAACAACTTATTGTTTAAACCACAGGAAAATAGACAGAAAATTGTAACATATTTTAGAAGGGGCTTCATGAAAAATGCATGAAACCACAGACCAATAATCTCTACCTCTGTTATGCGGTCAGTAGGTAGAATGAAAATAAAGAACAGAACTCAAAGATGGGTCCCTGAGAAGGGTGATGCTTTCCGAGCAGTGTGGTTTGCTTTGCCAAAGATTCACAAGGGACACTTGCAAAGGCAGTTTAGGTACCAGTTTTCTTCTAGGTCCCTCACCAAAGGTCCTAGACAAAGTTCACATGAGTTAAGAAGACCCTTCCATGAACTGATGACTGGGTAACAGAGAATGATCCTATAACCTGTTCTTGCAATGGATAAAGGACTTGAGGAATCCCTCAAGGATGCGTGCTAGGGCATGAGTTGTTAGCCAGACCCCCAGATGAACAAGATAAAGGGTCAACCATGAGCTGACCAAGTTTGCTAACAAAAAAAATTATGAATGGTAGCTAAAAATGAAACTGTCTGTGAAAGCACTCGAAGCTTCGGCAGACTAAATTCAAGTTCAGTAAAAAAGAAATAATGTCTATGGGAGAAAACAATTAATTATATATGCCAATTATACATGAAAATGTCCTCCTAATTAGCTACTACTATTCAGAATGGTAGTAGGGTTGTTATAGGCATTCCTCTGGAAATATCAGCTCAGTGTGCAGCAACAGTTAAAAAGATTAATGGAATACTACAGAGAAGAAGGAAAAAGGAGAAAACATTACACAGCCAAGTAGAATACATTTCTGTCCTGATCATTATGTGTAGTTTACTCTTTCTTGATACATATGATAGTGCCCCTGTATTCGGCACTGGTGAGGCCACACCTCGAGTACTGTGTCCAGTTTTGGGCCCCTCACTTCAAGAAGGACATCGAGGTGCTGGAGCGTGTCCAGAGAAGGGCAACGAGGTTGGTGAAGGGTCTAGAGAACAAGTCTTATGAGGAGCGTCTGAGGGAGCTGGGGTTGTTTAGTTTGGAGAAGAGGAGGCTGAGGGGAGACCTTATTGCCCTCTACAATTATCTGAAAGGAGGTTGTAGTGAGGTGGGGGTCGGTCTCTTCACCCCAGTAACAGGCGATAGGACGAGAGGAAATGGCCTCAAGCTGCGCCAGGGTAAGTTTAGGTTGGATATTAGGAAAAACTTCTTTACTGAAAGAGTAGTCAGGCACTGGAACAGGTTGCCCAGGGAAGTGGTTGAGTCCCCATCCCTGGAGGTATTTAAAAGACGGGTAGATGCAGTACTTGAGGACATGGCTTAGTGGTGGACTTGGCAGTGGTAGGTTAATGGTTGGACCTGATGATCCTAAGGGTCTTTTCCAACCTTAACAATTCTATGATTCTATGATTCTATATATTTATATATCATATAATTAATCTATGTATATTAAATAAATATTAAATAATTTTATTAAACTACACATTTATTTACAGGAAATAGATGTTTTCAAAATATACATTTATATATTTAAATACTAGTCACAAATTACATATTTATGTATATTATAAAAATTATGAATGTATAACCACAGTGGAACCAGAAAAAGGACAGAGAAGGGAAATAAGGATAACACTGGTATTGACCATCTTTGATAAAAGTAAAGATTAAATAGAGTAGGACACTAGGAAAGAGGCAAATGATGGTGACAGAGATCTCAAAGATAGAAATAATGTAGAAAGGGGGTAAACAGTACTATAATTTCCTGTTTCTTAAGAGTGGGAAAACCAGAAGGAATTAGTGAAAATATTGCATCAAGGGTTTTAAAATGAGATGTATTCCTTATTTTACACAATGCATGGCTCATTGTGGAACTCACCCCATGAGCTAAATGTTGTCACAAGGGCAAATATAGCACAAAAGGGCCTACAGACATTCCTGAAGACTGGCTCATTTGAGTCATTAGACAGAACAGTCCAAATGCAATGTGAGGGTCAAGAAGGAGGGTCTACAAGCAGAGAGTAACCTTGATCTGTTTCTTGCACTCTTTTTTTTCAGTATCTGAAACCAGTTCCTCTCTGAAACAGAAACCTGAATGAAGCAGACTTTTTGCTTGACCTAGTACTGCAGTTCCAATGTACTTGGAATACGTTGATTAGGAGAATGATCATGTTGTAACAATCATTAAGTGATTTATATTGATCAGACAAAAAGGTAGATATGAAATAAAATCTGTACATTGTTTTCAAAAAGACTGCTACATGGCTTTCCATAAATTTTACTGCATCTGCCAAAATAGGAGAAAAAGGGTAGAATTTTTCTGAACTTGTCACAAGATCTAGTCAAGACAAATAATGATTAGGTCTCTTTTCAGGCTGGTCATTACTTGTGAGCTTGACCTAGAAATTATTACAACAATTGTGTATTTTTTGGAAATCAGGAAATGAGAATGGGTGATTTTTATGACTATTTCTAAAAAAAATATTGAATGCAAACATAAGTTGATAAAAGCCAGTGATACAGAACATGTTGCAGCATCGCTTCCAGCTAAGTCCAATCTGCACTCTACAGAAGTGACCTCAGGAAGACACATATCTCAAGAGGTAGTATTGGTTTATGATGAAGGGACTATATTCCAATGGTCTCTTCTAGATTAAGCAAAGTGTTTCAGTCATTTGACCTTGATAACACAAAACTTGACTCAGTCACAACTAAACTTTAATTCTTACTATTTCTGTGTGATCAGCCTTGACTCTAGCTCATCTACTCCCAGGAGCACCATCCTAACCCTGATCTACCAGTGCTTCCAAGACTAGATCCTTCACCACTTCCTGCCTGACCTGCAGCCTTCTCCCAAATACAAGGCATAATCTCCTCCGGAAACTTTTGCCAGCATCAGAACTAAATTACACAGAAGACCCTTACTGTCATCACCTCCAATCCTCATATGGAAATCTCTCTAAAATCCAGCAATAAGCCAGCCATAAACAGTAGATCCTTGCTGCTAAAGCAGATTTTCATCTTTTGGCCTCTGTCCTAAAGCGGGTATTGAAGTAATTTCTTATTTCATTCCACAAGGTAAATCACTGTATGCTCCTGGTTCAAAAGTGATTATTTAATCCAATCCTGGCCCTAGCCTGACAAGGCCCATCAACCTCTCTGCCAGCTGGCTGCCTATACGTGCATTATCTCCTGCATGCCCTTGCAAGTCCCAGGAAGTCTAGGCTAAGCCCCAACCTTATTTTCTTTTGTTAACCTGGACTCTAATCAAATGCCTTTCTCTCACGAGCAGTTTCTGTCAGTGCTAGATCACAACTGAGATAATAATTGTCTGGCTAGCTCTAGTGCTCTGCGTAACTCAGCATCCAGTTTTGAGCTCTATCTTATGACTTTTTGGTCAATTGGTGGCCAAAATTCTAATCTCAGCAGTAACTCTGCTCAAGGGAACCCGGTCTGCACCGTTTCTAAATCAGACAGCAGTACCCCCGGCCACCAGCACCAGAAAATAGCCAGGCACTCTCTTCTGGCAGCAGCCCTTAACCAAAGCTTGTCAGCTCTAGCACTACAAAAGACAACATCAATACAAATCCAATTCTAATCCAAATACCTCTGCAGCCTCCAGACAAACATTTATCCTATACATCCCTGATACAAAGCTGTCGGCCCATGCAGGCCCTCTGAACAAACCTTCATCTTGATACCAGGGATTCAAAACCAACATAAACGTAGTCTAGTCTAGATCTAGGTCAACAGTGGTTTCTCCTCCAAACCAGCCCCAAGCCTGGACAACAACCTTTACTAGACCTTGTTTTAAAGCCACTGGTCTTTGCTGCCTCACACCTGAGCCACAGGGCTAGGGCCCTAGCTATGTGAAAACCACAGCCTGTAAAACAAACCCTAACAGGTTGTGCTTTGCCAGCCCTAACCCTTCCCTGGCAATCCCTACTGGCTGTTTCAGTAAGCCTGTAACTCAGGTGGTTCATATTTGCAGTGCTGATTGCTTTAAATAGTCTACCAGTGATGACTGTTAACATCACATTGTCTGCTGTAGACCTCATCTGACAGTATTGATTCATCCTGCTCAAAGGAGTGCAGATGTGTGACATGAAATGATGACTCTAAGTTTCTCTATGTTGTGTCTGAAATGGACAATATCGACAGAGGAGACTTTTTAGCACAGACAGGTGAATATGTGACCTTGGCAACAAGCAGATCAGTGGCAGCTCTGCTAATAAAGGACAAGTCCCCCTACGTGATATTACTGCTCTGTTCTCTAGATCACAGTGTCAGCCAGAAAAATTTCCAGGTGAAACTGACCTTCATTTCCCCAGTATTTTATCAAACGTGACACTTTTTTCTTTTTAGGAAAAAGGCATTTCTATTCATGTGAATAAGAATTTCGTATTAAAAATATCAAAACAGATGTTTTTAAATCCTCAGAATTTAGGAACAAAAGGAGCTGAGAACTTATAAGGAGCTGAGAACAGCAGGCGCCATGGTATCCACCCGGCAAAAAGCTGTGCTTTCAGAGTCCCTCACAGCCCCTCCAGCTGCAAGAACTGACATAGCCACCCAAACAGAGCCTTCAAGAGAACATGCAGCCGTCCAGGTCCCGGGTTGCAGGGAGTGCCTGAGTTTCCGATCAGTATCTGATGGCAGCAGTGAGCTCACCTGCGGGAGATATGCCCAAGTAAAGGAGCTGCTCAGCCTGGCGACAGAGCTTCGAGCAGAGGTGTCCAGGCTGAGCAGTATCAGGGAGTCAGAGAAGGAGATTGACTGGTGGAATTGTCCCCTACCACCCCTGAGACAGATGCACCAGCCAACCACAGCACAAGAGACAAAGGACCCGCTACCCTCTCACCACCAGGCAGAATGAGGAGACCCAGGAGACAGACGAGAATGGAAGCAGGTTACTGCTCGGGGCTGCAGGCGAATCCACTCTCAACCTGCCTCACCTTCCCAGGTGCCCATACGCAATAGGTATGACGCCCTGGAATTGGATGGGCAGACAACTGATGATGTGGACTTAGGTCCTTCTGGGATGGAGGGGTCGTCTAGGCACCCTACTCGCTGCATCACAATCACTCATGTTAAGAAAAAAAGAAGGGTAGTTGTCTTAGGTGACTCCCTTCTGAGGGGAACGGAGAGTCCCATATGCCAACTGGACCCAACCCACAGGGAAGTCTGCTGCCTCCCTGGGGTCAGGGTAAGAGATGTCACCAGAAAACTCCCTAGTCTGGTAAGGTCCTTAGACTATTACCCACTATTAGTTCTTCATGTCGGCAGTGAAGAGGTAACAAAGGGAAGTCCTACAGCAAGCAAAAGGGATTTCAGAGCCTTGGGGCGGTTGGTTGAAGGATCAGGTGCTCAGGTAGTGTTTTCTTCAATCCTGTGTAGTAGCAGGGAAGAATATTCAATGGAACAGGCACACCCAGCTGATCAACACGTGGCTCCAAGGCTGGTGTCATCGATGGCAGGCGGGACTTGGGCGTTGCTGGGGCAACCGCAGGAGATTTAAACGGGCTCCCAGGGAGTGCGGCAAACAGGACAGGCAAACAGGGTGTGGCGCGTCAGAAAGGGCGTGGAGTGGCAGTTTGCGCGGCAGTTCACGCAGGCAGAGAGAGCAGGCAGCCGGTGAGCTCTCCTTGTAGTCTACGCCATCTTGGAAGAGACTCAAGCCATGGTTTCCAGTCGGACGAGAGCCATTGCCAGAAGGAACATGGCGACGCAGACAGAGCTCCCGCTAAAACATGCAGCCACCCAGGTCTCTGGCTGCAGGGAGTGCCAGAGCTTTGCTATGGTAACAGAGGGTAGCCGAGACAACACCTGCGTGAGGTGCGAGCAGGTGGAGGATCTGCTCAGCATGGTGGCTGAGCTGAAAGAGGAAGTTGCAAGGCTGAGGAGTATCAGGGAATGCGAGAGGGAGATAGACTGGTGGAGCCACTCCCTACCATCCCTGAGACCAGCATACCAGATGGAACCATCAAGAGAAGGAGAGGCTCCCCTACCCTCTTGCCACCAGGCAGAAGGAGGGGACCTAAGAGACGGAGGGGGATGGAAACAGATCCCTGCTCGGCGCAGCAAGCGAGTCCTCTCCCAGCCTACCTCGCCCCACCGGGTGCCCGTACACAATAGGTATGAGGCTCTGGACCTTGAGGGCCAGGAGGATGAAGAAGCTGACAGTAAACCATCCAGGGAGTTGACTAGGGGGAACCAGTCAGCCCCACGCATCACAACAACAACTAGTAAGAAAAAAAGAAGGGTAATTGTCATAGGAGACTCCCTTCTGAGGGGAACAGAGGGCCCGATATGCCGACCGGACCCATCCCATAGGGAAGTCTGCTGCCTCCCTGGGGCGAGGATAAGAAACATTACTAGGAAGCTCCCTAAGCTGGTAAAATCATCTGATTATTATCCGTTATTGGTTGTACAGGTTGGCAGTGACGAGGCAGCCGATAGAGGTGTAAAGACAATCAAAAGGGATTTTAGAGAACTGGGGCAGTTACTTGAGGGATCAGGAGCACAGGTGGTGTTCTCCTCCATCCCATCAGTAACTGGGAGGCATACAGAAAGGAACAGGAAGACCCACCTCATCAACACATGGCTCAGAGGCTGGTGCCAGAGGTGGAACTTTGGGTTTTTCAACCATGGGGAAGTTTACATGGCACCAGGCCTGCTGGAGGCAGATGGGGTTCACCTGTCACCAAAGGGGAAAAGGACTATGGCTCAGGAGTTAGCAGGCCTCATTGAGAGGGCTTTAAACTAGACTCAAAGGGGGAAGGGGATAAAACCAGACCTGCTAGGGACGAGCCCAGGGGTGGCACGCCTGTGTTGGAGAAGAGATCGATAGCCCAACTCAAGTGCATTTACACCAATGCACGCAGCTTGGGCAATAAGCAGGAGGAGCTGGAAGCCATTGCGTGGCAGGGACACTATGATGTGGTTGCCATTACGGAAACATGGTGGGACGACTCGCACAACTGGAGTGCTGCAATGGATGGCTACAAGCTCTTTAGAAGGGACAGGCAAGGAAGGCGAGGTGGCGGGGTAGCCTTGTACGTCAGAGAGTGTTTTGACTGTCTTGAGCTCAACAAAGGTAACGACAAGGTTGAGTGCTTATGGGTAAAGATCAGGGGGAAGGCCAACAAGGGAGATATCCTGGTGGGAGTCTGTTATAGACCACCCAACCAGGATGAGGAAACAGATGAAGTTTTTTACAAGCGGCTGTCTGAAGTCTCAGAGTCTCTAACCCTCCTTCTTGTGGGAGACTTCAACTTACCAGATATCTGCTGGAAATACAACACAGCAGAGAAAGAGCAGTCTAGGAGGTTCCTGGAGTGCGTGGAGGATAACTTCCTGATGCAGCTGGTAAGCGAGCCAACCAGGGGAGGTGCCCCGCTGGACCTGCTGTTCACGAACAGAGAAGGCCTGGTGGGTGATGTGGTGGTCGGAGGCTGTCTTGGGCACAGCAACCATGAAATGGTAGAGTTTTCGATTCGTGGAGAAGTAAGGAGGGGGGCCAGCAAAACCACAACCCTAAACTTCAGCAGGGCAGACTTTGGCCTGTTTAGGAGTTTGGTTAACAGAGTCCCTTGGGAGGCAGTCCTGAAGGGCAAAGGAGTCCAGGAAGGCTGGATGTTATTCAAGAGGGAAGTCTTAAAGGCACAGGAGCAGGCTGTCCCCATGTGCCGCAAGTCGAGCAGGTCGGGGAGAAGACCGGCCTGGCTGAACAGAGAGCTCTGTCTGGAACTCAGGAAGAAAAGGAGAACCTACCACCTTTGGAAGAAGGGGCAGGTGACTCAGGGGGACTATAAGGATGTGGTGAGGTTATGCAGGGAAAAGATTAGAAAGGCGAAGGCCCAGCTAGAACTTAAACTGGCCACTGCTGTCAAGGACAACAAAAAATGTTTCTACAAGTATATCAGCAACAAAAGGAGGGCTAAGGAGAATCTCCCTCCTTTGTTGGATGCAGAGGGAAACCTGGCCACGAAGGATGAGGAGAAGGCTGAGGTACTTAATGCCTTCTTTGCCTCAGTCTTTAATAGTCGGACTGATCATCCTCAAGGTTTTCATGCCCCTGAGCTGGGAGATGGAGATAGGACACAGAATGTAGTCCCAGTTGTCGAAGAGGTGGCAGTCACCGATCTGCTCCTCCACCTGGATACCCACAAGTCAATGGGGCCAGACGGGATCCACCCGAGGATACTGAGGGAACTGGCAGAGGAGCTTGCCAAGCCACTCTCCATCATTTATCAGCAGTCCTGGTCAACCGGGGAGGTCCCAGATGACTGGAAGTTAGCTAATGTGACACCCATCTACAAGAAGGGTCGGAAGGAGGATCTGGGGAACTACAGGCCTGTCAGTCTGACCTCAGTGCCGGGGAAGGTCATGGAACAGATCATCCTGAGTGCCATTATGCGGCATGTGCGGGACAACCAGGGGATCAGGCTCAGCCAGCATGGGTTTATGAAAGGCAGGTCCTGCTTCACTAACCTGGTCTCCTTCTATGACAAGGTGACCCGCTTAGTGGATGAGGGGAAGGCTGTGGATGTTGTCTACTTGGACTTCAGTAAGGCCTTTGACACCGTCTCCCACAGCATTCTCCTGCAGAAGCTGGCTGCTCACGGCTTGGACAAGTGCACTCTGAGCTGGGTTAAAAACTGGCTGGACGGCTGAGCCCAGAGAGTGGTGGTGAATGGAGCCAAATCCAGTTGGCGACCGGTCACGAGTGGTGTTCCCCAGGGCTCAGTGTTGGGGCCGGTCCTGTTTAATATCTTTATCGACGATCTGGATGAAGGGATTGAGTGCACCCTCAGTAAGTCTGCAGATGACACCACGTTGGGTGGGAGTGTCGATCTGCTGGAGGGTAGGAAGGCCCTGCAGAGGGACCTGGACAGGCTGGATTGTTGGGCCGGGGCCAACTGTATGAGGTTCAACAAGGCCAAGTGCCGGGTCCTGCGCTTTGGTCACAACAACCCCAGGCAACGCTACAGGCTTGGGGAGGAGTGGCTGGAAAGCAGCCTGGCTGAAAAGGACCTGGGGGTGTTAGTTGACAGCCACCTAAACATGAGCCAGCAGTGTGCCCAGGTGGCCAAGAAGGCCAATGGCATCCTGGCTTGTATCAGGGATAGTGTGGCCAGCAGGACCAGGGAGGTGATAGTGCCCCTGTATTCGGCACTGGTGAGGCCGCACCTCGAATACTGTGTCCAGTTTTGGGCCCCTCAATTCAAGAAGGACATGGAGGTGCTGGAGCGTGTCCAGAGAAGGGCAACGAAGCTGGTGAAGGGTCTAGAGAACAAGTCTTATGAGGAGTGGCTGAGGGAGCTGGGGTTGTTTAGTTTGGAGAAGAGGAGGCTGAGGGGAGACCTTATTGCTCTCTACAACTACCTGAAAGGAGGTTGTAGCGAGGTGGGGGTTGGTCTCTTCACCCCAGTAACAAGTGACAGGACGAGAGGAAATGGCCTCAAGCTGCGCCAGGGTAAGTTTAGGTTGGATATTAGGAAAAACTTCTTCACTGAAAGAGTAGTCAGGCACTGGAACAGGCTGCCCAGGGAAGTGGTTGAGTCCTCATCCCTGGAGGTATTTAAAAGACGGGTAGATGCAGTGCTTGAGGACATGGTTTAGTGGCGGACTTGGCAGTGGTAGGTTAACGGTTGGACCTGATGATCTTAAGGGTCTTTTCCAACCTTAACAATTCTATGATTCTATGATGGAACTTTGGGTTTTTCGATTATGGGATGGTCTATTCATCACCAGGTCTACTGACATCCGATGGGATGCACCTTTCTCAGAAGGAGAAAAGGGTTTTTACTCAGGAGCCAGCAGGGCTGATAGAGCTTTAAACTAGATTGTAAGGGGGAAAGGGACAATACCTGGCTAGTCAGTGATGAGTAACAGGATGGCACGCCAAAGTTCGAGGAGCTGCATGCTAGTGAGATTCCTCAGACGGCTCCATGAGGTAATGGGCACAACGAACTGCACTTGAGGTGTTTCTACACAAATGAGCACAGCATGAGGAACAAGCAAGAGGAGCTAGATGCCTTGGCCCAGTCCCAGAGATATGACAGCATAGGCATAAGTGAAACCTGGTGGCATGAGCTCTGTGAATGGTGTGCCATGATGGATGGTTACAGCCTCTTCAGGAGGGATAGGCAGGGCAAGCAAGGCGGGACGGGTGGCATTGTATGTAGTGGAGGGTCTGGAATGCATGGAGCTAGCAGCTGGAGATGGCACAGTTAAGAACCTCTGGGTAAGGATTAAGGGACAGACAAATAAAGCGGATGTCATTGTGGGAGTCTACTATAGGCCACCCAGCCAGGATGAGGACACTGATGAGTTATTCTTTAAGGAACTAAGGGATGCTTCTAAGTCATCTGCCTTTGTCCTTACGGGGGACTTCAACTTGCCCGATGTCAACTGGGAATACCACACAGCTGATACAAACAGGTCCAGAATATTCCTAAACCATCCGGATGACAACTTCTTGGTACAGGTACTAAGGGAATCGACCAGGAAAGGTGCCTTCCTCAATTTGTTGCTTATTAACAGAGAGGGTCTCATGGGTGAAGTGGCGATTGGTAGCTGCCTTAGCCACAGCGAGCATGAAGCAGTCAAGTTTAAAAACTGTGGTAAAAGGAGGAAAACTGCCAGCAAGTTGACCAAGGGAAGCCAGTCGATGTAATCTTTTTGGATTTCAGTAAAGCTTTCGATACTGTCTCTCACAGTATCCTCCTGGACAAAATGTCCAGCATACAGCTGGATAAACACATAGTGCAATGGGTGTGCAATTGGCTGATGGGTCAGACTCAAAGGGTTATAGTAAATGGGGTTACGTCGGGCTGGCGACCGTCACTAGTGAGGTTCCTCAGGGATTCATCTTAGGGCCAGTGCTCTTCAATATCTTCATAAATGACTTGGATGCAGGACTTGAGGGTTTGTTATCAAAGTTTGCTGATGACACAAAATTGGGAGGATCCATTGACACTCTTGAGGACAGAGAGGCCCTGCAGAGAGATCTGGAGAAATTAGGGAGCTGGGCAATCACCAACCATAGGAAGTTTAACAAGGGCAAGTGCCGGATTTTGCACCTGGGACATGGCAACCCTGGATGTACATACAGACTAGGGAACGAGAGGCTGGAGAGCAGCCCCATGGAAAGGGATCTGGGGGTTCTGGTCAACGGCAAATTGAACACGAGCCAACAGTGTGCCCTGGCAGCCAGGAGGGCCAACCATGTCCTGGGGTGCATCAAGCACTGTATTGCTAGCTAGTCAAGGGAGGTGATTGTCCCGCTCTTCTCTGCACTGGTGCAGCCTCATCTTGAGTACTGTTTTGGGGCAGTTTTGGGCACTACAGTACAAAAAGGATACAAAGCTACTAGACAGTGTCCAGAGGAGAGCCACCAAGATGGTGAAGGGTTTAGAGGGGAAGCCATATGAGGAGCGGCTGAAGTCACTTGGTCTGTTCAGCCTGGAGAAGAGGAGACTGAGAGGAGACCTCACTGAGGCCTACACCTTCCTCACAAGGGGAAGAGGAGGGGCAGGCACTGATCTCTTCTCCCTGACGACCAATGGTAGAACGCGAGGGAACAGCAGGAAGATATGCCGGGGGAGGTTTAGCTTGGACATTAGGAAAAGGTTCTTCACCCAGAGGGTGGTGGAGCACTGGAACAGGCTCCCCCGGGAGGTAGTCATGGCACCAAGCCTGACAATATTCAAGAAGCATTTGGACAACGCCCTCAGACGTATGGTGTGAATTTTGGGGTTGTCCTATGCAGGGACAGGAGTTGGACTCAATGATCCTTGTGGGTCCCTTCCAACTCAGGACATTCTATGATTCTATGAAAACTCAAGTGGAATTTAAGTTTGCTGGCACCTTTTCCGGGTCTTCTGCCTTTCAAACATTAAAAGTTTATAATGGAGATTTATAAGTCTCAAACTATGAATATAAAAATTAAGAACATGAAAAATTGCAGTTCTTCTCCCATTTTGTGACAACACTTTTATTTTTTAAAGAGAGAGCTGTTTTACTGAATTATTTTTACCATTTACATATCTTGTGAAAAGATTGCCAAGAGTTTAGTATATGAGGAATGTACCACTGACTATTACAAACTCAAGAAATCTATCAGTTCTACAATTCAGCTCCAACAGTAACAGCATGGGGTTTCTTGTTGCAATTTTAAAGCAATCCATGTCACCAATAAAGAAACTTAAGTGTCAACTCCCACATTGAGTTTCTACTTCTGAGTCATATCCAGGTGGCTAACTTGACCTCTCTGAATAAGAGCATTCAGGGTCAACTGAAAAAGATTATAACACTCATTCTGCAGACAATGATCCTAAAACTAGGGTTCTGATAAATCTACAAACTCATTTAGATGTGTTTGCATAAAAACTGCCTTGTCCCAGGAAAGTAAATCTTGACACCTAAAGATCTCACTTCATAAGGAAAACTTGTTAATACCACAGAAAAGCCTTTCATCTGATTTTTTAAAGAAAAATACTTTACCTTCTCAAGCTGAAGGAAAAATAGTTATGGTTATAGTAAGTATGGAAAGCAGTTGCCAAGTCTGACATAACTGAGAGGTATGCATGCATTTTGGTACTCCTGTATTAGCCTTATTTGTATGTACACTCGTATATCCAACAAAATCTAACAAATTAAATACCCAGAAGCTAAAAAATTTTGTTACAAAAATAATTAAATAGCATAGAATAGTATCCTTGTTGCATGAAGCATCTTCTATAGCTGTTTATTGAAAAATTAACTGTGATTCAAATACAAGGAATTTTTAAGTGCCTGATCGAAGATAAAATCTAACGCTAACTTTAGAAAAGATCCTACAACTGTGAACAGGGGTTTTGTTTGTGCATTTTTCTATATCCACTTAAGACAATGGACAGAATAAATTACAAAAGACAACAGTCAATAAATTAACACGTGCTGAGCCACGCTACTCTGCCTTTCAAAAGGTGCAAACACATAGCAGAACTGTTAAAACAATTTAATCTCAACTCAGCAGTGTCTGTTCTGCCCACACCTACCCAGCTTGTACACTCATATTGGCTAGACAGTCATCACGCAAGTAGGGTACTGCCTTTGATTTAACCAGTGCTTCTTACCTTGCTTTGATAGAGAAGGAAATGCAAGCACCAAGGGATAAAGGTATTTTCCCTGTCATAAAAGGTAACAGTGGAAATACCAGGAACACAGTCCAACCCTCCTGTTACCATTTCAGGGTCATGGTTTACAAGACCAGCTGTCCCCAACAGGTATGTTCTAACTAACCAGGCTGCCTTAAATCCATAGACAGTACAAATATTGCAAAGTGACGAATACTGTTTACATCACACTTATATTTGTCATCTGGATATCACCTCTAATACAGGTAAAAGTGTTTTAAACATTTTGAATTGACCAGCTTCTGGTTTACTAAGGCATTTTCATTCTGACCTTCAAAGAGAAAGGAATGCATTCTTCAGGTCAGCGTTCTCCTTGTGACCAATCCCGATAATTTCAGCTTGCTTTTTGTACTGCTAACATACCAAGCTGACTGTCTACAGTGCTCTGCTACTTCCTGAGCTAACACAGTCCAGCCCAGCCCAGCTTAACCCAACTCAATCCTGTTCACTGTTCCAGTTCATTGTTCACTGTTCAAACTTCTAGCTGCCATCAGCTCCAGGTTAAAGCAAATGTCATCTGCCTCTGGGGTCCATGGTGAAAAATTTATGTAGTCCTGGACATGATACAGGTTTTACAGTTTTACAGCTGAAATCCTTCAAGTTCCTTGGACCTACTGGAAAAGGATTTATTTTATTGTAATTCCCAAATGTTCATTTTTGTATGTGTGTTTTCCTACAGAACGTGTGCATTCCTTCCAGCAATGTGTTTTATATTACCTGGAAGAATAGAAATGCTCTAATGGGAGGAAACAATTTTATTCTTATTGCCAGTGCAACACAAAGCAGAACTTCAAAATGACACTATGACTTCTCAAGCAAAGTCATCCCATTTATTTTGGAGCTTGGAGACCTCATTCTCCGCTCACTTACAGTCTTCTGTGCAATTACACTAGTATAAACCCCACAAACTATGGACCAAAGATACAGACTTTCTTTCTTTTTGCTTGTCACAGATGAAGCAAGCGGCATGTCCTTGATTTATATGTACCTCAGCAGCACATACAGAAAGTAATCTGCCTTTTCTTGTAATGAGTTCATCTTTTCCCTTTAGGGCACATATTGGGTATGCCTTTCTTGGCATAAACTCAGTCTCTTTCCCAAGGTGTGTCCAATGAGGCTTTCAGCAGATATTTTACTATAAAGAATTTCATGTAGAGTTCAAGAGCTAGCCTGGACTAGGCTTTGTGGTAAGTGTCTACTGGAAAATTAAGATCTAGAAAAGTCTCTCTCATCTTTCTGATGCATCTTGTCTTACTTTATGTTGCTCTAAGAGGTTGATGACCAATGACCCTCACCTTGATAGTGAAGTCTGCAGTGAGAGGCCCAGGTATTCTTAGTATCTCCTTGTCAGGAAACTTTTGGAAGTCGACGCTAGAATTGTCCACGAGGAAGGAGCCTGTGGAGCTGAAGCTGTTCTCACTCTTCACACCTCGGAGAGTCTTAGTTTCCAAATCTGACAAATACAAACAAATTAACAAGAAACTACAGCATTATGATTTGAAGTAACAGTAAGTGAGAGTAGAAAAATAAAACCAACATAAAACAGTGGTAGTCCAGATTTGCCTCCTAAATTAGTGATAATGCAACTTTTTTGTTCTTTTCTACAGTTTATTCACATTCCTATACGTTCCTTTTCTTTTTTCTTCTCCATCTGTTTTTTGGTTTTGTTCAATCCTTAGATTTCTAGCTCTGCATTCACCTCCTCACCCATAGGTCATGCTTTTACTATCTTCCAGACATATTAATCCATTCCTAGTTAGGCATATTTGCTGTCATTTAACTCACTCTCAGTAAGTCACACTCCTATGCAGAGCATGACTCAGACCTTCCCCATGAGCCCTGGCTTTGTTAAGTTGCTGTTCCCTTTTTTCAGTTCAAAGGTGGGTCACTAACCACATGTTGCTGTGGTAGACAATTAACTGAAAGCAAGGTGTCCAGGAAAGAAAGATCAGTATGATAGCAATCCTGCCTCCTCTCCAGAAGTGGTCTGATCCATCCCAGTGAAGTAGGAAGGCAAGACGAGTGCTGAACCCTCCTGAACCCTCTGTCCCTCTCTGCATTCAGAGCTCCCAAAAAGTAGGCATTAATTCAGATACTGTTTGGTAGCAGTTACTTCTCATTGTTAAATCATAATAAACATATTAATCATTTATTAAATGGAAATCAGTAGTCAGAAAGTAGATCTGTTGCACCATCTAGCTAGCCTCCCCACCAACTCCAGATTATGCTTTACAGCACGTTCACCAGTAAACTGTTTCTTGTAATTATTTCAAAGTGACAACACATTTCATCACGAAGAATTGCAAAGCTGTAATCCTTTCACAAGTATTTGTGAAATTATGCACAAAATCTTCTCCCACACAGAGAGGCAGCTAAGGCTAAATCTGAGTTAGATGGGGATATACTATTAATCTGTGATGGAATCATATTTTCAGAGACAGTAAATGGGGGAAATGTCTTTATTAGAATGTATTAAGTTGTTAATTAGGGGGAAAAAAGATAATTGCAGTAATTAAACTGACTTTCAGGATAGGTCATGGGAATTAATTCATGAAGGAAGTCGCTGAGGCAGTATACTAAGAATTTGCTCTGTATTAATGAATTCCTTGGTTTTCAGTGAGACTAATCTCTTCTTTTGTGATGCACTCAGCCATATATTTATTTCTGGACAAGGCTGCATGCATCAGGGATAAAGATGGTTTTAAGACTTGTGTATATATAATCGGCCTCCTGTTGACTTCTCCCACAACCAAAGTTCACAGGGCAAAATACTGCCTCCCCCCAACTGATTTTAGCTCATACATATATAAAATCCTTTGATGGGCAAACAGAAAGATTCATGGAGATATCTGAAACAAGAAAGAGATGTATTTGGACTTATTCATGTTTACACAGAGCAGTTAATCTAAATCTCAACCACCAACTCAGGCAGACCTCGCTGATTCAAATCTTTTTGTCCTGAAATGTGATACAGTCTGAGTGAAGACAGCTTTAGATCAATCTCTCTTGCTAAAATCTCATTTCTCTCTAAGCTGTCTTATAGCTCAATTTCACTGAAAAAATAATAAAAAGTATGAAATTTTTCTACCTTGGAAGAGAACATCTATACTGGGAAAGAAGACAGGAGAGAAAGGAAGAGTGCAAATCATTTAGTGGGAAAGTTATAACAACCATACTGGAGCAGCTCAAGAATACCCAAAGGGCTACTTAAAACTGAAGTACAGGCAGCATTTTAACTTTTAAGAAAAACATAATATATCTTTTCCTTCATTTATAACCTCTACTTTGCTGATCTTTATTCACAGCTCTAGATCTAAAGAACTATTAAAAGCTTATGGCATGCCCACTGCTTTCTCAACACAAGCAGTGAGCTACAGAACAGGACTGATAAGCCATCCCTTATTTTGCCAGTCAGTGTAAGTTCTTCGAGTGAAAGAAATCTGGAGAGAGTGGGAATGATCTGGTGTTTCACCTCCTTGCTGACACTACTGTTTGTATTTACACTGACAAGCACAGAGGACTCTAACTGGTCCATGCTTCAGGAAAGTTCTATTACCTTCTGGAAAAGGAGAAGTGGAGTCCTACTTATCTTACAATCATTTGTGCTTCTGAGAAGTTATGCAGTACAGTTTGTGTTTTTTCTGACAGACAGTAAATCCCTTTTACCAATACTCTAGTGTTCATTTGCTGCTGATGGAAAAAGGAGAAGCTTGTGAGTAGCTATGGCATTGGAAGGTAAGAGAGAGGGATGCAAGGAGTTTCTGTTAAGGAAAGAAATGGATTTGCTTTCAGCTATCCCAGCATATTCTCAAATCCTGAGAATCTTCTCCCAGAGAAGAGGGATACACAGCTCCCGGGATACACAGCTCCCTGCCAGGCGAAGCAGGGATGTGTTATAGCCACCAAGTGATGGGCTAGCAGCACTCAGTGGGCTTAACTCCTTGGAGCAATATCACTAGTAAGGAACATGGTTTGACTTGTGCACGCTGTTTCTGATCTTTAGACTGTGATTTTGTGTGTGTACATGCACGTGTCTGTGTGCATCTATTGGAGTGAGAGAGATTATCATAACAGAAACGTGTTAAAGTCATGAGCAGCTTGATGGCTAAGCTCAGCTGTAGGGGAGCTTATACTTTACTCTCCTCAATATTTCTTCACTCAGTGGGATATATTTTATTAATTTTAAACAAAAGCACTTGGCACCAAGTGAGCCAGCCAAAGGATAAGCAAACAGAAATGACTGAAAAACTATGGAGGGGAAAAGGATCCTGCAATGTTGGCCAAGCTCTGCTCTGAAAAGAGCATGTACCACTGATGCAACTGCGCTCGAGGAGAGCTTCTGAGGGCAGTAGTCATCCCTGTGTCGAAATCAGTGATCTGAGAGAGGGAAACCAGACACCACAGTGTAAACAGAGCACCGCAGGTTAGCAAGGCTTTTTTAAACAAATGTACACTAACTTTTTCTACTTACATAAATGATCAGGTCCTTTCAGCACAAGGCGAACTTGCCTGCTTCCATAAGGAATAGCAACCACTGTATCATCCACTGCAGGAAGGCAAAAATGCATGGAGTAAATAAGCAAAGTAATTCCCATCTGTTTTCAAATAAGCAGTGAAATAGGTGCTTACAAGGCAGTCAAAAGAAAAGCTTTTGAACCAATTAAACAACGCTATGAATAATGAGAGAACATTAAAAATCTGAAAAAAAAACCCCAACTTGCTAAATATGGTAAGAACCTTCTAGTTAGAAGAACCCAAACCTGTTGATTTTCTTTATTCTCAACTACTTCACAACTATTTCTGGATTTCAAGAGTAACTAATAGCTTTCTATTTCACCACAACTCCACTTAAACCTCTTCCAAGTCTTCTGAATTGGTGTTTGTGGTGAAGTAGAGAAGCACAAACCTATTCCACTGTTTAACCAGAACAGACCGTTCTACCCCTGACTCTTTCCCAGTTGAACCCTACAGCTTCTCCATGACCCTGCCCATGCTATGTGATAATCTCCCACTGCCCTCAGGCATGCCTTTCCTTTCACACCTTTTATTTTAATGACTAGAAGTGCTATAATTCTGCTTCCCTTACCACACCACTAATGGAAAGCCCCTGGAAAAACAGAAGCCCATTAGACTGTCATGTAAACAGGTCTTAGAGCAGGATCTTGCACCTATGAAGCCCTTGGGAGCTTTGCCCACTGGATTTAAACTGAGGTGTGAATTAGCATGTAGGTCACATGCTGCTGTGAATGTTAGTTAGGTCAGCATTTCTAAAGAGGCAGCAACCTCAGTAATGTCTTGAAGGGAGACAGGAAGGAAAGGTGTGGAAAGATGCTAGAAAATGCTCCCAACTCTATGCCTGGGTCATGGAGTGTGTGCCCAGAGAATGCTGACCTGGACTAACCAGCATGCCTAGGTTCTTCATTTACCTTTCCCTGTCCTTTCTG
Organism: Theristicus caerulescens; assembly: GCA_020745775.1. Lineage (NCBI taxonomy): Eukaryota > Metazoa > Chordata > Aves > Pelecaniformes > Threskiornithidae > Theristicus > Theristicus caerulescens. The sequence continues at coordinate 37,825,513 of CM036583.1, read as the reverse complement.
CCTCCATTTTCTATAACTAGAAGTTGGGAAAGAAAAAGTATGTAGGAACCTAACAGGATTTTTTGGGAGGAGGTAGTAGACAAGAGAGGAACGAAGTCCCTTTCACTGTCTGTTCATTAGAACTGTTCACATCTGTGTCATGTAATGCCTGCTAGCAAGAACTATAGCTCTGCTCTTAAAGCAATGTGTTGCTTTGTCAGGTAAGGCTAACTCAGCCAATAAAAGCATATTATCTTCCATCCAAACATATAAGCTGGGGCCTTAAGTTTATGATCAGGCCAAACTGGGAAAACTATTCCAGCCTAGCTAAATCAGGATTCTCAGTTAGCAGCAAAATAATTATTAATGTCATTTTATGTCAAAAAGTGAAGAGAGGCAACAGAAAGAGGGAAAACTACAAGAAACAGGGATGCCTTTTAAACAACACGTTCATTCATCCAAACCTATAGTATCTCAAAAATGTAAACTAGAACCCCTTCAAATTTTAAATTCAGTCATGCATCATAGGAATTTCTGACACTCTTATATTGGAGAGCTTCATGGGATGAAATATTCATACTTATGTGGCCTCTTAATATCCCAGAAGTGAGGGGACAAAGGCAGGCAGTCTGATAAATCTCTGAGTGTCACAAGAGTTGCATGGAGTTCATGTGCCCAGGCTCTTCTGAACCTTGTCTCCATTTTCAAAATCTGATTTGATATGTTTCCTCAACCTATCCAGAAATTTCAGTGTCTCCTAAGACTTCTGTAACACTGGAGTTAAACTCTATTCAACACACACTCGGCTCATACATGTCTCTGATATCACATTAATTAGCAAAGATAGACATATTTCATTTCTACACAGAATTCAAATTTTCTATGTGAAAAGACAAATATTCAAGTCTTACAAAATCCATTAAATATTGATAGTCTAATACTGATTTTATTGGTACCATTCTTGGCATTCATATTCAAGATACCCAGTAGGATAAATACATTTTATCCATTTTGGAGAACAAAATCCATGAGTACAACATATCATTTTGCTGTACATATATCACGTTTATTGGAATGAGTCTGGGAAAAGAATACCTTCAATTTTTCAAAAAGTCTTAATCGTCTTTTTACAAGCCTTATTTAAGGGCAGTCCCATGTCATTATCATATTTGACCATCTCTCAGTTATGAGCTCTGTGCTGGAGAGTTAACAACTCACTGATATGTCACAGAAAAATCGGACAGTTTAAAGATCATGCAAGCTTCTATATCATATATTTTTAGCATGTCTCCTCTGCTCCAGGGTATTGCTAGGACTATATTTCACCTGATCTCGTCATTGCTCTCCATTTGAAATTCTAGCACACTTTATGTGAAATGCAAAGCTCAGTGGGATTTATGCTTATCACAGTGCTTCCTGCTTTCACAAAGCAGAAGCAGTAGGGACTGAAGGATAATTTCCTGAGGTTAACAGTGATAAGAAGGAGACATTTCCTGTGAAGAGATATGTGAAAGTAAGCATGGTAATATTTAGTCACAGCTCTCTCCAACAATAAGCAGAGAGGCAGATTTTGGAGCAGCCATGTGGGGCACTCTGAAGAAAAGGCGCAAAGGGTGTTAGCAGGTGGTTGGTTTCCTCCAGAGAAGATGCATAGGGAGGCAAGGGACAGTCCCAGATAACTGAGAGGACAGTGGGCCAGGGCTGTGAAAAAAGTGCCAGGATCTAGGCAAAGGTTATATGTCAGGTACATACATCAGATTCCCATGAGACATCAGTTTCTTCTGGTTTTAGATTTTGAATTTGGATTTTGTCCAAATGGTCTAACTGTCAGTTCTCATGATGAAAAATTGAGTTGTTTCTATTTCCCCATTACTATTGACATTCAATGGAAATCTGGAACTGCATCTATTTTTTACAACAATGGCAAGAGTAATCAGATAAATATCTATTCTGCCTCAGCATAGCAATTTCTACAATACTCTTCTAAAAGTAATCTGCTTCACTAGTAGATGTTGATCTTTTTTTAGAGAAATAATAACTTTGCACAAGGTAATCAGCAGAATTCACTTATGGGTTCAACTCTCTAGCTCCTTGGTGAATACAAAGAAGCCTGCTTAAATACAGGTCGTCTCCATAGGAAGATACATACACTCTTTCTGAAAGGAGATGTTATAAAAACCCAAAAGATGCACTTTCTGCAGACTTAGAAAGATTGAACCACCCCAGCATAGGACTAAGAGAAAAGGATATTTCTGGAACGAACTAAAAGTCTTTCGTAGCTTCTTTTTTTTTTTTTTTTTTTTTTAAAGAAAGAAGAGCATAGACACAGGTGCTTCCTTTTTCATAAAAATGTAAGAGAGAATTAAACATCACACTGCCTCCTGCCCTGCTATGCTTCTGTTTCTGAGGCCACTGGGAGATGTATATTACCCCTATAAATACTGAGGAAGCTGTTGCCATAGCAAGTACTAAGTGTTTAAGAGCTCTGTGAATCTCTTTCTAGTCCTATCCTTCTCCTGTGCCTTTGCATGATATAAACAGCATGGAGAAGGGAGCACCAAGAGAAAATGAGTTCAGTATGATGAGCTCAAGACTGTGTCTGGGGTGGTTTTTAAGTTATAAACAACTTCAGAAACTATTGGGACAGCACTGGAATAAATGTCACTGTTAAACTTCCCTAGCACAGCCCTCAAAATTGAATGCTGTGCTCTGTTAGGCAAATAAAAATCCCAAGTGGGCCCACAGAACACCTCTGCTGATATCTGGTCACTGCTGCACACACCCCTCCGGATTTTTCTTATGTTGCACGGCAGTCTGACTCACATAGGCTTTTAATGCCTTGTTCATACCATGGACAAAATAGACATAATTCTTGAGAAACAAGGATTATTTTATAGACATAACTTGGAATTAAGATATTGACTAGACAAACATAATCCAGTCGTTCCAGCAAATAAATCAGACCCTGATCCCAGATATGCTGATGTAGATGCGTTTACAGTGACAAATAAGCAAGATGCTGACACAGACAAAGTGCCAAAGTGACAAGTATTTAAACAGTGCTGAGGAGGATAAATGCAGAAAATAAACACAGAGCAGATTTTTAAAAACTTTTCAACATTTAAAATCTCAAATTTTCACAACATGTACATACACTGTTTGGAAGCAAACCTCAACAAGAATTCATATTAATTCACACGTGAAGGAGATCTGTAAGTGTGCCTTTAAAATTGTAAGGGGCACTTACTTTTGATATATTTGAAATTCTTACTGTGTTGCATAACAGCATGTATGTCTACAGCAGGAGAGAGAATAATGCTACGTGGTTTACACAGAATGCATACAAAATCTGAGTATCTACTTCAGTTCTGTATAACAATTATTTGCATGCAAATGTGTCTGAACAATCCATTCTCTAACACGTTTTTCACACTGTCTCACTCTAAGACTATGCTCTCTGCCATCTGCTCTTCTACCTATATAGCATTCTTTATATTTAATAGAAAACCATTGGGAGTAGGGACTCTATTTTATTAACATTTTAGTACTGTGCATAATATATTAGTGCCTTTATCCTCAGTAGAAAAGAGAGGAGCACCTTTTTACCACAAAGCAACTGAAAAATAATGAATTATTCCTACAGGAAAAGACATTCGCCAAAAAAGTTCACAAATACTATCATGTCTCAAGCAGCTTGGAGATTTCTGAATCTGTTCCTGCACATTGCAGAAACAGTAACAATGAGGTGAAATTCCATTCCTAAATCTTTGTGAATTATTTCCTTTACCCTCTAATGTGCAGTTCTGCCTCAGAAATGGAACTCTTGTGAGGATTATTCCTTTCCTTCCTTCATACAAAATAGTTTTTCCTTCCTTCCTTCCTTCCTTCCTTCCTTCCTTCCTTCCTTCCTTCCTTCCTTCCTTCCTTCCTTCCTTCCTTCCTTCCTTCCTTCCTTCCTTCTTTCTCTCTCTTTTTCTTTCTCCCACTCTCTCCCTCTTGGTTAGCAAACACAGACCCAGAGGTGCAATGTCCTAACTACTGCCCTGTGTGCTGTGCTCCATGCCCAAGCAGTTATTCTCTGACAGAGAGAAGCTTTTGTAAAAAGCACCTCTCACTGCTCCTCACAGAAACTGAATGTTATCTGTACAGGAATCCTAAAGTGTACACACACAGTCTTCAGCAGATGTTACACTGCTATTTGAATCTTTTAGGTCATGTGCTATTCAACATTGGAAAAAGTGCTCCAGAATGGTTGAGCTGGTCTGATTAAACTCTAATGCCACTGAGTAGGGCTGGCGGCACATTTGCAGGCTAGCACACATGCTTCCTTAGCTGTGTCTACATAGGCATAACAATACACCTACCTTTTTAGCCTTCCTTCAAACTGACCAGACATGCCCTCTCTCTCATCCCAAAACTTTTATAGCTCCATCTATGGTGCTGTAACCAGGCTGAAAATCCTGCCTGGGGTCCAGGATAAACTAACCCTGTCACTGAGGCACACTAATGATACTTTACCGCTCTGAATTGAAGCTGGTTCAGACGGTGTGCAGGAAGGCCCATGGCTGCCCATACCCACCCATGTAGGTACGTCCTGATGACTTAGGCACATCTAGTCCACCCTAGGACTGAGTCACCATGCTCAGCATGCAGGCAGACATGCTGCGGACGTAAGTCTGGGAGGGAGCACTGTGCCAGGTTGGCACCACCATCTGTGAAGTGTTCCTCTCTGCAGCAGAGCAGCATAAACCACTCTGTTCAGAGCAGCATGGACTGAGTCCTGTGCCTAGCCAGCTAATACAGCCAGAGCAGTGTGGGTAGAGACAGCTCTTCTTGTTCTCCTGCTCCTCCCAAGCAACTAGCTAGCTGAGATGGGGAATATACTGGTGACACATTTCTACAATCCTCTGTTCACCCCTGCAGCCAGAGGTGTAGTCTGAAGAAGTCTGATTTAACTCAAGAGGGAACAAACTGTGGAGACAACCAGACTGACTATAATCATTCAACTGCCTGAAAAAGAGTGGGGTGAAATCTAGCTTGCAAGAAACACACATTTCACTATGAGGGGAAGATGGCACTTTACCAGAAAGGACAGCTTACGTTTATTTGCTGAGAGCTGGGACTTATACTGGCCTCGAACCAGCCGGCAGGTGGACCCATCGCCATTGCAGACCCCACAGTTATCTTCCTTGACAGCGCTTCCCAGCTGGCGGTCACAGCCAACGATCTGGCAAGAAAGAAAGATGTGCAGTTCAATGTGAGCACCTACTGACTGACTGCTCGATCCATCTCTGCAACTAATTACTGCCGAATTTCTCTCTCAGCATCTCTAGAGGGCCATAAAGTACCTTAGCAATGAAAGAGGCTGAGCAAATCTGGCTGGGAGTTTGAACTGAATTCAGACGTGAGATAGTGAGCAGGTTAGTACTCAATGGCTTTTGCAGTCCACAGAAAGAAAAGAGTATTGTTGGAGGTTGTTTTTTTCGGGCATTGTGAACATTTTGTGGTCACAGTTCTATGAGAAATTACAGTTCTTAGAGTTTCATGAAGAAATATGCCTGAAATAGATAAGAAGACACATAGGAAGCAGACAGATCAAAGTAAAGAGCAGCACAGATAAATAGTAACATGGCTGAGATCTCAGTGAAATTTTACCTGCTATGCAGTTGGGAAAACCATGTGGTTTTAATTATGTTTGACAATAATCCCATTCCACACTATCAATGCCTGTTTTCAGACATTGTTAAAGATCTGATAAAGAAGGAGGGAATGGTTAAAACAAAAGAACTGAGAGTCAGAAATTCAATTACCTGCTCTGAAACTGGCTTTATGCTTACGTGCAAATTGTTCGGTTCAAAATTTTAAAACTTGAATAGATAAACTAGGCTTCTCAGTTTGCAAAAAACTATAGTTCCCAGGAGAATAAAATATAAATTTATAATTAAATACTTTTCAAATTAAATAAATGGAATAGAAATTTATTTAGCATAGTGCTAATGTAGGCCTTTTGTTTGAACGTTGAATTCTGCACCCAAGTTATGAATTTTGCACATAAATAATTGAAATCCAAGAAATTAAGCAAGTCCATACAGTGTTATAATTATCTTTATACATACTAGAAAATGAAAGGCCTTGTAGCATTCTGGCATGCAAAGTAAGTAATGAAAAAATGTTTGTATATAAATTCTACTTCTAAAGAGTTTATGCTCAGACTCTTAACCAACATGGAGTATATACAAACACAGGGAATTTTAAAGGAAGTGCTTATTTCAGCTTTAAATTTTCCTGCATCTGTGAGTTTCAGTTAAATCGGAGAGCTGGGTCCTAGAAACTGATAAAAGCAAACAGGGCACTTATCATCCAGGCTTATAAAAGCTGCATGCGTAACTTGCCCACTTAAACATTCAGACTAATATTCCCTATATGTGCAAATCTACTTGTGCAGAATTGCAGATCCCTGATAGGCTGAGATGTACTTCTGGGTTTGACACTTTCTCTTCACTTGCCTGTGAAAATGCATGCTTTGATTAATATCCAGTATTTACTTTTAGCAATTCAATTCCCATTTCTAATGTCATTATTTTACTAGTGGCACAATAGCAATTTCCTTGGTTATGTGTCATATTGATAGTACAATTAATTGAATTTATATCATTATAGGTTTAGATTCAGGCTTGATGAAAGCTATCGTCAAATTTCTTTGACTTTACCCACTCCTACTGGGTCAGAACTGGGTCAGTCTCCTATGCTTCTGCATTATATTATTAAGTCTCCAGTGGAATTAATGAGGGGTAATGGAGTAACAGTCAAGCATAAATGATAAATTTCCCTGAAAACCTAGTCATACCAAGACTGCAGGAGACATTTTATCACATTAGAAACACCATGACAAATAATGGTTAGATAGCTGAAGCAAGTTAAGATTATCTTGACTGTGACTACTCCATACAGAACTTCCAAGTACAGATTTATAAATTATATCAGTGATACCATGTAAGATTTATGTCTATTTTTTTCTCAATAAGAATATCCCTACAGGAGCTGAAGCACCTTTGATATACACAGACTGGTCTGCTTTAACTTTCATGAATGTCTCTGTATAGACAAGATGTGAAAAAAATCACTTGCATGATCTGAAAACTGTATACCGTAATGCCTACAAATCAGATGAATTTTCTTCAAGCACGTTACAACTCACTAGCACCCACAGTGAGTATGGTCCTGCTGAGGAACCCAGATATCAGAGGAAAGGCCAGAATTCCCTTTTATATCTGCTCATAACATATTTTATATTCACTCAACGGTTCAGTCTAGAACGGTATCCAAATCTGCATGTCTTTGCCTATTTTGAAAAGAACATGGGAACTGCCTGGATGTGAAAAGAGATGGATCTTAAATCCAGGTATGAGGCAACCAGTTTCAAAACCAGCCTTTACTACTTTAAAGCCTTTTTACTTTATGAACCATCAGCTCACACATTGCCATGGGCTGTGCTCTGATTAAAGTTAATTTATAAATTGACCGATTTGGAGCTAGGCCACAACTTGTAGAGGAAACTGCCAGGAAAATCTCAGGTGTGAAAGGAAGTTATATTGAGGTTTATTGCTCTTTTTCTCTTTTTGAGATGGACAGAAATTGCCAGTGTATAGCATAAAAATAATTCTTTTGCTGAAATGCTGTATTTCAAATGGAAGTATGAGCAAAATGGAGACCTCTTGTGAACACCAAAACTTATACGGTATGTACAAAAATGTGTTTTAATCTTCCTGCACTTGGCAGTCTCTCAGATAATTTTATGCTATTAGAAATTCTGATGAAATTAAATAAATTTCCTATTTCTCCCCAAGGTTTCTGCAGAGATTTTGCTTTACTCTGTTAGATTATCTGTCTTCATAGATATCCAGAGCTCTGGGAATATGTATGAAATTTTCATTAAAAACACTTATGAGTGATTAACTGATGCCTGAAACAAAAAGTGTCCCAAGTTCATGTTTTTTTTCTTTTTTTTTTTTTTTCCTTCACTACCTAGGGAAATCCTTCTTCCATCTTTTGAAGGTAATTACATTCAGTAAAAAGGTTGGTAGTGTTTGCAATGGAGTCACTGATGCTTTAAAATGAAAAATACTACTCCAGATCTCTTATATTACTTTTTAGTAGCTCTTACATGAAAACATTATATAGGCTGGACTCTTATGAAAGCAAAAGATCAGACAAGGAAATATTAAAGTGCTCCTGAAAAAATACACAGTTCGTGAAAATAATAACTTTTGTCTTTTTTAGCAGAAGAAACATAGATTTGGCTGAGTTGAGATGAGAATATGTCATTTCCATGACATAATTTTCACTTTCTGTCAAGACTGCAGAGAACTCACTGCAAAAGATGAAGGTATGGGTGAAAATACATCACGATCCCCCCAGAAATCTGCAGAGAGTTAGCAAGGAACAGGAAGGCAGAATTGTTTCTTTCAGCATCCACCTATAACATGAACAAAACACAGAGAGGAAGTTTTGAAATGGCTGTCATCAGGGATGCCAAAGATGCAACACACTAGGAAAGACCCAGCTACCAGGAAAAGCAGATTCACTTAGGCTGCACAGCTAGAAAAGCCTGCCAAGACACTGACCTATGAGCATACTCACCTGACTAGGGGTGTTTGAGGACCTGTCATGAAAATAAGCACCACAGAAGATATTGCTTGATCAGTTTGATAGGCAAAAGGAGTGAATAGGGATATTGTACCTCTAATCTACAGCTCGGAGTAATGGTTTTGTGGACATAGTTTGAAACAAAATACTGACATTTTTGAATCAGGGGTCTGGGGAATATTTCGCTCTCTGAAAAGCTTTGAAATGTCAACTCCTCGTCTTGGTTTGAAACTAGAACCAATGTTGAAGAAATTCTGAAGTTTCTGTGGGATGGAAACTTCCATTTCCAAGGCATTCTAGTCCTGATCTTAATATATCCTGGGGGGTTTAGGGAGATGAAGTCTTTTTCAATCCATAAAGGGCTGGGAAGGAAGCCCCCACCAGGAATGAAAATGGATTACTGCAAGAAGTTGTGCCTGGAAATGTTCTGAAGTAAGCAGTTTTCGTACTCATTTCTATTACATGTTAAGCTTCCTCCCCTTAAAGCAGGGTAATGAAGCACAGACTTTCCACACTGAAATCTTTTGAGTTTCAAATTGCTCAAGTGTGGTCAGAGGCTTGAACTGCAGATTGTTACCGCACAAAATCTCAGAAGCAGCTCCATTCAGTTCCCTGACAATCTAATGCAAGCCCCATTAAAATCAAGAAAATGCACTTATAAGTTCAATAGTCTTTGGGTGAAGCTCTTGCATATTTCTAAAGGTGTTCCTATGAAGTGCATTGCTACTGTGGTTAAATGCCTTTATGGCAGTAAAGGCAGATCATGCAGAGCTCTGGGGGTCTCTCAGTATATGGAAGATGTCAGCCATGCAGTACCAGAGTGAGGAAATCACAGGTGAGTACCAACTCCCTGCCCAGTTCTTTACCGCCTCTAAAGTGAGCTGATTTTTTATTCTCCTTATAGGTTTAGCATAAAAAAGTTAGCAACAAAAAGCCAGAATAATAACAGCTAATCCCTAGTTGGCTAAGCCTGTATTGTTTTCTGGCATAAGATACCACAGTTCTGCTCAGAGGTAAAGATTCCATATTACATTTTAGGCTGAAGTCCCATACTTCATGCTGAGTTTGATTCTCCCCCCCCACTCCCACTTTTACTCCACTGACAGCCAGTGAGTTGGCAAAACAGAAAAATAGGGATATTCCTGACTCTAAGATACATATGCAAAAAATTTTTACAGGTCACTGTAAGAAAAAAGATGGCCATCAAGTTAGCAAAGCAACTGCTCATGTATAGGTTAAAGGCATCAGGCTGAAAGTCTTACAACAGAAGTTGGAACTAACTCACTGACTGCGTGCACGAATGTTATGTGTGTATGTGTTCCCCTTGTGGACTTGAACTCTGGCTCAGTTTAGTAGGTTTTTCCAGAAATAAAACTGGACCAGCAATGACAGGTTCTGCTTCAGCCCTGCTAGTCTGGAAATGCCCTGAAGTAAGAAGTTTTCATAATAATTTCTATTCAGTATTAAGAAACTCTGGGCAGGAAATAATGTAATAAAGCAAGCTTGCAAATCTAGCCAATTATAAATAAATCTCTCTGTTTTTCAAAGGGCATGTCTGCAGTTCAAACACAAGAAGTTCTGAGAATCCGAGAAAAACAAAGTTGCCCTTCACATGGATACTAATGTGGGGCTCAATATGGCACTTTTGTTGATTGTCACTGCTCAGCTGAATAAAGTTTTGGATTAGAGCCATTGTTTCAACTGGGTCCAAAATCCTGTTTTACAATCAGGATGAAGAGCTGTTGTACTCTTTAAACTCTTGAGACAACAAGCTCCAGGCTGTATGGCAAACTGGAACTGGACTGATGTCTGTGATACAGGGACTCCCAGCCCCTGCTGAAGTAATATATCTGCCCTTTGGTTCATTGACACCTTATGATGACAGTTTGCAGCCTCAGCATTTTTCTGGCACAGCCTGCCAACGTCATCCTGTGATAGGCAGTCTTGCAGCACCAAGCACCAGGCAGGATCCTCCTATGTCCCAAGGAATTTAGGTGCAAGCACACCACAGTCAGCAACTATAACTGAAGACTGTAAGATGATTTTCTCGATGGCAAGGCACTCTGTAACTGTGCTGGTAACAGTAGGCCCAGTGACACGTGCAATCAATGTACTCACTTGGTGCTTGAGCCAAACACAACTTGCAACTGTTCAGGCAGTGTAAACAAACTTCAGTCACTGATCAGCAGCCAAATTGTTAAATATAACCACTGGAGTGACTGAGATCCACCTTCCAACACATGAAGCATGTGGCTGGCCAGCTGAATGACTTGTTTCTTGTTGCCTTATATACCACTGATACCCTGGAACGAATTTGCAGATCCTGCTTTGTATCTGCCCCATCAGCCTGGCATTCCCAGCTAGCCAGGATTCTCTGCTATTACTATTTTTAAACCCAGACCAAGACCCTCATGGAGCCTCACCAAACCAGCATGGCACACACAATACATTGAGAATCAGTGGTTCGCCCAAAGCTCTAGAAGCAAACACCCAGCAGCAGAAGGAACTCAGGAGAAATTCCTATTTCTCAGGTTTCCCTTGGGGAAAAGAATAGATGTGACCTCATTCTGAAACCACCCTTGATTTAAAAAGAAGCAATTAAGTCAATTTAAAAGCTACAACTTCTTAATGAGGATTTATAGAGGCATTAAAATCTTGGATGTGGGAAAAAGGCAACTCCTGTCCTTATATGCAAATTTCATTAGAAGGAATCTTCCTACATAAAGAAGATTGAATTTTTGGGGTTTAGTCATACATAACCAACCAATTTATTGTGTGGGCCATCATAGGAGAGCCCACAGATGTGGAAATGATACTGTATCTAGCTCATTCTCTGATGAAACGGAAATCCAGAGGCTGCCGTTCTGTAAGGAGCAACATTTAAACAGAATTAAGTTCCAAGAGTTTATGAACAGATGACAAGAGGAAGAAAAGAGGCTTTTGTGATTATTCGTATTCATTTATCCATTTCATTCACACTTTTCTTTGGTTTTGGCTGGATTTGGTTTCACATGTCTGTATTCTGCCAGAGTAAGAATGAGCTTCTGCTTTATTCTTTCATGCTTGTGCTCTTATTGATGGAGGAGAACAAAAAACCCTAACTTTTTTCAGTCAGTGCTCTATAGCAGGTTGTTATTGAAATATTTGATTTTCTCCAGAAGAATCACACATATTGTCTGGATAGATAACTTATTTAGCATTTGTAGGGGAAAGACTTGCCAGGTTTTGTAGAAGATGAAAATACTACAACAGAAGGTGATTGCAAAGGCCATTATAAGTCAAAACTCATCAAGGCAGCTCTCCTTCAGCTTCCTCAGAACAACGTGCTTGAGAAACCAAAAGTAAATTTAATGAAGTCTGCCCTCTGGACCTATTCTCTTCTAGACTTTGAAGCATTGAACTGTAAAAGCATTTAATTGGCACTTGTGACATATTTACATTTGACTGTGAGCCTTTGTCGGCTCTGGTGGCTTCATGACATGCTTGATATTGCCACTCAGACCTCTCTTCTGTTGGGTGTACAAGCTTCCTTCTCTCAGACAGGCTTCTTTTGTTGACAGGAGCTGGTCCTCTGTCAGCTGGATCAATGGGGATCCAACTGCAGTGTCTTGCTACTAGCAGTGCCAGCACACTTTCTGGTGCTTCAGGCAGTCACATAGTCTGTGTTATCAAGGAACAGACTTCATTTCAAATACTTGAGAGAGACTGCATGTCCCGCAAGCCACTGCTGAAACTGCTTAAGTCTATATGATATTCAAACCTGCTGCTCAGCGTGTAAGAGGAGTGCATGCAGGTTCTATGAGAAGACACTTGGGATGACAGAGGAAACTAGCTAAAATGCCTGCAGCTCCCTGTCCTGGATCTTCACAGTAACTAGCAGCCTTGCCATAGTCTTCAGTGAGAACCACACATCTGTTTTGGTGAGGACTCTCAAAACTGCCTGGCCAGCGTGGACATCTTGCCAACTTCACACAGCACTAAACCCGCTGCACCACTACACACACATCAGGTTTTTAGGTGTGCTAAGGAACTACATGGACACAGATGACTTCCTAGTAACTGTAACAGAACTCTTAGAAGTCTCCAAACTGATCTTTTGAATTCCTTCTTTTTGCTAAGCCCCCAAATTACTATATGCTTCCCCCCCAGCAAAGGGAGGTGTTCTGTGTGCTGCTGGTCAAAGACATACCCACAGTAGACAGTTTGTCTGCTTGGGAGTAACAGCAGGTATTGTTTCTGCTGAAAGACTAGAACAAAATATATCTGCAATGGTGCCAATCTCTGTTGGACCATAAAGTGGAAAACTGATAGCTCAGGGCAGAGGACTGGAGTTCTAATAATGCAAATGCAGATTCTTTCACACAATAAACATATCCCCATTTCCTTGCCACTCTCTGCCACAAAAATGTTACCTGGCACAATGATAGCAATTTAAGCATTTGGCTATTACACTTATGAGTCATTAGGTTCTCCACTCCTTTCTGTGTGCTGGAAAGATGTCATGCTGGGAGAAAAGCCACTTCTTTCATCTCAGAACAATGATATTCATCAACAAGAAAACAAAATTAAGATTTGTTATCTACAGAACATGAGGTAGATGACGATGGAGAGTATTCAACAAAAAGTTCAAATAGCAGTTCAGCTGTTCAGCCTGACACAGTTCAAAAGCGCCTGACCATCAGAAACCAAGAATTCAGAATTTCTGGACTGCTACCTCCCCAGAAGTCATCTAGGTTTCAATACACTCTAAAAAAAGGTGGATTCATTTTGAGCATTTAGGCCCAGGAGCTTGGTGCAGACATCAGAAAGTGAAAAGCCAGTATAATCATCACGCCAAAAGGCTGGGCTAAATTGAAAGACAACTTATAACTGATCCTGTTAAAATGCCTTCTACATGTCTGAGGAAAAACAGTCACTCTCTTGCCTAAATAATACAATTATTATTACACCTTTTGCATTTTTCTTCTGGTGTTTTATAGCTCAGAAAAGAAAAGGAAAAAAAGACAGCTACGAACAGAAGCCAGAAATAGCTGAAACAGGAGACTGAAATCCCAGCAACGTGTAAATACCTAGACTTTTTTTTCCCTAATGCTTTCCTTTGTTTTAACCTGATTTCTGTCATAGGTTTGGCAGAAGAAAAAGATCATTACTGGAAGCTGTAATGGGGGACTGAATGCCTCTAAAAATGAATACACACTGGTAGAAACACAAATAATGCCTGTTTGTAGAGAGCTAACAGAACAAAGGCCATTCATTTCTGTACTTGGCCATCAAATGGGCAAATGACAGGCACTTTCAGTCCTCTTGTGTGAATGTGAAAGAGCAACACAGGTAAAAATCTCTTTCTGGAAATTATTGTCTCTCAGAGTTTTCACAGTTAGATAATATGCCAAATTAAAGTGCAGAAAAATGGGATTTTGTCAAAATAAGCATGTGATCCCCAGTGTTACTGGTAGCAAGCATGGATGAGAATAGTCTCTAATATTAGAGCAATGAGCATTGCAGGGTGGAAAGCACAGTGGCAGTCGGGGCCTGAGGCAGTGTCATGAGCCTTCAAGAGCCTCCTGAGGTGATCACTTAATCTACGTTCTTTAAAATCTGTATTTTACCTGTATCAAGTACTGTCCCAGTGAGTGCAATATCTACACACCAGACACACTGAATGCAGTGTTAAATGACACTGCTATCCTGATTAGCTCTGTATTTTGGGCTGAGCTGGAAACAGGAAAGGATTCATGCAACAACACTTTGTAGATGGAAGGGAGAAAGAGAACCTGTCGAGCCTGAAATCATGATAGACAGGCAATATAGCACAGTCATCTATTTAAAGGAGAGCAGATTTTTCCACTCTTCTGACATTATGCACCAGCCAGTGTAGCCTCTGTCTCTGATGAAAAAAATTGGAAGCACACACATGTATATATATAGCCATTTAAGTATGTGTATATGTAGAGTATAATAATTTGGTGACTATATAGTGGGAAAAACTATTTAACAACATATGACTTCACTGCAGAAAAGTCTGCAAAAAAGTCTGCGAAGTAGGATATGGGAAAAGATCAGGTGTGTAAGTTTCAAATGCCAGTATAATGACAGATATTCCCATTTATCACATTTTTGTATTTATACATTATTATTTCACATATTAAATCTCTGAACCCTACCCAACAAAGCAACATATGATCATTCAGAAGGTAATTTTTCCCTTAAAGATATTTCTAGAATTGGTGAGTCTCAATTCACAATCAATTTCCTCACCTATCACAGATTTATAACAGTAAGTAAGTAACATCAAAAAAGTAAGCAGCAGTACTTAATGCTAGTATTTGAAACAAATATGTTTTATTTATGAAGAAGCTGTATGAAACTATCCTCAGTACACTTCTGGCAAAATATTCTTAACGCAGGGCATTCACTGCCTCAGTTTGAGATGAATGATAGCTTTGGAAATTCAACTGAGTTTTGTTGGCTACAATTCTATTGCAATACTGACTTCAAAAATAAACAAGCTGTAGCAAGCCATTGCACTTTATTAAATCATCTTTTCTAATGTTTTTTAAAATCAGTGTTTTTCAGCCTGTGTCCATAGTATATTGAGGTCTGTAGACTGACCTCTTTTGTTACAGGTACTTTTCACTATCCATGAAAGGTAGCTAAGGAAACTAGCTGTTGTCAGCTGACTTTAATTCACTATGGAGCTCAGTGGGAAAAAGTCTTTGGAATCAATAAATCAGAAAAGTTAAAAACTACCTCTAGTAGTATTTGGTAGTAGATCTGTAAAGAACAATTTAATACTATCATAAACAGTAGATGTTAAGATAAGCATTTCTGGGATGCAGCTCTCTTTAACTAACAACCTGTAAAATTGAAAGAATGTAATGGAGAAAGATGGGCAGTACTGGGAGAAGAAACAGAAGTGCTTTTTCCAGTCCTGAACAACCTTTTTGTAGTAACAGACTTACTTAAAGGCCTTCTTAGAAAGGACCAGCTTTTCTATCAGTGGATCTAATCCTGCTATTAGAGCTATAATATGATTCATTCTGTTATTCCACCATATATATGAAATAATTTCATGGTCTTTAATAAAAACAACAATAATAATAGTAATAATAACAACAACAACAACACACAATTAGGATCAGAGTTGTTTTTTCAACAGCAGAACAGTCTGAGACAGCTGTAAAATTATTCCAGGTTTATGTTGAAATAACAGAAATCAAAAGTAGACCTCTTTTATCTTGCTTCTACGAAGAAATTTAAAGGAGTCAATAGGACTTATACATCTGCATGTATAAGAAACCAGTCAGTGTTTAACACATCTCAGACACATATCTCATGATTTTCTTGGGCTGTAAGACTTGTTTTTGACTCTTTAATAGGCACCATTCATCTCAATGTTCCTATTTATTGTACCATCATTTTGTTTTTCAGGATTTTGCAATAAAATTTACACTATCTTTCAGAGACAGTGGCTACTTTTTGCCTTTGATGGGAGACCTTACACAGTTGCACTCTTTCAGCAGTTAGCTGGGATCCCTGGGCTGGGGAGGAGGAAAGGGTAGCAGAAGACGAGGGCCATTCTACATGTGTAAGTAAAGGGAACCACCCAGACAGCAAGCATCTCATCCATGAATGTGACTTCAGGGGAGCAATACTCATTTACAGCAGGTGAGGATTTGGATATGATATTGATGGGACCCACTTTTTGGAAACACTGCACAGCATCTTATTGTCTGGCCACACATTTAATAAAAAACATAAGAGTTATTAAAAAAAAATCCTGATCTGGTGCTGTACAGCAACATGCAGATTCTGCCATTAGTAATGGAGATAGAAGAAGACTTGGATAATCCTTGATCACCCATCAAAGACTTATTTTCTTGTTCATCCTTGCCAGAATTAACAAAAGGAACATTTGTGAAATTCACACAAGCAGCAGACAAAAATTAAATTGAGAGAGAATCAAGTATGAATACTATGATAACAGGAAAAACAAGTGAATGGGATAAGAAAAATAGAAAAAGCCAAAAATTAAAATGGAATATTTCCCCTTCAGCAGAAACAGATAGAAATCCAAGACTTTTTGATTGTGGCAGGAAAAACAGATAACAGGAAGGAGATTTTGTTTTAATTAATAAAAGTCCTAGTAGGTTTCATGGATTATTGGTGTTTGGGGCACAGGCCTTTCAGAGCATGAGGGGCCATGCTCCTCTTACCCAGTGTTGCAATCTGGCTGGCATTTGGTTAAGTGTGAAAGTGTGAGGGAAGAAAGCTGCACTAATTTTCGTCTGCTTGAGTGAACAAGCAAGGGAGAACACCCAGTTAGAGATATGGCAGGCAGTAACAGGGACATGTCAAGAAAGGTCATAGTCCACAACCAAGTGAAGTCATCAGGTGAGAGAGGATAAAAAATGTGTGGTGACAGAGAATGAAACATAAATTGGCAGTCACAGAAATGGAGCAGAAATCCGTGCATTTACCAAATTGTGGTATGATTCTGGTGAGCACCACATAATGGTGTTTTTTCATCAGAATGTTGTGTAGTGAAGTGAATGAAATATGACAGAAATTTTCTTCAGGTGAATTTCCAACAGTCCACTGATAGTACTGTGGTCTGGAATAACCTCTCTGGAGCAGGAGCTCCTTGGAAAACAGCGGGTGGTGGCAGCTCCCTGTCTATCTGGCCCCTCAGGTTACTGAGAAATGGATGCTTCAGAAATTAGACCAAATCCTTGTTAGAGGCAAGGACATTCAATTTAACTATCAATCACATTTTTGCCTGAAAACAACCACCTTATTTTAAACTTGCTGGAAGTTTTAGTAGAGTTTATTAGAATGGAAAGAAATTTGGGGGGGATGGGGGGGAATCTACTGCTGCTCAGTTTAGTTCCTGTCAGCATGTGACAGAATTTTCATTCTTTCTGAAGAGCCAGCACTTCTTTCTGCTTGTGCAGCCTTCTCACACAAGAAATAAAGGAAAACCCAACACCTTCCAAACCTGCGAAAAAATGGAGAAGAGAGAGAAGACAGGTGCAAAAGCTTCAGCTCTTTCAAGCTAACTATGAAGAAAGAGGGAAAGGAGAAAGAAATAGAGCAAGCAGGAGAGGAAAAAAAGGAGATAAGGAAAGGAAGGGGGGGTGAGAGAAGAAAGAAAAAGAAAGAAAAAGAAAAAGAAAGAAAGAAAAAGAAAGAAAGAAAGAAAGAAAGAAAGAAAGAAAGAAAGAAAGAAAGAAAGAAAGAAAGAAAAAGAAAGAAAAGAAAGAAGAAAGAAAAGAAAGAAAGAAAGAAAGAAAGAAAGAAAGAAAGAAAGAAAGAAAGAAAGAAGAAAGAAAGAAAGAAAGAAAGAAAGAAAGAAAGAAAGAAAGAAAGAAAGAAAGAAAGAAAGAAAGGAAGAAAGAAAGAAAGGAAGGAAGAAAGAAAGGAAGGAAGGAGGGAAGGAAGGAAGGAAGGAAGGAAGGAAGGAAGGAAGGAAGGAAGGAAGGAAGGAAGGAAGGAAGGAAGGAAGGAAGGAAAAATGCAGAAAAGATCCATGTTGTTTCCTTTTCAGAGAGACTAAATATCAGGTGTGAGCTGCATGATGCAGAGTGGAGAAATCAGTGGTTTAACACACATGCTCAGTGCGATGATTCCCTCTTTTTGTTGCCATGATGATGTAAAGTGTGATGAGAAAGGACAACCTTCTTTTCAAATAAAAGCATAATATGAGATACTTTAAAAGAAATAGCACTGTCAATTTTTGTGGCATAGAAATGTATCATGAAGACAGTCAATGTGCAATAATATAAACAATGAATTTTTACTGCTAATAATGGAGACAGAAGTTTTTTAAAGCTCTTGTCCTCAGTGAATGTGAAGGTGAGGAGGAAACTTTTTTACTTCAGTGCGAACAGTCATTAGAGAGTCTGCTGCTTCCACAAAGTATAGACAATTTCTTCTGGGTTTCACAGGTGCAACCGAGAATCACTGGCAAAGTGACACCAGTAAGTCCAACTTCGTAACTCTAACTGCCATATGCAGAAATTGCTTATAACCTCAAGAACCCAATAATGGGTTTAAAGTACAGGAATTTATTTTAAAAACAGGGAAAATTAAACTAGAAATTGGAAGTTTTAAAATGTGTCGTGCTCTGGATCCCCATTAATTCTATCCATATAGACATTTCTTAATGTGGAACATTAAAGCCCTGTTTCTCTTAAAGAGCATTCTATTGACTTCAGCATGGTGGTTCAAGCTAGTTGCATTATACCAATGGTGCATATTGTATCCTGGGGCAAACTCAAAAGAAGACCCAAAGATAACATCTGAGAAGTAATCTGTATTTCTTTAAAAAAGGAGAAGGAAAAAGGGACTGAGATAACACAGGTATCCATACAGAAAGGAACTTAAAATGCATAGGAGGAACAAGACAATTAGGAAGAAATAAAAGGCATTACAAAAAGAATTTTTCATTTGAAAAATGGTGTTGCTCAATCTGTGTCACCTATGGGTTTAAAAGTAAAACTCCAGAAAGAAAAAAACAGTGCTCAGAAATTAATTCTCTTTAATATCTTAGGTGTTTTACACAAAGAACAATGGCAAGATATAGCCCTTCTCTTCATGGAAGACAAAAACTTTTTATGTTTATGTAAAATGGGGAGAGGCAAGAAACATACAGCTTGCATGAGTCCTGAACTGGCACAGCCATGTCTACTGCCTTATGCCATGAAGTGTGTCTGAATCAGCAACTGCATAACTTCTCCCATACCCTACCTCTGTAAACAAAAAAAATTTCAACATCTTTTTAAGAATCTCTAACCATACTCTTCATGGAATCAAAGATTCAGGGATACAGCTTGTTCTACACACAAAGGTGGCTTTGCTTGTCCTGAATACATTCAGAAGTCTCTTCTGACTTTAAGTTTAACTGGTAGGTGGCCAGCACGTAAAACAAAGACTTCAGCTCAATACCTGGTAATTAAACAAAGACTTATAAATATGCCAGCAAGCTACTGGTAATTCTAAACCTCCAAACAACATGGAAAATGAAGGGATCAATATGAGAGAGGGTTCCTGTAATTTCTAAATGTTGCATCTTGTGAACAAATGCATATTTGCCAAGAAGAGTGAACACCAGCACCTTTTAATCAGGAAAGAGTACTGAGGCACACAGAAGGCAATACAACTAACTCTTCATTTCTGCCATTAATAACCTCAGGAACAGCTTGTGAGCACACAACAGGCCATGGGCTAGCCCAAATCTCACATGCTAAGACATATACCTGTGGTTAGTTAAGAGAGCTGACACAACTGTTTGATCCACTGGGAAAAATGCACTATGTCTACATAAGCATACACAGATCTTAATGTCACTTTTACTAATTCAGGATTCTTGCACAGACTGCAATTGAATAGGCATGTTTATATGTTTTATAAAATGGTCTAGCTGAATGACATTCAATTCCTTTTTGGTTGCCAACTACAGTGTAAAAAAATCGTACCTAGGAGTGTAATCAGAACATACTATGAAAGTCCATATACTTCTCTGTAATAAAGACCCAGTCAAATAATACTTGGATCAATGCAAGCCCACTGGGATGGCAAACCTAAAGTTATTTTTAGTAGTTTTGTTCTGAGCAATACCTCTTCATCCCCGAGATAGTATAATTACTTCTTGCAAAGAACCTGTTAACAAACATAATTCCGCTTTTTAATCTTCAGGACCTTAGACTGAATACAAATCTCAGGAAACTGCGTTTTTTGCAGTTGTGATAAACCATGCCTTAGTGTTATTACAGCTGTCTGCTGCACTGCCCCAAATGACGCCGTTCCAGAGACATCTCATGAAAATGTTGTTGAACCCCCAGGATCATTATGAACTCTCACAAACTACTGAGACCTGTGATTGTTATGTTTAGAGTGTGTTAGGCATTTTAGGTAAGTGTTGTTAGCCTGCAGCTACTACTGCAAATGCACAGAAATAACTTCTGAGATAATATTTTGTCTCCTCTGAAATTCACATGCATTCACTATGCTTAGAGAAGAAAGCTTATTCACACAAATGTTACAGAGCAAGAATGCTCCACTCTATTGTTTCCCATTCTTTTAAAAGACCCTTTATAGAGGCCATGGAAGAATGTTGCTTTCAAAGAAGGTTCACCATTAATTCTGACAAATTTCATACTAGCACAAATGTAATATAAAAACACAAATGTAATATAAAAACAAATTAGGATGCCAATAAATTGGTTGAATGATCAATAGATCTCCATGCACTGTGAAATGAAGGGTTAAAAAGTCCCCATATCTCACTTTTAACAAACAGGGAAGCTGAGGGCCAAGGAGATGTAGCAGCTTGCTTAGTCCTGTAGCAAATCAATGGCAGATTTTCCATTTTAGTACCTCATATACTGCTGTGTGGTTTGCGACTTACAGGGAGTAATAATCCTCAAGGATAATGTAATTTCATAGACTTGGAAAACTTTGGTATATCCAAATTAAAAGCTAAACCATTATTTTCTCATGGTGCTTTCAAATGAGATCTGCTACTGCAGCTAACTGTACAAAACAGTTCAAAAACTGAGAATACATTCCTCAAAAAAAAACCAAGGAAAGAGCATAAAGTGAGAAAATAACCTTTGAATTTGTACACCTCTTCCAAACAAGGTAGAAGAAGTCACCTTAAGAGAATGAAAACAGACGATTAAAATGAAGACCCTAAAATGATACAAGTATGGAGAAGGAGAGAGAGTGAGTACGTGAGAGAGATCTGAGGGGAGGACTCGTAAGGAAAGGTATTAGGGTAGGGCTTCTCTCCTTACCTGGCACAAGCCACTGATGCACATATCCAGGGATTCAGTGTAGCACCGGGTCCCATCCAGAACCTTTGGCGCCAGCTCCACAACCAGAGCTGCTCCTCTGGCCTGGCACTTCAGCGAGCATGGATTGTCGGGGTCATTAGAGACAGGAAGCCACTCGTAAAACTGTCCCTGGTACTTGACATCGTTGTGAGCAGAGCACTGCTGGGCACGAAAATCACCTGCTTCTGGTGGGCAGTCCTGCAGAAAAGAAAGAGGAAAAGGTCAGCAGGTCTATTCAGCATAGCTAGTCACAGTATCATGCAGCCGGCTGACCTTCACAGCTGCGAGATGCAGAGAGTTTTGCTGTTTAGACAAAGACAATTGATTGAAATAGTTACAGCTACACATAATTCTACTGGATAATTCTAACTTTCTTTCTTTTTTCCACAAAAGTATTGAAAGAACATCAAGACCATGTGTAAATATGCTTGAGACTTAAGAAATGCACTGTATGTGTCTTAACCACAGCCCTGAAATGCTCTTGCTGAATCTCTTCCCACTTGTGCACGTATGTGGAGAAGTATGTGTGCACAGCCACTCTCTTCCAGCCAAATTTTCCTCTTTGTTTGAAGAGAAAGAAAAAAGAATTACGTGATTTAATTGTTCGTTTATTTAAGCTCTCCTCACTAGCTTTTTTTTGCCTCAGTGACCTAAATCAGTTGGTAGGGCAACAAGAATCAGAAAAATGTGATACATATTTGCATTTCTTAACCTAAGATTTCATAATTTGCTTAATTAGCGACTTACTATTATTTTACTGGGAAGACCTTTAAAAAGCCCCTTTGTTAATCCTTCTGGAAGTTTGTGAGACATATAAACCATACTCTGAACCCAGTACACCTGATATAAAAACCAAAGACCACTCATACTACTTAAAGTCTCTTGTTGATGAGAACGTGAGGCTTTTCTTACCCACGTATACTTTCTTGCCATGATTTAGCACTGAAAAACATGAGTCAAGTTCTCAAGAGAGAAAGAAGAGCTTCAAAATCATGAGACTTCAGGCAAAATAAACTTTGGTTCTTTTTATTTCCTTTCAAGTTTTTGATCCTTGAAGAATGATATTTCAAGTTTTCCTGTGCAAGCAACCACAAAGGCTAGAGATTGTTTTTTTATAACTAACCTGAATTTCTCACATAATTATGGGAATACAAGAGCTAAGCTTTAGGAAAAACATTAAATATCATGAGAACTGTGACAAAAAAGCAACTGTTGGCAACGTGGTTGCCTCAGATTATTAAGGTCCCATAGTCCTCAACCTTGCTTCTGTAAGGAAATCTGCTCCTCAATGATACCTGGTCAAACACCAGGTGAAGTGAATACCTGTTATACCCTTTGCTTGAGGACTGTAACATTATTTTATAGACAGTCGTAAATGTTGATTATAGACTTGATAGGGAAGGATTTTGATGTATATACAACCACATAACTAGACAATATCCTTATAAGATGCCTGTATTCTCTGTTTGTCCTCAAACCACTTGATCATATAGAAATTCAAGTATCATTAATGACAACCTTATTCACAGACAACTTATCCTCCCAGCTAGGAAAGTCTTGCTGCTATTGAGGCAAAATATTTCTTCTGAGGTTTAAATAATCACCTCTTGTTTCTCAGACCTTTTTCCACACCTTCATTCACTAACGCTTTTCTGCTTCTTTTAAATAGGGCAGATTATTACAGCTTTTGATACAAACGGCATGGGGGCTGCATGTCACTTAATGACATTAAAGGATCTTTGTTTAGTATTAAGATCTAAAATAAAATCAGTCTAAAAAATCAAGCTTTCAAATTTCCTCTTGAAGCAAATTGTCAGTATCTTGGCTATAAATTTGTCATTTGTATACCCTTGGCTCAAACCAAGGATAACCAAACTGGCCTCTCATCCACTGTGTAGTGGCAATGTGGTTATGCCCATTTTGTTTGAATGTTGAATGATATTGGATCACACCACTCCAAACATTTCTTTTGGTGAACTATACACACATACAAACCATGACCTTAAGCCACAGATCTTCAGATAATTTACTTTGTACCATTTTCAGTTAATTTGCTTTGTATTTGAGTGTGATGCAGCCCAAAAGTTATGGGTCAAGCCCCAGTTAAAGGTTCTGCTAAGTACAAGGGAATAGTGTTCCTGCTACAAAAGGTTAAATGGATTAAGGCATAACAGAAAAAAAAGGATTTGTGCTAAATCTTGCTCTAGAAAAATATGTATCAAAGAGCAATAATCCTCATTCATCCTTTTTGAAAGTGGAGGTCGAAAGTCCAAGCTTATAACTGGAATTTTACTGCTGGAGGACTTAGACAGCAGACAGTTTTTCTATTTGTATGTTATGGAAGATTAAAAAAAAAGTAAAATGTTGGAAGTATTTCAGTTTGATTTTAAAACGTCCAGAAAAACTTAGGGGCAATCAGGCCCGTTTTGTGATCTGGGCAAACTGCTGATACAGGACAAAGTCTGGACAGCAGCACAGAGTAAAGACAGCAGAAAAATAATGTGGGAAATTCATTATTCCTCTACAGCTGTGTAATTAGCGAAAAAGTGGTCTTTATGTTTGTCCTGGTTTCGGTTGGGATGGAGTTGGTTTTCTTCCTGGTAGCCGGTATGGGGCTGTGTTTTGGGTTTAGGTTGAGAACAATGTCGATGATACACTGACGTTTTGGTTCTTGTTAAGTAGTGCTAAGTACTTGCTAAGTGGTGCTCACACTGGTCAAGGACCTTTCAGCTTCCCATGCTCTGCCAGGGGCACGGGAGGCTGGGAGGGGGCACAGCCGGGGCAGCTGCCTCAGACTGGGCGGGGGCTATTCCATACCACGTGACGTCATGCTCAGTATATAAGCAGGGGAGTTGGCCGGGGAGGGGTTCGGTCGTTGCTTGGGGGACGTGCTGGGCATCGGTCAGCGGGTGGTGAGCAATTGTACAGTGTACCGTTTGCTTTGTATTACTACTGTTCTATTTTTATTTTACTTTAGTTATTAAACTGTTTTTATCTCAACCCACGAGTTTTCCCCTTTTGCCCTTCCGATCCTCTCCCCCATCCCGCCGGTGGGGGGGTGAGCGAGCGGCTGCGTGGTGCTTAGTTGCTGGCTGGGGTCAAACCACGACAATGTTCTGCTTTTAAACAGATGAACAAGACAGTTACAGCTTGACCCAAGATCTGGTTTAGCTTCATTTTCAAATAGAGAAGAGACAAGCAAAGAGGAACACTGTGGCCTCATTTCCTGCCACAAAATCTTCTGGTGCATACCCTTCCCTGAATTTTTCTGTCCATAAATGAATACAGTCAGGTCTACTGGCTTGGCTTAGGCTTGTTGCAGAGATCCAAGCCAACTCTCTTGTTTGGTTCAAGCTTGGCTCTACCTTCGAAACTTCCTGGCTTTCAATAGCTTTATTTTTACAAAGACAGAAAGACCCAATAAAGCACACGACATACAGAGTTCATAATCCTGCTTTGTACAGTATTCAATACTATGTTAGTTGTGTTGGATTTTATTTTTAAATCAAAGAAAGAAAAAATGTACAGTCAACATAACAAGCTTTCAGGACACGGCAGGTGACCAGGACCGATGTTAAATACTTCCAGTCTTTGATATCATGATCAAAATAAAACAATGGATTTAAATAGTACAGCTTGTGTTTAAAAAAGTTTTCATGTGAAACTTGAAGCCATTCAAAGAATACATTCAAGCAGTTAGAAATGCAGACATGCATACTTATCTTGGCACACAGATATGAAAAAGGGTCACAGTCTGGCCCACCACTTTTCTCCCACTGAAATCCTGAATCTAAATCTACCTGAAGGCCTCGAAGATCCCTTTGCCTCACAGGGGAACTTTCCTTCCAGTTAGGAGAGCACACGTACTTGCACCTACACACATAACATCTGCATAACCTGTGTAATGTTTTTTTATACCAAAATAGACAATGTTAAGAAAAATAGTAGTCCGAATATTACCCATCATTAGACACAGGTCATCAAAACTGAAAAAGCAGGAACTGTTCAGAACTTGGCACTGCTTATTAATATCTTGTCCATGGTTTTTTGGTTTTTCTTTTTAAACTTGCTATTTATTCTTTGTATTATATGTCAGTGGGGATCAGAGCCTCTTCATGCTGGGCTTTGTGGAATCATATAATGAAAGACAGATAAAAGCTCACAGCCTATAAATGAGTATTGTAGTTGCTGAAATAACAGACACGGCAAAGCCAGTGTTTTGTTGCATATTTGTTCAAGCAGTAAATTGCTATTTTCTTTTAAACACTTTGCACACCTTTAGACAAGAGCGTTTGCTGTTTTGAGGCAGTCTTCTTGTGCCTCATTTCTGCAGTGCTGGCTCCTGGACAGGAGAAACTAGTAGACTCTGATTCCACAAAGTCTTTTCCCCTTTTAAAAAAATCAGCCTGCTTTCAGTATGTGCATGGAGGCTTGGTGGAAGGGGATCCTCTACAGCTGCCAGCTAGCACTGCTTTACTGGCCTGAGTGAAGTTACGTTTTACTCTACCTAAGGATCTGATCCTGGAAGCTAACAGTATGCAGTTTGTCTACCTGCACAACAGATTGACAGACAAGGGTGTGCCCACACTTTGAGACAGCCAGTAGTCATGGGCCAAGTCAGTGTAGCAGTGAACCCAACGTAACATATCTTTGCATGGGTTATGTAGTTCTGCAAGGTAGTTTGCTAACCACATCCGCATGGCCTGTGTTTGGCTTGAACCATGCAGCAGCACTGGTATCTGGCCACGAAAGCACTACAGTCCTGCTACAGGTTACTCCAGCTTTGGTGCTATATTCAAATCGTACCGGTTTTGTTTTCTTTTGGAAATTATCTGTGGGCCCCTGCAGACTGAGGAACCGCTGCCATTGCACTCCTTGAAGAATCAGAAAGAACTAATAAACTTGAAAGTCTCATCTAAGTCCATTTATCTTCAAGCTTCCTATTCATTAAGACTTTTTAGGGAAGAAAATTTCCAGTGAATAGGAAACAACTGTTCCTCCTCTAACTCTGTGGGTCCTAGACGGCTGTTTCATGACCTTTAGCTTAGAATCATAGAATCATAGAATTGTTAAGGTTGGAAAAGACCCTTAAGATCATCAGGTCCAACCGTTAACCTACCACCGCCAAGTCCACCACTAAACCATGTCCTCAAGCACCACATCTACCCGTCTTTTAAATACCTCCAGGGATGGGGACTCAACCACTTCCCTGGGCAGCCTGTTCCAGTGCCTGACTACTCTTTCAGTGAAGAAGTTTTTCCTAATATCCAACCTAAACTTACCCTGGCGCAGCTTGAGGCCATTTCCTCTCGTCCTATCGCTTGTTACTGGGGTGAAGAGACCAACCCCCACCTCGCTACAACCTCCTTTCAGGTAGTTGTAGAGAGCAATAAGGTCTCCCCTCAGCCTCCTCTTCTCCAAACTAAACAACCCCAGCTCCCTCAGCTGCTCCTCATAAGACTTGTTCTCTAGACCCTTCACCAGCTTCGTTGCCCTTCTTTGGACAACCTCTAGCACCTCAATGTCCTTCTTGTAGTGTGGGGCCCAAAACTGAACACAGTATTCGAGGTGCGGCCTCACCAGTGCTGAGTACAGGGGCACTATCACCTCCCTGGTCCTGCTGGCCACACTATCCCTGATACAAGCCAGGATGCCATTGGCCCTCTTGGCCACCTGCGCACACTGCTGGCTCATGTTCAGCCGGCTGTCAACCAACACCCCCAGGTCCTTTTCAGCCAGGCTGCTTTCCAGCCACTCCTCCCCAAGCCGGTAGCGTTGCCTGGGGTTGTTGTGACTGAAGTGCAGGACCCGGCACTTGTCCTTGTTGAACCTCATACAGTTGTCCCTGGCCCAACAATCCAGCCTGTCCAGGTCCCTCTGCAGGGCCTTCCTACCCTCCAGCAGATCGACACTCCCACCCAACTTGGTGTCATCTGCAAACTTACTGAGGGTGCACTCAATCCCCTCATCCAGATCGTCGATAAAGATATTAAACAGGACCGGCCCCAACACTGAGCCCTGGGGAACACCACTCGTGACCGGTCGCCAACTGGATTTGGCTCCATTCACCACCACTCTCTGGGCTCGGCCGTCCAGCTAGTTTTTAACCCATCTCAGAGTGCACTTGTCCAAGCCGTGAGCAGCCAGCTTCTGCAGGAGAATGCTGTGGGAGACGGTGTCAAAGGCCTTACTGAAGTCCAAGTAGACAACATCCACAGCCCTCCCCTCATCCACTAAGCGGGTCATCTTGTCAGAGGAGACCAGGTTAGTGAAGCAGGACCTGCCTTTCATAAACCCATGCTGGCTGAGCCTGATCCCCCGGTTGTCCCGCACATGCCGCATAATGGCACTCAGGATGATCTGTTCCATGACCTTCCCCGGCACCAAGGTCAGACTGACAGGCCTGAGCTTGTGAGGGCTCATGAGATATTCCTGGAACACTGAGCCTGTGCTGGATACCTATAATCTCTGTTCATCCTATCAGGTCAAGATTTCCTCCACTGCAATGAAAATATATATAATTTTAAAGATGATCAGAAACGCCTTTGATGTATGAAACCTATTTTAAAATAAACACAGGAGTTTCGTCTTCACCTCTTAGGCATCTAATGCTGGCCATATTATTACGCCGTCATTTGCTTTCTCACATTCAAATTTTTTTTTTAACTTGACCTCCTATTTGACCCTATTGTAATTCATAAGGTCCGTGGAGTTTTGCCATATAATGAATCTCATTCAAAACAATTTCTATTAATCAACAAACTAGTGGAAAAGATAAGATGAATCCCAGATGTCCCTTGATGGTGATAGGTGGATCAGATTTCATGGGACAAAAGAGGGTCAGGCTTTTTAAAGTTTACTTAGGGGGTGAAATGTGGAAGATCATATCTAAGCTGTGATGGGTGGAAACAGTCGAGGAACCTTAAAACAGTTTACAATATATGTGCTTGTATATTTGCAGAGGCCAAGAATGATTTACTATACCTGGAGCTTTTCCTCTGTGCAAAAAATTACTAACAACTGGACTACTCTGTGCAGCATCTGACAGAACAGCTTATTGAACCAGTTCCATGAAGTACGCATGGTGTTTCAGCTGCACCGATTTCCCTACTGAGAAAGAAAGCCTGAGGTCCGCAAGCAGGGGCTTGCCCAAGACTAAATAAGAACTTTAGATAAAAGTACAGAGACTTAGGAGACCTAGGGATTTAACAGAAACTCCACTTGGTCTTGAAGCCTTGTTGAGTGCCCTCCTTGAATTAAGTTTCTTGCAGCCAGATTTTTCACTAGTCTACTCCTGTAAACTTCTAAATAGTTTAGGATCATCTTAGCTGCTCGGATTGAGAGGGGCTCATACTACAGCTTTCTCTGACAACCCCAAGACACTGCAATATCTGACAGAGAGAAGCATGAGAGAAATAATATGAACAAAGTAAATGGTAGAATATCAGCAGATGCTTCTACTCTGTATTAAATAAACATGGAGTGGAGATGAGAGCTAAAACAGTCAGTGAAGTATAAATCTAAACCTCCATGAATATTTGTCATTAGAATTTGTAAAATCAATTTTTTGCAAAAAAAATGCCTTTTTTTAAAGTATGTTCCCATTTTTGGCAAATAATTCAATATGCAGCTTTTCATGCCATTTTAAAATTTTTGTTTGCTCATAGCTTTTAAATATTAAAGTCAAGTATTTAAATTAAATACAGTAACTTGTATTTCAGCTTGAAAAACTTCCAAACATTTCAGTCAAAAACTAATGCAAGTAAATAATATTAGAGTACACTTTCCTAAAAGCACCATGGGTGCCACATTGGCAGATCAAAAAGAGATATTCAAATTAAAAAAAAAAACTACTGTTATCAGAAATATTGAATTTAAATCTATGAATCATCCAGAGCCCTGAAGAGTCCTGAACAGAGTCCTGAAATGCCGCTGTCATGGAGGTGATCCCGGTTGTTTGGTCTACAAAGATTCTTGATATATTTACATAGAATGGCAGTGGTGGGGGTTTTTTGTTCTATTTTTTAATAGTCAAAGATTCACAGGTCTGCTTGCTGAGAAGACAGCAAATCCAGAAGTCAAAGCTGCTACCATTAGCAACATACTAAAAGCACTTGTTTCGAAGTACGAAGAAATAATTCCTAGACGACACACTGAGATTTTAAAATGCACACATTTAGAAATAAGATGGTAGTTATTAAAATCCAGCATTTTGAAGAACAGACTGTAGTCACAATAAATGATCTGAGTTTGGAAGAAATTCCACTTAAAAAGTAAATTGACATTAAATAAATATGGTGTTAGTAAGGAGAGATGTGTAGCGTTTATACTTTTTTTTTAATGTATTTTTTTTTATTTTACTGCAAAATGCAAACTGGGAGGTTTGATTGCAAAGACTTCACATGACATTTCTAAACACCAGTGGGTAGAAAAATTAAATCCTGTTAATAATTTTTGTAGCTCTGAAAAAATTCTACCTGGTGATGATGCTTCTCATATACACAAGCCAAAGCTTCTGAGAATTGTGCACTTATATGGAAGTTTAGGTTTGACACTTTCCAACAGGCCGGACTTTGGTGCATGGAAAGAAGATAGTGTCATTTTGTTGAAATTAAGATGGGCAACATTGGTGCTGGTGTGTACAAAATGCAGCATGAGCTGATAAGAAACAGGGATAGAAGTAGCTTGTCTGAATGCAAGCCAAAAAATGAGGCATGTCATTACAGTTGGTATTTCAGCCAAGTGAAGAAAGTGAGGTATATATAAAAAAGAGCTGCAGGTGGTGTTTACAAGTTTTGGTGGTCTGATTAATGGGATCTACCGTCTACAAATTTTATCTTAGGCTTAATGGCACTGCTCTAAACCTTGTCGAAAGAGCTGGTAATATTGTACAGCTTCCAGCATTGTCTATTTTCAAGTCAAACAGCAAAATCTCAAGAGCAGCTTTATATGTAATGTTCATCATCATACTAGCAGGTATAAGCAAGTAAATATGAAAAGCAAAGTCCTTTAGGAATGAAGGGCCAGTCACATGCATCTAATTTTTTTTCTGGTCTGATTCAGAAAGCAGTGCAATAAATGGAAAAATATCAGGGAAAATAAAAATATTTGCAATCACAAAAAGGGGTTTGATAATTGAGGAGAATGAAGAGAGAAGGCATGAAGAAAGTACAGATTCCAACAAACTTCCTTCAGATAGACTTTCATGTAAATGGGGGAAGAGAAAGCAAACAACAGCCTAGTGGCAGAAGGACTGAAAAAGACAAAGGGCAAATGAGGTGACATGATAGCCTGGTACAAAAGCTGAAGAAAACCTGGCAACTAAGAATGTGCCTAGAAGAGGAACAGAGTATGCTAGCTTGGGGAAAAAAAAAAAAAAAAAAAAAGAACTAGTAAAAAAAATCCTACTTGCCATTTGGAAATATTTTTGTTTATTTTGCATAATGTTTACTGTAACAACCCAGCTAGATATAAAAACATGTTTTCACTGCATTCAGAGTAATTTTCTATAGAAAAACAAATCAGTCCCTCTGTCCTCCCATGATCATATTCTAAAATGGCTGGAAACATACTTGGAGTCAATATGAATAGTAAGAAGAAAAAAAGCGGATGCAATTCAACCCTAAATCATCTTCAGATTCCCTCATTCCTTCTTTTACTATTTACACATGTGGCTTCATACCCATTATCTTTCCAGTTTCTGACCAACACCAGGCAATGCAAGTGGTGAACATACTGCACTGGATTTGTTCTTTTAAGGACTGCTCAGAAGCTTTATAGACAGCAGTATCAATCTCTCTTATAGCCTGTACTATGCAAAATGGTTCAGCATCCCTAGAATAATACAGGTCGCTGAAGAAACCGACACACCACTCTCTCCCTTGCCTCTCTTTATCTCATTCTTTTTTTTTCCTCTGTAATTTAATTTCAGGATGAATTAAAACCAGCTGTAGCAAAATCTTGCAAATGATAGTGCCTATGAAAACATGTTCATTGCCAGACTCCAAGAAGTATTCTTCCCATTCTCCAATTTCACCTTTGAAATAGAGAGTTTGCTTTTAGTATATGTGATTACCCATCCTTACTGTAAGAAGACAGTCATATAAACAAAAACATGGCAGTTCACAGAAAGACAGTTTGCAGAAAATAAAAAGACTGGTTATTTTATGAACAATAACATCAGTCCTCAAGTTGTACACAAGCTAATGGTAATGAAAGCTTGTATTTCAGGACTCACTGATTTCCACAAGAATCAAAAAGGAATTTTCCACAATGCATGATAGCTACCTTCATTTGCAGGGGTGAAATGGGGGGGATTTGCTCTCATTTTCCTTTAAAGCAACAAACTGTCATCTAACAGATGAAAATGTAGGTCTCATTGAGCCTGGAAGTTCCATCCTCCTGATTTTCAGTCTTTGTGGATGAAATCTTAAAAGGCAATGTCTCAGTTAACAAAAATGCACGCTATATCGTGTGCCTTTTCCAGTGCAGAATTCTATGACAACCCCACATCGAGTTAATGAATTGTTTCTAATTTGTATGTATGTATCCTTGGATTTTGGAGAAAAAGACAGTAGACTTCATTAAAGGGAAAATATATGGAGTTTTTTACTATTCTGAAAGAGACAAACAGTATTTCAGTGGTACAGCTACACAATTCAGTAACAGAATGGATTTCAGCACAGAGATAAATGTCCAGGGTTCCGAAACTGCTTTAGGTTTCCACTGGTGCTGCACAAGGTATTTCAAAGTGGTACCTAGCCCCAGAAACACAGGGCTGAGGACCACCATGGCTGTGGCAGGATCCTAGCGCAAGTTTTGATTCTGATCATGGTGGCAGTGCCCTTGCAATAACTGATGTGAATACTGGTGCACAGTATCTCAGATTAGTAAAGGTGATAAGTGGAAGGGCATAACATCTGAATCAAAGACTCAACATACTTTACAAATAGAAAATACTTTCCCCTGAAATCAAGTGTCTGCAAAACAAATACAGCCAAGTACTTTCCTTATGACATAAAGCCGTATTTGGAGGGCCTGGACAAAGTATCATGCAGTCAGAAGCTTGTGAATAGTTTGA
The DNA here is from genome assembly GCA_020745775.1 of Theristicus caerulescens. Taxonomy (NCBI): domain Eukaryota; kingdom Metazoa; phylum Chordata; class Aves; order Pelecaniformes; family Threskiornithidae; genus Theristicus; species Theristicus caerulescens. The sequence continues at coordinate 37,792,972 of CM036583.1, read as the reverse complement.
TTTATTGCTAGTGTTGCAAATTTACCAAAAACAAACAAAAGAAAACTAAAAATTTAATCCTTTTATTATGGAAAAGAACAATGTAGCACAATCCATTCTTTACCCTCTTCGAAAAAAAGGGGTTAAAATCATAAATACAGTCCTGGGTCTTCATAACTCAGTGGCAAAACTGCCACTGATTTCAGCATAGTAAAGGACTTTGAAAGTTTCAGTTTGGATTATTTGGTATGAAATAATGAAGTGAGTTCTGCAGCTGCATGCCTCACTGCTATGTTGGAAAGTCTGGAGCCAGCATTGCCAAATTACAAGGTATGTAAAGGAATTGCCTGACAAAACTATGCAAGGTTTTATTTTGAAGGAAAACTGTTCAGGTGCACATTTCCAAAACAGAACCTAAGCTAAAAATAACATTTAAAAAATTATTCCTTATCTTGGAAAGTTAAGCTCAATGATTCCAAAATACGGGTTGCAACATGGCTAAAACCCCAGCCTCTCATCAGGGTGATCCAGGAACAGCTAATGGCAGCAGAGCAGGAGGCTAGTTTGTCTCCCTGCTTTTAGCATACACAAGGGCAGGTCAGAAGGGGAAGGGGACTGTCACTGTGTGTCATATTCCACAGAGCTACAGCATGCAACTTGACTGGCACAAATCAACCTTCCCATTCCCTCCATGGTCATGATGTAGTCCACGTGCCTCAGAGATGGCAATTGGACTGTTAATCTGCCAGCAGACCTATTTATTGACTACTCAACCTCTAAGGAGGTTGTAGTGAGGTGGGGGTTGGTCTCTTCTCCCCAGTAACAAGTGACAGGACGAGAGGAAATGGCCTCAAGCTGCGCCAGGGAAAGTTTAGGTTGGATATTAGGAAAAACTTCTTTACTGAAAGAGTAGTCGGGCATTGGAACAGGCTGCCCAGGGAAGTGGTTGAGTCTCCATCCCTGGAGGTATTTAAAAGACGGGTAGATGTGGTGCTTGAGGACATGGTTTAGTGGCGGACTTGGCGGTGGTAGGTTAACGGTTGGACTTGATGATCTTAAGGGTCTTTTCCAACCCTAACAATTTTATGATTCTATGATTCTATTTGTTGTCAGTTAGTGAAGCAGATGTCTAGATTGATGAGAGATTTCAGGAACCCAAAGGATACACCCATAACAAATTTCAGAGGAAGAAGTGTGAGAAATCTTACAGCATGAGAGACCACAACTCAGATAGAAGCAGTTTCTTTCATTATGAACTGTGGTCTATTGAAGAAAATATAAGCTAAATATGAGGGAGCGTACTCATTTTTTTAACTTAAACTTTTAAACTTTTTTAGACAAAGCACCTATTGAAAGGCTTCTGAATATGTCCCTATCAGGCATGAGAAAGCTTGGCCCAGTGCACGTTTGATTTCATTTTCCGTCTTTACTGGTAAAACTCCCATTTCTCCATGTAATTTGAGAGCTTTTACTGTTCTTGGCATCCAATAAAATTTTCCATATGAAAGTATTTCCATTTTCACCAGTGAAAACACACTTTCACTTTGGTGAGCACAGAAGTTGAATTTTCTTATTTTATTGTATTGAAAACTATATTCACCATATATAAAGAACAAGCAAGAGCCTTTGGAAAGGCCAAAACACTGGTGCAGGCTATCTAAAACTGGTGTTCTAAGACATGCAGCAGAATTCCAATGCTGGGAGGGCACAGGTGAACAGAAACATATATCTCTTACTAACTTGTCTTCAGTTCTTAACAGCTTAATCCTCCAGCCTGTCAGACTGCCCAATGTGAACCAGCTGGTTACCAAAGTAATACTGGGAACATAAGTGGTCTTGATTCTGCCGAGGGGGTTATAAAGAGCAACTCTGAAGTTTCACTGACACTCTATTTGGAAAGGCTGTGACTGCAATCCCTTCCAAACTGTTTTAGCAACACGCTATGCCATAATCTCTCCAGTTTTTCAAGAAACTGACAAAGGTTTGCCCATGGTCCTGTGGTATGAAGGAATTTAAATAGCTACAGTATTCTCACTATCACATTACCAAATTATTTTATGTAATATGGACATGACTGTCATATGTGATGATTTGCATCATATCAAAGCTATACTTCACTTACCACATTGCTGCAAGTCCTGTACCGGATGTTTCGCCCTTCACAGGTCCTGTGTCCAAAAATTAAAAACAAACCCAAAAAAACATTAATAGCTGAATATAAAAAGCAAACAGATAATGTTTACTGTGTCATCATCTTTCCTACAAAGATCTCTAATCACCTAATCCCCCACTCTCTTCCCCAAAGTAAAGTGCTCTATGTCTCTGGCGTGAAATGACAGGCTAGCAGGAGAGAGCTTTTCCCCAATTTCATATGAGGAGAGAAGGAGAGCATAAATCTTCCCCCTCCAATCCACCAGTCCCTCGCTACTCCCAGATCCCTGCTGCAGAACAGCATCCAAAAGGCAGCTGGGCCCAGCAGAGGTCAAGGAGAGCACGTGCCCTGACGTGTGCTCTCCATGGCTCTCCTCCTTTTCTCCCACAGCAGACCCATATCAGCCCTGATGCTGGCAGGGTTCCCAGAATAAAGGTCAACACCCAGATATCTTTTTAGCACTCAGCAGCATGTATTCTGAGTATTTGACCTTAGGTGAAGATTCATGTGTTTTATGAGTTCAGACAGCATATTCTGTGGAGGTCCTCAGTACAAATCAGAATGCAGGGTTTGGCTTTTAAAGATTATCCTTCAACAGAATAGAGTTCCTTACATTTTTAATTACTTAATTTCACAACTTTTTTTTCCCCCTTTCTTTTTTTTTTTTGGCCAGAATTTAACAAGCACACATTCCTTGAGGACTAAATGCCTGCCAAGAAATTTTAAATCCAAACCATTTTGAAGTATCCAAGAGAAAGGACAGCATCTGCATGCATTTTTGTCATTCTTTTTTTCTTCATTTTTTTAAAAACAGAAAAACTTTTTCCATACTGATTTAACTCTAAAATCAACTGAACAGATTTCCTTTAAATTATTGGAGTCGTCCTTCCTCCCACCTTTCTCCACAAGACTTAATTGTGAAATTCCTCCAGCAGTCATTTACACCTATGTAAGTACAAAATCAGGGCAAAACACAGTTTTGCAAATGTATCACAATAGTGTTAATGATCCCAAGATAAACAAGTAAATAAGCCCTATCATTTTTTCAGAAGAAATGTAAGCAGAAAGATAACATATTCTTTTGTGTAGCATTTGGCATATAAAGAATGCTATTAAAAGCATAATAGCAATACCACTAATTCAATGCTTTTGTAATGTTATATAATTAATTCAAGTACATTTTGATCATTGCAAGCATGCACAGAAGTGAAAAGTGTGCATGGAATATCTAGCATCAGAAAAAACAGTTTTATCAGTACAATAATAAAAACTATATTTACAATAGACTATGAACTAAAAACCAAAAAAACCCCAAGCATTGCCTCCACTATCCCAGTTATTCCTGAGCAAAATAGACAAGGTGGCAGAGATAACTCTGGTGCAGGCCAAACCTGTTTACACTCCACTACATCCAATAGATATACTCTTGATTTACATCAATAGGTAGCAAAGAAAAAAGTATATTATGCAGCATGCAGGCAGTCCTAGTGCAAGCCTTGTACACCACACTGAATAGCTTGTTCAGCAAGCTTGATACATGCCCCATCTGTCTCTCAGAAATGCCATACAACCCTCAGACATGTCTTTGCTTCACACAGACTTACTGTTATGACAATTTCAATTACCATAATTTATTAACCTCAGAAATATTGAACTGCCAGGAGAATTTAAACTTCCTTTCTATCAGCTGCCTCAGAGTTTCTTCTTCTTGTCACAGTTTCTTCATGTTGTCTGTTTTGAAATGAAAACCCACATTTTTCAGTTATTCTTTGCATTAGGGAAAAGAATGGGTACTCTCATTAGACATGTGCCACAGAACTATTCAAATTTTTCTTCCAATTTCCCTTCTTTGGCTAATGGCCAAGGTTGTTCAGAAAAAATGTTCATTTCTGGATGCAGATAGTGCTGTAATGATTCATGAACACTAGGAATCACTCTTGCAAAACTCCCCTTGTCCCCTCTCCAAGACCAAACTTTGGGATTTTGTTGTTTAAGCTCATTAGTTATCACCCATCAACCAAAAGCAGGTAAATTGCTTTCAGCCTGAGCTGATCTATTTTCACAATAGATTTGCAGAGTAGTTTGTGTTTCAGATATACACTGCTTTAGGGCAATATTTCAGATTCTTTTAAACTCAAGTATCTACTTTTGGATTCAAAACCACAGGATCTGTAGAAAAAAAATAGATGGTTAAAAAGACTCTGAAAAAAAAAATTAAATGGCAGGTTTTTGGGGGCATAAATTTTGATTTTTAAAAGTAAATTCTGTTTCTGACTCTATGCTTAAAACAGGGAAGCTGAAACCATCTAGTGAACTTAATCCTGCTAGAGTGAAATACACAGCATCTTGCATGACACCAGGCCAGACTAGGTTTTCTCCTCTAGGCAGGGTTCAGATTAATGGTATGGGTCCCATAACTCAGCACGGATGCTTTGCAGAATGCCACAGCACAGAGCATTTAACATGCAAGAAAGGACCACAGCAGATTAGTGAGGCCATGTTATGAGATACAGTCACCACACATCCTCTGACCTCTGCAGGGTATAAACGGGAACTCACATCAACAAGGAGTACACACAGCCACTTGGAAAAGTCAGAAGTCACCCAAAAAGGCAAGTTTGTTTTGGAGAGCACACAAACAGTGGGAGCAGTTAGAGGTACTTCTACAGTCTTCTCTGTTATCTGTACACTGCAGGGGATTTTTCAGAGGAAAAAGGTAGCTAAGGGTTTGGCTTGATGGGCAATTATTATCATGTGAATATGAAAGAAAAGCAAGCTATTGGGAATCATGTTTCATTCTTCAAACCTATTCACTTGTTTCCAGTAAAGTTTCTGAAAGAGGTTAACAACATATATTAAAATATTCACTTATCTTATGTAAACAACCCGAAACCCTGGTGTTTATTTCTCCAGACTCCAGTTTGCAGAGGGACTTAGTTCAAGTCCCACCCCCCCAGCTCAAATGTCTAAAGTAGATGTGTATTTGTGCTCAGCTAGAGTCAGAAGCCTTGCAATAATCCATGCCAGAAAGAATAGCAGTGCCATGCCAAAGTTACCTTATCTGTAATTACCAAAGATGATGAAAGAGATTTGCAGAGGAGGACCTCATCTACTCCTGCCACTCTCAGCAGTCATCAAAGTTTGAAATGCTTTTCTTAAGAAACAAGTCTCCACATAAGCAAGCAGCTATGAGCCAGAGGTGGGTTATTTTTGTGGATGTGAATTTTGATGCAACTGTTCACTACAGGGGTTTGAAAGTTGATGTAATGATGTTGGACAATCTTCACTCTCCTTTATTTTCACACCCCTTGATAATCACTCTTCCGGGACAGATTCTGGTTTCTTCACTGTACCTGTGAGACAAGTATGCTGTGGGCTCTTCTCCTCCCACAAGATCTTTGGCAGGCTGCATCAGCCCTCCCCTTCCCCTGATGCCAGCAGGCATGAGGCCGTGCTACACACACAGTACCACCATCTTGCATCTTTCTTTCCTCACCCTGTTGCTCTTACCTCTTTCCCAAATGTTGCACAGTGTTATGACCCCCTCTCATCCTCAATACAATTTCTGTGTTTGTCCTTCTCTGGGAAAAAGAGTCTCTTATTCTTCCAGCATATCCCTTTTCCCATAAAGGAAACATGAGGGAAGGCCACGGACACCGAATGAAAAAGGAAGATGTATCAGGACTGCATTGACTTATGAGTTTACTTTTTCAAACTGCCTGGTCAGGTCTGCCCAACTTCATGTCCAAATCATTAAATTAACAATAAATTGAAAAGATGTGTGAAAATTTTTCCACCTTGCCTGCCACAATGCGTTGTGTAGATGCACTTGTATGTTTTGCCATGCAGCTCGGTGTTGCAACTGTAAAAATCTTTCATTCTTTATGTTTAGGAGACTTTCTCCTACAGACTTCTATACCTTGTTGAAACAGTGAAATACTAGAAATCTTACAGGAATAGTTAACTTTGAGACAAGAAAAGTGGCCATGGATAGACAAGCCAACTTTCCCTGGCAAATTTAGTTATAGATCTTATCAATATTCTTTCTGCAGGAGTAAAAAAAATAAACAACCAGGGTGCAAAATACCAACTTGAGTCACTACATGCAGGAAGCTGTATCTCACAGTGTCCTTCTGGACAAAATGTCCAGCACACAGCTAGGCAAGTTCATAATATGATGGATGAGCAATTGGCTGACGGGTTGGGCTCAAAGAGTTATAGTAAATGGGGTCACATCAGGCTGGCGGCCAGCCACCAGTGGGGTTCCCCAGGGCTCAATTTTAAGGCCAGTGGTCTTTAATGTTTTTGTAAATGATCTGGATGCAGGAATCAAATGTATCAAATGTACATTAAGTAGGTTTGCCGATGATACTAAACTAGGAGGAGCTATGGACTTCCTTGAAGGTGGACAGGCCTTCCAGAGAGATCTGGATAGACTAGAGAGCTGGGCAATCATCAACCATATGAAATTTAACAAGAGCAAGTGCAGGATTCTCCACCTGGGACAGGGTAATCCTGGTTATACATACAAACTGGGGGATGAGAGGCTGGAGAGCTTCCCCGCAGAAAGAGATCTGGGGGTTTGGGTTGGTGGCAAGTTGAATATGAGTCAACAGTGTGCCCTGGCAGCCAAAAGGGCCAACTGTGTCCTGGGGTGCATCAAGCACAGAGTCACTAGCCGGTCAAGGGAGGCGATTGTCCCACTCTACGCTGCACTGGTGCAGCCCCACCTTGAGTACCATGTGCAGTTTTGGGTGCCTCAATATAAGAAAACATCAAACTATTAGAGTGTGGTCAGAGGAGGGTGATCAAGATGGTGAAAGTCTTGTAGGCAAGACTTATGAGGAGCAGCTGAGGTCACTTGGTTTGTTCAGCTTGGAGAAGAGAAGGCTGAGGGGTGACCTCATTGCAGCCTACAGCTTCCTCAGGGGGGGCAGCAGAGGGGGAGTTGCTGATTTCCTCTCTCTGGTGACCAGCGATAGGAAATGAAATGAAGCTGCATCAGGGGAAGTGCAGATTCGACATTAGGAAAAGGTTCTTTAATGTCTAGAGGGTGGTCAGCCACTGGAACAGGATCCCCAGAGAAGTGATCATGGCACCAAGCCTGTCAGAGTTCAAGGAGCGTCTGGATGACGCTCTTAGTCATATGGTTTAGTTTTAGGTACTCCTATGAGGAGAACTTATGGGTCTTTTATGATGCATATGGGTCCTTTCCAACTCGAGGTATTTTGTGATTCTATGATTCTATGTTTAGCCTGGAGAAAAGAAGGCTCCAGGGGATGTTACTGCAGCCTTTTATACATAAAGGTCACTTATATGAAAGATGGAGAAAGACTTTTTACCAAGGCCTGTACTGTCAGGACAAGGGGAAATGATTTTAAACTGAAAGAGGATAGATTTAGATTGGACATAAGGAAGAAATTTTTTATAATACGGGTGGTGAGATACTGGAACAAGTTGCCCAGAACAGTTGTGGATGCCCCGTCATTGGAACAGGAGTTGGACGGGGCTTGAAAGATGTCCCTGCCCATGGCAGGGGGGTTGGACTAAGTGATCTTTAAGGTCCTTTCCAACCCAAACCATTCTATGATTCTATGATTAAATAAACATTTACCCTCATGTATGTGAAGGGGATGAGTATGGTACTAACAAAAAAGCCATCATACTGGGCTTTACTCTGAGAAACTCTGCTGTATATCTAAAGTAAATTCACTGGAATCAAAACGATAGAATAAGGCTATACACATATGCAATATGACAATATATTATTTCAAAGAGATGGTGTCAGAAAAAAGAAAAAAGGAAAAAATGTCTTTATTTAATACTTAGTGTGAACCAAAACCTGACTGACTGTTTAGGAATTTGAAGGACAAGTAAATAGTGTTTCTCAAAGACGAAGTCCCTTTCACAGTGATATTAGTTCAAAACAACTACTTTTTTTCTGGCTACCTGATGTTTGATTAAGTTTTGTTGAATGCTCCCTACAGAACGCCAGCCAACCTCTTCTAAAGTTTTGTTTATACTGTAGGTTATAGTGCAAGAAATCACCGAAGTAACCTAAAGGTAGCTAGCCCAGCTACTGATATACCAAGTTGGCTATTACTAGCAGTCTAGCCAAAACAGCATAGAGCACAGAGAAAGCTAATATATCTGTTGGTCTCGCAGAGATAAGCCTTTCCATCTAAAGGTACGATTAGGCTTGTTTCACAATTTCATTTTAAATTCTGGAAGTTTGATGAGGGGAACAGTTCAGATTTGAGAATTTTGTTAGGAATGTTATACAAACAATCAGCTGCAGCTCCAACAGTGCTCCAGCCCACACAAAGCTCTTATTCTGGGCAGCTTCTGCTACCCTTGGAGTTTAAGGTTGGCATTATATTTACTCAAAAGTAAGGCAGACCTTGGACTTTTGCTGTACATTTGCTGAACAGAATAGAGTTTATTCCCATTTTTACTTTCAAATTCTTCTTTGCATTCTTCAGAGCCACTGAATATTATTTTCTAAGTAATAGCATGCATTAAATGACAGTCCCTAAATTCTCAGTAAAATATGACTGGCTAGTCCAATTAAAATAACAAAAATCAAATTTGAGAAAAATAAAGGAAAAGTAGGAGAAAAATTTGTCAGAGTGCTTTCAGAGCACTTTTTCTTGCATTTAGTCTCACATGTTTGCTTGTCACTGCAGTATTTTTTATTTTCTTAAGAATCTTTAAAAAGCGTCTTTAGCTTTAGATGTGCACATATAACATATAGTGCAGATATACAGAAAGCAATTACAGTTGCAAATGTTTTCCAGTTGCTCACTAGCCAAGAAAGGCAGAAAAAAAGCAAGAATTAAAGAAGTGCCTTTCAGTAAAACAATGGGAAGAGGTCTCTTCACAGTCCAAGTGGAAAGAAAATACAATACTAAATCTCACCTGGCCTGCTGTATCACAAAGATAGAATCTAGAAAATATTGCAGGCCCAAAAGTACTAACATCCCAAATCTGAACATGCCCGAGCTCAGATCTGGATCCAACTTTTGCAGCTGGTCTTTACAAAACAAATGTGCTGAACAGGAACCCAAGTTCCCCATGTTTTGAGGAAGTTTGAACCTGGGTCTGAATCACATGTGTTAGCCCAGCTCCACTGAAATACTCATGCTTTCTCATGTACAATCTGTTGCTTGGGGCTTTAGAGAATCACATCTTTTAACTTCTTTTTTATAGGTAGTAAGGCATACAAAAACTCCACATCATGCAAAGGCCTGGCTGACTTAATCCTTTTTCATTTAAATCCCAGAACAGATTATTGAAAGAATTAAGAATATACAAGAGCTCTTCCAGTGAACCTGGATGTATGAGCAGTATCAACCAAGTGAAGGCTTCACAGATGTTTTTGTTAGGTAGACTACTTCTCAACAGAGAAACAGATTTATGGAGACCATATCCATCACTCATCTGTAGGTATAATGCTGACTACCATTCATTCTAACACAGATCAGTTTCTCACCCAAAACACCAACATATAATATCCCTGTGGCAACTCTAGCAATGGAATACATGTCAAAACAACACTAGGAAAGCATTTTATATATTTTTAGCTACTTCACTGAGGTGCAGAAGTCAGAAATTAGGACAGCCAGCACAATGTGACTAACTGGTTCTCCAAAGACCACCAGCAATCACTCCACAGATTACAGTGCTGATCTACACTGTGTGAAATTTGCAGACTCAAATTTAAGATTATCACTTGCTGCTTGGGCCATCAGGAAGAGTTAGAATAGTAATCTTTCTCAAAAAAATGGAAATGCGTCTCCATCAAATGAAAGCAGGAAACGTTCTCATAATTACAGATTTGACTAATCCCAGAGTAAACAGAAAAAAAAAATTCCTTTTTAAATGCTGCTAGATGGCACAGCTTTAACCAGAAGCATCTACAAACTAAATATACTCAAAATTTCTTCCAAATGTTTAAAATCACCCAATAGAGCATGGAGGATGTCCTTTATAGAGTAAACCAGCTACAGTTATTAACTGAAGCAGAAAACAAGACAGCTATTGAGGCATCCTGAAGGTCATTTGCAGGAAGTAATACACTAAGCTAGTATACAGATATAGTTTTGATCAGGGTAATGAGAACCATCCTCCAAAATCATTTGGTAGCACAGATGACCTAAGAATTTTATGACACTGATGGTACTCCCATTGAGTGACATGGTATGCTTCCTCAGAACGCTGTTTACTTTTGTGGATGTATTCAGCAATTATGATAGCATTTATGCAAAAATGTTTTTATTCTACATACCTTAAGATAGCAAAGGGCTTATTCTAGAAGTTATAAAAAACCACAGTATTTAAAATGATCATTCTGACCGGCATAGGAACATTTCATAAAGTAGCATAATTTGCCTTATTTAGTACTGCCAGGATTAGAGCAGACTGCATTTATATCATTGCACAATAGGTGCAGTAAGTTACGTTAGCTTCTGCCTGATAATGAAGCAACCCAAAAACTAGAATAACTATTCTATTATAATTTTCACTCAGAAAGTTTAAAGGACCTTTTATCAATGTTAGATGTGAAAAACTTCAGATTTTCTTGCAGTCTAAGCCCCTGAGACAGAGAAGTCTGTGACTGTATCCTGAAACTAGGGGCCATAGCCACATGCTTGGACTAAATTCTAAATTCAGTTGTGAAGCAGCAACACAAGAGTAGACAATGTTTTGGTATCAAAGGTATATACAACTGAAACTTTAAACAGTATTTTTAAAATGTGTAGTATTTGATGTATCCCTTTTTCAGTGCTAGTCAGCATTGTTGTAATGGGTTCTTATTCTATTATTTAACTTTAAACTAACATGAATTACATACATTTATTCCATCATCGTCTGACAGGCACCAAACAATTTGATGCTTGATTTGTGAACTGATGATAATCTGTGTGATCAAATAAAAAAAATATTACTCCTTAATGAAATAAATCCAATTTATTTGAGGCTTCTTCTGTCTTACGAAAAATGTCACACAGCATAAAATTGACTTAATTTAAGATAAATTAGCTAGTTTATTAAACCTAACCTCCAAAGGTATGTCTTGGTGGCTATTTTACTGATCAATCAAGTCAAACTGCAATAAAACTGAGAGTCATTTATGCAGATCTACTATTTTCATCCTGCAGAATGCAATGGCAGTGGGCTGAACAACCAAACTAGTGAATCACTTACTCCATGTAATTTAGCCAACAGAGCCAGTGGAAAGGGTATTTCATACTGGTGGTTCGCTTGCATTACCAAAAGGCAGTCATCAGCTGAAGGACGGAAGGGAGGTATTTGAAAAGGGGAAAAAAATATATTCCAGCAAGTAACAGAGACAGTATGAAGCATCTAAACACAGCTGCAATTGTGACTCTCTTATGTGTGTTCCCCTTTTTTTTTTGTTTTCTTTTTTTTTTTTCCTTTTTTAAATCTCTGTCACTTTTATTACTGAGGAAAACTCATCAGGAAGATGTTGACTTTCTTCTGCTGCTAAACATACATCCCTCATCTAATGGTGGAAAACCTCTGACCTATTCAGCAGTTTACACATGATTTCCCAGAAGTAAGAGTGATGATCTCAAATTTTGAGCCCTTAAACCCAGATTCAGTGTCCATGAGACTCCATAACCAGCTTAGCACTGTGCTTGTTCATGCTTTAGCCGGAAACAGCAGCAACAGTAACAAGTAGGGTTTCTAAGCAGATTGAAAAAAAGACTACTTATCTATTATCTGCTAAAATCATTCCCGAAACTCTAGGACATCCTGCTCTTCTGCTACTTACAACCTTACTTAGTAGAAAGTGATGATGAATTTGGAAGATGATAAGAAAAAATTCACAATTATCTTCCTGCAAAGCCCAGAAACAGTAAAACACTATTGATATTACTGCAGTACTTGTCAATATGCAAAGTACAATTTCAGAGCACAGAGAATATTTTTAGGACCAGGATGGGTGAATTTAGCATAAGAGAATTTATAATTTCTTTTACGATTTGGAAATTTATTCCTATATAAGGAAATTAAATAAATGCACATGACTTTCAGGTATCTAAAGAACATTCAGCCATTTATTATTCTGAGTTTGCTTGAATCAACATGCACACTTATTAATAACTGGATTGAAGGTATGTGAGTACTATCCATCACTATGCTGGATGACAAACTTCAGCTGTACTGTGCAATAGACAGACTGCAACAAATAGCCAGATTCCGATGAAAAGGGGAAAGACCGTATTGCAATGTCTCTCCACCTGCTCTGCCTCTGTATTTCCAGCATCCCTGTAGCCAAAGTATCCAATAGCTAATAAAACTCAGTTCTCTGTAGAAGCACAGCAGTTGCTAGTTTGGCCTTCAAGAAAAACAGGGGTGGTCTACGGTTCTCCTCTCTACAGGTTTGGACCAGCAATGCTGCATGACAGCTCACGATGGAGACGAGACAATGAGTTTCTCTTTCCTTTTTTTTTATATTTAAAAAAAAAAAAGGAAGAGAGATACTGAAACTACTGAAACTGAAGTGCAGAACACTCTGGAATGATAAAAATAAATACTTCTTCACCCAATATATAAGTAGGCTGGGAGGTTCACTTTCAAGTGAGTTGAGGCAAACAACTATAACATTTAAAGGGGGCCTGTCCTTTGTGTAAATAACAAGAATATCTGAAGTTATAAAGAGTTAATGCCAACAAAGAGCATGAAAATTATCACACTTTGAGGTTTGGCCTGGTCTTTAACTACTAATTATCAAAATGTTATTTTCCTGGGGCTTATTCTGCCACCAGAGTGATCCAGTGCTGCTTGCTGTCAGCACGGGATACCAGGACGCATGGTTGACTTGGGCTGACAACTCCTGTCTGCTTATGTGACTGGCATATTTATTTATATCACTATCATAGTAAATGTCCTTAGCTTAATCAGGACCAGTTGTTCTAATGAAATGTACTGTTAAACAGCCCCTACCCTGAAATGTTTGCCATCTAAAACACTAGAAAATAGAATTTCTCACTAACACTTTCCATTCTTTCATCACAGCTGCGAAGGCCTAACACAAAACACATTCCCAAAACAAACAACACAAGCACTAACATAACTTTGGCAAACAAAAGCTGGAAAGAAAACTGCTCTTTCTTTTCATGTAATGCTCTGAAAGTCACCTCATACAGAACTAAAAGGCATAAGGCATTATGAACATTCCTCCCAGGATGACAAATATTTAGGATTAATTTGTTCCAAAACATCTAAATGTGTTGCCAGTTTTCATTTGCCAGAAGTATCTAGTATCTTCCTTCATTCTGCCATGAAATTATACACAGCAAATACATGAGATAAACTGTACCAATCATGAAATTGTCCCAGAGAGGTGGATATTTTGTTCTGGTCTTGCCAGCTTTAAAATACTCATGCACATAGGCTTATTTCCAAACCTTCAAAGTCTGGATGAGTTTCTTTCCCCTGCTCCCTCTCTGTCTTTTTCTTAGTGACTTAAAATGCTTGCCTAGCACAAAAATTAATCATTTAAACCCTTTATTTCATTAGCAGTTGCACGCAGACCAGGAAAAAGGAGAAGTTATCACACATTTGATACTGTGCTAATTCCAGGTCAAATTTTACTATTTATGATTTATTGCTACTGGCTAGCTAAAGTTGTGCACCTAATTAAACCCCTGCATCCTATCCAGGAAACAGGGGGCTTCCACCTCTGAATGGGTCAAAGTTTGCAGCTGGTTTCTTAAGGCAGGAAGCATCGCTTATGTACTGACAGGACAGTAGTAAGGTATTGTATGAAAACCAAATACTGTGTGATGAGTTTATTCCCTGTTCCACTGTGGCAGCTTCAGGGACATCCCAAATAGTACGAGAAGCAAAGAGAAGCAGATGGGGAGAGCCTGCGCAGAAGGAGTGGTTTATACTCACATACTACAGAGCACTCTGACTACTACCACGACTATCATGGAGGTCCAAGACTCTTCCCCCCTAGAAACTACTGAGGCAGTTCTCAGTGAGGTAGCAGAGGCACAGTCAGCAAGCCCTTGTATTACTCAGATTCCCCAGATCTTCAGATATGCCTGGATTCATGTTTACATTAAAGGAACATATAGAAGATAACTTATTTTCCTAAGTCTGAAAAGGATACACTGTGACTGAAAATAAGTTCCTGTCTCTGCAACTCCCAATTTTGAGGTTTTCCATTTCCTATGGAACTAAGAGATGAGAATTTGGCCCCACGTTTAAAAACCAGATTATTCTAATTTTTTTCCTATGGGAATGGAATAGAAAAGTACTGTCTTTCCATTGGTTTCAGTAGATGACTTTGCCTATCTTTTCTCCTTTCAGAAGACTTTTGCACACTGTCAACTCAATAACTGCTGGAACTAGGAGACCAAACTGTTCACAGATAAAGCTAAAGTACAAAATACTGTGTTCTGATCTTATGGTTCAATGCCTTGTGCTGTTTCTTGTCCTCACTAAACAGAATCATGTATTAAAATGTCAGATGTAGGAAAAAATTTGGAGTGTATTGTCACAGTTTGTTTTATTAACATCAGTTTTATAAGCACACGAAAGAAAATACAAAAGAAACATATGCAGGATGGAAAACTGTGTTACATTTTTTATACTACAATATATAAGGTATCAGTGATGGCAGTAAGGCACGAAGTTTGGGCCTGGAGTTTTCCTTCGTATACTTTATCAGAAATCTGTTAATATTTATCACGTTTACTGCAGGTAAACTTTTTCCTAAAGTAGATGATAGAAATAATATTTGCTAGAAATATTTTGCAGGTAAAACTTACATATACTATAGAGTGGAAATTATGTCAAATGACTTGTCCATGTTCCATTGCAAGCTAGGAACTGAGGAGGAATAAAATCTCAGATGCCTGACTGGGTACCCAGAATTCACCTTTGCACTGGGTCATTCTACTTCTGCCTGTTGGGGAGACTTTGCTGGTATGAAAGAGTTCCTACTTGAAAGTTAATTCATAAGACATCCTCAGCAGAATTATCATTCTTTCTTATATAGCTCAGGATGCCATGTTGGGTCAATATGATGCTTTTATAGTCTCAGTGTTGTTGAGACTGTGGGGCGCTAAACCTAGTGAATTAGCTGTAGTCTGGCACAAGTGCATGAAAAGTCTTACCGCTTAAAGGGTGAAAGTATAGGGAAGTTTCATTTTTCAGTAGCTGGCAGCCTTGCAAGCTGTCCAGGAAACTTTTGTATCTCCATAGGTTCTCAATATATTTTAAAAGGGTGTTGCCTTATCAAACATGTTGGCTGCTTGCCTGAATTAAAAAACACACCACCATAATTTTTTGACACTAGTTGGAAATTTCAGTATAGTTCAAGACCTCTACTGATTACTTCTTATGGTCTGACACATATGAGTAGGTTGAATTCTCCCATCAGTAAAGTAAAAAGCCTTCTCCCACTTACTTGCTGCTCAGGCAGCGTCTTAGTGAATATGAGGCCCCTCCTCCACAAGTGCGTGAACATTCGCTCCATGAGCCCCAAGCATCCCACAGTGAGTCTCGGTCTTCCTCCGAGCGAGCTGTTCTGGAGCTCTGAGGAGAGGGAGAAGGAGAAAAATCAGGAAAAATCATTTAAAGGACAAAAAATATTGTTGCTAGCTTAACCTTTCTTTTTACTGGATATCATCTTGGTCATTGAAAGCACTGAATAAATCCGTTATTCTCTCATACTCCTACTGATTGGCAGCCAGTTCTTGTAGTGGGGGTTGCTGTATGAACTTGCTTTCATCCTTTGAGTATCATACTCTGTCTCAATTTGAGCCTGGTGATGACTATTATAAAAGACCACTTTGGACAACAGTGAGGCAAGGGATTTTTCCTGATTAAAAGGAAGAGGTGGAGTATTGTAGATATTAGAAATTGTGCTTTGAAGTTTTGTTGCTGTGTTAGAAACTATGAAACAGCATATTAAAAAGTGCCTTCCAAGATGCTCTTAAGGAAAAGAAGAATCACAATCTAGTGAATCAACGTGATACAAAGACATTCAACGTAGCGACTTTCATGCACTAACCACAAGGAACTGGAACTATCGTTACTGTCCAAAGATCTCCTATAAAACTTTCTGGACAAAGATTCCCTAACTGTTTTATCCCTACTATTCGCTAACTTAAAAAAGAAAGTGCACACTACCTGGAGAGCTGGAGTTCTCCAATGCCAAGCACCGACCCAGGCAGTGGTATTGTTACTACCAGTGGTTGGGCACAAACAGCTTTATAGAGAAGCAGCACTGATGGCCTCACCAATGCTCAGCTCTTCTAGGATTAACTTATAAACGTACAGCAGTACCTGCCTCAAATAATGCAGTCATGCATGTATCCAGCATTTCATTTTCATTCATGTAAATGTACCTCAGAAACATAGATCCGTAGGGACACAAATAATTTAACCATTTAGATAGATATTGTCCCTCATGGACAATGTGGTTTTGCTGGAAAAGCAACCTACAGAAGCATGCAAAGGTGCATGGAAAATGCCTGTGTCTGATGGAGACCAGGCAGTGTTCTCCTTCAAAGCTTGGCTCGTGCTGTGGGCCAACACCTGGTGAATAGTATTTCTAACTATTTGGAATAAATGAGAAGGCAAGACAACTGTATGAGGGAGACTTTGATAGTATACCTTCAACACAGAAACATCAGCAAGCATCATTGCTAAACAATGTTAGAGGAATCACATTTAGCTTTCAACACTGAGGGATTATTTGAGACACAGAGATAGCTCAACACTGAAATAATTTTATCTTCAGTGAAGCCGTGTAAAAGTTTTGTCATGAAATCTCAAACCTGGTGAAATATACCAGTCTTGAATATTGTTATTCACAGGCAAAAAAGAAAATGTTGGCGATGGTTCAGGGCTGTGAACAGTTTCAATATACATCTGTTTAAGGGAGATACCGAATTTGTCACACATGACTGAGATCCTAAACTGAACAGTCTATGTCTGTAGAGCAAAGGACTAAGTCTAGTATGTTAGACTATGTAATGTCTCTTAATTGGGATTTATCAAGGTAAGAGGTTAACTATTCAGTATACTTTAAGGAGCCATGGATGATTATATATGCTAACGGTTAATAATGATAGAATTTTCCAATATGGAAACCATTTAGTCCTATAAAATTCTGCAAGGGGATTTCAGTTCACCCACTAGTGTTGTCTATGATGCTGAATAAACAGCCAGGCATAAGATTAGCTGAAGTGAAAGCCCATGTCTTTTATTAGCTGTGTCTATACTCAGCTCAGTAATAAGGCCAAAGTCTTGCCCTGAACTCTGTTCTCCTGAAAACAGAAAGCCTGTAATCTCAGTGTTGTACACGTTTCCACCCCCTGACAGTCATTAGCTCCATGCATCTGAGGGATGAAAACATTGCCAGTGCTGTTCCCATGGTCCCACAGGAGTCTTCCTGCCTTGAAGTGAGTCATTAGCTCATGGATCAGTACTTAGCTTAATCGAGTTGACAGAGTAACTGTATTGTTATATCCTTCCAAAAGTCTGATACTACTCTGAGATACACTGGCACAATAAATTAGTGGTAACTAAATGAAAGTTGATCATGTTAAACCTGCTTAAGTGAGCTCAGACTGTATGCCAAATTGGTAAACTTCTATGGAGATATTGTTTAAAGGAAAAAAAAAAAAAGATTTGCAGGACACCTGTCCAGCCATTTTCTCTTCTTTCCCTCTCCTCCCATTATTGCTTTTTTCAAGGTACAGTCCAAACCTGATCTTGAAGAATGAGTCAGTCTGTTTGGGCAGAATGGGTTAAAAAAGAAAGGATTTTCCTCTTTGCCAACACACCAAATATGGTTATTTTTTTTGAAAGGAAGAGCTCAGTGAGTGGCAAGGGTCAGGTGCAGGACCAGCACACATCAATACATCAGACTGTCCACCCAGCCACAGCTCCCCAGCATTTCACAATGGTCGCCTGCTGCATTCCTCATGCTGCTGCTCATGGACCCTTCAAGGGCACAAGTGCTCCTTTTTTTAAAACAGAGTATTTCAAAAGGCAAATACACCAATGCCACTTAAATAGAGTTGAGTCTATTTGGCCTTCTGACACAAAGGCAGCCAACCCTTTTGAAAGACCTTTAGGATCTGGTACAAAGCATTCTGAGGTCAAATGGAAACTCCATCAAATTAAAGGGGTTCAGGAGAAGAACATTAAAAGATAGGCTGAAAAGCAGACCCAACACAATTTGTAAAGATTATTGTTTTTTTAATTAATCAAATAAGTCTTGCGAATGAGAAGGAAGCTAAGCCAAGCAGGCAGAAGGCAAGCTTTCTTCAAACGGCTCTGCTGAAGCACCTCCACTCTGATCCTGCTGCCCTATCTTAGCACTTTTGCCAAGTGGACATTGCCAGCTATGCCAAATAAAATGATTATTCCATGGTGTAGCCAACCTCCATTTTCAATTTGCTTCATGGTACACAGTTTGTAATGGCATTTTAAACAAATGTAGCACTTCCTTCTGCAAAACAGCTTTTGGAAGATGGTTTATATAGGTAATTGAATCAGTTTTTTGTTGCTGTAACATTTAGTATGATGTAATTTTGTTTTGGATCTACTGATGGGAAAAAAAAGGTAAATTAACTTAGTCTGTGAGAAATGATACTACATTTGCCTGATGAGTGTATAACAATTATTTGACACTCTCAGTTTATCTTACCTTTATTAAAATGTAAAAGGATTTAATTTCAACACAATAATTGCAAGGGTAAATGTAAAAATTAAAGTAACACAAGTGACCAAATTCTGCCTATGGCCAGATGTGATCTATTCTCTAGATACAATCTCATTAACATTTACACGTGAGATAAGAGGAACAACACGTCAATTTACTGAGGTTATTTCAGCTGACTGCTTTCTGAAGGGTATTTTTTATAAAATGAAAATATGTGTTTGCATTTTTAGTCTGCTAAAAAGAAAATGTGTGTCTGTGTTTTTAGTTTGCAAGGAAACAAATATCTTCAAACTGCAAATGGGTGCTTGTCCTGATTATTCACCACTGTTTGAAAGCCCAAAGACATAATTAAAAAGCATTGCAAGGTGAACCACGTGAACCAAGTACTCCTACCTCATCAAAAATTATAAGTATCAGCACAGCTAGACATTCTAAGGGTCCAAATTTTTCTGAAATAAATTGTACTCCCACCCAGAGGAGAGCCATGTGCCTGTTATTTGCATTCCAAGATTTGTTATAAGACTTATATATTCCCAGAAAGCATGTGATCTCAAGCTGGAACAGGCTCCAAGTTTTCTTTTAACAAGTGGAATAAACATAATTCATTTCAACTCCATCCATGTTTAATGTTAAAGAAAGTAGAGTGGTTTTCCCTCCTGTGAACTACATGGTTAAGATTGAGCTTGAAATTCTAGCAATGCCTGAAAAGCCATTTTAAATCTGAAGAAGATTGTCTATTGCAGGTCTATTGCAGCTTCAAAGGATATATACCATTACTGGCTAAGAGTTCACTGTTCAGCACAGATTTCTCAAAAGTAGCTTATACCACTAATTAATAATTTCTACCCACTTTCAATAAAGTGAACTAAACTGAAGAACCTACATTAAAATACTCCTGATAACAGTGAAGAACATTGCAGTGTTCTGCAATACAAGAACTCCTACAGTACTCCTTTCAAGCCTTAAACTTTCTGCCATGAAGAGTAAACAGAAGAAAAAAAAAAAAGAAAAAAAAAAGGAGAAAAAAAAGAAAAGAGAGGTACATGCCTTTAAAGCTGCAAGGAGTAAAGCTGCCACCACTTAAAGCTTCCTTTAAGTAACACTTCCTTCTTAGAAAAAGTCTTTTATCTCTGCCAGAAGTACCCCAGGTTGGTGCTTCTTGAAATGCCAGTGTATGCCAAAAAAGCAAAATGCAGACAGTCATCAAGACTCATTACACTCTGCTGCTGGTATCAGAAGAGCTTCCTTCTCCCTTCTGTCCCTTGTACGTGGATCTCAACCTGAGCTTCCCAGGAAACACCCACTGCTTTGTCCACACAAAACTCACAATGTTCTGACATCTACAGCATCAATGGCAGAAATGTCACCAGGAAGCAATTTGCTTATCAATAACCTACATAAAACAAATTAGTCTGCTAGAACTAATCAAAATCAGTTCGCTCTTTATCCCTCATGGAACAGAAATTGGCAAGGGATGTGAAGAATAATAAGAAGGGGTTCTATAAGTACATGAGTCGGAAAAGAAAGGCCAAGGAGAGTGTCCCCCCTCTGATAGACATGAATGGGGAACTGGTACCAAAGGATATGGAGAAGGCTGAGGTGCTCAACGAGTTCTTTATCTCAGTCTTCACTGGCAGCCAGGCTCCCTGCACCTACCAGGTACCGGAACCTCTAGGAGAGGGCTGGGGGAGTGAAGGCCCTCCCACTGTAAGCGAAGAGCAAGTTTGAGACCACCTGATAAAACTAAACAAACAGAACTCTGTGAGACCTGATGACATACGTCCCAGGGTCGTAAGGGAACTGGCTGATGTAGTTGCAAGACCACTCTCCATCGTATTTGAAAAGTCATGGCAGTCATGTGAGGTCCCCGGTGACTGGAAAAAGGGTAACATCACCCCTATTCTTAAAAAGGGTAAGAAGGAGGACCCAGGGAACTACAGACCGGTGAGCCTCACCTCTGTGCCTGGGAAGATCATGGAACGGATCCTCATGGAAGCAATGTTAAGGCACATGCAAGACAAGGAGGTGATCTGAGTAAGCCAGTGTGGATTCACCAAGGGCAAATCATGCCTGACCAATCTGGTGGCCTTCTATGATGGCGTCGCTGCAACAGTGGACAAGGGAAGACCAACTGATGTCATCTACCTAGACTTCTGTAAAGCCTTTGACACAGTCCCACACAACATCCTTATTTCTAAATTAAAGAGATATGGATTTGAAGGGTGCACTATTCGATGGATAAGAAATTGGCTGGATGGATGCATCCAGAGAGTTGCGGTCAATGGCTCTATGTCCAGGTGGAGACTGGTGATGAGTGGTGTCCCTCAGGGCTCTGTCTTGGGACTGGTGCTTTTCAATATCTTTATCAATGACATAGCGGGATAGACTGCACCCTCAGCAAGTTTGCA
This sequence comes from Theristicus caerulescens, assembly GCA_020745775.1. Classification (NCBI taxonomy): domain Eukaryota; kingdom Metazoa; phylum Chordata; class Aves; order Pelecaniformes; family Threskiornithidae; genus Theristicus; species Theristicus caerulescens. The sequence continues at coordinate 37,771,713 of CM036583.1, read as the reverse complement.
GATGACACGAAGCTGAGTGGTGCAGTTGATGCATCTGAGTGCCATCCAGGGGGGACCTGGACAAGCTGGAGAAATGGGCCCATATGACCCAACTGAAGTTCAACAAGTCCAAGTGTAAGGTCCTGCACCTGGGTTGAGGCAATCCCAGATATGAGTACAGACTGGGAGAAGAACTCATTGAGAGCAGCCATGCAGAGAAGGACTTGGGGTCCTGATGGACGAAAAGCTGGACATGAGCCAGCAATGTGCACTCACAGCCCAGAGAGCCAACCATATCCTGGGCTGCATCAGAAGAGGCATGGCCAGCAGGTCAAGGGAGGTGATTCTGCCCCTCTACTTTGCCTTCGTGAGACTCCACCTGGAGTACTGCATCCAGCTCTAGAGCCCTCAACATAAGAAAGATGTGGACCTTTTAGGATGAGTCCAGAGGAGGGCCACTAAGATGATGAGAGGGCTGGAGCACCTCTGCTATGAAGACAGGCTGAGGGAGTTGGGGTTGTTCAGCCTGGAGAAGAGAAGGCTCCAGGGAGACCTTATAGTGGCCTTCCAATACTTGAAGGGGGCTTATATAAAAGAGGGGGAGAGACTCTTTTTAAGGGCAGATAGTGATAGGACAAGGGGGGAATGGTTTCAAACTGAAAGAGGGGAAATTCAGATTAGATGTTAGGAAAAAATTCTTTACTCAGAGGGTGGTGAGGCACTGGAACAGGTTGCCCAGGGAGGCTGTGGATGCCCCGTCCCTGGCAGTATTCAACGCCAGGTTGGACGGGGCCCTGAGCAACCTGGTCTAGTGGGTGGCATCCCTGCCCATGGCAGGGGGGCTAGAGTTAGATGATCTTTAAGGTCCCTTCCAGCCCAAGCCATTCTATGATTCTATGATTGATTCTATGATTCTATGATTCTATGATTCTCATTACCCTAATAGTACACACTTAACCTGAGGGTGATCCTGCAGCTACCACCCAATACAGCAGCTCCAGAGGAAACAGGCATGAGGACTCCCAAAGAGTTCTCTAATGAGAAAGAGAAGGAATGCCTTTGTGCTTTTGGATGAGAAAACAAGAAGGATCACATGTACAGAATGAAATCACTGTCAGTGGATAGGGCGCTCAGGTGAAGATACTTAGAAAAGAAAATAAAAGGTTTTAAATGACGAGCTGAACAAAGGACTTCTTATAATATAAATAAAAATAATCTTACATAATCAAGTAAGACTAAAAGAGCTAGGTATCCAATTTTATTCTTTAAAAAAAATCCAGCTTCAGTGTTTAACAGTAATTTCTGAATTTATTAAAGAGTTGTCAGGCATTCATGTTATAATCAGACTATGAGATGAATAACAGGTCTTTCCTACCCTCTCCACTAACACACAGTACATGGAAATCATTTAAACTATCTGGAATAGTATGTAAAAAAGACAAGTGTCACACATCCTTAAATCACAACAGCTGTCTTGTCATCCAGGAGCAGCATCGCTGATGGAGAACCATGTTTCTTCCAAGAGTATATGTGTACACATGTGTGTGGGTACACAGAGGGAGAAACACGAAAAGTAGCAAGACCTCTGTTCATATCCTGAGGCCTATAAAAGGAGTTCAGCCTTAAGAAAATAAATCTTAGTCGCATACTGGAATTGAATTTAAAATTTTGTTTGGAACTGCACTATCCCTACAGAATCCAACTATTTGTCAGTGTCACACAGAAAAGAGGGCGTATAAATGCAGATCATGTTGTTTAATTGCTTCTCAGTTTCAGAGGGTTCCAGCTTTCCTCCTCATTCAGTAAAATGCTGCTAAAGTAATATTTTTCAAGCACCCAGTGTGTTCTCTAGATTAAACAGCAATATAGATAGTGAAAAATGCAGTTAACCTCTTGTTGGACTCAGGCACTGATACAGACTTTAAGTCACAGTTATTTCCCAGATGATATGCACCACTGGGTTTGGTTAAGAAATTTAAATCATCTGGTTCTTATCATATCCCCACTGTTTAAGGGTATGATGAACTGTCAGTGACAATATGCAAGGCTCCTCTGAGGCCATTGCCTAAACTTGTCTTTTGCTACTGTGAAAATGATATTAGAGACAGAAAACCAGTATTTTTCCCTATTATATGGTCTTTCTGCCCTCCCTTTTCAGATAAGTCCAAGCACATCCCTATATGATTTCTTGCCAAGCCATACATTCTCCCTCTTTGAGTAATCCTTGATCATCCTTTGATGTTAGTTTGTCACTGAGTTCAAATACATACTTCACACAGTACTGAAATACTGTCTGTAATGAACCAGGAAGAAACTGCTCTCAGCACTTATCTAGGTGTGTAACAGCAGGAGACAAGGCAAGTGACCTCATCTCTTTTTAAGAAACATATATTTCAAAACTTCAACCAGTGTAAATACATGGTTTATAAGATTTAATTTGCAAAATGTTGTGTATCTTTGTCGCATTCCATCCAAGGTAACAGCTGGATTACAGTTCAGATGGGAAACTGCTTGAAGATCTCTGGCTTTTGAAGGAAGGCAAGGCAGAACAAAATCACAGCCAGTTGAATTAATATTGGTAATTACTGTCAAAAAAATATTAACATGCAAGGCATTCCTGACTAGCTGTTGAAACTTTTCAGAGAGATTATCTTGGAAACATCATAAGCAAAATATTCTGACACGTCCAGTTTCCAATGCACAAAAAGCATGTTTAACGTATCTAGGCAAAGAGCTGCACATCATTTTAAGCAGTACTGTATGACTGAAGCACATCCACTCTTCCAGAATAACTGTACCATACTGAAGAAAGGCCTTATTAAAGTAAGCCTGATACTTGTGAGGAGCATAATTCCCTGGAAGCACTAGGATTCCCCATGACAATAGTTGTCCTCCAGCTCCATGCAGATATCTGCCCATTTCACCCACCTCATGAAGGCAGAGGTCCCCAGGCCAGCCTTAGCAATATGTCCAAGGATTTAATGGGAAAGAACGCCGACCTATTTTCTTTTCCGAAGGGGTCTGCTTCAGGGTCAGGATGGGTGAACACTGTTTAGCTGGTGTAGTAGATAGCTTGTCTTCCCACTATCCTGACTGTATCTCATGTAAAGACAAAGAGAGGACTTCAGCCACCTGACCTCCCACCCAGCAGGACCACACAAGTCAGAAAAACCTGCCTACCTGGCATTCTTACCAAAGTAATGTGAGTTCTACTCTCACAGAAGTTAAAAGAAGATGAAGAGAGAAAATGCCTTTATGCCCAAGCTGCCAGAGCTGTTTACTGCACCTGAGATGCTGAGCGACCACAGGTGCAATTGCTCCCATGATTAACTGCATGCTGTTCCATATAGTCAAATCAAAAGGATGCCTACAGAACTGTTCAAACTACTGCTAAAACACTGTTTTCCCCAGCAAACAACCTGGAAAGAAAAGTAGCTGCAATGAGCATTAGACATCTTGAGGTGGAAGTGGCTATACCTTGTACACCGGCTCCCCTGCTCCCTGGAGGGCAGCAGCTCCCTCCTACTGGGTGCGGGGCTGTGAGCTGAACAGTACCAGCCCACTTGCCCCAGGCTTCCACAGTCTTGGAAACTAACTGAGGAATTTTTGCCTCCTTTGCACTTGCAAGACCAGGCAAAAGGCCTGTGAGGGGATCAAGAGAGTATTTTCTTGGAAAACCCCTGGCACAGGGAACCCTTGATCTGAGTGACTCTATGCCCCAAGGAAGGCACTGGCACAGGAGCACACGTGTGAGGGTATATACTGTACTTTTGGTGATTACTTTATGCTCAGAGTTTTCTGGTGCAGATAAACGGGCCAGGTTTTATTTTTTCATTTCAGCCTCTTAAAAAGAAATAAACAAAAAAGTCCAAATCTCCTTCTGAGTAGTTTTTAAATTACTCTTTCTTCAGGATCAAAATCATTCATCATCACTTAGAAGAAACAGAGGAAGACACCTTGATGAGAAAGAGAGAAGAAATCTCACTGAGATCCTCTTGCAGTTTTCAATGCTTATTCTGCTCCTGTGAACACAGACAAGGGGAAGAGCAATAGGTGGACAATTTTTCTTTACCCTGAAGGAAGACACCTGATACACATACAGCTAGCTCAGTTCCCAGGGACATAAGTAAAAATTCACTGTGGTAGTCCTTTTCAGTGCTGCATTCCTTTTTGCCTTCTTTTAACAACACAGTCATGCAAGACAGTCTTATTACTAAGGGAACAGAAAAAGGTAAATTATGTCATCTTTTCATTTTGCACAGGAAAGCAAAGGTTCATCAAGGGGGAAATAACCCCTCCTTCCTTCCTAGCCATATATGACCTGATATGGTTATTGCACAAGTAGTAAGGACAAAGTGTCACACTGAACTCTGTTATCCTGAACACAGAATGACTGTAGTTGCAGCATTGTACACATTTGCACCCTCTGACAGACATTAGCTCCACACATCAAGTGCTCTCTGAAGGATAAAAACATTGCAGGTGCTGTCACCATAGTCCCATGGGATTCTTCCTGCCCTGAGGCAAGTCATATAGCTGTATATATGCAGTCTCTTAAAACTTATAATAGGGAGTACACAGCTTCTAGTGTGTAACAAAAGATGGAAGAAATGACAAACAGCCACCTCAGGACTTTAGGAGCTAAACAGCCATTCCCAAACCCGGACTGGAAGTTGTATCCCAGGAGAAATGTGCCAAATGTGAGCTCATTTCTTCTCCTAAAAGGGCAGCAGCCAGCTGGGGGGGGTTGCTGGCAGAGGATGGAGCTGACAGCGTATCACTTCAACATGCTGCACGCTGCGCTCCCTATAACATTTTGTAACAGCGCCTTATAAAACTCAGATCAGTCCTACCTTTCACTCCACTTACCCATATGAAAATATACACCAGGAGAGCAATGTGAATACAAGAGCTTGCTTTCTTGCTCTCATAGACTCAAGTTACAACACCCTCTTGTATTTAAATCCTGCCGTGCTGGTGTAAACACCAGGCATGGGTGATCCAATAGAGAGCAGGTTCAAGCTGGCTGAGCCTCAGACTTGTCGCCTAATTGACTCAGAAGGGTTTTCGAGGCTAGGACTGGTTCAAATGCAGGATGGGTGAAATCACTTTCCAGAATTCTGAACCCACCCAACAGCCTGGGTTCAAAAGTGCATCTTGCACTTAAGGACTTCAGGTTTGCCTTCCACGTAGCAAGAACTGCGGGCAGGGAAAAAGCCCACAAAGGAGCACAGAAAGGAAAAGAGAAAAAAGTTAAATTGTTATCTATGACAAGGCCTATTGCATGCCAAGTGTTTTCTAAGTGGTGAGAAGTGAAAGCTGTGTGCTGGCTGGGCTGTGTTTGTCAGCTTCAAGAAAAAATGGCCAACACATGGCTGACACTCCCAGCTACACAGGTGAACCACTGCCTCCCCCGAAGAGGCAGGGTAATACACTGAAAGACGGTATATTAGCCATTTTCCCTTACTTTAGTAAACTGACTTTAAGCTTCAGATATTCACCCAGCCTAATTCTCCATACAGGTCATGACGTTCAATAGTGAGTCCTCTTATGTGCACTAAACCCCACATGGACTGAATTTAGAAACTCTGGTTCTGAAAGTCTGAGCTAGAAGAACTTGGTCACATCAGCATACATTTTAACATGCTCGTCAGCCCTAGGATGGCTCAGCCTCCTCTGGAGCAGGTTAGAACATTAAGACAAGGTGCCATAGGTTAGACCAGGAAGACAGCACTCTCTGGTCAGGAGATATTTCAGAGAAGGGAGGAGAGCTCTCAAAATATTTGTGTAATTTCAGATAAACATTCACAATCATGAGGTTTCTTCAAAATAAATGAAGCCTCCTATTCTTCTGATGGTCTGCCATCTCCCTCAGTTACCTCATGGAGCTGTGTATGTGTTTATTTTAACAACAAGGGACCCTATAAAGGGTTGAAACATTAAGCCTCGGTGGAGGCAGGAAAACTGAAAGGGAAAAATTTATGTTAAAAAATAGGGGTGAAAGAGAGAGAAAAAGGGGGAAAGAGGAAGAGAGAAAGGGAGGGAGGAAGCAAGGAAAGAAGAAAGGAAGGAAGGAAGAAAGGGGGAGAAAGGGAAGAGGGAGAAGTAAAGAAAGAAATACATCATGGAAAAAGCTCAAGATCCCATGCCATAACAAAAAACAAAGGGAAGACAGGAAAAATAAATACTCTTGGAACCCTTAGGAATTAACTAAAAACCTCAGAGTTTATCTAACGTATTTATTCCCCCTTTAATCACCAAGTAATTGGTCTCAAATTAATGAAAAAGTTTCTTTAAAGGAACATACACTCAATTGTTGAGAGTTTGCAGTACCAAGGTGGAGGAGTTTTCTAGGACTACCAGATATTTTTTTTTCATGATTTTACATTGAATTACAAAGATGGAAGGACGTAAACACTGCCAGGATATAAGCTGCTGCTACTCTCATGCTGCCCTCTAATATCACATGTGATGAAAATATTTATGTTTCCATTGCTCTCACCAAATAAAAGAAAAGACACATCCACACTTTGGAGCCAGTATCCTGCACAGAAAGGGTATGCATTCCTCTCTATGCCAGTCTTCAACTCTGGTAAGATGTGATAACACACTCTCACTTACCCTCATGCTCCCCAGCACTGATGAGTGGCTGAGCCCATCAGAGAATGATGAGACTGCTAAAGTTTGGATTAGCAAAGCAGAGTCATAATTCAAGCTGTGGCAGCTCAGGTTTTTAGTTTCAGAGATTTCTATTGAACTGCTTCCCTCTCCCCTTCAGCTAATTCAGATCTTTCATCTTTAAAACATGGCCCTGGATAGACCTTTAAGGAACATATTGGCGATACCACGGTAACTTGAAAATCCTCCACTCTCTTTTTTAAAAGTTACAGGAACTATGAAAATGTCATATCCAAAACACATTTGCAATCATAATCCATCCGCATACCAAAATGAAAAAAAGACAGCCTTGAGCTTGTTATGGGCAGCTTAACAATTTTGCCCTCAACAACAGATGCGTTTAACAGTCCAGGCTGAAAGAAATACAGGGATTTAAATAGCCAGTAAGTAAGTAAATAAATAAATAATACACCAATCTGATGCCAGCACCAGAACGGTAGGAGACCTTATTGCTTCCTTTATTCCCTTTCAGTTCTGGGTCTGTTGATATAGTGCAGGATCTGAACAATACACTAGCAAACTTCAAACAGGGACTGAGATTATATCCAACAAAGCTAGAAGGGGGAAATTCGACACCCCTACAGTACATTCATATGGAAACAAAATGAGTTATATTTATTTTATGGGACAGTTTGAATTTATTACAAGTTGCATATAATTTCCTGTCTCATTTCTTGAGCACTCTTGGAATTTATTTCAGGATGTCCTACGTTATCACACACCCCCTTCCCTCTGCCCTGACACCCTCTCTGCTGAACTTGCTCCACAAAAAGTCCTTGAAAGGTAGAAATTCCAGGGCAACCTCTAAAGGGTTGAAACTTCGGAAGAAATTCCGTAAAGGCAGTGAAGATGAAAATGGAAACAATGTGAAAAATAATGTACTGTAGAATCAGTGAACATACCACTTATTTCTCTACACAACTAGAAGAAGGACTGCTCCTATGAGCAGTGTCCAAATAATTCACAGGTGGCAAAACTATTAGGTTTTCTATATATGTTTGCCTTGGAAGCAGATTAAATCTCACAAGTACACACACTGCTTCCCCTCCCCCAGTCACCTGTCTATATTGCCGTCCAATTTCTCCACAACTTTAGCTACTTTTATAAGAAATTTGGAAAAGTTGGGTTCTGGCAGCGAAAAGAAAAAAAATGCTCATATGTGAAATGAAATTCTAATCAGGGTACTTAAAGGGAGTAAAAAAGCTGGAAATACACCTGGAGTCAGTAATCCCTGATATGGTAACATCTCATTGTCAGTGAAGCAGAGAGAAGGTCCTGGCCTACAGTAGTCTTCAGTGTGCATACTCTGATTCAGGCCATAACAAATCCACAACACCCAGCAAAGGTGTTCTGTTGAAAATAAGATAAATTGGCCACTCAGAGGTTTCACAAGAAGATATTCATGACCAATGCTTTTTGGAGGTATTTTAATTGCTCCTGTGCATGACATCTAAATACTAGATGTAAAAGCTCAAAACAAAAACAGTTATTAAATAAAAAGATTTCAGTACAAAGTCTAAGCAGGTGGAATTCAATATAGGTCTATTGTGTTTAGCAGAGGAAAATCAATTTATATAGAGAAGCTTGCTCTCAAATCTCAGCTAATGCTATATTTATGAACCATGATATTTGTATTAAGAGTTAGTATTCTGAGAATGATATTTGCCACTTCCAAAAAGAAGGACAAAAACTTTAAAGGCTGATGTTCTTATCTGATTGTGGGAGAGCCTTCAACAGAGACAGATAAGATACTCCATACAATTATCTTGAAAGACAAATGAAACATTTGAGAATGGCATTTTTAAAACCATGATACCAACCTTTAAATCTTTCTAGTATCTATAAGCCCCAACTGACAACCCTCTCTCTTTGTCCCTTTTGCATAAAGAAAAATAGACCTAAAAGAATAGGTCTGAACATGTACAGTGAGTATTAGCATGCATGATGGCAAATCTCAGACCTGTGATGAAAAGTTTTACATTCCCTGAGATAGAAGGACATCTAAATGATCAGATGACACTAAGCATTGAGTATTATTGGTCTGTGTTCAACATTACACAGGACCTAGAGAAGATTTTCTGTCACTCCAAGAAATGTGTGTCTTGCTTACTTCCCCCATTTTGCCTGAACATACATTTAAGGGCTAGGGGATGTTATAAGACCTTGAATATCCAAAGCTGGTCAGCCATCTGTTAAGACAAGCCTACTGTCCATCTGCTGATATGAAAAGATGGAGATGCCAAAAGCAAAAGTTAGCCATTCCTGTACATCAATTAGGAAAAAGTTGTGGTTCATACTGGAGTATGGTATTCTGATGGAATTAACTTTTCATGCCAGCTTTTGATTAATTGCTGTCCACCACATTGGAAGACTTCTTTTGTAACTGTCCTTGGCTTGGGCTGGAACAAGTAATTTCTTTCTCCTTTTCCTGCTCTCGATTCTGATACCATAGCATCTGGTGGTTGATGTGTTTTCATTGTTTTTTCACTACCTTCAGCTTTCTGATTGTTTCTATGAGGATGATATTATTCTGCTTTCCTTCCTCATACAAGAGAACATGTGCCTCTGGGGCAACAGACTGCAATTTCCCATTTTTTTCCATGCAATTTTTGCCCATAGAGCTCTGAATTTTCTTACAAGCTTAAAAAAATAGCTGTGAAAAGCAATAGAAACAACAGTGCTGTCTGCAGATTTGACAAGACAACGCTATAGCAGAAACCATGAGGTTATATTTGGATGTCTAACAACACAGTTATAAGGGATTCAGTTTTTGTTTGCTTCAGTGAAAATTCAGTCATGGAGTGATTGATAGCCCTCTTCTAAAGAATTATTTGTCTGGGCATGTGCACTACTCAGGCTTTACATTAACTCATGAACCTTCTGAGTATATAAGTTTGTCCAGCTGACAGATCCATGATTACAGGTGACCATAGTCCAATCTTCAGACTCTCTACAGTGTTAAATGTCATAGTTTATTATTCTTTGCCAGACCTATGAATCTAGCAAAAGTCATTAAAACAAAATGTGGTTAACAGTACTGACACTGGTGAAGCAGACCAATAGCTCAACAGCCTGATTAAGTACTGACTCCCATTCACTAAAGTCCAAAAGAAAAAAAATCCATCACACAACCTTAGTTCAGCTCATGCAAGCCTTTGCACTTGGTAGAAAAAGAGCAAATAAATTATATACTTCAAATAAAATCTGAAGGAAGACGTGAATAAAGTAAGTCCAAACACAAAATTCTACAGTCATGTAGGAAGAAAGTGATGAGTAACATCTAGACCTTCACATAAGAAATTGGTTTTCTTTATAGGCATGAGACATTTGGAGTACAGCAGCACTGGCCACAACCACAATGGTGAGAAAGTTTGCACTCCTTCACATGAATAAATCTTAGCTTTGTATAGCTGAACTCTGTATTTCAGCACATCCTCACCCAACTGGTGTGATCAAATGCTAGTCTGTACATACACATAGCTACGCATGAAAATATATGTGTGCACTTTGGACACTGTACTGGAAAAATCCCTCTCTATACAGCTACAATTGTAGCAACAAAGGAGCAGACATACAACAGCAGGTAGACCTATCTACACATGAAAGGAAAAACTGTCAAGCTTTGTACATTCAGATGTAAACAAGAAACATTATATTCATTCCACTGGCTAATTGTGCTTGTGGTCATCCAAGACAGACCCAGTTAGATAACAGGGGAATGTAATGCCAAAGAGCCTAGAATGAATGGACTATTGTATTTGACTATTTTCCATGTACAAATTAGCACAGCAAAAGAAAGAAATCCTGCAGAAAAACACATGTACTTTATTACCGTTCCTAGTGTTACTTCTGTAAGTACCACAACAGCAACAAAGAGAGTTAAAAAAAGCTGCTGAAAAGATGCAAACAACAAATGCAAATGTGATTAAATGCCCTTCTGACATGAAGTGATTTGACTTCAAGTTTGGATGAACACATGTCAATGGCTGGTTATGGTTTTGGCCACATTTCTTTGAGTTAGACAGCTGTGATTTACTTGTGTTAGGCTTATATTTTTAAACCAGTAGAAAGCCAATAGAAAATATTTTTAAACCAATTCAGAACAGAATGCCTGCTTTCTTTTGTTTCTCTTAAAAGTGGTGTGCTAATATTCCCTTAACATGCAGAAGTTCACAGAGCAATGAGCAAAATTCTCCAAATACCTGGTCTTAGTCTGGAAAAGAGAAGCTGTCTTTTCAAGTTATTTTCAGTCTGGTATTACTTTTTCAAGACAGGCGTCTAGTGTTATGGCTCAGATTCTCAAAAGTATCTATGAAAGTACCTAACTCTCATTTATGCCAGGGAAACTGGATGTCTGAGTTCTAGGGTTCTAGGGCAATTAACAAATAAACTACTGACCTCAACAGACCTTAGTCAAGCACCACTCAAAAGAAAATGAATACAATTTCTTCTGAAGAAGGTTAAGAACCCTGATGGAGTAGTGAGCTACGCTCATTACTGCACCACTCCAGGCGGTCTGCCCTGAAGTAGACCATATCTGTTGGCTAACGAGGGGAACAGGAGAGGTTATTGGTGATACTGCCTGTGGGCTTTTCCATCCCCTTAGCATCATGTGTGCATGGGCTGTGCATGTGTCTGGGCTATGCAACCTCCTTACTGATGCAAGGATGCTAAACAAAGACTTTAGGTGCCACCTTGCTCTACAGTGTCTTATGGAAAATATAGGAACATGTGATAAATTATTGTAAGACTAATCCTGTAAGCATTTGTTACCTAGCCTTAGTGCTCACAACTGTGAACTTCTGTTGATGTTACTAGAGTGCTACATGACTAGATGCTGCTTGTGTTGCTCAGTGAAACACATAAGTCCAAATGCTGACTGTCATAGTTTTCAAACTCATTCCACCTACTTGACTAAAGGGTAATACCTATGAGGCTAATAGCTAGGTCACAGGCCTGATCCAATGCCTCTTTTTTTTCTCAAAAACATCCATGAGCTTTCTACCATGCTCTGTGTGATCTCATGCTGCAATAAACTACAGTAGTAACATGTATACCAAGGTATCCCACAACTTATCTCTATCTCTACCCAAGCTATAAGTCAAATTCTTGCATGTTTACCTAATCTCTGAGAGATTTTCCTGAGTATGAAAGGAGCAAAAGAATGGCCTGATTCAAAGAAGAAAGTTAAGCTTGCTTCACATCACTATTCTTAAGGCACAAAGAGATTTGGTGGGAGGTGGGGGGAAATCTCTTGAGGCAGGGTAAGTTACACAGACACAAACTAGTATAGTATGGAATATAATGCATAATAGTTGGCAACAGAATGCACTGTTTATTTTCATGAATTAGGGACTGAGAATTTAATTCACAAGCAGCAGAGTGAAGTACAAATGTTATGAGTATAAGCTTAACATAGGGCCAAATCCTACAGTTCTTACACAGTCTTGTTGAGTCATCTCCACAATCTTGTTGAGTCATATCTCCTGTTGATCTTCCCTAAATTAGTACTGCAGGATTGGTTCATGATATATTACAGTCGTCAGGTTATAAACTTCTTTTCATAAATGAAAGCTAATCTATGCTGACTTTATGCTGTTTTATGTGAATTCAGTATTTTAAATGGAAAATAGACCTTTAAACAAAATGAGACTTTAAAATCAGTCCAGATAGCATTCTTATTTCTAGTGATTAATTAGTATTTGATTATTTTATATCCAAAAAGCTTTTTTTAAAAATCATACAAGAATTTTTAATAAGCATTTCAAATAGGGTTATCCTACTGTTTAGGTTCCCATGTGGCTACTAAAATTGTGTTAAGATTAGTTTACAATGATTACCATATATTGTTTTATACAGATAAATAAGAAGATGCAAGCTCCTATAAAGTTCATCTATTTCTTTAAGATTCTTTGCTATTTGAATGACTACATTCAGTCAAATCTTCAGAAAAAGACAACATGTATGTATGCCAGGATGACTACAGTATCAAAAGTGTGTGCATATTAATATTCTTATTGCAGATTTTCTGATAGCAATCATACATCTCATACTTATAAAATGAAATATGAGTCAAAGTGGAACATTTTATCTCAATTAAACAGCAGAGCTACAGCGCTTAGCTGTAGAGCATCCTATCAGGATAATCAGGGGAAGTATGTGAGAAGACCATATAGTAATGATCAGCTTTACAGCCCTGAAGTATACCAGATATCACTTAAAATATCTTCCAAAAGTTGGTATAAACCTGTCTCTGTAATGAGTTACAGAAGTAATGAGAGCTCATTTAAGCTGGCTGCAGGAAAAAGTTCAGTACATGCTGTACCTGGTTTCTCTGCATGTGCACAACTGAAAAATATTTTTTCTTTTCTGTTTTTATAGGAAGTAAGAAAATTCCAGGAACATTACAGCGTGATATAGCTTGATTTAAAGAGGGAAGAAACAGCTCTTCTCTAAATCCCAAGCAGTTAAATCACCATTCACAGGTCATTGCTCTCCAAGTTTATAAAAATGATGCCAACATCAACTTCTTGGTTCTACCTGCAGCAACCCACAGTATCAAGGCTCCAAGCCTGCAATACTTTAGAGAGAATAAGATTTACATTTGTTCAAAACAAACTCTCTCTAACTGCAATCTTAAAGATTAAAAACACACCCACCCGCATTCATACACACAGATACAATATCAGCCACAAGCAATACATATTTGCAGGAAAGAAATGGCATTTACCAGGACGAGGGAAGCCAGAAGCAGGGTGCCAGCAGTTGTCCAGAGGCAGCCCTCCATGGTCGGGTTTATGTCGGACCTGGGGTCGGACACTGTCCAAGCTGCGAAGCGCTCGGCTGCCTGCTGTCACATCCAGCGTTGGTGCGAACCTTCAGCCCTGCTTCTCCGCCTCCATCAGCCCTGCTCACATTTCCTGACCCAGGCGTGGGTGGGTGGGTTGGGGTGAGCTGCGGGGAAGCGCTCCCTGAGCCGGCGAGTAGCCAATCGCCCTCCTGCTAGTCAGTCATGCAGCACAACAAAGCCAAGGGGTCTGGGGAAAGTGTAACAGTGAAAGACAGAGGAGAAGAAAAGAGAGAGAGAGAGAGGGAGAGGAGGAGGAGGAGAAGGAGGAGGAGAGAGGCAGAATGGTACAGCTGAAGGGAGTGCTCTGCCTTCAGCTAGCCGTCCACCAGGAGCTCTGCTCCACCGCTTGCCATGAGCTGCTCACGCTTATTGCTAGGTCAGCAGCTCTCCTCCTGAACATGCATTGTTCCAGACAGGAGGGAAACTTAATCTGTGTCAATACATAACATATGCCATAAAAGGCACCAATCTGAAAATGCTGAAATCCTCCAGGAAGAATGTATGTTTTACTAAAGCCTTGTATTCTCTACAGAAAACGCTTTCTGGAACCCTTTTACACCATTTGTTCAGCAATAAAGGGGTCTGACTCTGCTTCCAAACTGTAAAGCAGGAATGTTTCTAACAGGACTGAGTGACAGTCTTTCTGTCACTACTTTTTTCTTTTGGGGGGAAATTTAAAAACTACTCTATTCTGCATTAGAAGGAAAGTGAGCTTATAGGAGGAAGAATTTTTCACAGAAAGGCAAAGATCCACACACCTCAGGAAAGACGTGAACTCTGCCTTTTAAGTATTAATTTGACAGATAGGAGTTTCAAATCACTGCTCTCACTCTGTTCAGGTTTCATCCAGTTTGCATGCTTATGCCCCTGCATTACCTGAAGTCTCCATCTTTTTTTTTTTTTTTTTTGTCTGTCTGTTTGCCTTATTTTCTGAAGCAGAAGTTGCAAACCAGATCCAAGAACTCTTTCTCAACACAGTAGGCATTCTCCCACATGAGGCTGAGCTGGACATCTCTTGCAGTCGCAACATTATGGTGCTGCAGGGCATGCTACATCCAGATGGGCATGTAGAAAGCCCTGTCTTCACTAAGCTTTTGACTGTGGTACCTCAGTAAGCTCAAACAATGAAGAAGAAAAGTAAGGTACATGTGTGTTAGGGGTGGAGAAGAGCACGCTAGCAATGAGCCTGAAGAGTGACTGAAGTCAGAAGCTAGCAGCAGAAGGGGAAACTCTGCCATGGGCACCAGGACAGGGGACAGAAAGGAAAAAGGAGCAAGTGTAGACCACAGACCATTTAAGAGAACTGCACATCAGCAGAAATGAAAAACAGCCTGGAGGAAAAGCTGGGTGAGCAGATGGAGAGTGAAATAGAGTTTGCAAGAGGGAAGGAACTGAGGGGAAAAAAAAGAGTTACAGCTGTCGAGGAGTCAGATAGGAGAAAAGAAGACTGTCTGGTTTGGAATAACAGGAACATTAACACTGAAGACATCTGAAGGCCAAAATAGAAGAGAGATAAACTAGACAGAGCTGGGCTTGGGAAATTAGGCTTAAGAGAGAAATTTGGAACAAGAAATGAAAGTAATTAGGAACAGTGGGAGGAAGAGATTTCAGCTTGCACTGGCCAGCAATAATTTGGTTGGGGACCTTTGGACTTGGCAGGCAAGGAAACAGGGCCAGGAAGGCTGAAAAGGTACAGTGGGAAGGGGCTATGATGGAAAACCAGCTGGGTGGACTGAACTTAACAGGGGTGAGAAAAGGCCTAAAACAGGTACAAGATTTCTCTACCACCAGTGAGTTCTTTATGTGTCCAAATCCCCTTACACAGCAACTTCAGAGACCATTTCCTGGAGGAGAGGGGAGGGATGGACCACTTTGCACCACCCTCTGGCTCAGAAGTGGGGAAACCACTGTAGGATGACACCATGGCAGAATTTACAACTTCTCATATTGCCCTTGAAAACTCAGGAAACTAAACATACACATCTACCAAAAGTCTAGTGTACCTTTTATAAATAACAACAACACTACTACCACAGAAAGCCCCCAAACCCTTCACTTCACCAGCAGTGTCAACACACACCTGAGAGTTGCACAAAAGGATTTTTTCCGCACATCTCCTGGCCACTGCTGTTTGTTTTCTCCCATACTGTGTTCCTTTGACCAAGATGACTAATATCATAGAACAAGTACTTACAGATAGCTCCTGGAATTCCTGTACATGAAATTCTCAAGGCCAAATTTTTATGGTAACTAGCAAGGTTTGTAATACTGAATAGATGAAATGATGACTGCTTTATTTTTAAGAACCAAACAACTGCTGCAATTATGATTACATGGCTTACAATGCATGAGACAACTGAGAAGGACGTTTTCATAATGACATGCTTTTCTTTTTGTTTTTGGTTTCTTTTTTTTTTCTTTCTTTCTCTTAGCCCAACTTTAAATTGGAGATGTTGCACTAACATTACATAAGCCCATTTCAGAATTCCTGATTTTGGACATTTCTTGTTCAGCTTTGGAAAAGGTGTTTCTTTTTAAAGAGTTTTGGAGATTCTTCTTATCAGTACAGAAGTCTCAATAAGCAACTAAATCATCTAAGCTGGAATAACTGGATTATACTTGGATTCCATGTATCCTGCCATTGTTCTGCTCATGGACCTCCCATTGTAGCTGATGGGAATTTTGCATGGAGAATGATGGCAAGAGAAGGAAGTTAATCGTAGTATAGAATCATAGAATCATTTAGGTTGGAGAAGACCCTTAAGATCATTGAGTCCAACCGTAAACCTAACACTGCCACGTCCACCACTAACCCATGTCCCTAAGCACCACATCTACCTGTCTTTTAAATACCTCCAGAGATGGTCACTCAACCACTTCCCTGGGCAACCTGTTCCAATGCTTGACAACCCTTTTGGTGAAGAATTTTATCCTAATATCCAATCTAAACATCCCCTGGTGCAACTTGAGGCCGTTTCCTCTTGTCCTATAGCTTGTTACTTGTGAGAAGAGACTGACACCCAGCCCACTACAACCTCCTTTCAGGTAGTTGTAGAGAGCAGTAAGATCTCCCATGAGCCTCCTTTTCTCCAGACTAAACAACCCCAGTTCCCTCAGCTGCTCCTCACAGGACTTGTTCTCTAGACTCTTCACCAGCTTTGTTGCTCTTCTTTGGACACGCTCCAGCACCTCAATGTCTTTATTGTAGTGAGTTGAGAATCTTGTATTAATGTTATCAAATTAATGTTCAGACATGTTGAAAAGGTGATTTAGCTACAAAGAGCTTTGTTTATTCAAGATATGTGTTTAATCAGTAGCAGAGCAGCAAGATGTTCATAATAGCATTGTAAATTGCATGAAATTCACCAGACCTGATATTTTGTTGCACATTTAAAATTCAGACCAGATTCTAAAATACAGCTTGAATTTTGTTTTCACAACAAACACATGCAAACCCCATAATTTTTTCATGAAACCTCATGAATATCATACTTCCAACTGTTTGGCTTTCATTTTTCTGCACATATTTGAACCTAGAAATCAAAACGAAATTCAAGGAATGGAAACTCACATGAACCAAGTCCAAAGGAAAGGTCTACTCAAATTCTTGCATAGAGCTTTAATGAGGAGTCATGCCCAATATCTGCCAATTTCTACAGGGCAGTGCTGCATTTATCTAAAGGCTCATTTGAATTATTCCTAACTGAAAGAAAAATGAACCAAAAAAGAAGTGTAGATTTACTGAAAAATTACTTTTAGGCATGAAGTGCCTGAAAGTGTCTGGAGCTGAACATGTCCATATCCTGCTGTTTAGGTCCAGGGGTTTGTTGTACTGCATATATGCATTTTGCATGGACTTCATTTATTTATCTTGCTGAAAGGTCACTCTAGATATGGAACACTAGTTTGAGGTGGGGGTATTTCTTTTTGGGTTGCATATATACTCAAAAATAAAGCCTATAGTAAGGAAAATATGCCCTAAACAAGGTAACATTACCTGAAAACTGCAAGGTCTCAGGTCCTGTTCATCTCCAGACTCTCTCTGTCATGCACCCCAAATGAATGCAAGAATTCAGAGCAATAAAAGACTTCTACCTGCAGCAGAAGCAATAGCTGAAACCTCAAGGGATGTGTTAGCCAATGTGGATGGTGCCTACTGTGCCCAGCACTTTGTTTAACCAGTAAGACACAGGTTCTCAGCAAAATCTTAATGGTACAGATGAAGTCCTGAGTCCTTTAAGATCATTGGCAAAATTGATACTGGAGATTGGTGAGTCCAGGATTGCATTCAGTATCACTTTCTGAGTATACATATGCAAATATGTCACCTCCAAACCCTGATATTACAAACATAAGCCCTTTACCATCTTAGAGGAGAGTGAATGCACAAATTACCCCTTCCGCTTTCTGAACTGGTCATTAGTTCCAGTTCTCCTTCACCTCTACCAGGTATTTAAATTAAATTGGTTTGCATCTGTTTGTGAGAAGCAGAGCTTGTTATCGGCACTGTACACCTATGGCAGATTATATGAAATGGAAGTAGAAGCAAAGAAGGGTGTCTGAAACAGTATTTTAAGCTCTACAGATTTAACAATACTTAATTTGAAAAACACACATGCAGGCAGAAGAAGACTGTTAACATCAATATGCTTTATAGCAGGAAAGAGTGAACTCAACTTTGGAGCTGATCTCCTTGGGGAGAATATGTACCATTTTCACTCAGAAGCCACCTGTCTCTTCCTGGAGGTTGGACCTCTTTTTTGCCATCAGGTCTGTAGCAACCAGTATTTTTTTATTTCTTTTTACTTTTTCAGTTAACAGTTATTCTTAAAGTTTTTTCTCTTATAACCCTGGATTGATTTCTGGGAACCTGGAAGCTTGTGCAAGTATGGAAAGTGAGAAGCGGGAGGGAGCCGGTGCTCTATAAGGAGCTTTAGATAGGATTTACATTTACATGTGTGTATGCCTGTGTGTGCCTTCAGTAGATGTGAAAGAAACTAGAATGAAAGTTATAAGGACTGCAGTATTCTGGACTGCCTGGGTGAAGCTCACCCAGATGTACATCACCTGTGAGTACCAAACCACTTTCCTCAAAGGTTAAGATGTTGATGCATACAAAACTTCTACCTAGACCTACAGCTTAAGATAAAATTAAAACATACAATAGCAGGAACAATGTAGCTCTGAGGAGTATGAACATCCTCATACACACCTAGCAGGGCAATACATAGATAGTTCAGCCTTCAGACTCATCCAGTCTTTGCCCTGTATGAGAGACTCATTGCCACAAGCACTGGGGTGCAATGAGGTCACCTTGGAACCAGTGTGCTGTGACCTCTCTGTCTTCAGCACCCACATGAACCTCTACATCTAGCATGAAGAGAAGTCTCAAGAAAGAGATGATACGTAATATTGCTTAATCCATTTTGTTTAACTGGACAGAAATCAGACTGATGAGATGCTTTCATCTGAAACATTTTGAGCTTTCAACATTGAAACTGAACAGTTGCTTCCTCTGCAAGAATTATGGGAAAAGATGGTGTGAATTCATATGCGAGGACTGCTTCTTTCTAGAAATGTAACTACTCTCATTGAAGTGATGAGCCACAAAGACCTCCCCCTCACCCATGTTAGACTGTCACCATTTACCTTATGAATTAAGATACCTGTTGCGCTTCAGTAACAGCCCTTAACCTTTAACAGCAGAAAAATCTAAACCAAAATCTCACAAAAATATCTAAAAGTTTATAGACTCTTGCCGTGTGTTTCACAAGAATTTAACACTGTATTCACATTTTTTCATTGGAAGGGTGTGGTAATTTAGCAGAAGAGCCTAACATCTTGAACTGGCACGCTTGAAATCTGAATTACAACAGCAAAACAGAGCAATTCTGCACCAGCAGATGCAAAATTGCATCCTCCTTTTTTGATGGAGAATCCCAGGTAAGACAGACAAGCATGTATTCATCATTCTTCCAATACTGTTTCTCTCTCAGGCTTATTCCTTTCCCAGAGTGTCACTCACATACCCTTAATATCTCTCCTCAACTTTTGGACATGCTCCTTGTGGGCAGACTAAAATGGATTCCTGTTTTTAGAGTCATCCCAGTGCCTGTGTGTGAGAGGGCTCACACACAACTCTGGGCCACTCACACTCTCCTTCT
The DNA here is from genome assembly GCA_020745775.1 of Theristicus caerulescens. NCBI lineage: Eukaryota > Metazoa > Chordata > Aves > Pelecaniformes > Threskiornithidae > Theristicus > Theristicus caerulescens. The sequence continues at coordinate 37,752,042 of CM036583.1, read as the reverse complement.
GGAAAGTGAGCCTCTACCTTCCAATTTTTTTTCCTCACACAAGACTGTTTCCCCTGTTGTTGTGCTGCTGCATGCTCCTTTTCAAACCTATTTCAGAAGCCTGTGCGATTTATTTATCTCCAGTCTTTCCATGCCTCTTGTCTCCCAGCTAGCACTGTATCTCAGCTTGCTATAACCGTTGTTTATGTGCCATACTCTCTGAACAGCCCACAAATTACAGGAAATATTGGTTTTATGTTTTACAAACAGGGCACTGTATGCACAGGGAGATTAACTAACTTGCCCATGATTTTACATGAAGTCACTGGCAGAGCACAGAATTGTACAAGATCTCTGAAGATACAAACTAGCAGCCTTAGCTACATGGACCGATATGTTGGTTAGTTCCATGAGAAATCACATTAAAGTAAATGTCATTTAACTATGTATGGCAGTAAGAAATACACTGAGAGCAGTATGTCAGTAAATTGACATTAACTGCTGAGCTCTTCCATCACATTCAGATCTTGCAATGAACTTCAAGAAAGTAAGAAAGAGACCTGTTCTATGCTGACAACTCTTGCAAATCCATGACCAGTTTCATAGTCATTACTGGGTTTTTAGCTCACAGGCCCAGCTTCAGATGTCAGGACAATATGTGAGTTTCACTTTTCATAAAAGTTTCTAGGCTCGCTGTTGGCAAAAAATAACCAGAAAACATGATCTTTAAAGGCTCAGATACCGACAGCAGATACAAACAAGTTTGCATGCAGTTATTGGAAGTCTCATCATTCGAGCTATCAAGCTTGTGATTTTAGAGATATTACACAGCAACACTTGGGGCTGATGATATTGCTTTTGAATATTGCAGGAACAGAGCCTATATTTTTGTAAACCACCCCAGCTGGAACTCAGTTGGAGCTTTATGAGTTATAAATTACTTTACTGAAGAAATAAAACCAAACCAAACAAAAAACCTCACACAATTTTTAACCTCTTTAGAGCTCTAATTCACAAGGCTTTTATCTTGCCTTATTTTCCTTCTATGGCAGCAGAGCATAGGTAATTCTTTACATGGCTTTTAGCTTTTGTAATGCAAATGGGATTCAATTCCACTTTCCTTTTCTTCTTAGCAAAATCCAGATCTATAGGCAGGCTTAGACCATCGTGAGCAAACCTAAAGTTAATCAGGTGAAACTGCCAAAGTATCATCAAGGAAAGAATATGCAAGTTTTAAGAATCTTACAAAGAAATGAGGAAGAAAAGAAGACTAGGGAGTACATTTTGGATCAGAATCTGGAAAACCCCTAAGGTGGGGGAGGTGGGATTGGGGTTTGGCCAATTTGCGATAGTCAGCTCTGTGTCTGGATTCAGCTTTCCAAAGTTTCCAAAAGACGAGGGGTGTGGAGGGAAGGAGAGGAGTTGGATTCAAAGTTTTTGGGTTTTGGCCCATCTCTTGTGCTAGCAATTAATGAGAATGCCTGGACAGCACAAAGCATACTTTGAAATGTTGAGCCAGCAAGATATTTAAGCAGTGGAGAAACCCTTCTTTCTCAGCAAGAGAGCTTTGAGTATCAAAACATTAGTGAAAATGCCACGTGGATGGAACACCCACTCAGTCACAACGGGATTCTCCATGCAAAAGACACAGAGTACTTATCCCCAAGTTGGCCAAGTTAATAAAGATTAACAATGCAGAGAAACAGCAAGGATTATAGCACAAATACACCTAATGATCTGTTTAAAAGCTGGAATCAATATTGTTCTTGTAACAAGCACAGAGATGGAGAGAAATTGAGGGTCAATGTTGAGGAAAAAAGTCTTTGGTTTAGAGCACAAAGCATATTTAAAAATATAGAAAGATAAAGAGTATGTCATAAACATGAGGGTAAGTGGTAAGATTTTGAAATAGCGCAGGGCTCAAATGGCTGCAACACATGCACAGAAGTGGAAAAAGGTATTCAGTGAAATATTTGAAACATATGGGTTTTGTTTATGTTTCTTGCAAATATTTGAGAAAAGTGAACAACTCCTACCTGTATACAATCATGACCATGAATGCACTATTATGTTGTAACAAAAATGTATTTATAAGCAACCAGTAAAATACTGGAAGAAATTATAATGTTAATAACTAGGAGGCTATCATGTTCCATATTAAATTTCTCAGCACTGCAGCTTGCTATGCAAAGAGCAGCAGTTTCTACTTGATGGATTAAACAGTTTCAAAATGGCAGAAATACAGGAAGCAGTGAAACAAGACAGATAGTATTCTCCTTTCAAGCTAAGCAGAAAATATTCTCACTATCAGGGAAACAGGTGAAAAAAATGAAATCATTTGTATTTCCTGTGTTTACATCTGGTGGGATTGACTGACCTTCTAGTTTGAATTCATGAAGGTTGGCAATTCAAAATTCAAATCCATATGTGGACTGAATCTTCACAGAAAAGGCTCTTTTTAAAAACTTTTAAAGAATGATTGTGGCTGGTAAATATATGAGTATCTTGCACTGAGCCAGGCATGTGGTTACATGATATAATCTTAAGGAGCCTAATTCTTCTCTCATTCATGGAATAAATCAGGAATAATGAAAGTGAACTCAGTAGGGTCTTTTACAATCTAAAACAAGTGAAAACTGGAGCAAAATCTTAATTTGTATGATATTTAGTCTGCATTATAATTTGTTTTATCATGTAATTCAATGTGCACTCATATAATCTGAATTTAAAAAATAAAAGCCTTTCATGTGGCAATCAATGATAAAGATGATCATGGTACTAAGTTTGACAAATACTCACCAAGGAACTGACGAAGACTATCTTGACCAAGAACCTTAAATCTGCCCCTCAAATGAGAACGATGTGATTCTCCAATCAAATCAATTACTGTACTAGACAGAAATTTCTGAGCAATGGAAGATAAGGAGCATTCACAACTAAACCTCACCAGCTTTAATCAGTAAAAGCTAAATCCCTCAGTCATACAAGAACTTAATATGTGCCCTAAACTCCATGCACAGTCTGTTTTGATCAAACTGGTCAATATATATTATCAAAATGTATTAAAGGACATGTTGAGCACACAAGACTTGGTTGGCTGGAGTTACTCAGAGTCAGAAGCCAAATTATTTGATTCTGTTGATCTTCTGACTTCCAGTAACTGTCAGCAAACAAGGGAACAATTGTTCTTTAACTGAATTTCAGGACTAGATTATTTAGAACCATCATTTATTCACATACTCAATGGTTCAAAGCCTGCTGTGCCAACATTTTTTCATGGGAAAAGCACATAAGACTGAGTCCTGCATCCTACTATAATTCAGAGATTTAACCTCAAAGGCCAATTACCAGATGAATTCTCTAGAGAATCTACTATTGCCAGGTATCTTGTTGCATCATGCATGTCTTAATCCTGAAGCACAAAATAATTATGAGAAATGTAAAAGAATGAAAAGACTTCCTTTATTTGTGCAAGAGAAGCTTATAGTCCCATCATCTTTATATGTCACAGATTCTCTCAGAGCTTTTTACAGTGTCTTTTTAGCTATTTTATATCACAGTCTGTGACAGACTGGCCTTTATTTTTGCAACATCTAGCATCTTGCCTGAAGTCATACCTATAATACAAATATCTTCATATATCTTTCAAAAAAACCCCTCTTGGAACCATCATTATAATTTTTCACAAAGCGCTATTTGCCTTATTTAAGCAGTTTATCCACTGAAATGGATATTTTTATTTAATGCATAGTTGTTTCCAAAAGCTAATTCTTCATGATGCACTGCATAATCTGTTCTACATTTAACTTATAAAGACTTTCATGGAGCCATCTTAATGCAGGTTTTGGCTTTATTTTCTTTAATTTATTTAAATCCTGACTTATAAAATTTACTTTTATATATCTTTGACATTAACAATTGTTCTGACCCCTTAGGTTTGTAATTTTATTTGTTTGCACAACAGCATTGGAGTTGATAAGAAATATTCTTGTGCTGGAATATGTCTTTATTAAGTGAAAGAGTATAACAGGACTACTAGCTAAAAGTCATTCTTCTGCAAAAAGCTTTGATGTAGTAAGAAAGAACTGTATCTAAATCATCGAATCATGAAAGACTATGGAGCAGATTACCTAGGCAGTCCTGATTGCTTACTGTGGTTTTACAGCATTATTTATATGTAAAGATTTACATTTCCCTGTGATGTGTTACTTCTGCCTTCTCCCCTTGCCCCTCCTGGCTTTGACCACACATCATAGAATCATAAAATGCTTTGGGATGGAAGGGACCTTTAAAGGTCATCTAGTCCATCCCCCCTGCAATCGGCAGGGACATCTACAACTAGATCAGATTGCTTGGAGCCCCATCCAGCCTGTTCTTGAATGTTTCCAAGGATGGGGCATCTACTACCTCTTTGGGCAACCTGCTCCAGTGTTTCACTATCCTCATTGTAAACAATGTCTTCCTTATATCATAGTCTGAATCTACCCTCTTTTAGTTTAAAACCATTATACCTTGTCCTATCACTATTGACCCTGCTAAAAAGTCTGTCCCCATCTTTCTCATAAGCCCCCTTTAAGTATTGAAAGGCCGCAATAAGGTCTCCCCACAGCCTTCTCTTCTCAAGGCTGAACAACCCCAGCTCTTTCAGCCTTTCCTCATAGCAGAGGTGCTCCATCCCTCTGATCATTTTTGTGGTCCTCCTCTGGACCCGCTCCAACAGGTCCATGTCCTTCCTGTGCTGTGGACCCCAGAGCTGGATGCAGTACTCCAGGTGGGGTCTCGACAGAGCAGAGTAGAGGGGCAGAATCACCTCCCTCCACCTCCTGGCCACACTTCTTTTGATGCAGCCCAGGATACGGCTGGCTTTCTGGGCTGCAAAAGCACATTGCCGGCTCATGTCCAGCTTTTTGTCTATGAGTACCCCCAAGTCCTTCTTGGCAGGGCTGCTCTCAATCCCTTCATCCCCCAGCCTGTATTGATATTGGGGATTGCCCCGATTGCACATGGATGGACTTGTTCTTCTGTCAAAGTTCAGAGTAAAAGATAAAGCAGAACAGATATGTTTGTATTGCAGGTCTGCATTGTATCTTCTTAGTGAACTGTGAGGGGGGTTTTGTTTCTGTTGCTGGTAATTCTTTAACGTTTATGAGCACAGACCTTCACTACACAGAGAGCAAAAGAGTAAATGACATGTCACTGCATCATAAAATACCGTCAGCTTGACAATAACTTCCTGCAACGCCATCATTAGTTGAAAAACTAATGCAGGCAGACTGGAAGAAGCTAAATAACAGCTTTCATACTGACACAGCAATACAACACTACATGCCTAATAGAGTATACAATAACACATATTTCCTTATCTGTATGAAGTACATCAAAGGCTCTGTCCTGGTTTCAGCTAGGATAGAGTTAATTTTCTTCCTGGTAGCCGGTATGGGGCTGTTATTTGGGTTTAGATTGAGAACAATGTCGATGCTAAGTACCGCTAAATAGTCGCTAAGTAGCGCTTACATTGGTCAAGGACTTTTCAGCTTCCCGTGCTCTGCCCGGTGCATGGGGGGCTGGGAGGGAGCACAGCCAGGACAGCTGACCCAGACTGGCCAAAGGGCTATGCCATACCATATGATGTCATGCTCAGTATATAAGCTGGGGGAAGAAGAAGGAAGGGGGGGGACATCTGGAGTGATGGCGTTTGTCTTCCCAAGTAACCGTTACGCGTGATGGAGCCCTGCTTTCCTGGGGATGGCCGAACACCTGCCTGCCGATGGGAAGTAGCGAATTAATTCCTTGTTTTGCCTTGTTTGCGTGCGCAGCTTTTGCTTTACCTATTTAACTGTTCTGTTTTATTTTACTTCAATTATTAAACTGTTCTTATCTCAACCCACGAGTTCTCTCCCTTTTACCCTTCCGATTCTCTCCCCCATCCCACCGGGGGGGGGCGGGGGGTGAGCGAGCGGCTGCGTGGTGCTTAGTTGCTAGCTGGGGTTAAACCACGACAGGCTCAGCTTTCTAAAAACTATATGAAGCTGGACATTGAGAAAGATATATGCTAACTAAAAACCTCTATCTGGTGAGGAGAGGAAAAGTGCTCAGAAACGCTGTGTAACAGCAATGGATAAGGTTAAAGAATTCTAGTTTTGTAGTATCACTTAGCAGCAGAGGCTATAACATCAGGAGTTTTACTTGTTTTTAATACCTCTGCTACAGTGCCATCTATAATCATTAGGCTTTACATTTCTAAAGCCTTTCTGTCACATTTCTAAAGCCTTTCTGTCCAACAGAGCTTTGTTTCTATTAACAGGCAGTCTTTTCTTGTAGTCTTTAAAACGCAGGCTGAGAAGCAAGCCGTATGCCATTAATCCCACTGTACCACTAATATTCAGGGTTAGAGGCAGCCCTTCCAAAGAAACATCCACCTCAGTGAAAAAGATTCCACATACAAATGAGGCTCACCTGGTGAATATAATGCATATTTTAGGATCACCATGCCAAGTGTCTCACAAACTACAAAATTAGCCAGTTTCTTCAGTGTGAGTCACATTAAACTAAGTTTTGCAATTTATAGATATGCCAATTCATTAGCATAATTACCACTATGTGATTCAGAAGTATCTTTTATTTTCCACAATTGGATGTGAGAATATGAGATACAGGCAAGTGAGGTGCATGGTATGCTTAAAAGCATATGAAGATTCTCTAGAAGTGTCAAGATCCTGGTCAATGATCACCAAACCACCCTCTGCCTAATTGGCTTAGCGGTAAATAAAGAAAATTCTTTTAAGCATATGCCCAGATGTCATGTGCTTTGTGTTTGAAGTAATGCTGCTCAAGGCTACTTTAATTAAACAGCAGCTTTGATTGTCTATTGTCTGATACCCAGGAAGGTAAAATCCACCATACCACCCTCTATAGTGATTGAGTGGATAAAATAAAACAAATTAGTTTTAAATGGGTGTAACATCAAGACACAATTTTTGCTGTTGAAGGGGTACCGAGAGCTCCCTTTAGGAAGCTGGTTCACCCATCCAAAGACAGCATTTGATAAGACACGAGTTAAATTACTGGTTTGAATTTTCTCAGCCTTGGCTTTATTTTCCTCTCCTGAAGCATGAATATAGCAGTAGCTCCACCACTTAAGTTGTGGGAAAGACAGAGCTGAGTTAAGGCTCCTCTTTGCATTTTAATGTTTTAAAAAGAATTAAAAAGGAAAAAGAAGTACTTTTTACTGCATAATAAAAAATAGCCCAGAGATTCCAGTAAGAATGGAATGGGTGTTGGTCAGGGCAGAGTCAAACTCTGCAGTTGAGATTCAGTACTTGAGGAAAAAGACATCCTTTTCCACGTATATTTTTTTTCCGCTCATTGTACATATTCTTTTATTCTTCTGGGAAGCACTGAGTCTGGATGTTTTACTACGGCATCATCATGTAACATGTAGACTGTACTGCCACCGTTCCACAAAACACTGGGCTGGACCTGCACAGACAGAGAGCTTGCCATTTCCCCAGTTTATGTACTCCTGCACTGCACATGAAAAAAATCTTATGTGTTGTTCAAGGCTATTGCCAGAAGGGAAAGCAATTAAAGCGAAGCTTCATTAGGGAGAAATAATTATGAGTTTAATTAAACAGCATATGTTTGGATTCCAAATAATATTTTGCACAAAGGTTTAATACTTTTATTTCCTCTCTCTTCAAATTTCTTTCTCTTTCCATTACAATGAGTATTTTCCAAACAGTGGTTCTCACTGAATCTGTGGTTCAGGAACATGGATGGTTGATTGCATTTCAGAGAATCATTTCTTGATCCTTAGTAAAAACAAGACATAAGACTTTATGTCAAGGAAAATCAACTGAAAACAGCAGTTCAAGTAATGTTGACTGACCTGTTCTTGATCTCACTAGTCTCATGAAGATGACACAGGAGGTAGACCAGTATAGAGAGGATTCAGTTGCATCTACTTGGCAACCATAAACAATGCATCTTGGAATAAATAGTGCCAGATTTTGCAGTGCTAGACACACAGCTACTGGCTTCTACATCACAAGATTTTTGAGGTGCCTTGTGTGACTGAAAACTTTTCATTATTTTTTTGAAAGCACATGAATACATGCTCCCTCAATGTGCATGTGTGTCATCACTTGCTGTGATTTATCCTGCTTCCTTCCTGTGTATCATGACCAGAGCAATTAATATAGTTTCAGGGAACATAATAAGCCATATTCCCTAAAAAGGTCCTAAGCCAAAGATATCAGGCACTCATGTAAATAATGACACATGTTGGTGCCTGACCCAGAGGATTTGCAGAGGCACATTCATAGACATTGGAGTGCTTCTGTGGAAAGTGAATTTTTTAAGAGGTGGTGGCCTGTGTTTGCATAGTTCATTCTTCGCATTGACCTGACATGTCTGCCTAAAAGCTCATAGATGAGGTATGGAACCCTTCTGAAAACCTACTGAACAGCATAGGATCAGGCTTTGTATGCTTGCAGTACCCCTGCTAAGCATTTCCAGTTATAAGCTTCTTTGGAAAGAATGCCTCATCTTCAAAATACAGCCCTGGAGATTAATGAAAAAGTAACTGCTTTCATAAACAGGATAAACTAGGCATTTGCATGACAACAGATTTACAACCACAACAACCAGTAATCTGCAAACAAAATCATCAGTATTTTTAGTGCCATCAAGTCTGCATATTAAGTTCTGTGGACAGAACTGTTTAAACACAGCAAGGATATTTAATGGCATGACTGTAAGAAACAACATTCCTCATTGACAGCGAGGGGCCCAGAGCATGGGGCAGAGTTGTAGCAAGGAGTCATCATGGCAATTGCTTTTCTACTTTTTACAGTATTTATTCCATTTGCTAGCTAGGAAATGCTGTTGGACCCCCATGTAATGTTAATGCATGTTCTTTCACATAGAGTGTGCACACTTTTAAGCATGATCACTTGTTTATAACAAGCAGTTTATCCGTGTAAATTTTGAATGATGAAGTCACTGTGCTTTGTCTTACACCCCCTCATTCCTGAAATGGTCCCAAAACGGGCCACTAGAAGCCAGCCAGGGATGAATACTGCACTTCTGCGTGCAGGTGTACATATGAAATGTGTGCCGGAGGAAAGAGCAAGAGTCTGACGATGCTGATGGACTGGCTCAGTACCCAGAGTAGCAGCCGACAACTGCAGAGAGGTCAGCAGTGCGGCAGCCCCCTCTAGGGTACGCCGAACAGATCAGGCAGAGAGCAGCAGCAAGATGGGAAACAATTTGGAGAGGATGGCAGGGAGAAAATCTAAAGAACCAGCCAAGCATGAACCCCCAAAGTCCTACTGGACAGAAAGAAAGACTCACCCCTATGAAGGGGTGCACCCCCAGGCACGGTCAAGCACATGACAGTCAAGCTCCACCACTACCCTGAAACATCCCCTTGGTACCCCAGGAAGGGCCAGGGTTGTTACAGAGTGAAAATGAGAACTCCTCCAGATTAGAGAGCAGAAAGACAACTGGCAGTAGATGAAAGCATCCCCACCCTCAAGAATGTGAAAATAGCTGTATTAAGTTAATTTTACTCAACTGTGTTAGTCCCAGCTGTTTGAAATCAGTAGCAAGCTGCTGTGCTAGCCCAGGTGGCTTTCTCCGTAAGGTTAGCACATTTGTTTCCCCAGGTGAAAACAGCAGAAGTGCTCAAGTTACAAAGTGGACAATAAAACTGTTATAACGGGCTCCTTAATGAGCCCTTTTCTCCCATCCTTGTCCTTTCAAAGAATTCAAGAATCCCGAGAAGGTGGTGAAGTACCCTGGAAATTACATCTGTCCCCTTCTCTGAGAGAGTAGCAAAAATAACAGCTGGGAGCATGTAATTTTCAATGGCAATTTTCAGTGCTCAGATTAGCCTGTGTTTCACATGGCTACTGCTTTCTAAGCAGCTCTGAGCAACAGAAATGTCACATGGTCCTCTGGTATTTATTAACATGCCTCTCATTGCATTGTTAGGTCAGTGGCTGTGTTTCTAATTAAAAGATTGCTTTTGTTAATAACAATGAGAAATAGTAGTATGTGCCACCTTACTAACATTTCAACATAGGCTATTCACTTTTGTTCACAAAACTTGCCAGTGTCCAGGGAAAAAATAACTGGGCCAGATTCTCAGTATTGCCCTACTGATTACATGCCTTCGACTGGATGATACTTGAATTCAGTTTGCTTTTAAAAACTGAATAAGCAAGGGGTTCACACAAAATCATATCAATATAAATGAAAGAACTTATTTAGGTGTCCTTTAAATTTCTTCAAAGGCTGTATAGGAGAGATACTAAACCCGTAATTCTTCAGCAACATAATGGTATTTAATGCTGTAATATACAATGCGCCAGATTTTGCCTTCAGATGAACCTAAATGAAGTCAATAGGCATAGGGACCCTACACACAGATTTTGTCCTAGTCAACAGAAGTGGTTTTCCTGCTTAGACACCCTCCTTTGTGGAAGACCTAAGAGTTCAGAAAAGGCTGTAGAAGCAGGAAAAACCTTTCTCACAGACTTTTTGTCAACTCTGATGACTTACATACTGCAATTCACTTGAGAGCTGAGGCACTGTGTATCAAAAGCTCTCTGGAGCAGAGCACATTTTGTTCTCTGTCTGCAATGCCAAGCACACAGACAGCAAGTTTACAGATTGCAGGCATTAACTGCAAGCAATAATTATACCGATATAGTTTTGTTTGAAAGTTCAACTAAAAAGTCTTTTGCTTTCTCTTATGCTTTTTCTTTTCCTTGCTCAGAAGAACAAAACCAAAAAGCAAACCTAAAATAAATGTAAACAGAGAAAATTCAGTGCAACCCTATCAGCTCAAGGAAAAAAAGCTTCACAGCTAATTATGAAATAAAGCTAATCCACAGGAATATTATTATAAGATAATGGTTTTCCACTGCTTGATTAGTGTTGTAGTAGGACAAAGATTTTTGTCTGCACAGCAGAAGACAAAGGTCTTGTGACAGCAATCAATTAAAATAACACTTCTATTTTTATCATACAACAGATGCAGATAAGCCATGCTTGTCATGTTTTGTTAGTGTTGATACTGCAGAGAGAGTAATTTTTACTATGACTGGTTTCTAATGGCCTTCAGGACCATGCAGTATACGCGTGGGTGACAGGCAGGTAGGTAAAAGAAACTGATGAGGACTGAGAGGAAGCTCACCCTTGCATGCACAGGGACATCACCAGCAAGGGGCAAGGGGAGCACTGCTAAAACCATGGCTTCAGTCGGGCCCCTCTGTTTCCACCAGCATGATGATATTCTCCTTTGCACCATTTTTCAGCCGCAAGGGTCAGATGCCTTATCTAGATCTGCAAAATCCTACAGCTGATGCCGTCCAGAATCTCTTTTTGTGTTTAGTACAATGCTTTTTTTCAATATCTAAGTTATAAACACATTTTAGTGTTTATCCTAATAGTTCCTGAGACCAAATCAAATTTGAACTGTAAACACCAGCTCGATTGCTTTATTATCTGGAGAGAAATGACATTTTGCATCTTGGATTTTATAATACCTACTTTTATATTTTATTTTATTTATAATATCATTGTTATAATTTGAACAAATTAAAATTTCATGTGGTACTAAATGATCAATCAGACATAATAGAACTATGAAAACAAATGTATTGAAAATTTAATTTGGTAATATTTGTACAGAAAGTGTGCAAACAATGACAAAATTTTTTTTTAAAGTTACTGGAAATGCCTATTTTTAACCCTGAAAATTTTTGTCTCTGGGTCTTATTCCATCTTCCTTAGTTATTTCTGCTACTGTGCTTAAGGGTTAGATTTTTTTCTACTCATAAACCAAATCAGAAATTCTGTAATGCCCTTTGGGTTTTTGTGCAAATGGAGGACAAAAAGCAGGAGAGGAGAGTCACTCACATTTTAATTCTCTAATGACAAGTTAGAAACAATAGATGGTAGTAAGAAATGGTAGTAAGAAATAGAAAAATAATGCTGTGTATACTTTTTCTGAAAGACCTTTAGTCTTATATATTTTTTCAGAATATAATCTCAATACAAATCAAAAAGTCAGATTGGAAAAATAATTTTATTTTAACTTAGTGCCTTTTAAACTTACAATACAGGCAACCAATTCAAAATTACTTTTGATGTGTACATAAGTGACTGACGATTGTTCAATATGTAGCCATGTGGTGAAAATCAGAAACTACCTAAAGAATTAGTAATTTTAAAATTCATTCATACAAGGTAGTAGTTCTGCAGAAACACAACAGTTCCCATCTCATCAAAATCTCCTGGAATCAATAGTCCAAACTCGCAAGATTTTCCATGATGACATATAGTCAATGGTACCACCACTATCTCTAAATGAAAAGAAACATCATGCCTTTTGGGCAAGGAAAAAATTTCCAAAGATCATCTTTTGTGGTGTTGCCAATGATATTCAATTACAACCAAAAGAAAACTAAGATAAAGTTCAAATTGCCATTTATTATTTTTATTTCCCCTATGATTGTTTGCTAGCTTGCAGTAGAACACATGTCCATGCTTTATAGGTTTTATTACTTTTATGGATCAGTTTGCCATGTCTTACAAATATTGCATTGCACAATATTCCCATAACACCCATGCTGGAGATTTCACATTTACGGCTTTTTTTCATAAGCAGAGTAAAGTTTGCTTCAGCATCCCAGGACAACTCTATCTCCTGTCATCATCTCAGACCACCTCTGTGATGGAATCATTTCAATACAACATGGCTAGCTGACCTTTTTCAATGGCTCTAAACAGAAATAAGATCCTTGCTAGGGTCAGAGACCATAGAAGACATACATGGTCTCCAGTTATTGCATACACAAACCTGTGTCAGCTTTGGAAACTAATCTGGAGTCTCTGGCCTAAAAAGTTGACTAAAAGAATTTCAGCTACCAAGGTACTAAAGTATACACTTGTAGGAGATTCCCATGCTTCTCTGTAATATTATGTTCAGCAAAATGGCTATGTCACACTGCTCACACTGCTTTTTTAAAGTATAAAACCCAAAGAACAGTGCCTGTCAAAGACACTGGAGGACATTTGTACCTGTCATGGTCCCAGTATCTTTAGAAGGTGAATCTATTATCGCAAAACAGTGTATTAGCTACTGCTTATTTATTTTACTGGTAGGAAGAAGAACATGGCTTGCACTCTTTGAAGTAATTTCCCTTTTCTCTATCCCTAAATATACTTTCCTGTGCCTTGCTTTTTCTTCGTGTCTTTCTCTGCACACTTCTAGTCTTTCAGTCTCCCTTGCAATTCTCCTTTTCTGCTTTTTTTCCTTCTTTTCCTCCAAAGGCAGTGACACAGAACAGAAGAAAGCCAGAGGTATAAGACAGAAACAAGAGCATGACATTGGATCATCTGAGTCACCAGAATCCAATGTTGCATAATAGTTGGAGACCTGTTACAGGTTCAAACCAGGCAGATTCACAGAATACCTACCTCACATGCTTCCAAATAACACAAACAATAAAGTAAAAAACAAAACCCAAAAAACCCAGACCTCAGAATGACAGGTCAAAGGCATTGCTAGTATCTTAACTCTTTGCAAATGTAGGTCATCTGTTGGCAAGTAAATGATGGTAAGTAAAATTTTCAGATAGGACTTTGCCTAGTCTGGTGGTTTCAACAAATTGATACCATTTAAATGGGCTCTTCACTCCTGCTCACTGCCCTCTAGACAGATACGCAAGGTGGAAGTGATGGAGCAAGGAGGCCCAGTGAACACCAGAGACCATCTGGCTGGAGAGGACTAGAAAGAGGGCTCCACTGCAAGACATAGAAGACAAAACAGGCTGCAGTGAAGAAGGTTAGCCTCTAACAATCAAAGATGGCTGATAAACATTAAATGCTAGAGACTGAGTAGCAGGCAAAATGGGAATTACAGCACAAAGCAGGAGGCCTGAGGCTCCAATCTAAAGGCAAAGGTTACAATTATTTTTGTAAGGAGCAACCAGAGACCAAGGGTCTCCTGCCTAGTTTCTAATGGTTTCTAATGGTCATGCTGTTACAGACGAACTCAGCTGAAGTCCCAGAGAAAACAATACTTGGCAATGAAAAATTAATGACTAAAAAAATCACCACAAAAATATGGGAAAATGACAGGAGATCCCTCAGCTTTTGATAACTGGATAGCTGGATGCAGACTGTTTGCCTGCTGTTGTCACTTAGATCAAAGCAGAGATTTTAAAAAAAGAAATAAGTAGCGTAAACTTATTGCAAATATTATTCTACTTCTCTGCATATTTTGTTAAGCTCACAGGACCCTCAAGGAAAGAGCCTGATTCTCCTCTTGGCTGACATTGACATAAATTCATTGGCTCCCGCAGAATCCGACAGGAGCCCGGGGAGCCGGTACTGCTCACCGGCTGGCAGAACGGAGCTCTGAGAGTATGCACTTAGGAACTGAGATCCTGTTCACAGTATGCAACTGGTTTTAATAGAAACGAGATATTTACTACTCACAGGATCTGCAGTTCCTGAGTGTATTCTTCATTTTACAGTCTACAAAATATAGGTTTATGGGTTGTACTTCTTTATTGTGCTTTCAGTGTATACCACACAACAGTGGGGGTCCAAACCTACCTATTGTATAAAATAATCTATGAGGTTCTTCTGCTCTTTACAACTATGAGGAATGTGCAAAAATTAAATTAATCATCTGTCACAATGGATAATTCTTAACCTTACCAGAGTGGCTGGTAACAGGTAGGGACAAAGGGACATTCTTATGCCTCTATTAGATTAACATTAATTTAATAGTCTAGATACTATAATTCCTGTTCACTGGTTCCAAGTTAGCTGAAAATATTTTACAGATTATTACTCAGGCGTTAACCAAAGCAGCAGGTCTTTCCAAAGCAATTGTCACATTTCTCCAGACTTTCATTTTGTCTTCCTGCAGAGCCCAAGGAAGGAAAGAAGAAAAGGAATATGGAGGAAAAGATTTAAAACTCAGAGTGGAGAGACAGTTAAGCCATTTTTTTCATGCTTCTGCATGAATGCAGTTCTTTTCAATCCTAGTACTTTCCAGCTGTTTCAAAGACATCTGTGGTGACATATTGCCCCCTTCAATGGAGTCAAAAGTTGGCAGTACCATTCAGAAGCCAGTTTGCTATGGTCTTGCTCTGGAGATCTAGTGGGAATTAGTGCACGCATAGCCTCTTTAAATGAACAGGAACTTTCCCATCTCATGACTGCTCACATCCTATAGTTTCAGTTTTAGTTTAAATGACAATCGATGTCTCGAACTGCATGATACGCACCTCAAGGAATATTCATAATTTAATGCCTATCCCCTTCTAAAGGAAAATTCTGCTTCATGGCATACTCATGAGAAAATTTTGTGGGAATCTTCCTAAAAGTCTCAAAATGTCAGTTACAGAGGCATTATTGCAAAACATGTATCTTAATAAAAGCAAACAAGTGACATATATACTGACTGTCTAAACAATTTGGCATTGAACAGTGTGAGAAAAAATGTGGAAATACTATCCAGACAAAACATTAAAAAATTAAAGAATGTCCATGACTTCAGTCATGTGCAAGTCATCAATAGTATTGACTTACGACAGCTACACACAGCACTATGAAATCATAACTCCAATGTTTTTGTTTGAATACAAATTTTAAGGTGAACACCCTTTCTCAATGCCTGCAGGTTTTCCCCTCTTGTAACCATTCAAAAGAAATGTCCAAAGCTAGATTCTCTGTATTTTTTTCCCTTTGACGCAGTTCCACAGATTCCCTCACTGGTCTTCTGAAAAAAAATTTCTAAAAAGAAAAAAATTTGTTATTTAATGAATTTATCCATTTATCATTAGATGGCTTTTCTTATGACTTTATTTTCCTTATACCTTTTACTGTGTCTGAAGTTATAGAGATTTCCTATCTTTTTTTTTCAAATACAGCAGAATCAAGGGGTTTGCGAAGGGAGGAGTGTTGCAGCTGGGGGAGAGTGAGAGGAGGAGAAACAAAAAGGGAGACAAGAAGGCATGACCAGACCCACTGACACTTTGCAGCCCCTTGCCCCTGACTGACCCAGGCTGGCTCTCCTCCTCCTTTTGCCTCTTCCAGAAACCACTCAGCTGCCATAAGATAATAAAATTTTGCTGACCTAAGAATGAGAATAAAGTCATTCTGCCTTTATCCATGAGGGATAGGGGGAGGGAAAGGAGGGTTTTGCTTTCACTGCTGAGAAGTCTGGAATCAGCTCTGGAAATAGTCATAAAATTTATAAAACACCAGTACAATGCATGCATTCCTGCATATTTGAAAGAGAGGGAAAAAAACGTGAAAAGCAAGGGGTTTGACTATCCAGGCCCTCCATATGTGGAATTTCCATCCACATCAGTTGGAGTTCAGTATATGAAAGGCTCACAGAAGCAAATCCAAAAGGATTTGTAAAACCAGTAAAGATTTTTTTTTTATGTGAAACCTGAAGCATTTAGCTTACTTCACAGAACTGGGAGAGCTACCCTGAAGGCTTCTGTAAGTGTGATTCAACTTTAATCAAAATAGTGGCTAGAGAACTATGAAAGCAGAAATGTCATTTAATTTAAATACAGCACGCCCCCACCCAACATTCATTTTTCCTACCCCCACCACATAAAAATTCCTCCCAGGGAAGAATGTAAAGTGCTTTTCTGAAGATGGTAGAGATTTCTATTATACCACAATGCAGTCATTTATTAAGCAAGGGAAACAAATTTTTTGCAAAAAGTAATGCAATATGTGGTGGAAGCTGCAAAAGACATTAAGTCAAATTTAGAAAGTCTAAACTTGTGAATTCCAAGCACAGTTGTGTAATATCGCCCAAAATAGTTCCGGCACTCTAGCAGGAATGGACACAAAATTTATTTACTTACATGCGTACAGAAAATTTCTTTCAGTAAACTTCTATGCAATTTTATGAGATCAAAACTTGATGTGCAACATATTCCAGGGGAAAAAAAAAACATTTGCAAACCACTAAAATCAGTACATTGCTTTTGATTTATTGTGACAGAGTTTTAAGACTCAAAGAAATGTATATTACAGAGCTAACAGAGAAAAGCAGTAGCTGAACTATGAATTATTTGAACTAGTGTAGCTATGTTTTCAGTTGTATTTGGAGGACTAACAGCAGGCACCGTGAGATTTCACGTATTATATGCAACTACTAAGTCCAAGAAAACAGATCTAAATATAATTCAGCGTAACTTAACA
Source organism: Theristicus caerulescens (assembly GCA_020745775.1). Taxonomy (NCBI): domain Eukaryota; kingdom Metazoa; phylum Chordata; class Aves; order Pelecaniformes; family Threskiornithidae; genus Theristicus; species Theristicus caerulescens. Next base: position 37,734,807 of record CM036583.1, on the reverse strand, counting down.
TAAAATAATGTGCTGCTATAAAGGACGCTACAATGCTGGGGTGGGGAGAAATGCATATACTGATATATGGAAATATATCAGTAAGAAAACACAATGAAATGTATCTTCACCAGAAATGTTGTGCACAGTCATTCCAATAACAGCCAGCTGAAACTTTGGTTCTGCCAGCATATCTCATGGACTGGTCAGGAGCTTGGACTCCTAAAATTTTGCCTTAGAAAGAGTCCTGCCATCCAGACCCGAGCACTGAAGATAGTAGGTTTGTGAAAATCTGACATCCCAGGGCAGCCCTACCATGCATGCTGCCTCCAGATGGGGACTTCTCGCCTGCCCCAGAGTGGCCTGCAGGCTTCTGCCCATGCGCCAGCAGACCAGGTTAACAAAAAGTTAGTTAAAAAGGTTAGAGCTTCCTGAGGATGTTCCAATTACCTCATCATGTAATTCCGAACAGCAGTGAACTCAGACGTGGTGCTGAGGGAAAAGACTGTTGCCTAAGAATTTTGGCAAATTATTCTCCCTTGATGTACAATTTCGTGGATGTTACTTACTTCATTGTTACATACCATCTCTAATATGGAGGTTACATGCAAGACATGCCATAACATTTGGCAAAATTCATCTCCTACTTTCAATAAGTAAATCCTTTCCTATATTTTTTGCCCACACATGGTTCTGTAAAATCATAAATAGAAAACAGCACCCATTCTGCTCTTCCTGAAAGCTTTAAAAGATTATGACGGATTAAGCGTCATGAATATTTCTTAGTTTATGTCTGCTTTGAAGTGCCTTTTATCACTTGAAATACGGAAGTGCTTGTCTTTTGAGGAAAATGAGTATGGTTTTCTTTGACATAATAAGACCAAGTTATATCTGTCACAGAGGAAAATGCTATATTCATGTCTCCAGGTAATCCATTCACATTCATAGGTCTGAAGTCCTCCAAGGAGTGTCACAAATCCAGATAATGCTTCTGAATGCTATGTTTTATGTTTGGTCCCATAATTCAGCTTGCAGATGTGAAAAGACAGACTCTTATACACACATATGCTGATTAATTCAGGTTATTTTTTCATATTTATATCAGTTCAGCCATTAATTTGAGATGTTTTCTCTTGCAAATACTATAACTGAGTTTGATGTTCTTTCTCCATACTAGTCCCATCTACTTTAGTAATCCTTCTCTATCCTCCACTGATATGAACGTCAAAAAACATTGAGATACAGGATAGTGGGAAACCACATAACAGCATGATATTATGTATCCAATCATCCACCTATGAGGAGAAAAAGAAATAAATATTGTTCTGACAAAAGACTAATCCTCTTCTTTTTGAAGAAATTAAGTTAATTTAATTTCTCGGCATTCAAACGTTAGTGTTCCTTTTGGTTTTTGTGGTTCCCTGAAGTCATAAATGCCTACGCGATTCTGTAACAGTTATAATGCTTGCTTTAAAATGTCAGTCTTATGTACCCAAACCTTTTTTTTAAGAAATGTTCATTCACTGCATATTTAAAAATAACTCAGCTACATAGGCAAAACAATTTTAAAATGAGCATATTGTACCTGAAAAGCACAGTATGTTTGTGCTTGTGTATTATAGATGCATACCTTTTCCACAGCCCCAAATGATAAAAAGCAACTCACAGAGATGTATTGTGTGATTCTGAACTTCACTTGTCATTGGTTAAATATGATCCTACTGAAACCTTCTGAACTGGGCCCAATATTTCTGAAACAGCTAGGCTGATGTAGATTTCTTGTTACCTTCTATTTCTCACCAATTCTAGAAGAAAAAGTTAGAAAAAACAATAATGTACTCAGAGGAGACTAAAATGCTACATGCAGTGTAAGGGAGAAATAATAGAACAGGGCAGCAAGGATTAGTCCTTGACACAGGTTTTAGTAAAATTACAAAAGTTTCACTAAGCATTTATCTGTAAGAGAAGAGAATCATAGAACCATAGAATCATTTAGTTGGAAAAGACCCTTAAGATCATCAGGTCCAACTATAAAGCTAACACCGACAAGTCCACCACTAACCCATGTCCCTAAGCACCACATCTACCTGTCTTTTAAATACCTCCAGAGATGGTCACTCAACCACTTTCCTGGGCAACCTGTTCCAATGCTTGACAACCCTTCCGGTGAGGAATTTTTTCCTACTATGCAAACTAAACCTCCCCTGGCACAACTTGAGCCCATTTCCCCTTGTCATAACACTTCTTACTTGGGAAAAGAGATCGACACCCATCTGACTACAGCCTCCTTTCAGGTAGTTGTAGAGAGCAATAAGGGCTCCCCTCAGCCTCCTTTTCTGCAGAGTAAACAACCCCAGTTCCCTCAGCTGCTCCTCACAGGACTTGTTCTCTAGACTCTTCACCAGCTTCGTTGCTCTTTTTTGGATATGCTCCAGCACTTCAATGTCTTTCTTGCAGTGAGGGGTCCAAAACTGAACACAGTATTTGAGATGCGGCCACATCAGTGTGGAGTCCAGGGATACGGTCACTTCCCTAGTCCTGCTGGCCACACTGTTTCTGATACAAGCCAGGATGCTATTGGCCTTCTTGGCCACCTGCGCACACTGCTGGCTCATATTCAGCTGGCTGTCAACCAACACCTCCAGGTTCTTTTCCGCCAGGCAGCTTTCCAGCTGCTCTTCCCCAGGAAGGTGCTATTAGGAGTGTTCTAAACCCTGAGTTATAACAATTTTATTAAACTGCTAGGTATGGTAAAAGGACACTGTGGAAAGATGAAAGTCACAAATTATATGATGACTGTACAGATGTGTAACAGTTACACAAATAGAAAAATACAGTAGTGCACTGAGTTGCTTTGGAGATCCCAAATGTTGTCCCTTCACAGGCTGTGAAGCCTTTTCCTGTGGAGCTGGCCTTTCCCCATCAAAGTCAACTTGTAAGTTGCATGCCTAGGCAATGCTTTGCTACCCGTCTTCTGTAGCTTTTCCCCATGTCCTCACCCTGTACACTGCATTTTGGCATTGTAGCTATGTCATGAGTTCCCTGCTTAGCCAAGCTGGTCTCCCAATACATCTACGTACTGCGACAGAATGTTCTTGTGCTTGCAGGAGGCTGTTCTTAAATCTCTGCCAGCTTTCCTGAGCTCCCCTGCTCTTCAGAGCTGCTTTCCATGGGAACCCATCTTGTTTCCTGAGTAAGTCCAGATCTGCTCCCCTCAAGTGCAGGATCTGTATCCTGCTACTCACCTTCCTCACCCATTGCAGGATCTACTCTTTCCTGTCTGCTGCAACCAAAGCCACATCGCACCCCTGCACATCTTCAGCTGTGTTCCTGGGCAGCAAATTCTAGTCACCCTGATGGGCTTACCTCACCCACAGTCTGTGATCTGCAGGCTCCCTCAGGCTACTTCAAGAACATTTTACTGACTTCCTCAGCCCAACCAGGAGCTCTGTAGCATATCCCCACCACCAGGTCACCTTTACTGTGCCAGAGGATCCTGCGGAGTTATATTCAGGCTGCCTGTGAAGAAGAAGGTTTTCTCCTGGAAGTCAGGCATGCACACATAGTACTATCTTTTTCTTTCTTTTTTTTTTTTTTTTGACTGTGACTTCTTTTGGAACTGCTTTCTGGTTTTAGTAAATGTTGTTTTAAGGCAGCTCTTCAGTTGTGGACTGTGAGTCATTAAGCCAGAGACAGTGGAAATGCAGGGCTCTTGACGCTAACACAGACCAGCTAAGATGATACTGGTTATACAGGGAGACTGCAATCTACATTTTACTGGGAAAAATCACTGTGCTATTCAGAGAGGCAGTTAAAAGCAAGACAGTTAATAGGGGTTCATGGAGAGAGAGTGACCGAGAGAGAACTGGAAGAAGGAAGCAAAGCCCTGCATTTTTTCTGATGTCACACCAACATGCCTCATCAAATAACAGATCAGCGTGTGATGAAAGGTGAATCAAAACTACCCCAAAAGGGTTAATATGGTCCAATTTGAAAACCTTTTGTCTTTTTACCTTGCCTGTAATCTTGCCTTGACATCCTGATCACCCTTCTCCAAAGGGAAGTGCATCCCCAGGCTTGGGGGCTGCTAAAGAAAATGATCAGGGAGCATAAGACCAGAGAAGCATGTCACTGACTCCACTTCAGTTGTTATTTAAAAGCTTTTCTTTCTTTGTTATTAATCTTTCTTCTCCAGAACCAAAGCAGAAATGTGAATTCCTGTTTAAATTTAGCAGAAAGTAATTTCTGTCTATGAAGCAATAAAAACACCATGAGAATTGGGCACGTGGCCAGATTTATTCCACAAAACGAAAACCCTGTAGGCCTTCAGGACACCAGTGAAACACTGTGGAAAAATTTGTAAAAGTGGGTTCCAGCAAGAACTTAGGAGTTGATACAGTTAGTCACTACGAAATAAGAGAGAGAGTTCATGTATAAGCATCTTACAAGCATGACATGCTACAGTCTGGCATGAAGGCTGGATAGTTCATTAACCCTTATGCCATACAAGCAGTAGTGTAACCAGATGACAGTAAGCGTAACTTCTACCTATCCTTCAGCAGAACATTCTTCCCCTAAAATCCTCCTGTCTTCTCTAAAAGAAAATATTAAAATTACTTTACCGACAATAAAAAAATGAAGCCACTCATTTTTGCAAATCACTGTATTTTCTGTGAGTCAGATTGTAATAAGAAACTATTCTGGGTTCTGCTAGGCCTTCTTTCCCCTTCTGTATGGGCAAGATTTCAAAATATTTAAGGGTCAAAATATTTCTCCAGTACAAAGGGTACTTATTTCAAACTGTTTTTTTATATGTACATTTTTATCTATACCAATATTATATAATCATATTATTTATTTCCTGTAACTTTTTATTTTATGTAAAGAATAGTTTTACTTTAGTTATTGAAATGTGAGACTAGCAGTGGGTAAAGAGATTAGATGCTATATTTGAGCAGGCAAATCAATAATTGTGTAATAATAACATATGTTACAGGGGCATTTCCTTTCAGTAGGGAAGGATAGAAATTTACAAAATATTTATTTGTCTGCCAGTAGTATTTTCCCTTTCTGGGAAGCGTGATACACAGAAAACTAGCCATTTTTTGGCCACATTTGCAATACAATAATACACACACATGTGCATGTGCATTTGTCTGCCTGTCTTTACCTTCAAAATATGATTGTCAAAAAAAAAAATCTGCTTAGACATACAATATTTTCTCAGCAGATTTGTTCTTGTAGGAACAAATTAAAAGATGTTGTGGGTCAGAACAAAGGTCTTCTTCACTATCCTGCCTCCAAAAGTGGCCAATAGCTGATGTCTAGGAAGGAAGATAAACACAGAAACTGTGACTGAAGACTTCTCAAAGTGCCTATGCAAATGGTGGAAATCATTTACAAATGCAAAAGCTGAAATAAACACAAAAAAGAACTTGCACATTTTAAATTAGACATTTAATTAGATGTTTGACAGTGTCATCCCATTTTAATATAGTTCCTATGGATGTGGTTTATGAAAGAAATGCAGATTTTATTTCTCAACATAATGCAAAGAGTTGAAAGCTTCCAATCACCATATATCTTTACTCATAAGGGGAAGCAACTCCGAAATGGCAGCTGCAAACCTGACTATCTAAGGACTGAGCTATAGCTAAGTTTTAGGGGAAAACTAGTGGATTGTGTTTTAGGTGGCCTGGGGCCACTCTTACACAACTGTAAGAGAAAACCTCAAGGCCCAGCTCTCAGCTGATGTAAATCAGTCTAGTTGCTCTGCAAACGGATGCAGGATTATACCAGCTGAACATTGGCTCTCATTCTTGATCCTTAATTATTGTCTGCTCCAAAAGACAAAGTTACAGGTGAAGCAGGCTTGTTAGGAGACAAAGTACAGCAATTTTATTAACCACAAGAGTACACAGATCAACTGGTCTTTGCTTACACTGACATGAGCACATCATTACAGAGTGCAAGCAAGAAGTTTAACACTTAGCCAAGTCACATCATACTAATATTAAATCTACCTTACTCCAACACATAAATCTTCCTTTTAAAATATGGGTAACTAATGTCCATCAGCTCTGAGTGGGATACGCTGTTAAGCACCAAAGTGACTTGAGACTTTCAGGTTGCCCAGGGTATGCAGCAGCATTGTTCAATTTACAGTGGCAGCAATTTCATGCTCCCTTTTTTGAACATCTTTTCTGCTTTCGTATGACATACTAATCTACAATGTGCTTCATATACTACATGGGCAATATAGTTTAGTGACCAATGATGAATCCTACCTACCAATGAAATCCCTGAGGATTTAGCCATTTGAGATGCCCACACTAATGCCAATTTCCATGTCAAGAACAAACACTGAGTCACCTCCAAAATTCAGAGGGCAAGCAGCAGCTGCAAAAACTCTCATATTTTCAAGTCCAGGCTGCATATTTCAAGCCTGAAACATAGTGGTTAGAAAATAAGTAGCATCCAGTTTCAAAGACAGGTACAAGGTAGGAGGGTTTCTGTTAGTTTTTTCAATTAAAAGTTTGTTAGCAATTACAAACATACTTCTCAATAATCAGAAGATTTGCCATTTCTTGCAGTACCATTGCTTGTCTCTCAAAATCTGTGTATTACAGATTTTCTGTCCCCATTTTTTAAGAGAATTTAGTATTATTGAATAGTAACACATTCACAACTCAGGGCACCAAAGTTCTCTGAACATAAAACAAATGTGGCACAAGTATAAAGATATTCTTTTCTGCCATATAGCTTTCACCTGAAGAGAGGATGGATCAAGTCTTGCCGCCTTAATCCCAAAAAAAACGTGCCACTGACTTTATTGCCTGTAGGATTTCATTGCATATTGGTCTGCAGTCAGACTTGTTGCTTGTTGGCCTCTTCGTGTAGACTACCTTCAAGGATGCTGACTGATTTCAAATCTCATTTTAACTTCACTGAGAACTACTTGCATATGTGGAAAAAATACATAATATGTCATGGAAAATGTTTTATTTTTCCTGTCTTTAAAAAAGAAAATTCTGTTCTATATTTGAGGAAGGATCCTAAATGAAAGCTCAAACTACAGACTGAATAATTCAGATACTTAATGCAAATTCTATTGAAACCCACTAGTGTAATGCCTTTCATTTTATATTTTTCATTTTCTTCTTAGCATTTTGTAGTGGAAGGACATCGTGAACTTGTTTCTCATGAGCCACTGAACGACTACAGATGATAATGACTTTTAACCACTATCAGTCAATAATTTGTTGTGTAAACTTTTAATCTTCTTCTGTAAATTATTGCATTTAATTAAACAGGATCATTGTACTCTACACACTCTAGTGAGTCCAAAGGTCTATGAGCTGTTTTCTCCCTGTGTCTGAGGGGTAAAGTAATCCACTCAATAACACAAGAATAATCCTCACATTTCCTTCCTAATTCTGTATTTGGAATGAAGGGCACACCAGGATTTTGGGGAAAAAATATAAGGTGCAGATAGTGTAAGAGTCTGAAGTGTTAAGAACAATTGTCTCAAAGCTTGCTTGGGTGTGTTTATCTGATAAGACTGGACAGCAGACCACTCTTCTGTCTGATAAGGCCCAAGGGTGGACCATTCTTTGGCTTATCAGGTACCATTAACTTGCAGGGAAATGTGCGAACTTGCTGGAGCAGCAGGCCATTCTTTGGCTTATCAGGTACCATTAACTTGCAGGAAATGTGCGAACTTGCTGGAGCAGCAGGCCATTCTTTTGCTTATCAGGTACCATTAACTTGCAAGGGAACATGCAAGCTTGCTGAAGCAGCCGGGCATTCTTTGGCTTATCAGGCACCACCAAGAATGGGACACCAATTGATATCCGGGCCGGGCCACTTGCCCAGCAGCAATACATATTGTGTGACTGGATGTGCAGGTGTGGCATACGTGATAACCAAATGGAAATGAGAGGGGAAACTCCCTCTCCAACATGGGATAAAAGACGTACAACGAAACCAGAAGGGTCTGAAAAGAAGACAGTACAACGGGGGCTGAAAGAAGAAAGCACAACGAAAGCAGAAGGAAGGCAGAAAGAAGAAGCTTTTCCACCCCTGAAGAACTAAAAGAAGAAGCCTTTCCACCACTGGAGAACTGAAGACTGAGGACCAACGGGACGTCGCTGGATCCAGGGTGGTGACTATCCTTTGCTTACCTCTCTGATCGCTTGCTTAATTTCCTCCTAATATTTCCTGCCTTTCCTATCGCTTTACTCTTTTATATTTACCTAATAAAACATCTGATTGGCGGCATATGACCTCGTTTGTGTCTTAATTTCGCCCTTGGGATCATCACGAACCTTCCCCGAGCCTGACTATCAGGCCGGGTCATAACAGATAGCCAACTGACCAAATGGATGCAAATCATAATGTCATTTTCAGTATTTTTCAGTCATTTTCAGTCAGTGTTTAAGATGTTGGATGCCTTTTAAAAGCTCTAGCATGCATCATATTGAGTTTGTTGTATTAGTTAAGAATATGTCAATTTTAGAATATATTCAAAGTGAATTCTGTGTGTAGAGGGAGGAACATAAGATCCTCTGGTTTGATTTATCTAGGATCTGAACAATTGTGGCCATTGTCTAAATTTGGGGAAAATTAAGGACACTTAGGTAAAAGCAACAGTAGCTTCTAAATGTTAATATTACCAAAAAAGGCCACCACTGAAAGAAATCAAGACAATTCCAACTTGTCCGAAAACCTTCCTCTATTACACAAAAGTTGCCAGCTAAATGGAATACAAATGCATTCTTCAGTCTCAGGAACAGGGAACAAGAGCTCTTCCATAAAATACAGGGAGTTTATGAGAAAAAGAGATGTGCCAACAACCAGCATTTGGATGATAACATTAAAGAACATGATCAAAATCAGTGGTAACTCCTCCACTGGAAGGTCAGGAGACTCATGCTGGCTGAAATCAGATGATGTGGGATGTTGCTAGTAGTTAATGTGTAATGATATCTCCAACCATCAGCAAGACTAAGGACTGAACAATCTTGAACACATAATTATCCTCTTAAATCTCAGAAATGGAGCACATGAGTGCTCTTGTTTGCCCTGTTATGTTCTTTGACTTTTCTCCAAATATGAAAAAATGTTTTCCTCAAGGATCATCAGAAACATAGATCAAGTTTAATATTATGTAAAATATAACATGCAGACTCGTATAAGCAGTGTGAAAGGCATTAAGCCTCTAGTCTGAAGAAAAGGGTAGCATTCCTGGCTTTTCAGCTGATATATTGCATCAAACCATATAGTCTCTCCATCAAATAATCTCTCTTCAGTTTTTCTTTTTACAAATAGGAATAAAGTTACTCAGCTTCTTTTGTGAGAAGTTAAAGTATTTGTCTATCAATTCAAGTGTCCTAAGCAACAAATACAGATGAACTTGAATTCTCAAACAGAACAGAAAGAATAAATTAGAATAACATGAGGCAAGATGAAACAGTAGACATGTAAAGGAACTAGAGATGTAAGATATTTAAGATTGGGAGAAATAAGAGCAGAGACAAGGAGGCCAGCACTGTCTGCTGGAAGGGTGCTTCTGCCTGATGTTCTCTAGTACATGGCTGTTCTGTGGATATTTTTTCATTACATATCTTCTGTTCAGTTGCCTACAATTACATGGGATGAGACTCATAATTTCAGTGATTTTTCTAGGCCCTGTTTCCAAATGTGCACTAACTCTGTGTTTTGAATATCCAAGATTAGGGAAAAAAAAATGGAGCCAGCATCCACACTGCCTGGCCTTAAGGAAAACATTCAACCATAACATGTATACTGTAAGAACTGGAAAGATTTTTTTCTGTTGAATCAGATAATGTTTAACAGATATTGCCTTGCTTACAAGTTTTCAGTTATTCCTGACTTCCTTTTTTTTTTTACTCACTTAAAATATGCAGATGCTGGTTACTAGTTTTAGGAAAATGAATAATCAAGAAAGAAAAGAAAAACCTGTTGTAACAGCAATGTAGGAGTAGTTCTTTACATGCCCTTGAGTGTTTGATTTGAAGTGTGATTGCTTTTATTTGAAACATGTGAACAAAGTCCCATTATGACCGGGGTCCTTTAAGAGCTTTCCAAAATACAAAAAGATTTGTGTGTGTGTGTTCTGCATATATATATGGGGGGATACATGAGTTTAGGTACTTTATAGCAGCTTTACATGTAAATCTATGCACACTATGCAAAGTTTTGGGCAATCTACTGCTGAACAAGAATTTTATGGTTTTTGGCAAATGTCCTTTTCCTTCTACATCAAGATATCTGTCTTAGTAAGCATAAATTGTAACTGCTCCTTTAAAAATGCAAGACTCCTCTGCTTGCTTCCTCTACTTGCTTTGTTCCTTTCTCAAAAGTCAAACCAAACCAATCCTGTCATATGCTAAGCACCAAACTGTCAAGAACTCCCAGCAGTCAGAGACGCTCATTCAATGTCACAAGGATTGAGCTCTGTACAAGTTCACTGGCTTACCACACCATCTCTGAAATGACAGAAAAACTGCACCTCCCAAATGCAACAGCAATGTGATTAATTTTATGCTGGTAAAGGTGTACCCACAGGGTACTCATAAATACACTAATAGCTTGCGTATGTGAGCAATAACATTGTTTTCTTTAATTCCTGTGGGAAAGGGAAGGGAAGATTGTATTTTATACGTGTAGACTATGGCTGTACAATTTCCTTTGGTGTGTTGTGCTTACAGAATGCCTAAAAGGTAACATCTGAAAATTTATAAACAGTAAAACCATACATTTATTTGAAAGGTTAGACATAAATACTACAGGTATACTTCTTTTACCTGTACTCAAATGATGCGATATCACTGCTTCAGCAAAAAGCAATTTCTTTAGCTATTTCAAAGTTTGCATTTATGGTTCCTCTCACCTCTGTTACAGCATGCCATCCTAGGATGATCATACGCTCTCTGATCTATGTAGAAGCATTGATCATTGTAACAAATTCACTCTAAATTCTTGTGCATTTCTACTCCAAGGCTACAGCAAACTTCACAGATTTTTTTTTATGGAGACGTTTCTCCTCTTAAAAGATGACTTACAAAATGGAGAGAGACTACGTAAAGAAGTGTATGCCATAGAAGTCAGAAAGAGGTTAGTCTTCATAGCTTTAGCCATTTGTTTTTGATGGTATCTTGGTCAAGACCTCTCATGGCCTGAATGTCTTCTCATTAGTGCATAAATTCTGTAGCAAGGTGCCAAAGGTCAGATCCTCGGCTGGGGTAAATCATTAGTAAGTTCCACTAACTTATCAAAAGTATGCCAGTTAATACTGCTGAAGGTCTGTCTTCTTATCGTTTGATTGCCATAGAAAATCAGTCACATTTTTTGCTCAGTGAAAGTATATCAAAATAATACTACAGTAGAATCATAGAATCATAGAATCATAGAATTGTTAAGGTTGGAAAAGACCCTTAAGATCATCAGGTCCAACCATTAACCTACCACCACCAAGTCCACCACTAAGCCATGTCCTCAAGCACTGCATCTACCCGTCTTAAATACCTCCAGGGATGGGGACTCAACCACTTCCCTGGGCAGCCTGTTCCAGTGCCTGACTACTCTTTCAGTAAAGAAGTTTTTCCTAATATCTAACCTAAACTTACCCTGGCACAGCTTGAGGCCATTTCCTCTTGTCCTATCACTTGTTACTGGGGTGAAGAGACCAACCCCCACCTCGCTACAACCTCCTTTCAGGTAGTTGTAAAGAGCAATAAGGTCTCCCCTCAGCCTCCTCTTCTCCAAACTAAACAACCCCAGCTCCCTCAGCCACTCCTCGTAAGACTTGTTCTCTAGACCCTTCACCAGCTTCGTTGCCCTTCTCTGGACACGCTCCAGCACCTCCATGTCCTTCTTGAAGTGAGGGGCCCAAAACTGGACACAGTATTCGAGGTGCGGCCTCACCAGTGCTGAATACAGGGGCACTATCACCTCCCTGGTCCTGCTGGCCACACTATTCCTGATACAAGCCAGGATGCCATTGGCCCTCTTGGCCACCTGCGCACACTGCTGGCTCATGTTCAGCCGGCTGTCAACCATCACCCCCAGGTCCTTTTCAGCCAGGCTGCTTTCCAGCCACTCCTCCCCAAGCCGGTAGCATTGCCTGGGGTTGTTGTGACTGAAGCGCAGGACCCGGCACTTGGCCTTGTTGAACCTCATACAGTTGGCCCCGGCCCAACAATCCAGCCTGTCCAGGTCCCTCTGCAGGGCCTTCCTACCCTCCAGCAGATCGACACTCCCACCCAACGTGGTGTCATCTGCAAACTTACTGAGGGTGCACTCAATCCCCTCATCCAGATCGTCGATAAAGATATTAAACAGGACCGGTCCCAACACTGAGCCCTGGGGAACACCACTCGTGACCGGTCGCCAACTGGATTTGGCTCCATTCACCACCACTCTCTGGGCTCAGCCGTCCAGCCAGTTTTTAACCCAGCTCAGAGTGCACTTGTCCAAGCCGTGAGCAGCCAGCTTCTGCAGGAAAATGCTGTGGGAGACAGTGTCAAAGGCCTTACTGAAGTCCAAGTAGACAACATCCACAGCCTTCCCCTCATCCACTAAGCGGGTCACCTTGTCATAGAAGGAGACCAGGTTAGTGAAGCAGGACCTGCCTTTCATAAACCCATGCTGGTTGAGCCTGATCCCCTGGTTGTCCTGCACATGCCGCATAATGGCACTCAGGATGATCTGTTCCATGACCTTCCCCGGCACCGAGGTCAGACTGACAGGCCTGTAGTTCCCCGGATCCTCCTTCCAACCCTTCTTGTAGATGGGTGTCACATTTGCTAGCTTCCAGTCATCTGGGACCTCCCCGGTTGACCAGGACTGCTGATAAATGATGGAGAGTGGCTTGGCAAGCTCCTCTGCCAGTTCCCTCAGTATCCTCGGGTGGATCCCGTCTGGCCCCATTGACTTGTGGGTATCCAGGTGGAGGAGCAGATCGGTGACTGCCACCTCTTCGACAACTGGGACTACATTCTGTGTCCTATCTCCATCTCCCAGCTCAGGGGCATGAAAACCTTGAGGATGATCAGTCCGACTATTAAAGACTGAGGCAAAGAAGGCATTAAGTACCTCAGCCTTCTCCTCACCCTTCGTGGCCAAGTTTCCCTCTGCATCCAACAAAGGAGGGAGATTCTCCTTAGCCCTCCTTTTGTTGCTGATATACTTGTAGAAACATTTTTTGTTGTCCTTGACAGCAGTGGCCAGTTTAAGTTCTAGCTGGGCCTTTGCCTTTCTAATCTTTTCCCTGCATAACCTCACCACATCCTTATAGTCCCCCTGAGTCACCTGCCCCTTCTTCCAAAGGTGGTAGGTTCTCCTTTTCTTCCTGAGTTCCAGACAGAGCTCTCTGTTCAGCCAGGCCGGTCTTCTCCCCGACCTGCTCGACTTGCAGCACATGGGGACAGCCTGCTCCTGTGCCTTTAAGACTTCCCTCTTGAATAACATCCAGCCTTCCTGGACTCCTTTGCCCTTCAGGACTGCCTCCCAAGGGACTCTGTTAACCAAACTCCTAAACAGGCCAAAGTCTGCCCTGCTGAAGTTTAGGGTTGCGGTTTTGCTGGCCCCCCTCCTTACTTCTCCACGAATCGAAAACTCTACCATTTCATGGTCGCTGTGCCCAAGACAGCCTCCGACCACCACATCACCCACCAGGCCTTCTCTGTTCGTGAACAGCAGGTCCAGCGGGGCACCTCCCCTGGTTGGCTCGCTTACCAGCTGCATCAGGAAGTTATCCTCCACGCACTCCAGGAACCTCCTAGACTGCTTTCTCTCTGCTGTGTTGTATTTCCAGCAGATATCTGGTAAGTTGAAGTCTCCCACAAGAAGGAGGGTTAGAGACTCTGAGACTTCAGACAGCCGCTTGTAAAAAACTTCATCTGTTTCCTCATCCTGGTTGGGTGGTCTATAACAGACTCCCACCAGGATATCTCCCTTGTTGGCCTTCCCCCTGATCTTTACCCATAAGCACTCAACCTTGTCGTTACCTTTGTTGAGCTCAAGACAGTCAAAACACTCTCTGACGTACAAGGCTACCCCGCCACCTCGCCTTCCTTGCCTGTCCCTTCTAAAGAGCTTGTAGCCATCCATTGCAGCACTCCAGTTGTGCGAGTCGTCCCACCATGTTTCCGTAATGGCAACCACATCATAGTGTCCCTGCCACGCAATGGCTTCCAGCTCCTCCTGCTTATTGCCCAAGCTGCGTGCATTGGTGTAAATGCACTTGAGTTGGGCTATCGATCTCTTCTCCAACACAGGCGTGCCACCCCTGGGCTCGTCCCTAGCAGGTCTGGTTTTATCCCCTTCCCCCCTTTGAGTCTAGTTTAAAGCCCTCTCAATGAGGCCTGCTAACTCCTGAGCCATAGTCCTTTTCCCCTTTGGTGACAGGTGAACCCCATCTGCCTCCAGCAGGCCTGGTGCCATGTAAACTTCCCCATGGTTGAAAAACCCAAAGTTCCACCTCTGGCACCAGCCTCTGAGCCATGTGTTGATGAGGTGGGTCTTCCTGTTCCTTTCTGTATGCCTCCCAGTTACTGATGGGATGGAGGAGAACACCACCTGTGCTCCTGATCCCTCAAGTAACTGCCCCAGTTCTCTAAAATCCCTTTAGAGAAGCACTTTTTGGTAAAACAAAGGATAACATGCAGCACTTCATTTTCTGTGTGAGTCTCTGAAGACACGTTTGCTCTAACTGTACTGATATACAATGTTCCTACTCATTCAGCTTCCTTGGAGCAAAGCAGACTTGGGAAGGTCCAAACAAACTTATATGGTAAGATCTAGAACAGATTTATATTAATCCTATGTAAATTCATGCCGACTTAATGTGAACTATCTCTTGAAACCAGCTTCACAGGACAGTATTTCTTTTTTTCCATGATGTAATTTATTTTGGATGAAATAATACTAAACCTGGAAAAAGCTCAGAAAAAGAGTAAAGGAGAAAGATGACTAACAAAACTGTTCAGGGAATTACTTGAGCTGTTTACAAAATCTGAAACTCAAACCTCCCAGAACACATAGCTCTAGCTAAACCTAGATTTTCTAATATTAACGTTCAGTCAGTTCTTTGTACCTTAGACTAGCATACAGAAGAACCATGGAGAGTATATTTGGCATTACAACACTTCAGTTTCCCTTTATGTTTTTCTTCTATTGTAGTTTTTATAACAAGGATAATGGGAAGCTTTCTTTTGGCAAAGAAGCTGAATAAGTGTTCCATTTAATAGCATGATGCAAAGAATGCTTTCATCAGACAAGGCCCCTGTTCCTCTTCTGACGAAATGGAGTTCTGTCAACTCTTTTGTTTGTACATGTATAACCTGTATTGAATCAAATTGAATAATATAATTACACTACACTGAGGTAAGCATTTTGGTCATTAATACTGTAAGAGCCAAACATCTTACCTGCTATCTTCTTCCAGCATTACCATCCCCTATTTCCCAGAAACCACTGCCACAGTAATCACACTGTTTTAAGTTCAATTTCTTGTGAAACCCATGTCTGCCTCCACAGAAGGTACTGAAGGAAACAAAGACAAAGATGACTGAGAGCCTGAGATAGATACCTGAATCAACATCCAGATACCATGCATATTTTCATCCTCATATGATGCAGTGTGGGTACAGCTAGTGTCAGCACATGTAGATACATTTGAACACTGAACTTTATGTTGCAGAGTCACAAAAAATGTGAAATCATAAAAATAGAGAAGAAGGATGTAACTCTAGGTACAAAGTCCAGCTATTGGTATTGAAACTGAAAACTATTAGCTTTGTTCCAAATACATAGTTTTCTGTTAGGGTGTTGTAACACAGTTAGCCAGTTATGTGGTGGTGCTGGAGATGTGTTAAAAGCAGCGGCCTAATCAGAAGGACAAATTTCACCCTCAGGAGCTAATAAGCTCTCTGTAAAAAGTGAACTATAGGATAGTTGAACAACTCTTGTCCTATGCAGCTGAAAATGACTGTGTCCAAGTGTGCTAACCTAGCACATCAAACACTGTACGTAATTTGGAAAAGGCAATCAAAGTTATTTGGAAGTGTTGAGCAAATAGCTCCTGAGAAACTTGTGCCTTGACACCAGCTCTGTCATGTTAGGGGCAACTGAGTTTTCTTGTTCACTAGATCTTGACACCAGCTGAATAAAATGAAGTTACTGAGCCAGTAATCCTACAAAGAGAGGCCTGAGCATATAAATCAAAGTGACATGCTGGAAATGCTGAGCCAGTAACACTGCAGAAGTCTGGGCTCTCGCACAAAACCAGGCAGCTTGAGCAGACAAGGCAGTAATCCCACCCACAACACATACACACATTCACACGCACACATGCACACATCCCAAGAAAAAGAAAGAAAGAAAAAAAAAAAGACAGAAGTGCTCTGATAGCATTTTACTAAGCTCATTTTTGAAACGGGAACCTATATAGCAGTCTGGCCATTGACACCAAACCAGTGCAAAACCAGTTCCCATGCTTATATGACCTGTCCCTTGACATCAAACTACTAAAAAAGAGGCTCTGATGATCCAGTGAGTGAAAGAGGTTGTGACATCAGCTCAGTTAGGAATTACTTAGCCAAAACTTTGTAAAGAAGAGCCTGTGCCTTGGTGTCAAACCAACAAGACAGACATTGGCTCAGAAACATTCAAACTTGGACATTGACCTCAGATGAACAACAGGGCATTTCTGAGCCAAGAATTTAAAAGGGTTTTATGCCTTAGCACTATCACAGCAAGGTAGCTGTATTTACAGAATAACCACACAAAAAGCCTGTAAGTTGGCATCAGCCCAGCAATTGAGAACTGCTAAGTCAATGAGCTCAAAGAGGCCTGTTATTTGTCCGTCCAGGAATGTTCAGCTGTAGCAATGTGAAGAAAATGGAGAGACCAAAGCTCTTCATCCGCCCTCTAACACTGGGGACAGCATAGCTTTTTTAAAATGCTCCTGTATCTTCACTGACCCCTGAAATAAAGATTCATGAAGGTTCAAGGTAAAAGAATCTCAGGTGGGAACAGAAGAAGAAGCAGGTGCTTGATTTCAGGTTTACCCAAACTTCAGAGCCTTTTACTAGAAAAGGGAAGACGACTATCTGATGGGAAGTTTGTTCAGGCTGGAGATCCTCTAATTCTCATCTTTTATGGGAAGTTTTCCTTCTCATATTCCCAGTTACCTCCAGCTCCTCCTTCCCTCCTGGGTAAGACAACAGAATTAGCTTGAATTAGTTGGGGAGAGGATGAATTTGTCAGTTTTCTATGTTCATTCACAATAACATAGTAAATTGCTGATAGAAATGACAGTGGTGAATGCACAAGTAAATCAGAAATATTTCTCTGTTCCACTCCACTGTCTGCACATGCCACGCAGCAAGATACACACGCACACACGTACACAGGCATATATGTAGATTTTCTTGCCTCTCCTTCATCATCATACTATGAATCCTGCCCTAACACACAATACGATCCAGTGCACTAGAGCACCTTACACAAAGTAGTATTTACTAATGGCTCCTTCTCTGCTTGATTTAGCAAACTCCAGAAATCCCACAGCACTCAATTATTTTCTGACTTCCATGTAATCTCTACATTCACTGAACCAACTTTTACACAGAGGTTTACTGGTTTTGGAATCCAAGATAATAGGCAGCACAGCTAACCTCTCAGTGGCAGAAGTGAAGATCAGTTTGCCTATAAAGTCAAGAAGTTATATAACTAGTATGCAGGTGCTGTTATTCCTTAACATCTACCATGTCAACTTCAAAACAGGGCATGATGTATTCTCATTTTGAGAATGTGGATATGTGTGTAACTAAAGCTATATTTCAAAGATTTTTTTAACATAATATTTTGTTTTATATTTCAACAATACTAACTTAGCCGAAATAAAAAAAGGGAAAAAAACCAGTTTGAGAATCATTAGTGCCATAACTTTAAAAGTGAGTTGGTGCTCTTGATTCTTATGGTGCTACCTGGCTCAGTGTCTGGTTTTAAAAAAAGGGTTAAATAGGAAAAATTGGTACATTATATATTTTGATCACCTCAAGATTGCACTTTCTTTGTGTTCAACTTGTAGCAGAAGGAACTAATATTTAGTAGCAACCCATCCTAGAGTAATTAAGCCCATGTCTAAGAAAACATGTAGTGTCTTAAATAGAAAATATATTTTTATACTCCAGACCCACCAGTAGCGAGACCTCTTCTGACTTAACTGATACCACATCAGATATCACCCAGTTAAGGTTCCTGGGAACAACTAAGGTTCAACACATGTCTCTGACGGAAATACGGTAGAACACTTTAGAGGGTTTACTGCAAACATGCTTTCTCGTAGACACTGAAAGGCTCACAGGCTCCAGAAAAATACTTACTTTTTCATCTTGCAAAAGGAGTCTGAAGAACAGGAACTTGGTGAACACCTTCTTTAGCCAAAGTAACGCACAGGAATTACACACTCATTTCCTATGCAACATTTAGTCATCCCAAATTTGTGCATTGTCCCTCCATCACAGCTAAGAAAAATTATGTCTAAGAATAACTGTATGGTGTATTTACCATGCTAATAATAAATTCCAATGTCTCCTGTCAAAACTTAGAAGAGGATAGAACTACAGCAAGGAGATGGCAGCAGTACTGAAATGATGATAAAACTACTTTTTTCAAGGAAAGGCACATCCAATATATCTGAATCTGTAGGATTAGCAATAATTTCTTCAGTCTGATATTGCAGGCGTTCATTCTGGGTT
The DNA here is from genome assembly GCA_020745775.1 of Theristicus caerulescens. Classification (NCBI taxonomy): domain Eukaryota; kingdom Metazoa; phylum Chordata; class Aves; order Pelecaniformes; family Threskiornithidae; genus Theristicus; species Theristicus caerulescens. Next base: position 37,716,037 of record CM036583.1, on the reverse strand, counting down.
CATTCTCATTAGTCCTAGCACTGCAATCAGATTGATTCAGATGCACCATGTCCATATGTGGTGAGGCTTCGTATAGGTACCAGTTCTCCCCTGGACTAGGAAGCAGGTCGATTACCTCATTAAGAATCAGGCACTGTATCAGTGCTCTGGTATTTTATGCAAGTACACCAATTTGTAACTCCTCAGAAAATACAAGTGCCTTTATATCAGCATGGGAGTATGTACATTTGTGGGAGAGAGGAAAATGTGGGAGGACTACCAGAAAATGTTAGTCAAAGGTAAGTGAAGTGACAGACATTCACAAATCATTAAGACAAAATCCTGCCACTGCTTTCTTAGGACTCCTCTCTCATGCCATGTGTTGCTAGTTAGCAGCTCTGAATGTGGCAAGCATCAGAAAAAGCAAAATGTCAGCTAAATTCTGCTTAGGGGTAGAATCAAAACAAGAGACAAAATGGCATTCTTAGAAGCTAGGAACCTTTTTCTGTTTGTTTGTTTTAATTGTAATGAATAGTTTTCCGCTTACTGCAAGAACTGCAGCCAGGGATTAAAAATAAGTTATGCTTCTTTAAAAGGACTGACAACTCTAGATCCATTTTCATTAGAGTAACTTGTTAGCAATTCATCTTTGCTTCTGAAGTATCCTGAAGTGCTTCAGTAAAGAAGCTGTTATACATACAGAATGGTATTTTGTCTCTCTCTCTCTTATACTAAAAATGGAGCAGAGTCTATAAGAGTTAATCTTCTGGCTTTTACTTGGGCAAAATTGCTCCTGCCACCCACAAGAGACTTATTTTCTGGATATGGCTTATGCAACACCTATTAATTTCATTAAGACAACTTAGGAGTCTGGTCTTGGGTTTAGAGGACTGAAGGACTAAATTCTGTTAAAACTTTAACAGAGGAAACATCATGTTCTTTACATAATACAAGATCAAACTCTCCAAATGACCTTAAAGGCCTCTAAAAATTGCACCTGCTATTTTCTGCAATATTTAAAACCTGATATAGTATGTATGAAATACACTATGAGAGACTTAGGTGGTAAAAAAATTGTGTCTAAGTTGCAAACAAGCTTGGACCTTGACAAGCATGGGGTATAATAATAATGATAATTATAAACATATAGAGTAAATGCAGAAATGTGCTGTGCTTTTCAAATACAGGTCAGCACAACAGTTACTTAAAACACCACTTCAAAACATCACTTCAAAACACCACTTGAAATTGCCATCCAAACAAACAGAAATAAAAACAAATTTTAAAATTTCCCTATGTACATACTAAAAAAATCTGTTTCAATAATCTCATTCAATCAATGAAATTATGCTTTTGCCTAACATAACATGATACTGTTCTTGCATAATCAGAACCACAGAATAAGATGTGCTCTGTTACACTCTAAGGTCCTTCCTCCTGGGTATTGACTCAAATGCAGCTTCCCAATCATTGCTACCAAGATGATGTCAGACACTGATATTTTTACGAGATCCTGTGTTATCCATGCCAAAACAAAAAGGTAAGTTAAGAAAAAAAAGCAGAAGAGCAAGAAGAACTCATATGAGGAGAAAAGATTAAAAATTTTCAGGTTTATTAATTCTGTTTTTTTTAATTGAAATTGTTTATGTCATTCATCTGTTAAAAATATATCATGTTTGAACTTGATATGAGGATACTCATTTGTTCTAATTTTCATTTTAAACTGTTCCCCTTGATCTTAACTCCATAATAAATACATACAGTACAAGAATGTTTGGACTTAAAACTTTTTTGTAACTATGAAGCAAAACTGTTCTCACTGAAACATTGATTCAGAAGTGCCATAAATAATCCTTTTGTTCTACAGGATATATTGAACAAGGAAAATTACTGGTCCTCTGACATAAAAGAAGGATCAGTTGCTCTGGGACTTCATCTTGCATCCATTCAATTCAGTGAAACAGTTGTCATTGATTACAGTACTGTAAAGGCTCCACATGTGCTCCAGATTGTCTCTTAATTTTGTGCATATTCAGATTCTTTTTTTCTTCTGTGTGAGTGGAAACAAAGAGTCAGGCTTGCATTCATAAATAAGCCTCCTCCTCCTGCAAAAAAACCCACAGAAACACCTGCCTAATACATTTGTGTTGACTTTAAAAAAAGTCACAAGTAGAAATATGTTGAATCTGTTTTAGTCAAGGGACAGTGGAGCTCTAAATGCCTAGGGGTAAGTAAAGATAGAATAATTCAGATCTGGTGTGAATTTTGGGTGCAGATCCCATTCCACCCCCACAGCTAAGCTGGAATTTAGATTTACAAATTGATACTAATCTTGAAAAGAATTGGGGGGGAGAGTAACGAAGCAAGTGTGTGTTTGATGAAGTGTGTAGCAATGAGTTTGACAAATGGAAATTTTAATACCTCATAGTTCAGGGTGATTGTTTTATTTATTCAGCATTTAAGCATCCACATGCCTCTAATCACTGGCCCTTCTTCACATCCATGATAACCCAGAAAACATTCCCATAGCCACAACAGATCCTGTGGCTTTTAAAAGTAGCACTGATCAGCTTCTGAGTCTTGGCAGCAAATAAAGCTGCTGAATGCCGGACTTTTCAATAACCCCCACTCACTCCTGTGGTGAAGAACTAACTCTTTGACACCTGCCAATGGTGAAGAAAGCTGGGAGCTCCCTATCAGCAATTACCAACATCATGATTTAAAGAAAAGGGTGGAGAAAGGAGATGCACATGCTACCAAAAATAGTAAAATAAGCCACACTTCATTAGCATATATAGCATGTAACATAGCTGAGGGGAGAGAGCCTACCATGACATCATTCCAATTTGCAAAGGCATCATACAGTTCTCAGAAAGCTGAGAGAAGGTCACTCCAAAGAGAATAAATGGGTTAAAATCAGCCAGAAAGCTTATTCCTCTATTGGTTTGAAAGGCGAAAATGCTTCAAAGAACAGGACAATATATGGATGACATTTGATCACTCCCATCTGTCAGAGTAAGGTGAAACCTTTGCTCTGTTTCAGTCACTACCAAATTTATAGAGGTAGAGTGAAAAATAATTACTCTTCTGTCCCCTTATTTTTGCTACAAAACTTCACCCATTCTACCCCTGTCACAAAGTCCCATTAAATCATTTTCCAGAGTCTTCTCTAGGGAAGTTAACCTACCAAGCTGGAGGTACTCAGACCACAACCACAGGCAGCTGACATATGCTAAAGCTACATACACAATGCTCTCCCAGCCCAATGTATTCCATAAAAGATCAATGAACAGTGATACTAAATAATCAGCTTACAAGCACGACTGGTATCTTGGTAGCAAAGTAGAAAAGTCAAAGTGGAGAGAGAGAATGAGCCATCATCTCTGAAGGATGTTCTGACTCATCCTCAAAATAGGGATGTTTAAAACGTAAAGTTCTCTCTACAATATGCCCCATACAGATTCTTGCTGTATCTGTTTGTAATACAGGATCTTCAGCAAATAGTAGGCTTTAAAATTGATGGAAAATACTAAATGTAGTAGATGATAAAGTAAATGACAATATAAAAAATTGTACATATTGAATTCTGTCTTCACTGCTCCATAAGATACAACGTTCTACAACAATTTATTATTTTAACAATACAACGTTTATCCATAAGATACAACTTTCCATACGATACAACATTGGACAGATCAATCCCCACTCCTGTAAAAATCTGATCAGGAAACTTCTATTAATCCCGAAGGATGGCAGAGCAGGACTGTCGATGAATTAAAAACTGCTTAAAATAGAAAGGAAGTCTTTATACAACTTCCAACAGTGTGCAAAACATTGTCTTTGACTACATACACACAGAGCTTGTGGAAGAACCAATCTGTAATTCTCACTACACCCCTGTGCCACATGCTTCTTATCATTGATTTTATGTTATACCCTTTGTTTCACTTGATTTTCCTTCTTCTATGGAGCAAAGGACAAAACAGGTAGGGACCTGGAACTTGTCTCTCAAGCAAACATACACTGAAAAGCAGCAGTTGAATAACAGATATTGTAAGAAGTGTAATTTCTGCTGTGCAACCCTTGGTACAACACAGCTGTAGTGAGTGTGATTCCATGCATGGGAGGCTGCAAATGTTTTTACTAAAACAATCCTACATTATACTTCTGGCTTGGGAAATTGGTTGAGCAGTAAATTCTCATCTGATGTTTTTTCCTACACTTATTTCAGCCTAAACTCACATGAAAAATAGAACACTTTGGACACTTGGAATTTCCTGTACAAAATGAAATGGAAAGGTAATATTCTGAAACATATGATGTATGTATAAGCTCAGGCATGGTAGCTCTTGGAAATCTTTGCATGTGAAGCCATCAGCAACAACTCAGCAAAAGGGAAAACATGCAATGCACATTGAGCTGATAGTAGAGTATCAGGAGAAAATAAGACATAGGTATTACTCTTCTTAAGCATCAGCAGCAGTGAAATGTGTGGTAAGCAGAGATGTCCTCTCATCTGCCTTCCAAAACTTCCCCTGCTCTTTTTGTTGCCTCTCCCCTCATATCCTCCCAGAATCCCCAGGCTCTGTTCCCTTGATCCCCTAGGCACACCACAACTCTGGTATACTGCTTTCAAAGAAATAAAAAGTATGATACTTGCTACATCTGGCTCATTTCTAAGAATCAACTTCATAAAACAGTGACAACGAGATAGCTTTCCTGAGATCAAGTCACAGCTATGTGACATCTTGAGCAAGTGTATAGGCTGACATATTTCCTACCCTAAAAACCTCTTTTTCTGTTACTGTGAAAAATTACTAAAGCTAAATCATTCTTTTCTCTTCTACAAAGCACAGCTTTTTTCAAACTCAGGATAAAACTGAGACCCCTCCATTAGCCCCTCAGGAGAAAGTTTTTGGCACAGAATATTTTAACCTACAAATGGTAATACTTTTAGGGATAATATACTACTTTCTTTAATGCAAAAAGGGTATCTGGGCTCTAACAGAGACTGGACGGACCTATGGGATTTCAGTAGACCTTGGAGCAGTTTCAGAAGCTTAGTCTGTTCAGACTGAAGTTTCTGCTGATTAACCAGGACATTAGCAAAGAATCTTCACTGAGACAAATTTAATGCAAAAGGTAAGTGAAGTTTTAACAAAATGGAATTCTTTTTTTCATTACAAATCTTTACAGGGAAATCACTACACATTTAGGAGTGACTTCTGTGTCTGCAGATCAGGATGAAAGCTAATGAACATTCAGTCTTCCTAACTAGCCCAACAAAAATGAAGAGAGTTTCAACTTTCAGACTCAAGTACACTTAATATGCTGTCATCCAAATGCCTAGAAATTATCTCCATGTCTAATTTATTTTAAAAAGCAGCGGTGCCTTCACAGCTATTTTGAAACAGAAGCAGGATAGTAGCTAAAAAACTAACTCCACTTAAACATGTCAGGAGTAATTTTGGCCTTAAATAGTGAAGTGTGTTTTGTCAGGTCCTCATGGAAAAAAACCACCAAAAATACTCAGTTAAACTCCCTTTCAAGTGCAGGAATGATTTGATTGCTGCTCTCAGTCTTTAGGTATAATCCATGTATTATGGTACACAATGGTACACTAAACCATTAATGAATATTTACCTGAAGCTGAGCATATATATTATTTTTGTCCTGACAAATTCAGTCTTGATGCTAAGCAAATTTGTTTCAACAAATATATCTCAAACACAAATGGATGTTTTCTTCACCTGTGATAAGCAAATTTTCAGCACAAATTAGCATGGACTTCTGTAATCTTGAATCTGACATACAGTAAAGAATCAGGGTGTGGATCTTAACCATGATGTATAAAAACTTATATGTATTCTGTTCTTATTCATTGTTTTGTATCCAAACACAGATTTAATTTTCAGATTTGTTGAAACACTCATATCAAGAATGCTTTGTTTTAACAAGTGTATACTAATTAAAAAAATACAAAACAAACCTAAGATCACATGAACAACTGAAATACCCATTTCTGTTACAAAATAAATTGTCTAGTAGCTGTAGTTTGCATTTAACATTTGGTGTAATAAGTTGTTTGCAACGTGATATAAATTACAGATGCATGCCACCATTGTTAGAACACCAGCTTCAGGAAACAGGCATTTTTGGGCTATATTTTTCTAATGATGGTATGTATGATAGATGCACTGGAACTTTACACCGAACAGCATACTCCAACAGAGACTGCTTCACAATGAAGGAAGAACGTGTATGTGTGAGATTTTGTACAAATCATTAGCTTGTGAATGAGCCTTATCTGAAAACTGAAAAAAATTGAGTACAGAATGATGGGAATGTTATTATTTAAAACAAAAAAACACACACACAAAAAAAAAACAACAAAGAAAACCAACCCAAAACCTTCCAGATTGTAGATTTTCCATCTTTTTAGACATTTTTAACAAAACCATCCAATCCTTCTATTTCCTTAGCTTTAGTAGTATCAAAAAGAAAAATCATAGTTCATTACAATAGACACGAATGTCTGAAAATTACAACATGCTTAGCTACAGATCCAATCTTGTCTGACTTTGTCAACAAGCTTTGTTTCAGCCTGTCTTCCACCACAGAATCAGGTATCTCAGAGCATAAATAAGCATTGCAGAAGTAGCCAGAGAAAGCTGAATTCAGCATGTACCAAAATGATGCAACACAGAAAGGCAAAATTTTGAGTAGTACCAACTCACCCTTTTTGCTAGATTTGTCCAGCTGCAGTGGAGATACTGTGCAAACCAGAAACCATTAAAATGGTAGGATGTATCCAGATAACTCATAAAATAACCCGTAATAGATGAAGTAAGAAGGAACACAGTGCATGGTCTTACACTCCTAAGTAGCAAACAGTAGTAAAGAATTTTTATCCATGGGCTGTGAACCAGGCAAACAGATAATCTGTTTTGAAACTTGGAGACAGTTAGAGAATGACAGGCCATTATATCTGAACTGTTTTCAGTTGATATATGTTAGGTAAAAAAATTAAGTTATTATGAAGAGATTAAAGACAAGCTAAGATACCTTATGGGAAAGAGAGGACTCAGTAGAGGAGTCTAACACCAATCTGAGTTTTGGCAGCTGTCACGCATAGTGTGGCTCCATATGATAGGAGGTACATGATTGTGTCTTTTTTTTTGTGCAAAGAGCAGTTCCGGAAAACTGTTGTGTTTCACTTGCTCTGGGTTCTCCTGTCTTCACTGCGATCAGAGGCTTGGGGACACAAATGACAGCAACATGGCCGAAGCTTAGGTTGATGTGATTACAGTGTCTGAGGGAATCCGCAAAACCTGATATCCTACAAGGTTTTCCCATACTTATTATTTTTGAAAAGATTTCAAAATAGATAGATTATCAGCCACCAAAGAAAATCAATCAATTTTTTACAGCAACAGCATGTGATCATTTCTCTGGACAGAAACAGCCATATTATAGCTATCTGGACTAGCTGGCAGCAATGCAGTTTGCATCCACTCAGAAAACAAATTCTTTAAGTAGCAGAGCAGATTATTAGCATGTAACTTTTAGGAGAATATTTTCTAGTACTTCATTATGTTTATTTAAAAGTTAAGTTCTCTGATATTGCCACATGTGATAAACTCTTCCCCAACAGCCCAGAGCCTTTTCATGCTCATATCACGGCTCCTTTCAGTAGAGAGGAAAGGGGTTGTCAGCATGGCACTCTCCTGGAGAAACCCTTGTCCTTACATCTGAAAATCTCCTTTCACTCTTGTCCTGTAATACATGAACTTGTTGACTGCCCAAACCCATTGCAATGCCTATTGCATTGAACATGCAGCTGGGTTTAGGGCTTGATATATACCAAGAGGTGTATTTTTCCACCAGCTGACCAAAACATGGGGAAGGGAAGTGAAAATCTCCAGTGCTAATGAAGTACAAGTCAGCCAAAAGCTGTTATGAACTCCCAGTGCATCAAGTTTGACCACAGGTTTGTACCAAACCGTGTGTTCCTTAGGATAGCTGTGGAACAGGAAAGTTGTAAGCTTTTGAAGAGTATTTTCTTCCTTCTGATCTCATGCACAGTGAATGAATTTACTGCTGTTCTGTTTTGTTATGATTTTATCATTTGTGGATAGTATTGTTAATTGATCACTGGGAATAACGATAAATAATGAAGCAAATTACAGTAGTCAGAATGAATTAATTCTGCTTTCAAGAAGAGATTGCATACAGAAGAAGTGCAATTAAACTGATCCAGAATCAGGAGGTCTTTTGATCCTCCCCTTGGCCTTACTTGATCTGCAATGCTTCTCTGTTCACTTTGATACTGATGTGTCTTTGGACCAAAGCTGCTCCTGCTTTAGAAAACATCTAAAACATTTAATTTAAATTCTGGAGCCAAGATTAACTCTGGTTCCAAAATTTAAAGGGGAGAAAATAAAGTGCTAGACGATTATTTTCTTCAACCCTAAAATGCATCAGTTTCAAAGCAAGTGGGAAAACATCATAGCTCAAACTGGACTTGGTCATGGATCAAAGAAGCAACACTACTCACCCCCAAAATGCAAACATCTCTTAATAATATGCTTAAGTCAAGCACAAACCATACTACATAAACAAGGGGCTTATTTTTATACATTAATATGTTTTTATTAAGGTAAGAGCCAAGTGTATCAGTCAAATCAAAACCTGCCTGAATAAAAAAAAAAATATTGCTTTTAGTATACTAACAACATACTAAAGCAGAAACCCTACATTTTTTACTGTGCTGGATATACCATGACAGTATGAGATGAGATGGCAAAGTAATACCAAACCACAGTACCACAAAATATACAAGAAGCAAAGGGCCAGTCTTATTATGGAAGACAGCACAGGATACTAGTTGCAATTCCCAAAGAGAAGATAATGAGGTTCAGCATGCTGATTACAATACAGCTTTTCAACATAATATATTATGTGTACTCATGAAGTCTTCTCCCTTTTTACAAATGTTTCACATAGGGCAAAGTCAGATAAAGGGCATTTAAAAGCTCTGGGTTTGGCCAGGAAACACTACTCCTACTTTAAACATCAGGAATAGCTTAAAAGTTTTTTATTACCTTATACACAAGGGGTGTGCCACATAAATTGGAGATCATCCTGGGAGAGAGACCGCAGGTCACTCATAGCTAATAAAGTTTCATCATTCCACACATGATCCAGAATCAGGAGGCACAAAATCATTAAATTCATCCTTGCCTTCCCGGACACTGGGCCATGAGTCCCATGTTTCAGCAGTTCAGGAGAGACTTTCCCCTCCTTTCGATGGAAGGGCACCAGCTCAAATGCCAGTGGCTGCACAAATAATTGATACTAAAATTATATGGGGGAACTGACAATGGCTGTAGTACTTCAACACCAGACGTTGCATCTTTCCCTGCTCTCTTACTTATCCAATGTTATGAGCCTGAGCCATGAAGATAAATCCCACATAAATGTCAAAGTCAAAAATAAAACAGAACCTAAGGTTCTGACTCATTATTTTAAAAGTCTAACTGGGCACAGGAACCTGGTCAAGGATTTTAAGAGTCTTGCCTTGTTATTCAGTAGAAGACAAGACTGCACAGAAAAGTTATGCATGGCATAGTAGTAACTGCACACTCAAAAATAGGAGAAGAAAAGAAAAACCAGGAAAAAAAAATCTGAAAATGGAATTTCTATTAATAGGATGCTGGTGTGTTGTGCTGTATCCCAAAAACTGGACACTTGGCCAAACCGTGTCATTATAGCTCAGCCAATGGAACAACAAACAGCAAATAAACTGCTCACAAAATGTTTGCTCACATTCATCTTGCTGATCATTGCACGACTTTCTGTTACCCCATGGTTATTCGAACTCTCTGGCTTCAACAAACCCGAAGTAAAGGATAATTTGGTACATTTCATCTATCTCTTTGTACCTCTTGAGCTGATGAAAGTTGGTTTGTTTTTTTTTTTTTTTACTTTTGGACAGCTCAGGTTTCCTGCTCATGCGTAGCCTGTCAATTCTATCTACCTTTTAATGTTCTTCCTGTATTTAAAAATAGATACTTCATCTCACTACAGACCACATTCCTCAGAGATTTTACCAGAAGCCTTGTCAGACAGACCTGCTGTGCAAGGCTAAACCTGGCTTTTGCAAAGTTGTGTTGATTTCCTTCATGATTTAATGGTCACTGGATGTTTAAAAAAGTTCAATTGTTAAGTTTAGAATTGCAAGCACATCCTCTAGATATAATAAAGCATATTAAAACCTCATAGTAAGAAAAGGCTACAAAGTGATTGAATGAGCAGATCTAAAGCATTAGCTTGATAGAATATTAAATGTACATTGTTCAGCTGTCTTACTTCACTGTCTTTTATTAAATAATTACCACTGTGATTTAAAATAAAACCCAAACAGTACCCACAAAATAAGAGATAATTGTTTGCAATGATTTTCAGTATTAGTTACATGAAAACACATGACAGGGGCTTAGTTTGTCTCTCTCTTATGCCTGGTGTTGCCATATAGTTCTGCCTTGTATGTCCTGTTTTGGGTCATAGTAGAAATATGGTAGAGGCATATTTAGTCTGCATTTATTGGCTTTTACTGCACATAACTGGTCAGACTCACTGTTGGATTACATTTCTTCTCCTATTGGGAAATTTTTATTTGTAATGACAATGGCAAATTAACATTAATCATGTATAAAGAATATCACCATCACTTTTCATGTATGCACAGACACCAGTCACAATCTGGAAAGCAGTGTCAATGCTTCATGGCAATGGAGCTAGCATAAACAGGATGCTGCCAAACCCTTGCACTGACCTGATGGTTCCCAGCCCACCAACAATAATTTTGTAGCTCCTCTGCAAGCCACTGGAGTGCTATGAGACCGGAGCCTTACCCACTGGAGGAGTCCTCCCTTCTGCCCCAGCTTCCATTGATTCTTCCAGCTGTACTTGAGGTAACTTCGCATTGTTCATTTGATCTTGTTGCACCATAAACTGGTGCACAGTGCCTCTTGCCTTTTGTTGGCTTGATGTTTGAAGCCCCTGCAGCCTGTCTTCTCCTAGATCAGGTATGTTATTGACTTTCCTGTTCCAACAACTGTTTTCTCAAATTCCCTCTGAATGGATCCTTATGGTGGCTCAACTTTTACAGCTGACATGACAATGAGCTTGAGGGAGCTTGAGTGGAGCAATGAAATGAGTTTGCTTGTGTTTCTTGAACTACAAAATGGCAATGCAGAAGTGACTACAGCACAGATGGGCTACATACATCTTCACAGGACTCAAATATTCACATGATAAATCCCTTATCTACTGAAACTTGTAAGCCTATCACAAGCTATCCCAAGGTCTCCCACTACCTGTCAGGAGTTGAACTTAATAGTGTAGCAACATCAAAGCTGCTATTTAAGACTTGATCTGTGCTACATCTAGGAGCCTTTGGTTGTACCCTGGCCTTGATTCATCCCCTTGGCATGCCTGGGATGTTGATGAACCCTGTTATCAGCACCCAGCTGCCCACTGTGGTCAGAGTCTGAAGGTCTGTACCTGTCAGTGTAAGCATGGCCTGTGCTGGAGTCTCCATCAGCTCCCAGATCAGATTCCTTCATGGGAGCAGCGCTTGCTGCTTTCTGAGAGTGTCTATTGATATTTACGCCTTATCACAGCACACTTCCGTTGTTAATTACACACATGGAAAAGCAGTGTTTATTAGAGCCTTGAAACATATTTACAACTGGTAGAGTTTTATTTGAAAGTCTAGTAAGAAATCGTAAATTAACCTAATCTACTTTCTTCAGCATCTTTTTATGGCAGCCACTTTACAGCCTTTTTCCACTTCCTCTGTAATTTTTCTGCTACAACATGAAACAGTTCAAATTTCTTTGGTCTCATTATATAAGTCCTGCTATTCCTCTGTGATTTATCATCATGTGTTTCTGATGCTCTTACATTTATCTGCTTACAGACCTCCTAATCCTGTTGGGCAGAGCAGTGCACTTTCTAAATACTAAGCAGACATAACACATTCAGGAGAGAAGAATGCACTGGACTGCACACACAGAAGGTAGACAAGTACAGGTCATGTGAGATAGAGCACAGAGTGAAACCAAAGAAATTACACAAGCATGCCATATCAAAAAGCCTATTCAGGGACAGAAAAACATAAACTTCTGAGACATCTTAATGTTTTGTGACACAGGAATTCCTGGTTCTTTTGATGACCACATCTAGGGCACTACAACAATATACATCCTTTTAAGTAACAGAGAAGCAACCAATAACTTAAAGATGCAGAAAAGAGAGAGGTAGGATACAAAGGAAATCCTAGTACAGTGATCTGCCCTGTTATTTCATGACTTAAAGACAGTTTTTATTGGTGCAGTGAAAGATACCATGGGGAGCCTGCAGAAGTATTTTGTCAGCCAGGATGCGATAGCATGTTTGTGTTGACAGCATGGTCAGCCCAGGGCACCTTAAAGATGCATTTTGCCTTTCTCAGTATAAATTCTTCTCATCCTTAGAAGTGTTGCAACAAAAAATGAAGTAGAAATGGGAGGAATGAGGCAGTCTGGTTTCCAAAGCATGCAGATTTTTTAGTGCTTTTATAAGGTAATAAATGCACTTATGGTTAATAATATATTTTAACGTATTTCTCTCATATCTACATGTATCATAAATTCTAAAGAGGATCTTGTCAATATTTATATTCATGTTTTGCATATCTACATCAGACCGCTACTTCATGAAACATACAGTAGCTTAAAGATCTGATTGCAAGTTTACCATCCTCTCTCCTTTGTGGGCATAACTACATGTATAAACAGGCTATAGCTTTCCAAGCCTGCTGCTACCTGCAGCTCTGCAGGTAACCAGAGAAGAGCACCCTGGATTTCAAGGAGTAAAAATGTAAAGACTGAACAAAATAACAATGAATCTGCATGGAATAGCAATCCAGCTAAAAAGGCACAGAAAATGACTTAGCAAGAACCAGGCTACACATAAGGCTCAAATTTGTGGCCTTATCTTCTCTAAAAGGATTATTCAAAATTTGTCAAAAATTACTTGACTCAGGAACTTATTCTGTTGTCTTATCTCTTAAAGCTTGTTACATTTATATAGCATTAAAGGACCTCAGAGGACAGACTTCACAAGACACCCTCTATTCACAAAATAAGAACTTAATGTTCAAAGAAGTAAAGTTGAAATTCTGTTTCAGCTGAGTACACCCAGCTTCCTGAGATAATATCACATTTATGTTGAAGAAAGAGTTACATACTTATATATTTCCAAAGCCTTAAAGTTCCCTGAGTCCTGGTCTTCCCATGGAATGCCAACCAATGCCAACATTACCCTCACTGTATTGTGGCTTCTATATGGGTAGTTTTAAACATTTAGGTTAAGAGCCTGATGGATTTTTGTTGACATTTGGACACCTAATTGTCCTTCACTCCTCTGAAAACTCCAATCTAGAAATGTCAAAGATTTGAAGGATGATGTATATATATGCATACATCTTAAACATAAGCTCTTAGGACTACATCTGGGCATTACAGCCAGACATCAAAGGCAAGACAATGTGCCTGCCGTGAGGAACTTACTCTGATTTTTTTAATAGCAGCACAGACTTTCTGCCCATGGTCCAGCATGAGGGCTGGTATTTGCTCAGTGAGGATTTGACAGCAGTGCCTGTATTCATGATACGCCCTTGAACAAGGACTAATGCTCCCATTAGGTATGGGAAGTAATTCAGTCTCTTTTGTAGCTCAATATAAAGGACCTCTAAGCAGGAGCTGGCAATTGTACCAAATTACATATAATTGTTCATGATGAATTTGCAGTGCAGGCTAGAGTTTGCTAGCAACTCAGCTGAGACCAGCATACTTATTTAAGTTTGGTTTGGCTTGTGTCCAGTACTTTACTCACTAAACTACAAATTCTTTGGAGATTTTTTTTTTTCCCCACTTTCAAAATATCTGAATCCCAAACCAGAACCTACCACACAAAAAATGGAATCCATTCTATGCTTCTTACTTTGTTCCTCCCGTTTGGGGCACTTGATGGGACAAGGCTTTGAGATATGCTGTGAAATCACACCATTCCCTGTCTGGCTAACATGAATTGCTACAGACCTCTAAAATTGTTTTGAAGAAGAAAGAAAACCAAAATAATCTATTACTTAATTCAACAATAATTACAGACTTGTGTTTCTTTTTCCCCTTACCTTCATGCCACAGTAGTAATTATTAAGTAACTGATAAATTTTTGTTTATGAAAGAATCCTGAGGAAAAAAACCATAACTTTATTTTTAATTCTCATTTTATTTTTGCTTCATATATACTGAAAACTACATCATAGAAAATAGAACTAGAGGATTATTCAACTAGGTGGCTATCAGAAAAGAAGCAACAAGAAGCAGCTTCCAGCAGGCGAGAGTTTTGCTCCTGATATTTGGTGCTCAGTGAGAATGTAGGAAGTGTGCACTGTCCCTGGGGTCTTAATTGATTTCACAGTTGAACCCTTGTTTTGGCATTTCCAGTACACCTATTCTGCTTACATGACTAGTAACTAAAGACCTGAATGAGAACAGTGGCTTCTTAAAGCGACTCCATACTTTCTGTGGTCTTTTATACATCACAAGAAAAAAAAAAGAACAAATGAACTTTCACATTTTTAGAATACATGTTAAAACCAAGATGAAAATGTCAACAAGTAACATCATGTGACAGAACATAGCGCTGGTGGAATTCTGTAAGCGTGTCCAGGGAAGTCCATCCATACTGACGAGAAGTATTTTCTATTAATGGCCACTCTGATACCACTAAGAAACATACACTGTTCTCTTTACGGCATGACAATGAACTCCAACAACATACACCCCTTTAGGAGACTGTCAGCACACCTTGCCTTTTGACCTTTTTTCCAAATTGTTATGAGATATGGAAGTCCTCTATACAAAAAAGAAATGGGGGAAAGTAAAAGCTGATGCAAGCAATTACTCCGCTGAAAACAGATAAAGCTTTCACTTGCTACAGTCACATGACACAATGATAATATACTACTTTTTCAGACAATAAGTCATTCTTCCACCAATAGCTCTGTGTTTTGTATACAAGAGAAATTTATTAGGCAGCAAACCATAATGTACAGTACATAAGTTGCTCTCCAACAGCTAGCTTGCCCATTTTCAGAGAAGGGTGCGCTGACTTGTACTCAGCACCTGCTAGTGTTCAGAAATAGAACAGTACTGTTACTTCAGTAACAGTAGTTAGGAATCAAGTTTTTAATAGACCTCCCAGTTTTCCCTTTCTATAAGGAAGACAGATTGCCAGTCTGGAGCCCACATGCCCATCTGCACAGAGAGAAGCCCGTTTTCAGTTATATGGATGGGCAATATGACTGATAAATAAAACTGTATAGAGTAGTCTTGGTAAACAAAACAATACACAAAAAGAATTCTTGCAATGTCTCTTGTCAAAAAGAGACACACTGAAAGCCGAAAACATATGAAAAACTCCTCAAAGACATAAAAGAAAGGTGCATATAAAATACTGAAATCACCCTGTGACTACAGAACAGTATGGTACTATTTCAAGCTCACATTCCCCTAAAAGTAATTTTTCAATAAAAACAAAAATAATTTTCTTACTTAAAACACAATTCACAGTCAGAAGTAAAAAATATGGTTTTTGAGATTGTAATGCATAGTTTACTTTTTCCCCCCTCAAATAAATGTACTTAATGGACTACAGTGAATCAAATGGCCAAAATGTCCTTATTAAAAATGATAGAAAGCATCGATATGTCAAGTGTCTTGTTTATGTTCAGTCATAACAACTAAATAGGAGACAAAAATAAAGAAAATAACCATTATTTTTACCTTTTTTTTCCCCTTTTAAACACAGGTAGTAGCATAAAAGATTTGCAAAGAATGCTTAATTTACTAGTCAGCCATGTTTTTTTTCTGGTAGAACTTACTTACAAAGTACCTGAATGATTAAATGTTATATGAGGCCAAATGCTTCCATGTTGAGAAGAACTGTGGAGGGCTTCTGAGGCATGTCATTAGCCTCAGGGTAGGCAGGTGATGGTCACCTGGCTCCAGCAGAAGATATATATTGCACAGGACAGGAGTAAAAAAGTGACTTTCATTTTAAAGAAAAAGTATTCTGGAGTACTTCTCCTGTACTCTTTTCTCCTTTCTCCTCACAAAAATCAACAGTATTTGTAAAGATTTCTAGCTTTTTGCACCATTTTTTGGTGATTTATTAACTATATTCTCAGTTTTGTAGTATTTTATTTATTTTTCTGAAGCATTTTATCCTAGAACTGTGTAAAAGAACGGGGAACAATATAAGAAAGGATCATTTCCTACTTAGGAAAATTTCTGGATCTGGGCAGTTTTCTTAAAGTCTTATAGTGGGAAAGCAGCTAGGAAAGATTTTGTGGGAAAGAATACAAAGGCAACAGCACTTCTACAGTCATGCATTAACCTTCGTCTGAATAACTTCACTGACTTCATTAATATTCATATTTGGAAGAAAGTAAGCACAGGGGCTTCTTAATTTCATGAAGAAACACAGAGCAATTCTTCTTATCATCATGCTCTTGGTTTTCCAATTTTTAATTGAAGGATCAGCACAAATGCTGGTTAATGACACTTTAAAATTGCACAGGGATTGCCTTCACCTGAACTTTGCAGTGCAGGCCTCAGCTTTGAGGAAGATCATATTTGGATCCAGTCCTGTGTTTAGCTCTTGCTCTAGCTGCAGTATTGTAAAAGGACTCCTTTAATACAGTTCTTTACCTAAATACCAGGTGTCAGCAGCAGTGTGTCAAATTCAAGGGCTGAAGTCTGGTATTGCTGCTGGCACCACTGCTGCTTGCGATGTACTTGTGCTGTGGCAGGCTCCCCAGGTTGCAAAGCAGCCAGTCTGGTCTTTTGGGTAGAATTATATTAATTAATAGCTATTATATTATATTATATTATATTATATTATATTATATTATATTACATTGTGTTTTGTTATTAGCTACATAGGGTTATATTCATATATGGGATTGTATAAAACATAATATACTAATATAATTACTATACAGGATTATATTAATTAACAGAATTTATATAAAATGAAACATTTTTCAAAATTAAAATTCATTCTTCCTTGCTGAGAGACCAGTGACCCTGATAAACGCTAGTTTTGCCAGTACCTGAAGCATTTTCTCATAGGTTGCTTAGTAAACAGCATCTTCTTCCCAAAGAGCAAAACAACTGGTGCATAAAAAGCATAAATGCTTTTAGCCAAGTTGCCATGTGACATCCATCACAGCTTACTACTCCATATAAAACAAAAGCTAGGCTTGGCTCCATCCACAGTCTGGATGGTGTTGTTTTCCTACTGCTGCACATGACTACAACCCAAGCTTTCATCTCTACCTCTTTTTCCCTTCCTTTTGTAATGTTAAGGGAGAAAACCTTGGGGGAAAATGAACAGCTGAAATTCAGACACATGCACTGAAAATCACAAAACTATTCTCTGGGAGTAATCAGGCAGGATTATGTATTTCCCTGGTTTGCCAAGGGAGGTTGACTTGAAGCCAAACTGGCTCCTGTTGGGCTACAACTCACAACTAATGCTCACTTCATTTATCACTGCTCAGGCAGGGATCTAAGAAAAGGAAATATCATTTCAAGTAATGTAATTGGGGGCAGGGGAGAAAGCAAATTAAGGATAGTGAGAGAAGAATGGTTCTTATATCTAACAAAATAACTTAGAGAAAGGGGACTGGAGTGGAGTAAGACTCCGAAAGATATATTCATGCTGGATATTAAGCTAAACCTAAGCCCTCTAAAGCAGCTTGTAGTTCCAACCTGTTGCTTGCTCCGTATGCCACATTGAGAAACTTTATTTGAGAAACTTCAGATGGCAGTCTTGGTTTTATATCCTCTAATTTGAATATTACTCTTGTCTCTGTGCTTATTTCTGTCTTATACCACTTATGATTTATTCCATGGTTAAATTAAACAGTCTTGCCTGTGTGCTTTTCTCCTTTCTTCATCAACAGCAAGGCCGCTTTATAATAAGGGGAAAACAAGCAGGAGGTTATCCGTGGCTATTACTATTTTTTCAAAAAACAAATATATAATACCAGCATCAGATTAACCCTTCTAGGGTTACTATGAACTATTGGAAACAATGAAGGTTAATAACTACCAAAATTCAAAGTATAATGTTAATGTATTCACTTCTGTCTTTAGCTTAATGTTTGGCTTCATCTTTCTGTAGCTAATAGATCTTTAGATCATATCATACTTCTTCATGACTTCTTTGCCAAGACTTTTTTGATTACCTGTCCCCTGCAATTCCTTGAAGTCTTCACTTTTGGCTTTTTTGCTACATTTGGATTTGATTTCCTGAAATACTGCCTTAAAGAAGTCTTAATCTAACAGTACTTTGTAGCATCTCAGTTGTTATCCATTCAGATCACTTGACACCTAAACTCTAAGGTTATCACTGGTTATTGAAGACCTAAATTCCCTTCATAATACTATTTCCTCAGTTGTTACTTTTTATAACAGAACTAGCTTCATATTTGTATGCTAAAGATTTCCTATATGCTTCCCATATGCTTTTGTTTCCACTTCCTAATTAACTTCAGGACAACAAAAATATCTCACTTTTTAATTTCTAGGACATGATAGTTGTCTTCATCCATGTCGATGAACCAGATAATAAAGCCTCCAAGTGCAACTTCCTGCAGATATTCAACACAGCAACAGTTTTTTCATGGCTTTTTGTTTCCTTAAAGGTGATGTTCAACTTGGTTTTTATTTCACTCCTTCTCTCTTGTTTGAAAACCTTGACAATTAGGAATAAGCACATTTATTAAAAATATCAGATTCTTTTTCATATTTCTAGGTGTTTTTCTTCCACTCTCAGACATAGTGAGAGATTTGATGATAGAAGCAATCCAGTGAAATACTTCAAACCAATCAGAACTGGATATAAAATGGAAAAAGAGTTTAAAAGATTCTTACTATGACCACGTCCTAGACAAAGATACTTGAATACAGGTATTAGTGAAAGTAATATTCATGTCATTAAAGTCAATAAAGCAATTATGTATGAAACTGAATGAGTGTACAATAACTTTTATAAAGTACAGTGCAAATTTTATCTGAATAGTGAAAAAGCAAATTCAATTTACATGGATAGATTCAGATATAAATGTGCATTCATAAATCACTGACACATTCACTCATTAGTAGCACTAATTTTCTTTGCACACTTCCCGTAAACATGGTTCTAAGCTCTGTATATGAAACTAATTAAAATTATTGGTACATACGAAGAGCAATCAGAAGAGAGAACAGGGAAAATCCTGTACCATTTGATATGAAAAGGAAAACAAATCTCAGATTTACATTCTGTGAGTGACTGAACTGCCTCTACATGGACTTGCCCATGGAACAGTGAACAAAGGAGAGTTTCTATAGTCTTAATTGCTTACCCCTATCAAATAACAATTGACCTTGTTATTCAGCGCAAAAGTATATATTACCTTATGTGCTAAGAGCCACAAACTCATCTACAGGATGTGAATGTAGATAACAAAAGGATGCACTTGAAGTAAGGGATGTGTGGAAATTGTTAGCTCACTCCTGATTCTAGATAAGAGCTACATAACATTTAACCAATATCATCCCAATTGGTTTGGGCCATGGTGCATGAAATTGTAAAGTCATGCTATAAGATGCTTAACTTGAAGAAACTACAGATCAGTTGAATGGATATTCATATACAACTAGGCATGTTAAACATATACAAAGCTTTGGTATTTTCCTATAAAACATGCTTAACCACCCACAAATCTCAGGTAAAAGAGAAATAACATCCAAAAGTTTTGTTCAAAGATTAAGCCAAACAAACTTCTTCAAAAATCCTAAGCCCTTTGTTCATGTTTCATTACTTTAGCACACTTCTGCTGTTCCTAGTTTTGGTTAGGGTGAGAGGCAAAAAATTTTAATATCACAGAACAGCTTTGGAATAAGCATCATCCTGCTGCCACAGCAAAATATGCTGACACACATGTGAGACAGAACTTGGAGTACTGCTGTGCAGGCTGCCTAAAGACAGATACTAGAAATGTGTCTAAACTCTACTAGCCTCCTGAAAATGCTCTGGTGCTACATGTCATGCCAGGTAAGAGTCTAAAGTGAAATGTGTAGTTGTCATTCTATACTCGTTTAATCAAAAATCTGTTGATTGTTTAGATAACGGTTTAGAGACAGGCATCTGAGAATTCGGTTGCTTAACCAAGCTAAACCCAATGGCAAAACATTCATAGTGTGTTCATGACAAGACAATCTCAGTGAGTGCAAGCAACTTTTCAAGCACTCTGCTTTGGCAAAAGAAATCCACATTTAGCTACCCAGCACTATGTGCATACTCAGATTCTTAAAATGATTTTAAAAACAGAAGTGCTGTTAGACCTACAGTTACAAGATTTTTTTGAAGTAGTTATACCAGTCCAATCCCCACCATAGCCACAGTTCTGCAGGTTTGCATGTGTCCTATACCATGTGGCCTACATGGGAATATAGCACATGCATACCGACATACCTTCATTCATATAAAGATAATGAGCTAGGTTACACTTCTGATTGAATCTGAATGTTAACGCAGGACAAGCTGCATCAAGAAAATTTTAATAGCCTAAATGTCAGAAGTGCTGAAAATCATAATTTTCATTAAACTTCCATATGTTACTTAGATTAAGATTTAGATGCATAGCTTCAGTCACTGATTTCCAAATGTGTTCTAATAATGAATTAGTCCATAGGATTAACATGGGAAGATCACAGAATTGTAGAATCATAGAATGGCTGAGGTTGGAAGGGACCTCCCAAGATCATCTAGTGCAGCCTTGCAGCCTCTGTGCAAGCAGGGTGAGCTAGAGCAGAGTGACGAGGATTGTGTCTGTCTGGGTTTGAGAATCTCCATGGGTGGAGACTCCACAGCCTCTCTGGGCAGCCTGTGCCAGCGTTCAACCACCCTCACAGGAAAAAAATGTTTCCCTATGTTCAGATGGAATTTCATGTGTTTCAATTTGTGCCCATGTGCTATCATCTCGCCCCTTCCTGGACTTGCTCCAGTACATGCATGTCTCTCCTGCACTGAGGAGCCCAGAAACGGATCCAGCACACTGATGTGTCTCACCAGGGCTGAGTACAGGGGAAGGATCCTCTCCATCACCCTGCTGGCAAGACTCCACTAATGATGCCCAGGAGGCTGTTGGCCTTTCTTGCCTCTCCTGGTTTTGACTGGGATAGGGTTAATTTTCTTTCTATTAGCTGGTATAGTGCTGTGTTTTGGATTTAGTATGAGAACAATGTTGATAACACACTGATGTTTCAGTTGTTGCTAAGTAGTGCTTAAACTGGTCAAGGACTTTTCAGCTTCCCATGCTCTGCCAGGTGCACAAGAAGCTGGGAGGGAGCACAACCAGGACAGCTGACCCAGACTGGCCAAAGGGCTATTCCACACCTATGGTGTCATGCTCAGTATATAAACTGAGTGGAGTTGGCCAGGAGGCAGTGACCACTGCTTGGGAACCGACTGGACAATTGCACTGTGCACCACTTGCTTTGTATATTCTTCTATATTATTACTATTACTATTACTATTACTATTATTATTTTACTTATTTTTATTTCAGTTATTAAACTGGTCTTATGTCAACTCATTAGTTTTCTTACTTTTACTCTTCCAATTCTCTCCCCCATCCCACCGGCGGGGTGAAGTGAGCGAGTGGCTGTGTGGTGCTTAGTTGCTGGCTGGGGTTAAATCATGACAGTCCTTTTGGCACCCAGCATGGGATATGAAGGGTTTGAGATAATAACAGATTAACCAGAGTGTATTAAGGAATTTATATCTGTTAACAGTTGCTGGCCACAATATTGATTTATCTGTTCTTGATATTAGTTTATCTGATCTGTGCCATGCTCTTTTTTTTTGCAGTATGTGTTAAAGATTGGTGTTGCTTTTTTCAGTTTGCTGTGCTCTGCAGTGATTAGTGATGTTTTTCCTGGAAGATTTGTTATTAAAACACTGGGCTTGAGGGTTATCTGGTATTTGGGTTTTGCAGTGAAGCCATTACTGTGCTTCAGGTACCACCTTAGTGAGCAATTATACCTCCTCCTCTGAGAGGTTTTTTATGGAGGAAATACAAAATGGCACATTCGCTACCTTCTTCTATGATGTTTCCTTCTTCATGGCAACAACTTTTCAGTATCTTGGACATCCTTGGGTAGTTAAGATACTTCTATTGGTAGTTCTTGGGAATATTGTTTTGGTTTTGTCTAAGGTTAATAAGCACTTTATCATCCAGAGATCTGCCCCAAGGCTGGATAGTTTGAAGATATTGAACAGCACTGGCCCCAGAAGGGACCCCTGAGGGACACCACTCATTACTGATCTCCAGCTGGACATCAAGCCATTGATCACTACTCTCTGGATGTGACCATCCAGCCAATTCCTTATCCACTGAACAGTCCACCCATCAAATCCACATCCATTCAATTTAGAGAGGAGGATATTGTGGGGGACCGTGTCAAAGGCCTTACAGAAGTCCAGATAGATGACATCTGTAGCTCTTCCCTCGTCCACTGATGTACTTACTCCATCATAGAGGGCCACTAGGTTGGTCAGGCAGGACTTGCCCTTGGTGAAGCCGTGCTGACTGTCCTGAATCACCTCCCTGTCCTCCATGTGCCTTGGCATAGATTCTAGAAGGATCTGTCCCGTGATCTTCCCAGGCACAGAGGTGAGGCTGACAGGTTGGTAGTTCCCAGGGTCCTCCTTTTTACCCTTTTTAAAAATGGCTGCAATATTTCCTTTTTTCCAGTCCCCAGGGACTTCACCTGACTGCCACTTTTCAAATATCATGGAGAGTACTTAAAGGGGCTTATAAGAAAGATGGGACAGTTATGAATGGCAGGGTATGTGGGATAGTATGGGCAAGTACCTAGGACAGTGGGCATCTCGAGTGTTTTGGAACTTCACCCCTGAACAAGTGCAGAATGCTGAAAAACTAGTAAAGTATTTGGAAAAAGTATGTTGTCACCCTGGCAACTCCAGAGAGACACAAATCACTGCAATGTGCTGCGGCCTGGCCCATGCCTACCGAGCCCTGTTCAACACTATTCAGAATCCATACGGGGAAGAGAAGGTCTCTGGATCTGATGACAAAACGGCAGGCACTGCAGCTACTCTAGCCCCAGTGACAGGCACTGCAGCTGCTCCAACCCCCACGACAGGTGCTGCAGCTGAACCAGAGAACCAACCCGCGCTGGTATCAGTCACCCCTGTACACAAGAAGAAATACATAAGAAAAACAGCTCATTTAGTAAGGGATGAAGCTGAATCAGGGCCATCATGAGAACAGGAGGAGGAAGGGGCAGAACCCATAAATGAGATGCTAACCACCTGATCCCTATCCCTGAGTGAGCTGAGAGATGTGCAAAAAGATTTCAGCCATCGTCCAGGCGAGCACATCGTCACCTGGCTGCCCTGATGCTGGGATAACAGGGCCAGTAGCCTGGAATTAGAGGGTAGGGAAGCCAAGCAGCTGGAATCCCTTTCTAGGGAAGGGGGCATTGACAAAGCAATTGGAAAAGGGGCACAAGCCCTCAGCCTCTGGAGGCAATTACTCAGGCATGAAGGAAAGGTATCCCTCCAAAGAAGATGTTATATGTCACCCAGGCAAGTGGACCACCATGGAGAGAGGTATCCAGTACCTGAGGGAATTAGCCATGCTGGAGGTGATATATGATGCCCTGAACAACCAGCAGTTGTCCAAAGATCCAGATGAAGTCAGGTGCGCACAACTCATGTGGCAGAAGTTTGTATGGAGCACACCATTGTCGCATACAAACTCATTGGCAGTAATGACATGGAAAGACAGAGAGACACAAATGGTGGATGAATTGGCTGGCCAGCTCCAGCAATATGAAGAAAGTCTTTCTTCCTCCTTCATCTTGGCTGTGGAGAAACTGTCCCAGAAAGCCCAGCAACTCCAAGAGGATATGTCCTGCTCTTCACCTGTACAGACCAGTATCTCAGCTATTAGGAGTAAATGCCCCTCTGCTCAAGAGAGAGGATATAGTGGATACACACCATGGTCCACCTGGTGGTTTTACCTGCATGACCACAGAGAGGACATGAGGAAGTAAGATGGAAAACCTACCTCGACCCTAGAAGCACAGGTACGTGAGTTGCAAGAAAAAACAGTCACAAAAGGTGGTTCTTCAAGGAAAATTGCTGCTCCAGTTTCCAGTGAGCAGTTCCCCAGACAGAGTAGAAGGGCTGATTTTGCTTCCAATCTTAATAAAGGGACTTTTGATACGCATTTACAAGAAGTGAGTAATGAATGCTACGACCAGGACTAGAGGGGCCCTGCCTCTGGCCAGGTGGAGGAAAAGGACAACTGGGTTTATTGGACTGTGTGGATTTGATGGCCTGGCACATCAGACCCACAGGAGTATAAGGCTCTAGTGGACACTGGTGCACAGTGTACCCTCATGTCATCAAGCTATGAAGGGGCAGAACCCATCTGTATTTCTGGAGTGACAGAGGGATCCCAACAGTTAACTGTATTGGCAGCTGAAGTGAGCTTAACCAGGAATGAGTGGCAGAAGCACCCCGCTGTGACTGGCCCAGAGGCTCTGTGCATCCTTGGCATAGACTACCTCAGGAGAGGGTATTTTAAGGGCCCAAAAGGGTACAGGTGGGCTTTCGGTATAGCTACCTTGGAGACGGAGGAAATGAAACAGCTGTCTACCCTGCCCAGTCTCTCAAAGGACCCTTCTATTGTGGGGTTGTTGAGAGTCAAAGAACAACAGGTGCCAATCACTACCACAACGGTGCACCGGTGGCAATATCACACCGAGACTCTTTGATCCCTATCCATAAGTTGATTCATCGACTGGAGAGCCAAGGAGTGATCATCAAGACTTGCTCATCCTTTAACATTCCAACACGGCCAGTGCAAAAGTCTAATAGAGAGTGGAGAACAACAGTAGACTATCGTGGCCTGAACGAAGTCATGCCGCTGCACAGTGCTGCTGTGCCAGACATCCTAGAACTTCAATATGAATTGAAGTCAAAGGCAGCCAAGTGGTATGCCACAACTGATATCGTTAATGCATTTTTCTCAATCCCTGTGGCAGGCCACAGTTTGCTTTCACTTTGAGGGGCATTCAGTACACCTGGAATCGACTGCCCCAAGGGTGGAAATGCAGCCCCACCATTTGCCATGCACAGATCCAGACTGCACTGGAACAGGGTGAGGTTCCGCAACACCTGCAATACATTGATGACATCATCGTATGGGACAACACAGCAGAAGAAATTTTTGAGAAAGGGAAGAAAATAGTCCAAATCCTTCTGGAGGCCTGTTTTGCCATGAAACAAAATAAGGTCAAGGGACCTGCACAGGAGATCCAGTTCTTAGGAATAAAATGGCAAGATGGATGTTGTCAGATCCCAATGGATATGATCAACAAAGTAACAGCCATGTCTCCACCAACCAGCAAAAAGGAAATAGAAGCATTCTTGGGCATTGTGAGTTTTTGGAGAATGCATATTCCAATTGACAGTCTGATTGTAAGCCCTCTCTACCAAGTGACCTGGAAGAAGAATGATTTCGAATGGGGCCCTGAGCAACGACAAGCCTTTGAACAAATTAAACAGGAGATGGTTCATGCAGTAGCCCTTAGGCCAATCCAGGCATGACAAGATGTAAGAAATGTGCTCTACACTGCAGCCAGGGAGAATGGCCCTACCTGGAGCCTCTGGCAGAAAGCACCAGGGGAGACTCGAGGTCAACCCCTAGGGTTTTGGAGTCAGGGATACAGAGGATCCGAGGCTGGCTATACTCCAACCGAAAAAGAGATATTGGCAGCATATAGGGTTCAAGCCGCTCCAGAAGTGGTTGGTACTGAAGCACAGCTCCTCCTGGCACCCTGACTGCCAGTGCTGGGCTGGATGTTCAAAAGGAGGGCCCCCTCTACACATCATGCAACTGATGCTACGTGGAGTAAGTGGGTTGCACTGATCACACAATGGGCTCAAACAGGAAACCTCAGTCACCCAGAAATTTGGAAGTGATCACAGACTGCCTAGAAGGCAAAGATTTCAGAATATCGCCAGAGGAGGAGGTGACGTGTGCTGAAGAGGCTCTGCTGCATAATAAACTGCCAGAAAACGTGAAGCAATATGCCCTGTTCACTGATGGATCCTGTCGTCTTGTGGGAAAGCACTGAAGGTGGAAGGCTGCTGTATGGAGTCCTGTACGACAAGTTGCAGAAACTGATGAAGGAGAAGGTGAATCGAGTCAGTTTGCAGAGGCGCAGGCCATCCAGCTGGCTTTGGATATTGCTGAACGAGAAAAGTGGCCAGTGCGCTCTCTCTCTCCTGACTCATGGATAGTGGCAAATGCCCTGTGGGGGTGGTTGCAGCAATGGAAGCAGAGCAATTGGCAGAGCAGAAGTAAACCCACCTGGGCTGCCACACTGTGGCAAGATATTGCTGCCTGGGTAGAGAATCTGGTTGTAAAAGCACATCACGTACGCGAGTCAGGCCACTGAAGAACATCAAAACAACCAGCAGGTGGATCAGGCTGCTAGGATTGAAGTGATTCAGGTAGATCTGGACTGGCAACATAAGTGTGAATCATTTATAGCTCGGTGGGCCCATGACACATCAGGCCACCAAGGAATGGGCTCGCGATTGAGGGGTGGACTTGACCATGCACACTATTGCACAGGTTACCATGAATGTGAAACGTGCTGCAATCAAGCAAGTCAAGCAGTTAAAGCCTCTCTGGTATGGAGGTTGATGGCTGAAATACAAATATGGGGAAGCCTGGCAGAGTGATTAAACCACACTCCCACAAACCCGCCAAGGCAAGCATCATGTGCTTACAATGGTGGAAGCGATCACCAGATGGCTGGAAACATATCCCATGCCCCATGCCACTGCCTGGAACACTATCCTGGGCCTTGAAAAGCAAATCCTGTGGCAACATGGCACCCCAGAAAGAACTGAGTCAGACAACAGGACTCATTTCCGAAACAACCTCATAGACATCTGGGCCAAAGAGCATGGCATTGAGTGGGTATATCACACCCCTGGTCATGCACCAGCCTCCAGGAAAACTGAATGATACAATGGACTGTTGAAGACTACACTGAGAGCAATGGGTGGTGGGACATTCAATCATTGAGATACACATTTAAGCAAAAGCCACCTGGTTAGTCAACACTTGAGGATCTGCCAGTCAAGCTGGTCCTGCCCATTCAAAACTTTTATGTACTCTAGAGGGGGATAAAGACCCTGTAGTGCATGTAAAAAATATGCTGGGGAAGACAGTCTGGGTTATTCTTGCCTCGGGCAAAGGCAAACCCATCCGTGGGACTGCTTTTGCTCAAGGACCTGGGTGCACTTAGTGGGTCATGCAAAAGGATGGGGAAGTCCGACGTGTACAAGGGGATTTGATTTTGGGCGAAAATAGCCAATGAACTGAACTGTATGATGTTAATTGCTATGTAATACTGTATATTATCCCTTCTATGGTGGTTATATACCATATCAATGGTATTCCAGTCAGGAAGGCCCAGATTAATGACAAATGAACTTCAATGAAACCAAGCAGGTGCAGTGGTGATGGAACCAGAACTGGCTTCAGCATGCAACAATCCAATGCTGCACACCATCTCTCCTGCCCTGAAAGACTGTTATGACAGATGGACCCCAAAGTCATGGACTAACTGAACTCAACAAACATTACAGAGGGATGGACCCCGACTAATTGAATGAGATCTGTGTGTATATATCAAAAGACAGGAAAAGTGGTGGTGATTAATTGGAATGTATTGGAAAGGGTAGGACCTGGGCATGACGTAGATGGTATGGAATAGGGTGGGTACTGTGTCCTGGTTTTGGCTGGGGTAGAGTTAATTTTCTTCCTAGCAGCTGGTATAGTGCTGTGTTTTGGATTTAGTACGGGAATAATTTTGATAACACACTGATGTTTCAGTTGTTGCCAAGTAGTGCTTACACTAAGTCAGGGACTTTTCAGCTTCCCCTGCTCTGCCAGGTGCTCAAGAAGCTGGGAAGCAGCACAGCCAGGACAGCTGATCCAAACTGGCCAAAGGGGTATTCCATATTATAAACTGGGGGGAGTTGGCTGGGGGCCAGCAACCACTGCTTGGGGACTGACGGGGCATTGGTTGGCGGGTGGTGAGCAATTGCATTGTTACATCACTTCCTTTGTATACTCTTCTATTATTATTACTACTACTACTATTATTACTACTACTACTGTTACTACTGCTACTACTACTACTATTTTACTTTATTTTATTTCAATTACTAAACTGTTCTTATCTCAACCTATGCATTTTCTAACGTTTACTCTTCCGATTCTCTCACCCATCCCAGTGGGGTGGGCGGATTGAGCGAGTGGCTGTGTGGTGCTTAGCTACTGGCTGGGGTTAAACCACAACATTGCTGCAAAAGTGCATTGCTTGATTAAAAATCTAGAAAAGAGCACAACCTTTTTACACATACCATTAAATGACTTCTTAAAATAAAAGTTAAGTCTTCAAATGTATTCCTTAGGCTTCCTGCTAAAACCAAAATACCACCGAAAAGCTTTTCTTCCCTTTTGTTTTGTAATCAGTCAGAAACAGAAGAGGCTCAAATTATTAGGTTTTGTGATGTGTTTAGCTGTCAGATTGGAGCCTGTGGAGGTATTTTTATTTAAATTGCTAAGTTTCTGGATGTTTTTCTGAAACAAAATCTTGGTGAAGTTTAAAATACCACCATATCCTGAAAAATCACACTTCAGTCTCAAGAAAATATCAATCAATCCCAACAGTGCAACAAAAATAAAGAGACCTGTTGACAAATTCAGAACCATATAATCTTCCTTTTAGCAACAAATTAAGATTTTTTAATCTACAGTTACTGCTATTGCAGAATGATCAATATAATTAGTAAGAGGCTGTCTGGTCTCAGACTGAATTTTTAGGGTTGGCAGAACTCTTCAATACTGGTGATTAAAATCACACACAAGGTTGAAAGTAGCATACAGTGAACACTTCATGGTGTGGCAGCAGTGACAATTTCTCTACCCTTCCGTATTTGCCAACTTTGTTAACGCAGAGCAAGTTTCTTTAAGGGTAAAGCTGTTGTGATATATTCTGTAGATCTAAGCAGGTGGCTCATCACTTCAGAGCAAATGCTTGGATCAATCACTTTATTACAGTCTCCAAATATATTAAAATATTTTCATCTTCAACTGTACCACCATTTAAAGGAAGTCAATTAAACCAAGAACTGCACTATCACTGTATTCAACTGCAGGTGTGAATCACTGAATAAGATGCTAAAAACAATACCCACGATGTCACTAATACTACTGACTTAAACAGGTTCTGATAAAAAGTTAGTGGTTCAACTGTATTATCTCAAGTAAGTACTATAATTTAAAAAGAAAACCAATTATCCAACCAGTCTATTAATAATGTCTAGCTAGTACAATAAAATATATTTAGATTTGAGTTTTCACAGAAAATTCTGAAAATTAGTCAATGATTTGCTCAATGAATAATCTAACACACTGCTTGCATCTTATCTGAACTACACAGGATAAAAAGTGGATAGCATAATCAAGAACACAATGCAAAACTCTTCCCACAGTCTCTATAGCAGAGCATCATCTTTTCAATTTCAGGAACAATACTTTATAGAGACAGCTAAAACTTCAAGCAAATATATCAAGTGTATAAAATGAAACACAGATGGACCACCTCTCAGAAAAAAAAAAATCCCTCCTTTTTTGTTTTCTGTCTCATTCTCTCTTTTATTTAAATCTCACCTTTTCCCACTGATCTCCAACTATCTTCTGCATGTCAGAGGCTCTGGTTACATCCTATAAAATACCTTTCTAGACTTCAGTCATTTGTTGTCAGTTTTCTGGGGAGTCCATACAGTTTTACAATAACCATTTTGGGACCAAGCTGTGGCAGATGGAGTTAAATAGGAAACCCAGTTTTGTACAACAGAAAAAAAATAAGCAAATGAGACAGAGAATATACTACTGATAATTCAGACAAGCAGGACAGAGATGTACTGTAAGATCTATGCTTTCAGAGTGCACATTTAACTGGTGATACAATGGAGACAATATACAGATGGCTTTCTGTTAACATAAATTCATCAGTGTGACTTAATGCAACTCATTTAACTTTAATTTTTTATGCTTACAAGCTGAATATACTTAGCTATTATAAGAAAAATGAAAGTACTGCCTTTCTACATTGAAATTATTGATCTACATACTTTTTATACAGAACCCCAGGCAATGCAATGCATATCTTTAAGAATTCATTATCCAGATATTATGATTCTTGCTGGTAATTCATAGCACATTATAAGACTTTACTGAACATACAAACATCAGTCATTGCCACCCAGATCAGTCATAATGTTTCCAATGTAAATGAACTTCAGAAAATATGGAGGGGAAAAAGACAAAAAGAAAAAAGCACAACAAAGAGAGGAATCCTTTTGGGTTTTGTCTGCAAAGATTTCTACAGTTTAGTGATGGTTTCACTGATCGTAAATATACAATCCCACTAAACAGGTGGTGATTAAACATTAGTACTTTCCCTCCTATATTATTAAAATTGAAATTTTAATTGATGCTTCTTCAGAAATCAAAGCAGAGTTTTAGTGCAAACCCCATCTACATAAAGGTCCTGCTGATAAACCCTTCAAGTAACTGCTTGAACTAAATCAAGTTCTTAGCAGATAGCACTAGACAGGTTTCTAGAGAAGTAAATACCCATCCAGGTAGCATCACAAAACAAGGCTTTTTAGATGACTGGAGGAATACATGATAGTTGGTATCTTGTTGGTGCCTGGATGAAAATCTCATGTTCCTTTCAAGGAAAGCAATGTTCTGGCTTTCCATAAGGAAGTGATTGCTAAGCTTTCACTCTAAGCATAGATAGTATTACCATGTGTTGCTCATCTCAAATCTCCCTTCATACTAGAAAAGGCTACAGGACAGTTGTGCTGGACTTCACTCAGGTCTACTAGATTCTGGTGTCTAGTATGTTACATAGAGTATGATTAATGCCATTAGACTATACAGATGCTACCTGCTGTCAGGCAGTATGGACTGGATTTAATGGAATCAGGTGACTTTTTAGAATTTTGGGAAAGTCTCTTCAAGTGCTGATGGATGACTGAACTTCTTCTGTATGCAATCTCTTATTTAGGGTCCTTTTAAATAAATGCAGTGTTCAATGCTCTTGCAACTTGTGTCTTACGGAGCGGCTCTTGCAGACAACACGCTATACACTTCTGAAGGCTAAGCAAGGCCTCCAGCAAGTTAGGATACAAGCTTTGCTACTTCAGAAGCTGTACATTCTGAGAACTCTTTGCCTCAGAATTCATTTTTCCACATGACAACACAACAGTTGAGATCAGATGAACCACATCAGCTAACTGTCCCTCTTACTAAAAAGGAAGCTGTTGGCAGAGTACTGCAGAGATGCATCCCATGCTTTGTAAGTCACATATTTCAGTGATTTGCTAGAGACTGAGGGTGTTAATGACTACAACATACGGTAAATCTCTCTGTGCTCATGTGCTTCTTTGGGAGAAGTGGTGAATAATTGGATTTAACAGTACAATTTTGTTTCTTACTGGATGATATTATTTTGGGATATTAAATGTCAGCACTGCTAAGTCTCATTAAAAATTAACAGAAGAAAGGTTAATTTTATTGACTTAAGGCAGCAAAATGAAATGAATGTGTGTCTGAATCAGTGAGGAAAAGATACTGGTCGCAAATGCATGCATATGCAGAAGATAGCACAGTTTGCAAAACCATATAATATATTAACTTCTGGTTTGCTCTAAAGGAATTGTTCCTTGCCTCCAGTTCCTGAATTTACAACAGCTGCCAAACACTTTCAAACCTCCCATGTCAATTCCAACACAGAAGAAATTCCACAGTGCTGGCAGATCAGATTTCACATCGATATTTTGTTGGGCTGCTTGCCAATGTCTTATAAAAAATATAATTACAGGCGAGACTATTACAAGTTGATGCTACTATACACTCCCCTTCTGTCTAGGCAACTAATATAATAAAAGTGTTATGAGATATGAAATCTTTAATCTTATTTTCATTTCAGTTGAACTGGTGAATTGCTGAAGGCTCCAGGTGATGCTGGGGCTACTAACACTCAACTACTTTAGCACAAAGCCATCTGATTTACTACTATTTAGTTATATATTTATACAGCTAATGCACTAAAATATCCTGTAAAGGAAGCTGGTTTTGTCACAAACCTGTTATGTAGGACAGCTACAGAGGCTCTGCAGTTATTTTTGCCTTGCATTTCCTTCTTCCTCCACCTATTTGTGTTGCAAGGTCCTGTAGTGATCAATTAAAAATGTATCTATAAAATTATTTTAATTCTATTTCCCATGAAAGCCACAACTGTTCATAAACAATTTCACAGTATGGTTAATGTTGCAAGGGACCTCTGGAGGCCGTCTTGTCCAAGCCTCCTGTTCAAACAGAGCCACCTAGACAGGGTTGCTCCAAGGATGGAGACTTCACAATCTCCCTGGGCAACCTGTGCCAGTGCTCAGTCACCCTCACAGTGACTTCACCCTCACACGGAGCCTTCTGTGTTTCAGTTTGTGCCCATTGCCTCCAGTTCTGTCACTGGGCACCACTGAAAAGAGCCTGGCTCCATCCTCTTTGCACCCTTCCTTCAGGTACTTATATACATTGATAAGATCCTCCTGAGCCTGCTTTTCTCCAGGCTGAACAGTCCCAGCTTTCTCAGCCT
Organism: Theristicus caerulescens; assembly: GCA_020745775.1. NCBI lineage: Eukaryota > Metazoa > Chordata > Aves > Pelecaniformes > Threskiornithidae > Theristicus > Theristicus caerulescens. The sequence goes on along the minus strand of CM036583.1, from coordinate 37,683,095 downwards.
TTCTTCATACGAGAGATATATTGTGCCCCTTGTGCTTTATATTATATATTATCTTTATTATGCACATAGAAAGAGGCATTAGCACTTGACATATTTTGGTAGCTGGAGTCTATTGTCTTTTACTGCAACACACATAGATACAGCCCAATACTCTTATTAAATACTCCTATTAATAGCTGTAATGTAAGAAAACACCCAGCAGCTGCTGTGATTTAACTATGCTTTTTGTCCTGCTGTAGCATTGGTAAAATTATTTCAGGTGCAACCATGTGTAAAGGTCCAATTCTAACAGCTGAAGGTGTATGGAGGGTGAACTGTGAACTACAGTGGAGAGAAGTACAATGGAAAGCAGGTCCCACAGCTACTTCAAGGCTAGTTAAAAGATAGTTTTATACTGATCTTGTTCTAAGGTAAAAGAAAAAATAACTTTCTTCTAGCTGCAAGGTACTCTAAAGAATTATAATAGCCAAAAAAGTCTACAGTATTTTTTACAGCCTTTCTTTGTAGGTATGAAGCAGATGGTCAAAACAATTACATTACTGCTAGTCTTGAAATACTGTGTAAAGCCAGAATATTTCCCTCCCTGGTTTCACTGTTCAACATTTGCAGATATGCACATGCCTCTATGTTTCTCAGAACTTTAATCAGTGGTTCTGGATGTGAAGTGCTCACTCACGGATACGTGATCTCTACAAAGGGGACAATTGGGCATGTTTCTTGTAAATAGTGGCAGAATTGTATGTGTCTGTGCATACTTGCTTGTAGCTTGTTAAGCTGGCATTGTCATTTACCAAGGGCTTTCCAAGGGCTGTAGGAATATTACAGCCCTTTGATACCACAGCTCCTGCCTTCCATCTCAGTATTTCTAGAGGCAAGGAGAGGCCTTTGTCCTTTCATATTCATATATGAAAAGGAAATATTTCATGTCTCTTAAAAGATAAGCAGTGTTGCCATAAACACATTTGTATGTTCCTGAAATCTATAAGCAAACATGCAAAGGAAATATTTACTAAAATTTCTGAGGAACTTGCAGAAATAATTGCTCTGCCGTAGGTAATGGCACCCCATCCTCCCATCAACAGACGCATCTCTCATTACTTGCAATGGGAACTGTAAGGACATAATAAGGAGGGAATAGACCTTAATAGTATGATGTTTCCATTAATACGGCCAAGCTGTCTCACTGGTTTGCTGCAAAAACTGGATATCTGATATTGGTTCACAGCTGCGTTACAGTTACTGTGTTTTCTATTATTCCACCTATGTTAGAACTCATCTGTATTGAATTTAAATATATACACAACTCTTCTTGCTTCAGATCTAAAGCTGATGATGGTCATGCTTGCATTAGAAGATTTTTAAGTGTTTTCATTTGCAATCATTCAATCAAGTCCAATACAGTAGAAGAAATCACATTGCCAAATGATTTCTGTTTGCTTTACATTTTACAGCACAATTTAAGTAAAAGAAATAAATTATGTAACTCCATGTAGACAGAAAATTAACAAAAGGCAGGTATGAATTACAGTGCTGTAATATCATTTCAGGATTCTGATGCCTCCATAACCCACAAGAATCATGTTCAAACAGTTTATGCAGGCACCAGGACGTTGACATGAAATTGCTGACTCACAGCTGAATGACTTCTATTTTTTTCAGAGCATGAAATGTACAGTCCAGGATTTATTATGCTCAATTTAAGCTACAACTCTCTTGCTGTTGCCTTCCCCTCAATTCTTTAACTTTTCCAAACATTTCAATTTGTGAAAAGTATGCTTACATCTCACCTATTACTAGATAAATTTGGCTAATGCCCAAATGCTTCTCAAGTATTTTTCTTTCCAGCAGCATATGTGTGCAAATTTGATGGGTGAAAAGGATACTTTTTCAGTTTCACAATTATGAAGCCCTCCTGAGTTCTGGAAGCCAAATTATTTAACTGTGTAATAAACTTGGCAACACGGAGTAGAGCATGATTCATAGTGTAAGCATGACTAGAAATTGTCTTTATTGAGCAGGTTTTTTACCTCACATTGCCACTACTCTGACAGTCCTGCGTTGTTGCTGTCAGTTGAGAATAACACTCCATTCTGAATTTCTCTGCTGGAGCCATACTGAACCCAGAGGCAAACATGCTAAGAAGGACCAAACTGGAGGCTTACCAAGACCATTCTTTAAACCAAGCCTGTTGGACAGTGCCAGTCTATTCTGTTCTCTTATCCTTAATCTATTTTTGTGCTCTTTGTAATTATTCAAGCCCACACTATTCAGATTTAAAATCTTAACAGATCTCTGCATGATATGTATGTGATCCATTTTTTTACCTGTCTTTCCTGTATGGTAACGGAAGCAGCAGCAAGGAGGAAGTATATGAGGAAGTAAATTTTCTTCCACTTCTCCTTTTCTATCATGCTTCTATTGTTTTCTCCAGGGGTAGGAAATGCTAGGAATCTCACATTTCCTTCTAGTCAACAGTTCTTCCTTCAAGGCTCACTTTAGACTAGCAGTGCCATGTCATATATTAAGCATAGTGGCATTTGCTCAATAGAGAAGAAAAACATAATATTTAATAAAAGATGAAAAAAGAAGATCATATTGTGTTTACAAAGTGACAGGCAGTTCAGTTTTGTAGGTACTAAGTGAGAGTTCATGATTTGGAAGGTGAAGAAGGGAAAGACTTGGAAGAATTTGGAAGAGAAAAGGATATATTTTTTCATAGAAATTGCTATGTTCTATGCAGTGGAGTACAACTACTGATAATCATTCAGATTTCAGATGAAAAGATGGAAATAATTAAAGAAAATTGCAGAAATAAACTGTTTTGTAAAGTTTTCTTTTTAAATTACTCAGTATTCAATGCTACTTGACTACTTAAAAGTTTATTGAAAGTTCTTGGGGCCTGTTCAGCTATCCAGAACAGCTGAGGAGCTGTTGGAAAGCAAGTCTTTCCCCTGAGTGTAAGCTCTACAAGATGAGGAAACACTGAACAGAGGAAGTGTGGAAAGGAAACTATTTTGATGATGGCAATTATTAATGATGCCTGTGAATCTGTCAGGCATTCAAATACCACTACGATGGGCAATAAGTGGTTTAGAACAACAGAAGTGTGAGGGGAGCACACTGGGTTGCTCTTGGGATTTCTCAGGAAGGGTTCATAGGTTAGAAATTAAGAACTATTGGAAGAGAAGAGAAAACATAACTTAGGAGGCTTAGAAAAAGGGGACTTTCTTCAAAGATACAGCAATATTTTCCAAAGAGGTAGTCCAGATCATACTTCCATTCTAACTTTTCATAATAACTGTCATCCCTATATTTACTCCATCCCTACAGGAGCAAGAATTTCCCATTCTCTCTTCTCCTTCTTGTTCTCAGTATTACAGCCTACCCTTTTCTCAGTTACCCAGGGGACAATAAAACACAAAATAAGGGAAAGAACAGGAGGAAAATCAAGAGCTCGGACAAAGGGTACCAGATTCAAGGCATCTGTCTTACCTTATAACCTACAGTATAAGAGAAAAATACATTAAAGGAAAAAACGATTTAAGACATACTGGATTTCTTCCTCCACCGATGTTGTGAAACATTTCTAGCACCCTATACAGTATGCTTGGGTTGAACCTGGCTATTAAAATATGGGGTTAGGAAATTTAAAGTTGCTATGAAATTTAATGGTAAAGTGAGTCCCATGAATAAAATGCACAGGCTATACCATTGTCAATAAGCATAAAACTAAACACGTACTCTATTCATCTCACCTCTTCTGTGATAGTAGGGGGTACATTACCAAAAAGTGCCTCACAGCATGAGCAAGCAATTACTTCTTATGCAGTAAATACCCTCACATTGCAAACATAACATAGCTCTCTAGCCAGAGATTACCACTTTAGAGCTAAGAAAGAAAAGAATTTTTGAGCTCTTTAAGAGCTAAGAAAGAAAAGAATTTTTGTTAAAAAAAAAAAAAAACCCCAAACATTAATTTGTACTTGCTCCCTTTAATCATTAACTCCACAGTAATCCCTAGTTGTTAGCTTATTACAGATATCTTGGCTGGAATAAATCTTATAATTTCTTCTTGATTTCTAAATTGATACAGGTGTCAGTTCCATTATACAAAACACCTAGCTGAGTACAAACCCATTGTTTTCAGCCTTAAACCTCTAGTACTTTAGCCTCAGTTTAAGCTTTTAGGTCTCATAAACAAATTAGCATAGTAATACAGATATATGCTAATGTGGGCTGAACTGCACTTTATAGGGCTCTTTAGAATAGCTTACTCCAAACTCGAATTCCTAAATAACAAAGATGCACGGGCTAGTAGAGTTCTTTGTACACACTGTCACGTCTCTTAATTCTTACCCTGCTTGAGATTTAAAGCCATATTGATACTATTTTGAGTCTATTTATAAGAAATTCAGCATTGACTGCTTCATGGAAGGACTATACCACAGAATTATATTTTATTATAATTCACTTAGCTGTTACTTGATTCCCCAGTCTTCAAAAGGACACTTATTTATAGTATTCTGAGGTAAATTGTAATTGTCAAGACTATCTTTGAGGCTCTTAACTTCTGAAAAAGTTATTCTAAGCTTTTTAGTTTCTTAGTCAAGATGACAAACAGCTGAGTAAAAAGTGTATGAAAATTAAGGTGTGGAAGACTACTGGTGACCAATTGCACAATAAACTTTGAAAAACAACATATAAAAATTATTTTTTGAAAACCTGGTTTATGAAGAAAGTTGCATACACAGGATGGATATCCTTTCCACATTTGATATATTCTTACTCAGAAGAGAGCTAATCACTACTCATGACCCTAATGAAAAAGAATTGCATTTTTCAAATTCTTGACAATACCAGCTTTCATCTTCCAGCAGTCTCTCTTCTCCTTCAGCTAAACTAAAGCACAGAGGATTCCTTGTTATTATGTTAAGCATAGATTATTTATAGGAGTAATATGGGTGTATGCTTAAAGCACAGGACTGAGAATCCTGACATCAGAGTCCTGTTCCCTCTTCCTGTCCATGCAACCTTTGGTAAATCCCTTATTTCACTTTGTCTCAGTATTCAACTTTATGTAAAGTCAACAGTAGTGCAGCACTCTCTCTGAACAGGGCACTGCAAAGCATCAAATCCTTTGTCAGTGAATACCACAGAAATGTCAGTGAAAAAAACTCTCATGAAGTATTTGGCCAAATTTGCTACACCAGGAGTATGCAGAGGTAGTTTAAAAAAAACAGAATGACTGTACCTGATTGGACATTACAATAATTTGAATCAAAACATGTAAAAGGACTTCATACTGCAGTTAACATCTGAAAACTGATAAAACATGAAAACTAAAAAGCCCCAAATGCAGCTTATTTTGACTTATGGATTGTGTTTTTCAAATGAGAACACTCCATTCTCATTTTAAAGAATTTAGAGCCAACTTTCAGAAGCTTCAAATGGAAAACCCAAATCCCTCATACAACCTGATTTAGTACAGACATGAATGGTATTAACAAATGTAAGGGTTTTTATTGACAGAAGAAGGCCTCATAGAGAGCAGCTTATGGAGAGAGATGGCTTTGTATGCATGATTATAAATGAATAGGACTGTAAAACCAAACTAGAATAGTTTTTTTGAAATGCATTTATTTCTTTCCTTTATGATCATAGATTTGCAGCAATGTTGAGTCATATCACTACCCACTGTAACTGATTAATTTCTGTTATTACAGTTTTCAGCAAAACACTTTAAAAAGGTAAATATTTGTTTGCTGAGAGTGTGTTTGTAAATAAGCACAAAGTATCAGATGTTGCATGTGTGTATATAAACAGTAGCATAGTGTGTTATAGGCAGAATGCTGTGCAGAACTTTAAGATTATTTTTAAAACTTGCTTTCTTTACTTCCTGTTTTGCCATTGAGCCATTATCAGGAAATAAATATTTTTAAATTAAACGATAGGAGCTTGCAGAACCTTGCATGACAATTGACAACATGCAGCTCTTGAAATAACACCACTTTCTGTAAAAACAGAACTATTTTAAGTAGAATTTCACATACTTAAACAGCAAATCCTCTGTTTTAAAATTTTAAAAGGTTTCTGTTGTTTTCTGTGTTTCAAACGATTCAGCAGAAACTGAGTGAGGTACCTCACAAAGTGCACAGGTAACATAGATCTAGATAACCTAAGTTACTGGAAAGAAAATCTTCAGATGTCTTTTAACTTATCTCTTAATTTTTAATGCATAATTTCAATTCAAAATATCAAAGTAAAAAAATCATGCTCCTTCTGATTGTTTCTGGTAACAAGTATATTGTAACTCACTGAAATAGTCCTTGGGCAAATGCAGAAAAGCTTACAGCATTGCTGAAGGACTAAAAGGATTCTGCCCAACACCTATGCTATAGATCTCACCAGATTCAGTGTGTTTTGCAGCTACTGTTTTTCCAATAAGAAAGTCACAGCAAGCAATTTAAACTTGGATGGTTTATCGAGCATACATAGCTATTATGAAGTATTAATGACAAGTGAGCACAGAGAGAATTGTGACTTAATGGGAATTCTGAAACCATGAAATCTTCAGAATGCCATTTTCTCTCACATTCCTTTAACTCACGTGGAGAAAACCCATCACCAGTGTGTGAACAGACATCTTCATGGGTTTCTGAAGTGCAGAATATCCCACAAACTCTAAATGCAATTATGTAATTGCTATTCTCATGCAGCAGATCACATTACATAAGAAATGGTTCATTGAATTAATCTCTTTCTTTAGTAATTTTTTTAAAATTACTCCACAATTTATCTGCTTAATTAAAGCAATTTTGGCTTTTCAGTATCCTTCTACATTTAAAAACAGATGCTTTATCTGTCTTTAAAGGACAAGATCCCTAGAATAATGTTCAGACACTTATAGTCTCAGGATAGCAGTATTCATTGGCTTTCATTTTTTTAGTTTTGTAAAAGTCTGTTTAAAGTTCTTCAATAAACAGCATCTTTCACTAAGATAAAACTTCAATATTTCTTCCTGTGTGACAGATGATGTCTGAATTACTCCCAGTGGAATGAGTAAAACCAGCCCCTATGCACATCAGTAGAACTGGGGATTACATTTCATTATAAAATAAAATTTTATTTGTTAAGTTAATTATTCAGTAAACATGACATTACTGAGTATAAAATAAAAGGTCAATAAATAAATACATTGAGAAATTACACTCTGCAATAAACAAATACAATTCTATATTTACATGCAGTACAAGCAAAGGAGAACTTCCTACTATCAGTAAAGCCTTTGGCCATTTTACTTGCACATAGCACAGAATTTACACTAATGTGTTTCTGAAATGTTCAACATCTTTTCAGAATCACAGAGAGATAAAACACAGACATTTCTTTATTCTCTATAGTTAGAGCAATTTAACTTTCTAGTCCAAACACAGTATTTCTTGCCTGCATATAAAAATATATCTGTGTAATATCCAAAAATTATTATTCCTCCTTGTTATAATATGCTTAAATGGAAACAAGTTATAATTTCACTGTGATGCTATATTAGTACAGTATATACAATGGTCCAAGCCTTAAAGAAAGCTACAATGTTTGAGAGACATCAGTACAGTTCTTCAAATGCTGGTCTTAGAATGGGTAACATTTATTGTCTTTGTAAGAAAACTTCATATAAGAAGTCATATTGTTCCAAAAAAAATAGCCGACTGCACATGAAATTTAAAAATTATTTAGGACAGTAGAAAATATCAATTTTTTTAGGTCTCAATAACTCCACCTGTTGATAGAATGCCTCTGTTTGAAAATCTTCCTCCAATATTTTCCAGGGTTTGCACAGATCATTTATAGAAACTTTCCTGGTTGACAGAAATTATCTGCAAAGCACTGGAAATCCTTTTTAATCTTTCTCCATTATTTTAAAAATATTCCACTTACTAAACACCTAGTCTCCATTTCTAAGATAACTTTTCTGGAGTAATGTGAAAAATAGGAATGCAGATAAACAACCCAAATCCCTATCTCTCTCCTAGACGAACTGCTGTCGCCTCTCTCTCCCCACTTCCTTGCTTACTCTTTCATTTCTCCCTCTTGCAACGCCTACATCTCTGCAGGCCAGCATCACTAACCATATTGCTTAAAGAACAGGAGAAAAAGAAACATCAAGAAGGACAAAATACCTTACATTGGAGAATCAGTGTGCATTCATTTAAAAGAAACTGGCAAAACCAAAGGTTCAGTATGAATGTCATCAAATTCAGTACAAAGGGAGGGATGAAAATTACCTGTCTGTGCTCAGTGTCTTCTCCTGCTTTAAAATTAAAATTGACGGTGGAGTCATGAGAAGAGAAGGTTGTCTGAAGACAAGTATGATTACCTCTGCTGCATGAGGACCATATTGGTATCGGCAAGACAACCCCACACCAGACAGAAGGAACAGGTCTGAAACCAGCTGTGTGCACGGACAGAAATTGCTGCTGCAAAGATGGGCACTGAACATACCATATAGCACCACAACCTTGTGACCTAGGAGCTCAGTCACTTGTCTTAAACTATGCAGACTTTTAGATTCTAAAGTAATCAGCGAAAAAAATTGAAGCGTTCCTTGGAGGAAGATTCCAGTCTCCCTCTATTCTAAATTAGTTCTAAGGAGTCCTATCTCCATTTTCTGCACTGAAGCACAACAGAAGTTGAAAGTGTCTCCACTCTGAATAGGGTGACACTTCAATATTGTAAAAGAAAAAAACCTGGGCTTTCCTCAGCTTCCTAAATGAAGACTATAGGCACTTGTCTTCAGGAATAGGATATACAAAAGGTATCTTGAATGGATGGGAGTTTCTCATAGCAGCCTGAAATGGAGGCAAGACTGAAGACATACCCTTTTGTCACTGTATGCGGTTAGTAACAGATATTCCAACCATTAATTTTAAGCCTATTGCCTAGGTGGATGCCTACCCCTTGGTTGGTTAACTCATAATTTCTGGATCCCAGATGGATCTTTCATGTATAGGGTAGGCAGTGCAGCTCTGTAATTTAAGATTTTGATTCAGGCAAGAGAATCCCATGTCATTTGTTGGATCTCGTTTACAGTCTCTCTGTGCCTTTTTGGGTAGCTGCAGAATGGGGTATCTCACATAGGCTGAGGTGAGAATGTTTTAAATAAATGCTTGCAAATACTTCAGAAAGTGCCATTTAAATGTTAATATTCTGGGTCCTATAAAATACCCAAATAGTTAGAGACATACTCTAGGAAAGAACTGAGTCAATGTGCAGTGCTAGAAAAGGTGCTTGGATGCTTCACATCTCAGTGAAAGCACAGCTGAGGAAACCAGCAACATCTTCAGTATTTTCAGTAAGAAAGCAAGAAAGTAATGATATGCATGGAAAAAGTCAAGAATCTGTCAAATATTAATTTTTTTAGTTAAACAGCAAAGTGAATAGTGCTTCAGATCCTAAATAAATACCAAAAACATAAAAGACAAGTTAAAAAAAACAAACCAAAACAAACATGAAATTCCACGAGATAAGACTACCAAATGAAAAGAATCACCCTGTGCATCATTCATTACAGAAATCTACTGGATTCTACTTCTGAAATAACTCTGAATGAGAATTTAAATGCACATTTACTACTCCTTATACACAGGCTTTCACACTTGCCTGCTTTAAATTCCAAAGTCCCATGACAGAAAGTGAGCAAGACAAATTATGTATAAATTCTGATTCTTCACCACAAAAATTCCATTTGAAATAGAAATTGGCCTATTCCTCTGAACTTTTGTTGTTATAAAAAAACCTTTTCCTTTCCTTATTTTTCAGCTCTGGGGTTAGAACTGGAAGTTGGTTCTGTCAGATCTCATTCTGCTGTAACTTCCACCACCACAGCACCATGTAGACACCTGGAAACTGTGGAAACAAAGCCACTACAGACATGTGCTCTGCTCTGTACCACATGTTGTAATGGATGAGCAAACAGCTCTGCAAATCTAATTCAGTACATGCAGACCATGGCAATATGGCATTTCGGTTTGTAAAAATCACATAACATTTTAATGCTTGCTCTACTATGATTTCTGTGCAGCAATAATACCTGACATTGCATATGCAGAAGCATAAGGTCCATTACTGCACAATTAAATGACTGAAGGCTTTCATATTTCATGTTGCAATTCAACATCAGTCCAACTTCAAGGCCACCTAAAGGCATTTTATATCCCACAGGTTTTGGGTGTAGTGAGTGGAATATATCAGTATTCTCACGAAATCATGAAATCACAGAACCACACAGTGGCTGAAGCTGGCAGGCACCTCTGGAGGTTTCCTAGTCCCACATCTGCTCAAGCAGGGTCAGCTGCAGCAGGTTGCTCAGAGCCATGACCAGGCCAGTTTCACTATCTCCAAGGAGGGAGACTCCACAGCCTCTCTGGGCAATCTGTGCCAGTGTTTGATCACATTCACAGTAGAAATGTTGGGGTTTTTTTTTCCTTATGTTTAAATTGAATTCCCAGTATTTCAATTTGTGCTCGTTGCCCGCTATCCTGCAGCTGGGCACCATGGAGAAGAGTCTGCCACTGTCTTCTTTCCACACACCCCCATATGATATTAATAAACACTGGTAAAGTCCCTCTGAGCCTTCTCTTCTTTAGGTGGAAAAACGCTGCCCAATGCAGCCCAGGAGGCTGTTGACATTCTTTGCCCCAAGGCCACACAACTGGCTTATAGTTAACATTGTGTCCACCAGGATCACCAGGGCATTTTCTGACATACTGCTTTCTAACTGGTCAGCCCCAGACTGTGCTGCTGCATGGGCTTATTCCTCCCCAGGAGAACGGAATGCCGCTTCCCTTTTGTTGCCATTCTTGAAGGTCCTGTTGGCCAGTCACTCCAGCCTGTCCCAGTTCCTCTGGATGGCAACAAATCTATCTATCTGGCATATCAACCACTTGTCCCAATTTTGTATCACCTGCAAACTTGCTGAGAGTGTACTCTGGCCCACCATTTAGGTCATTCAGGAAGATATTAAGTACTGTTGGCCCCGGTATCCACCCCTGGGGTACTGCACTGCAGACTCCAGACTCTGGCTGGAGTTGTTTCATCATAGAAGGCTATCATATGGTAAGGCGTGACTTCCCCCTTTGTAAATCCATGTCTACTCCCAGTCACCTTTTTATCCTTCATGTCTTAAAAAATGGTTTCGAGGATTATTTGCTCCATCACATGTTCAGGGACTGAGGTGAGGCTGACTTGCTTCTAGTTTTCCAGATCCTCATTCCTGCACTTCTGCACTTCTTCAAGTTAGGAATGACATTTGCTATCTCAATTGCTATGACCACTCAAAGATAACTGACAGTAGCTTCACAATGAGGTGGGCCATCTCCCTCAGCACTTACGGGTGCATGCCATCAGGCCCAACGGACCTGGTTGTATCCAGGTTTTTTAAATACTTCCTAACCTGATCCTCCTCCAGTGAGTGTAAATCTTCCTTGCTCCAGACTTTCACAGTGGTATCAGGAGCTGGTGGGTTCCTGGAAGCTGGTGTAAAGACCAATGTGAAGAAGGCATTGAGTACCTTGCCCTTCTTGGGGTCCACCAAGGCTCCTACCCTGTCAAGCACCAGGTTCTATTTTTCTTAGTCTTCCTTTTGCAACTGATGTACTTGTAGAAACCTTTCTTACTGTCCTTCACCTCCCTCACTAGCTACAACTCCATGTGGGATTTGGCCTTCCCAGCCCCATCCCTGCATGCCCAGAGGATGTCTCTATATTCCTCCTGGGTTACCTGTCCCTGCTTCTTCCATTTTCTTTCCTTTTTATTAGGAACATATTTGTGCAAACAAACCACATCACTGCTAGCATGTATCATAAAAGTCACATTCATGCTTCATTTCTCTAAGGAAACACATTCAGGTTCACACCAACTAAGTTTTATGCCTTTGTTGTTCCTGCCGTGCTTGCTGTCTCACTAGAAAGATTCTACTATTCTTCATACAATTCATTAAAACTCACTGCATTATTTTTTCTTCAGAAATACAATTTTAGTTATTTGTAGCTGCTGATTTAAAACTTTTTAGAGAATATGTGCATTTTAACAGGCTTTCTTATTGGCACTTATTTTCTCAGGCAAGTTTTCTACGTCCAGGAGAAGATTCAGTTCAAGAAGAGGCACATTTTTTTATCCACACTTACCAAAGCTTTTGAACACTTACTTTTGGTGGTAACTGCTTAAAAACTTTGTTGAATCACTTTGACAAAATTCTAGGGAAGACATAGCTATAGCTTTCAATAACTCCATTAACTTCCTTGGTTTTCAAAGCTGGGAAGTAGCATCCAGAAGAGACATAACTCTAAGCAATAAAGCATACTCTGCAATGTCTCTGTCACTTGCAAAAGAGTTTCCCAAGTCACAAGACAGGGATGTAACACAGAGCATGTGAAAATAGAATGAAGTAAATATATAGTTGGGTTGCATAATAAAAGACTAAGAAAAAGAGGAAATTATCTCTCAGTGGAGTTTCCTACTTTGGTTTGTGGTAACAATTCAGCTTATTTCAAGTTCTGGGAAAGGTTTAGAGGGCCTGGGTTTTGAAAAAAGCCCAACCCAAATTTTCAGAGCCTTGTCTATACCCTTAATCATAGAGATTATGTTTATACAGCTTACTACTCTTTGAAGCTGATTGGTTGTAAACTGAAATAGGTTTGCACATGGGTACAACTGGTTGAAGATGAAAATTACACTCCCATTGTTCAATAATCATATACACTGAAAGTATTGTAACACTCCCAGAATCTTTTATCAGCAAGTCACAAATCCTAATTTTGAAACTGGTTACCATTTTAATTAATTAATGCCAATCTACTCACAATTCTATTTATCATGCCCTATTCCATCATATGATGATTGCCTTTATCTATACGCATTAGAGCTGAACAAGTTAACACAGCGCTGGGAAAACAGCCAACTCTTATCCCCATAGCATGCTATGATATTATTTAGCTTGTTTCATTTGACTGCCATTTCCTTCATAGAATGGGCAGCTAGATGATCCTGTTTTATGCACACTTTCCCAATAAATCAAATGTTATACAGTCCTCATAAACTTACTGCCCTACATATGAAAATGTAGGTATCAGAAGAAAGAAAGCTGTCAGATTTGCCCAGATTTGTCAGATTCCTGCGTGCACTGCATCAAGGCAAGGAAGATTTCCAGAGGAAAGACTGCATTCAGAATACTTTTTAAAGGTAATGCATCCTCAGGCTTTCTCTCTTAATATAGTCAATGAACATTTCCAGTCATTCACTCTGATAGTTGCAGAAATCATGGTTTAGGGAGGAGAACGTTGCCTCTCTCTGTCTCTTTTTGTTTCTGATCAGGCCACTCTCTCTAACGAAGGAAAAACAAATTCGCAACAGTGCTGAGGCATGAATAGAGGTATTGTTCTCACAGGAGCCTGAATACCTCTGAAATATATCAGAGAATTAGCTTGTCATTTTTTTCTGCTTCCTCCTTAAAGTGTTTTGAAATGAATAATACATTACCAAGAAGCGGCTTCTTACATCTCATGCAAACTAATTCCCCAGGGATCCCATTATGTCGGCAACCCAAAATGATCAGTTAACAGAGTGCGTTAGCAGCATTGAGGGGGTGAATAAAGCACTGAGAGAAGGGAAAGTAGTGTTCTGTGGCTTGCCTCCCTCCTCTTCGTAGCATGTCAAACATAATTATGTTCCTGTCATCTGCACCTACAAGACAGGGTTTTAGTTATGATATCTTGCCTGGCATGTAGCTGCTATTGACAGGCCCCTGTGACCCGGTTCCAAGCAGTATGACTCTACAGATGACAGGACCCTGGCCTAGATGCAAGAATTAACCTTCCTAGGCAGAAAAGACTTTACCAAGGGAAAAGGATAAAATGCTAGAGAAAAGCAGGTCACCTTGTGGCCTGGTTGGTTCTCAATAAGCAGTTGCAAGAGACTTGACTTTGCACATTGCACGTGAAACGCCTAGAAAACAACTGCTGCCTGTGGATCAGGGCATGCCTTGAGGCACCAGGCTAGACAGCTTTGTGCTACCCACACCCTCCAACCCAGGTAAGCTGTTCTGTGAAACACACATAAGTTGCCAGGCAACTAACAGGCCTTCCCAGGAGCATGAGCAGATCATAGCCGTAACGCTGCAAACATGAATTATGTTAGTCAGGCAGGGTGGAAGAAAGATAGTAAGTTAACAGAGAGATGTAATTATTCAAAGAAAATTGTCCATCTCCCTCCCAGTCTTCCTCAGCTTTTAGGCAGAAAAAGGACTGAAAAATTCACTAAAACTTTAAAATGTTTTTGTGCCTTCTGGAAAAGGAAAAAAAATAGATCACTACCTCTACACAGAAACAATGCTGTCTTCGTAATACTACTTCCCCAGTGCCCTGCTACAGTTACCATTGGTTTTTCAATTAAGCAAAACATTCATTCAGATGGGATAGAGACCTACAATGCCTTGCGACAAGTATTTTCAGCCTTGAAGATATGGTTTGGGGGTTGGAGAGCAAATTTAGCTCCTAAGCAGGAGCTCCTCTGGGTTTAAAGAGACTGAGATTTTGCACATTGCTCACTTAAGCATGAAAAAAACTTGCTTTTAAAATTGCCTGATGTTGCCTTTTACTGATGGCATGTGCATTTCTAATAAGAAGCTGGCAATACAGCAATACAAATTTTATTCAGTCACTTTACAAACCTGTCTTCTGAGCATTTCAAGCCTCTAAGGATCAATGCCAATGAAGAGCTGCCTTCCAGAGGACACGCTTGAAACTGTGTTCAGTGATCTGCCAGTTTACAGCACACCATAAACTGAGGAAAAGCAAAGTCATGTGGGAATGCCTAGAATTACCCACAAGGTCGTGAAAACACACCTGATGGCAGGCTTGCATGAGAGCTACACTTGAAATGCTTACAGCTCAGCTCAGGTCAGCATGCAAGAGACCGAGGAACAGCTGAGACATCAGATAACAGAAGGTTCACACCAGATGAACGCACGTTCTGAGCTAATGTTTCAAGTTGATCAGTTAGACGCCTTCTTCCTGGAGAAGCTATTGACACTAATTCATGGCAGTTAGGCAACCACATAAAGCAGTGGGTCAGATTTTCTTTGGCAGGTTCATTATGTGAGACTATAAAATACCAAAAATAGATATTACAGAGGCACATGATGGCACAGCATGAGTTGGAAAAGCCCACAAGAACTCCCAAGAGTCAAGTCATGAGCCAACTGTGCAGGTGATCCCAAAGAAGCAACAATAAAATCTTTATGCACGGCTATCATTTGTTCTTTACAAGATAGGTTATACAGGAAAATAATTCAGACATAGTTTAGAATTTATCAAATAAGAATGAGGGAGATTATCTTCCATATTGCTCTGTTTCTAATATCAAATTTAATATGTTACTCTAAAGACTTGAAAAATAAGAATTCCAACCCTTCCTTAACAGACTTTTAAATAGCATTTTAATATGCAAAGGTTGCAATTCTAGAGGTAATTTAGGTTAACTCAATCCACATATTACTATAATTGCAAGGGTAAATCTCACATTGCAATTTAAAGGACGAAAATATTTCTCTGGTCATTTTGAAATATTATAAGGACTTTGACAATGGGAACCTGATATCTTTAGCATTCTCATAAGTAAAAGTAATAAATATTAATACAATTAGAGCACGCAGGGAGACTGATTAACATGCTCATTACATATTAGGTAGCCAAACACATACAATTGAATTGCAAACCCGATGTGAAGGGCAAAGACTCATTACAAGTCTTATTATCCTGTGTCTTTGAAATTCCCCTGTATAGAAGCATGCAAAACCTGGAAGCCAGGAAAAAAGATGAGCTGAGTCTTGGGAGGCAGAGCTTCCAGTCGCTTAAAGGAAGCTGGAAACTACGGAAGTAAACTCAAAGTCAAAGAAGGACAGGGTTAGTAGCGTGGCTAAAATTATAGAGCTGCTAAATATTGGGAAATACGGAGGGCTCTGCATCCATCATACAGAGGAGGCCACAGTGGTCCAGTATGGTCACCATGAAAAACTATAGTCATTTGGAAGATACTTATGATTGACATCAAAAAGTCTTTCTCTTTACAGACAAAACTAGCTTTCATTATGGATAGGTGTGTTTGCCTTCTTCCTCCCTGGCTACATAAATGAGCAAATGCAGGGTCTTTGAAGAATAAGGCACCTGGCGATCCACAGAAGCCCCTGTCTAATCCAACTGACCATGAAGTAAGTTCTTATCAGGCACTAAAGGCTGGTGGACTGCAAACATGGAGGGACTATTTGATAAATGAAGCATATGTGTGTTCATGCATCTCTTTCGTCTTTACAGACTGGTACACTTACTCTGGCTTTAACACAGTCTTGACTATTATCCACACTTTGGCTTCAGAGAGGCATCAGTGTCCTCTGGTAATTTTCCATCTGCTTTCCACACCCCAGAGGATCCAATAGTCTTAAATACACCTGATTTGTACTGAAACATCACCCCCTGGTGCCAGAGCCTCTATTTCTTACAATCTTATCTATCTTACCCAAACTGTGTATACAGAAGATCCCAAAATGAGTTGGGCAGATGGTTTGACCTCTCAGACCTGTTGTTGCCATTAGATATGAATGCAATAAAGAACACATTTGGCATTGATGTTCTTGCAAGTCATGTATCTACAAGAGCATCACCACATGGATAAGACGAGAAACACCTTCACATAGGATGATAAATAGTCCCAGGAAAAAAAAATCTTAGCCACAAGGATGCTAACCACTTGACTAGGGCATTTTGCCATGGAGTTTAACATACCATATGTTATTTTTATTATTGCAGTACTATCCTAATCAGTAAGGTTTTTCATTGAACATCACAATGTAAGTGCTTAACGTCCAGCTGGTTTGATAGATGTACAACTGCCTTATAATAAGTATATAAAGTGATGTAAATTTCTATGTATAAGCGAGTGTCCTTAAGCTGAGTGCTCTGTGCTCACAGTATAGTTTCATCAGTGTGTAAGACAGCAAAGAGGGCTCCTTAAAGTTGGAATGGGCAAAAATGCTTCACTGGTTACAAGACTGCATTGAGTTTCAAAATAAGTCCTTGCCTTCTCAGAGGTACACCAGATCACCTAAGCACAGTGACATACCTTAGCTTTCACTTATTTCCCATACACACATTATAAGTTTAATACAAACTAATAGAGACTAACAATTTAATATAAACATTGTATAGATGTTTAATAATCAGGGCCCATTATTAGGAAAAAAAATGCTTTTGAAGTAGTGTAATATAGCTCTGGAGATATCTTCTCTTTTTTCCTCATGTACAACATCAGTAAAAAACAGTTCTTATACTAAGAGAGAAGAAAGAGAAAATGGGAGGACAGTGTAAAGATTCACTGAATGTAAGGCCTTCAAACCAGATGTCAGCAGGAGGAAAATTAATGAAGTTGTAAATACTTGTTAGCTTTGTTCCAGGCTGTAAAGTTGAATAGAATTTTTTCCTTTAAAATACCCATTCAACCATAAGAAAACTGGGAAAAATTAAGAGTAAATCAAGAGATCAAACAATTTGATTGCTCAAACAGACAGTGTAGAAGACTGACTAGAGAAGTATTATACACTTCCTCCAAAAGGAATGCAACCGATATGACTAAGCCCTTTAGCTCTTTGAAACAGAATTTCCTTAATAAAAGTAAATATAATGGTAAATCCTTTATCTTAATGTCTGTCAGTTCAATTTTTTTTTCTTTGAGAATAAGCAAATGTTATGTGACACCATTAATAGAAGTGAGATCTGTGTGTTCAAAGCAAACTTTCTCCTATAGTTTTAACTGTTCACTATAACCTAACACTATGCTGAAATAGCATCATTAATTTTTTCTTGATCTTAACATTCTTAACTTATTATTTTAATGATTTCAAAGTGCTGTTAGCATTAACAGCAGTATGTATCCTAAACCAAGTCATTTACAAGCTTCATAGCTTAGGTCATAGGTACAGAAAAAGCATTTAGCTTAGAATAAACCAGCCAGTCCCTTGCTCAAAAGGAAATGTAGGGTAAATAATGACTTTTTATACATACATGTAAAATTAATTTGATGATAAGTTCCAGCTCACTTAGACAATTCATAATGGTTGTTCTCTAGAGATTAGCTGGGCTAAAGTTACTAAGAAGTAGGTTTATGCATTACCACATTTCTTTGCTATGTTTTAAGGAGTTATTGGTAGGCAAACTGCATCCCAGTCCTATCTCTCTCTCTCCTGTTGCTGCCTAAAAGCAGTAGAAAGTAATTTGTTAGAGGAACAAATCTTCATTGATTTGGATGTGTAGCTGCAGAAAGGACAAATTTGAGGAAATGTGACCTGGTAAGGAAGTCGTACTTCATATATCAGCTGTTTTCACTTGATTTCCTTCATTGGTTCAGACTCAGAACTGCTTGCTGGAACTGTCTTGCTTTTATTTTTCTTCTTGTAATACATAATCTATAAGTCTGTAAAATGTGAATGCCTGAGGCATCTTTTTCCAGAATGTTAATTTTTTTAAATTGTCTGATGGACACTTTTTCTTAACCTGTGTTGGTCTTAAAGTTCCTATCACCTATTCGTTGCTGTCATTTTTCAAAACTGCAGCCACCACTGATACATTTGGCATACCACTTAGCCAGTTTTCAGTTCACAGTGAATACCATTATCACAATAAATGTAGTAAAATTTTCCAACACAGCAAATTTTACCACAAACCTGACAGCATGTTACTTTTCCTAGGTTAAAAAAGCGTATCTTTTTAGTTACAGCTTATTACTGTCTTGCTTTCCCTTGCTATCTATGTAATTGTGACATCATTGGAAGGGTCAGTCTCTCACAAACTCACTGAATTAGAGAGATTTCATGATATAAAAAACAGCCTGTAAGTCTTATACAATTTCTGGATCTGTCAGGTTTCTGAATTCAATTAGAGACAGGTGAGGGCCAAGAACCTAGTGAGGAAGATAAAAAGAACAGAAATTACAGATGAGGTTATAATGCCTCAGCTTCCTAACAAAACCTTTGCTGAACAATAACAAAATGTGTTTTATAACAAATATTTTACTGTTTTTATTTTGCTATGAAAGAGAAAAATACAATAGATTTCTGGTATAATCAAAATCTCCAGTAAAACTAAACTCCTTATAACATAATGTTATCCTGGAGTTTTCAAAAGTCATGTAATTCTAGTAGTTAGGAAAATATTTATCTTTCAAAATGTCCATGATTTTTGTCTTTGTCCAGATTTGAAAACAAGAAAAGCAATTCCAGGCCCTATTCTGGAAGGATTCAAGAATCTAGCTTCCTTTTAAGCAGAAATTTATTGATCATTAAACGTAAGATGAAATGAGTAAACTACATCTAAGTCTTGAATTATATAGCACTGATGACATCCCGTGCTCCAGATTTGTCCACCATTATTTTTTCAATAACAATTATTTGAGGTGAATTTAGTACTTTCTTTTTTCTTTTTCTGTTCACTGCTAGTTTAACAGAAGTCCTAGTCACAGACTAATCTTCATCCATTTCTCTTATTTTAAATTATTCAATGCTGATAAAAGTGCAGGATTGGTGACCTTGTTATCTTGATACCAGACCTCTGTGTACTCTCCGATGGTGAAACATAAATCCCATATAATGGATTTTACCAGCACACTATGCTAACTTTTTCTTGACCGCTTCAGTAGTCTTTGTTTCTGTGTCTATTGAGTGTCTCACTAAGTTTTAATTTATCCTGGTAGTTTAATACAAGAGTATGTGGTATATATGAGAATATCTAGACACTGTAGGTGAATATTTTTTATTTGTTAGAATAAGAAGGACATTGGTAATTAAAAAAAAAATTAAACTAGGTCCAAATATTATGAAATACCCAAGAGTGCTTGATGGTACACAGAGTTTTCTGCCAGAGTTATTTATGATCAACAAAGTCAGATAATGAATCATGACACTCTTTGATATTACCCAACTGTGTCACGCTTAGCATCAGAAAAGCCTGTTCCCTTTTATTCAACATGTGAATGTGAGGAAAAAAAAAAACAAACCAAAACATCCATTACATATGCATTCAAAAAAACAAACAGAAACAAACCATTCTGATTAACCTGTGACAGAAATATTATAAATTATTTGGTCATTTCAGATTTCCTTATTAAGATAACCAGAAGATTTGGGAAGATTGTAAGACATTTCATTTCGAGTCCTACAACCAGACTTGCTGAAACAAAATAATTTCACAGTATTACAAGAAACAATGTTGATTCATTGTAATTGAAGGCATTCCTTCTGCTATAGCTGTTTCAATACTTCAGTCTTGAAAATCAAGATTACTTTAGTAACCATATCTGGAGTTAACCTGAAGTAGTCTATTTGTGCTGGATATCTAGTGTGCTACATGACACCAGTATAAATCTATCTTTCTGTGGATTGCTGTCATTTAACAGAAATGTCTCACTGCAGTCTGACTGACAATTTATTGCAAGCTGAGCAGAAAGACTGAAGAGAAAACAGAGACAGACTCTGAGTTGTCCTCACCTGACCATAAGTATTTTATACCTGTCGTGTGAGAAGATGATTTAACCTTTATGACTGTGAATCTTGAATAGCAAGACCTTTAACTGACTAGGTATTTAACGACAAGTCTGAGTATCTCTTGATAGACCAAGCCATGTAAGTGAGAATCTAGCACTTTGGGGTAAAGGTTTAGAACACGGATGCTGAGAGTCACGACTCTGGTCTTACAGAACCAGTTTCGATGTTGGGAAAGCCATGCCTTAACTGATAGGATCATAGAATCATTAAGGTTGGACAAGACCCTTAATATCATCGAGTCCAACTGTTAACCTATCACTGCCAAGTCCACCACTAAACCATGTCCTCAAGCACTGCATCTACCCGTCTTTTAAATACATCCAGGGATGGAGACTCAACCACTTCCCTGGGCAGCCTGTTCCAGTGCCTGACTACTCTTTCAGTGAAGAAGTTCTTCCTAATATCCAACCTAAACTTTCCCTGGTGCAGCTTGAGGCCATTTCCTCTCGTCCTATTGCTTGTTACTTGGGAGAAGAGACCGACCCCTACCTCACTACAACCTCCTTTCAGGTAGCTGTAGAGAGCAATAAGGTCTCCCCTCAGTCTCCTCCAAACTAAACCACCCCAGATCACCCATTGTTGAGATGTGTACCTTATTAGGGAGACACTATATGCAAATTAGCATAAAAATCTTGAAAGGAACATCAGTTTAACATATGAAGAAATATCTTAACCAGCACTGTCCACTATGGTGTATAGTCACTTGCTGGAGATAGAATGTCAAAAATAAGTTTTAAGTAGCCTGGCTTTAGTTGATTTAAGACAGCTCCTAAATATTTAAACAGTGTTTCACATTTAATAAGAAACACATTCGACTTCCTTAGGACACAAAAAGAATAAAAAATAAAAGGTCTTAAGTAGAACAGCAGAATCTCTCCATTTTACCTACGCACAGCTTGCTCAATGGAGAGTTGACAATAGCTAGAGCTGAGAGGGAAAAAACTGAAGAGTATTTTAACAGTGAAGTAAAACCACAACTAATGACTTTAGGAGACAGGAGCTAGGTGGACAAGCAAAGCATTACAGTTTTAAATATATGATATTTGGCTTCACCTCCCAAATAAGAGGGCTGGCACTGATTCAAAAAGGCTGGTCTGGCATGCTTGTGCCTCTGAGAGGGACCACACTGCCTGATGGGAACAACCACAAAAGCCTCAGCGAGAGCACAGCCTTCCAAAGGCAACAAGAAAGCAACCAGACTGGCAATTAGACCATGCCAGCACTTGGCCTTGGAGAAGAGAAGGCAGGCATCTGAAATGCTTCATCTGTCCCCAGGAGAGATGGGCCCTGCGACCAGAGAATGGGACAAAGTAGCCATCAGACAACAGAGGGAAGCATTTTGAGCATGGAGGACCTCCTCCCCTAGCACCAACATAATAAACAATATAGGAGGTTTACACATACTTCTACATCTTGAATATAATATTTTTACAGTGTTCATTGAAACCTAAGACAGCTGTGCGAAACATCTTTGCATGTGAAACATAAGGCAGAGTATGGATTTTTATGTCTATTCAGTCTCTATCCTGGAAGCTATTTTGCCATACATGGAATCTTCTTTTCATCTCACTGGTTGCCAAACAACTCATATTTTAAGCATTTTCCCTTGTGCCATGTGATAAACTGCTCTGCAGGCCAGATTTCTTTGTTGCAGATATCTCTGGAGCCTACAGGCACTGTGGCTTCCATAAACATCTGTTTTAAAATACTGCTTTTCCCATTTCAGTGTGAGTTTTCTTACTCTTCTGTTGGCTTGCTGTTTCAGTCCAATAATTTAAGAAAAGACATAAACAACTGTTGATGAAACAAATGGTTAAGAAGGACCAAGATTTTTTATATCTTCACTTTGTCAGAAACTGAAAATTTATCCAAACTTAACTGGTCATCTTGATATTTTCTATATCAAAGGACATGGGTATGTCAATTTCTTGGACAGTACAGAAATTGTATTGCTTTATTAGCAGATTCAGAGTTTAAGTGACAAAGTAATTGTTTCTAGTCTCCATGTTTCAGAAGATGGTGCTAAAATAGACGATACATAGCACAGTCTCATCAAGCCTAAAGCAAAACGTATCACCACCAGCAGCAGGAAGCCTCTGTTTAATTCAGTCACGTTCTTCTCCTGGCACATCCTCGTAGAAAAAAATTATGAACTATGGGCTAGATAAGCGGACAGTGAGATGAACTGAAAACTACTAAATTGGTGGGTTCAAAGGGTTGTGATCAGCACCACGAAGTCCAGCCAGAGTCTGGAGTCTGCAGTGCAGTACCCCAGGGGTGGATACTGGGGCCAACAGTACTTAATATCTTCCTGAATGACCTAAATGGTGGGCCAGAGTACACTCTCAGCAAGTTTGCAGGTGATACAAAATTGGGACAAGTGGTTGATATGCCAGATAGATAGATTTGTTGCCATCCAGAGGAACTGGGACAGGCTGGAGTGACTGGCCAACAGGACCTTCAAGAATGGCAACAAAAGGGAAGCGGCATTCCGTTCTCCTGGGGAGGAATAAGCTCATGCAGCAGCACAGTCTGGGGCTGACCAGTTAGAAAGCAGTATGTCAGAAAATGCCCTGGTGATCCTGGTGGACACAATGTTAACTATAAGCCAGTTGTGTGGCCTTGGGGCAAAGAATGTCAACAGCCTCCTGGGCTGCATTGGGCAGCGTTTTTCCACCTAAAGAAGAGAAGGCTCAGAGGGACTTTACCAGTGTTTATTAATATCATATGGGGGTGTGTGGAAAGAAGACAGTGGCAGACTCTTCTCCATGGTGCCCAGCTGCAGGATAGCGGGCAACGAGCACAAATTGAAATACTGGGAATTCAATTTAAACATAAGGAAAAAAAAACCCCAACATTTCTACTGTGAATGTGATCAAACACTGGCACAGATTGCCCAGAGAGGCTGTGGAGTCTCCCTCCTTGGAGATAGTGAAACTGGCCTGGTCATGGCTCTGAGCAACCTGCTGCAGCTGACCCTGCTTGAGCAGATGTGGGACTAGGAAACCTCCAGAGGTGCCTGCCAGCTTCAGCCACTGTGTGGTTCTGTGATTGTGTGAACATGGTGGAGAGCCATCAATAAACATACTGCTGTCATTCTTTCTGACTGATGCTGAATGAAAGAATTATGCAATGCTTATTTGCTACTAAATCCAACTTTTCTGGGTACCACCAGTTACCACCAGGGCATGCACCACCTAGGTGCATTCAGGTACAGAGCTGTTAACGCAGGTTCAATTTAGTTTTCATCTTTCATTAAATGAGCACGGAATTCTGGTGAATATTACATATCTTGTCGCAAGATGACTACTGCAGAATAAGATGTTCTTAGTCTTTTCTAAAAGAAAGCTGAAATATCAATATGAACAGGGCTGCAAGAGAAAGTTGCACGAGTATATTCCATAGGTAGGCAAATAAGCTCTAGGAAGACTGCAAGCTGTACAGTTTATTTATTTGTTTCTGCCCTATAGAGGTAGCATTTATATACATGTTTCCAGTCTGTACTTTACTGGGCAAGGTTTTATTCATGAGATATTTTTGTGAATAAGCCATCATCCTAAATTATATGCTTACTGTTTTTACCACTTCATCCTTCACAGTGCCATCTTTGTCATCCCAATATCCCATTCTTTTCTTCAAAGATGATCTTTACTTGCCTTTAAAAGATGAACAGTAACTAGAATACACAGTTTTCTGCTAAAGTTTTTCTAACTTCACTGAAGTTTTTGAGGGCACTACTTAAGATTCCTTAAGAAACTTGATTTTCAGATAGTAAATCCAGACTCCTTGAGGAGAAAACTAAACATGAACCCAAACACAAAAACCGTTTTCTTAAAGTTGAGCAACCAAAACCTGAATATCAGGCACTAGTCACCTCTGAAACTGCCAATGAAATAACTCGTCCCTCTGGACACAATTATTGGCTGGTAAGACCTTTCTTCTTTACTGTCCAGCTTGTCATATGTGGCAATTTGACAAGCATACCTGCAGTAGAGAATGCCTTCAGAAGGTTTGTTTCCTTTGGCTGGAAGTCCCATGCTCATCACTGCAAAACTTTTTGGGAGAGATAAAATACAAGAGCAGAAGCAGACTGGAGCTGTGAGGTCATCAGACCGGGCTTCAGTATCTTATTAAATCATTCCTTGGTACAAATGCACAATTTTTCCTTTTTAAAACTGGCATAGAAAGTGGATGTCAGTTTGAAATTCTGAGTTAATCACATGAATGGTTATTTAAGTTCAAAGGAGTGGCAAGACATATTTATTTTAGTTAGAGAATTCCAAGTCAGATGCAAGCTATATGTAATTTGTGATTCACTGTCAGTTTTAGAATCAGGGCCAGGATTTCCTGAACGGGTAGAAAAGGAGGAGGCAGTAAGAATGCTCCGATGATCAATTACTACATACGTGTACAACAGCATTCCCTTTTCAGAGAGGTGGTAAATTCAAAACCAAGAACGGTTCTGCAGAGCAAGACTTGACTCACTTTAGGTGAAGCCAAAACCCCATGATGTATTGTTAGCTAGAGAACGTGATTAATGTAAAGACTGTCAAAATAGGGAAAACATGTGCCTTTTTGAGCTTTAGCGCATAAATAAGAAACACAAAATATGGGCTGCTTCTACTAAAATGTATCCTATACCTAACTTTCATACTAAATTCCTGTACTGTAGTTTATCTCACCTTACTAATCCTGTTAGCCATAGGTTTATGCGTTTACCTTAACAACTGTTGGAGCTGTGCAAAACACAAAAACAATTTGGCCATGCTATTTTTCAAAAAAAGGTATTGTCATATAATTTTTGACAAAATTTGTCAATATACTTTTCTGCCATGATTTAACAGAAGTAATTGATGTACATGAGGAATAATCTTTTTTAGTTAGATGAAGTTTTTGAAGTCTATTTAAGTTAGTTACCACCACTCCAATCACATGCTTCACCACAAGCTGACACATATTTTCACAGACCTGATCCTACATAGGTTTTAGGTATCGATGATCAAAGCTTTCCTCCATGGCCTATTTAGTTGGTTGTTTTTAAAGTGAATCTAGATTGGCAATCCCCATTTCAAATACTTTTGCCCTGTCATTATATACAGGCAGTTTTGGATTTCTAGTGTGAGCACATCCCCTTCATCATGTTATACCAAAGCTCTATTTAGCCTTTTTTGTTTGCTGAATATCTTCATGACTACCATGACACTATTGCACAGCTGAAAGCAACCATGATTTTCCTCACTCTGTGCTAATCAGATTTTACATATCAGATCCAAAAAGTTTACCTGATTGTACTTCATGATGTCTTTAACTTGGAGATAAACTTGTAGAGATGCTAAATTACCATAAGTGCAGCGGTATATGCGTGCATGTACATGTGTGTGCAGGCAACACAGATTGCACACAAAGAATATGAAACAGCACCCCTTAGTGTCCAGTTTGATCAGTTGCACCAAAACCATTAAAAAATGAGCCAACTTGAATTCATTAAAGCCTCTGATAACAGGCTTCCTTTAAAATCAATACTATCATTAAAAAAAATAGTAGCAAAGCACAAACTTCTCAACTATACCTACTAGACCTACATAACACACAAAGAATACTACTGTTGTCTATAAAATGTTAAGAAAAATATAACTGGACTATATAAAGGGTGGTACTATCAAAGGAAAATGGAAAAGATTCTCCAAGGAGACAGATGATGGTGAAGGATGTTTTCTTACAATTTATGCTAACATCAAAGAATACTTCTCTCAGAGAAGCTCCACCTATTTGTGGAGTACTTGCCAAAGAGGCACGGTAGAAAGAGCAATTTTTAGCATCATGAACATCAGTTTTAAGCATGTTCCTGACTGCGATGCTCAGTTTGCAGATTATTTTCTATTAACGGGATTCTCAAAGTGGTGAATGAAATCAGCTTCCTCTGCCCTCAGCAAGAATATCAGATTGGCATATGATACCTACATTTTTGAAGATCAAAATTTAGATCTTTTCAGACCAATTTATGTTCAGAAAAAATATTTGATTAAATAGTTAGAGAGCATAAGAGGCAACAAAATGTTAAAAATAAGTTTACAAACATGAAAAAGAACATTTTCAAGGATCTTTCCTGAATTCTGGTTATTTTGGGCTGACAAGCAAGGTAATTTTTTTAAACAGGGTTTTTTCATAAATGTAGGCTGCAAACCTAAAGCACAGAAAATTCCAGTCAAATGCTTTTTCTTGAGAATAAGAGAAGTGTATCAGAATTAGTGCAGTAACACTAGGCCAAAGGAACATATAAATGCAGGAATAACTTGCACAAAACAGAGTTTGTGAGCAGAATTGCTATCTGATTTTTATAACAGCCAAAACTGAGAACCAACCAACATAGAAATTTATTGCCTACCTATTGGCAAATGTTCCCTTCCCATGGGCTCCTCCACAGTGTGTCTTTGAGGCCCCTGGGCCTCCGACCCTCCTAGTGCATACCTTTTGAACAGAGCACTTGAGATACACAAACCATATGCTAACATTAACTGTTAATCTAGAACTCAAAAACATAACACTTAAAGCTTACTTCTTCAGCCTCTTCTTTAGGCCACTGAAGGTAGAATTTATGCAGTAGGGAATGGAAACAGAACTAGGAGGAAATGAAGGGACATGAGTAGGTATTTTGTAGCCTGAAAAAGAAGTTCTGATTTTTCTATCATGCCACTCAGACTGGTCCCAGCCTGAAGAGCAGCAAGCTGTTGCAGCCCAAGCATGACAGTAGCCCAGAGATGCACATGAAAGTCTCTGTCTCTTTGTCCAAACTGAAAAAAAATGCATCAGCTAGAAGAGCAACAGAGGTGTTAGAAGAACACTTCAGGGTGAGAATATATCATCCTGTTAAACACTTCCCCAGAGTCCCAATTATGTTGAGAAGGAGGCATGCTGGGCTCCTTGTTGCATAGGAAATGGTTTCATGAGCTTCCAATTCTAAGAGCTAACCTTTTTTCTACCATAGCTTTGAGCTAAAATGTATACAGAAAACCACAAGATAATAATAGCCAAGTCAGAAATGGTCCATCTTGGCTAACATTTCTGGAGTTTGTTTTGGTTTCAGTTTGGGTTTTTTTTTTCATACAAAAGACCATATTTAATGTTCTCAGAAATACCAAATTGAGACCAGGGATAACTTACATTCTCTTACTACACTTAGCATCTCCCTCCTACTGTTTGTCACCATCACCTGTGATATTCGAAAAACACAGTTTTTTTCTTAACACCAGCTAGCACAATGCAGTTCTGCAATGTGCACTGCCTTCGGAAGGTAATGTAATACTGACTTGCATATGTAAGCCTGTGTATATCCCAAGATACTGAGAATAGTAATTCCCTTGTTTCAGATGGCCTAAAACCATACAGAATTCAGAGTTGCAATACCCCTCAATATATAATTGCTGAGATTGCTAAACTACTGAGCTAACTTTTTGCATCAAATTCTGTAAGTTTTTATTCCTCAAAAAGGTTGAAGTATTTCTTGATAAAATTATAGCAAATACGCTTTTTTCCAAATAATTTTGATCTGATTCAGGATGCAAAAACAAATACACAGACAAATCTACATAAAAGCTTTCCAGTTCTGAGAAGAAAAGTCATCAGGTTTAATCTCTCATATTTCTGGAATCTATGTGGTACGTGTGACCCTTCATTCCTGTCTCTCTTCTGTATGTCTTGAAAAGTAAGCTCTAACAAATATATCAACAGTCTTGCACTGTTACATAAATCAACTTTTGTTTATTTCTTTCAGAATTTCTTCTCGCCAAATAAAAACATGACATGAAGGAGGTAACTGCCTAAATTACAAAAACTAATTAAGGTAACAAGAGCATTTTACTCCATGAACTACACCGGGTTTTTTTCCTGGCCTAGAAAAAAAGCAGATCATTTACTCTCAAACTCAAAATGAGATACTGAAAAACAAAAGACATACATACACAAGCAATCGGTACATAGCAGCTCTGCTTTAAAAACAATGCTATAGTGTACTTACCTATTTTTTTTTTCATCCTAAACAGTGCTAAGCTTGTAACTGGTCTCTAGACAAGTTAAAGAACTCTCATTGAAAACATATCATGAGAGCTATTATTCAGTCTCAGACATGTATATACTATGATCAGCTCTGAACCCAATTGATATGACACGGACTCTAAACTGCAAGTTCAGAGAATTATCTCAATATTTCAGACATGCAAACATGCTTTGTCCCCCCAGAATCTACAACTCAGAGTGATATGGTTATACATCCCATGTAGAAAGGTTGTGTTGTGCCTCCAGATATTATAGAGAAGAAAGCGGTTCTTGCAGAAAATCTTTTTATTTTTTCGCTCTTGGTTAGATATTGAAGCTCAGAGAAAAAATTATAATCTGAAAAACATGCAGAATTATTTTTCCTATTTCAAGACAGCAGAAGATCCTTCTCCCAGATTTAAAAATGCATTTAATGAGAATCAAAGTCAGCATTTGTTGGCAGTAGAGTTCACGAACTTTACTAATGCTAGAGTTTGCCAAATGTATTTTGACATGTTGAGCTTCCCCCCTTACTTGACAAACTATTAGATAAACAGGAAATGTCCTAAACCTTCAAATTAAACTTTTCCAATTTTATTTATTTAGTTCCTTTAAAATTAATTAATTTTTAATTGATGTAAAAAAATCTAGAGAAAATATGATGAAAGCTGTGATCACCAAATCATTGAAAGCACATACCCACATTTTCCATGAACACTAATGGGAAGAAGCCCAGATTACAGCTGATAGCTAAAGGTCCTCAAGCAACAGTCATAACTTGTACCTGTACACTACGGCTTTCAAAGATGGATATATAAAGTTATACCTGTAAACCTGTATCATGGACCATCTAGAATTGTGACCAAATTTTTAAGAGTGCTGGCTATCCATTATCGTCCACTCTCGTCACTTTGCTCTTGTGTGGGTTTTTTTAAGCTTTCATGGACCAAGGTTTTAGGCTATTTGCTATACTTACATTTGCAATTTGAAACTATAAATAATTATGGACATACTTCCCTGCCTCACAATTCAGGCAGGTAACATTGCTAAAATGAGGCAGCTCGACGTACCTTATTCATTGATCCTTCAGCAGTTAAATGACTTACACGCTAGATAAAAAGATTTATAGATGCAGTATGCTGTCATCTGTGTGTCTTTTTTGCACCTGAAAATAGACAGGGGAGGAAATTTGGCAAGCTGGAACTCTTAGAGCCCTCTACAATCCTATTTAATTAATCTTTTTAAAAATATCTGTGAAATACAGTGTAATAGTAATTTTAAAATGCCAGTATTTCCAGAGATTAACATCTGGTCAGTACTGTGATAGAGAACAACAGATGCTATAGAAGTTTCAAGGAAGCAAAACTGTTTATTTCAAATGTTTATTTCTCAAACTTAGAGAATAATAGGAAAACAGTATTGTATACATAGCCTGAAATTGGAAGCACAGCTGAAGACAAAGAACGGTGATGAAAGAATGCTGAAAATTGAACTAGATAATACAAGCCTGTCCTTACCACATATGGACTGCAGATTGTCTATTAATATGTTTATACTCCTGAGCAGACAAAATTTACAGAGTTTATCTTAACAGAGAGAAGTTACACTCTTGAATTTGAAGGTTTGAGGCTTTGAGGTTCTGCTGCTAAGGTTTTGCCACATGAAACTTAGATGTAGTGTAAAGCATTTGGGTTCTTACATATTTTGAAACAGCTTTCTCATTTTTCAGCCACTTCTACTGAAAAACCTTCAGTGAAAAATCCTTACTAAGTCTTCCAGTAGGAATATCTTATCCTGACCAATGGAAATTTCAAGTTATAGATAATAATTTCCCATTTTCTTTCTTTCAAGAAATACACTTTCTAAATCTTGCTATCTCTCTCCCACTCCAGTGCCTGAAAGTTTTGGCAACTAAATGATAAATGTTTACTTTACAAGAACTAAATTCACAAATCAAACAAAAAAATACCTTTCTTTATAGAATCAATATTCAGTTACAATGGCATTTTTAAAAGATATGGACAATTGAGCAAGAATAAGTCCTAGAGCTGCATTATAGACCATAAAAAGTAATAAAAGTGGAATTTTGCCTTTCCACAGGAAAAGTGATGTAATGCTCTAACTACCTTAAGAATTGCAGGACTTGAAAAAAGTTTATTGCAGTTAGTTAGCAGAATCCTATTCATAGCAGCCTATGCATCAAGCTAAAAGAAAATATAATCTTCTAATCCTCAGATTACTTTCAAGGCACCTTCCAGGTGAAAGTTTTCACTGCAGTAGCTTTATGGATAAAATATTTATACTGATTGAAATTCTCCCTGCTGAAACATAGACATTACAGTCATTAGAGCATAACTCTTACAAAAGGGTTTTATTTTACTAATAATATGTAAAATCATTATCTAGTTACAATACAAGTTACACAAATAATTATTTCTTATTGAACATCTCTTAAATACCATAATTCATCTAAACACAGAGAAGAGGAGAAATAATTTGAATACTACGAATTGCCTGACAATGGTCTACTTTTTAGTGAAACCATGGCACAAATTCAAAATGTATCTATATTGTATAAATTTTTCTTGCATTATGTGAATTCTGCTGTCCTTTGATTGCAAAAATGGAATCAATTTTTAAGGCACTGCAGAAATATCTTATAATACCATACTAGCATTCCCAATGGAAACAAATACGTTATAAAGAATGAGAGATTGTGAGATGTGTAGAGTGCTGTTTTCCAAAAACTCAAGATTATATTACATAATGAGGAGGAGGGCATTGCAAGGGCCTGAAATAAATGTTGAAATACGGATAAGACTCAAAGAAAGGGCCATACAGATATGACACTAATATGAAGTTTAAGTAAATTTCATATCACTAATAAGACGTGATATGAAGTTTACAGTCTCGAAGATATGCTGAACAATAACTTGCACTAGAAGGAAGTAAACAACTACACTAAAACACAGGAAAAATTTCATAATTTATGATTACCCATGACTACTTTGAATTTAGATCTGTGTAGTATCACTTTGATACATTGCTTTCTAATGTGTGTGTTTCTTCACATCTGCTTTTACATGTTACAACCAGAATACCAATGTTTATCCCAGATACTTAACCTGCACTTTAATGGCCATTTTCACAATTTTACCAGTGGTACCATATTGTGCTTAAACTAGTGTTATGGGACCCTCTAACGGAGGACCTTGTGATCTGCAGCAGTATAGCTAAGAATTTGCCAGAGTACAAATTCTTCTGGCAGAATTTCTTGGCACACAAGTTCATGGAAAAAGATCACAAATAGCTGAATTTTTAAAAAAGATTTCATTAGGTTTTCAGAACAACTATAAATTTAGTACTGTGTGTGGTGGTTTTGCTATCTTATAAATCTTATACATTGATAAATGAAACCTGGAAAATCCTTGAGGAAGCAGACTGACTCTCATCTTGTTAGCAAGTTCACACAACTTTTAGCAGGAATAAATACCTCAAGTGGAATGCAAGTGCTTAATAACTAGATGACACAAAATCCACTTCCTAGGTCTTACCATAATGAGATCTGTTTAGAGATACGATGATGGTGCCAAATTTGTATCTGGAGTCAAGCTTCCTTTAAGCCTGGGGACCAATACTATGTATTGTGTGCCTCAGCTTATTGGATCTCAGCATTTTGGAATAGTGGTGTAAATGGGGTTAAGAGGACTAGCATGAGCATGCCTTGAGATGCTAAGAAGTGACTGATGTGTTCTTTTCACAATTCTTGCAAAAACGCATCAGTTCTTTTTGCAGTATGTGTAGAAAATTATTGCAACAGAATGTGTGACTTAGATCACATTCCTGCTTTTAAAAAAAGAGTAACTTATTAAAATGTAAATTAAGTGTTTTCCAGATCCTATGAAAAGGTATTGTTTTGCTAATAGGTCCCATTAAGGAAATCACAATTGATTGAAAGATACTGGAGTTGTCAAAAAGCTAGCAGTGGCATCTGATGGATAGGGAAGACATGAAATATTGCCTTTTTGTGCCTGAATGTTTTTACAGTCTCACATAATCACTTCTGTTAGAGAGCATGCATTATCTGCAGCAGTTTTTTCTCCATATCTCCTGGAAATTTTTACTACAGAAATTGTTCCATTTTGTAGTTGGAGAATACAGGGCTTTCTCCAGGTTGCATAATATACACATTTGGATGATAAAGCTGCAACAAAAATGAAACTCCTCTCTAATTCTACACTTATAACCCCTCAATAACATAAAAAGATCAAGCAGCATGTATCTTCTATAAGTTCTCCTTCTTCCTCCCTTCTTTTTCTATTATGCCTTCACTATTCCAGGTGCTTTTTGACAAAAAACCTGTTCAAATCTCTGAAATTAATGATTTGAGTAACATTTTCTAGCACCATGAATCTTCATCAAGAAAGATGAACGAAAATGTGAAGAATTTGTCATTTCTCTGAGATTGCCAAGGAGAAGTCATGATAAATAAATTTTCATGCCCATGCCCATTCAGGGTTTTTTTAATGAAAGAAGATGGTGTTTTGTCCTTTAGTAATACTGCGGCACAGAGTATGGTTTTTCATTTCCCAGCTGAAAGCATGTAGGTTGGTACTTCATCTGCTGCATTACCAATCCATCCAGAGAAAAGTCTTGTTTAATTGATTAAAAACAATTTTCAAAGAGAAGAGAAGTATGGGAAGTGGCAAGTGGAGAAATAAGAGATACAACGAGGAATTAACCTGATGATTTTCAGTCACAAACTAAGTCACCTAATCCAAACTCAAAAAGGAAAAGGAAAAAAAAAAGAAAAAAAAAAGAAAGAAAGAAAGAACCAAACCTATTCTAAAATCAATTTGGATAAGGATGGGCAAGTAAAAGAGTAAAATTCAATACTTAATGTCTCTGTTTAAACAAGGTGTGGAATGTTTTTTCTCCTTCTCGGTTGTTCAGCATCAAGATTTCATTTCTTAAACTTTCCTTTTGCACTTGTGCTTCTTCTCCCAGAGGGAGTAATCCTACAGAAAACTACAGCACACCTCTAGTTTGCATTTCTCCTTGCACAAAGACAATGAGAACAAGAAATTTATTCATTCTGTTAACTTTCAAGTAGCTCCTTTAAAAAAGAGAAAAAAAAGAAAGCCCATTCTGTAGTGTACATGAATACTCCCTATACTCAAATACTCCTTAAGATTAGCTAGCCTTTCATCTGGAGTTTGACAACTGAAATCTAGTCCAGCGTAGCACTGATCAAAATTATTTCTTCACCAGAATTTCCAATGCTTAATATCAAAAGGATTTATTGATATTGTTCTGGTCTTCCTGTCCTTTGTGAAGAGTGTATAAGGCCTTTGCAGAATTTATGCCTGTATGAAGTTGGGCAGGTGTCCTAATTATGCTTCACCTGTGAGTTTCCTCTACTCACCTGCTTGCTCCTTTTCAGAAAGCAAAGAGAACTAGATATGAGGAACAGCATTCCACAGCTGTCACACATGTTACTTAGCCAGTAAGAAGGCACTGCCACAGGTGATGTTACACCCAACATGCACGGCCCATATCATAAATGTTCATAAATGAATTGGCCACCTGTCCTCCCTTCCTGGAGGGGGGCCCATTTCAGGACTGAAGAGCATTGGCATGTGGGTGTGAAGATGCTTGTGCTTGCTGTTCTTCATACTGCATCGGTTTCATGGATAATAAGACTACTTCACATTTTATGTTTGTTAATCTGGCACAAATATTAAACGTATTTAAAAAATATGTGCCAGCATAAATCATGCTGATCCTTACCAATATCTTGCTACAATCATGTCTGCAGTCTGTTATGAGCTCTCCAATGTCTTTTAATTCATGAGCTTTTAAGCTATATGGAAATTTTCAAAAGGGAGAAACACTAAAAAACAAACAAAACAACAACAGCAACAATAATAACAGTAATGTTTATGGTGCTTAAGTAGACAAATAATTGAAGTTGGAAGTAACAAAAAGTCCACTTTTCTAGTTACGTAAACCTCTCAGAAGTATGTGACTTAGGGATGTAAGTCCCACATCTGAAAAGCAATTTAGGAGCTATAGCCCCCAGTCACAGTTGGGCCTGTAGCCCCAGTAGTGAATCCTTGTCTCTAAAGTGCCTGGATTAATTTTTAAATGAGCGTTAGATTCCCACATTACTTAGAACCTTCTGATTATTTCTAGCTTCTATGCTTTGAGATAGTTTTCTATACAACTAGCTGGATTTTCAAAAGTGATGATTGATTGAATTTGAGTATCCAACCTTACATGCAATGAAAAAAGACCTGACTGATAAAGATATTTAGTCTTCCTCTGAAAACTGGGCATTTGAAAATTGTTATTGTAAGCATGTCAATATCCCTACTCACATTCTTAAATCGTGATTTTTGATTCCGAAAGCTCTAAGGTTGACAGTGTTGGAGCAACTGACAGGGAAATAGTTTTCATCAGTGGAAAATCCAGGAAATTTTGAAGAGGTAAATGTGCTGGCCACTGTTTCAGATGCCATATTGCTCATGCTTCACCTGTCCCTGAGATGGTTATGAAATGTAAGGTTAAGCTGAATTGAGTTTATATTCACCTTTGAAAGGAGAGGAATGTACAGTATAAGTGGAAAAAGAACATATTATTTGCTTTGCAGCCTTTGTTAAAAGTTAAAGAAAAGGTATATGCAGTGACATCAGTTGCCATTTGATGTTGTTCAAGTACAGTAATATCACTTGTCACAGCCAAGTCACATGTGTCCTTCAGCCAACATCAGAATAAACGCACAAAACCCTGAAATCCAGATATGGCATATTAGCTGCTGCAGCCCTGCCACTGAAGTAGCTTAGCACAAGGCATTGCCCAAATGGCTTTGTTTCATTGCACAGTTCTCAAACAATGAGGGCTGCTTTATTTTGGTATACTCTTCCCATTCCCCAGTCCTATATTTTGGATAACACTCATTCCTTGGCACACAAGGAGCAGCAGCCTATTTGTCGAACATGACATATCCAAAAATAAACTGCAGAGAACTGATATTCTCTAGTATTTTCAGCAGATGGCAAAAGAGGTTCATACTGAATGGCATGAACTTCCTAAAGCTGAGCACAGAAGCAGATGACTCCAATTAGACTAAAGGGAAACATCCCTTCTTTTGTTACAGTAACAAAACTGTCCAGAGCTGGTATATGACAGTATTAGAAGAAACATACTCTTTCCATAATTTTACACTGAAACCAGAGCCTTAAACAAAAAATATTGTTAATGACACAAAAAATCTTCTTTTCTGCTGTTCCCTGACAGCCCCTCTTCTCTACCGTATATTTTTCGCCAGTCTTTTCTGATTTCATTCTCTCTCTGGATTTAGGGAAACAGTACAAGTTACACTGGCTCCGCAATGACTGCGTGGATCATCTGCACAACTGCTTGTATGAATAATATGTTTTCTGAATCTCTGACCCTTGTAGTTTTGTTTCTGTGCACCACTCTTTTCCTTAAGACAGTGACCTAATTTACAACAAATTACTATCCAGAAAAGAAACAAATAGGGGGTAAGAATTGCTGACACTGATGCCAGTACTTTGCATTAATCTCTGTGCTCATATTGTCTCCTCCTGCCTTCTCAACACAGGAGCACTCCCACTCATCACCAGGTGCTTTATTAAAAAAAACAAACAAACAAACCAAAAACCAACAAAACAACCACCACCTGAATTATACGCTCCCTGGTCATGAATTCTCACAAATGTGTGGTACTAGCTGAATTAGCTCCCAAACCCCTAAGAATAGCAATAGCTGCAAAAGCTGAGAAATGTATGGGAAGAATCATAGGTCAGACTTTTTGCAGCAAGGATTCTTGATACCTTTGTTTCTTGAAATCTAAAAGCCAGTAAATAATTTTGACTTTTTCTTTCATTGTCTAACCACAACAACATGAAGTAGCTGTTTTCTATGCTATTCACTGGTGTGAAGAATTAATCTTTTTTTGTAAAGGATTCTTCATTCTGTGCAGCATCAGTACTTTTTCAGTGGAGTTGCAAGAAAAATGCACCAGATGGCTCTATGGTGACATTTGTCTGGGACAGAGTGCTGATTATGTGTTCAGAGTATATGTAATACCTCATTCCATATAAACATAACTGGAATATTTATTTTAAAACTCTGGATAAATACCTTTAATGTCTTAGGTTTGATACCATAAGCAGGACAGAGAGAGTGGCTGAAAAAACGGCAGATCATAATATTTAAAAATTTAGAACTTTGACTATGAAGTAAAATCAAAATAAACCTGAGTCAAGATAGGGCAGAATGCATACCCAGAACAGGTTGTAATCAGATTTTAAGATGTGATTCTTGACTTATGCCTCGGGTGCTGCAAACCTGTAAGAGAATTCAACCTGAATTATGTACTATACTATATGAGAATGACTACTCATCTGTGGGCAACTGAAAATGGTTACTCAGTTTTCCTTACCATTACAGGCATTTTTTTGAATCTTCATGTCTCATTCTCAGCCTTTTGTACAAAGTTTAGCCTCTTAAGGCAGAAAGTGCTCAAGTCTTAACAAAAGCTTTTGGGCTTAACAGGGGTTTTTCAATGAATTCAGCTTTTCATTTGGAAGTGAGGAATGAGAGAATTTTGGAGCTGTGTTTTTGCTGGGTTTAGCAGCTTTTGCAATGCAAGAGGAGCAAATGCAGCCTGACATGCAGGCGATATGGGAAGTCAGGGCTAGGAATACGTCCCATGCTTTGCAGGGCTGCTGCAGGATGGGCATGAGACAGGTCGTTAGCTGGTTTTGGAGGAATGAGAAGAGGTGTAGCTCTGAACGGCAGCCAAGGGTGAGGAGCTCCTGATGGCACACCGATTGTGTAAGGGGGCAAACAGAGGACAAAGAGCCCTCTCCAGCTTTCTGAGCCAGACCATAACTTATAAATTTCCATTCCACTGAAAATTTCAACTGAGTAAAAAGATTAATTTGAGAAAAAAATAGTTCTATGAAATCTTCAATATTTTTAAGGAGAAGATTGAAACTGTGTTCAGAAAGCTGTTTAGTCTTTTTCAAACAATATTATCTAATATGTTCATTATGTTTTTCAAGTTTTACAGAGAAATCTAGATACATATTGGTCATCAGGGCAAAAAAGTAGCAAATAGCAATACATAAAACTAAGTATTTTTCACTTAATCAGTATTCAACTAATGAAAGTACAAGAAAGAAATGCGAAAGACTGTTCATAATCGAGAGAATTACCAGCAACATGTATGTCACCCAGAATCTGTCTCTCCTGACATTTTTGTAATAGCAAGTGATGCACAAGCATCATTTACTCTCCAGTTTTTTAAAGAGCAGTTCCTTAAATCATCACTAAAAGAGAAGCCAGAGTTTCTTCCTTTTAAGTCCTCTTTGTAAGAGCATTGCGCAAAGTAAAAAACAGATAAACTAGAGTACTACAAAAATATTTCATAATATGTACAACCACTATAGAAAGCATATGAAATATTTCAAAAAATTAAAGTAATTTAAAAATCAATGAAAAACATCAGTACCTGCACAAAATTTCCAAGATTTTATGGTACTCGTATTACAACATAAATAAACATAATAGCAAAAATCTGATTCTTTAATATTTAGATATAAAAATATATAGTTCTATTTCAGAAAAATTCTCCAGGTATAATGTGACCAAAATAGCTTTCTCAGCTATTTTTCAGTCAACATTTAGAAACTGCCATGCAAATGAAGCCTGGTGGCTCTCTCTGTCTTTCT
This sequence comes from Theristicus caerulescens, assembly GCA_020745775.1. Taxonomy (NCBI): domain Eukaryota; kingdom Metazoa; phylum Chordata; class Aves; order Pelecaniformes; family Threskiornithidae; genus Theristicus; species Theristicus caerulescens. The sequence continues at coordinate 37,644,659 of CM036583.1, read as the reverse complement.
ACGTTTCAAACCATCAATAGTTTAAAAACTGTAAAACTGAACTCTAGAGTGTAACTAAAGTGGTAGAATCATAAAATTGGAAAAGACTAAAAGATGTCTTCCAGTCTTTTCACCTTTCTCATGTGGAACAATTATAATTTTAACATTTTTGACAGACCTTTGTCTAACCTATTCATAAAAACATTCTGTGATATGGATTTCACAGACTCACCAGATGTATCAACTACTTCTCTGTCCTTATCGGAATGAAATTTTTCATTAAGTATTCTCAAATACACTTTGAAAATCTTCTTAACAGAGATTATAGATCTCCCACTTGCTTGCTGTAATTAAGCTCTTATTTGAAATTAAATATGAGTAAAGTTCAGCTTGCTTATTCTGTTTGCTAATTCAGCTACTATATTTGATTTTTGAAACTGTTATGATTGAGTCATCCCGCCTAATACTTTTACAAGATACCCAGGGTAATATATGTGTCCCATTAATTTTACTCTCTTCGGGGAGGATGGATATCATTAAAATGCCAGTATTACACAAGAAAGATGACAAACAGCAGGCTCTGAATGGGAAAATGATCTCTGTGGAAGTGTTGATATTTTCCCACAGTACTAAAAAACATCACGTTCAACTCCTGCCACCACTACAACTAACAGGATCCCTTACATTGACAAGATTTTACCAATTCAGTTATACTATGTAGAGCTGTCCAACTATTCTACTTTCTTTCTCACAAGGAAAAAATGATGTTGCTAATGGCCTACTGAGTCAGACAAATGCTGGTGCATGTCTTAATCCAACCACAATTTCATTTTGTTTCATTATTACAGTGAGTGCAAACTACTCTATGAAGTCATTGAGGGGAGTCAACTGACAGAGGCAAGCTGGAATTTATATCAAGAAAACTCTAGACACAACTAGGTAAGAAGATAAAAAAGGAAGCATCTGGGGAGCAGAACAGGGATCTTGGAGAGAGAGTTTTCTGTACAGTATTTTGTAACTTTTCCACAGATCTTTCTTTCATGTTTTGTCTGCCAGCAGAGAACAGCTGTTTAAGAAGTTCCTTTAAAGAGTTTTCCTGACTCTTTTTTTCACTGCTACTTGGGAAGAATATACTGCAGTTCTGCACTTGGTCACACACAAAAATATGAAATGGCTCCGTGATGTCTGTGGCACTCAGGTGGCACAAAAAAATGCAAGTGAGTGCCAGGTGGAGAGACAGGCACCAACTAAGCAAAACTGTGGGAACTAATCACTCTTTGAACAGGGCCGTAGGCAGTTGGACTGTGGAGGCCTATCTCATACTAAGGGCTGCTTGGCGTGTGACCTACACAGGTGTCAGGGAGGTCTGGACTGTCCAATCCTGTCTAGCCCAATTGCAAATGTGACCTACAAACATGACAGTGAGGCTCTGCTCCTATAGCAGAAAGGCAATCCAGATCATCCCATTTCCTCCATCAGGGAACTCAGAAGGGATTTTGGGAAGATTCCTGCAGTATTTGTCAAGTGTTGAATTCCCCCACTGATGTTCAAGAATTTCGAAAAATATCAGGCAGGTAAGGAAATAAAGGTCTTGTTTTTTCTCTGTTCCTGCTATCACCAGCCGTAGAGTTTTCCAAATGACCAGCTGTTATTGAGCATCCTGACAGGAATGGTAATAACCCAGTAAAGGGCAATCAAAGCAAACAAAAACCAAATTCCCAAGCAGCTGTTCAGATGGAGAATGGTAAAAGCTGCGTGCTAGCAGAATGGAAAAGTAAGCAATAAGGTGTTAATTCTTTCTCATTTGTGAGACTGTTTAGTGAAAATATCTCAAAGATCGTGCAGGCACTCTGCTAATCACTTGTGGAAGGTGTCAAGACAGGAGGAGAGTCATGCTATAACAACACCATATTCTGCCAATTGCCTAACAGCAGCAGGAGAAGGATTCTGTTCTAAATCCCTTTCATTGACCTAAATTAAATCTAGAGTTATTAAGATGACTAATGAAAACTTACACAAGTTCCACGGTGCATTTTGAGACCAGTCCTGCTTCCAGCTGGGTATCAAAAGCCTACTGACCTGCTGACCAGAAGAGAAGGACAACCATCTCAATACGCATTTCTCATTGAAACACTGCATAGAATGAGAACGGCAAATAAATGTAGCTGACAAATCTTCTCTCCTTTTTCATCTTCTGCAAATAGAGAGATAGCAGCGTATGCTATAAATGTTATGAAAGAAGTGGAAAAATCAAGGCAGGCAAGTGTTAACAGTGCTACCTAGAGAGAACTGGCACTACAAATTGGTGGATGCCCCCAGATCTCCATGGATTTAACAGAACTGCACATACTGAAGAGCAGGGTCAGATCTCATGCTGAGTACACTTCAGTTCGCATCACTTGTAACAGGAAATAAAATTCTCTTTAGCATTCAACAGTCATAGTATATGTTGTAGCACTGAAATAAAATCATCATGCTCTGTGCAAATCTTACTTCTTGGAGTAACACTAATCCATGCTGCTCGCAGCAGCAAGTGAAAAATCTAGCAGAAAAATACAAAACCCAATGGCAACCCCTAGCTGGGAGTCTTGATTAACAATGTGGGAATATTCGAATGAACGCCTGTAGCATTAGGAGTGAAACCTAATAACAAAGCAGGATGCAACACCATATGAATTATATTCCCCATTGCAGCATATCATCACTGTGACACATGATGTCTAAACTTCCAATGCTTTCAGCTCTGCTTAAAATAGTGATGCAGCCACAAATCACAGGAACTGTTGATAGATGGGGAATGCAATTGAGGCATTTCTCATGCGCACATGTACAATCTCAGTCATGAGAAAAATCTGTCTATTAGAAAATCAAAATCTCACTCCTGGCTATGACAAGGGACAGTTCTAATGGGAGAAGAGTGAGGGAAAAATGTTTTGGAAGTTGTTCAACATTTACTCAGTGTCTGAAGACAGAAAAGGAGGGGAGAAAAGATGGAGAAGGAGGAGAGGAAAAACGCTTGCTTTTAGAGAAAGAAAAAATAATGTCATGCTATACTGTCAAAGCAAGATGAAGCCAACATGTTGCTGCTGTATGCTTGGATTGATTATATAACCTGTAACGTGCAACTGCAGAAACTGAAGGATTTCTTTCCAGTAGCTCTAGGGCCTCACTTGTCAGAGGCATATGTTGATATTGCTAATACTCAAAAACTGATGTATATTAGCTGCAGACATATTTGTATCAAATCCCTTTACATTTCATGGTCTTTTTTCTTTGTCATGAAGAAATCACTACAAATGTAGGACAATTACACTTGACAAAATCTGGTAGATAAATTGCAGTAAGTAGGTGTAGCTTCTGTTCTTCACTGCTCAAAGAACACACAAGAAATTTTCTTACTACTGACCACTGACATTATCCCAATTTCTATTGATTTAGTCTCCAAGAGAGAAAAATAAAAGTGGCCTATAGGCTAGCACAGACTACAAGAATGTGCAGCATTGTTTTGAGGGAGGATTCAACTAATACACACTGGACAGTCACAGAAACAGTATGGACTAGCAAGCTGAAAATGATGCTGACTCTGTTTTTCTCCCGAATTTGCCACTGGCTCACCACATGATAAAGGGTAAGTAAAGATAAAGTTACATGTGATGTAACTCAAGCACTTTGAAGTGCCCTGAGGTGTTCAGATGAAAGGCTGTATGCTAATGATTATTATTCATCACATGCATCCAGCAGACATATATGAAGAGGTTCCTTCACACCCTCCGGTGACAAAGGGAACTTTCCAACCCCATTGAAATAACAAGGAAAGCCAGGTGGCAATAACATCACCTGCTCTCCTGTAGGGTGAATCCCTCTGGTAAATTATACACTTGTTTCTCCAAAGCTCTTCTCATCTCCAAAGTGCTAAAACGTAACTTAGCTAATAATCAGAAAACTACCCCCAAATACTACAACTGAACAATGAAATCCATTTAACCTAGGCTTTGGAAAAAGTCCAATGTGACATGAGCACTAATGAAAGTGTACCCATAAGAACGGAGTTTTAAAAGTGCTATTTGTTTAAATTTTTTTATTGTATCAAACAATTGATTTTTGTTGTAGGTTGGCAATCTGCACTAAAGGTTGTATTTTATTGAGTGAGAGAACAGTTAAAGTCAGCCCTATGTATCAAATGATTTGATTCAGAGGCACATCTCAGCCCCACTCTTCTCCCTCATGGAAGCTGCTACTAATGGCGTGAACAAGGTAGCCTTCATTATAGACTGCATGTTCTAGTGGGGAATTTAAAGTTGGCCTGCTTTGTTTGTTTGTTTGTTTGAAGCATGAAAGTACTCTTTGTTGGGTTTGACTGAGTTGCAAATGTCATCTGGTCAGCTGAGTCCAGGAGCAAAGACAAACAGGTAGAAATGTGGTTCACACCATTCTCACATGAACAGGTAATCAGACATGCTTCCCCTCCCCAGAAATTCAGGTGGACACATGACTGTTTCTTCTGGTCTTGCTGTAGTGACAGAGTATAAAATAAAAAACATACAATGTGTGTACAACACACATTTCTTCCACTTTACAAGTATAGTTAAGGTATCTTCTGCAAAAATCACACTAAGTTGGTGCTCTGTAATTACAGGCCTAATTAGAAAAGATTTAATTTATCGATCAGGATGTGTCAGTCATCAGTCAGGCAGTCCTTGAGATTTGAATATACTCTTATCTGACAAAAATCCTTAGGTACTGCATATAATTGGCAAACTGTATTTTCAGTTTTGAAACATATAGCACAAATATTAAATTCCCCTCAGAACTCATATCATACATTTATACAAAACTAATACTTGAGACATTAGACTAAATTTAAAAAGAAAACAAAAATCTCTTAAATGTAATAATAACTATCAGCACAAATATTTAAGAATGAGTATTTATTGATTTGATCTTTGCCACCAGTTTATGCAAATTTTTGTAGCACTATCTGATGAAAGGCAGCAAAAAATTACTTATTGGGAAAACAATGAGCATACATGATAGAATAATTTCATTTACCAGGAAGTTAACTCTTCTTCTTAAGGCAGAAGTATCTGTAGTCTTTTTGTTTTCCATTAAACGTAATTCTAAGTTGCCTTCATAGTAACACAACTTGTCAAGTCTTATCAACTTATCCAACTTGTCAAACAAATGGCCAGTGGCCTTTCACTGGAGAAGTATGAATAACTCCTATGCATCGCATTTTATGAAAGCATGCCCCTTTCTTTGTGCTGGTGCTGGCACTTTTCTGACCTTGCAATAACACTCCAGGCATGACAAGTGTCTGTCCAGCACAGCTGCCTGAATCAGCCTACCCTGGGCTCAAGAGAGCCCTGTGCTGGCCAGGGAGAGTGCAGGACATCATCTGCCAGTGCAGCATAGACAGTGGGATCTCAGCAGCCTATGCTTAGGTCAGTGCTTCCATGGGAGAGTTCACGCCCAAGTAGGCAGGTAGTATTCCTTCAGGTGTCAGTCACAACAGAGTAAATTTCACTTGAGGTAAATAAGTTGATTCAGAAAAGAGGTAATTTCTGCTCAAAACCAGACGCTGTTAGGAATAACTGAGTGAATGGGAGAGAGGAAGGCAAGGCTACCACAATATGTACTTTACAACTTCTTTCGTTGTGATTAAAATTAGTATAAAAGCAAAAGAGAAAATCCAGGATTGCTTCAAATGAGAAAAGGGTTAACTGCATTTGGTTCCTCCATCCAAGAATCCACAGCAATAGTGGCAGACAATGAAGCTAAAACGGGGTCAAACAAATGGGGTTAAGCAATGCACTACTGGCTGGAGCCAGTCATACTCAGAGTGTAATGAACACTTCTAGCAAATTACTGAGGCATAACTGAAAGAACTGTCAGTCTGTGGCTTTTACAGAATATCATGACTGCTATTAATACTGTACTTCAGGTAACTTAGTTGTCAGGATGTGATGAGAGTATTCAGAAGGCCTATAGAATCACACTGCAAAAATGCAATACAAGATCTATCAAGATAATTGTGTTGCCTGACAATATCTAAGACATTTGATGATAATTAGTAGTTTACTGGATTTTTCTTATGGATCTTGACCCTCCTCCCACCACCAGATGTTCATAAGTCAGTGGGCTAAGAAGTATTGTACTTGTTTCAAAGGAGCGCTCCGACCATCTCTGCCAATAGCCATACTAATATGGACAGGCTTTGAAAATTACCCTCTGCACCACTATTAGCAGTAATGATGACAGACCTCGAAAGGCAGGAGGGATGAGTAGCATGAGCAGTACAGCATGGTGGAAAGGGAAGAATTTCTCTCTCTGGCATTCAGAAAGTGCCAGTCATTCAAATATCTGCCTAGAAATAAAACATCAGCCACAAATGCAGCTCATACCATGACTGTCTGCTGGAAAGCCAAACACCTCATGCATTAGGCCTAGCAGACAGTTTGGTCTGGAAGGCAGAGAACCACAGGACCAAATAAGGGAACTAAAAGAGACTCGAACATTTTAATGCTGTTATTTAAGATTCACGTTCAAATACAGTCATTATTTACTAACCCTAGCAGTCATCTGCCATTGATGGAACTCTCCCGTAATATTTGTAACACTTGGTAAAATATTTTTCTAATCTGATAGCTGTAAATACTAAGGTCCCTGAGTGGAGAGTTTAACTATACTTTCACCTTAATTCTGCTGGGAATAGTAGTTTCAACAAAACCCCACATTATGTTTTGCTGTCTTTACAGCTTTTGTCTCAACAAGGTTAAGGGCTTGATGAGGAAGAAGATAAAATCAGTCTCCCTCCTCAGCAGAGGACTGATGCTTCCCATCGAGCCTGCAGCCTGGAACAAGAGGACAAAAGGTTTGCCCTTTTTCTGGCTGCACACAGATTAGCAGAAGGGCGATCAGTTCTCTTTCATGCACCAACACATCACCCAGGCTGAACTGTTAAACGCTATTTAATTTGTTTAGTGCTTATTAAAGTTGCAATCATATGAATATCTGCATGGTGCACGTCCACACCAGAAATAATGCCCAGTGAAAACAGATATGCTCATGTTGTGTAGAAAATAACACATGTACTTTATATATGTTCTAACTCTTTTAACACTGTCATCCACTTCTTCACTTTTCTAAAGGAATATAGACTACCTGAAGATATACTGGTCTTCAGATATCTCAGTCCCAGACCAAGGAGCACCCTATTAATTCTCTGTGTAGCTGATTGCAGCTTGGTTTCTAGTATCCTTCATGTCTTGGTGAGTCCCTTGGAACTGAATGAGGGCTGAATATTGCCCCATCCTCTTCCCATGGTAGTGACAGTTCATACTAGCACTTTCCTGTGTGGTTTCTCTGGTGACTAATAACACTTCAGCCCAACCTGTAGACTGTCCTTGAGTAAGGACAGTAATTGGGTCTTTTTTCTGCTACATATGTGCTTTCTTAGAAAATCAACCTGGGAACAGGAAAACTCAGAACACTTGGGTTAAACATTCATTATCCTGTCTGTTCCTGATCTCTAACATTTAATCTTGCTGCTCTACTACAGAGTTTGCTGTGGAACAAACTTGTAATGCAGTGCAAAGGGGAGACACCAAAACCCAGCTGTTTCTCTAAAGTCTATTAAGTAGTAGAAATGCAAGCTCTCTTTTTTTTCTTTTTTTTCCCCTTTTTTTAAGATTTATATTTTTTGCTACAGGCAGGTGGGGAAATGTTTACCTCTCATCACCCACACAGTGGCAGTATTGCTGCCTTCTCCTGGTTATTTCTGTGCCTTTTTATTGCATAATTCTGCACCATCGTCTCTACTTATTGAAACCCTTTCTCCACACCACCCAGTGCAGCCATGTAATTTTCATAATCATTGCTTTTCTACTTAATGGCTTTATCTGTGGAAATTCTTAGTAAGAACTACTGAGAAGAGAAAAATATATTTATCTTGTCCTCAGGAAGCAGTACACAGGAACCACATCTGCTTATTCAGCTATTTCTTGTTTCAGGAAAAGGAAAAACATGCAACTTGGACTGATGAAAAGGGTTAAATTGGCAGTGTCAGCGCAATCAAAATTTCCACCACCCATTGTTTCCTCTACTAGTTCCAGACAGAGGATTGTGTCCTGAGGTGAGCTGGTAACCTGGAACTAAGCCTGTCCCCAAAAATGACGGCGAGCACCATTCACTGATGCTGAATCCAGTCAAACCAGAGCAAAGCAAACTACCTCTGACCTTCACTGAAACCAGCATAATTTCCTCTTGCATTGCCACTTCACAACAGATGGGTCACTGGATGCTGTTGCTCAGTGCTAGCACAGTTACATGGAGCAGAGGTGTGGTTACTGGGACTCCAGGGAAAATAGCAATGACTTCTCTTACTTGCAGCTCATGAAGTGTGCAGCAACCACATTGGGGGGATGCACACACAGTCCTGCTACCTTCAGCTACAGGCCATCACAGCCTGCTGTCCTTCCCAAGAGAATCACACCAACCGTGTTTGCTTTTCCTCAGTTACTTGTAGCTCAGAGGAACTCACAGCTGAGCGTAAATGTGATCTGTGAAGTATGGAAGAGTGACTTGGACCTGAGAAATGTGGCATTTTAGCTTAGTCACGGACAAAAACAAAGTCTGGAATTCATCTCCTCCTCATGCCTGAGACAGACCTGGTGGTCTTGGGCAAGTCACTTACTATAACTTCACCTACATGACTCTCAACACAGATAACCTTCATTCTTTTGCAGTACTGTTCTTTGAAAATAAATCCCCATTTATTTATTTAAAAAAAAAAAGACAGAGAAATAAGCTTCAGGGGAACTAAGTAGAATTAGGGGTAGGTAACAAGTAAGAGGGGAATTTAGGGTAAATCTCTTGTGTTACATGCACATGTGTATGGCCAGTTCTGCTATCTCAAGAGTGTTTTGTTTTTGTGAATAAACAGCTAGAGACACACCTGAAAGAAGGTAATCTGCTTTTTTAAACTGTAAAATGATGCTGATGACTCTCCTCTATTTTTGTCCATGGAGCTTAGAAGCCATATAAGCAGGATGATCTCACCACAAACTGTATCAAGCAAGTCTGACCAGCCTTGTCTGTGACACCAACCAGTTACTATTATTTAAGCCTGCTGATCAGCAATACAACCATCTTAGCAAACACTGAAGTATATCCAGTATCTATGCCATGACAGCCTATTAAGAAATTATTTCCTGTAGCTGTTTTAACTGAGGTTAAAAGGAAAAGACCTCTCCTTGCCCAAAAATATGTTTCTTTCTTGAATGCTGATCCAACCCAGAAGCTGAGAAAAATGAGACAATACAGCATGTAGATAGAAACCTCTTTAGTGTGGAATTTTTGCCTCTGGTCATACCTTTCAATGCATTTCTCCCCAGTGCAAAGTCTTTGCCAGTACATCTGACATCCAGTTACATCTCGAAACATTTTCAGTGGTCAAGTTTTACATTATCATCTGAGCCACATCTAGCTGATATTTCAAAAGGCTGTTCAATATCAAGAATCAAAAGGATTTCACTATAACAAAATCTCAACATTTAGGTCACTATGCAGAGCAGACACTGTGCTACAAAAGGTATAAAAAATAAACAGTAAAAGACCTAAATTATCATTTGCAGATGTCTGAAACTGCCTATTCCCTACCTAAGCTTACACACTGAAGGTACTTCTTCCTTTTCGTTCGTCCAACTCTAGTTGGCCTACTGTCATGCCTGCCCAAAGATCTAATATATGCAATTAACAACATTTTTAATTTCTTTAGTATCAAGGTATCATAATGCTATAATTCAATGCACCGAAGATCTATCTAATAAATTTAGTTAACATTTTTTCCCACAAACTTGAGCTACTTCCAGCACTCCAGAGTATCAGTGCAGAATCATTTAAGTAAATTAATTTAACTTCTCATCTATCAAGACATTTGTTCTGTATTGATTCATGCACTTTGGATAATGAACAGTCACGTGTTCTTATAAAGAGTATTTTAAAATTAAGCAACATAGTAAAACCTACATTTTGGCTATTTGACTAGCCAATGTCTATTTGCATTGCTAGGATTATTCAGCAAGAGAACGATTTTGCACTATGATGTGTCTAGTCCTTGGCAAGAAAAGAGAGCAGTGAGTAAAACCACAAGTTTAAGAATATATCGTATGTTTTATTTAGTAAGCCCCTTAATTTACACATTAATCTAAAAAGGTAAACTTTTCTTCTAGCTTTGTGAGCTCCTAAAGAACAAGATGTCTCTGCTCCTGTTTGTTCAGAACAGGAGTGACATCCAAATGTGAGTTGCAGGCACTGTGACCACAGAACAAGCTGTTCAGTTGTCTACATGTAAAATTGAGAAAAGTCACCTTTGCACACACTCCTTCCTGTACAATGAACCTGGTGTATTTTGTAATGTGTATTGTATCATTTTCAGGCCTGAGGTAATCCACTCATGATGACACAAAGAGTTCAATCAGTAAGCAAGAAATCCCCATGTCTGGCAGGCAACAAGGGTTTAATGTAGATGTGACCAAGTCAATGGAATATCAAGTGCATCAGGCCTTTGGAAGGTAATGGTACAATTTTGAGGTAGACAAATACAACCCTTTTGATGACACTTTGTCATGCCTAATAAAATGAGCTGGTGCTGCTTGCAGGAACCACCACTGGAGCAGCAGTGGACAGGCAGTGCTGCCCAGGGGGTGGCTGAGTGCTCCCTCAGCTGCATTCCTGCTGCAAGACATGGAGTGATCTGGGTACCAGTGCTGCTGTTGTTATGGTTTCCTCAGCGAGTTTCAGTGACTCACCTTCTGTCACTGATGTTCAGTTCACATCAACACAGCACCTGTCAAGCACCAGCCAGACCCTAGCGTGTTGCTCCTTTTGGGCTGGGCACCATTGCATTTATGCCTGTTCCCTGGAGGGAAGGTTTTCCTCCTGGAGCTACCCTGCCAGCTAAGCCCAGGGTCCAGTGCACTTTTAGAGTCTCTGCAGGGATGCCATGAGACCCACCCTCAAGACTCCCTGGGACTGAAAGTTTATTTCGAAGCTCAAAAATGTGGATATAAAATTCCCAGGGACTGAGGTGAGAAACTCCTCCGGCTTGATCCTGGATGCTTTTATTTTAAATAAAGGCAGTTCTTACTGGCAAAGGTCTGCAACTTGAGGTCCTGTGCTAGTGGGACTATTTTGGACAGAGCACTTCAATAAAGCACACTCCTGCATCCACTGTGTGAATCACTTACCTAGCCTGCAGGGGTAAGCTCAAGAAAGGTCAAAACCATGTTTAATAAACATATCTATCCAAAAAGTAAACCTCATTTTCTAATGAACTGCACTAATACTTACTACAGAACGAAATAATTAACGATATTGCCAATGACTTGCTGAGATGTTCACCTATAGCTTAACAACATGATTATAGACTAGCTTAATGGAAGTGAAAAGTTATTCTCTTTGAAAGATGCTGTGGTGTCTAAGGAAATCATCTAGAACAGAAGACTCTCTGAACCAAGCAGATCAATCTCATATTTTTCATATTATTTTTTTATATCCACCTAGTTATTTTTCAGTCAAGGTTTATATTATGATAAACATGCAACTTCTCCACTAAAATGTAAATCAGCTTTTATTATATATGAGTAAAGTGTAGGTAAATCCACACAGCTAGGAGTAAACAGCATATCTTCTCTATAAGACATAAGCTTTGAAATAAAGCCTAAAGTTTATAGGTATTACAGCTTATAGGTATTAGAAGAGAAAGACCAGTAACTAAAATTCACAACATTTTCAAAGCCTAGTTTAATTTCCAGCTGTCATCAACCTCATCCCATATCTGAGTGGGAAACAGAAATAGACATTGAAAATAATTTTTAAATATTTTAATCGATTGTGAGTGAAAGTTATGAAATATAAGCTATTAATATAATAATTATTTTGTTGTATGGTTTTTTTCCTTCATGTGCAGAATATTTTTCAGTTTCTTTGACTTATATTTAAATCTCTTTCAGCCTTCAAGTGAACAGCTCTCCACCATCTCCAGAAACTTGAAGAGTAAACTAATAAAATTGGCAAAACCAAGTGAGCAGTGGGACTGGATATTTGGCTTTGTAAAGCTGATCAGCTGAAAATTTTTTTCATTCTTTTTACTAGGGAAGACCTTCACTTAGATCTGAAGGTAGACAGACGTTCTTCCTTGTAAAATTCAGATCACACACAAAGAAAAAGGGAGAAAGCCTTATACACTTCTCTTTTCAATTTATAGCAATTTTAATCTACTTTAAAATGCACTAAAAAGCACTGGGAGGCCCTGCGATCCTTTGGTTCCCTCAAACCGTCTGTTTCAGCATCAGCCCTAGCCACAGTGTCTGCTGTTTGAAGCCTTTGAAGTATCTACAGATTGGGCTGACACTGCCCTCAGCAACTCAAGGGAAGAACCAGTGGTTTGAAGGAGAAAAAAATCCTCTGCTCACAGCCAAGTTTTGACTTATGCGTCAGCTTTGGTCCAATCCAAAGCTACTTCAAAAGGCTTCAAAGTGCAGACACAGTGATTGGGACTGAAGCTGACTTTGGAGATTTTAGGATCCAGGACTCAATAACATTTTCCAAAATTAAATTGTAAATGGATTAAAATGAAGTCATATAATTAAATATATACTCCAACTCCTTTTATATCCCTTTGCAATCTACTGATAAAACGTGCTCTAGAAGTAGACATTTGACAACCAACAATTGTCTAATTGTGTTTCAGTTTAATTTAATAATCTCTGTTCTAACTGTGAAACAACATGAAAGGTTATTAAAAGATAACTGCTTGCCTCAGGTGCTGAGTAAAGCTGGCCTTGCTCCCCACTGCTGAGGTCAAGGTGAGTCACTGCTTTCTTGCATTGTTACACACAGATCTTCAATGTATTTAAAACCTACATTCAGGTTTTACTACTCTGGCTCATGAGTCCACTCATATTTCTCATGTTTTTTTCACTATCAGAATATACAGCTGTGTTTTAAAACAATATTTCATCAAAATATACCCATTTAAGTAAATCTAATAAATATATGATCCCAGGGTCTTCCTACTAAACACCTGTGGCATTCTCAAAACTAGATATTTTTCCAGAATATCTTTATTTGGGAGAGGAGAACAAGAATGGGAACAGGGTGTTTTGGGGAAGGCCACTCTGCATGCCTGTTGAATCTCTGTTCTGACTGACTGACAGCAAGAACTTGAACTCTGGTTGTTGTACCCAACAAGGCACCGTAGCTCATTAAGTCACTGCAGAAGAGAAAATCCTCTCTCTGTCTTCCTTTTTGATGTTGCTTCTCCTTACATTAAGCAAATAAATATTTCTTTGTCCAGGGAAAGGGAAACTGATTCTGCATTAGGATAGCTCTGTAAAATGTGGGAAGGTCAGGTAGTGTTTCTCTGTTCCTGTGACTGTACACTTTTTGTACAAGGTGAAAGTAGTTCAGGAAGATGGATGAAAAACTCAGTCTGGGATACTGCAAAACTTGCTGATTAGTCATTCTTCTGAAATGCAGGAGCAAGTAGATGTCTCAGGTAGGTGGATCCAGGGGGAAGAGAGGCGCTCCCTCTTTCTGTCCAATGTTTTTGTGACCTCTCAGAGCCTGACTACCCTGCAGACTGGCAAAGAGTTATTCACAACAGCTCTCGGCTCTGTCATTCAGGCACGGAAGCTGTCTAGCTATGGAAAAAAAAGAAGATGTGTGCTGGCTTCTCTGATTTTTACTGCCTGTGGGTTTTGCTGAGCTGTGAGGCACACAGATGCTGCTGGGACCTGCTCTGCAGGTTTTGCCCACTTTGGTTGCTGTGAAGAGAAGCAGTAAGAGCTGTTCCAGATTATTTTTGTTTTAGTGAGGTAGCCAAACCTGGATGATTCTTGCAAAACTTGCTGAAGAGCTGAAAAGTGTTTGCTCTTAAGGACAGAATTGTTTTTCTCACTTTTCATCAAAAAGGCTTTTGTCATAGGCATAAAAGTTATTCGGAGTGGTCTCAGCTATTATTCTCCAAGTATGGAAAAATCTGGTACAGAGGGAAACAACCAAAGGATGCCTTCTTTATGCTGACATGCGTCTCATCAGGGAAGGAGGACTGTCATATGAAAGAACTCAGTCAGTTCAATTCATGTGGTATAGTCTAAGGTTGTAATCCATGACATATAATGCATTTCAAAAGAGCTGCGGGACCATGTTCATAAACTGCAAAAGGAAAAGTTATTTACTTATAACATGCTGGGAATCCTTACTGCTGATCTGTAATCAGTCTAATACTTGGTATCAACATTTGTGGTTAAATGGATTAATGTAACTGTCTAATTAGATAAAGCACTGTAGAATTCCCTTCAGATGCACAATTGTTAATTAAGCAAAATACTGTCATTTAATTGTCCCCACACAGCTACTTCCTGTAGCGCTGAACATTTCCACTGATACATGGTCATGCTTAATACCAATTGGAAATTTAATGAAAGAGCTTAGTGCAGGAAGTAGAAGTGAATGCTTCACATAGCTGAAAATTAATTTGGGTAAATAGAACATAATCACCCTTACATGGCTAACTCTCTGACCAAATGAGTGAAATTGGTTCAGATTTCTTTAAATTCCAATTGTGAACACATGATCTCTTTCTATTTCTCTGTGAGAAAAATGCTGACTTGTGCCTCTGTGCTTTTCAGCCTGCAGGTGCACTTATAGCCTCTCTATGAGCATTTTAATAAAACAGTCAACGCACCAATAGGTTGAGCAATTTCCCTATTGTACTGAGCCTAGCTGGGATGGAATTAACTTTCTTCACAGCAGCTCGCATGGTGCAGTGCTTTCCATTTGTGGATAAAACTGTTGATAACACACCAATGTTTTTGCTATGGCTGAGCAATGGTCACACAGCATCAAGGATTTCTCTCCAACCACCTGCATCCCCAAAGGCCAGTAGACTGGGGGTGGGTCAAAGGTTGGGAGGGGACATGGCTGGGACAACTGGCCCAAACCGACCAAAGGGATATTGTGAGTTTCTTTTCTGCCTTTGGGGTGGAAAAATATATGGTTAAAAACCCTTGGATATTTCCGAATGAAGGCTTTTTGTCCAGACAATCCTTCAAAAGTTTTAAAGGCTCAGGCTGAAGAGGGAGGCACTCTTTCCCACTGCCTTCTGAAAGCAGAGGTTTGGGGGATATCCCTCTAAAAGAAAGAGATTAGTTGGCTTGCTTAATGATTTTGCTGCCCCAAAGCTGAGAATGAAGAAACTGTAATTGCCTGAAATTTTGTGTTGTATTCGTAAAAGAGATAGGAGTATGGAGAGAAATTAAAAAAACAAAAATGCAACTGAATTAAGTTAGAAAAACAGAAACTCAGAAAAACCCCGAACAGTAGACATCTATCCAAACTTTTAGAAGTCTTTTCAGCTAGAAATCAGGAATACCTCCTTGGTATTTCTATACTCTTTAAAAATGCAATCATCAAACTAATTTTAAATTTAAAGAATCTTCTCATAAGAAGTCGTCTTATTTTATATTAAATTTTGTATTCACATTTAAAACATAAGGAATACAGAAAAGGAAATATTCAGAAAAGCAAATGGCTCAGACCACCTTCAGCAACTAATCCATGGAAAACTTCAGTGAAAAAATCAGTTATAGATGTATTTGGAGGCAAAGGAAAGACATGTCTTAAAGACTGTCCTTTTTTTTATCAGAACATCACTTTCAGCCAGAAATTAGTTCTTTAATCAGAATTACCATTCTGCACATAGAAATCTTCCATGCAAATATGACTAGATCCAGAAATTTGCTTACACAAAATTTTTGTACTTCTTCTCTCCTACCGAAATAAATTTCTTCTCTCAGATACAGAACAACTTTTCTAAATTTGTACTTTTTGAGACAGACGAGGATATTTTAAGAATAATCCAATAAATATTGGTGCTGAGTTTTCTGAGGTCAAAAGCAAAAACATTTCCAAATAGCATATTACTGTTATGGGAATGAGAAGTTTGACCAAGATACAGAAAAATATAAATGAAAGAGAAATAACACGATCTGATACTGTTCTATACCAGACTTCAACTTGTTGGTAGTTGTAATTGTAGCTTTAAATAACAAAAGGAGAAGATAAGCCTGTATTCCTCAGCATCCAGCATCTAATTGTCCTAGGCCTAGACCCATGTGTTTTAAAAAAACATGTTGCAAAGCACCTATACAAGAATTAAAAGGAAAAGGAATAGAAAAATAAAATAGGAAAAGAAGAGTCTTCAGGGCACAAGAGTCTTTTAACTATGCCTCAACTTGTTTCAGGCTCTGAATCAAAGTACAACATTTTGTAGGATATCCATGAATAAATAAGTTATTTTATCTGAACAATCAATTTAAAATTGTTTCACATCCTGCAACTTGTAAGCACTTCTACTTATTGTTTAGTTTGCATGTCCCATGATTTTTAAAAGCTGATTTTTGTTCCCTGCAGGTAAAGCACACCAAACAGTAGGCAGAAATACCCATTGCCCTACAGGTAATAAAAGTCAAAGTATGTTCTAATTAAGAAGTTAGGGTGACTCATAATATAATCCACAGTATTCCTAAATGATGGGACTAAATGTGGATAAAGTTTTCAGAGCAAGATGTATAGAGAGATTTTAGCCCTAGAGGAGGTTACCAGAGCCAAAAACTCTAAATGGATTTGCACTCTTTACAGGCTGGTTAGAACTCTTCTCACTAACTTTTGGAGATGTAGTATGTTCTTTCTTATAAGCACTTCATAACTTTCATTAGCTTTTGTTAACTACTGGGATAATGCTTCTTTGTTGGAAATCCTTTTAGTTAATTATCCTTTTAAGCCAACATCCTTTGTTTTACAGTTAAATTTCAGCTGTGTTTTGTTGAAGTCCAAGGGAGAATAAAATTACAGAGTAAAACAAGGACATGGTACAGAAGCATTAAAAAATTCTTTTTCCCCGTGCATAAAATTCAGAAGAGACTTGAGGAGAAAGACCATTTTATTTTCCTTTCAGCAGGTTGCTCAAATTCAGTTCAATCAAAAATGAAATTCTAAGCTGGACTGAAGAAACCAAGATTTGTTTTCATATTATAGTCATTATTCATTTATAGGAAACAAGGTTTCGAAATCACAAATTAAAATCAGACTGGTCCAGAATACTGCAATTCACAAACAATTTAATTCAATGTCAAATTAAACAAATATCTATCTATGCTTAGAATAAAAAGGGAAAATTTCAGGGGTTTTGTATTATAACACAAAATTTTAAATGTGGTTGTTAACACAAGTATGCTTTTCAACACAATGCTAAAAAGTACCACAAAGGGGAAAAAAACCAGTATTTCTGCTGGTGAGAATACCACCACTGCTTTCATCTCATATTATCTTGAAATATTCTATTTGACCTTGGGGACCTGTTTGGAGAGACAAGACTTCCTTAAGATTTTTGGCAGAAGAAAGGTCAGAGGATACAAATAAAGAAGCATCTGAGCAAACTAATCCTAATAACACTGAAGTCAGTGGACTTTATGAGAGATGATAGTGCAATTATTTGGCAAGTAATGGGGAGAACATTTGAAGGAGTTCATGACCACTGCAATTAATTAATATTTGTTTCATCTTCACAAGCCTGAAAGTCTCTAGTGGTAACAGTAGATGGATGCTAGCACTGTGAATGATGAAAAACACAAGGTATAGCAAAAATTCTTTGAGCATTTATATTTATATTTACATTTATATATTATTTATAGACAGTTATTTAGATCACGCTAGGCTTCACGCTCCTTTATGGACTCAGATGAGCAGTTGGAAAACAGAAGTTCTGTTCTCAGCTCTGCCTGACCCAGAGGTGTCCTTCAACTCACTGCATCAATATTCCTCTTCCTAATTTACTTTCAATTGCCAGCTCCCTGAGGCAAGGACTGTCTTTGATTTCTGTGCATGTAAACAGTTGCTAGCACAGAGCAGTTTCAGGCTCAGCTGAAGTGTTTAGGGTCATGTTATGTATTTACACGTGTGTCTGTAACCAGAAACTTAATTCAGTTTCTAATGAGTCTCATCAGTTTCACAAACTTGCAAGTCCTCCTGATTTCCACCAGTTGTTGGCTGTTTTGTTGATTGCTTACCCAAATATTGGTTAGGAATTTCAAAGAGGCAAACCACCCACTGCCTTTTCACATTCTCCCTGAAAACACAGGCAGTATAACAACTCTTCCTTCTTCTCTAGAAATTCAAATGCTACCTGCAGTTGGATATAAATCTCAAATATTCTACATTGTCTAGAGAAAAAGATGGCAAGGCAAAAGTCCAGTCTCAGGTAAATGTTACAGAATTGTGTGTAAGCATTAGAAGGTATGACAGATTTATAGAGATGTATTTGATGTGTACTTCAGGTAAATACAAAATCATGTAGACCATGTTGAAATATCTGTGAATTGTTTCAGGCAATATATGTGTTCAAGCTATCCTCGATGAAAAATGTGAAATAAACACCACACTAAGTATTTTTTAATCATAAGCAGAGCAAAAGCTCCTGTAAGGACTTAAAACAGAAAGGACAACAGAAGGCCTTATAATTGTCACAGCTTTTTTTGTTGTTAACACATCACTCAAGATGCCAGTGAAACTTTAGAAGCCAGGGAGCTTATAACATGGAGAGGCAGCATTGCTACTCTGTGAACCAGAAAAAAAAAAAAACAATCCACTAGGTTAACGTGTAATGGGACAGCTGTATTTCACGAGCAGTGTAAAAGGCAAGCCTTAAAAGATTAAGGCTTTTAAAAAATCTCATGAGAATTGGCAGTGCTGTGAAACCAGTATTATGTTATTGCTTTTTCACTTTTTCCCACTTCCTCTCGGACTTCATTCAGACCTGGATGTTTAGTGTACTGAGCAGTATACAATGACCTGGAAGAAATGGTCCAGCTACAGATCATGTGTGGAGAGGAGGGGACGGAAGGGAAATGAAGGGAAGGGAAGTAAAAGCTATATGGGGAAATTTCAAGGGAAGTGACACGAAGGAGTTTGGTAATATATATGCCACCACAACACTGAGCAGGAAGACATGCCAGTGTAACAAGGCTTCTATAAAAAAAGTCAGAGGGATGCTATTCCATGAACTCTCTTTCCAAACATGAAAAAGCTGTCTCATTCTGATAAAGAGGTAGAAAGGGAGAGCAGAGAATGGTTCATTTTTGCTTCACTAACCTGGTCTCCTTCTATGACAAGGTGACCCGCTTAGTGGATGAGGGGAAGGCTGTGGATGTTGTCTACTTGGACTTCAGTAAGGCCTTTGACACCGTCTCCCACAGCATTCTCCTGCAGAAGCTGGCTGCTCACGGCTTGGACAAGTGCACTCTGAGCTGGGTTAAAAACTGGCTGGACAGCCGAGCCCAGAGAGTTGTGGTGAATGGAGCCAAATCCAGTTGGCGACCGGTCACGAGTGGTGTTCCCCAGGGCTCAGTGTTGGGGCCAGTCCTGTTCAATATCTTTATCGATGATCTGGATGAGGGGATCGAGTGCACCCTCAGTAAGTTTGCAGATGACACCAAGTTGGGTGGGAGTGTCGATCTGCTGGAGGGTAGGAAGGCCCTGCAGAGGGACCTGGACAGGCTGGATTGTTGAGCTGGGGACAACTGTATGAGGTTCAACAAGGACAAGTGCCGGGTCCTGCACTTCGGTCATAACAACCCCAGGCAATGCTACCGGCTTGAGGAGGAGTGGCTGGAAAGCGGCCTGGCTGAAAAGGACCTGGGGGTGTTGGTTGACAGTCGCCTAAACATGAGCCAGCAGTGTGCGCAGGTGGCCAAGAGGGCCAATGGCATCCTGGCTTGTATCAGGGATAGTGTGGCCAGCAGGACCAGGGAGGTGATAGTGCCCCTGTATTCGGCACTGGTGAGGCCACACCTAGAATACTGTGTCCAGTTTTGGGCCCCTCAATTCAAGAAGGACATGGAGGTGCTGGAGCGTGTCCAGAGAAGGGCAACGAGGTTGGTGAAGGGTCTAGAGAACAAGTCTTACGAGGAGCGGCTGAGGGAGCTGGGGTTGTTTAGTTTGGAGAAGAGGAGGCTGAGGGGAGACCTTATTGCTCTCTACAACTACCTGAAAGGAGGTTGTAGCGAGGTGGGGGTCGGTCTCTTCACCCCAGTAACAAACGATAGGACGAGAAGAAATGGCCTCAAGCTGCGCCAGGGAAAGTTTAGGTTGGATATTAGGAAAAACTTCTTTACTGAAAGAGTAGTCAGGCACTGGAACAGGCTGCCCAGGGAAGTGGTTGAGTCCCCATCCCTGGAGGTATTTAAAAGACGGGTAGATGCAGTGCTTGAGGACATGGTTTAGTGGTGGACTTGGCGGTGGTAGGTTAACGGTTGGACCTGATGATCTTAAGGGTCTTTTCCAACCTTAACAATTCTATGGTTCTATGATTCTATGATTTTTCAGCCACATAGTATAGGTGACTTGTACACAAGCATTGTTGTATCACATGCAAGTCTACTGCCAAATCTCATGACCAAAGAGTTAGGAGCCTGGAAGTCAATTAAAAGACTTTTTACTAATCCTGCTACTAATGGCACTGCTGTTGCCACTATTGAATAAGCCAAACTGAGAGAACGTTATGAAAAAACATAGAAGTAGGTATCTGTGGTTGAAGGTGAGAAGAAAAAATGCCATCCAAAAACTCAAGTAGGTCTCACTTAGTCTTGGAGAATCTTGGTACAGAGGACTCACTGCAGAGGCAAACATAGCTCATGAAACTCAGTACAACCTTCTTAAAAGCCCACAAGTTGGACATGGTTTGAAATTTGTGAGAGAAAATTCTCATACAGAGGAAAACCAAACTAGCTTAAAAAGCTTTTCATGAATAACCAACAGCTATACTAGTTACAAACAAGATGTGTAGCAAATTATATTGCTTGTATATAATGTTCCTTAATCTCATAAATTCACCACAAGCCTCATCACCCACTGTTGTGAGGCCTGTGAGCTTTTTAGGCAAACAAAATTAAAAAATGTTGTTTGTCTCAGAATCACTTGATATGCAGAGGACAGACAGTTTTTCTTGGAATAACCAGAGGGATGTATTTAACCAATATTTCACTATTAATACCTATACTAATATACACAAGACACTTTAACTTATGTCAGTTTAGGGGACAAAAAATTGAAAAAGTTAGTTTTGTTCCACGTAGCATGTAGAGAGTCCTCAAAGAAATAAGAAGCTGCTTGATCTAGTATATGTTAGAGTTGACCTCAGCCCAAGTATCCAATTCAGCATTGAAGGGAAAATGATTTAGATACTAAGATCAATTTCTATTCCCTTCCTTGAATTCTGTGAATTTAATAATGGAGGATTAAACACAAAGAAGCATCAGGGCTTGAATGCATTAAGACTTTCCGACACTTCCCAAACCCAAGTCACATTAAGCTACTTCAATTTTTTTCAATCCCAATAATAGTAATTATTTTTATAAGGTGATTAATGATTTACTGAAAAAAAAATTCTATGCACTCCTTCTAGATATAAAAACTAGATTCACTCCCCACAACTAACCAATTAACCACGCACAATTTTATTTCATTTGTGTGGACAGATACACTAGACTTTATAAGAAAGTCCAGTATCACACAAAAAAATTAAATAGACCCACATTAGTCTGCAATAGGTTTAAAGTGCCTGGCATTAATGCATATAGGTAACCAAACGTTCCAAAAAGTATTTAGCTCACACAATAAATGTTTAGCACACATCTCAGATAAGGAATTCAACTTAGCATTCAACTGATAATTTCGCAGAAAGCCCATACCACCTTTTTTCCACCAGCCACTCATTGTTTTGGGGTATTGGTTTATTTATTTATTTATTTATAAATCTTTATAACAAAAACATTCAAACTGTTTATTTCCTGCTCCCCAGAAGAAATCAACACAGCCTCACGGGTGAGCTCTGTAGACAATATCATATGCACCTGAGGCAAAGCCACTTATATGCAGCCATTTTTAAAAAGGGTAAAAAGGAGGACCCTGGGAACTACCAACCTGTCAGCCTCACCTCTGTGCCTGGGAAGATCATGGAACAGATCCTCCTGGAATCTATGCTAAGGCACATGGAAGACAGAGAGGTGATTTGGGACAGTCAGCATGGCTTCACCAAAGGCAAGTCCTGCCTGACCAACCTAGTGGCCCTCTATGATGGAGTAAGTACATCAGTGGACGAGGGAAGAGCTATGGATGTCATCTATCTGCACTTCTGTAAGGCCTTTGACATGGTCCCCCACAATATCCTCCTCTCTAAATTGGATGGATGTGGATTTGATGGGTGGACTGTTCAGTGGATAAGGAATTGGCTGGATGGTCGCATCCAGAGGGTAATGGTCAATGGCTCGATGTCCAGATGGAGAACAGTGACGAGTGGTGTCCCTCAGGGGTCCGTTCTGGGGCCAGTGCTGTTCAGTATCTTCATCAATGACACAGACAGCGGGATCGAGTGCACCCTCAGCCAGTTTGCTCATGACACCAAGCTGAGCAATGCAGTCGACACGCCTGAGGGATGGAATGCCATCCAGAGGTATCTGGACAGGCTGGAGAAATGGGCCTGTGTGAACCTCATGAGGTTCAACAAGGACAAGTGCAGGTCCTGCACTTGGGTCGGGGTAATCCCCAGTATCAGTACAGGCTGGGGGATGAAGGGATTGAGAGCAGCCCTGCCAAGAAGGACTTGGGCATACTCATAGACAAAAAGCTGGACATGAGCCAGCAATGTGCTCTCGCAGCCCTGAAGGCCAGTCGTATCCTGGGCTGCATCAAAAGAAGCGTGGCCAGCAGGTGGAGGGAGGTGACTCTGCCCCTCTACTCTGCTCTGTCGAGACCCCACCTGGAGTACTGCATCCAGCTCTAGGGTCCTCAGTACAAGAAGGACATAGGCCTGTTGGGAGAGGGTCCAGAGAAGGGCCACAAAAATGATCAGAGGGATGGAGCACCTCTGCTATGAGGAAAGGCTGAAAGAGCTGGGGTTGTTCAGCCTCGAGAAGAGAAGGCTTCGGGGAGAACTTATTGCAGCCTTTCAATACTTAAAGGGGGCTTATAAGAAGGATGGGGACAGACTTTTTAGTAGGGCCAGTAGCGATAGGACAAGGGGTAATGGTTTTAAACTAAAAGAGGGTAGATTCAGACTGGATATAAGGAAGAGTTTTTTTTACAATGAGGGTGGTGAAACACTGGAACGGGTTGCCCAGAGAGGTGGTAGATGCCCCATCCTCGGAAACATTCAAGAACAGGCTGGATGGGGCTCTGAGCAACCTGATCTGGTTGTAGATGTCCCTGCCAATTGCAGGGGGGATGGACTAGATGACCTTTAAAGGTCCCTTCCATCCCAAAGCATTCTATGATTCTATGATTTACAGAAATGTAAGGCATTTAAGGGTTTAAGGGTGTTTGGGCTGAGGTATGACATACCAGTAATACGACACATTGAAACTCCGTAGAGAATTGAACAAGTTAAGAAATAATTAGGAATAGCCACTATAGCTACTACAGCCACTATACACTGTTCAGTTGTGTCTTAGCAGTACATCTGTAATTAGGTAACCCAAGAAGATAGAAAGCTACCTTTTCAAATCTGTGCCATAAATTTTTAAGAATTTGGAACATGTTGTGAAGTTGTCTGTCTTGGAGAAATTTCTTGTCATGCAACTTCAGAACGAACACACCCATTAGGAAATACAGATTTATAATCTGAAAAATGTACACTTGTTTTACCATGCTTTGAAGCAAAAGCCAACATGTAGAAAACAGTTGTTTAAACCAATTCCAAAATGCACATTTATACATTTTGACAAGCAAATTGTGAAATAAGTCAAAAAACCTACACCACCTATATATCACTACTTAAAAATCTGAAAAGAGAAAGTTTTGCCTTTCAGTGACAGCCACAGATAGACTTAGCTATCATAGAAAAATAATTCTGACTCTGTTGAGAAGGAAAATGAAGAAAAACTCATTTGCAATTTCTGTCTGCCACAGAACTCCTTTCAGGAACAGGATTGGTGGCTGAAGCACGTGTGGGTGGTAAGAACACCAGTGAACTCATGTGTGATCAAGGCCAAAGGCAATGGTACTCCATGAAGAGGAACTATCACATCCTTGGGATTTCAGTAGCAGACAGAGTGGCTCAACTGCTGCATTATATCACAGGCTGTTGATTTGTTATTTGTTCAGAAAGAATATTGCCATCATCAGCATATGCTAGGTGAAGAACAAGGAAGATAAGCTTGAAGACAGACATACCAAAAAAAGTCATATGAAATAACCAGTTTTCACGGAAACTGACATATTTTTAAGCAGGACTTTGAATGCAATAAAATATTAAGCATAGCACGTGGTGTTCAAATTATGGCAATACTCTCTCTTCTTATTTGGAGCTGGATTTCAAACTGAGTCCTGCAATATATCATAATCTGTTTCAACAGTTCCATTTTAAGCACTGCCATCAGCTGGATATGACCTTCCCGCAAACAACCTGCAAATTATTTATAGCTACATAACATTAAAAATATAAAATGCATCATATTGCAAAGTTCCTGAGAATATTACTTGCATGCCATTTTATTTCTTCACCATGTAAGTTAATGTAGTAATCAAGACTTTTGCCAACTCATTAGAAAACTGGATAGGTCAACTGACAGTTTATCAGCTGTGTATTGGTGAATAGTATAAGCATATAGTTATGGATGTGTTCCAGACGGAGCTCGCAACACTTGCAAAAATATTATGAACAAATATTTGGTACTGTGTAGATGGGGACAAAGAAAACAAAGCTGAAACAAAGCCAGAAGGACAAGATAGCCTATCCAAATAAAATCAATGTTAGCAAAATAAATCATAGAAAGAGAAGAGAAAGGAAAAGAAGATAATATTCTCTAGAGTTTGCAAAACTCATGTTATGCAGTAAAAAGAGCAAGGAAATGTGGCCACAAGAACAAATAATTAATGAACTTTTAGAAATTACAACTGAATTCTGAAGTTATTCAGTAATAGAGTTGGTTAGTTGTTTTTTCGCATAAACTACATCCAGAGAAATTTGGAGAAATTTATCTGAAGGACAAAAGTAGGAATTGAGGGGTTCCTTATGAAACTGAACAGCAATCAGTGCTTAAGATGCCCAGAATGTTAATGACTGGAAGACATGGGAAAACAACATTAAGAGTCTGAGCTAATGCACCCTGATGGAAGAAGGAACTTGAACTCCAGTTAAGCAAAAAGGAGTGTGCTTTTAACAAACATTGATTTATCTTCACCTCCTAAGGCCTTTACATAAATCCCCTCCCTGCACATAAAGACTAATCTTGCCAGTTTCGGATTTTAAGAGTCATGTTTGGTGGTGTTTGGTTTGGTGAGCCAGTTGATAACTGATCTGATAAAACAGGCAGAAATGGGATGTTCCTGAAAAAAGGTACATTTGATAGTTGTTTCATATAAGTATACAGCAATATAACCACATAAAATTTAGGCTTACTAAATTTAGTAAAGTTGTAAGAAATAACACATTAAACTACTGCTGCAAATTCAGCTGATGTTAGCATAGCTGTATTAGGAACAAATTTGGCCTAGTGTGTTTAGTATGTAAAGTACGCAAACATGATAAATCAAAAATGGAGGCAATATTCCTGGAAGAAACATCATTTTATACCTCAAAAAAATGTGAAATACTTTCTACACTCAACCTGACCTTTTATTTCATTTCAGCCAGATGAAGTATTTTTTTCCTATGTCATTGTTAAATTCCACTGTAAGAGACACCTTGCAAGGATGGTTCATGTAATTGGTTTATGACATCCATTTAAAATCAGATATCTCGCAAATGCTGCAAAACAGAAATCCTTGAATCGTTCATAATATTACCTTTTCCTACCTATAAGTAAACCTAATATTTCATCCATGTGTTTTTATTCCTAAGCACAAAACTTAAGTAATCAAAATTTACTTCTACAATGACACCAACAGATGCCACAATCCAATGTAATTTTGCTAATGAGAAATTCAGTGTACTGTGTCTGTAGAGAACAAGGACACTCAAACTACCTTTGTTTACTGTGTAGATTTCAGCTGATTACATCAAGCTAAATCAAATGGAATTTTTTGGAAGAACAGATGGAAAAATAATAGTCAAAACTACTATGGAGAAATAATTAGAAGTTGAAGAATGGTGATTAAGATGCTTATGGGGAAGATGCTATTTCTAGATGTCATTCAGAGGTTACAAACAGGATTTTCCAATGCCATGATCCAAAGAAAATGAAAAAGGTATTTCTTGAGAAAAGAACGGAGATGGTAGGAGAAAAAGGTTCAGTGAGCATCCAGTACTCTAGGTGAAACAGCAGTGAACTATTTCGAATGAAACCTGGTAGCTAGGCTCAGTCACGTCATATGATGACACTTCTGGGTAAGACCCAACTGTATATACTTTTAATTACTTTCTCCTCCACTTATCATTCATTTGGAGGTAAAAAAAACGTTTAAGACATTTCATACCAGCTAGTCTTGAATGTCTTGTACAAGTAAAACATAAAGCAGACTGTCCAATGGTATTCACTCAAAAAAAAAAAAAAGACTGCAAAGGCAAATGCAGGAGAAAAAAAAGCTATCTGGTTATCTTTATTGTAGAGGGAAAAAAAAGTCAAAATCAGAATAAATAAATATGTAAAATACCTTTGCTGCAACTAATGTCATGGTCCCATTCCAACAAAAAAAGTGTTATGACACTTTTATGACACTGGTATTTTACAAGAGTTAAGCAGATCATTTTTGTGCAATGTAAATGGTCTTTTTCAAGAACCGCAAATTTATAGATGATGCAGAACGTGAAAGTTCTAGGACATGCTACTTTGGTTTACTAAATTAATGGAACCTCTAGATCTCAAGCCAGTTAAACCCATTTGTCTTATCTTCAAGCAATTCTTCTGGAAAATCTGTTCCTAAATGAAGCGCCACAGTATAGCTAGGTGGCCAATGTATTCGTGCTAGAGGTAATCTCGCCAGCTGGCTCCACTGGAATCACCGTTCTCTCAGGCTCTGAAAATGGAAAATTCACTGCTAGTGAGGATTTACCATGGGAGAGATTGCTGTTGTTCTTTTCACAGAGAATGAGATAGGGCACAAAGAAAAGGCCTGCTAACGTTTTTTATATGGTGTCTCCATACAAGGTCATATATTCGATGTGTCAAATACCTGCCACCTTTTTCTTCACTTATCCTGCAATTATTCTAGCCCATAAAAGCAGGTGGATCTATGAAGTTCTCATTCTTTAGTTTCTTCACAAAAGCACATTCAGGGAGTCACTCATTTCTACAGGCTGAGGACACAATCGCACAACCATGCATGTGTTCACCAAGACTGAGGATTCAAGTTCCATCAAGACTCCTGGGCTGCCTTCTGAACTGCAGGTTGCAAATGTAATAACATTCTCTGTTGGCTTTTAAATTCATTACTGAGGGGTCTAATTTCATGCATTAGCATGTTCACACTCTTTTATCACCAGCCTAATCATTAGGCACATTTACACAGTATTCATTGCTCCTTATCCAGGTATTCCTTCAGGGCATTGACCACCTTTTGGAATTTCATCATTTGTACTTAGGTTCCACATAAATCAGCCAGAAAAATATCAAGGAATTTCCCATATCCATTGCTTAAGCCATTTAAAACTAGGCTGGGTAAAACATTTGACAGTATGCTGAATAAAGCACTAAAGAATTTAATTTCCTGCTGTGGAAGTGGGAGTGATGAGATAATCTAAAGTAGCATCTCCCTGCCCAATATCCATAGTTTCTTGATCACTAGTGCTTTGAAAAAATCATTCCTTAAGGCAGCTGCTTCTCAGCATTGCTCGATTTTTTTCTTTTTAACATTAGGACTATTCATTTCTCAGTTTGATGGCACATTTTTAAAATACTTCTATTAACAGCATTTTTTTTTACTGCATATATCTTCATTAATCTCCGTTATTATCCAGTTATATGTCTCTAAAGCACTCAGATCCTCTGCAGCTCAGAGGGCAATTCACACCATATATCATTTCACAGAGTCAGTTATGACATTGCATTTCTCAAGAAAGGAGGAAAGGGAAAAAGATTCCTGCACTGATATTTTCACTTGTAGCCCTTCCTGAATATGCAACAGCAACCAGCAGCAGTAAATCCAGTATCTGGGAGTCAGACTTCTTTGCACAGACGGTATTCACAAATGCATATTTTTTTATATAGAACAAATTAAAAACTCCAATGGAGATAATAAAATTACAGTTGAAAACAAAACCAGTGTCATATAATGTTTTAAAAAGATACCTGATGTTAAATGGACTTGTCATTTTATAGTTTGAAACTTTGAAAAAATTATAATTTTCTTTTCTTTTAAAGATTACTCTAAAAATTTTTTTCAAGCATGGTTCTGCAACCCCCAAACTTGCTTTTCCAGTGAATCTTTAATGTTAAATATCTTCCATCATTTTATGTATAACACTACTCATTAGGAAAAACGCATGTACTATTGATAAAATTTTAAAGACAATGTCTTTTAGACAACAGAAGCTGTACTATTTGATCTTGTGATGTGTTTTGTGTTTTCTGAAAAAGCCTACTGAACTTTGCAGATGGCAATTGATAGGTGTGATTGTTTAAGAAATTATGCACTTGAATTGATATTTCAGCCATTAATGTTGTGCTGTTCACCCTCTTCTTTATAAAATCACCTGACAAATTATTGTAATAAACACTGCGAACTTGACAAATTATTGTAATACACACATGTGAACAACATGAACCAAGTTAATTTTATTGCATTGTTTATTCTAAAGAGGACACGTGGAAAAACAGCCATAGTTACTCAGAACTGGATCAACATAATCTTGTGTTTGCAATATGACTTCAGAGGTTGAAAAAGTCTTCAGAAATTTTTCTTGCTTTCTGATTTCTGCTCCTTCCATTAAGCCAAACATTTCCACTGTAGAGAGAGAATCTGTGTGCTAGACTGATATATAGTGTTGGCCACACTATTCTGGTCCTCATCACAAGGCAAATCAGAAACTGGATCTAGGGATAAGCTCTGTGATGCTGTGGGACATTTGACACACGTTTCTCACCTGACTGTGGTACAGAGGAGGATAAAGGAAATAGGCAAACAGCAACACAATAATGGACAAAGAATAATAAGGAATAAAAGTGTACCAATATGGGTGGGAGCAGAAGTCACATGATCACATAAGACTGTAGCCTGGATGTGGAAGGAAGAAACATGCACTTGAGCAAAGATCCCAGGCAGCACAATAGACAGGATATAACTTCAGATGCACAAGAAAAACAGACTTTTAAGGGTGGAGGAATCCCTAAAATTGGAGGTTCCCACCCTGGGGACCTGCAATCATGACTAGACTATACAGCTGCTGAAAAGTATTATACATGCTGCAAAAACAAGAACAAAAGCAAACGCGTATACACAATACATCACTGATACACAACTACCTTCTCCCACTTTCAGGTCACTGTCATCTACAAATCTTATCCTGGAACACTTCCTTTTGCTAAAATTTGTTCAAATTGGTTAAAATTGTTCACCCATAACATCACTTGGTCATGAAAGCCTGTAAAAGAATAAGAAGGGACATAGTATCTTAAAAAAGACATTAGCTCAGATCAAAACATTCTCAGGTAGGGACAATCAGGGATTGGTTTTGGATATGGAGTTCTGTAATGTTACTGGAGGAACTGATATTAATAGGAATTGTGTCACTACAGGAGGCTATCTTTCCAAACATGGATAGTTACTAACAACAGGATACTGAGATTTCTGGATGCAGCAGCTCAGAGAGTTCTTCACCAAGGAGTCACTAAACCTGTAAGAGGAAGTGCTATTTTAAATCTGGTAATTTAGATAGAGAAATTATAGAACTTGTCATAGAAAATAGTCTTTTGAAAAAATAGACAATTGTGCCCTTCCCATTAGGCTTTGTGAAGAAAATTTGAAGAGGTTCTTCAGCCTATAACTAATAAATATAATAATGTGAATAAATACAATGAAATAGACAAGGTAAAAAAAAAAAAAGGACAGCTCTGCAGTGAGGAGGGAATGTTTATATACAGCTGGGAAATCACATAAAGATTTTTTCTCCCATAAAGAAAGGTGATATAGAATATGAGGACAAAGTTAAAACTGGAAACAGGATTCATGACATGGAAAGGAAAGCAACCATGTAAAGAAGAAGTCAGTAGTTTAAGGCACTCAAGTCAGAAGGCAGAAAGCTTTCCATCCATCTCACAACACTAAGAAGTTTACAAAATAGAAAAAAAAAAATCTGGCAGTGTAGTCTTATCAGATTTCTTTTGTAAAATAAATGTAAAACACAAGATAAGCAAAGTTGGAAATAATATTTCTAACTACCAAAGCAATGAGGCTTTGGAATAACCTTGCATTAAAAGCAGCAAAGCAAACAACTTAAATAGAATTTTGATGAGTCCTGAGAGGTTTATAAACTGAATTACATGATGATGTTTCCTGCCACAGGGGGTATATTCCATTCATGTATTTCTTTTTGTCTTTCCCCCTTGTTATCTTCATGCATTAAATTTGAAGATAGTTTGCTCAAATGGAAGTGAAAGGTACTTTTGGCATGCAAAAGCCTCACAGACGACTATACTCAAATATCCTTAACTTTACCTGGGTCCTATACAGAGTTTTCAGAGATGAACTATATGACTGGCATTTAGGAAATAAAATTTAACACAGAAATGATTGAAAAAAACCAGATGTGGAAACTAGCAAGACTTGGTTAACACAGATTGCACTTTATTTATATCCCACAGAACTAGACGATCTCTTAAGAAGGGAAAGAGAAGAAATAGCAGACAAAGAGAGTCCAAGCATACCCAGAGAAAAAAAAAGGATAAAATAATTTGACATTTTTAAGAAGGACTTAAGAGTTAGGTAAAATAAGGAAGAACAAATGATTGATAAAGTGGTATATAATAATAAAACACTTGTTTTTCTTTATTGTTTACTTATTTCAACATGTTTCTAATATCAATACAAAAAATCAAGAGGGGATAATCTCTATCTGTACTCACAATACTTTAGAATTATTATTAGAATTATTAGAATTATTAGAATTATTATTCATATTATAAACATGCATAGCTAAATAGAGAGAAATATTCCTCTTCTAGCTTTCGTCTTTTTCTGTTTAAAAAAAAAAAAAACAAAACAAACCATATCTCTATCTGTTTAATCAGAAAGCTATGACCACACAGCTATATAGGAGATTATCTGTGTGGAACAGAAGACAGAAAGATACGAATGATAACTATCAAATTACATTTAAATTTGATATTGGGAATGTGGCTTTAGATGTCAGCACTATATCTCTAATTAAAAGCAATGGCACGTCTTTCCTAGAGGTGTGTAGTTCTTGCCACTAAGAAACGACATCCCCTATCCTCAAAGCTAAAAGCAATAAAAGGCTTCAGCATGTGCCAGTACTTCTGCGATCCTTTGCAGTCCAATGTGTATTTTGTATTAATTCTATAAGATAATTTGTTGGAATTTAGTATGTTCTGATTCTTCCTACAGATTACATTCTGCAGTAGAAAAATAGCGCCAGTCGAAGACCTCAATACCAGAAGTAAATCCAGAAATCTTAACCTTATTTTTCACAACAAATTTTAAAGCAAATCCAAGTAAAAAAAAAAACAAACCAAAACCAAAACACAAATAACACCACCATTGGGACTTGAACAAGGAAACAGAAATGAAAAAGGAAGTCCAGTTTCTGTACAGAAAACAGCAATGCAGGAGAGGGTCACATTTGTTAATTAGCTATTCTTTTAATGATCCAATAATATAACAAGATACCTATTTAGTGTGATGATACTGTAATGTTCTCTGGGTTTATGCATATTCATGATTAATATATCTCTTTATCTAAACCATTTGCTCCCTGATTCTGGAGTCCCTGCTTTATATGTATTTGTCATTTCTGCATGCAATAGATGTGAGCACTTCTATCAGTAAGTTAGTATGGAACCACCCCCAGTGATTCCTTTTGCTTATATTGCAACTCTCCTAAAATACTAATATACTGAAGTCTCCAGTTTGTAGCTGCTGAAGAACACAGAATGACAGCCTTTGAGACTGACTAAATTCATGATGCAATCTTGTGATTTTAAGCAATTTATAACTAGACAATTAATTATCTGTTATTCCTGTCTATACTTTCATACCTGTTCCTACTGGACCTTCTGCGGACAGCAAAGTTATGTTCACGTGACTATCTTGGACACTGTTATTTACATTCCAAAACTATTTTGTTTGAACAGCATATATTCTTGAGGGCATGGCTGCCACCCAGGGGGCGCAGCTTGACAGAAATTCACCAACAGGAACACCCTCCCTGGAAAGGCAGAACTCCACTGCGTGCTGGCTGGGTCCAGCAGTGCCAGGGAGCAGCTCTGGGGGATGGCCCTGGCGAGCAGTGAGCTGAGCAGGGGCCACCCATGTACCTGGGCAGCAGCGAGGGACAGCATTGCCTCAGAATGTGAGCACAAGACAGCCTCAAAAGCCAGGGAAGGGATTGTCCCCTCTACATTGTGTTCTTCAGGCCACATCAGGAATATCAGCCTGCATGCAGGAAAGACATCAGCAAACTGGCTGGGGGTGAGATGAACCCACCCAGGTAGTGGGGCTGGAGCCCTTGCCCTGTAAGAAGAGGCTGTGGGACCAGGGCTGGTTCACCTGGGAGGAGGGATGACTTCAGGACCATCCCCAGCACCAATGGGAAGGGATGGAGGAGAGAGATGCAGCCAGGCTCTTTACAGCAGTGCATGGACTGAGGGTGAGAGGCAGTGGCACAAGCTGAAACAGGAGAGGCTCAGGCTGGAGGTAAGGAGAAGCCTTTTCCCCAGAGGACAGCCCTGGAGCGGAGCCAGGGCCCAGGGAAGCTGGGATGTCTCCTGCTTGTGGAGTTTCATGCTCTGACTGTGTGAAGCCCTGACCAGCCTGGTTTGATGCCACACGAAGCCTACGCTGGGCAGGGGCTGGGACTGGAGACCTACCCAGGTCCTTGCCAGCCTGTGCGAGTACATGCGTCTGTGATTCTTGTTGAGAACAAACAGTAATTAGGCTTGCTTTGGGTTAGTTTATAGCACCTAGAATTAGAGTGATCCTGCTCTTCTGTGTCTTTCCTGAGGTACTTGTCCACTTTCCTCATACAGCAGAATTTGCCTTGATGCAAGTGTCTGCCCGAAATCCTCACATGCTTACCTGTTTTTTTTTTTTGTAGTATTACAGACACTGCTTCTTTCTGCTCAATCCTTAATGCCTTTCTATTCATCAGTTCATCAGTTCAATCAATTTATGCCTCGTTTATTATTTCCTATTACAAAAAACATAGCCTGTTCCCTACACCTTCCAAATCTCCTATCTCTTTTTCTTATTTCCCATGACTATCTAATTTCCTAATGCCCATATATCATCACAAACACTGAGAAAAACATAGAAAATGGAGACCCAGAAGATGCTGCCAGAGACCTGAAGATGAAGTACCTGAAGATGAATAATGATATATTGCTAATATATCATTATTCATAGCTATACCACCAAGTGAATGCAAATTGAGCAACTACGAACTATCATAAAGTTAATTTTACACTCATGAAACAGTCTATAAGGATTTAACCACACAATTTTCCCTCTGCTATAAATTGTGCAAAGTCAGTGGAGCTTGCTAATGTGATTTTTCTTCCATTCTGTATGCCAAGGCTGATATAAAGAATACAGTACAAAATGATTTTGCTAACATTATTTTGCATAGTTTCTCATGGACATTTAAGCACACAGACACTGAAGGAAAATAAATGACTGAGCTATATCTGCATATGATAATAGTGGGAATTTCCAGCAGTATGTGGAAATGTGGATTTGGTTACATACAACACCAAGCAAGCACATTTGTTAACACAATTAAAACATTTTTTTTGGAAAAAAATAAGTCAATGTCTGCATAAGTCAGTGACATTCCTATACTGTAAATTAATAATTTTTGTTGAAGTAGTAATTTAAATTAAAATGCAGCTATGTTTTCTGAAGTTCAAAAAAGCCTATGCTATGCACTAAGCTTAGCAGACTATCAGTTCAGAAACAAGGGGACAGGAAAAATAGCTGCCTAATATACAGTATTTTGTCATTACAATTTTTCTTTCTCTCTCCCTTCATCACTGCTTTTCAAGCAATTTCATCAAAGCAGACCACTAATTCATCTTGTTGGATTTTGAAACCACAAAAAGCAAGTGGTTTTGAATTAACCATTAAAAATTCACTCACTATTACTGACAATACTATACCTAAGTGCTATTTTGGATATCAGGCTCCCAAGGAATCCACCAGCTTAAGACAAAGAGGTGGAATAGGCTGATTTTTTGGGGGTGAGGGGGGAAAGGGAATGGAGAAATAAAAAGCTCACAGAGCTGCTTCTGGAATAAATCATTCCCATGTTTTCTCCTCTGTAGGTTAAAACGAATTAAAGAAAAATTCATACACACATATTCCAAACTCTGTGGATCCAGCTTCCCTATACCAACCACTGTAGCTGCTAAATAGACACAGAGTATCCAACATACCTTGCAGGTCCTTAGGCACATTTCTTAATATGTTTAAGAAATAATCTATTGATTGTTTTACATTCATATATGGAAGCCAGAGTGCTTCATCACGATTGATGTAAAAACATGAAAAATCCTTCTACAAACTATTTTATCACAATTCTGGTTTAAATCATAGAGAACTGAAGGCAAAAAAAGTTTATCTCTGATGAAGATAACACAACTGGTCAGCAATGCATGCAGGAATAAAAGTCACATCATATCTTTCTTGCAACACAAAAATGCAACAGATTTTTTTTCCACGGGATGGGAAAGAAGTAAAAATTCTCATCATGTAGAAAATTGTGTCTAGAATTTTCAGTGGCAAGTGAAGGAACTGGCTCTGAGTACTTAGACTCCATTAAACCCGTCTTTTGCTCCCCATAAATTCTCAATAAAATTTTTGTTCCATGTCTTAGTCCAGGCAAGGGCAAGGTACACAGCATCTGAAAACTGAATTCACTACACAGGGAGAGGTCAACAGATTTATTTCTGTGATACATTACAGCATAGGGAAAACTCACCTCAGCATAAAAAGAACTTTCTTAGGGGTGAGTACTATACTGAAAAATGAATTCCTGGAGGGATGATACCCCACCCTTCCTTCTTGTCCAAACCTCACTATCTTCTGGTCCTAATGCAGATTCATTCCTATCTTCTTTATAAATAGGAATGATAATAAATACCTATCATAGTACATTCATACTCAAGAAAGATTGTTCCAGTGCCCATACTATTTCACCTGAGGAAGAGGAAAGAATAAATATTGTTACTACTGAAGGAGATTAGGTAAGAGTGACACAGAGCAAAACTCTACATGGAACAGAAATAAGCTTCCCATTCAAATAGTAATCTCTCTGTAGAACAATAAATAACTAATACTCTTTGGATAAGACATTGTAGGCGTAAAAGGTTGTACAAGATGATGCAAAAATTCAATACATTTATTTTGAAAGTACACTCCAGCAATGGTCTCTGTGTAGCAGAAAAAGTATTACAGCGGATAGTCATTTCAAGGCTAGATATTATATGTCCTATATCTTGTAGCAGAGTTTTTCTGATAAACCCACTGTTTCGACTCTACCAATAATCTTTTGCTGCTTGCTTTCCGAAAAGCCTGCAAAAAATCTGGTATGATCAAACTGACAAACATCTTGTTATAAGGCATAATGGAGTACAGTCAACATATTTGGATACGGGCCTACACTACTAATCTGAAAGCTACAAGTAAGGAAGAGAAACCATGGAAAGCATATAAGAATAAAACTGAAGCTGACTTGAATGTAATCTTCAAATAAGGATTTAATAAGACAATTATGGAATGTTAATTAAAAATGCCAACAGATTAAACACATTCATCATGATTTAACAATTTAGTATGTGGTAACTGATTATTGAAACCACATTGTGCTTAATAGTACTGCAATTGAGGATGAGTAATTTAGAATTTATTCTGATTCTGTGGTCATCCATTCATAGGTTTTCAAGTAATTACTATTCTAAATCTAGATATTAGGAGCAAAGTAAATGCCACAAAACTGTTCTGCAAGCAGCTGCTTGATTCTGACCACGTACGGGCTTTAGCCAGGTCTACAAACCCACTTGCTGATTTCTTTATATGAACATGGAAACATATGAGTTTTGTCTATAGGTATGCTTGTACAAGTCACTTCTAAAGGTTTATGCTCTTCAATACCATCACTGTAAGCGTTATGGGAACCATATGATGAGGATCACATTAACATCCTTAAAAAAATGGAAAAAAAAAAAAAAGAAGCAGAAAGAGAACTAGGGAAAGGGAAACAGACTTTCTGGCACTGACAGCGAAGGTGTTAGAACCCAAGCCTTCTGATTGTTGGTGTAAACTATAGTGCTTTTTGCTGATAGTGAAATTGGCAGTGTCCTCCTTAAAGCAGTTCAGGAACAGGAGTTTCCAAAACCCTTCATCAGTGTCCTAGACCAGAAGCAACTCAATAAACCAGGGCACAATATGATGGCACACATGACAGCTAGGAAATATGCAGGCATACAGACTTACTTTTAGGTCAGAAAACTAAATTTAGACTCTGAACCCTGCCAGTGATTTTTCAGTAGTATAATTTTTCTAGGAATAATGCCCTGGCATAGCTTAGTGTGACCCAAAAAGGAAAAGTTTAAGCATTTCTAACATTCTCTAATCCCTCCAATGTGCTACCTCTCCCTTAGATAGTCAAAGCTCCCTAGGCTGGATTCTCCAGCCCTCATCCTCAGGAGGCAGCCTGGGCCTGTGTGAACAGGGAACAGAAAAAAAATAATCCCTCTTTCATTTGCAGTCATCCTGAGAGGCACTGACCAAGGGTGGAGGACTGCAGACAGTCTCTATTAACTGTAAGAGACAGTGTTGATCCCGAAGTCTCTATGCCTATATTCAGTGCAGCTAAGAAAGCTCTGTACAACTGGGAGGCAAGAGAAGTGTTCTTGAAAAGCCTGTGGTCCTAAAGCATCACAGGCCATAGTTCAGAAGCCTCTTTATAGCTACTGGAAGAGCAAAACTGAAAGAATAAGCTGTGACTTGTTCCTCTAGTCTGTTTCAGACAACTTAGTAGTGAGCTTTTGATAAAATGTCTACATTACTTCAGATTTCTGATACTCCTGTTGCAAACATGGCATCTTGGTAGGCACACGCATATTGTAAAGGGGTATGTGTGTGTACCTATGTCTGCAATTAGCTATATATGGCATATATGTATTATATATACACATACAAAGAAAGAAAGAAAACTAACAGAACTGCAAAGGTATACTAGCCTAACAGAAATATGAAGTTATGAGGAATGGTAAACTTGCAAGCAGCTAAAGCTATGCAACCACATTTTTCACTAGCGTGATCAGTTAATATTATAAAATAGAAAATCAGCAAACTTTTGCCTAGTAGTAGAAAAAAGTATTGTTAGTCAAGGATGTAATCTAAGCCCAACAAAAAGGAGCACTTTCCTCCAAAACTTGTAGATGAGCTACTCATTTCATCGTCACTAGTTATTAAAAGATTATAGCTCTTTTTACTCATGCTTTGCCTTCTGTAGAACAATTCAAGGTGAAATTCATGACCTCAGGTAGAGGAGGAAGTTTGGAATATCTAAGGCAAATATCTCGTCTTCCTTGGTAGAGACCTTTTATATTATTCTTTCATTTACTTGATGCTTACCCTTCACTCATTTTACCTTAATTAATAAATGCCATAAAAATTGTTATATAAATTTTGCCAATGATATAAAAAAGAGGAATTGCTCACCTGAATGAAGTAACATCTTACAAAACAGTGATGTTGAGTGTTTGTTTTGAAAAGCTAGAACTATACATAATTTGAGTGTAACAAGTCTTCTTAAGTAATTTCCTTCATGAATTATTTACAGTACAGTTGCAATTTACAGTTTCAAAAGACCTTTATTAAAACGCACAGAAGCAAGACTTGCACACATAAAGAGCATCCCCATATTGTATTAGCACAAAATAAGCTACTAGTTATTTGAATTAAGCTCATGTAGAGTGGAAACAGTGTAATGAAAAAAGCGTTTCCAGTACTTCAGTGAAGGAAACAGAAAAGCTACTTAATCTGATGGAAACTAGGGAAATTTTCAGCTGTAGGGAAGAGGTATCTGGAACAGATATGAATACATTTAGCTCTCTTTAAGTACTGGAGTAGACCAAACAGTGTTCTATATCATTACACAAACAATGGCTTAGTTGTGTTTCAATTTTTCATTTTCCTAATGTGGGCAAGGCTAAAAACTCAGCTTTTCTAAAAACAGCTTCCTTTTCTCCTGCATCAACTTCACGACTAGATACAGTCACGGGACAGTTTTGGCAGCTGTGAGACCTAGATTCAAAGCTTTGGAATGTAATCTTTTTTTTTTTTTTTTCCCTGAGCAGTAGCGTCTTGATTGGTTTTCTGACAGAAAAAGAAAATATAGGAACAGTTAGGGATCCAAAACATTCAATGGTCATGCTTCTATTGTTAAAGGGATGTAAATAATGTCATTAAGAGGCAACTAGAAAAATGGAGAAGAAAGCATTAGAATCTTTTGGTGTCTGAGTACTTGTAGACATTTAGAATTAAGGCAAGTGGGAAATACCAATGGTCCATCCTACTTTTTGTTTTCAACGATCCACAGATCTCTAAACATATTTAATACTTTCCCTTTTTAAAACAGGTGAACCTTTAAGATAAAAACTTTGATCAACTTAGAGCACTTTAGTCTGGAGGAAACAAGTAACAATTTCTTAAAGTAGAGACTGAAAAATATTTCAAAACTT
Source organism: Theristicus caerulescens (assembly GCA_020745775.1). Taxonomy (NCBI): domain Eukaryota; kingdom Metazoa; phylum Chordata; class Aves; order Pelecaniformes; family Threskiornithidae; genus Theristicus; species Theristicus caerulescens. The sequence goes on along the minus strand of CM036583.1, from coordinate 37,605,705 downwards.
CTGTGGCAGGAAATGATTTCCACTGAAAACAATCCATGCTCAAAATAGCAAGTGGATAAGGAGCAGTCATGAATGTGGGTTAGATCATGAGACAGAAGTTTAACAAAACAAGCTTTTTAAAGATTACTACAATATATTAAGGAACTTGACAATTGTCAGTTGTGACAAGAGTAACACAAAGGATGATATTACTCAGTAAAATCAGAACACAATTTATCAGCCAGTGCCCAAGTGATTTTTCTGAACTGATGAAACAACTGAGCCAGGTTATATGGAAGAAGAGAATCCCACTACCTGCAGTCAAGTTTCCATTTCACTGAACAAATTGAAAAGGCTGCTCTCATCTCTAACGATATGAGATTCTCCCACAGCAAAGACGTTTAACCTGTGGCCTAGGGCACCCTGTTGTTCTAAAGAAACCAAGTGGTTATGGCACAAAAGTGAGCTTCACAAACCGTGTTCTGCCATGCCATGCAGCTGCTACAGGTGGCCTGTGAGAAATCTGTGCCCTAATTGTTTCCCACTGCTCCCCTTACCACCCCAGACTAAGCCTCAGTTTGATTTGGATCTCTCTCAGGGCATTACTTTCCAGAGAACTCTTAAACAATTCCTGGTCTCTGGGTGCAAGTAGAAATTCAGGCAGCTCTGCTTTACACCCCAAAATATTGAGGACAATCTCATGGCTTTGCCAGGACAGACTCATGATTTTCAAATAATTGGGTTGGCAGCAAGATACATAGGACTGTCTTAACTTGCACTAGGGAGATCTGTTCTCTACAAAGAGCAAATACAAGGTATGGCTAGTCAGAGAAGAATCCCTCCTATCATTAAAGCATTTTTCTTTATTCATCATGTCAGCAGTTGCATGAGGCAGGCCCTGTAATTCCTGCGGTCTGGTGATTTCCCATCCCTAGAGTTCAAAGCTGGATTTTGCAGCACTGTTTTATAACCGTTTAGAAATACGTGATCTTAGCTGGGAAGCTTGGAAATTCCTTAGTCAATGGGCTGAGCATCCTCTACTATTACACATCAAATAATTCAGAGTACAAGGGAAAAAAAATTATGGCTCAAAAAATAGCATAAATTAAATGTTCATGATATTTAAATTCTGAAAATTATCCCCTCCATCTGAAATGCATAAGCAATACACTGTAAATACCAGAATCAGCTGTTACACAGGAAAAAAACAAAGTTTAGACACCCATCTTAGATTTTCTTCACTGTATACAGGGTTTGCTTTCATTCTTACTTCATAATGATTTAGAGAAATTCTAGTCAATAACTTTAGCTCAGAATCTGACCTCAGCACAGAAAACTTTGAATTTTTAGTTAATTTTTAAAACAATTTCTCAGTACAACAGTTACTTCTTATAGAGTTGCCTCAGGATTCATGAATCCTAAATAGTATTATCCCTGACTCTCAGGTTCACATAAATAGGAACTTGCAGAAAATTGTAGGAGAATAATCTTTGGGAAGTTCTTTAAACTAGGAATTTTCTTAACCTTAAGTTTTGTTTCCACTAAACATTCTAAATCCTTGTGCTCCATTATATTTTATTTTGTCCTAGTTCTTAAATTATTTTCAGTATTCATTCCAGAAAAGGAAAGAAATACAACATAATTTAGAAATTGAGAGTTTCATACCTCAGTGGCTTCCTTTGAATAATTTTGTTAGTGTAATCTCAGTTACTGGCTTTCCACAACAGAGAAAATTATAAAAATATAAATCTTCCTCTGGTTTCTAGTAATTATGCTCCCAAAGTTAATGATAGTAGAGCTACACCAATAGACTTGGGTTTTCGTGCTTATACTGAAATGGAAACTCTAAGACCTAACGGCTACAGTATTAAGAGGCTAAATCACATTATTTGCAAGGATCAAAATATAATTGAAAGATAAGGAAAGCATCTCTGTGAGTCATTTCAATGACCAAGATAAAGCCTACAGATTGTAGAAACAGGGCATCCACTATGGTACAGCAAAAAAGGTGACATACAGTTCTGTGTTCTTCATTGGACATCGACTACTGCAAGCTAAGATATTTGGGCTAACATTTTTTAACACACAAACTTGCAAACAATTGCTTAAAACTGCCTCGCAAGCAGGTTGTGGAAGTATTTCCTCATTAAGCATATCTGCTGTAGTAACTGGGTACGAAAAACAAAACGTCTTTTGATCTCTCCAAATTTTGCTGGGAATTGCATGGTATTATTATAACACCATTGCTAACAGCTTTAAGGCATAAGCCCAGAAAGCTATACATATCTGCTCACTGACTGTGGCCATTCTCTCATTTATACCATAAGAGACTTATCTGGTACCTCTGGAAATGCATCCCTTCTCCCAAATGGTTATGGAGTTATGGCAATATTAATTTTTCACATTAGAAGTGAATCAACCTTTTCGGATGCTCTCAGCTACCCAGAGAAATAGTCATACATGGTCTTTTTTTGACGAGTGAAGACACATTCTTAAGACAGCAACTTCTAAATCTGGATCACCAGCTTGAATTTTCCCAGAAAGTATCAAATCAGCTCATGTCATCATCAGGAGAAAGTACAAAGGTTAAAGATTTTTATAAACAATAATTAAGACACTAGCTCCACAGCTTTCATTGAGGCGTTGCACACACACTGATTTTGAAAAGTTGCAAGCAGATAAGCCTACCCTATGCTAGTCACAAGACTCCTAAAAAGAACTAAAGTGGGAGATTTGTTGGGGAAGTATGATAAAAGAGGCTGTTTTCTCCGTGTCTCATTTGTAAGAAAAACATCTTTGCAGTAGATTTTCTTGTCAGATACACCATGATCAGAGTGGAAATTACAGGACAAAAAGGATTGGTCCAATGACTTGAGAAAGATTGGTCCTGAAATATAGCTTGTGCTTTCAGTTCTGGAAAACTATACTCCATATCTCTGCCTCTGCAACAGTTCTTTTATCACTCCAGCCAAGCCACTGGTAGCGTTTTCTTCTCATATTCTGATACTCTTTGTTCTTGTGGATGCCTTACCTGTTGTCTTCAGCATGACAAAGATGCTGAGCACTCATGTTTGCATCTGACGTCAATTGTTCCCCTCTGAACTTATTGCTATGACAGGTGAGGTGAATTGAAAAAAATGGATCCTTGTGTCTCAGACGGAGCATGCAAGAAAAGTAGATGCTTTTGATGTTAATGTCTGTGAGACTTTGAGTCTACATCCGTAAAATAGGAACAATATCCTTTCTATGCCACAGAAAATTAGGAAAACAAATTCACTAATATTGAAGAAACTGAAATTTAGGGTAAGTGCCAGAGAAAAGCCCTTGTTGAAATTAATGCTTGTCTTTGACATAAAGGCCGCGTAGCACAGAGTAAACAAGTCATGAGACCACACATACATTTAAAATATTTCAGGCAAAATAAAGAAAACTTACTTCAAGCTCTTCCATACCACCTGTTATCTACTGAATCAGTCATGCAGAGAAAACAGTATGTGCTTCTGTAGTTGAAGATGGTATCACAAAGAGATTAGGCTGGAATAAAACTTCCTTAAGTCATACCTAAATGAAGACTGCAAAGTCATATTTTCTGTGCAATATTCCTTCAGTGTATCTGTGTTTTCATACACATACAGCTGCACAGAAAGATCATCACAGGAATGACACAGCATCCTTATGAAATGATAATAAAAATAAGAACACTACCTTGAAGTCAAATCTATGAATAATTTGCAGAGTACTTCCTGCTTGTGTGAACACAATCATGATACACTTCGAAACAGGCATAAGACCAGCACAACTCAGAAAAACAATAAATCAGTTCACTGGTACCAACAAAAAGGTAATAAAATGCTGCTTGCTTCTCTGGACCACAGAGAATAAATGGTTTTAATAAATAACAATTTCAGCCATACCTCCTCAATGAGTAGATCTGGGTAGTGGAAGACCAGCACTGTCTCTTCAATGAATCTTTATTGTCCTGACAGTAAAGCAGTTGCTTAATACAATCCTGAACTGCCATAAAATTACCCACAGTGGCAGAACAAAGTGTTGGTTTTGCCTGATGTGAAATCTCTTTTAGCAGTTGTAAAGCACTAAGGATAACTTGTCTGAGAGCAGATGGATTAGCACAAACACAGGTGATTGTTTAATGCCTTCATTTCTTTTGTTAACTGGATTCTTTGACCTGAGCAACAAGAGTTATCAAAAGACATCCACACCATCCTTCCAAAGTCCTAGCTCTACATGCTCCCACCAGCGATACTTGGCTAACATTCAGTCACACACTAAGTAATGTAACTTTAGGCATTGCCCTCTGATACTATGCGAAAAAGTTGATTAAAAAGGCTGTAAGCATGGCTGTGCCAACACTTAATTATTCTATAATTGCTTTCCTTTTCTTTTCTTATTCTATAGAGTCTTTATTTTGAACTTTAATCCCTAAAATACATCACCAATTCATAGTAATATCAGAAGCTAACACACCACCACTTCTGTTAAACCACAATGTGTTGGACATCATAATATATCAGCCCTTGAAAATATCAGACCTATAAATTTACTGCAGTTTAAAATCAGCTGGCTTGCTTTATTTCATATTAAACCATGGTTAAGCATGACTCCCAAGTTCTTTATTTCCACATTCTTTTCTTCAAAAACATCATAGAATTAGCTGCTAGACAGACACAAAATCCTTCAGATCTGAAACAAATATCTTGCCAGGCATATATAGAAGAGAGTGAAAATATATTTTTCATAAAACTGTTTTCCCCGTTTGTTACATTTCTTGGTGCATTTTATAAAATTATTCTTTTCAAAGCATTATTTATTTTTTACATAACCTGTAACTTCAACTTCACTCATTCATATTTAATAAAAAATAAACTCCCTTTGCATGTACAAATCAAACAATGGTAGCAAATTAGACTGCCAAAATTCTGAATGAGAAAAATTTTCATTAGAAAGCAAAAGATCAATCTGCGCTCCTTTTGACAAAGTCTGTCCTTAAAATAATGAAGCCTCATATGCATTTGACACTCATCCTATGAACAAGTCTTTATTTACATGGAATTTCCAATATTTTTAGGGTGACATTTTTATGTAGCAAGTAGAATTTTGTAACTTTCCATAAACAGATGAAGAAGAATGAAAGATCTATCACAAAAAAAATCTGTATTTCTGCAAGCATTTTTGAGGCAATATTTTAGAATAATAGAAGATTCCTACCGGATCTTCTGTTTTGTGGTTATTCAGCAAATCAGATAGGAAATCATCATGAAGACTTTCTCTCCGAATCAATGTAAATTCACGTAGGAAAACTGCTCCTTGATTTTGGTCTCCACAAACCTAGAAGGAAAACATGATATTAGGAAAAGTAAAATTTTAATTCTGTCATAGGCACAATCATAATATCCAGATAAATCAGACTGGAAGATTAAAATGTCCATTAATGGTCCTTTGCCTTCTATTACTAAACTCATTCTAACTGGTCAGCATTGCCATTAATCAAAACAAAGACATGCATTTAAAGAAAGTCAGTAAGTTAATGAATAACTGTCATTTACATGAGACTGTTGTAAAATAAGTTTCTATGTTGTTACTTCTTACAGCTATGGTTGATAAGGCAGTTAACAGTTAAAACCTCTTTTGTGAAATGAATTAATATTTAGAGTATATTTTTCCTTTTTGGAACAGAACGTTTTTGTCCAGTATTTTGACTGCTCCATCATAAGAAGTTAAACCTTAAAACTTCTGAGGGCCAGAAAAAATTTATATATAAGTACTTTGGCTAGCAAACTTAAATATGCACATGCATTCAAAATCATTTAAACTAACTTTACACCTACTGTTTTCAAGTTTAGGAACATATATGAGCTACTTGAGAAAGAGTTTGTTTCTTCATTAAGTGTCTAACCAATACCTATTGAAATGTCCTACGTACTATTATGGTATTGTTATAGTTTTTGGAAATAAATAATGAAAACAAATCCACATCATTCTTCATGCTCCCACATCCTTTTTTTAATTTGGTTATCCAAGCCAAAGAATTTTTTTTTTTTTTAAGTATCAAGTAAATTTTAAATGTTGGAAACTGGTGAAATATCAAGAAGGGTTTTTTACATATTAATGCAATATGTTGCTTTTCATTAGACTGACTATAAATAATTCCACTACAGGTGAAATATCCACAAAGGTTGTTAACCAGAAATAGGGACTATATTATCAATTGGAAATCTAGTAGATTTTTCAGTTTTCAGCACTTCACAACATATTTTGGAGGTGACTCAGCTTGAGACAATAGTGTGTTTTATTAAAATGGCTAAGTAAGAATATTTTGTACTTTAGTATTTGACAACAGAGATTGCAACTCTAGTATGAATTAGGCAAGTGTAACAATCATAAATAATTTATTTATATGAGATAGTGATTTATCTTCCTATAAAGGTATGTGAGATACACATGCATGGTAATTGTGGAGTTTGGAGTTTCTGGTTATCTTTTTCTGTTTCTCCATCTGAAGGACAAGATACTATAATCAGGAATGGTAGATACAATATTTCCTCATGTATTTAAGATAAGCCCAGGACTTATAAATAGACTGCGGTTATTACTCACAGGTGCTGTATTACTAAATTTATTCTACTAAGCATGCCCTGCTGCTTTTATTATGGCTATTTCTTGTATTTATCCTTCTGCGTAGCCAGATGCCATAGTTATCCTGGCTCTACTTATCCTAGCTGAGAAGTTCAGAGAAAAAGAAGGGCCTGGGAGTACCATGAATATGATGTGTAGTGTCCAGGGGGAGGATGAAGAATAGATTTGCCTTGCCACTCCCTACAAGTGAGTTGGTATTGCTGTTTGGGAGGAGGCAGTCCTCCCTGCCATCTGGGAAGTGAGATCAGAGCTGCTGCAAAGCTAGTGCAGCTATAATGGGGTGACTAGAAGGAGATGAGCTAATAAAATTAAAGTGGGGGGTGGGAATATCTTAATATGAAGTGGGTAATGGGAAGAAGTAAGAGTCCCTGAATCCAAACTTTATGCTGGTTAACATAGCAGACTTTTTCTTTGATATAAGCCTCTTGTCTCTAGCAGTAAAATACAGGGCACCTAATTCTTTTGGTTGCTTTGAGCTCCTCTGCTGTAAATTTTAAGCTAAAAACCAAACCAAACCAAACCACTTCCCATAAAAGGAACAGATTTTTAAAAGTGTGGGGTTTTAAAATTTATACTTAGCTTCCCATCTTGTGGATAACGTTGAGAGATACACCCACTGATATTACTGAGTCATGGCAATGAAGAATCCTCAGAGGTGTCAGAGGAAGAAACATGCATGTGTCCAAAAGAAAAAGAAGCCTTGCTACTGACACATATTCTTTTTGTAATAAAAATTATGGACAAATCATTATCTTACAAATAAAAATGTCCCTGAAATAGTTCATATTTCATAAAAATGTTTCATCCCAGGACTGGCAAAAAATGTTCAACAATAAAAGTTATTTCAAGAAAGGAAATCTGTAGTTTTATTTTACTTATAAGTAACAGCCTTTACTTGTGATTTTAAGCATTTATGGTCAGCAAATGTAATGATAAAATTACGATTAATTAGATTTTCTTACAATTTTGTCCTTCTAATTTCAGAAGTCAAATTACAAACAGTGTAAAAAAGTCACTTCCTCACCAATAAGTCACCTTCCTGCTTCACTTATTTTATCAATCTACAAGTATACCCAGATTCTGCAAAATCTTTTCCTTATAAGAGTAGTCAGTTTCCTGTTATTACACTTTCTAACTGGTTTTCAAAAAGGAACCAAACCTACTGAAGTACTGTTACCTTCCTAGGTTATCAATAGTTAAAATAAAGACTTGATAAAGAATGCATTTGCAGTATCAATAATGTCAATAAAGTATTGCTAACCTTTAAAACTTAACTATTTACCATATCAATATTAATGTTTTAACTGCTGATAATTACATGGAAGGGAAGTAGATGTTAGAGGCACTATTCAGGAAGAACAGACAGACCAAGAGAGTTGAAAAAAGAAACTGAGGATGAAGAAAGAAGATGAAAAATAAAAAACAAGAAACGCAGTAATGAAAGCATGATTTTATTTTTTTACTTGGCTAATCTGAATTTTAAAGTCTTGAAAAAAGGAGAGAACTGAAAAGCACGCAGCCATCTAAAAAAGGTTATTCTCCTCTTGATTTATATCATACATTTTTCTGCTTTGAGTAGTAGTTCGTTCTGGGCTCACTATAATTTATACATCTGCTGATGAAACTTAGTCCTAGTAGAGTATGGCCATCCTTACTGAGAGAGCTGGAATCAATCCATTTAAGATGAGTGTCAGTAAATTGAATTAATATCCGGAAAGATTGTTTTCCATTTTTCAAGTTTCCTTAAAGTCTTGGCTACGTATATATCACCATTTCATTCTCTCAGTAAACCTATTATCATTGTAACACAGCCACCACATCTCTCATCTCTGTTCCTTCAGTTCATGATCAGATGAGCTTAGAAAACAGTCTCCAAAAATAAAGCAACTGAACTCTTCTTAAGCAGTGAACAAATCATGCAAAGAAAGACTGGCCTGGCAGAAATCTGACCCTTAGCAGCAGCAATCATCTGCAACAATATACAGCTTTTCAAGAACCTGAAAACAGCATTGGAAATGAGGTTTTGCAAATGCATACATGAAGATCAACAGCATAGCACCGAAGTTTCTCAGCACGACGAAGCTACCTGGGTAGTCAGATGCCCAACTGACATTACAAAGGAGACTTTCATGAAACTGAGGTGAGTCAAAATTTCAGCAAATATCTAAGCAATAATGTTTTTCTTGTTTTAGCTTGGTTCCTCTCTCTCTTAGATCAGTGTAAAAAATGAGTTGTTCCATTAGATCCAGTGGTGTGAGTCCATCTGGCAGAAATCTTTGAGGACTCAGGCAGACAAATACAGAATTAGAAAATAAAAGACCTAGCACAAACCAGAGGGTAAAAGGATGCATCCCAGCCAACACAGTCTACATTTTCTTGCACTTGAGTACTGTCCCACTTTGGAAGTAGCTTCATTACTTTTGCTGTGATTAATGACCAGCAATAAAGTAAACTACTAATAATTCTTTGTTAGCAAGGTGTAATAGTGATACTTTGCTGAATTCAGGAGGCACAGAAATAACAATACAGGCCAGGAATCTGACACAAATTACCATGGTACCTTCGATAGCACCTTTCTCAACACAGAGGTCAAGGGATTCCAAAGTATCCCACTCACAAAGCAGAAATATCAAACGTGGCATTGCATATTTATAATTAACTATTTGGGCACATCCCAGGAGTACTTTCAAGGCAACAGTTGCTCAGTGGAAGCTTTTCTTATTTTGGATATTCAAAGCCCAAAGCACCCAGAAAATTACTACTAACATCAAAACTTGAGGCAAAAAAATATGTACTGGTTTATTAAAAATGCTTCTTCTGACAAAATGATTTTAAAAATCAGTTTCTTTAAGCTTACTGGTTTTTTGAGAGGCCTAGAGTGTCTTGACAATGATAAGAAGAATTACTTTTCCTTATTAGTAGTATTCTTAGGCATTAATCTCTTGGATTTTATGGCAGAAACAAATTAGAACATGAAGCATACGACAAGAAATTAAGGTACTAAATACCAAAAAGGTAGCAATGACATTTATAGTGAGGGATGAGGAATGCATGCTTTTAACATGCCAATTTATTCTGCAACACCTTTTTTTGGTTTAAACTCAATTTTAAACAGCATAGCAACTGTGCATGTATTTCAGCTCTGAATTACTCTCAATAAAAGCTAAAAACAACATTCCACTTTATTGCCTGCACACTTCCAAGTGAAAGTGCCACACTTATATATGGTTAACAAGAGTGTTACTGCATCCCTCAGCCCTGCAAGACACAATCACATAAGAAGGAAAGGCATCCTAGAAGACTCACAGGTGTGTCTAAGCAGCTGCTAGGTGCCAAATGAACTTGATTCGTACCACTGGTGCCTCAAGCAAATGTTTAACAAAATCTCATAGGCAGTTCTGAAATAAGAAAATTATTATCATTGCTTTTAATCTTCCATGGTTTTGTGCTGCAGTTTTGATCCAAATTTTCTTTTTCTTTATTCTCCAAAATGGAATTAGGATGGGTAGAGAGGGGTACAAGCCCAATACCAGGTCCCAAATTTAGAAGCGATTATAGCCTGGCTCCAAATCTGAATTCTGAAAGCTGTTTGTCTTTACCAAAGTCCATGTAAGAACTGAAAATACACAGAGATTTTACAGCCTGATTCTGCCACTGTTAATCATTCTGAACACTTTTCATTCCTCCATGGAGAGCCAGAAAGCTATGCACAATTTAAAATCTATTCTTGGGAATTTCTTGGGTATGACCACACTACATTTTTCAGAGGAATACATGCAAAAGGAGATACTTATTTAATTAAGGACATCACTCTCCAAATGCTATGTTTCTGTATTACACATTAATACACTGATCCTTCAGAAATGTTCAAAATTTTCCAAACAGATTTTCTAGATCCCCATAGGGAAATATGCAGGCCCAGGTAATCAGAGACACTGTGTCAATACATTTGTAATAGGGGTGATAATTTGAAGCCTTTACTGTCATGAAGTCAGCTCTTGCTTTAAACCAAAGACTAGAAGAATCCACGTCTAATGTGAATTGAAAGATAAGGTAGACTCCATAACAAAAAATGTGATTTTTAGGCAGAGGTAGTAATACCTCCAGCTTAGATTTTTCTTTCTCTTTTACCATTGTGTTGTCACAGACTGAACTAGGGCTGTGAAGATGACTGTTCTCCCCATGAAAACTCCCTTCCTTTCTATAAAATTTAATTTTGTTTGCATTCAGTCCAAATAAATGGTTTTCTTCACAATACAACAACAAGAACAAAACAAAAAACCTTTTTTTCTTTCATTTTTGTGAGGTCAGACAAGATGATTTGTTTCATTCCTAGGCCACTGTAATGAAATTAAAGGAAACTTTGGGCTAGTGTAATAAACCTGCCACAGCTGACAAGTCCCCAGTGACCCATAGCCCAGTGACAAATGTGCTCATGTGGGTGTAGATAGCTTTCACATGAGCATCTTCATTACTGGCATGCTGGACAGTCACCTACTGGAGTGGCGTCACTATATAGAAATTATTTATAATTGTAAAAACTATAGTAACAGGTTAAAGACTCTCATGCAGTCACAGCAAGTGGAAAGCTTGTAAGAAACTGGTCAAATTCTCAGGATGTTCTCTGTGTTTTCCTCCCACCTTCAACTCTTTATTAGCCTTGGAAGAAGTTTCAGCATCTCTACTGAAGGTAGATGAGACTGTTCCAGGTCTAAGCTAGGATAGGATTTCTTCTGGTCTTTCCTATTAGTCTGATTTGAAGGGGAGTTCTCTTCATTCATGAAGAATTTTTTTTGAAGGTAACCTTTAGAAGTTAGATTCCCAGCTTTCCTTGGCGTGGATAGTTAGTTGCTATTTCTTGCCTTACAACCCTTACATTTTATGGCTTTGATTCTCAGCTTTAACTTTCTTTTAAATGGAAGAAAGGGTTGTCTAGATTTGCAAATTAAATCAATCCTAAGATAGCATTTTTCACGACTGCAATATTTTCTTCTGACATCTCAAAATAGGATTACATGTCCTGGGAAGCGTATGACAGAAACAAACAAACAAAAATATCTTTATCCCTGTGGAAAACAAATTTTTCCTGAGACCTGAATATCAACAATCTTGCTTTCTGATTCCGGTCTTTCCAAACAGTGATGATACTATTGTTTCTGAATTAACAGCCTGTCTCTTAGGAAACTGGCTACTATTTGCAGTGGTTTTGAAGGTTTAGAATTTTTAAAGAGAGAAGGAGGTTCTTATTTGGCTTCTCTGAAGGTACTCACAAAATGCCTCAAAATACAAACCCAAATAGCAATTTATTTCCCAAGGGAATGTTTTATTCAACGGTGAAATGTTCCCACCAGAAATCTTTTTGCTTGTCTTGAAATATATTTAATCTTTTTTCTTTCCTCCCTGCCTTTCCACAGAGACTGAATTCATGATTATCTTAATGGTAATGCCCTGACTTCTTTTAAAGCTCTGTGAAGGAAATGTGGCTATGTGCTAATTATAACAGCCACAATAGAAGAGTCTGGTTAATGTATTCATTGAAGGAATTATTTAAGCTCCATTTCAGTCTCTCATTATAAATGAACAAAAGAAACAAAAAGTGATTTGCACTCAAGAATTACAGCATGAAGTGTCCCTCAAACAAAACCACCAGCTATTAACATCTTGGACAGACATTAGCAATGATGGGGATAAATTTGTAAAGCATGCACACTCCTACACTTGACCCACAGTGTACCAACAAGGGAGAAAGCCAATATGGCCCCATTAAATGGAGTGGCAAAAATGTAGAATGCACAAGAACACAGCAATTCTCTTGCTGCCAAGCAACCTTGGCCAAAAAAGAAGGTGGGAGGGGGTAAGTGGAGAAAGAACAAGAAAAAAAGGAAAAAAAGGAAAGAAGAGCAGACCGTAGGGGAAAAAAATGAAGTCACACAGAAGCAAACAAATCAAAGTTCTACAATTCCTTTTAAATCCTGCTGATTAGAACCTTCTTTCTAGCTGCAGTTAACACAAAGTGCACAGATGTTAGAAAGCTTGATAAACAAGAGCTGGAATTATATTTGAGAACACTATCTAGTTTCTCATTTACTGGATACACAAGAGATATTTAGATGGGTATGACTTGTGTTCCTCAAGCAAGTTATTTTTTAAAAAATAAAAAAACTACTGTGGTGTGAGCAAGTTTGTGTCTGAATTCAAGCAAGAATTGCTTTCCAAAACATGCCAAACAAATACTGTGTTTAAAATACTTGAAGGCAGACACACAAATTGCTATGTGACGCACAATTAAAGGAAACCAAGACACAGAATTTGGAGAACTCATTTTCACCACTTGTTTCATTGCCTAACTTTGTTGACCATCAACATGTAAGGAATGGTTAACTCCAATGTAATTTTTCAAAAGTTGAATCAATTTTTAAATGGTCAGAATCAGTATGTGTCATGTGACAAAGTGGAGCAAGAAATAGTTTCATAAATCATTCTGCAAGCTTCAGTATGTTCATTTATCAATGTACCAATGTACCTTGCTGACCTGCAATGTCCTCCTAAAGGCCAGACTAGACAACAAACTACACCAAATTGCATGAACAAACATAAATCTGGGATTAGCAAGATCAGTCACTTCCAAATTTTATCTAATCAGCAGTACTTGATTTCAAATGATTATTAGCATGAAAGAAAGCAGAAAACAAGACTTACCATTGTTTTGCAACATATATCATAATTAGCTGTATTTGCGCTATCACGATTTATCGCACTTGGTATTTTTGTTTGTGTTAGGAAAAAATGCTACTAATACAACTTCCCTGTAGTAAGGAAATAACAAATGACAAATATGCATGCAGGAAAATAATTAAATTAGATAATCTAATTTAATCTAGAGACAAAATAATTTAAAGAAGTCATCTTTGTTCTTCTTCATTGAATTCCATTGCTCAGAGGTTTTTTATTTCAGCTGAACTACAGAATACACTAGGCTTCCTGCTTCAATTTTAATTTGGTTTTGGAAGCGGAAACAGGCAAGTTCTCTAGAATCGCTTCATCAGTCTTCCTGGGCACTCTGAGCACAATATTTTCCTCAGGAAAATAAATGTCCTGGCAGACTGCTGATGGGTATTTATTACATTTATACTATTTTCTGCTAATCAAATCATACAGTATTTACAGCAAGCTAGACACTTCAAATAGCCAACATAGACATTAGAAAACACTAGTAACACTATCTTTATGACCTGCAATTCAATCAGATCAGTTTTCCAATTACTTTGTTTCTTTATAATAAAGCATTGCAAATTCTATTCAGTCCAGGTAAGTATGGTTTTTCTTGGCTGGGTAGCTAAACTACCATTGTTTCCATCAATACAGTGATTGGCTTTGTTTGTATTTTGTCGTCAGATTCTTAAGCTTTTGTTACAGCTTGCACAATGCTGAAATAGAAGCCAGGATTTTCTCATGCTTGTGAAATATTAAGACATCCAGTAAGAAAAGTATCAGAATGAGTAGCTTCATGGCATGAGATTTTGTGTAAATCTTTCCACTGTGATTGTCCTTGTAGTAGGAGACTTGATTCATAGACTCTGAGGAATCTTTTCCTTCACATTGGATTTTATGTCCAGTATTTTAGTTTAAAAATACATTTGATGAGATTTATAATGCTTTCTGCCAATGGTAAGACTGGTTTTAATAACTTTAGAGTCCTTTTAATTCTGAACAGTATTTGGATATAATATATATGTTGGGCTTTTTTTTTTTCCCAAGGGAAAGAAGCTTGGTCTTTATACAGTTGGAGGTTTCCTTTTTCATCTCTCCATATTTAGTATATCAAACCCCTGTCACATGTGTTATCAATGAAGTCAGTTGGGTCAGACTCTTGCAATCAGAATTTCTAACTTCTCTCAGATCTTTATGCTCTAAATAAGGGGCAGAAGATGGAGATGATGATAGCAGGGCTGGGTATTTGACACAAACTAGCAGGTAACAGACCAGATATCCAGCTGGACTAAAGTAGCACAGCTTCATTTAAGCTATTGATTTATACCAGCTGAAGAATTATACCTGCTTTAACAAAAATACTTTTTTTTTTTTAAATCACAGCAGGACTTTCTAATTATTTATTCATCTTTCCATACATCTTTCTGGTTGTACTGTTCCGCAAGATACTATGTCCCTAATTCACTTTTCAGAATATTTGACTCCCTGTTGTCCAAGCGTGGTGGACAATGATGGAGCAGCTGCCCACCGCTATGAGCTGGTGCATCCAGGCAGAGAACATCTTTCCCACACCCTTCCCAGCTAATGATAAATCCCCCTGCCTTCCCGAGCACAGCCAAAGTCGCCTTCACCACCTCTACTACAGGGTGTCTCCCTATCTGTGCATACAACAGAGTACCCCTTTTATACCGTGTTGTGTTCCTACAGTCAGTAATGAGAGAATTTCCTAGAACATGAGTCATATACTTTTTGTGGCAGAATTAATTGAAGCTTGTTTTGTGTTAGATACACCTCTTAGTCTCATCAGATGGTGTTTCACAGCATTTTCAGAGTTTCATAGTACTGAAGGCCAGAGGCCACATCCATTATCAGGCAATATAGTTTCAGATATATAATTCCTGCATGAAGCCATCAATGTACTCTGCATTACTCATCGATACCGTTTGGATGAAGGAAAATACATCTTTTAGAACCATAGAATCATAGAATCATAGAATTGTTAAGGTTGGAAAAGACCCTTAGGATCATCAGGTCCAACCATTAACCTACCACCGCCAAGTCCACCACTAAACCATGTCCTCAAGCACTGCATCTACCCGTCTTTTAAATACCTCCAGGGAGGGGGACTCAACCACTTCCCTGGGCAGCCTGTTCCAGTGCCTGACTACTCTTTCAGTGAAGAAGTTTTTCCTAATATCTAACCTAAACTTTCCCTGGCGCAGCTTGAGGCCATTTCCTCTCGTCCTATCGGTCATTACTGGCGTGAAGAGACCGACCCCCACCTCGCTACAACCTCCTTTCAGGTAGTTGTAGAGAGCAATAAGATCTCCCCTCAGCCTCCTCTTCTCCAAACTAAACAACCCCAGCTCCCTCAGCCACTCCTCGTAAGACTTGTTCTCTAGACCCTTCACCAACCTCGTTGCCCTTCTCTGGACACGCTCCAGCACCTCCATGTCCTTCTTGAATTGAGGGGCCCAAAACTGGACACAGTATTCTAGGTGTGGCCTCACCAGTGCCGAATACAGGGGCACTATCACCTCCCTGGTCCTGCTGGCCACACTATTCCTGATACAAGCCAGGATGCCATTGGCCCTCTTGGCCACCTGCGCACACTGCTGGCTCATGTTTAGGCAGCTGTCAACCATCATCCCCAGGTCCTTTTCAGCCAGGCTGCTTTCCAGCCACTCCTCCCCAAGCCGGTAGCGTTGCCTGGGGTTGTTATGACCGAAGTGCAGGACCCGGCACTTGTCCTTGTTGAACCTCATACAGTTGGCCCCGGCCCAATGATCCAGCCTGTCCAGGTCCCTCTGCAGGGCCTTCCTACCCTCCAGCAGATCGACACTCCCACCCAACGTGGTGTCATCTGCAAACTTACTGAGGGTGCACTCAATCCCCTCATCCAGATCATCGATAAAGATATTAAACAGGACCGGTCCCAACACTGAGCCCTGGGGAACACCACTCGTGACCGGTCGCCAACTGGATTTGGCTCCATTCACCACCACTCTCTGGGCTCTGCCGTCCAGCCAGTTTTTAACCCAGCTCAGAGTGCACTTGTCCAAGCCGTGAGCAGCCAGCTTCTGCAGGAGAATGCTGTGGGAGACGGTGTCAAAGGCCTTACTGAAGTCCAGGTAGACAACATCCACAGCCTTCCCCTCATCCACTAAGCGGGTCACCTTGTCATAGAAGGAGACCAGGTTAGTGAAGCAGGACCTGCCTTTCATAAACCCATGCTGGCTGAGCCTGATCCCCCGGCTGTCCCACACATGCCGCATAATGGCACTCAGGATGATCTGTTCCATGACCTTGCCCGGCACCGAGGTCAGGCTGACAGGCCTGTAGTTCCCCGGATCCTCCTTCTGACCCTTCTTGTAGATGGGTGTCACATTAGCTAGCTTCCAGTCATCTGGGACCTCCCCGGTTGACCAGGACTGCTGATAAATGATGGAGAGTGGCTTGGCAAGCTCCTCCGCCAGTTCCCTCAGTATCCTCGGGTGGATCCCGTCTGGCCCCATAGACTTGTGGGCATCCAGGTGGAGGAGCAGGTCGGCGACTGCCACCTCTTCGACAGCTGGGACTAGAAGAAGCATCTAGTCCCAGCTGGGACTAGAAGAAGCATCCAGTCTCAAAATGCATCTCATCACTTGAATATTAGGGTGCATGAAATAATATCCTGTACTAGCATAAGTACATTGCACAAGAAAGAGCCTGAATTCCCTGCTAAAATGTTTACACCTGAATTCCCTGCTAAAATGTTTTCCAGTGCAGTTTGTCATATCTTTCTGTCTAAAATATGGTACAGCTTAACTAAAAAACAATTGTGGCATATGTGAGTGAAAGAAATACCAACTATAGAAAGTATAACATCCAGCAGCTACTCAGAGCTGCTAGAAGATTACTGCATGTATTTAAGGTTGAGGTATAGACAAGAGGCAAAATCCAGCAGCCAAGAGAGTCTGCACAGAGGTAGACAGAGCAGAGAACCAAACAGCTTCTCAGTAAGCTCCCAAATGCCTGCCATGAGGATGCTCTGAAGGCCTGCTTGGCTTCAAGGAATTTGAAATAGACTGTTTCCCAGCCTGAAGCTACTGGCATTGATATGGCATCCATGTGAAAAGGAACATGTATCCTGTTTGTTTAGGGCTTGATTTGTATCCCAGAGTAAAATACCTTGATCTGGGACTCTAAAAGATAATTTTTACTTTCAACTCTTTCCTGTTTATCACAACCCAGAGTAAAATGCAGCACTCCTAGCTGGGATTAACTCTAAAAGAAACAAAAGATGTACAGGAGTTTCCAGATAAAAAGCCCACAATGCATCAAAAATCCAGATGGAAAGAATCTTCCAGTTGATCTAAACTTGACAGCTTTCACTAGCATTCCTTACTGCTGCACTTTTTAGACAAACCACCTTCTTAATATGTTAAGTCTGGATTTTTTAGTAGTTTAAGGGAATATCCCACTAGTATACAAGTAACTGAGCATCCTGTCAAACTTACTGTCTCATTTCATCAACACTGTGGGTCTATCAACTCTGAATTCATGTCCAATCCTCCACACTGTCCAGAAGCTGTACAGCTGAAACAGGGTGGTGTTGTGATCACACCCACTGAAGATAACTGAGCTGTGAAACTTATTAGCAAAGGATGAACTAAATATAATAGGATTGAAATTTAAATAGATTAGAACAGAACCAGACATGTAAGTTAATATGAAGAATATAGAGGGTTACCATAGTGAATGATAACATATGCTGGAATGTGTAGTACCTGTTAGGGTTCAGGGAACAGGAAAATCAGAGACATCTATATGTTCCATTTGAAAAAGGCAGATTATACTATGTCTGCTCACTGTGTCCGTACTTTTGACTGAAGTCACTAATTTCTCAAGCTGGATATGTACCACTGGACCAGATGAACACCAGTGTGATTCAGGATGTCAGTACTAGTGTACTAGAAAATAAGCTTTTGGTGATATCTGATATTCCTGTTGCAATACTTTCTAGAGAACTTATTGTGTTCTTTTCTAAATTAGAACATATTTCTATTTAGTCTATTAACTGGCCTTGTTTCACATAAAACTGAGGTATTTCCTAAGAAGAAACTGATTTGTCTCTCCACAACTATGTGGTACATCAACAAGAAGTTCTGAACCACAAGCAGATAATTTTTTGGGTTTTAATCTGTTTACAGTTATATTAGCAAAACAAGGAAGCAGAAACTAGACTGACTTTATTCAGAAATAAGTTTTTATATAGAGTACTTTCCTTGAAGAATGCAACAAAGTAATGTATTAATGATCTTCATCATGAAGATCTGGAAGACTCCATCACTAAGCAGAAGTGGATAAAGCCATGAAGTTAAAAGCTCCTGGATTTTCAAATTTGAGTTTTACACTGGAAGAACATTGTCTATTAACAGGCAGAGTACATTCTTTTCCATATTTGTTTATTCACACTCAGCTGTAGACCTCCTGAAGACAGCTATCAAAGAACCTAAATGTTGTAGACCATATCAACATTCAGTGCCAATTTGTAGCCCAATATCTGGCACAAATAACAGTATACAAAACATGACATTGCCTCCTGTCCAGAAGCCCAGATCCACGACATTATAAAGAGTGAAGAAAGAATCTTTCTCTCAAATTTCCAACAAAGAGTTTTAATCGGACACAAGCAGAAGTCACTACAAATGTACAGTTTATTATATATTACTTACCTTTATTATTCATTTTGAAGAACAGAACTAAACTCAGAAAACATTTTGGCAAATTTTAGAAAAGTATTATTTAAGGATAATTTAAAAAAAAAACCTTGGCATGCTTCAGGCATCTTATCCAGCACATAAATACTAATGGTACCTCCTTATAATCCCTAAAATATGTTTCTATGAAGTATTTTTATCTAAACTATAGCAGGAATTTACAGGATATCATGAACCAGGGAAATCATCACTTGACTCATCTCAGATAATCATTAAGTCCTACTTAAACAGTACGTATTTTCTCAGCTATTACACACTCTCAGCCATCTGCGAGCACTCTTCCAGGATTTAGCAGAACTAAAGAGAGCTCTCTTCCTATAACTTTAATTTTACAAAATGGGAAATGTGATCACCAGAGTATATTCATACTGAAATAATGGAAGAAACAGGTGTTTTCCAATAAGAACTCAGTTCCCAGTTGCACTGTTCCATTAAACGGATTTCCCTACTTCTCTCTTGCCTGACAGTGACCCAGTTCCAGAGCTGTTATATTTATTCATGTGACAGCAGGAAAAGTTTTAAAGATGGTTCAACTGTTTGCTTAATGTTCTCA
Source organism: Theristicus caerulescens (assembly GCA_020745775.1). Lineage (NCBI taxonomy): Eukaryota > Metazoa > Chordata > Aves > Pelecaniformes > Threskiornithidae > Theristicus > Theristicus caerulescens. The sequence goes on along the minus strand of CM036583.1, from coordinate 37,586,046 downwards.
AGAAAATGGATCACTTCAGTTTTATTCAAATCATTTTTATCTATAATACTGTAGCACTTATATAATCTAAACACCACAATGTGTGGATAAGAAGGGAGCAACTAACAGTCATTGGTTTGATGAACTTTTTATGGGCTTGTAAATTGCTTCAGAAAAATAAATGTGTGCCTCCACCTACAAAAAGCTTCATATTTTTAAAACCAAAACCACAAATGGTTTTGAAGTTGCTCAGATATTTGGTTTCCTGTTTTTCCCATCAGTTTCATTTGCCTCAGGAGAGAAAAGTGCTAAAACTCCATTAAGACAGACCGACTGCTCTTACAGCCATCTCAGATCAAGAAAGGACAGGAAATACTAGCAGTCTTACTGTAAATTTTCACACAATTCCCAGCTAAATTTTGCAGATTCTGGTGGCTCAGACAAAATTTGAGATAAAAGTTAGAAATCTTTAAAGGATTTAGGCAAACTAAATCTAGAATCCATATCTCCCAAGATTTTCTCCTCACCTATATAAACATACCCAGCCAGGGCTCATTGAATGAGCAGCATACAGCTCTTTGTAGAATTAACTTCCTAGGTAAAACACAGACAGAGACCGCATTAATTTTATCTTCAGTACTATTTTAACTTTCTTTTAGAAATAGGCTTATTTAACCAACTCCTGTCTAAGATTGTTTAATAGCATACAGAAAACTGCTATGAATGTGGTTGAACAAAAACAAACTGAAGCCGATATAAACTAAAGCCATCTATTTTATTTCAAGCTATCACCTTTCACATTTTACTTCACCTGAAGCACATTTGAATTTTGAAAAAAATTCTACTGATCCATGGATTTCCGTTCCCTATTTATTTTGCAAATACAATTCTAGCAAAATACATAAGTAAATGAGGTCATAGAAGTAGTTACTACCAGATACAAGTTTGTAAATGGCCATTTTGGTAGCCATTTTCAAAAGTAATAGTAGGTGGATAGATCTTCGTCTACTATACTTCAAAACAAAGGAGCACAGATTATTAAGTACTTGCATCACTTTTTTTAAGACACAACATAGATGCAGCTACTATTAGTTATCTTTCAAATAAGAACATTTCAGATTTGATGCCTTTCAGTACATTTTGAATTTTCAAAGCCTCTGTTTTCTTTTTACAGTCACAAATATCTCTGTGGAATAGAAAATCACAAAGTTGGATTCAAATACTAAATGTCAGTTTTACTGACATGAAAAATCATCTGTATAAAGTAATTTATGCAAAACTATATACTAGTAACTAGGGTCAGGCTACCAATTACATGCAATTATCCTGCCTGCCTAACACCTCTTCTTTACCCTTCACTCTAGGTCGTGCATTGATGCTGAAAAATTTTGAGAGACCCTGCTTCAGGTTAAAAAATCTTTTGCGCTGGAGAATTTCTTTGCTTCTCTATGAAGAGGTCATTACATCAGATTAGCTGTGATTGCAAATAAATGTCACTCAGAAGTGGCTTGACTTTTCAATAGCTTTTTTCTCACTATATTGAATACTACTTTATTTGCAGGGAATTAACAAGTAGTTTTTGCTGACCTGACGCCCAATGGCAAGCTACTGTTTAGCTACTTTTTGTTTGATCCATCATTTGATTTCTAATCTGAAAGTAAAACCACATTCTAACTGAGGGCAGCCTGACAGATCACATGATAGGAACAGATCTCAAATCAGCAAGACAGAGAGAGGAAGCATTTGCTCACCACAGTGCACATCACTCCTTTTGAGAGCTAAAGTATAAAACATGGATGCTAAGAAACAGAAACACGCAGTCATCTTTTAATAAGAACCAAAAGGATGTCAAGCAAGAAGAATGGGAATTAATCTTCAGCACTTTCTCTCAAGCATTCTGCATGAAGAGCATTATCTTTTTAGGTAATATGCTAACCTAGTAGCACAGAAGGAAAAACCCAAAACAAAAAAGCACTGTTGCCAAAAGGACAACACAATTCCACAACAGCAAGGAGACGCTTGTTGTAATCCATCCTCTTTTCCCTGAATTTCTGCCATAGGGATCTCAAACACTGGGTCTCCAAGGAGGAAGAGATGCCAACTGTGCTCCTCTTGAGCAGCCCCTAGCCGTTAATTCATGAAGTGTCAATGAAAGGCCTCCTGTTCGCCGCGTCCCTCCGGCTGGCTGTCTGCAGCAGTGGGTGGTGACTAGTGGGATGATGTAACCCAAAGTGACCATCGGCAGTAGGTCACAGTTCAGCTGCTTCCACTAAGGAATTGCAGCTGTGCAATCTACAGCCTTTACTCGGGAGAAGATTGGCCACATGCATGAAAGCATCCTGTAGCTGTTACTTCTATCTTCCCCAAAGAAGACACAGGAAAGGAAGAGATTACAAAGAACCACAATGGGTCACTGGTATGGTCGACATCCAGCCTCAATGAGACAAGGGCCATTAAACAAAGTAATCCGAAAGTATTAAGACATGCAGGTGAAAACTTAAGGAATCTAAGTGCTAAACCAAGCAAAATATTTGAAAATGCTGTTTAAAGTCTCCAGCCTCCAGGTACCAATCCATTTTCTAAGCAGTGAGACAAACAGATTACACTGTAAAATCAAGCATAAAGTCTGCAAAAAGGGACAACATTAGTCCTTCAGAAGAAAAGGCTGGCAATTCAGAAAAACAAGATATCACAAATAAGTGGAAAAGATGCTGGAAAAATAATGTTAGGAAATTGCTGGCTAGCTCCCCTCATTTCATAGGAAAGCTAGTGGATTTCTCATTTCAACATGTGCCCTGTGTCTCTCATTCTCTTGAGGGACATTCTAGTGAAGATGAAACCAAGGATTTTTTCAAGAACAAAAATTAACTAAGGAAAAGTCAATTAAATTTGAAAGGAAAATATAAACTCATGCTTTCTTTCACCCTTGGCCTAATCACTCCTCTTCATTCCTTTCTTCTACTGAATCTAAGACTGTACTTCTACACCTTTGTATCCCCACTCTGAAGGTTAACAGAGTGATGACTCTGTGCCTCTTGTCTGATTCTCATCGATACAGATTCTTATCTTCGATTTTAATGTTCTCCATGTCCTTCCAGTTCCTCTGGAAATGAAAAGGCAAGGCATTCTGAAACCCAGGACTGCTAAAAAACCTTGCAAAAGTTGGCAACTGATATTTTTTCCTCTTCTTCAATGGTGTGATAGTAATATGGCTTCAATAAATTCTTGCTCAGTTGTAAACTTCAGCATGCAGCAAAGTTTCCTTATTAGATGCAAAGCTCTCCTTTGAATGGTTATCTGCTAGAAGTTAATTATGTCTGAATTCTTTCCAAAATGAACTCATGGAAAAAATGACAGCTGACAAGAAATACAGTAGGAAACCAGATGAATTTGGAGATAGGATAGAGGAAGCTGCAGAGAAAATGAGATTTAAGAAACCTGCACAACACAAGGGTAGCAGCAGGAGCTACAGAACTTAGCTAATAACTGAGATACAAGGATGAAATTCAACTTTGTCCTATAGCTATAAATGTGGTCTAGTCTAGTATCAGGGATGTGCCTGTGTGCGCACCCAGAGAACTTAAGTCATGAATTCCTTGCATGACCCAGGAACCCCCCAGACAGCCATCTGCATAGGTGAGAAAATGTATTGATTTGAAACAGTGAGCTGACTACAGTGGTGATTCACTGAAATCCTAGCCATCTTCAGAACAAAGTGTTTGACAACTTGGTCCAGGAGTGCTTCAGATAGGAATTTTGGACTGTCTTGAAGATGCCTCCTGAGAGGTGGTCAAAGTGCATTGACCAGTTTGTATGTTTCAATATGGTGATTAACATCCTGGGTGGAGAAATCTCACCCTTCCTTACAGATACTCCCTACAGATTCCTCTGCAGAACTGAATAAAGGGTGCAGAAATACGACAGTTATAAACAGTAGAAACTCTTCCTGCAGATGCAGACATGGTCACATACAACAGTCCGTTGTAGATGGTAAATATGGTTAGGAGCTATTCTGTATGTAATCCAAGACAACCAATAATGAAGGATCATGTATGTTCTGGAGTGGTCACGCAGGACCAGCTGAGTGTAAAAAGTGGTTCAGAGAGTTTCACCTGATCCTGCTGAAGACAGCAAGGACCCTTGCTGTCACTGTTTGGACAGTGACTAATCATCCAGACTGAAAGAATTCATGAGAGCTATATCCTTTGCCATGGTCCCAATAAATTGGTTTTTTTTTTTTTTTTTAAACAAACTTTCTGCCTATAAGTGTCTGTGCAATATCAGGGCACTAGCTAAAGGAAGTAACCACTAAAGTATGTAGGTGCAATCAGAGGCAATAAAAGAAGCAAGCTGCTGGAGAACAGAAATACATGAAATGTATTTCACAAATATATATATTTCATGTGCAAAAGAAAGGGAAAGATCTGACTTTTAAATCAGTAACAAAAAAAAAAAAAGAACAGGTAGGATAGGGTAGGGTAGGGTAGGGTAGGGTAGGGTAGGGTAGGGTAGGGTAGGATAGGATAGAATAGGATAGGATAGGATAGGATAGAATAGTTCAGCTGGAAGGGACCTACAATGATCATCTTGTCCAACTGCCTCAATAACTTAGATAACTCAGGGCCTTTGCAAAGAATGTGCGTGCTTGACACCAAAGAGACCAAAGGCAGAATATTCATCTGTCTGCCAAAATAATGCTACAAAGTGCACTCTAAGTGCTGAAAAGTATCCTAAAGTGGTGGTGGTGGGAGATTGTCATTGATCAACCTAAGCCATCCTTGATAAAGGATGTTTCCAGGCAAATTATAAATCTGCCATGTTGGGGAAGAAGTTTCACAGAAACAGACATTGAGGTGACTTGTAGAGGAATTCTTTTGCTTATTAGAAGAAATGAATTACATGACAAAAGTCAAGAACTGGTGCTCTAGACGGCCTTTAGCTGTTAGAAAGCAGAAATGGAAAAAGGACTCTGAAGATATGTAGTCCAAAAATGTAAAATAATAGCTTTCTCAGATCAGGGCCAGAGGGAGGCTAACGGGAGTTAAACATAGAGAGAAGAAAGGTTTGTTTTCATAACTCTGTCACAGAACATAGAAAAACAGGTAAAATACAATACAAAACTATATTTTTAAAATTCACAGAAAAGTTAGAGAAAACACAAAAATGAGAGAAAACATCAATAAGTGGAGAGCAAAAACAAAATAGGAAATACAGAGGGTGAAAAAGCTGACAAACTTGGCTTGGAAAATGAATTAAGTCAATGAGAAATAAGCAACGTTTTCATAGAATTATGCAAGAATTATTCAAGGCTCATCAACACATTGAACAAACTAGAGTGACATGTATATGATGTAAAGCTAAGTGTAACATAAGACCCAAAAACTTCTGACTACTAGTACTGTGAGGAAAGAATTGTTCAAGAATAGTGGAAATAAAACTGTTGGGTAATTATTCACTTATTTAAAAATTATCTTGGAGAAAATTATTGTGGGAAATAATTATTAAAAAAAAAGATTCTAATGGGACTGTAGAATAAGTTTGCCAATCACAGCTACAGTCCCATTTGGATACAGGCAAAGATCTCAGTATTATTATTGGAGAGGAAACTACTTGCAAGAATTGTGTCATTATAGAAAACTAATATCCCAAACATATTTTGGAAAACAAAGGACTACTAACAATGGTAGGCCCAGTAATTTCTATATGCAGCAGCTAAGAGAACTTGAAAAATAAATGAAAAACATTTAATCAACTAAAAAAAAAAAAAAGGAACTACTTTAGACCTAGTTTCGGTAAGCAGGAATGAAATAATGTAAAATATGCTTGGATGAAGTAGCTGTATGTTTATTTATATTTAAACGAATAGAAAGATAAAAAATAAGTTTGTAGAACAGGCTTTTATTGCAAAAATGCCAGTCTGTGAAGAATTAAGGCCTCTGGTAAGCAAATTCAGTCAAACTAAAGAGTTCAAAGTCTCAAACAGTATAGAGGCTTAAATTTCCCCAAGTCAAAATTACATAAAAGCCCTACTTGGAACACAGATCCCAAACAAGTAAGAAAAGTATCCAGAACTAATATAATGAATCATTGTATATAAACGGATATCAGCAATAATATGTGTGCCTGCAAAAAATGAAGGAAAAAAAAAAAGAGACTGAACTTCAAAGAAAGCTAGGATTTAGCATTGTGAGGATAAAACAACATTCACTAGAAGCCAAACTGGATATAACCTTGAGGAAGAAAATAATAACAATGATGAAATGGGAAAAAAGGATAAATGCTACTGGGTGAAACTGGAATCAAGCTCAAAGATAGGGAATTTCAGCCTAGAAAAACAAATAAAGTTTTGATATAAATTCTAAACAAGATTAGTTGCATTGACCATATGGGCAAAGGTATAGAATGACTATTATGAAGTAAGAACATGTAAATGTAACTGCCATAGCAAATGTTGAAATGCAGTTCAAAAACTTACAATATTGTAAGGGGAAGGTAAGGAAGGGAAGAGACAGTAAAAAAGCTCCATGTGAAGATAAGAACAAGCTGGTATTTATCACATCAAATGTCTGGCATTTAATATTTTTTTTACAGTAAATGGTGAAAAAACAGCAAATTAAGACAGGATGAGAGAGGACAGGAATCCAAGTAGGCTTCTAAGGGCCTCATATTCAATATTTTATGATATTTTACTCATGACTTTGGCACAAAAAGCAAAAATGTGATGATGACATATTGTCAACACAAAGAAGCATTATGTGACCTTGAGAAACAAAGGGATAGAAAAGAAACTACATTGGGTAGTATGAAGTGAAAATCACACACAGGTATCCTATGTCACAAAATCCACTGTGTAGAATCCTATTTATGAGAACTTCTGACCCTACAAAGAAAAGAGCTAATACAGAACTCTAGACTTCATAGATATAGTAGAAAAGGGATATTTAAATTGGATATTTCTTCTCCTGAGAAAACTTCAAAGCCCAAGAGCTTTAAATCAGGCCCAAAACACTGATGACTGGTTTAAAAATCATGAGCTACAGAAGTGCTATAAAAAAACTATCACGTTTGTTTTCATTTAACTTCTCAGATATTTTTATGTTGTTACTCTGGGGCAACTGCTCTCTCCCAGTCCAATTTGCAAGCACCCTATGGCAAAAAACGAGGGCTGGCTAAAAAATTTAATTCCATTTCATTAAAACCTTAAAAACAAGCTTTACTGTAGTTTCCTACATACTTTGCACTGAATTCAACTTCTGATTAACCCTATATTCAGTACAGTAACTAACACTGTATACAAAACAGCTCTGTGGAAAAGAGACAACCTAAATCCAAGACCTTTCTTTGCTGATTTGACACCTTACCTACACAAGATATGCAACAAATTTAGCTCATGTTCTTGCATCCTGCTCTACGCATTTTTTCTCTCCCCTTTCTTCCATAGTCATCTATCACCTCATCTTTTTTGTCAGTAGCAACAAATCGCTCTCCTACTCTCTAGGAGTGTTCCCTACTTTTCAGGCCTAACAAATCTCATGCAAAGACATGCAAAGCTCCCACTCCTCAGTACCTGAAAGCTTGTAATAAAGGCTGCAACATGCAGGAATACTCTCAGCAGAGGTTTCTGGGAGACAAAGCAAATGTTACTGCACAACGTGTAAAGTCTCAGGACAGGTAAAGATCATGGCATCCCTTGATTGAAAAGCATGCTGATGAAAATTTTGGGCATGCAACATAGTCCTTTTTGCAGGAATTACTGCAGTCTCCTGTCTTTTTCTTGGCCTTTGACAAAATAACCTTTCCATAGAAAAGTCAGATTCAGAGTCAGAGGTTGGTTGCTTTGGTAAAGTATATGAGGACATCCATGCACAACTCCTGGATGCCTTTACTAAAAAGGAGTCTTTACTGAAAAGAGCAGGAAGGTAGTACCCAGTTTGATTTAGGGCAACATTTCATAAAATTGCATAAATCAGAAATATGTGAGAATTTTAAAGAAAGGCCAACCCCCACAAAAGTGAAAGGTTCACAGTAAAACTATAATTTCTGTAGCTGAGTTGCACAGAAATTCTTTTGCCAAAATGTTCTAGAAAATTTCCTCAAAGGTTAGACCCATAACAACATCACGTAATCTTTCTCTTTAGGTTGTCACAAAAGAGAGATCATGTGCTGATGGACAGGATCTCCCATTTCGCTGACATGATGAAAATTATTTCACTTAGTTCAATTAAGATTAATAATGTAAGCAAGAAAGTGTCTTTTGCTGTGCCAAATTTAATGCAATTTTTAAGAATATTCTATCATTTCAAAGAGACAATATTTTAGAAAACAAACAGATATTTTGTATGTATACAAGATGAAAATAAAACAATCCATCTTCTGAAAAGATTTTTTTGAGCAAACTGTGTAAGACTTCTTTTTACAACACTACCTTTTGTGATATAACTAGAACAAAATTATTACTTTATCAGTCACTACCATAAGCCGTGTTCTTTTCATGGTAGGTACTTTTTCTTGCAAAATTAAAGAAGGCATCACATGTGATAATGGCCTAAATTTAACACAATGAAAATAAAACTTAGAAGAATTTTAAATCTGCAAATACCAGGAAATTCCAATACTAATTTATTCCACAGGCTTTATAATGGTTTTTAATATTGTTAGGCCTGACTAGAAAATTGGCATGTTAATGTTTCCTTTTGTGTCATATTAAAAACACAGTAAAAAAAAAAAACCAAAAACCAAAGTACTGGGAAACAAACAACGAGAAAAATTCTGATACGCTTTGACATTTCCAGTTGCAAATATAGTTGAAATTAAGCATTTTAAATGATTTGTATGTCTTAAAACAATCTCTAGCCTCCATTCTTCTATAATAATTGAGTCACTTTACAAACTACATGTCCCACATTCTCATACACTTCAGACACTTATTGAGACTTTGTCCATCAAGGAATTCTAATTTACAGAAGAAATCAGACATCAAAAATGTTGTGTTATTTTAGGAAGGAGTAGTGTCAAACTGACTTAAAACCAATAAATTGTAATAATAATTGCAAAAGTCAGAGCCTGAAATATCAACATATGAGTCCAATAGATCAGGGTAACTTTTAAGGTTTAAAAATTAGCCTTTTTGCCTCTGATACACTGCAAGACCTAAATTCCAGTCTCAAATGCCCACATCCATACTTGCCTTCTCCTTGCTGCTCAGATAAAGGCTCTGTTACCCCTTTCTTAAGACAGATTTGTATCTGTCTTCATGGACAGGTCTGCACTTTTTACTTCTAAGCTTTTGTCCTGAATCATGGAACAAATGTGCTGGAACAAACATATTTTTTAATGGCAAATTCTGCTTTATCAAACTATTCCTTTATTCAGAATTAAATATCTGAACTTAATATATTTTTATAAAGTCTGAATTTGTGTTTAAATAAAAATTTCCAGCAAAATCAACACTTCCCCTGTGCAAGAATTTGTTTATTTTCAGTCAAAACCACATTTTTGTGAGAAATTTGCCCAGATATAGCTTAAAATTTCTTATACTTCTTAGTTTCTGAGCTGAGGGGAAAGTAGGAAAATGGCTTCATTTCTTCCTTTACTGATTTACTATTCACTTATAACTTCACCTTTTTTTTGCTTGTTCTGCATCAAGCATATACAGTAAAACTTCACTGTTTTAGAGACAGAAAAAAATCATTACTAATTTTGTTCTACAAAGTCAAAATCCAAGTAGTAAAAAATCTATTGATATAACAGTCCTTTTTTCTTTTCCTCTTCCTTTTCCCTTTCCCTTTTGATAAATAACCAGTCTTCTTTGAAACCTCACAGTTTATCTTCATTGAAGACAAAAAATTCTCTGCACTTGCATATTGCTAACTCTGTTATAAAAAGAGTCATATGATATCCAGAAATTTAGATCTAGAAAAACTTGTCTGGGTGAAGGTTCACAGAAATTATACAGACATTGATTCTCCCCTCATCCCTTCCTTTTTGCAGTTATCTCTACTACCTGAAACTCTGCTAGGAAAAGAACACATTTAGCACAGCACTGAAGTATTCTGATTTCTTTTTTACAACTGGTATCTCAAACAGCTTTTCAGTTTTACAAACTAAATTGCTTTTGCCATAGTTCTTGCAAGGCTTTTGATTCTTGTGCAGTTCTGATACAAAGCAGGTGACATCTACAGCATTCAACTAACATTTAGCACGTTTCAAATGTATTTCTGACACAGTGTGTATCTGCCAGCACTGACCACCTTTCTTCCCTTCCTGCTTTCTCTACAGCTGACCTATATTCCCAGCCCCACCATCTGGGCAATGCCTTTCACATACAGCTATGGAGGACTTCCCAAATTGTGGCTGGGAGGCAACATAAAAACCTTGCGGTCTGAGGGAACCATCTATGCAGAGCACAAACTCCATGTCCAGCATGGCCATTTGTGCTACCAAAAACCCTGCATGTTTCTCATTGCTCTAGGAGCATTGAATGGGGCTCCAGAAACAGCATGTTTCCTCCTGGCTGCTTCCTGCTAATAATCTGAAGTCTGCCAAAGTAGCTTGAGCCTCTCCCCTCTCCACACCCAATCCCTAGGTCACTAACCTTCCCAGCACTGACAACAATGACTCTCTGAAAAAGAATGACAAAATCTAAACCATCTTTCCATACACACGGAATGGCTTGCCAGGGATTTGATCTGTGGCAAAAATCAGCCCTTCTGAGCCTCCCATTATATTTAAGAGCCCTTTGGATATGGGGCATATTAGGATTTTGCACTCTGCAATGAGAGAAAAAAAAGCCAACAACAAATCTCCAACAGTTTATTCAACTTGCCCTCAATTCCACTACTCCTTTCTCCCCCACACACCCACACACATTTTATATCTTTATTACATCAGAGAATGCTGTCTCAATGATGTAGTACAGTATAGTACAGTACATCTGGTGGCTTAGGTAATAAATCACAGGACTATTTTTCTATGCTTTTAAATAAAATTGTTTTATCATCTGCTTCTTCCTACTAACAACACCATCAGTCCAAATGGCTTGCTTGGCTTTGCAAGCTTTCCCACTAGCTCACCAGGCCTGGCACAAAAATTTCACAGCTGTGCCATATGCTTGACGGCGCTAACAATGAGTCCCTGGTTACACGATGAAATTTCATTTTGCTCTCCTCAAGTCTCCACTCCCTACATTCTACGAGGATGACAGTTTGGGAGACCAGCCCTGCCCCCTTGTCTGGCAACAGAGGTATTAGCGAACAATAAAAGCCAACCTTCTTCTTTGGGAACTCCCAACATCTTTTCAAAATACAGCTATAACAAACTCCAAAGCACTAAGGACCTTTAGCCTCAGGTTCCCCCTCCCCATTCCCCATTCCTCCCCCACCCCAAGCCAGGCTTATGAATTACAAGCACAACACCCACTCATGTAGATTTAACTACTTGGTTATTGAAATTGTGCAAATAAGACAAACATTTTATAGACACCATTTACCTAAATGTTAGAGTATTCCTTGGTATTTCAGGCCACTTCTAACAGTGGTGTGTTAAAATAGATTTTTTAAGATTTAAATTTACTCAAACCTTCCTACGTCTTGCTATTGTTTTATCAGACCAGCATGTTATTTGGTTGCTTAAAATCCTATATATACTTCAGGCCAACTGAGGGAAACTGAGCAGCAACTTCAGCTGAGCCCAGGCAGTATCATCTGACAGCTGTGCAACCAGGACATCTGCCACTGGCTACATGGATGTGCTTATACTCTAGTGCACCTTCAGATTATGCCACAGAGGAGGTAATGGCCCAGATTTTACAGTAAAATCACTTTCAAAAAACATACAAAATATTTAGTTGTCATAATACCAATGCATTTTGTAGATCAAATGTATGGGTTGGAGTTTCTACTTGGAAAAAAATCAGTACACTGAAGCTACATGTTATTAGCTCAAAGTTTCAGTGTACTTAACGTGGCAGTCACGGTAGCATTTCAAAGGATCTGCACTCCATTTTGTCAAGTTCCTTCTCCCACAGGTAAGTTTTACTAGTTCCATCATTTAACAATAAAACTCAGTAGCATGTTGGGTAAATATTAAAGAAGTCCCAAACCTAGTGATTTATGCACATAGCTGGTTCCGTTACATATCACAAACATAGAAACACTAGGTATATGTAATTAACAAACAATAAAATAATATATTGATTTATTAACCCACTATCAAAATCATCATTCTTTATTTCCTACAGTTACACATGTTTATTTATTTTAAAACTAAGGACATCTCTGTCTTTGTCTTGTAATTCCCATGAGGATGGGCAGGGAGACCAAAACATCCACTCAAATGTCAGGAGTCAAGGCTGAGAATCTCTAGTGCACTGAAATCAAACCAGGAAGTAAAAACAGTGCAAAATGAAGCATGCCTCATCTTTAAAACTTACCTTTACAATGAATGAGAGTGATAAAACAGTACTCAAGAATAACAGTTTATTCAAATACTACTTAATGCCAAATGCAAGAATAAACTTACTTTCACAGAAAACTGTGTCCATACACTCCTTAGGGTTAAGGTTGCTTTAAAATATGGTGATACTCTCTTCACTACCTCAGCTCAATACTCAAGCCCCTCAGCTTGAGCCCTAGGTGTTTAGTATACTGAAAACAATGATGTAGGAAACTCAGCGTTATATGGCAAATCAAAACACTATGGTACCTAGTAGAAGAGAATTTGTAAGTCTTCAGCGGAAATTAGGATAGCTGCCAGGTTCCTAATGCTGCTTTTTAAGGCTTCATTTAGAAGCAATCAGACTTGCCTAAACACAGTTCATATTCTGAAGATTATCTTCAAAGTAATGAGAACTGAGATTTAAAGTCACATTTTCAGAATATGTAAAACTACACATTTGATGCTGACCTTTCATGCTTATACTTGGTCAGAAGCCTAGCTTACTGAGTAAACTGTACCACCTCCCAGTGGAGACTCTGCTGACATCTGGACTGGGCTCACTGCTAATACAATATTTTGCTCAAACCACCTCATCTCAGCTTCAAGTCAGTTAAATGCACATGAATCGAAGATAACCAATTCAAGTGACAACAATGTAGCATATAAAACCTGACATGTTCTCCTTCATAGTGGCATAGGCCTAAGAACAGCTATATTATGTCAGGCCAAAGCTTTATGTGGTCCAGTTGGTAATATAAAACAGTGGCCACTAGCAGACGCTTAGGGAAGAGTAGAAATAGAATAGGCATCCTTCTCTGAGCATACAACCCTTAATAGGACAGTACAGACATATGCCTATATTCACAATAAATTTAATATGTCACAAATTCATGGTGTTTATATCAGAAATTCAGATCTGAATCTCTAATAACAGCTAAGGAATATATGGAAGATACTCATTCTTTTAATAACAGCAGGTAGCATTGAGTAGGAACAACGATTTTGCTTGTAATCATCTCACATTAGAATTATGAGCCATTCTGCACCAGAAAAGACACTGCTTAAAAATAAATTATTTTTAAAAGGACTCCCTCAAAATATGGCTGCACTAGTGCTACCACAAAAATAAGAGCAGAATGAGTTCAAGACTTTGGAAGACATTTTTTTTCTGTTTTCTGAAAACAGTAGCTAAGCAGCAGACAAGGACTATTTATTCGTCCTCTCTTTGTGACACTGTGGAACATCTAATGCTAAGTCTATGCCATCTAATTATCACAGTGCAGACAGAAGGATGCAGATTCTAGCCCCAAAATACAGTAGTGCCAACTTCTGCAGCTCTCTCTATTAGCATAGTTCGTACTATGGTTAGAAGGCAGCCTGTGATAATTTGCTGTTCATCTCTTTCTTTTATCTGAGTAATAAATACACAAGAATGAGAGAAAGATACTTGATTATTCAGCTGAAAGTAGTCCAACTCATTTGAACCTGAAACTGTTACTATTTGGAATATACTCAGTTTTCAGAAGCCCCATCTATTCCTAAGTGTTGTGTGTAGCTGAATCAAATCATCAAGTCCCCATTATGTGATTAAAACAGCCCCTGACCATGCTGTTCCTATGTTTGTCTCTGTTTTCGACTTCTGTAGCTCCAGAGTATCCCCCTTCGCCCCCATTAAAGGTGATCACAGATTGAGAGTTGGCTGCTTTGCCTTTTTATACATACCACTTGGATCATGAGCAATGAGGGGCATTTCATTTAGGGGTGTTCCTAACAACGGGACCCTGTCCAACTGCCATGTGTCTGTTAACTGAATGTTAAAACAAGGTAGGTTAATGTTAGGCAAGTCTCCTTGGAAAGTTATTAGCACAAGAGACTGTTTATTGCTAAAACATTCTTAAGCAAAAATAGAAATATATTTAACACTGTGTCGTAGATTTCCAATGCACATCTCCAAAGAGAGTGTTTTAATCATTTTGCACTGTCTTTGTTCTCCTCAATAATAGTTGCTAGCTGGTCTGATAACCCCTCTTACTCTTTCATTCCAGCTTCAACAAGAACAGCAAATAGCAGCATTGTAACACCAAAAGAAAGTTCCAAGATTTTCCAAGTTTATGAGATTTCTCAAATTACCAGAAACAATAAGGCTATTAATTTTAAAATCTACTTAATCCTAGCATGTTTAGGATTAATGAATATTAAATTCTCCTCAAAACACTCCTCTGGGGCAGGCAAGAAAGTTTCCCGAGGAATGAGTTAATCAATATGTGAAGCAATGGCAAAATCACATCACAGCTTTATACTAGCCTTACAAAAGGAGTGGGGGGGCGGGGGGGGGGGAACACACAACAACACATAAAAATTAATCAGGGCAAAACCAATAGACAACTTGCTTTTCCGAATCTCCCTTATGATGGCTGTAGCTCACAAGTTCATAAACTGAATGGATGAAGTCAAGGTAAACACACTAAGCTAAACATTATGTGTTTTATATAATCAACTTACTTATTTTCATTTTTGATACTCTAACCTATGTCCCTGAATTAGAAGCAGTTAAGAAATAGACGTTATGGCATTCTGAGCTCACAAACATTGCTATTTTCTATTCTTCACTGATATGCCTTTCAAAAATTACAAGAAATATCCTAGGAAAGCACACAAAATTTGATGGAGGAGTAGTCACCACAGTTTGGAGTCATCTGCAAACCTGACAAGCATACCCTCCATCCCCTCCTCCTGATTACTGAGAGAGATGTGAAACAGAACAGGTCCCAGGACAGATTTTGTTGAATGCCCCCTTGTTACTGGCCTCCAGGCAGAGTACAACCCTCTCAACGTGACCATCCAAACAGCACTTTACTCATCCACCTACCCAAGCTTCATTATCCTAAAATGAATAGAAGAATATTGTGGTAGACAATTTCCAAAACTTTGCTAGAGACAGTGTAAATGACATCCAGTGTCCTCACATTATTCAGAAATCCAGCCTTTTTATCCTTCATAAAAGACAGTCAAGTCAATCAGGCAGACCATATTGGAAAAGACTGAGGCAAAGAAGGCACTGAGTACCTCTGTTTCATCCACGTCTACTTGAAGCTTTTTCTAAGCTTGTATTATTTTGAAAAGAAAAAGTAAGGAAGATCCCCCAGAGGAATAAAGATTATTTCTTTTGCATGGAGAGAGGCCAAGTATGCTGAAAGAGAGGCAAATTTGAGAGATGGCATGGTATCTCTGAGGTGGTAGAAAGAAACACTTCCTTGGAACCAGGGAGAAATGTATGAGTTTGCTACCACTGAGTTGGCTGGAAGCAAGTAAGACATGTAAGGACTGAAATAACAGAGAAAGAACTGTTATTATAAATCTTATGTTTGTTCCTACTCTTACTGAAGTATTTCGTAAGTTGTCTTTTTCTCTATTTAAAAAGCTCAACTTACTGATTTTATTTTTTAATTGCCCTTTTTAAGTTTAAAAAGCCTTTTGGGGAATTCATTATAGGAGAAAATTTAAGCACATCCACTTCAAAGCTCTCACTGAATCCACATCTCATTACTGCCATTTAATTGTTTCTTCATTAGTCCTGTTCTTTCTCCCTTTCCTGGAAGAAATAGATGTTTGTTATTTTCTTTAATCAGGAAAAAGAACAGCTTCAGTCACCTCAAACAATACTTTCTCTGCACTGCATTTCATACAATGAAAATTATTTCCATTTATTATCTACCAAAGACAGGCCTTAAAAACCTTTAGGTATGCATGGGCCAACATAAAAGCTTTGTGATCACCTAATGCAGCTAAATTCATTTTCCATATGTAAAATGAAAATTATTTTCTGAAACAACAAGTTAACAAATTTTTAAAAGCACTGCTGAGCTTGAGTTGCATTTAAGTCCTATACTTGAACTTACAGAAAACAATGAGAAGTAATTATTGACTTAGGCTTCTTGTTTTGCTTTCTGTGTGCACATAAATATAATACGTCAACAAGTATTATTATAAAGAATAAATTCAGCTCTTTCATGAAACTGGAACAGCTTTTTGTATGTACCTACTACAGAGGAAAAGGTTAGTTTAGGCTTCATGCCAGCTTAACCCTTGGCATTTGTTCTTAAACACACAGCAACATGAGTTTCAATTTGTATTAGATGTAGGAATGTTGTTTTTGTAATAGACACACCTGTTTGCTGTGAAACGGGTTGAATCCAACAACCTGTTTTACATATGCTACATGATAATCTCATGTAGTCATAATTCCTCTCTTTCCATCACCCCTTACTGATGATATGCTTTAAAAAAAAAAAAAAAGAAGTTATTAGAAAATACTTTGGGATCAGTAAATACGGGAAAAAATAGTGTTCTCTGAGTTCATTCTATATTGATATTATAGTGGTATAGCATCTTCTTGCTTTGACGCCAAGAGATTGCCTAAAGGAAAATAGTTGGACGCTTTCCAGGACTTCAAACCACAGCCAAGTAAGCTTTAGTGTATATTTCATCACCTTGACATTAGTTTAAAATACCACTGAAATAATGCAAAAAAAAAATCAGATAAGGCTTCATGAATAACCAGAACTACAGCTGAAGTTAAAAAAAAAAATTAAAAGTTCTAATGAACTAAAAGTTCTTCTTTAAACACAATGAAATGTGTGCAGAGATGCAGTTAGAAAGGCAAAAGCTCAACTTGAATTGGAACTGGCCAGAGACGTCAAAAATAACGAGAAAGGGTTCTTCAGGTATGTAAGTTGTAAGCAGAAACAGAAGGAAAACATAGGCCCACAGTTAAACAACAGAGGTGAATCAGTCACCAACAATGCTGAAAAGGCAGAGGTTCTCAACACCTTCTTCACCTCTGTCTTTACCAACACTGTTGGATCCCAGGTGTTGGGAACAAAAATCCAGGAAGATCCAAACACAGACCCACCATCAGTGAAGAAGGAGTTGGTATGTGAATTATTACAGGAGCTTGACCCCTACAAATTGATGGGCCCTGACGCCATCCACCCGAGGGTGTTGAGGGAGCTGGCTGATGTCATTGCGGAGCCACTCTCCATAATCTTCAAGAAGTCGTGGAGACTGGGGGATGTCCCAGAGGACTGGAGGAAGGCAAATGTTACCTCTGTCTACAAGAAGGACTCAAGGGAGGATCCAGGTAATTATAGGCACATCAGTCTTACTTCAATCCCCGGGAAAGTCATGGAACAGATCCTCCTGAGGGCCATCATGAGTCAAATGAAGCACGTGATTGGGAAAAGCCAACACGGCTTCACAAAAGGCAAATCGTGCCTGACAAATCTGGTGGCCTTCTATGACAAAGTGACCTGCTCGGGTGACATAGGGCGAGCAGTCAACGTTGTCTACTTGGACTTCTCCAAGGCCTTCGATACAGTTCCCCATGGGCTCCTCCTGGAGAAACTGATGCATTATGGCCTGGACAAGTGGTCTGTGCAGTGGGTGAGGAATTGGCTGACAGGCCACACCCAAAGGGTGGTGGTAAATGGCTCTTATTCAAACTGGCAACCCATCACAAGTGGGGTCCCCCAGGGATCGATATTGGGCCCAACACTCTTCAATATCTTCATAAGTGATCTGGACAACGGGATCAAGTGTAGCCTGATGAAGTTCGCAGATGACACCAAATTGAGTGGGGAAGTAGACACTCTGGATGGGAGAGCCACCCTACAGGAAGATCTGGATAGGCAGGAAGAGTGGGCTAACAAGAACCTTAGGAAGTTTAACAAAGGCAAGTGTAAGGTCTTGCACCTCAGAAAACATAATCCAGGAGTGCAGCACAGGCTGGGATCCACCTGGCTAGAGAGCAGCTCCGTGGAAAGGGACCTGGGGGTCCTGGTGGACAGGAAGCTCAACGTGAGTGAACGGTGTGCTGCTGTGGCAAAGGAAGCCAACAGGATGCTGGGTTGCATCAACAAGGGCATCACCAGCAGAGATAAAGAAGTCATGATCCCACTCTACTCAGCATTTGTCAGGCCACACCTGGAATACTCTGTACAGTTCTGGTCCCCCTTATACAAAAAAGATGTGGACAGGCTGGAGTGGGTCCAGAGAAGGGCCACCAAGATAATCAAGGATTATCAAGGATAATCGAGGATAGGCTGAAAGAGCTGGGTTTGTTCAGCCTTGAAAAAAGGAGGCTTAGAGGTGATCTCATCACCATGTACCAGTACTTAAAGGGCAGCTACAAAGAAGATGGAGACCCCCTTTTAAAAGGAGTCACATGGTGAGGACAAGGGGTAACAGTTGTAAGTTACGCCCAGGGAGATTCTGATTGGACATGAGAGGTAAATTTTTCACAATGAGAACAGTCAATCATTGGAATAATCTCCCCAGGGAAGTCGTTGACTCCACCACGCTGAACATGTTTAAGACTCAGCTGGACATGATGCTGGGCCATCTCGTCTAGATTATGCTAGAAAGGTTGGTCCAGATGATCCTTGAGGTCCCTTCCAAACTGGTATTCTATGATTCTATGATATGATTCTATGAAATCTGTTCAGGAGTTTCCAGCAATTCAAAATTCAGTTTTTATCAACTATTAGATATCTTCCTTTTTACTGAACAACTGAAACTTAAAAAATAATCAGTAAAAGAAAACCCTTCACAATGCCACTGACCCTATCAATATAAATTTATTTTAGAGCTTACAAAGGGTCTTTTCTCTTTTAAACCAGGTAAAACCTGCATAGTTTTTTTAAGAGAAGACCAATTTATTCAATACTCACTGGTTTTAATTTTCTTACTAAAAAAAAAAATTAATGTTAATAGCACATCATTCTTCCTGGAGCACTCAAAAACCTGTTGGAGATGGCTTTGTCATTTTGACCAAGAGTGCCTCTTTCACCAAATACAGAATTGAGTAGGGAAATTTCCCTCTGGTCAGTGATTTATAAATAAATATTTTACTTATCTCTAACTGTTTTTGCAATTTACTGTTTATGTGGGGATAATCTTTAGTGTCCTTGAACCATTAGGTGGTATGCCAACCAAAACCAAGAGATTGATCTTGCTCTAAGAAATTTACAAGTATAAAAAAGACCCAAACTGAAAAATTCAGATCATTGCATCCTGTGAGGCTGAGTTTGAATAACCCATGCTTTTTTGTGTGGACTTGCCAAAAAGGGACCAAGAACTTTCACGACACTCTTCTATTTCTCCTCTGACTGACTCATTATGTTATTCTATAGGAATGACAGACTGCAGCTTATTACAGGGAATAAACTCAGGCAAGGGAGAATACAGTATTCTTAGCTAAATTAAACTGAATATTGAACTAATTGAAGATGAAATATTTCCTTGAAGTAATTTCTCTAACATACTGGAATGGCTTTAACCAAACTAAAGCATATTGTCCTCTGTTTAAAAACACAGAAGTGAGTGCAAGAAATATTATTGTGCTTAATCTAAACAATAGAAATATTCAGACCATAGCTTGGGAGGCTAGTTACTGCACTACATCCTTTATTTAGCATAGTGCTTTGTTACTTTGGACAAAGCCACAGTCTGTGGCATCACAGTCTAAGAAATACAAAAAATTGTAAGTGAACAGACCATCTTTACCTCTGGTTTTTCGTTACGAAGTTCAGCAAAGGCAAGTTGTAAGTACTATCACTCTGAATTATTTTGCAGCAGTACATAACCCTGGATTAAGACATTCTGCTTGTTCAAAGAATGTTAAAATGAAGTTAAATAAATTATACTATATGATCGGCAGCTGTGAGAATCTCGGTTTTTTAAAGGTGAGGTAAGATGTATTGCAATGTCTCTCAATGTCATCCCTGAATACTGACTAGAGCTAATAATGTATATTGTTTTAAGACAGTCTCATACTGGAAAATTCAAAGTTGCAAAACTTTGTGAAACCCAAAGCTGCAAAAAAACTCAGTTCAGAAAAATTCTCAGAATATCTCAACTTATATCCAAAGCATTTTGACAGATTTACTACCATGTTTTGTGAAGATACAAAATTTTACCTTTTAGCAAAACTCAAATCCTTACAAAATGAAAGGTTATTTTTCTGCCCAACCTTACTGGCTTTAATTTAGAACAGACAAAAGAATGCAGACCAATGAGTACACACAGCTTTTTATGCAACATAATCATTTTTAGGAAATTTCTCACTTTATGTAGCAACAAGTTAACACTTTTAAACTTGTGAGCTGTGATAGTATCAAAATATGGTTGTAAATATACTGAGGAAGTAAGAAGTATGAACTACATTTGTCAAAATATTTTAGTCCTCAACATTTATAACTTGTCTTACTTCTAACATTGATAATACTAGGACCTAGGATTAGCAACAGTCTCCAAATAATCAGCAGTTTCCATACTTCTGTTCTCACTGGTGGTCTGTGCAATGGCCTTTACCATCTTTTTTTGTTTTTGTAGGGAAAAATCTCACATTAAGGTTCAATATTTCTCAGAGAAAGATCATTACTTGTCATAACAGAGATTGACAAACAGGTAGACCAGGTATAGGAAAAAATCCTTTAAAAGTCAACAGCAGAGAAACATCATGCTCTCCTCTTACTATTCCACTGGTCTAGCACTCACACTGACAATTATCTCTTTAACAGTTTGAAGGAAAGTTGAAGAGTATGTTTTTTATGGTTCATTATGGGGTTTTTTATCCACCCCACCACTTTTTTTTTTTTTTTTTTTTTAGCAAATCATTATACATGCTTCACTAGTAGAAAATCTTATTACAAACCTTTGCTTCACAGCCTATTGTTTAGAAGATCCGGGCAAGTGCTGGTACCACAAAACACAGCCATAAAATGTTAAGCAGTGAAGCTCTACATCTGTGCAAAGTCAAGCTTCTCCATTAAATACGACTCTCTTTATTAGCCAAATAATTTTTTGAGGTGGTCCACAGCTTATAAACAAATAGCCCACTCTGCTTTTTGAAAAATGGGATGATATAAAAGATGGCTGGCATTTCTTCTATAAGCACATTACACTTACTATGCCAAATATTTTCTAGTCTTACCATTTATTAAATGCAAACCTTAACATTTTGCTTTTATTTATCAGAGATACTACATGTAGTAAGGTAGATGAGCTTTGCCAGAGAACAGCGTTGTATTTTCAGTTAGGAAAGTTTACTTTTGCAAATTTAAAACTTCATTAGAAAATTAAAATACAGGGATACAATTTGGATATGCATGTGTATGCATATGTGTTTAAAATGTTTAGCAAGTGAAACTGCTAGTCATTTCTATAAACTCTACCATTTCTATCAAGTTTACTTTACAGCCATCCTCAACTACCCTGATGGTACTATCAAAATGTCATATTATCTGAAGGAGGTATTCAGATTTTAGGCCTAGCAATTGCTCAGTTACATTAGATACAATTTGTAAATTCCCTGTTTTCCACAGATATGACTTTCTATTTTGCACTGACTCAGTAAAATCAAATTACAAGCTATATTAACTTTTAGAACAATGAAAATTATACTATGTTAGATCAACATTTTTGTCCGAATTGTCATCTAAAAGTTACCTGTGTTTTCAAATTTATATCACAGTGTATGCTTAAGGCTATCACACTTCTGTGAAAAACTCCAATATAAAAAAATAATCACTGCAGTGATTAGCATCATATTCATCAATAGATTCCCAAGTTTCACATTGCAACTGCCTTCATGGAATATATGTTGTTTCCCTGACAGTGATACTGTTAAAAGGCTGAACTATTATTTCCACTTTCACAAAGAACATTGTTCACTCTCTTGCAGTGAACGATGTGCACCTTAAAAGATAAGGGCTGCATTTATATGATGTTGAATGACTGCAACTATAATTAAAACCTCAGAATTTATAAGGTACTCTACGTCACACAAAAACAGGACCCTCTATTAGGAGTGAATTTACAGCTCAATTTTACATAAACCATTGTGCTCATTTCTTGAATAAATATGAAGAATTACTGCAGTATTGCAGTATTTGCAATTAGAACCAGCAGAAATGAATTGCCAACTCCTGATGCACTTGGAAGTCTGGACAATAAGACAAAACCTGGAATTGCTCCATTGTGATACGAAAATAAATGCAGGGTACAAAGGAAAAACATACAGCAGATGGGAAACCTAAAGGTTTTGTTTTATTTTATTTATTGTTTTACTGGCAATAAAAAAAGAGTTTTTCCACCATGAGTTATTTCTTAAAAGCCAATCTTTTTCTCTGTGCCATTCTTGTAGCGTGCACAGCCACAGGAGTTAAGAGCTAGCCAATTCTGCCAAAACCATGTAACTATCTCCACAACCAAAATCACCACTGTGAGTATGCACTCATTACCCATCTCACTTTTGTGCTCTCAAAAACACCAGAGCAAACCTTACTGGGCAGTTTTAAAAATGGCTCGGCTGCAAAGTTAATGTCAATTGTGATTCAGCCCTAATTTTGCCTGTCAACAGTCTTGTTCAACTTCCCAGATATTCCAGCTTGTTGCCAAGACCATTTTGTAAACGAAATCCCTCTTTTGAAAATCACCATATGAATATGTCAACAGGTCATGAAATATTTTCATTACAAACCTTGAAGAAAATCTAAGCTCTAAAGCAACAGTTAGAAAAATGTCTATTTCATTAGGCATGAGTGTGAAATCTTGCTGGAAAACATTTATTTTGGCAACTCCCTATTCTGTTGGTGGCCCAAAAGTATCCTGACTAGACTATCCTGGTGGGAGGCAGCACCAGCTCCAGCAAGGAAGTTGTAGCAGATGAGCTAATCACTACAAGGATCACCCTAGAGCACAAATTTGCAGTGTGTGAGTACCTAAGCAGCTGCAAGGCCAGACAGAAATAGAAATTCACGTGTTACTTCAAAGTAAAAGGTTGCAAACTTTTATTCATTTATCCAAGGATCAAAAAGAGCATTAGAAAACTCACAAGAGAGAGGACTTTTTTCTCATGCTAATAGTGGGAATAGATGTTAGCTCACATACTGGGTACAGGGTTCCTTCAACCTCTTCATAACCTTCTAAAAGTTCTGTGGTCATTTTAACTAAGATCCTTCAGTTACCTGTCAGATCTAGTTAGCACTTTAGGCTCACTAAGTCTCCTACAGTGCACAAAAATCTGTAATTTTAAAGCCAAAAATCATGTTCAAGGCATAAGCCATAGTTAATTAGTTAACGCACAAAGAGACTGCTTCCTAAACAAGAAACAAGTAGATGGGTATAGAGCAGATCATGTGTCTTTGCACGAGTGTAAGGAAGGGGATGTGCGATGCACCTTAATCCATGAAATACAGGAAGAAAGGCATTGGAAGCCCCACTACAAACCTCGAAGTCTCTCCACAGGGAGAAGATTTCTCAGAGTCATCAACATCTTACCCTCTCTCAACCTCCCACCTCCAAAATTTCCAGAGATTCATACTATTCCTGCACCTGTGAAGGTTTCCAGAGGCCCCTGCAACACAACTCAGGAAGGCTGCATAGAGAAAAAAAGTCGGCTGGTTAAAAGATCCCTCTTGAGGTGTGCAAAAGGAAAGGACCTATAGTACCTTGTCATAGCCATGTTCTTCCAAGGAGAACTTAGCCTCCATGAAACTCAGAGGGTTTTATCCTAAAACTGAAATTTAAGACTTGTGAATCTAATCTCCTTGAATCTCCTGCATGATTGTATTTGAGGCAGATTGTTTTTTCTTAGACAAATGCAATAAATTCCAAAAACATTATTTATCCAAAGAAGAAATCTTTAACAACAAAGCACACAGCTGAGTATCAAGATATATAAGTTCTGCCAGAGATTTCCTGTGCACTCCATCCTAAAAAAGAAATACTTATCTCACTTGTGAATTTCACATGTCAATTTGATGTCTGTAAAGCATCCAAAATCTTCAAATACACTATGAATAAGTCTACTGAGTGTTACATGAAAAAAAATCACTAAAATAATAGTACAAACCTCTCATTTTCAATTCCTTATTTGTAAATGTTTTTACTTACAACCCTTCTTAAGTCATTCTTGGAAACCAATTAAGTCCATACACTTGTATCAAAATTAAAAAACACAATTTGAAGGGGATTTTTTGAGTTTTGGAGAATTTTGGTTTAAGTCAAACAGATCAAATGCATGGCTAAACAAAACAATCTGGCAAAGTGTGAAATACAATGACTCCTTCCCTTCTCTGTAACAAATCACTGTACTACCAAAAGGATTAAGTGGTTTTACATTAAAACTGAGAAGGAAAAGACAGCTTTCCTATTTCTTTGAGATTAATTTGGAGAGTTCCTTCAGCATTCAAATGTGAAATTACAGAACTGCTGGCCAAGGTATGTAACCTACCATTACAAACAACTACTGTGCCAGTGGACTGGCAGGTTGCCATTATAACCCCCATCTACAAAAAGGGCTCCAGAGCAAATCCTGCAAACTATAGACTAGTGAGCCTGACTGCTCCCATCCATGTGAACATGGCAATCTGTCTTTAAAAAAGAAAAAAAGGGAGAGAGATAAAAGATTACTTAATACACAAACAGATGAATACAATTTTGTTGGGGAGGCATCAGTGTGGCTTCTGTAAAGGGAAATCCTGCTTCATTAACCTGTTGGATTTGCATAAGGGTAAAAGTAACCATGTGGATAAAATCTGACGTGGATTTTCAAATGGCCTTTGACAAGGTTCCACATGAAATATATAAAAATATAAAGAAATACGGAAATATATAAAGAAATTCCATTGCGGCACAACTGGAGAAGAGGTCATTTTAGCAACAGGGTTAAAGTCAGTAAGCAGAGGAAACAAAAGGTAGTGCTTAGGTGTCGCTTTCAGGATGGAAAAATGCCAAGAGCAGGATCCCTCCCTCATGGGTTGGTGCTGGGAACAGCTTTATTTCACCTCCCTTTCAGTGACCTGGAAAGGAGAGGCAGCTGTGAAACCTCCAAGCTTGCAGGTGATACTGAGCTCTTTATGAGTAGTCAAATGCTGTGCCCATGGCAAGGAACTGTAGAAGGGCCTCAGGGATGTGGTAGGTGAGCATAGGGGCATAAGGGCATGCTGAGGAGAAACAACGCAAAACTGGCAGTTTCAATTCAGGAACAAGATCTCCGAGTTAACCTTGGCAGGTCTCCAAAATCATCAGCTCAGAGTGCAAGGGCATCTGAGAAGCCAAAAAAACGTTTGGCTTCATCAGGAAGGTCACTGAGGACAAGGTCATCTGTTTGTTCCTAATATATCAATAATATATCAATAATAAACATTGATGCGCCCACATCTTGAGTGCTGTATGTCATTCCACTCTTTGCATCTCAAAGGGAAGGTAGGAGAATTAGAGAACATAAAAAGAAAAGCAGCTAAAATGATCCAGGAGGTGGTTTGTCTGCCTTACAAGCAGAGGTTTAAAAGGCTGAGTAGCTCTTCAGTTTGGAGAGGAAAAGGCTGAAGAGGGCTACGGCTGAGATTTGTAAATTCCTGAAGGCAGCCGGTAAGCTGAATGTGACAGGGCGTCTCACCAGATGCCATGGTGTGAGTGTAAGGGTCATTTCATGAAAGTAGCAGGAGGTCAGGTTAAAACAAATAAGGCCTTGTACGGTGTCATGTGGTGGCTCATGAACTTCTTGAATTTGCTTCCATCAGGCTGTGGAGGCAGTCAGTGTCAGTGGGTACAAAAAGGGGTCAGATGGATGCATGGGCAAGAAATCTGTAAGCAGCTACTGAAGCAAAGTAAGGAGGGATGTCCACCGCCATCTTGTGCTCTCCCCTTCCAGAGGCTGGAGGAGTACAAGGAGATCAGACTGAAGAAATTGTTAGGTTTGTGCACTCTCCTGAAACAGCATCTGCTTTTGCCTCTGCTGGAGGCAGACCACTGTTGGTGGATGTACCCAGAGCTGGTCTAATCCAGTTGAGCATTAATCTTCTCATATGTTTTTCCTCGTCAAGACAGACTATAAGAAGGATATTAATTCTACCTACTATGCTTCTGACACACTAGGTCCATGAACAATTGCACTGCACAGATTATAAACATATTATAGTAAATAACAAGATGCAAATAGCGAGACTGAAAATGGAGGGGAATTCTCTGAAACTCCTCCTTGAAAGGCAATTCATTCCTGAAATTTAATATGGTATTCCTAATCACATATTATTCATATTGAAGAATTATTTTTTCCCCATATTGAATAGTTTCTTCCTAAGCAACAATTACTCACTCAATTCACTGGTGTGATATTTACATTTCTTGGGCAATTTGAGAGAATACAAAAATCTTTGTACTAGATACAGAGAAATTTACATTCATAATATAAACACTTTATGCTCAATTAATGCCTGTCATCCTACATACTAATTAGTGTTTCACTCTATTTCATTCCCAGCTGAGGGAACTCAAAAAGCATTTGTCTGTTTCAGTATGAAGAAGCTAATGTATTGTCATCCTCAGCTTATGTCAGAAGAATTCGAACCACAAAGCTAAAAACTCAGTGTCTTCATGTTACTTACTGGTACTTTCATTTTTAGATGCTTCAATCAGACAGAGCTACTTTTCATGGAAAAGTATCACATCTAACCAGGAATTGAGAGGAACTGCATGTAATTCTCAGTATCACTTGTTTTGCCTCAATTCACACAGAAACCTGCCCATAAAAGAGACACACACTCTCTTTTTTAAAACACCTCACATATTTCTTGGGCACAAGGCCAACAACTGAAGTACTGCAAGAACTAAACCATGCCTGTTCAAAAGGAAACTTTTTTAAACTAAAAGCTTAAGAACAGTAATATTGGGGGGGGGGGCATGAAAAGTTCACATTAGTACTTAAAATCACACACATTTGCCAATGCACAGGTCTTTATTATTCCTAACTTTACCAGACTGATGCAATGCATGTCACAAACATATGTTTCAGAGAGAATGTTATGGATGAACCAGCAGGGCAATTGCTTGGGACCCCAGGGATCAGAAGAAAGCACCCTAGGAAGCCGAGCTATTAAGTAGTACAAGTTGTCTAATATATGGATGGAAGCAGGGAAGGGACCATGCTTCAACCTGTTTGGAGCCTTGGTGTATCTAAAGCTGGTTTCAATTCTCTCACCCTCTTTACCTGTATCAGAATAGCTGTGCTGCTGCTGTAAACAAAAAAACCCTACCCAACATAAATTTTACAAACACACTGCGATGGTACAGTGTTAGTCTACTGGAAATAAATAGCATTTTCTGAAAACCAGAAAGAAGGAATGTTAACACACACAACCAAAACAAATAGTCAGCTGGAAGGATTTGCCAGCCCTAGTGTCATAGTCTGCAATTAGCCCTGGTTGCTTTTGCTTCAGGATTTTCCTTGACTAATAAAGGATTTTTTTTTATCGTGACTGTGTAAGGAGTTACACACAATAGCATTTACAATTCAGAAGGTGGATCTGTGTATTTTAAAAATATAAACATTTGACTTACAGGTTAGAATTTTTTTCTCAATCAGAAGAACAGCTAACAGTTTACTGTAAAGACTGCTATGTGTTCTCTGTAAAGGATTTTGAAAACCTGAATAAATAGAAAATTATTCAAAGACAGCTTATGTCTGAGGATTCCCATATTCTTTTATCTTTTATAAAGATCTAAGAATGAGGTGAGAAAAGACACACTCAAACTTCTTATACTTTCTTGTTGATCTTGGTGATCCTAGTTATTACAAGTGATCATGAAGGAATGGCATGCAACATATCACAATATAAAATACACTGTATTTTAAAGATCTTTCACTATAATCCACCTGCATGCAATTTTTGTAAGACTTGTTAAATATTTAATAGGACTTTGGAGCGTCATGATATATAAAGTCAGTTGTAGGCTTGTTAACTCCTTCTAAAGATTGAGAACATTTTATTAAGTGAGAGTAACAGAAGGCAGTGGACACAATGAGAAGGACTTACTTAAATATCACATGTTTGGGCCTGACTCACTCTTTCTCTCAAACAAAGATACAAATGCTAAAAATGAAAATACAAATCACTCAACAACTCTGAACATCCTACTGGGATACAGGCCCTTGTCTGACTGATATTTATACCCTTGATGTTTTGCTCATCCTTGCAAGAACAACTTTTTAAATCCAAAAAGGCCCACCTTCCTAGTTCTGCACATGTCAAACAACGTAATTTTATGTTGTGTCTCTGGCTGATCCACAATGAACCACCAGCATGTTCAGATGATTTTCAGCAGGTATGGACAAGACAATCCTGTCTACTCTACTTAATTGCATGCATATGCTGCTGTGAGTATTCCAGTGGTGGGGTTGCCCAATTACGCATTTCAGTAGAAATCTTTGACAAAAAAACAGCTGCAAAGACTTTTCCAGTTAGGCTTTTTAGGTAGTTTACAAACAATTTAGAATTGTATTAGGACTATTGCCATACTTGTGTTTCAGCCTCTGCAAACAGAATTCCTGCTGATAGCAAAAGGAAAGTATATTGAACATCAAAAAGTTGTGCTTTAAACATTCCTATAATTCTGTAGTGAAAGTTTTAAAGGGAATATTCCATAAAAGCCATAGGTAGAGAGGTAGTTCCTGAACTAAATGGGTAACATCTTGGAAATTCAGTCTGTATATGGAATTTAGGATCAATAACTCATTGGACTACCATCAATCAAAATGTTAATTTTTGGTGCAGGAATGATCCTTTCGCCTGAAGACACCATACACAGGATAAATACACTTACACTGTCCTACAATTAGAATAGTTTAATGAAGTTATTTTACTGTCCAAATGTCACAAGTTGTGACTTCCTATACTGCATGAAAATTTTGCCCTCATTCAAGCCCTGTGTTCCTTCTGCATAAAGCTAGTACCTACAGCCAATATAGCAGCATGTATAAATCAACTTTGTTAGAAAAAAGAAGACAAAAAAAATTATCCCCTACCATGACAACCTATGTAGTGTTTAAATCTTGTGATTCAAAATATATCAGAGAGTAAGGCTTCAGTATCAGTATTATTATCCTGAAATTTCAAACAGATTTCAGTTCTTCTCCAACAAGACATCTGAAAAATTCTCGGTCCAGGGAGCTGACATTTATATTCTCCCAGCACTCACCCCACAGGAAACCATTACCAAGGACACCAAGGAACTCGTGCTCCCAGTGCTTCTGTGTGCTTATGGACTCTGAATGGCTTTCTTAAATTATCAGCTGTCTTCTGTACTTTAAGTTAACCTAAGGCTTCATCAGAACCTGAAAGCTAGAGAGTTATGGCCAACTTCTCTCTCAAACTGAGCTTATTTTGGGACAGGGGAAGATTTGTCCCATAGATTTCTACAAATGCAAATATTCCCACCAAATATATGTCAGCTGGAAAACAATCAACTAACAAAACCAGAATCTAAGGTAGCAGGCAGACACCTGTGATTTACAGGGGAAATCCTGTTTAATTTTAGCTAAGTGAGAAACACATAAGGAAGACAACAAGGTAAAAAATAAAATATTTAAAATAAGGGCAATGGAAGTAAACTGCACCAAACATGTAACCTTTATCTGGAGTGATATATTTATAGTGTAACAAGATGTTCAAAAATATGCTAGATGGTTTTTTTTCCTGGATTGACAGCTGTGCCTTGCTGGTGAATACCTGAACTATTTTGATACCCCTTTGCTATATCTGGAACCTCTAAAAAAAATGAAAGCTAGGTTAAGCACCTGAAAAAAGGCACATTTTCTGGAGGAACCAGTTGTAGAACCTCCAACAGTGAAAGCTGCTTTCCCTTATAGCGGAGAAGACTTTTAAAGTACTGCTACTTTCTCCATGTTGTCTTTCTCATGGCTTTATCAATGTTACCAGTCCACTGATTATCACCATATGTCAGTGCTGTATGCTTCCTCTCACTGTGTTTTTGAACAGGCTGGTCTTTGCTTTAGAGCAGGTGTGTGCCACTACTCCACTTTTTTCAACATCTTTTCCTGTGCCTCACCCAATTCAGACAGAAGGTGATCACTTCTCTTCATCACGTTTTACCATCTTTTCTTCCCATATTGTCTCGCAGCATGAATTCTAATTTCCCTTGTGGCATCTTAAGGGAAAGCACATCAGCTGAATGCAGACTCTCCACTGGATAGTAATCATCCACCTTTCCTTCCTCACAGGAAGCTGATGTTTTTATTTCCTTTCATGGAGATCCGCATTCACCATCACTAGCAGCACTATATAACCTACTGAAAGCTTTGCACTTCCTCTTCCACCACTATTTTGGAAGCTAAGATCATAGCAAAATCACACACAATAAATAGTGCATACTTCCTATGCGTAATAAAGATTATAACCATATTTCTAAGTTTGCATGTAACTGCCAAGTTTCATGATTTTCATTGTGATAACATCACCTTCATTTTAGCAGCCGTGAAATCATTCCTTTTAGAATTACTGATGACTCTCCTCCAGGATGAATATTGGCCTCATTTTCATAGTTATTCTTTTCCTGAGTTCTCCTTTCTATCTCTCCCTCAGCTTTGCTTTCAAAATTCCTGGTTCCATGGGTTTCAGTATTATTTTAGGGCACTCAAAGAGCAGAAACCCACAGTACTAAGCACAAGGCAAAGCACAAAGACAAGATCTTTGCTGTATGGAGCTGGCAATGCAGCCCTAAGAGAAAAGGAAAGAGATGTTTGTGCCAGATAGAACTAATTCATTCACCTTTTACAGCAGCACCAGCTACATCTGGTCAAAATAAGTAGGTCTTAACTCAGCCTGTGAATACAATATACATACATTTCTGTCTAGCAATGGCTGAGCAAAAGGTAATTTTTTTTTTTTAATTTTGAATCCTGTTTCTCTATATCTTTCCTACATCACTTTCCTGTTGATAGGGACAATCAGTACTTAAAATTGGTGGATTACCACAGGTAGGCCAAAGTGGTCAAAGAGGGTGAGTGTTAGCACCTTGAACAGCTCCAGGACGGTAATTAGCTCCTTTTGAAATCCACGGGATTAGTCAACAGATTTGCAGATTTCCTTCAAGAAGGAAGGAAAAGCCTGAACTCTGTCTGTTTGCCAGGAGGCATCCAAATATGTTGAAAGCAGAGCTTGCTAGGTCCTGACACTTTAAATCACTTATGCAACTGTCAAATTTAACTGAATTTATCTGTGCAATTTAGGAATAGCAAAGGGGGTCAGAGAAGCATCCGTCTCACTGTGTTCAAGATATTTACAGAGGGTTGGTCTAACAGCATACACCTCTAGCGGAGCAGCAGGATGCATACAGCATCCAGGACTTATTCTGCAGAAGTTTTAATTTTGTCAGGTCTATTATCTTCAAGTTCCAAAGACTATGTTTCAAGTTCCACTTGAACTTGAAACATTTTTCTCCTCGTAAAACATGTCCTCGAATGCCTTTACATGTGTCATCCCCTTAGACTTCCTATCAAAGGCTGCATGACTAAGCATTTTCCCTGGTGAAATCTCTACGTTAGCTGCATCCAAGAAAAGCTTCTTACTTGATTTGTAAGAAACCTTCTTCTCCAAAACACGACCACTGTCAACTTGGAAGTCATAAGAAAAGAGTTAGTAAGGAGAATCTAGTAATTTTACGTATACAGTAATGATGGGGAATTGGATGACATTATTGTCATGAAAGGCTGTGGATATCATACTCTGAAACTATCATTTGTTGTATCAAAAGTCCAAATGAGTCACTCCTAGGTATCAATGCATTAATTTTTATTCCTGGGACAAATTAATCCTTCAAGTCGTCCTTCAGCTTTCATAGAGCTTCACAGGAGATTAATGTAGACCAATCTGTCTGGAGAAAGTGGGAAAATGAGGTCATGAAACCCAAATATGTCATGTTCTCTTCTTCTGAAAAGTAAATGGCCAATTATCAGACTGTAGTTTAGGCAGTCATGATTCTAAGAAAGTCACATCTCTGTCCAAGGATTTTTGGAGAGGAAACCACCCAGGAGCATGTTTTCTGACAGGACCTGTGACCCCATGGGGAAGCCACACTGGAGCAGTCCATTCCTCAAGGACTGCACCAAGCAGGACAGACCCATGCTGGGGCAGCTGTTGAAGAACTGCAGCCAGAGGGAAGGACCCACATTGTAGGAAGTCATGAAGGACTGTATCAGTGAGGGACCCCACACTGGAGAAGGGGAAGAGCACAAGGAGGAAGGACTAGCAGAGACAAAGCATTATGAACTGACCCCAACCCCCATTCCCCATCCCCTGCACTGCTCAGGGGGAGGATGTAGAAAAGTCAGGAGTGAAGCTGAGCCTGGGAAGAAAGGAGAGGTGGGGGGAAGGTGTTTTTAGTTTTGTTCTTATTTCTCACTATCCTACTCTGTTACAATTAATTGGCAATAAGTGAAATTAATTTCCCCAAGTTGAGTCTGTTTTGTCCATGATGGTAACTGGTAAGTAATCTCCCTGTCTTTATCTCAATCCCTGAGTTTTTTTGTCATGTTTTCTCCCCCCTCCTGATAGAGGGGGAGTGATAGAGCATCTTGGTGGGCACCTGGCAGCCAGCCACGGTCAACCCACCACACTGATGTTCTTTTGTGCTGTTAAACATGAGACTAAAGCCAGATTTGACTTCATCACTCAGGTGTAGCTTACGGGATTCCATAATGTCACTTATGTTCATTCTACTCCTACTCCTACTGAAAGTACTTGCCCTCTAGTAAATAAATCAGATATTTATCACAGTTTTAGGTGATAGTTAAGTTTAATATAAATAGTTTACATTTTAACATTAATAAAAAATGACAAGACTAGCATGAAATTTCGCTTTTCAGGTCAAGGAGCAGCAACCATTTTGCGAATGGAAGATCAGAAAATAATTAACCATGGGAAAAGTTTAGCTCAACATTAATTTGTGGTTTGGTGACATTGATAAAAAAGGCTGATGTGCTGTTCAAGTAATTACTGATGACAAGTGTTATGTAGGCAAATATATATTGAAGAATAGGATAAGATAGGATAGGATAGGACAGGACAGGACAGGATAGGATAGGATAGGATAGGATAGGACAGGATAGGACAGCATAGGATAGGACAGGATAGGATAGGATAGGATAGGATAGGATAGGATAGGATAGGATAGGATAGGACAGGACAAGACAGAATAGGACAGCATAGCATAGGATAGGATAGGATAGGACAGGATAGGATAGGACAGGATAGGACAAGATAGGATAGGATAGGGAAGGGTAGGATAGGATATCATAGGATAGGATAGGACAGCATAGGATAGGACAGGACAGGATAGGACAGCATAGGATAGGATAGGATAGGATAGGATAGGATAGGATAGGACAGGACAGGACAGGAGAGGACAGGATAGGATAGGGAAGGGTAGGATAGGATATCATAGGATAGGATAGGACAGGACAGGATAGGACAGGATAGGGAAGGTTAGGATAGGATATCATAAGATAGGATAGGGAAGGGTGGGGTAGGGTAGGGTAAGATAGGATATCATAGGATAGGAGGGAAGGGAAGGGAAGGGAAGGGAAGGGAAGGGAAGGGAAGGGAAGGGAAGGGAAGGGAAGGGAAGGGAAGGGAAGGGAAGGGAAGGGAAGGGAAGGGAAGGGAAGGGAAGGGAAGGGAAGGGAAGGGAAGGGAAGGGAAGGGAAGGGAAGGGAAGGGAAGGGAAGGGAAGGGAAGGGAAGGGAAGGGAAGGGAAGGGAAGGGAAGGGAAGGGAAGGGAAGGGAAGGGAAGGGAAGGGAAGGGAAGGGAAGGGAAGGGAAGGGAAGGGAAGGGAAGGGAAGGGAAGGGAAGGGAAGGGAACTTCTTTACCTCTCAGTAAAGAAAAGCTTCCTAATACCAAGTCTGAACCTCCCCTAAGGCAGCTTTGAACCATTCCCATGCATCCTGTCACTGGATACCAGGAAATGGTATTGAAGTGCTATTAATGTGCAATTCTCTGTTCAAATTTTCATTCAGGTGACCAGTGATGAGCACATATCCTGTTCAATTTATCAAAGTGACTGCTTGTGCCTATTCGATATAATTTAGGTCTACAAACATGGTTTGTCTTTCTCAATGCTGAAAAGGATGCAAGTATTGCAAACAAAGTTCCTTGACTAAAATGGTAGTAGAAAAATCAATTGATTTTAAGTCCAGAAAGTGTAACCAGGTAATCTGAATGCTGAAAAATAGGTCATGCTATTCCAATCAATG
Source organism: Theristicus caerulescens (assembly GCA_020745775.1). NCBI lineage: Eukaryota > Metazoa > Chordata > Aves > Pelecaniformes > Threskiornithidae > Theristicus > Theristicus caerulescens. The sequence continues at coordinate 37,551,519 of CM036583.1, read as the reverse complement.
TTTATACATGTGTGTGCTGGATAAAATGAGACTAACAAGTAAAATATTCAGTCTCCATTTTGAAAGGTTTACAACAATACCACAGTAAACAATTAAAATAGAATAGGTTATGCAACCCTTAAAATTAAACAGGACTCTTATAAATTACTCCATGGGAAAGCAAAAAGTGGCCTTACTTGTCCCAACAATTTGCAATGACATTATATTGCTCTTTCTCTCTAGGGAAAGAAAAAATATACCTAAAAAATAACAAAAGGGGAGAGGGCAGACTGCAGAAGACGTTTGCTGCCCAACATATTCTTTTTTACTGCCATTGGAAGGATACTTATTTTAACATAAGGCAAACTAATGAGAAGTGTCAAAAACTGACAGAGAAACTGAAAAGGAATAGAGTCTACGTTACTTTTTTAATAGCTTTTCCTTACTAGATTCCAAGTTGAAGAGCAAGGAAAAGTTTCTTAAGTGCTTACATGACTTAGGAAATTCAGATCTGTGATCTATTACCCTTAGGGCAACTTCGGTGCTATATTCACACTCAAGCTGGTCTGGTAACCAGGGCAGCACAGTGATCCAGCCTAACAATTTACAGTCTTAGTTATTTCAGGCACCTTCATTTTGCATATCAGATGCTTCTGTAAATATAGTTTAAGTCACGTAAGCAAGTTCAGAAATTCTGCTACTGCTAACATAAACCTCTGTGAACCTTGACATATACAAACTAACCTCTGAATGTGCATGGAACTCACTGACAGATCAAGACTGTGTTTTTACATGACTCAAAAGGCGTTTAAAGAGCTTTTAACCACATGAAACTGAGAAATAACTCAGACCAAAGTCTCACAGTAGACACTGGGAACCTCTTTAAGAACTTCAATAGGCTTTAAATCTGTTACTAAGCAACCAGTAGCCAAGTAGAAAAAAATGTTATTTTTCGAGTTTTAAATTTCCAGCAAGATTAATAAAAAGGTGGGGAAAACAATCACAAGGATTTAGCAGTGCTCTCTGGCAGTGAGTTAGCTTGCTTTATCATTTAGTAACAGAACAACTTTCCCAGCTCTTAGTTTTATGTATGTCTTGTAACGTCCTATTTTTTGCTTTCTTTTACTATATTTATCTTTTTTTTTCCCAGACAGTATGAGTTGACCTTTATTTTAGTTGATCTGGTTCTACTGAAGTGAGCCCTTTCCCCCAGGTATTCCAAGTACCTTATGTAAGCAGGTAAAATTATAACTAGTTGCCAATCAAAACTGATGGTGTTCTGATCAATTGGCAAGGTCTTCAGTGAACAACTCTTCTAGCTTTTGTCTCCCCATCACTTAAACAAGCAGTCTTTTCTGGTGTGCTTGGTGTAGGTCTGCTAAACAAATTCAAAACTGCAGGCCTCTGCACTGACATGACACCTTGCTGGTTTTGGTTTTTTTTTTTTTTTTAATTACATATTCTAGAGCAAAGGGTTAGCACCGAAAGCTTTATCTCAGTGAATATGATTCATACTAAATGCATCAGCTAGTTCATTGCCATAGTAAAATTCAGCCATCTCGCAACTACAAGTTTGCATCATTCCTGCCCTAAGTATGCATGACAAATGTCCAGTAATTATAACTAGCTAAAGACCAACTACTTGGAATGAGCCACACTCAGCCCAGTACAGGTGATTCTCTGCTGAGCTGGCAGCATTTATTGTCTTGCCATGGCATTCAGCTGGTAGGTTTAACCTTTTCCCTCTGTGGCCTGGAAGTGACCAGATGAGAACTAGAATGAGGATAGGTTACACAGGCTCCACATGACAAACTATTCTATAGAAGCCCAGCTTACTTGAAAAAATACGCTGCACACTTGTTGGAAAGCTTGATCACAGACTGATTATAAACACATGATGGATGTTATTGATATATTTGAGCAGTGACCTGAAAGGAATGGTGCACAGTCTGGGAGAATAAAAATAGCTGGGGGATTTCCTATATTTTTAGGTTTTGGCTCAGTGACAGACTGGAGAATGTTCCCACCAACCAGGTCAGCTAGTAAAGGGATAGGACCAGTGAAGACTGTTGAGTCTAAAGGACTGTTCAACTATTATTTTCTTAAGCACAGATTCTTTGTTTCTTGACATTTTCTTTATTTCTTTCCCTCTTTCCTACAAAGTCATAATTTTGATATAAATTATCCAGTATGTTAGTGATTGTTACCTAGATAGCAAAAACTAGAAACACCACTTTAAATTTAAAATTTAAAAAAAAGGGTTTGTTGTCTGTGTTTTCTTTCCTTACACATCATGCATTGCTTTCAGCTTGGATATTGCAAAAATAAACTTTTAATTTATGCTTTTGTTTACATTTGTTTCTAGCTAGTATGCCGAAAGGAACAATATCTGTATTTTCAAGATAAAGTCCTTGACCCGCTAAAATACAGTGTTTTCATAGGGCCTCCTGAATATCTGGGTATCAATGAGTGGTTGTGAGTGGTTACACATCACTTATGAGATCAGTTATGTGTAACATACAGTATTTTTATTTTGATGGCCTTGTGGCAAGTTGTAGCTAAAGACACGGGATGCCCCATTTCCATTACCGATTCTTGTTTGAAACTCAGAAGTAAACTTTTCTTGCTATTGGCTGCATATCTCAGTCTGGGAAGACTTTTCTTCTTTTTAAAGAAAATATAATATTGATTTTAAAATTTGCACAAAAAACCCCAATACACATTCCCCAGATCCTGACTGCCTTTTCTTAAATTCACATTTAAGAATATTAATGCCACAACAATTTGAAAAAATTCATGACAGAAGAAAATTATTCCTGATGCAGAAAGCTTGTGCTAGGACATCAAAATTATTATTTCAGTTCTATTACCACTCTGAATTCTATACATTTATTTCCCTCTTTTTCTCTCTGCTTATCCCAAACATTCCCATGCTCAACACAAATAAGCTTGCATGTAGTTGCAGGAGCCTCTGGAGCTGTGACTATAGAGCTTTAGCTGCTGACAGTCTGGTCTTGCAGAAGTAAAGCAGTGCAGACCAATTTCCTAGAAGCTACAGAACTTCTTAGCTGTACATAAACTTCCTCTGCAAAATACCAGTTGTTTGAACTAGCTTCTATGAAGACATCAGCTTAAAGTTAATTTCCTTGAAGTTCAAATCTTGGCAAGTATTAATTTTACCCAAAAGTCCACAGGCAAATGATGAGCAGATATCACTGTTACTTTGGCTTATACAATATACAAAGAGCAACAAAATCATGAAGGCAACTGTACTCGGTGAAATCACACTTCCATTGACCCCTATCTTGTTTCAAACAGTGCATGCCCCTAGAAGAATGTAAAAACACAGCTTTTCCCTACAATACTGTCACTGATTCGAATAATTTGTACTGAAAGAACTTCCTTGGCCAAAAATGGTATTTTTACAGAGTTTTTTAGATAGCCTCTGCTGGACTTCTTTTTCCATGGGAATATCCACTTATCTTACTATCCACACAAAATTTCGGTTTCCACATCAGCCTGCAACGATGAACTCCATAGCTCTGCTACATACCGGGTGAAAAACAATCTCTTTGGTTTGCTTTGCCATGGGCTAGTCTTATCTGATGTCCCCCAGTTCTTGTACTGGGTGGAAAAAGAAGAAACCTTTTTCTATACATCCCCCCTTTGTAACTGGTGGTTTTATAGATATAGATTTATGCTACTGATTCTTCCTGGGAGGGAAGCCATCCATACTTTGGTTACCCCTGTCACCCTTCTCTGAAGCTTTTTCAGTTGCTGCTTTTTTTTTTTATTTTCTGAGATCAGTTAGATCAGTACTATGCATATCAACCAAAATAATAGGGACCACAGATTTTTACAAGGCCATAATAATGCTCTCTATTTCTTCTCTATTCTTTTCCTAATAATTTTCAGAATTTTTTGAATGCTACTATGCATTACCATTTCTGTAGAGCCTTCACTTACAAAATTACAGGCTCTGTCCTCCTTTCTCCCTTAAAATGTCACTTCATATTTACCCACATTTAACTTCATTTGCCATTTTATTGTCCTGTCTTTCAGCTTCTGTTGTGGTTTAACCCCAGCTAGCAACTAAGCACCATGCAGCCGCTCGCTCACTCCCCCCCGGTGGGATGGGGGAGAGAATCGGAAGGGTAAAAGGGAGAGGACTCGTGGGTTGAGATAAGAACAGTTTAATAATTGAAGTAAAATAAAATAGAACAGTTAAATAGGTAAAGCAAAAGCTGCGCACGCAAACAAGGCAAAACAAGGAATTAATTCACTACTTCCCATCGGCAGGCGGGTGTTCGGCCATCCCCAGGAAAGCAGGGCTCCATCACGCATAACGGTTACTTGGGAAGACAAACGCCATCACACCAGATGTCCCCCCCTTCCTTCTTCTTCCCCAGCTTATATACTGAGCATGACGTCATATGGTATGGAATAGCCCTTTGGCCAGTCTGGGTCAGCCCCCCTGGCTGTGCTCCCTCCCAGCCCCATACCGGCTACCAAGAAGAAAATTAACTCTATCCCAGCTGAAACCAGGAGAGTTTCATACAGTGTTTTTCCAGTTCTTCATATCTGCCCCCACCTGAAATAACTTAGCATAGCCAACATACTTTCTTACCTAATGATACATACTCCTTTTCCAGATCATTGGTAAATCTACAGAGCTGCCTGCACCTGCAGAGAGTTGCAGAGTCCCTGACAAACTCTATGGGTGATCTTGCTATGCTGTGAAAAATAACCATTTAATCTGGCCATTGTTTTATTTATTTTTCAGGTAACCACCTGGCTATTCCAGGACCTGTCTTCTTTGATACTCAAATACTCAGTGGGGAGGGATCTCGTCAAATGACTTCTGGAAATGAAAGACGATATATCTCTACTCAGCACTGGTAAGGCCACACCTAGAGTCCCATGTCCAGTTCTGGGCTCTCCAGTACAAGAGAGACATGGACATACTGGAGAGAGTCCAACGAAGCGCCACTGAGACGATGAAGAAACTGGAGCATCTCTGCTATAAGGAAAGGCTGAGAGAGCTGGGACTGTTCAGTGTGGAGAAGAGAAGACTCATGGGGGATCTCATCAGTGTATACAAATACCTGAAGGAAGGGTGCAAAGAAGATGGAGCCAGGCTTCTTTTAGTGGTGCCCAGTTACAGGACAAGAGGCAATGGGCACAAACTGAAACACATGAGGATCCCTCTGAAGGTAAGGAGACACTTTTTACTGTGAGGGTGACTTCGCACTGGCACAGGGTGTCCAGAGTGGTTGTGGACTCTTCTCCCCTGGAGATATTCTAAAACCATCTGGACATGCTCATGGGCAACCAGCTCTAGGTGACAGGGGTGCGGGACCAGGTGACCTCCAGAGGTCCCTCCCAACCTCAGCCACTCTATGATTCTGTGATATCAACCAAACATTCCACATGCTTCGATAGGAAGTGGAGTTCTCTCAAAGAACTCCAAGAGGTTTCAGAGACACTATATTTTCTTCATCTCAAGCTATTTTACAGTGAATAAAAAAAAATTTAAACAGATTTTCAGCCCACAGTTCTTAAAAGTTGTAGTAAAGTCTTTTAAAAGAGTCATGACAACACATTTTAAAAAGCAACTACTTCATACATTAATGCCTTCCCAAAAGAATTCCATGAGGTCTGCAAATAGCCAAGTTAATTCGTTACACAACAGATTTAACTGTCCCCCCAAAAACCAGTATGCTCCTTCATTTTAAAATATCCTAATAAAAATAATAATGAAAACCAAACTCTATACACTACAAAAATTATAGATTAGAAAATAAACGCTTTTTAGTTTGCCAACTGACATCTCTCTCTCCTCCTTTTTCTCAGTTTTTATTACAGATTATGTATACAAACTTGGGAGGATTTAAAATGATCTAAGTTTCCCTTGCATCAGTTCCAGAGTACTAAGTGAACAATTCTCTAGAGGAAGCCTGAACTGAACATCTGCAAACTGTTGCAAAAATAGCCTATACTAGAAAGAGCTCTGAGAAACTTACTTTAAAAAATGCATGTAGTTTGTCTGGGCTGTGGTTTTGCTACCTGAAAGACACAAAGACTGCACAACTCTTCCAGGCGGCTTCAGAAACTCTCCCTCAAATGGGTATTGTCATTTTTAGATGTGTCTATGTCTTACAGTCTCTTACTTCTGAACCCATTCTACGGCCTCCTGTGTCATCTCCCTTAAGATGATTTTGCAGATGTACAACTTCTGTCACCTTCTTTCTCCATGAGAGACAGATTGGTTAGACAACTCCTTTCCAGACCTGTCACGTGAGAAGACAAACTAAATAACCATAACAGTAGTTTATATGAAAATGCATATTCTTCATTAAAAGCTGCCTTCCCCAGTATCATGCTCCAATACATCTGCAAGTCTGTTAATCAGCGGCTCTGGTTGTAGGTTACTGATGAATACAAAACTGCTCTTTGCTTATAGATAGTCATCAAAATCAAAAGTGGTTATTTTATTTTGTTTATTTTCGTTTTCATATGAGCTCAGAATAGCTAACTCCTCTGAGGAAAAGCAAATAAGCTTGATCATATGTTTAAGTTCACAACCGATATCAGCCAAACTTACCAAATTTCATACAACAAACCATTCTTATGTCCTCATTGAAGAGTGGTTAAGATGTTCAAAGGCATGAAAATTATGTGTGTGCAGAGTCAACTCTGCAAGCATTCAATTAAAAATGTCAAAGAACCAGACTAATTTTAGCTAACTGAATGTTTATATCAACTTCACAAGTGAGTTACGTCATAAGTGCCTCACCAGATTTACACCTTTTTCGCTTCTTACACAAGAATTCTCTGATAAAACAGTGAACAGACATAATTCTTTTCCTCTCACTCCAGTGTTCAAGCCTCTAGATCAAGCTTCCAGTTCAAAGGATTCAGCAATGTCCATGGAAAACTTTACATGTATTCAACAGGTCACACTCTTCCACATTCCCACCAGACACTGAAAGACAGGAATATGAAATGGGGAAGTAGTTGGAAGCCATTGTATAAAAATTGTCCAAGGAATCCCTGCCCCAAACAGCCACAGCTGTACAACATGGATCACACAGATGACAGTGGTCATTCTTCGACAATACGAGTGCAATTATGGGTATTTTACCAGTAAATCAAGAGAACAAAGTCAAAATCTGTAGTACAGTAAGAATTACAATGCTGCACAGCAATCTGTTTCTGAAGACCAATACCCAATAAGAAGTGATTCTGAAGGTCTGTTTTCCCTTATTTATTCAGACTGAAGAGTAGCATTGATGAGATTACTTGTGGGGAAAAAAAAAAATGGCATGAATAAAGGTGAAGGAGTTGGGCTGTAACTGTACCATTAGGAGGACTTTATAATCCTCAGTTCTTTATTTCTTACTTGTTACACGGTTTAATCAAGGCGTAAACATTTGTGACTCAAAAGTAAACTGAACTAGAGTAAGTCAATCTCTGTTAGTTGAGAGGCTGAATGAGTCTCAGTGACAATTCATTAGACAGCAAATGCAGTATAGCTGTTTGCAATGGAGTATCCTAGACAAATATTCCATTTCCAAATATCACCTAATCCCCTACTCTTTTTTCTTTGAAATATGGAGGACCCTTCTTGCAGATCCAATGCCTTTTGCATCAGTTTCTATACTAGAGCATTTGCTGTAAGAAACTGAACTAACTTCCTATTCTAAACCTGGATAATCCTACTTCAAGCACTGCAAATGTTAACTGGGAGTGAAAGATGACCTTTTAATGGCAACCACTGCAACAACATTGAAAAGCATAGCTGGTTTAAAAGTAACTTTTGAGCCCTTTAAGAAAATATTTTTTTTAAAAAAAGCATTAAAGTAAAACTGGACATAAGCAAAGGTCACAGAAACAGGGGTCCAGAGACAAACTGCCTTGCCAAGTGTCAACAGAATTGTTACTCAGCTGGAGATAACTTTCTATTCCAAAAGGGGGTTCAAAGCAGAAAGATTTAAAGCAATCATAAGAGCAGGAAATGTTTAATGAGCAATACCCAGACAGTTGTGCTGCCTCCACATTTATGTTTGATACCCAAAACTCTTTTTTTAGTCCAGATGTGGGGTTTACATGTGCTTGCCAGTTAAGGAATAGAAAACATTCTAGGAAACTAAGCTAAGGCAATATTCCATTTTTTCTGCTATTCCAAATTAATAAAAGTTTTGGCCATGCTTGCAGCATTTTTTCAAAACTGTAAAGGGATTATGGGTGTGCAGAGATATTTGAATTTCATCGCTCATCTCCTAGGATGCTAAGGAGATGTTTCAACTATCTGGGTTAAACTTACAGCCTTGAAGCTCAAAACATAAAAGGTGGCAGCAGCAGCCCTTCGAGTGCTTCAGCACTAGACTCTGCCCCCTTGTTCTGGTGGTACAGACAGCACTAAAACTGTGCTACAGTAAATTAACCCATCCTTGTTTGTTCCAAAAGAAATTATCCTCAAAGGATTTACCTGTCATATAAAATTAACATGGGGTAACTATTAACTTGTTCAACTGTGTCATTTCAAACGACAGCCTAGGAAACTACTTCTCAGCAGCAAACTGCAGTTCTATTGGAACTCTCATTTCACAGATGAAAATTAGCCCTGAGGAGGCTGCCTCTCCCTCCAGATTGATTAGTGAAACAGAGAGGAAGAAAATACATCCTTGGCTGCCATCTTCAAAGGCCTGCTTGGCCAGAGGATGTAGCAGACAAGATAAACTTTTCCTTCAACATGCTCACTTTTAAATGCACAAGTTACAGAGGGTAAAATGTGATACTGACCTCCAGAAGTAAAAGCACCAGGCTACCACTGCTACAAGATGATCTCATACACATGCAAATCAGCAAGACAGCTGGCTTTAGCAGATTAAATCAAGTTCACGGATAAAGACCACTTTTATTATCGTAGTGATTATTACAGGAAAACAAGATGAGCTGAATGTGTTTCTTGCCAAAGGCAATAATAAGGTGTATTTTCTACAAAGCAGTATATTAACTTCAAATTACAACTGAGAAAGCTCCTGGTCTGTTTTGCAGAGAAAGCATGCTCAAAGGTAAAGTAGATGCATGAGTGCAGCCTGCATGATTCAGCACCTTCCCTTTTGGGAGTTAAACTGGGAAGTTAGTTTTACATGTAGTTGCTTTTCCAGCTGTTGAGAAGCACTGTTTTGAAATATTCCTCATTACACCACCAAAGTATTGAGGCACTCCAAATACATTTAATAATATTTCATTTTTTCTCAGACATGAATGCTTGCTGCAGAAATTGTTTACAATTTACTCATGAAGCCAGGTGTGAAAGTCCAAGCCAGCTCAGCACAGCCACAAGATTCCCCCATCAACTAGTAGTAACCTTTATACCTTATAGAAGCTAATTCCAACCAAAGGCCACAAGCCCTTAACGTAAGTCTCCCTAGAGCAACACACAGCTTCTTCTAACTAACTGGTAAAGAGAGAGAATGGCTAAAAGTACAGGAAATAATAAAGGAAAGTGATATGACCACTCACATGCACAGAAAGGGCAGATGGAATTAGTCTATACATGGTAATTGTCCCCAGAGGACAAATATTACTGTATCAGTACTGATCAGAAATCATTGAGTTAATTTACCTGATTTTCTTATGCTGAATGAGAGCATTCATGAGCGAGTCTTCATCAGGGATGGACAAAGAACAATATTGTAAATCCTTAAGTCAGACTTTTAGAATCACACCGAAATTATTATTCCCCAAGTGGGTTTTTTTCAATAAAAATGATATAATGTGTGGTAGCATAACAGCATCACCAAACAAATCAGACACAGTTATCATCCAAAACCTCATCTGAAATGTCTTAAAAGTAACAAATTCACAAAGGGCTTGTAAAGCCATGGAAACTATTGAGATTGGCTTGTGATGAGTTAAGTTGTCTGCAATGAAATGAGGATCCACAGATCTGCCTCTTGAAAAGAGTGTAACAGTCAGTTCACTTTTCTCCTCATTTCTCTTTGCTTTAAGAAAGCAAAGTTTTGCATCCTGCTGCACAGTCCCAAGAACATGGAGATCAATATAGTTAGTTTCATTTTTTCTACAGTTTGCCTAGCATACAATGGAAAAGGGTATTTTTCCAGATGCTGACCACAAATGTGGTGCTTGCACATAATACCTATCTCATTTTATTTTTAAAAAGGCAACAAAATTGGGAAAATAAAAATAGTTAAAAAAAAAACAAAAATAAAACAAAAAACCCAAACAAATAAAAGCTAAAACCCAGGAGATACTGTAACAGAAGTGTATGTGAATAGTTTGGTTTCGCCTTTCAGAACTTGGATGGAAATTAGAGTAGAGCCTGGCTCATACTCAGAACACCCACTTGACAAAAGAGGTTTACAACAGCCAAACAATCCGCCTAACAGCAAGAAGCATGTTGTAAAAGAGGAGCTTGTGTTACGTGACAGCCAAGCTTTTCAGTGAAACAGCTTTTAAACAAGGGCACATGCTGTAGAGGATTCCAAAGTATCTTTTGTCTAAGAGGCTAAACAACTTTCAAAGATATTAAAACAGTTTTAATTAATAATATTAATATGCATTTCTCAAAGTAAAATCTATTCAATTTTAGGTATATAAAAGATGAAACAAATTAAAATCACTCACCTTCCTGAATTAGTTTATGTCGGGGTAAAAATACATGCAATCTAGATAAAATAACCAGGCAAGTATACAGACAAGTATACCATGTCAAAAGACACTGATGATTACAGCACAGGCTGCAGAAAGAGAGTTTTCCCTTTCTATGAGTAAATTACAAGATAATATTAATTGTAAATCAGTACTGAGATACAACTGATGCTAAAAGAATTCATTAGAGCTAGTTAAATACTGATATGACATTCTGCCAGGCTCTCCAGTGGTATTAAAACAGTGGAAACACCAAGCAGTCTTTGAGGCTTTGGCCCAACAGTTCTACAGTAATACCTCCATTGAAAAGCTTCCTATTGAAATATTCACTACCACACATCAGACGTTAACCCTGTACTTAGTACAGTACAGCAAAGAACTGTGATATTTCTCTTTTCTGGGCAAATGTTATATTAATGTGCAATTGGTACTTCATTTTGTCAGCGCTCCTGAGCTAACATACAAATGTCTGTTTACTACTGCTTACTCCCATTAGCCTTGAAAAGGTGCAAAGAATAGAGTCTTGCTTCTTTCATATCCTGAAAGAAAACAATTTGCTCATTTTCCCTTACAGGACAAGTAATGGCATTCCATGTAACACCACTGCAAAAATGGTACCGAAGGCAACAACCAGGCGTACAAAACCTTTACTGCTAGCAATTAAGTGTCATCGAGACTAACTTTGAAACTCAATACCTTGTAGAGATGGTGATAAGAAATGGTGTTTTTTACATTTTACACCAGACATCTAAGCATTGCAGGGTATAGAGGCACTTGAACAATTCACTATTCAAAGGCACACAAAAAACATTTTTGGACCAGAACAGCAGCTCCTGTTTAGTGAAGTTTTAATATCAACTGTTTTCAACTGCAAGGAGAGGTCTACAGAGAGATCAGGTAAAATGCCAGTGGTACATCTCTCTGCCCTTCAGTTACACACATTTGAAGTATCAGCTTTAACTGTTCCTCTAAATTTTACTTCCATATTCATCTTTCACAGTTACACTTTTAATAATTTCTTTAACGTCAGTTGAAACCACTCGGGATCCACACTGGGATCATGGAGCTTATGACAAAGAGGTGGGGGGAGAGGCATTCTCTCTAAACGTGTGTGTGTGAGTCTAGAAGCCTGCATAACCCAAGGAAATCAGTGTTTCTGCTCAATCCTTTATGTATTCCAGAAACAGCAGCAGACATGCTATCTTTTTTAATAGCAGGGAATAAAATTGCAAATGAATAGTCAGCACTGAAACAGCAGTGTAAGCGGGCTCAGATGTCAGACAGATATTTACAAGCAGGGCTGCAGCCACTGCACAAACTCCTAATCTAGGTATTTAGCTACTAAAGAAGATTTCCGTGGTGGAATGTGCAGGCAGGATAGGAGAGAGATTTAGAATATCAAGAAATTCAGACAGCTGAGATTATTCTGTAGAGTGGCGAGATATCTTTCTTTCCCCTCCCTCTATTTCTGCCAAGAATGTATAACCTTTGCTGACACTGGGATTATTCCATTTAGACTACTGTTTCCTTCAGGTTAATATAGTGTAGAGCTTGCAAGCCAAATCCTTTCAGGTAGGTTTCATGCTATATTTAATTATATTTGACAGTAATATAGAAATGCAAGGGTGAAGCTACTTTATATTTAGAGTAACAGAAGAGCAGGACATGGAAAAATTCATTTGAAGAAGATATTTTAAATTGTGATCCTCATAATGAAAGGAAGAAGTACAGAAAAGTAAAATAAAAATGAAAAACTTTTGATTCCAAGACAAGCAAATAATCCAAACAACTAAAACACAGGCACCCCCATTAAATTTCAGCACAACAGAGATTTTCAATTATGAAGCTCATATGGGACTGGCAGAGTAATTTGCTAGAAACATAAGACCGGCACTTACATATGTGATTTTTTCCTGCTGGAGTTTTTCTTGTAAAGAAATTATGAGATACAAACATTCTTCCCTCACTTATTCATAAAAACAAAACACCAGAAATTCCATAGACGTACAGGCAAACCTGGTTTGGGTTTACTTGGGTTGGGGTTTTTTTTAATGTATTTGTGTACAGATGAACATAAGTCTATGTCATAGATAAGCCTATTTTCATCTCAGCTATGATATCAGCTCTTTGATTCTGTGCCTTCCTATGGCTTAATTATGTACATTTTGAAGAAATATGGCCTTTTTTTTTCCTTTTAATTTCACATCTATTGCTGTAATTTGAGGATTTCCAAATCTTGGATTGGAAAGGATAGTAACCAACTCTTCTCTATTCATGTGCTCTCCACTCCATTCATGATTGCATCAACTTCATCAGCCTCTCAGAGGAATGAGCAGAGATACAACCTACAACTCCCCACCTCCCCACAAAAAAACCAAACCAAACCAAAACAAAACAAAAAACCCCAAATATGTTGTCACTGCCTTTCTTAGTGGTTGATAGGTTCTAACAGTTTTTTTTCATTGCACAAACTGTGATTGGTCATTTTGCTATATCTGCATGCCTTGTTTGACAGTTATCTTATACTGCAAGACAGTTACTTCTTATTGGGAGGAACAAAACCAAAAGCTGTAACAAAGAAGTCAAAATCCCTCTTCAGACAAGTGCCAGCATCACAAACCAATTCATGTGCACAGAATAGCCAAAAGGTATACTCATTCAAAATCTTCCAACAGAGTGACTTAATGAGCATGTTTCTTCCCATTTTACAATTATAGCAGCAATTTACCACCATCCCAGGTGTCCTCCTCCTCATGCATTTTCTTCTGCATCCATAATTTAAACCACAGAAGCCCATGTTTTGAAAAGTTTCTGCCCCTCCAGATATGGCTTTCTTACCTTTTTCTTACCCCTGCTCTCTTTCTTTCTTGCTCACCCCACCTTATGCCTTGTAATTATTAGAAGCAAAGACAAAAGGAGTTGAGCTCTCCTGAGCTCCACTTTTTCCATCTACGTGTACTTGGCTGCATGTAATTTTTTTCCCCTGTAAACCAACAGAGAGAACACACAGGGACGTCAGAATGTCTGAATGGAGAGCTATGAAGTACTAGCGTGGGTACACACCTCAAGCACACAGTGCTGAGGAATTGTTAAGGTACATCTTTATGTACACCACAGCTTTCAGTTAGGGATACAAGCTTTCAGTTAGGGATACAAGAAGGGAGAGGTCAGAAGGAGAACGGACACAGTGATTAATAAAGGCATCCACCTTTCCCAGAGGTTCCCTTTCAAGTTGTGCTTCCTGACTCGGCTGAAAAAAATCAGAATGAAGATAATGACCTAGCTCCCCGAAAATCTTTTCTACTTCACTTTAAGACACCTCTGTTCATGAAATGAAACATTATCTTCAGTTGTACTAAGGAGAAGTATGCCAGGTATTTCAAGCTGTCTATCCCTTTTGATCATTCTAAAAATTGAGGAAGAGGAGAGTCATGTATTTCAGATCATCTTATATCACCACAAGAGCTCTTCTCTTTCATTATTCCATGTGCCTTCCAAAGCAAATCTATCAGCAGGGTGTGACACCACAATCCATCAGACATTCTTCATACAAATAGTATACCTTAGAAAAACCTGCAAAAGCAGGCACACACACACACAAATATGGGATTGCTACAAGGCTGTATACTTGTGCCATTCTTATTTATGCCTGATGTGAGAAAGGTAGGTGTCTAAGAGTGCTATACACTGTTTTGAGAGAATATGCTGCTAAGGCATTAGCACTAAGCATTAGCAGATGCCTTTGACTTACCAAGAACAGTCTATATGTTTGCCTGGACATGCAGAGTGGTCAGGCAGAATGAGGATGTAGAGGCATCCCCTATAAGAATACTTTGCAACTGTTGGCCAACTGAAAGCACAAGTGGCTTCCAAGCTGGGACTACAAATTGCACCGCAGCGTGTTCCTCACTTTGGAAAAACACAGTTACAGTAGGAGGACACGAGAAGAACATAATGAATGCAACAGGAGCACTTACAGATAATTTCCAGTGGCTTCTGCCAGTTCCAAGAAAACAGAGTTAAAGTTATGTGCTCGTATACCTAACTCTTCATTTCCTCATCAAGCATTTGCTGAACTCATTATCCTGGGAAATCACATGGTATTAACCTATAGCCTTAAACATTTTCATTTATGCAAAGTTTTAGTTAAATTTACAGTTATTAAGTGTAAGTGTACAAAAATACAGTTTTTCATCAAGAATCAAATGTCTTTTCAGGGCAAATTTTTGCTGTGTAGGGAACAAGGTGTCAAGACACAAAGGGCAGAACCTCACTGGAAAGGTGAGTACTTTATTCCTGCAGTTGTTCAAGTGAACAATTAAGCAACATACAATAAATTTCTTTCTTCTTTATGAAGGTAAGTATTAGAATTGTTTATTTTGCCCTTTAAAGTTAGTGCATATTTCCACATACAGCAATGCAACTTTTGGACCAATCTGTTAAAATTATTTGAACTACCAATGGACAGAAGTTATTTTAAAAAACACTGTACGTTTTCATATATAAAAGAACTTCCATAAATCGGTGTTTTAAATCTCAGTCTTTCTCGACATTTAGCATCAGAGAAGACATATGCGAGTTGGCAAAACAGAAGAAATTACTCAAAACAAAGAACTTGTAAGTGATTGACTATGAAATGCTGCTGTATGTTTTTTCTTTACTATTGTGCATTAACTATACATTTATGTAAGAGTCACATTATATCCAAGCATGAACAAAGCTCTCTGGTGATTTCCATTGTGCCTATATGGTCCAAAATGACCATGCCTATATAGTAATTATTATTCAATGGTAGACCCCTTTTGAGTAGTGTATCACTTCACATACTGCTTTGCTCCCATTTAGTCTCATTTAAAATATCTTTTCATATGAATATAAATTCATTGTCAGATTTTTTACGTATTTAATGTAGATAGTCTTAGCATTTTTAATGAAAAGACTTATCCCATGCCTGGAAATTTCACTGCTTGAGAAAAGAACTGAAGCTGATGAGTGAGCATGCCATCTTGTCCTTTTACTTATTTGGAGAAGAACACTCATCATCGAGCCACAGAGGCTGAATACTGTTTTCCATAGTGAGACAAATACTTTGCCAACAAATACTTCTCTAGGTTCTCCAAGAATTATATGCCCTCTGAGACTTTAATTCCTCTGATTTCTCTGCGCTAGAGATAGTTCAAGCAGCAGTTCTGAAAACAAGATTCTCTCACTTTGCACTATATATTTTTGTATAAATTGACTTGCTACCATTCCTATGAAAAAGAAATGTGTTGTTATTCTCTGCATTTCCATCCACTTATATTTGGGCCTGCCTCAAATTTAGAGGGTTGTAATAGCTGGTTTTAATATAGTTTTGGAAAAAAATATGATTAACTTACACATATAGCCCAACTTGAAAACACACAAATGTAGATCCCAGTGGGCATTTCAGCAGGATTTATGACTAACTAGAGAAGAAAGAGGGACAAGGCTTCAACTGTTCATCTTAGCTGTAGATGAAATAGAAACAACACCCTTCCTTACACACGATTTCACTTCTTATCTTTTTCTTGAAGAATGTGAGACCATTTGCCCAATGCATTTCTTCATTAAGACATCACAGTATCAGTTCATTGATTTCCATTTCTTAGGCACACTGAACAGATGATAGAACTGCTTAGATCATACTGCAAATCAATGTGAAGACACAGCCATGGAGTTTAAGCACCATCACAACAGATCTAGTTTCTCTGCTCATTGGTCTAAAAGGCATGTGATTTAAACTTCACTTTTTTTTTTTTTAATCCATTCCCTGCCCTATGTATACTTAAAAGCAGAACATAAAATTTTGCAGAGGAATCTCTTTCTCTGTCAGTCACATACCTGATCCTACAAAGAATGCATCTTCCATAATGGAATGATGTAGGTAGAAAAATCTGGGAAATTATATACTTCAACTGTATCTACTGGTAGGACATGGGAAAACAATGCTGAGTTTCCTTTCCCTTAAGAGGAGGTAAGAGTGACAGTCAAGGGAAGCTCCTCCAGCTTCCTCCTTTGAGAGATCTTTCCTTAGCTGTGATAATTGTGGTATTTCTCAGTTCTTCTAAACAAACAGTCTTGGTGACCATACCACTCTTAACATATTGTCATCAAAATGATAGCAGTAAGACACAAACACAGTTGGTAGCATAGCATCCAATTCAAGTTATTTTCCTATCATGAATGTCTTTATTACCAACTCTATTATTTATTTATTTATTCCCACCCACCCCCCAGATGAGAAAGAATTCAAGTGAGAGTAAATGACTGATTTTAGTACATAACTTCTGTTTTTCCAGAACAGAACTGGAACAAAATATTAAAATATTTGTGTGCAAAACTATAGTGTCTTTTAAGGTATGTAAGTAGGATTGGTCAAAAACTGTCCAGTGAAATTTCAAAGAAAAAGAAAAATACTTTAAAGTAAGGCTTTTCAGAACTTGTTTACAATTTCTTCAGACGTTTGAGTTTGGCTCAAACCCATACATTATCGGGTAAGAGTTTTCAATTTGCTTTTGTAAAAAGTAAGAACCCAGTCTCCAGTTCTTTCTTTTATCCAGGACATGTATCTGGAATTGGCTAGCAATCTTTCCGGTTAGACATTTAACACCATTTATCCCATTTGCTGAGATATGACTGCCAATTTTAACATAAAAATATGTAAGAATAAATATTTCTTCTTTAACAAATTATCAGAAATTTACTACTCAAAGGACAATTTTACACCAAGTAAATGTGTGGAAATCTGGCTGTTGTCTTTGATGGAAGAAGTTTCATATAAACTGCATATGTTTATGCCACGTGCTGTCATGTGACCTCTAACAGCTGAGGTAAGAAATATTTTTTCAACCAGATTTTTCAATATCAGCAGCTCCCATCCTCGTAGAGTGTACTTCAATATACACACACACATGCTTCCCAGAAGGGTGCCTGCCAGCCCTGTCTTCTGCGTAGGAAAGTCCTCCCAACCTTATCTCTGATTGCAAGTACTGTGAAAGAGTTAAATCCAAAGACTGATTTTCTGTAAAGTTCAACAGCTGTGATCCCTTCAATAGTATTATTCACTTGGCATTTATTCCCACACCGTAACTATTGTACTGACAGTGATTCCACTGTTAGGCCATGAAGAAATTTTGGTCAAAGATGAAATCACAAAAGAAAGGGGATGAAATTCTATAAAATTGTCTTCTTTTCCTAATGCAGAGGATATAGGGAAATCTAAAGAAAGGTCAGCTAAGTCAGGAACAGAAGCTACAAGACAGACAAAAAAGACTTATCAATTTGTGTCATACTGTTCATGGAGCTTTCCTACAAAATGAACCCCAAAACCAAATAGCACTAAAAAAACCCAAACCAAAAACAAACAAAACAAAACAAAAAACCCAAACCTAAACTTCAACTCTATTCCAGAACAGGTAAACTGGACTTTGACTGTTTATTTAACAGCTAGTAAAAATACGTCCTATATTTAGGTATGGTTCATTAATGCTGTAGCAGTTAGATAACTCTTGTAGTAAAGCAAGAGTTTAATTGCAATTAATACATAACTAGCAATATATTGCAATGTCAACTGAGTTAATGATTTATACAATACTTAAATCACAGCTCATGAGAAGGACCACAACAGATCGAAGAAATGGGCTGACAGGAACTTCATGCAATTTAACAAATGGAAGTGCAAAGATGTGCACCTGGAGAGGAATAATCCCATGCATCAGTGTATGCCAGAGAACGACTGGCTGGAAACCAGCTTTGCAGAAAAGGACATGGAGGTCCTCGTGGACACAAAGTTAAACACAAGCCAGTAAAGTGTCCTTGTGGCAAATAAGGCAAGTGGTATCCTAGGCTGCATTAGGAAGAGTGTTGCCAGCAATCAAGGGAGGTGAACTTGCCCCTCTACCCAGCACTGATGAGGCCACAGTTCTGGGTACAAGAACATGGACATACTGAAGAGAGTCCAACGATGGGCCACTAAGATGATGAAGGGACTGGAGGAAAGGCTGAGACAGCTGGGACTGTTCAGCTTGGAGAAAGGCTCATGGGGGATCTCATCAATGTATACAAATACCTGAAAGGACGCTCTTTCCCATGGGGTCCAGTGACAGGATCAGAGGTAACAGGCACAAACGGTAATAGAAGAGGCTCTGTCTGAACATCAGGAAATACTTTTTCACTGTGAGGGTGACTGAGCACTGGCACAGTTGCCCAGGGAGGTTGTGGAATCTCCATCCTTCATGATATGCAAAAACCACCTGGACGTAGTCCCGAGTAACAAGCTCTAGCTGACCCTGCTTGAGCAGGGAAGAGTTGGACAAGATGATCTCCAGAGGTCCCTTCCAACTTCAACCATTCTGTGACTCTGTGATTCTGTGGTAATAGTTCAGCCAATTCAAAGCGGTGACATTCACACAATAACAAAGTTATGCACTCAGTTCTCTGATGATAAGGTATGCCAACCTCATCCTAATAATAGGAAGCTTAAGTATGAATATACCCATTCCTGAATTGCAACTGAAAAATTCCAATTCATTGCTACAAAATTTATGGATCAAGATGTTTTGAGGAAGCTGACCAAATATCAACATTTTCTGAAACAACTATCAAAGATTTTCAACTGAACCATGGAGGAAATAAAAACAACATTCAGGGAGTTATTCATGCATTCATGTAGACCTATGTATTAGGCTAGTAAGGTTCATCTCTTGTGAAGCATCTCACTGTGAAAAACATTAAGAAGTGCAAGGGAAGCTTGGTCCACCTAGACCTATCACTGCTATACCAGTAAAGGGGAAAAAAAATCATAAAGGTATCTAATTCTCAGCATCTAAACCAATGAAAATATTTTGAACAGTGGGCTAATAAGATAGTAGGTTGAACTGATACATCAAAATTTTTAAGACAACTTTTAAAATGCATACCTTTGCCCACTGGCACCACTGCAGGAGAAAATATGTCTTTGTTTTCCCCGGTCCCTTTCAGGCATAATATAGTCTTTTGATTTTTGCGCAGGGTTGGGAGCTGGTTCCACCACTCATACTGGGTCTCTGCCCATTGGCAGCAAGGCCATCTCTGACTTTGCCATTGGGGTTGATTTGAGAATAGCAACATTTTTTGACACTCATCTATGCTTTCACGCTTGGGACCTTTGATTAAAGCAAGCTATAAAAAAAAGTCTCAAAAAATAAATCATACGTATTAATTTCCATAAACGCACAAAGCCAGTTGAGCCAAGGATAAAATGACCATTTGGCCACTATACATCTGTTCTGTCCAGCCCTTAATTTCTAATGCCAGCTTCTGTAAATTCCCCTTGGCCCTTCCCTGGCTGAAGTAAAAATATCCTGCTTGCAGCACAAACTCTGCCTTTGTGCAGAAAAGCTCCCTAGCAGCTTTCAGTGATGCCAAACACGTTCCTTATTTAGGCTAGGAGGGAAAGAGTGGATGACAGTTGTCTCCTGGCTTGAAGTTCCTTTTTATTTTCGTCCTCAAGCTTGGTCAAACAGCAACAGTGCCAAGCTGTTGTTTCTCCACAGCTACAAACCCGGCTGTCATGCTTAAGCTCAGTGAAATTCAACCTGATGGGCCTGGGATTATTTTTGACCACCACCTCAGAGGAAATTACACAATAAACAAGTTACTCACACTAGTATGCATGAGACTCATAAGAAGAAAAGATATTTCCCAGTTCACACAAAAAAATTGCCCAGTGAACATCTGCAGGTTAGTAACAATATTGTCCAGTGAACATTTGCAGGTTAGTTACCATTACATGCTAAAAAATCCCAAATTCTTACAGCACTAGGCACTTTGTAAACATATCTAATTTTCTAGGGTAAAGAGTTCTCTGCACTAGGGAGAAGTACTGCGTGTGTACAGATGAGTCAGGAGAGCAAAGCTGCATTTAGGCACCACGCAGTAAAACAGGTCAAAGCTCAAATTTCATCCAGTAGATATGTGCTTTTCTTATTATACATGTTCCTCCATTTTTTCCCTTTTTTTTTAAAGTATCATTTAGATCTACTAACATACATTTTTACTCCATGCAGACCATAAGACAAGAAAGGTCTTGTCAGCTGAGTTGAAAGCTCAGTATTTCAGGACAGCAGACTAGAAACAACTTTTGCCACCTTTAACTGAAAAGAGACCCATGACCGTAGAATTTTGATGTTGCAAAGAATTTATGGTACAATCCAAAAGATGTCACAAAACCTGTGAAATTAATTAATGTTCTCCAGGAAGGAACACCAGGAAAGGAAAGACTAGGAGATAAATTAGCTTCATAATTAAGCAGTTTATTCAGCAGTTTCTTTAACTTAATCTGGCACTGAGAAAGTCACCATTAATTCACTAGGCTCAACACTTTCTGGGAACTCCATAAAACTCATCAGCAGATATCACATCATCTTTATACCAAACAACGTAATTAAAAAGTGTATAGCAGATGAAACATACCCCAACAGAAGAACAGTAGCCACAAGCTATGATGGGTTAGAATGGTCATTGGCCTATTAAATTTGCCATAAATCTCATCTGGCAGAGTTTCAAATGCTGAACAAATGTAGTTACTTTAAGTTGTACTTGAACTGCATTGTGTATGTAAAGATATATATTACAGCTCATCACCAGTGATCTAAAGCAATAACACTATTTAATGCATGCAGTCAGCATTATGCAAACTAAAGAAATACCTAATCTCAGTATTAGCATAAACTTCTACTGATATTTAGACTGTTTCCCACAACAGTGAATGTCTACAAGTACAAAAGCTAACGTATTTTTTAAATGCTGCCCAACTTATGCATATTTTACCTACCAGACAAAATAAGTTCTTCACATCCGTAAGCAGTTGAAGGGATTTTGTTCATTAGTTAAGGGATCCTATATATGTGATTTTGTCACTATCAGTAGTACTTGTGAATTGTTAACCAAGATGTTTGCATACATACATGCTCCTTTCCATTTTAAAAATATTAGAAATACCAAATCTAGCTTCCTCTGCTGGAGGATGTCTCAACAGTTTAGAGATGTTTGTTGTAATATCATACATTTAGAGCACTGATGAGACCACTTAACTCAGTTTTGGCATCTGTACTTCAAAACAGATAGATACAAAAAATTTGAAAAAGACTCTGAATGAATTGCAAAAATAACGTGAGGAATTAAGGAAACATTTTGCCTCATGACAAATGCTTTCAGAAACTTAGTTTAATAAAAAGAGATTGTTTAAATTAAATTATAAATGTCTGCCTAAGTTTCAATAGTAGATAGCTCTCTCAACTGACAAATGAAGTCGTAACTATATCTAATACCCATAAACAGAAGCCTGGCCACTGTGGACTGGAAATTACCATGGAATATTTATTATTATTTTATAAATCTAATTTATTATTATAATTTATTATCTAAGTATGTAACATAGTGAATAATTTTTTAAAAGTAAGTTTGAAGTTATCACTTTTCATTAGGATAACTTCAAAATATTGAATTTTAATTTTTATTTTAATTTCTTTAATTTTTTATAAGTAACTGACGTTTCAAAACAAAAGGCTGTTATAAAGCAGAACAACCATATTTGTTCTGAAAATTTTGAAGTATGTTTAGAACTTGATGAAAAATGTATAGAAACTGAGGTTTTCTTGTTTCAGTTTTGATTAATCTGCATTTTCTCACAAAAAAAAAAAAGGCACCACAATACTGTTCAAAAATTCCCAAACAGTTATAACCATGACCATTCAAAATGAGAAAACATGACACTTTCTGGTAATAAACATCTGAAAAAGACATTCAGAAGCAAAGTTCTGTTTTCTTTCCTGCAAGCCAGGCAGAAACAAGACTAAAGCATCAGCTCAGCAACGACTCCCCTGGCTGGGTCACACCACTGAACTCTACGGTGTTCATAATACAGAAGAAAATTCTCCATTGACAGAAACATCTGAGCATACTCAAGCATGCTTTATACCAATATTACCTCATGGCTGCACTCCAGAGCTAAAAGGTTTTGTCCATCAGACCATAACTGTGAGTAACTCTGAATGATAGCCTTCTGTATTATTTTGCCCAAATGTGTCAGAAATCTATTACAATAGTCTGGTTTTACCTCTCACAATTGCTACAGAACTGATGGAGAAAGAAGAGGAATTGCCTGATGAGAAGGAATTGCCTTGGGTGACTAATACTTTTAACAGCAAGAGGTAACTCTCTGCCTGAAGCTGTGCCTCCAGCTGAAGAAAGCATTGTACCATGAATTGTCAGTCAGTCATTACAGCTTTAGCCTAGCTAACCAAGTTGAAACAGCCATAAAGTTTTCAGAAGACTTAAACGCAGTGTCTAGATGTCCACCAGACTTTCTGGGTATTTTACCTCAATTTCTATTATTTCATGCAAAAAACCCTCAACATTATCGTATCTTTCCCATGACTGTTGTCCATCCTGCCTATTGAAACGTAGCAGAGATCTGCCCACACATTTTACACATAGAAAGGTCTGTAATGCTTCACACAAAAGTCAATGTTAGCAGAAGCATCCTGTTCAATTTCCAGTGTAGACAGATGCAACAAGCCAGTCTTATAGTCACACACTTCTACAAGGGGGACGTTAAAAAAAAAAAAAAAAAAAAGAGGAAAAGAAAAACAACACATCCCAAGAGAATTGTGACAAAAATCATGATAACTGGCAATACTGCTGTATTTTCAGGAAGACACATTACCTCCTTACTGTTTGCAGTATCATGACTACATGCTGTTAAACAAGTATCACTATCCACAGAGCAGATAGATCACAGATTCATAGAATCATGGAATGTCCTGAGTTGGAAGGGACCCACAAAGATCATCGAGTCCAACTCCTGTCCCTGCATAGGACAACCCCAAAATTCACACCATACGTCTGAGGGCGTTGTCCAAATGCTTCTTGAATATTGTCAGGCTTGGTGCCATGACTACCTCCCGGGGGAGCCTGTTCCAGTGCTCCACCACCCTCTGGGTGAAGAACCTTTTCCTAATGTCCAACCTAAACCTCCCCCGGCATATCTTCCTGCCGTTCCCTTGGGTTCTATCATTGGTCATCACGGAGAAGAGATCAGTACCTGCCCCTCCTCCTTCCCTCATGAAGAAGCTGTAGACTGTGATGAGGTCTCCTCTCAGTCTCCTCTTCTCCAGGCTGAACAAACCAAGTGACTTCAGCCGCTCCTCATACGGCTTCCTCTCTAAACCCTTCACCATCCTGGTGGCTCTCCTCTGGACACTGTCTAGTAGCTTCGTATCCTTTATGTACTGTGGCGCCCAAAACTGCACACAGTACTCAAGATGAGGCCGCACCAGTGCAGAGAAGAGCGGGACAATCACCTCCCTCGACTGGCTGGCAATACAGTGCTTGATGCACCCCAGGACACGGCTGGCCCTCCTGGCTGCCAGGGCACACTGTTGGCTCATGTTCAACTTGCCGTCGACCAGAACCCCCAGATCCTTTTCCATGGGGCTGCTCTCCAGCCTCTCGTTCCCCAGTCTGTATGTACATCCAGGGTTGCCATGTCCCAGGTGCAAAATCCGGCACTTGCCCTTGTTAAATTTCCTATGGTTGGTGATTGCCCAGCTCCCTAATTTGTCCAGATCTCTCTGCAGGGCCTCTCTGTCCTCAAGAGTGTCAATGGATCCTCCCAATTTTGTGTCATCAGCAAACTTTGATAACAAACCTTCAAGTCCTGCATCCAAATCATTTATGAAGATATTGAAGAGCACTGGCCCTAAGATGGATCCCTGCGGAACCCCGCTAGTGATTGGTCGCCAGCCCGATGTAACCCCATTTACTATAACCCTTTGAGCCCGACCCATCAGCCAATTCTTTCTTATACAAAAAGCAGAAGAAAAATTCCAAAACTTTGAACCTTTGAGTCTATCCTGCCCTTGAGGTCATTAAAGGAACATATCTATAACCAGGTCAGCAAAGTGACACCTATCTACAAGAACGACTGGAAGAAGGATCCAGGGAACTACAGGCCTGTCAGTTTGACCTTGGCACCGGGGAAGGTTATGGAGCAGATTATCTTGAGAGCCATCACATGGCACAGGACAACCAGGTGATCAGGCCCAGTCAGCATGGACTTACGCCAGGTCCTGCTTGACTAATCTGATCTCCTTCTACGACAAGGTGACCCATTCAGTGGCTGTGGATGTTGTCTACCTGGACATTAGTAAAGACTTTGAAACTGTTTCCCACAGCATTCTCCTGGAGAAACTGGCTGCTCATGGCTTGGACAGGTGTACCCTTCCCTGGCTAGATGGCTGGGCCCAAAGAGTTGTGGTGAGTGGAGTTAAATCCAGTTGGTGGCCGGTCACAAGTGGTGTTCCCCAGGGCTCAGTATTGGGGCCAGTCCTCTTTAATATCTTTATCAATGATCTGGATGAAGGTACCGAGTGCACCCTCAGTAAGTCTGCAGATGACACTAAGCTGGGCGGGAGTGTTGATATGCTGGAGGGTAGAATGGCTCTACAGAGGGATCTGGACAGGCTGGATCGACGGGCCAAGGCCAACCGTATGAAGTTCAACAAGGCCAAGTGCCAGGCCTTGCACTTGGGTCACAACAACCCCACGCAACACTACAGGCTTGGGGAAGAGGGGCTGGAAAGCTGCCCAGCAGAAAAGGACCTGGGGGTGTTGGTCGACAGCCAGCTGAATATGAGCCAGCAGTGTGCCCAAGTGGCCAAGAAGGCCTATAGCATCCTGGCTTGCATGAGAAATAGTGGCCAGCAGGACTAGGGAAGTGATTGTCTCCCTGTAGTCTGCACTGGTGAGGCCACACCTCAAATAATGTGTTCGGTTTTGGGCCCCTCACTACAAGAAAGACACTGAGGTGCTGGAGTACATCCAAAGAGGAGCAACGAAGCTGGTGAAGGGTCTAGAGCACAAGTCTGATGAGGAGCAGCTGTGCGAACTGGGGTTGTTTAGTCTGGAGAAAAGAAGGCTCAGGGAAGACCTTATTGCTCTCTACAACTACCTGAAAGGAGGTTGTAGCGAGGTGGGGGCTGGTCTCTTTTCCCAAGTAACAAGTGGGACAAGGGGAAATCGCCTCCAGTTGTGCCAGGAGAGGTTTAAACTGGAGACTAGGAGAAATTTCTTCACTGAAAGGGTTGTCAAGCTTTGGAACAGGCTTCCCAGGGAAGTGGTTGAGTCCCCATCCCTGGAAGTATTTAAAAGATGGGTAGATGTGGTGCTTAGGGACATGGTTTCGTGGTGGACTTGGCAATGTTAGGTTAATGGTTGGACTTGATCTTAAAGGTCTCTTCCAACCTAAACGATTCTATGATTCTCTGATTCTAAACTAAAAACAAACTAAAATTCACATAGTTTCAGACAGAGAATTATCAGAGATATTTTCTAAGATATTCTGTTATAATGCTATAAACAACAATAATTCTTTTCACTAATGCTGCATTATCACTAGCAGATGATATAATCATGTATTCTTTGTTCCTCTCCAAAGGCCTTGCACTGAGGTCATTACCATTTTTTTAAACCATGACCTCATTTTATTTTCCTTCCTGGGAGGACTGTGTGGAGACTACCAGTGATCCATCTATCCCATGTGAAAAAAAACTACATGAAGCAAACATTAAAATTATGCTATCAAGCTTTCAAGAGTCAGAGATGTACCAAAGCTAAGACTCCTACAATCTTAATTGTGCTTCCTAATATATACATATTCATATATAAAAGACCATGCTACAGTCTTTAGCTCCATGCATTTAACTTGCACTTTCTTAACATCCTAAACTACATCACCATGTATGACCATGCATGGTCCCATACATGTGAAAGAAGAGGAGCCCATAGAGAGCAATTCTGTAAACAGGATGTGCTATTTATACAGAAGATCCTATGTAAACTATGGTTTCACTTTCTGGAACTTCAAAGCACTTCCAAAAAAGCTGACAAAGATATATGTAAATTCCATTTCTGCATCTCTGTGCCCAGACGCAACTAGAATTGCCAGTTCTATTGTAAAACTTCCTATTTTGAAGTTACAGCCCAGCCCAGCCTGGCTCTATATTGCCAATGACAGCAAAACTGCCACACTGGCCATCTTGCCAGCACTTACTTTACTTTGATCTGTGCAGATAAAAATGTGCTAACATACCTTTGATTTTATCCCTGTTGATTAGGTGCAAATTTGTGTGGGTATGTTTACAACTGAAGTGTAATTATAACATAGTAACAATGAAATAACATAATAACATATAAGGCAGCAGCCATAAAACTTCATGAAGAGTGAAGAAAAGGTAATTTTTTAAATTAATTTTCTCATTTAAGTATCAAATTCCTCTATGTTAGTCATACAACCAAATATCTGTAGTGCTTGGTTAGAATTAAAAACCCTTAATGACTTGGGTTGACAATAACTTCACCATCACTAAATCTTCTCATTTCACAGTATTGTCATATACCATCCCAACACACCACCATTGCAGGCAGAGCAAGCAAGAAGCCCTAAGGTAAACAATTTCAGTAAGAGATCAAATTCTGCTCCCAGTGTAACTGTGTAGGAGAAGAATATAGCTTGCTTTTTTTCTTTAGCCCTTAATTCCCATAAGCGTCCCTAATTTTCTTTAAAAACCTTATGAGGAACAAACTATAAATGATCAATGCATTACTTGTAATAGCCCTCCACACCTTTGGTGTGATTGCTTGTTCCCGTGTTTGTGTGAGCCATGTCTAAGCTGCTCTGTGAGTTCAAGTTTTGGGTAGTGCTTCCTCCTCCAGGCTGTTTTGGAGGGTGAGGAGGGCAGGCTGGCTACAGACCAGCTGAAGCTTCTAGGATGATTTTAAGAGTTTCTAAGACATCTTGGAAGCTTGCAAGGGAATTACACACTGAAGACTGACTACAGTGATCATCTATTCTCAAAAAAACCAAATGCACGTATACATGTGCACGCATACTTTGCTTTTACTTCACTCTTAAGTAAAAATGCTGCTACCACCATTGCAGAGACGCTATGGATGTTAAACACATAGACAGATTCAAAGAACTATTAGTCATACTCATAAGATAATTCACCAGTAAGGGACATGGAGATCCATAGCCACAAAGTGCTAGAAGCCTTATAGTGAAAAATATCATTGTATACTTGCATTGCATGCCTAAAATCTCTTGGCACTCATTATTGCCTGATGTCAGAGATCAAAACTCTGCATTTGATGGACTGTTGTTTTCACCAGTCTTTAGATTCCTATGTCCTAGCAAGACGGCACCCTGACTGAAAGCCTACTCTCAAATTATCAAGGATTTTGTCATAAATATTCATGGGATCAGGATGTCACACAAATTAATCAGCCAAAAACAACACACAAAAAAAGCAAATTAAAATCTCAAATGTGTTGTTGCAAAATATATACACAATTCACAATTCTTTGTTAAGATAATTCAGTTTTAAGGGTAATTCATAACTGATGAAGCCATTGGCTGTTCTTTCTCTCAGCACAAATTCTTCTGAGTTGTAATGAGGTTTTTTAAGTGTTTTTTCTTTCATGGTTCTTTCCAAGTTTGAGAATTACTACATCAAGATGGTGACCTTCTCATACAATTAGGATTCTGTTGTGCTTTCCACTGTACATACACACCGTAGAGATCAGAAAGCTAAGCTCTTTTTTAAATATCAACTTGATTTTACAGAGGGTGAAATGGCAGAACAAAGGTGAAGACAAATAAAACTAAGCTGCATGGAAAGGCTCGGCTAGAGATAAGAATGGACTCCATTCTGATCCCAGGAATTTAAACAATAAAATCACTATCTCCACCTATATATTTTTCTTCAATATCAGCTTACATATTTTAGTAGGCTTTTATATCCCCCCTGAAATTGTACTTCATCTCAAAATGTATGATTTTTTTTCTTCAAAAACTGATAGTTTAAAAGATGTGTGGCTGGTGTCCATATACATGAGGAATTCTCTAATGCTTTTGGTATTTTCGTGTTTTAAAAGTACAGAACATTGAATTTGTTCAAATGACAGTGAAAATGGCATCACAAAGTTTTTACCTCAAGGACCACATCAAGTTTACCAACTTTACAGTCGAGAAGATCATTATTCTAACTGTCACTACAATTTTTGATAACCAAGATACTCGTTAATATGCTCTATTCCATCATGCTACTTTTATAATTCCACTGTCCTAACCATGAAAGGTGACACTCCTCAATAGCTTAGAAGAATATCACACCATTTCTATTTAGGCTACTTAGATTTGAACACTTAAGTGTCATACCCTAGATGGGGAAATGTTACAATTAGCCAACTTTCTAATACTTCTCACTGAAGCAGAACACTCTAAATTCATTCTAGACATATTTTGAATTGGCATGGGGGGAAAGGGTGAGGGATTGAAAGGAAAAATAGCTTTAACAATAATCCTAGGTATTGAGATAATTGTCTGTGTTTAAATATTTCAGTTACTTGGATGAAAATTATATTGAAATAAGATTAAAATAATAATTAAAAAAACCCCTTAACAAACATGATCCAGAATGAGAATGTCAAAAAAATGAAATCAATACAATGTGATCTACAATTTGATCTCAGAAATTACAGCAGTTCATCATACTAATGGCTACTAAATTGAAGAAAACATAAAGCAAAGCTGTAAGATTCAAGAGAGTCTATTGCTGATGTTCTCAAAAAGCCTGCTTCTCAGGTACCTGAATGTTTCTTTCTGCTTTTGTGCCCTCCTGACTGGCAGGCAAGGAAGCCCCCAACTTAGTAGGCTAACTGTGGCCATTAATATAATGACTTTGTTCATCAAAATCTGCTGCAAATAAACCTGAACATGTTATCAGCCAACAGGTGTTCTTAATCTACCACTTATACAGACAAAGGGACACCTATCCACATAACACCACCAGCCTGCCCTGGCTTTCCACACTTTGCATAGGTGATGTGAAATACAGGGACAGTGTGCACATACGATGAGCACAGTGGGGCTTCAACTGTGTCATAACATTGCTTGTAATGAAACAAGGAGAATTACGGTTGAGTTAGTCAAAGATACTATCAATTTATTGGCAGATGCTGTCACACATGTTATTTACTGTCATGCCATCACAGCATGAAAGGATTAGCTCAAGTCTGCATTAGCACTTCAAAATGACAGCTTACTTATTTTCATCCTTTGTGCACTCCCCACAAATGTTATTTTCAGATGGTATTGGTATTTACATAGGGATTTGACAGCAAGTCTCTACCTTGGTGGTAATTATTCAAAATTATTCAAAAAGATGTTTAAATTATGATGGATTGTACTGCAAAGATGAAACATCTTGAGACAGAATATTTTACATTTCTAGGATACATTTTGGCTAATGTTCTTCTGAAAACTTTACAAAACCAAAGAGCCACACTATGTACTTAGCCTAGGAAAATCTCTGGTCCTAAGCTAAGACCCAGCACAGACTGTATCTGGCCACAGATACAAATTGGGAAATGAGGTCACTCAAAACTTAGAATTGTTGATGCATTCTTAACATGTGACTCTGAGAAATCATCGAGATGCAGTCTTTGGTTAGACTACGTGCTTATCCACAGGATACCTGCCTCATTCACTACACTGACAAACAGCCCCAGAAGCAACTTTGTCTACAAGTAGCCTCTACATCTATGTGACCAAATGAGAAAATCACAGTCAGCTTAGAAGACTGTGGGCATTACCAGAGGAGCTAAATCTCTAAAAATCAAGATTCAGATCTGCTAATATCCCTGATCACTAGCATATTTCACATATTTTGCTCAAACTTTCAACAAATTTAAAGTGAAATATGGACCTTATATAAAAAGTCACTGTCAGCGTGATTTAAAACAATATGTTTTACTCTCATACTGTTGTGGATAAGGCTATCACAAAAATGGTGGAGCAACCTTAGCAGGTGGATTGCTGTTGATAAACATACAGCAGCATATAAATTCTCTCTTCACAGAAAAGAGCTGATTATGATCAGAATAACTCTTGACAACAATAATAAACTGTTAAAATGTAGTCTTTCTAGACCACTGCCTTGTGCTATAAAAAGAAGAGGACCTTACAGAGGCAAGATGTTGAAGTGAAAGGCAAAGCTTAAGAAAAGAGCAGAGACAAGAGAACCCATTGATTCACAGAGAAGTTCAAACCCTCAGGGCTTATTTGTTTTCAGTAAGTAACTACATTTTCCTACTCAGTAAATCTGGTGGAGACTCGATTCTGAGTATCAAAACAGTGGAGCTAATACTGAAATGCATTCCAGCATGTAAGTTACTGAGTCTGGTTTTAATTGCCACATGTGCTATCCATTATCACCTAGCTGCTCATACTCTCGTATTCACTCTAGAATCAATTTTCTCAAAACCAGTAACTGTTTACAGTGGAATAGATTTGAAATAATATTAAAACTTTCCAGAATTAGATATAGAATTTTTAAATTGAGTTTTCAACAGGTTTGCTTGAAGAGTCAAGATTTCTATGTTTTATACTTTTGAGAAATATGCTTGGAGGATGTAACTAAGGCAGGAAGCAAGGTGATGGTCAACTACCTTCTGAAAGATACGTAGAGGATGACAGGTGTATATGAACAGAAGAAATTACTTTTTCGGGGCTACTAAGCTCATCATTACTCTTTACAGGGGAATTTCAGGGTGACAAACGGCTTCTGGTTTCTCTATCCATCTGACTTCAAAAATTTTAACATGCATTGCAATGATGAAAGCCCAGTAAGATTTCTCTACCTTAAAGAGGTCATTATGTACGCAAAGGGAATATGAAGTGTCTAAACAAGTTTTGCTTTGTGTTGCAAGGGTGAGCTACATCAGCAGACTTGAAAAATGTTTCACATCTGTGCGTATCCTATTTGTTCACACCATGATTCTTCCTCATCAACATCTCAGTTATGGCTGGATTATAATTCAGCACTTCAGGAGGTAACTGAAAAGCTGATCACAGGGAATGTAGACTGGACATCAGTGTAGTTAGTTCCTTGAAAATAAAAGTTGTAATAGGAGTCTGGTAGCAGATTTGATGTGACTCTCACTTTCAAACATTATATCACATTGTGACATTTCTTTGATGTCTCATGGCATGTCTGAGAGATATATTTCAGCAATGACATTCAGAATATTTCAGATTAATCTTGCCCTTCATGATAGGATTACAGGGCAGAAGAAGGGCCTTCTGTAAGACCCAGCTTTGCAAAAAAAAAGTGGAAAAGAGATAAGTGAACCCCATTGAGGCTACAGGGGCTGTCAGGATGAAATTCTGCACCTCCTGAGCAGCAGTGTCAGCCTCACTAGACATTGCAGTGGTAGCACATGTAAAACTGAAAGTAGAAAAATTTTTACATCAATTTGATTTCTCTGTGGTCAGAGCTTCCTTTTTTAATTACATCTTAGTTTTGTTTGTCCAGTGACAGGACTGAGAAAACAAACTCAAACTTTTAAATTAACAAGTGAAAAGGAGCCAGAAATAGTTGTTCAAAAGTCTCAAAGTATTAATATTACAGAAACTTACAGGGAACTAATAGAAAACTCCCCATCTGAAACCAAAGAAAACGGGTTTTACTGAAAATATTTTCTTGTGGTTTAAAGGCTTGAACAGAAATGTTTACAGGTATAATTGACATACCAGATAGACAAAGCCTGTTGCAGTACAGTAAGCAAATACAGAATTTCTTACACGTCGAAAAGGGCCCTATAACACACTTCATGTGGTGGTATAGTTGTGTATTGCAGGCAGAGTGCTTTTACTGAGTCCACCTTGTAAGAGACTGAAGTGTTAAGAACAATTGTCTCAAAGCTTGCTTGGGTGTGTTTATCTGATAAGACCGGACAGCAGACCACTCTTCTGTCTGATAAGACCCAAGGGTGGACCATTCTTTGGCTTATCAGGTACCATTAACTTGCAAGGGAACATGCAAACTTGCTGAAGCAGCCGGGCATTCTTTGGCTTATCAGGCATCACCAAGAATAGGACACCAATTGGTATCTGGGCCAGGCCGCTTGCCCACCAACAATGCATATTGTGTGATTAGATGTGTGGGTGTGGCATACACTATGTTGCCCTGGGTAACAAAACCGAGACGAGAGGGAAAACTCCCTCTCCAACACGGGATAAAAGACGGCACAACGAAACCTGAGGGGGGCCATTCACCACCTAAGAACTCAAGACTGTGGACCAGCGGAACGCCGCTGGATCCTCTGAAGACTGTGGACCAATGGAACACCACTGGATCCTTGGTGGTGACTATCCTTTGCTTCTCTCTCTCTGAACACTTGCTTAATTTCCTCCTAATATTTCCTGCCTTTCCTATCGCTTTACTCTTTTATATTTACCCAATAAAACGTCTGATTGGCAGCATATGACCTCACTTGTGTCTTAATTTCACCCTTGGGATCATTACAAACCTTCCCCAAGCCTGGCAATCAGACCAGGACATAACACACCTAGTGATAAAGATTAAATCCTGCAATCTGGGTACTGTCGTTTAATAGTACCTTTACAGTTTAGAAACCCTCCTACTCTAGTGTTTACTGTGAAACAGCTACTTCTTGTTGGCAAATTTTACTATCCATTTAGTTTGTCCTCCTGTATCACTGCATCCTATAATTTTGCTAGTAGCAGAGTTACTAGGAGATTACTTTAGCCTAGCATTTCCTGTGCACTTACAGTCTGACCTTTCCACCCCGTCACCCATTCCCAACAGTGCAAGGATAAGGTCCTTGCAGCATTTGGTGGTGGACCCTGAGCCCAGTGGTACTTCCAGGGGCTAGGTCCTACTCAAGAGAGACATTTTCAAAGGTCAGCTAGGTCTGCAGACAAAGGTGCAACTTCATCAGCCTCTTCGCAGTTTTAACCTAAGACCCATTCCTAAAAAGTGGGTACTAGCCTACTTCCAACATGGTTACACCACCATATTCACATCTTATTTCAAAGACTAGAGATTACAAGATCTCTGTCTTCATTGAGGTTGGGCATCCATGCTTTTGCACTGAGTTAGGTTGCTCACTTTAGCATAGCAATGTTGAATCCACCCCTCTACAGCCTGCTTCAGCTGTTGTTCCTCCTGGACCCGCTTGTCTCACTGAAGGACTGCTTGTTTCTTGGGTAAATGCTTCCACAAAACTTCTGTTGAGAGGTCTTGCTGTGTTGGGTACAATATTCCGACCTCTGAGGATTTATACAGCCACCTTACTGAAGCACTTGATAATTTTAGGCGTCCATATTTACCTGAGGGAAAAAGTCTGGCATATGAACATGAAGTCACTGTCCAGTAAAGCAAAAAATGGGTTGGGGGTGGGGAGCAATTAACCTTTACTATACTCTTCAGATTTGAAGGTTTTTGTTCTTTAAAAAAGGTCAAGCATAAAGTGTCACCTGAGTGCTACTGCAGTATATATAATGATAGATCATAAATATATTATTTTCTCACAATAAGTTATAACAAGGATAATGCCATGTGTTCTACTAGCTTTTCTTAAACACTTATGACCAGAAAAGAAAACAGGTATTTTAAGATGGTGATTTGTTCACAAAGTACTAGGGATGTTCAAGCACAAGTATGCCACAGTTCAAAGGAAAACCCATTAAATAATTACATGTGAATTTGATGTTATAAATGGACATACTAAGACGTGCAGCAAAGGCAGTTAACTGCAAAGAGTATTTTTTATTCTCTTCTCTGCTTATCTAATTCCAAAGTAACACTAATAGTAGTGCATAGAAGATAAACAATTTTATATAAGATAGTATAATTATATTTACATGGTTGCTTCACCGGAGATTGAAAATATAAAAAATTACAGTTTCAGTTTGTCTATTTCTGTAATATAAATTCATCACTTTTCACTCATTTATTTTGTATGTATAAATGTAAGAAAATACTGTAGACATTATAGGGCCTTATTTATATTTGGATATAGGAGCCATTAAAGGATGCAGAAACAAGAGGTCATTTCTAAAATGGGTTCAACTGGAAGGAAAAAATGGTCTCAAAATTGAGATTAATAGATTATGAATTAGGGGGCTTCATCTCAGTTCTTGAAATAATACAGTTTCCTCTGCATCACTGGGATCTCTCTACAGATGAGGAATCATTAAACAGCAGCTGGTCAGAGGTAATGGAAGTGTTAAACACTACGCTGAGCAGTCTGAAATAAGCCCATAATAATAATGTAGGGACAGGATTCCTTGTGTATAGTCATAGCATTTTTTTTTTTAAATGCTAGTGCTAGAGCTAGCGTTTCCCCATATTCCTTTATTAAAGACAGCCCAAGTTATAAATCACTCTGAGGCTAAATCTTAAACAGCTCATTTAGATACTCTTTCTAAAAGCAAAATTTAAATTAGTCTTAAAAATTCCAAAAAGGAACAAATTTTCATTTCAATAATCTGTTGAGATATTCTTTTCCTTACTTACATTTGCATTAATTT
Organism: Theristicus caerulescens; assembly: GCA_020745775.1. Lineage (NCBI taxonomy): Eukaryota > Metazoa > Chordata > Aves > Pelecaniformes > Threskiornithidae > Theristicus > Theristicus caerulescens. The sequence continues at coordinate 37,516,400 of CM036583.1, read as the reverse complement.
TCTCAAAAAAGCTGAAATCTCATTGTTGTCTATAATTTCAAATTTATGTTTAGCTAACTAGAAGGATGTAACAAATGTGTACATTTTAGAGGCACAGATTTAGAAGCTGGAGAATCCATTTCTTACTACCAGATGACTATCAGTTACTATTTGGTTGAAAAATGTAAATCAATTTTAAATGCCTTGTTGTTATTATTTATAGAGAACTAGCTGTACACAGTAAATTATGGAGCTGATCAGAACTGTACTGTATGTCTAAAACTAAATGCTTCATCAAAGATTGACTGTATTTGTTGCAGCTAGTGAAATGAACCACTTTTTAACATGACCTACATGATTTTTTACTTGTGAGTGTAATCCAGTTATTGAGGAATATACCACTTCATGTGTATATGTGTAAATGAGAGTTCTCTGGCACCATACCTACTATGGTCTAGTCAGTTTTACTCTTTTCCTCTGTAATTTTTCTCCATGTTGCTAAAATATGTACAATGTAATGTCAAATACAATATAGTCTTCCTGCTTCCTGATCTAGTAAGCATAACCAGGGAAGAAGTGGTACAGGTAGGGTTTTCACATGTTTTTCTCATCCCCAAATTCCCAAACATCTCTGGAGCAAATGGCAGCCAGCCAGCTTCACAGCAGCTTGCTGTGATTTATAGTGCAAACTCCATTGGTACAGAATAGGTTCAGAGCTGGCAAAATCAAGGTTACTGCTTGACTGCCCACCAGCTCCTTTCATCTAGGAGCTCCTTGGAAATGAGCAAAGATGAAGTCCAATCCACAATGTATTCTGCTTTGAAATGAGAACTAACTTTTTTAAAACTCTGGCATGTCTGATTCTCTTGGTGATAGAGAAAGGTGAAAGGTTACTCTTGAAGCATGGGAATATCATATCATAATTAACCAACAGGGCATGTGATACAGTTTAAAATTGTAAAAGAATGGGGAAAAGAGTAAGAAACAGGACCTGCTTTTTTTGTTGGTCATGCAAACATATCTTCTGTTTGCTGCAGGTTTCATTTTTTAGTCCTATTTCACAATGGATCAATGGTATTTTAAGCTGTGAATATTGCCCCTTCATTAGCATATAATGACTAGATGCTGGCACTAATGTTACTAGTCACAACACTGACTAAGAAGAAATCACAAAGCTAATGAAACAAAGCTTTAAAAAAAAAAAAAAACCACAGAAAATCCACAGCTCTCATTTTAAAAATAACAGAGTTAATATTACTCAGCTTTTTAAAGAAAAGTCTTTGCAGGATCCTCTGTTTCATGCTACATTTCCTAGTTTCAATATTAGTCATTCTTTGCAATTTTCATGATCCACATGGGTAATCAAGTGAGTCCCTTTTCAGCTGATAGTTCATACATAGTCTTTTTCAAGTCTTGTGAAGGGAATTAGTCCATGGAATTTATCAGATGTAGCATGCAACCTGTCACTGTCATTACTTACAAAAAAAACCCAAACACAAACCAGCTAATTTATGAAGTTTGTAATGCTTCCACAAACTATCTGACTTTGTTCCAAACTATCTCATTCTGGAGAGTTTTCTGCAAATGTTATCAAAGTAAAGGCCTGAAAGAAAGCTGAATTCATAGGATGCATGCTCTGTCCTACAGCATTTGACAGATAGCACATCCCACTGATTTGTGTCCCAAGAGGAAGGAGGACAAATGGTTTGAGAGAGGAGATATCGCCAAACAACCCACTCATGTCTGACTGTTGAAGAATTTGCTCTCAGTAATACCTTCCCAGTCCCCAAATACTTTTCATTCTGCTTATTCCATTCCTGTAAATTATTTTGAAAAATATAAGGATCCTCATCTACAGAACAGGGAGACAGAAATCAAAGTCATTTTTTGCCATGCTTGGTAGCAGTTTTACCCAGAAACATTTAAGCCTGCAAAGACTACAATGTTTCTGAACCATAATCTTAATAGTGTTTTCACTCCATAGCGGGAGTGACTCCTGCTTGTACTGGCTTGTCTCTCTTTTGAGAATGGAGATTACATGCTCTGTTCATTTGAAGTGCAACACGGAGTACACCTTACATGCCACAGAAGGCTAGGGCATGTGAATTGTTTTTCCACTATCAGCAATAAGTGCTATTTGTGCTTCCTACAGTGAGAACTTTCAATCAAGTACCAAATTAAACAACCAAAGAGTAAGTCTATTTTATAGGCCCAGTTTTGCACTGGCAGTGGATTACACAGGTGCTCCATTCCCATTTTACCTGACAGCTAATTGCTAGCAGAAAGCTGAGGGCACAGTTCTGATTTGAATCACAAATTTTGTCAGTTTGCATTATCAGTCCTTTGCTTTTTTTTTCTCTTGCCAAAAAAAGAATTATTTTTTTGACAACCTTATTCTTAAGTCCCTCACTTCCATTATTACATTTTAGTTGTCTTTTATGAAAGCCATTTTATGTACAGAAGTTACTGTAAGCAGAGTACAACTATTTCACAGATAGCTTGCTGCAGTGCATGCTTTGTACTATGATCTAATGTGAATGGTGCATTCTTAATCCTGTGTCAATGATTAAACCAAGTTCTTTTTCTCTGCAATTTTTTCCATGATGCTAAGCTTCCTGTTGTCAGTTGTGTTACTTCCCTGAAAGAATATTTATCCAATTAGGCAAACAAATGGAGAGGCTGATACATTGCTAGCCAAGACTCACAACAGTACTTCAGTGGGCCCCCAAGCATAATTTCAAAGTGTTTCTCCCACCTATAGAGAGCTTTGAAATTAATTTTCTGGAGTGATATAGTTACATTGCATGGCTTTGCTCAGCATATGGGCAATCATGCTTCTTGATGAAAAACAGCATATGTTAGCTATGTAATCAAAAAGGAGCTGTACGGATCCCAAGGGATAAGGAAACTTTAGCATTTGATTTGACTGAACCATGCATTCATCACCATAAGAGATATTTGTCCTGCCAGTTTGCAGTTGCTTCTCCACATAAAGCCAAAACACAGTCCCCAGCTATAGCCAGGCTTTTCAGAGAGGTCTGCTAAATCTCTTCTCTGAGGTTCCCCTACTCTCGGGAACCCAGTAACAAAACTCAGGGAACTACACTTTCATTCATATCAGGTAACAGTTAATTGGCTCCTGGGTGTCTCACTGAAGAAACGGTGTTTCAGTCAGTAACACTGAACTACCCAGTAGCTGAAGTTGCTGCAATTTATTGTGTCCTGCAAAGCACTGGAAAAGCCTGATAATTACTTAAACTGCCTGTGACCTGTCTTTGCCAAGCTTCCCTTGTCCTCTAATTCCTGCCAGAGTTAGCTGACTAGCTAATGAAGAGAAAAATATCTTCATACATCTGTCAGACCTATTTCCACATTTAGAGGCTCCCAATTACCTTTTGGTGCTTCCCACCAGGTTTGAAATCTCTTAGACATGGTCTACACACCACGTTTTATGAACTGCTACTGTACTTGTAATTTCTTTCCCTCTGGTGTAATTAAGCTCCTGCCATGGTCAGTAATCTCAGCACACACAGGCTCAGTCATATACTCCATTGTCCAAAATAGCTCAGCCCACGGAATGTGGTTTCTATCAGAGTAAAATGCAATTATATAGCTATAACTATCCATGGTCTTGTTAGAGTAGGCAACAGACTACTTCAGCTATTACTAACCTAAGTGTAAGCAAGAGCTTAAGAAAATAAGAACAGTCTTCTCCTCTTGAGGCTGAAAAATTAATATGAGCATTAACACAGATATCCATCTACATAAATGGACTACTGAAATGGCCAGTCTCCTGATGAGAATCTCAAAACTGATTTCTTCTCTTTGGAGAGTGCTCTTCTCAGAGGGTGGAGAGGGGAAAGAAAAGAAATAAAAGGAAGAGGTCCATACTTAATTTGAATATAACTTTTCTAAAAAAAAAAAAGAATTTGAAATATCAAGATTATCTCAGCCCAGTTCTGCTTACCCACTGTTCCAAGCCGTAGCAAGTGGATTTTAAGAAGAATGCAGCATTTCACTGTTGCCCAGAGCAAAGTAGCCAAAAGGCTAGGCTTTTAAGACAGACCTTTAAAAATTAATATTTTTGATAATATAATTTTAACAGGTAAAAGCAGTTAGTGAGAACTGATTATTATTTAGAATATAGACATAGTAATTTTTTTTCTTTTTTAATGACTGGATCTGATTTGAGACTTCAGAGGGAGTGAAAGGTAACAAACTTTCACTTCTAAGGAATTAAGACAACAGGTAAATGTATTCACGATTACAGCTCATGCCAACAACTATTTCAAAAATCTGAGAATAATTTTTTTTCTATCAGGAAAAAAAAACCCAAGACATCATCATTTGAAATGTAAGCACAGCAAGTTGAGATAAAGCACATGGGAATGAGTACTTGCATTCAGATTCCTGTGACTCCTACAAAGCAGCTCAGTGCCCTCTCCATCAGGCTGTGGCCTCCCAGGATGTCACTGGGCCGCAGATTTAGAGTGGTTAATCACCAAGATAGCAGAAGTTAACCTACATGTGCTAAATCAGCAAGGCAGTCTTCCTAAGCTTACCATACACTGAAGAGAGAAAAAGAGGCACTTTCAGAAAACAATTCACATCTTCCAGAAAGTGCATAAACCTGCCTGCTTTTGACAGAACAGGGAGCCTAAAAAATTTTTCACCTGTTTGAGAATTAAGCAGAGTAAATGACCTTTCCATCCCAGCTTCCTTCTTCAACAACAAAGAGCCATACCGTAATACTTAGTAATAATTATTATCAGTGACAGCTTACAAATGAACTGCAGGAGAAACAGATTCAAACCCCTCACTGTGCTACTCCCTGGCTACTCTGTAATGGGTGCTCTTCCTTTTCTTTTTCTTACTGTGAAACAAGAGAACCATCCTGGATGTGGAAAACCCTCAGAACAAAAGTCTTGGTAAATTGAAATTGTTTAATTTCTACAAAATGTTTTGACAAACAAACATTAGGAAACAATTGAAAATATCTTAGATAGGAACCTCTGCCTAACTCGTTTTTGGGAGGAACATGTAAGCAAAAATTTTGTTGAACTGATAGAATCTTACATACAAAGTAATCACATCCCTTTATAATCAAGGTTAGGCATTTATATCAACCTTTTAATAAGAGTGGAAAATCCATTTGAACAAAGAAAACCTATCACACAAGCACAATTAAGGCTGAAATTGACCCTAGTCTTACACAGTATATGGTGCTAATGATAGCCTTAAGATGATGGTTTTTACTGTGAAATATGGAAAATAGTATCTGTGTTTATGTTATACACTATGAGGCATAAGAGAGCATTAATTAAATTAATGACTTTAATTCCTTTTAAAATAGATTTTCTTTCTAAAAACGCATGTGCACATACAGTCCTTGGGCCTTTACTTAATCAGTACTTGATCTAGAGATCTCTGAATGGTAACCAGAGGTATTGATAATTAAGCAAATCAAAATGATGTCTTTGTTTCCGTATTCATAATTGTCGTGGTTTAACCCCATTCGGCAACTAAGCACCACACAGCCGCTCGCTCACTCCCCACCCCCCAGTGGGATGGGGGAGAGAATCGGAAGAGTAAAAGTGAGAAGACTCTCATCCTAAATCCAAAACACAGCACTCTACTAGCTACTAAGAAGATAATTAACTCTATCCCAGCTGAAACCAGGACAACAATAAACAGAAGAAGAAAAGTAAATGTAAGATATGAATTATTAAGAAACTCCTCCCTATACCCTCTTGCCCAGCACCACATTCAGATTCTCTAGTTTTCCTACTATCTAAGCTCTACATAATTTTTCAACATTTTACAGGTAAGCAATTAAAGTGTAGTGTACACTATGCATATATAAATGCAGAGACAAGCAGTGTATTTTTCTGTAAACTGAAAATACCCTTTCACTGAGGACTGGGAGTGGTAACACCCTTTTATTGATGTCAGTAAAAAGGGAAAGTTAAATCATTAACAGACGTTAAAAATCAATTTGGCTACTTCTGGCAGGTGAAGTCAGATATTTTATTATAAAAAATATGAATCTTCTGGCTCTTTCTTTCAATAAATTGATTTTATGAAATAAGGAGTGATAAGGGAGTTTTATGAAGTATAAACAGTATATATTATAAATAGTAACACATGGTCCTCGAGCAAATGCTCTTGTGATTGATCACAGCAGCAGAATCCCTCGAGTGGCTTACAGCATAGTCACATTGGGATCATCTATTGTACAATCCATATGTTAACTAGATAACTGCCTAGTGTGGAAAATTTATAAAGTTAAGGCTAATGAAACTGGTTTTGTTTGCTAGATTTATTTCTCACTGCAGAGATGATGTAAATGGATAGCAGCACATGGCATGTCTTCAAGGGAGCAAACCCCACGTAATTCAGAGATACAACTCTTTCTTTAAAAGCAAAGAATAGCTTTGATTTCACCTTCAGAATGTAATCAGGAGAAATAAAATATGAGCCAGAAAGCACTCACACTTTGCCTGCACCTGCCAGTTCATAGTTATGTCAGCACAGTTCCCAGAAGTGAACACCGCCACATTTCAGAGCAAAGGGACACAGTGATTAACACCAGACAATACAGATTCAAAAACATAAATAAGTGAATGGGCTCAACAAGAGTTACCGTTCCAGTGTCCCAAAACAGTCTGTGCAGCCTGTGTAATTCAAGCAATGATGCAAAAGCACAACACCAGATGCCCATATGGAAATGTCAATAAAAAACAAACTTACAGGACCCTCCCAACTATCATAGCATCTATTTCCACGCAAACCTGTTATGGGAGCAACCTGGTTCCAACTCCCTGTGGCTGAGTCAGCACTTTGTTTTCACTTTTCAACAGTGAGTTTATGGATCTTGACTCTGCTGACATTTGTTTCAGAGAGGAAAAGGAAAACTGGTCCATAAAGTTCCCAACGGCTGAAAAGCAAAACCAGGAATGCTTGTGAGAAAATCAAAAGCAGATTGCTGGGTAGACTCAACTGCCAGGGATCTTGGAGCTGGTAGGCCCCCCTCTTACCAGGTGATACTACAGAAATTACTCTAAACGTAGCTTGCTACTAGCTCACTAGTAGCTCACAGGTAATTAGGCCTGAGAAAACAGGAAGAAAGTGGCAGCTTGGCATGCTAGTACACAAAATGACAGCATGACCAGCTTGTTAACTTTCCTCAAGCATGATAAATAAGACTCCCTATCATCACATAAGAAGAAATTGTTCATTCAAATGGTTAGAGATGTCCAGACATAACTTATCCAGCAAGCATCACCTGTTTCCATACACAAAATAGTGAAATCAGCTACTCTCAGACAGACAATCTATGCTGCACGAATGGACAAATTCTGAATTTTGGATGAGGAAACAATATTCTTTTCCTTTTCATATTTTAGCACATCACTATTTTATTTTATAATCTTTCCAGTTGTGCTGGTGCCAAATATGTTATGAGGTAATGTTTGCCCCAGACAAGTCTTCAATTCCAGTCATCTGTCAAAGGGAAAAGTCAAATAGTGGTGCTGCTTCCACACCTGGTCCTTGAAGAAATCCATTGTACTGTATCTTTATGACAACCTACAAATGAATTATTGTTTGCTTGCATTGGAGAAGCAATGGAGGAGATCTCATTGAAAAGCCTTCTATTCATCTTTGTCAAGAGACAGACTTGAACACAAACCTGAAGATATTAAAATAGCTCTTCTTCACCATTTTATCTACACCAAAGGCATTCCTCATCAAGCTATCTAATGGTTCACTGAACTCTCCACAAATACATGGAAAGAATTTACATGTGGTCAACTGACAACACAACACCTCTCTCACCTCTCCTTATATTCAGCTGGATAGTGACTTTCAACTGACGTCTGGCAGTTTTTAACCATTATTCCTTCCTTCTGCCAACTTCAGTCACATATCCTCGATCTATTTGCATTGGACAAATAATTCTATTTTCTTTCTATTTTGTATTTAGACAGCATTTAGTTGACATAAGGATCAGGAGGGCCTTTCGGATTCTTCAAAAGAAGCAGTCCAGAGCACGCATAGAACAAATTCAGGAAAATCTAGTATTACAAGAACTATCCTGTCCACGATTATTTTAGCAGTCCTATCCTTTTGGGAATATAGGATATATGAAAAATAAATAGCCTTGATACACCTCTCTATAGATTGTCTCTGTAATGTCCCAAAGAAGAAAATATCAGAATCACACATTGTTACTGTCAGACTGATTAAAAGCACTGCTTACCAGTTTTCAAATAAACCTGTATTTCCTTAGTCCATAAGCCTTCCAAAAAAGTGACTGCTGGCCACCGTGTTATTAACTAGTATTAAAACTAGTACTTATACAGTGTTAGAAAACTTTTGACACTTTGAAATTACAATTTAGTTTAACATTTTTAAATGGTCCATTAATTATATCATTTATTTCCCCAGCTAGAGGCAGGAAAACAAAAGTTGTATCTAAAAGTTATTACAAAAAATGCTTATTCCCTTTTATAACCAAGATTTATTTTGCATATCCTTCAGTATCAAGCTATTTTTGATAGAAATAAAATGGTTAGTTCTATCTAAGTTTGCACACCAGATATATAAATTTATATAAAGATTCTTAAGACTCACTCTGTCCTTATCTGAATTTGTAATCACACACATACATACAAATATAAATTTACACACACATATATATGCACATTCCTTTAAAGTGTGTTGTTATGAGGAGGGTGTAGTTGTTTTATTTATTTTACCTGAAACATCTGTGCTGAATTCTGAACCAGTAAGGTCACAGAACATGCAGTACATGCTGCTCAGGAACTGAACGTACCTGCCATACCATACATGGTGATTTTGGCATGTTGGCTCAGCCAGCTCTTAGAAAAGCAAAGGCTAATGGTTGTTGCTCTCAGCTAACATTCCAATAAATAGAAAACCTTTTCACAAGAAATGAAACTAAGCATGCTCAAAGCATTAAAGAAAAACTAAAAAATGCAAATAATAAATTCTTATAGTGGTTATGTTCACTCCAGGTCTAATCTAGCCTACTACTGTTCAATTTATTCAGTGCTCTTCAACTTCGTGCAGCAGAGTCAGCTAAAAACAGAAGAGTAATTCTGCAGCACTGGATTCAAAAGTTTCAATTTCCTTGAATGAAGTGATGATCTTACTAAGTATTGCTATCTCCTAGACTATCTGATCCAAACAGTGTTCCTGTACAATACAGGATGGTTCCCAAGCAGAAGTAACATGTGCAAACCTGCTTTTCTGCTTTCCCACCTACTTAAAATGGCATCACATACCTTACTGAGTCAAAATATGCATCTTTGGCTAATTGCCTGCATTCTGGAATGTGTGCTTCATTAGTTCTATCGAATTTATCCCTTTGTGGTTAAATTTATCTCCTGCTGATACAGACCATCATACAAATGGCACTACAGAATTCCTTATATGCTCACATACCTAATGGATGGGCAATCAACATGTGGCTTATGAACAACTCTCTTGCAGTGCTATCAGCTAATTCACACAAGCAGCAGAACACTTCTGCTAGCGTGGGGGCTACTATATAATTCAAATTCCCAGATAGGGTGGAAGGACCTGCAAAGAAACCCAAGAATCCAGCAGGCTCCCAGTCCCAGCATTGTCCCAGGACAGGGTCCCTGAGGAGTCACACACTCCCTTGCCTCTGAGCTCTGCTCACCAATGTGTCTGGGATGTGTTTGTGGCTCATATAGCTACAAGAAGAGTTTACCATACAATCCCTAGTTAGTAAGGCTGCCATCTCCTTCTCCCAGTTCAAATAACCTTATTGTACAACAAAATCCATCTCTTGTACCATGTCAAAATGTTGTGCGTTCTGTAAGGGGTAGATAATATTGGTTTTGAGCAACGATGCTATTACTATGTAATTAAAAATAAATAATTTCAGTCAATATATCAGTATCTTGCATAGCTAACTTTTAAATTTCAGCATAAGTCACTGTCTAGCTACAGATTCTTTGGGCAAAATTCTATGGTGTAGATAAAGCAGAAGGTGAGATTAAGATAATAAAAGACCGGTGTGCTTCCTAATTACAGCATCTCATTTTCATTATATGTAGCAATTGTCTACAAAAGCATGTTAAGTTTTGACTGGTATTAATATAATTTTCATTTATTTTGCCTCAGACATGAAAAAAACCCGTACAAAAAAACCACTAGTCACACAGTGTCATTGTGCATATAATTTTTTGCCTCTCTTGTTTCCTGTCCCTCTAGATTTTCTGTGTTTATGTCTCACTTACGTGCCATTCTACCGTATCTAATCTGCTCTATCATGACATTTGCTCATCACTGCTCCTTTCATATACAGGCATATATCTCGCATGCTGGTGATTTTGATCCACAACATGCTTCTTTTTCCACTTCTAGTCACAGGACTTAAAAGACAGACAAGCCGCCACCTTCTAATTTTTAGGTCCTCAGGGCAGTACACTGTATTAAAAAAAAACAAAACTCTTCTAAACTTTTCTGTGAAATTATGCCAGTGCACGTGCAGGATTTGGGGTGAGGGTGGGGATGGTAAGAACAGGAAAAATTGTCAGCAGAGAAAATGTCAGCATTACAGAGTTTGACTTTTTAATTCAACAGTGCCTATGCTTTACTGCATTAAAATGCCACTGAATTCATACCTGGATAAATAAAGGATAAATGTGGTTCTTAGCTCTTCAGTGCCAATTAATTTATTCCAGTTTATGATTATTAATCCAGTTGTCTTTAGATATTTTGTATTTTCTAGCTTCTAACATAGTAAGAAAACACTGAAATCCTTGAACAGCACTATGACAGTTCCTGATGAAGAGAACAAAAATATTTTTTCAAATATAAATGCATGCACTGGCAATTTGCTTTGATTAGAAAACAAAAGTTTAATGGAAGATTCAAAAAGGATTAATTTTGTGTTAATACCTTTTTTGTCATGTTTCTTTCTATTGAACAAAATACAGCTACAGAGAACTCAGATCTAATTATCCAAACCATTCTAAAGAAAATGAAAAAGACTGATTAACAGGATTAATCACGGTGTGAAATTTTATCACCATACTAATCAAGACAGGCAGTTTGGAAAGCCCATGACAACGGATAATACAAAAGCTGATAACGAATTATTTACAAAAAGCAATTACCTGACTGAGAGAAGAGACACACTTGGGGGTGCATTCTTTTTGTAGGGCTATGAGAACAGGGCTGGATAGAATCATGTGGGTCACTAATTTCACAGAAGAGGCCAATTTCACAAAGCTCCATAGCATGCTTACCACACACATACAAACAAATGCCCCTGGGAATGACAGTTAAGACACATCTCTCGGACAAAGTACCTAAGGTCACAAATCGGTGCACTTCACAAGGAAGGGAAAAATTGAACACATCATTGGCAACCCTACAACAAAGAATTTGTTAAATGAAACTTCCCAGATGATCTTGAGAAAAGCACAGGGATGCTGACCTAAAAATCTGGCAAGTGGTTTAACAGTGAGCTAAATGACACAACCAAGCACCAGGAAAGTTTCTCAAGTTAACAGCAACTCTTGCACATGCAGCTCAACATCCTTCGAGCCATGGCAAACATCCAGCGCTTCAGAGGAATGTGGGTGGGGGAAGAGGGGGAGGGAGAAACAAATAATCTGCATCAGGACAGGATGTAAATAATTCTTCCAAGATTCTGGAGATAACTAGCATGTCATCCTGTTATTCAAGGTTAAGAAGGAACAAAGTCCTGTTTCTATTATCACTGGTTTTGTATAATTAATATAATTAAATCTTTGTATTAAACTTTCCTTCAACAAGACATGGTATGTTATTGTGGGGAAAACTGTTTATTTTTGCTGGTAGACTTGAAGAGGTACAAGAGGAAGAGCGAGAAACATGAGAAAAACCATGTGTCCATACAAAATGCAATGGTTATAGCAATTTCATGAAAATAAGCTACTGCCAACATTAAGCCAATCACTTTTCTTTTTCTTTCTTTCTTTCTCTTTTTTTCTTTTTTTTTTTCTTTCTTTCTTTCTTTCTTTTTAAATTTAATGGACAAACTGTGAGCCAAGAAGTGAAGTCCAAGTCTAAAGGCTGCATCAGAACAAATAAATGTTTAGTTAAAGGCTTGTTAAAAAAGGAAATACCTACCCAAAAAGATTAAGAAACACCAGAATGGGTTATTTAAGTTTTTATCATAATGAAGTTCTGCTTACCTTCTCAGTTAATTGTTTCTGTCCATACTTTCCTCTAAACCCTTTTCCTATGTGCAATGTATTATTGAATATAACTATTCAGAACATTTCCAGTGAGATTCCTGTGCCTGGTCATGAATGTTGCTAGAGGAATTTATTAAGTGAAAATCCAGGGTCATCCTCTATTCTGTTTTCATAACTTCCTCTGAACCACCTCTTTTCTCATTTTTAGAATCTTCTCTTTCTTGGAAATGAAACAGTATTTTCCAAAATATTCTGGTCCAAAGATAACCTTGCTAGATCCCTGGTTTTACACGCATTTATAATTGATAGTGGTACGACAAAAATCATGGCATAATGTGAAGAAGATGCCATATTTAAGGAGACTGTTTCAAAGCAGCACCTACACACTCTAATCAGGAAATGGCATAGAATAACTTTTATTTTGTTTGCTTTCTTTGTTCTCATAGTGCTCAAACACAAAAGAACAATGCTGTTCCAGTTTTGTTAAGTAGTTTACCACTGCAGTTAAGAATAATAAACACATAGTATCTATGTTCATTTAATCCTGTGAATTATCTAAACAAGCTTTCCAAAGGCAAATCTATTCTTTTTGACCAACTACTTAAAAATAGTAATTGTATAGTTAATTGTTATGACCCAAGAAGTCAAACTACTTGTTGCTACTAAAGACAAACACAATCTCAAATTTCATACTGTTTGACTACATTGTACTTAATTATTTAAAAAAACTTTCAAATTAATTCTGCCTAAAAATTCATACTTCCTTCTTTTGTAACTCAATGACTTTTATTCTTGCACCCAATAACCCTCAGCAAATGCACTGTAAGCCCTCAGCTTTGAATGCCCTGCAGTGATTTCTTAGTTTCCAGATTGTGTTAAAAAGAAGAAAGACATGTTCCTTCAGCTCAACTATGAGAAAGTTAAAGGAGATTTTCTACCTGTTGTTGACCTCAGTAAGATCAGTGACATGCTCATCTGAACCAATCAGACACAACTGGAAAGGAACAGTTCCAAACACCTACTGTTTCAGGCTCCATAGATGGTTTGCCCTCCTTTATTTAAAAAAAAAAAAAAAAAAAACAAAAAAAAAACCAACAAACAACCACAAAAAAAACCAAACAACCCTGACATGAACACATCTCTTGCTACACTCCTCAGTGTCATGAAACCAGCTGAAGTGATTTGAAGCTATAATCCCAGTAATTTCACTCTCTCCCCTTTGTTATAGGGGAGAATCCTTAGAATTTCTGAACCTATATGATCTGTGATTCCTAAGAAACAAGTTATACTGAGAACATAAGGACAAGGCTCACCTCTGAAACACTGAAAAAAAAAGCTCTAGTTAAGTTCCTAGCTTCAAAAGAGTTCTTCAGATCTCTCTTGCTAACTCTTTCACAACTTCACAATTTAGCATCAAGTGAAGAAGCTGCTGTTAAACATGGATTAAAAAAACCCAACATTTTCAAAATTCAACAATTCTAGAATCTACCCTTTTAGACTAAAGGCACACAAAACCAGGTCTTATCAATGACATGGAAAGTATATCCAAGTTGCCACATGACCATATACTCCTCCTAGTCATTCCAGCACACACTGAAAATGATTTTCAATGCCTTAACTTTCAAAATCCAGTATAAGTTATTTGTCCTTCTCAGAGTTACAAGAATACATCCCAGAGCTTTTAAGAAACTAGGAATCTTTGGATCCCCAGGCTTTAGATTTCAGATTAAGTGGAAAACATCTCCCAGATTGAATTGAGTCACATGTTGTCTTCATCTCATAGAACCATCTATATAGTTCTAACTTAGGCCATTTTATAAATCCACTCTTTCATCTGGGCATTTTGGAATATTTAGAAAGAGTAAACAGAAGTAAAAGCCTTATAAAACAAGCTAATTACGAACAGCATGAAGTGCTTCCAAAGTACTCCTAAAAGGTAAAAAAGAAAAAAAAATCATCCTACTTTGTTAACACAGGATGTAGTACACAAAAGTAATTTCTGTAAACATTATTTTGACCTTAGGATATTTGACATTCTGTGCTTTCTATGCAATCAAGAATCTATTATAAATTCAGAGTTCTTAATAGATGCCACTGTTCAGACAAACACGGCCTACAGCAAGAATTATAAGTGTGCCAAAAACTCGTGTTCAAGAAATGAAGTATGGATGTCCAGTTCAATATCTCCACTGCCAATTTTACTTACTATAAGTTTTCTGTATTACAAAGACAATCAACTATACACATACACCAATATGCAGAATCGTAGATGGAATTTTTCATGAAGGTGGTGTCTCCAAAGGAAAGGATGAACTCTCAGTTCTTTGGCTTCTGTCTCCGGTGTTTCAACTATGCTACAAAGTGTTGACAAAAGCATTAAAGCACAGTATTAAAAAAGAAGTTTCTTCCTAATTCTGTTTTACAAATTGGTTTCCAGACAATGATTTTACCCAGTATTACAAACATTTATCAGTAGCTGTAATCCTGGAAAAAGCTGGATATCATGACTAAAGCAGGGATAGTGATGGAAGGAGCACTGAGAAGGAGTTTGAAGGATATGTGCTCATGACTGATTCTTTACCCAATGCAGACTTTGGGGAGGAGACATGTAATCTTGTTATTACAAGTAAGAAAAATGCTCCCAGCAGGTCCTAAGCTCAATTTCAGAGCTGATGTGCAAAAATCTAACTTCAACTATTTTAAACATCATTTTCAGGCATTAATCCTGTAATCCAAAAACATTCACCTAGCAAGAATGCATCTAGCAAAAGTTCTGCCATTAAAGCCTGTGGTTTTCACAGTTGTTATTTAAATTGCAAAGCAGTAGGTTGTGTTGTGCTGTGCATTGCCTAAACAATATACAAATCCGTGCTTTGAAACCAACCAAAAATAGACACAAGAAACTATAAATTCTCATCTCTGTTTTACAACTGGAGAAGTTGTATAAAGAGTGTAAAATATAGGGTACTTAAGAGATGTTAGAAATTCAAGACCTCAGCTTGATCCTGTGGCAGGATCTATGAACAAAATATCACCCTCCAAGTGCAGAGTTATATGGGGGCAGGAAGAAAAGTCTGGAGGTAAAATGTTCTTAAGAGGTTCCAGTTCACAGCCCAAAGGAAAACACTAGTAAGATGCAGGTCCAACATCCTCCTTGCGTTCTCATGTTTCTCCATTCACCAGTGTTTAAGGGGTATGCAAAAGACAAGCAGCAATCATTTTTCCTGTCTTGCTGTTGAAAGGGTTTCCCCCTCCTGACACAGAAATGGGCAATATACAGAACACTGTCTTGTTCATCAGACAGACAGATAAACATTTGAAGTTGAGGATAAAATCTTAAATGTGATATCAGAGTTTAGGTTTATGAAAACAAAAAAAAATTCCTGCGTCTTTTCTTTGAGGTGTAAATACATGTACTTATTCCTTTTCCCTTATATTATCTTCTTCTTAGAGGGTAACACTAATCTGTTTCCTCTTTTCAGCCACATTCAACTTGTTTTGGTACTTGTATCCTTTTCTAAATAGTGCATATCAACCCTATCTCCTTGTTGCAGGATATAGCACTCAAAGAAGTGAACCTTCGCCTCCTATCCCATTGTCCTAAAACCAATACAGAGTGAGATTTTTCTGCAAGTGACTGTCTCTTCTCACTCATCCCCAAAAAACTCAGACAACCAGTTCAAATGGAAAATTCATCTTCCCCCTACTACACGATACACAACTGTGTGCCTTGCTCCATCCTAATTATCAAACACAAGCACACATGCAAAACATTGAAATCTGGCCTTTCAAGAACAACTTTAAATAGACAATTTACTAATATGTCTGTACAATACAAGGGTAATTTTCCCTTAAACTGGAAACTTACAGACCTGTTTGTTTCTGGTATAGCAGCCAGTAGGTCTATTCTGCAGTTAGACTGTGCAACAGCTATATCAAAATTTTATTAGTCCATTTTTATTACATACTTATTTTTCTGTTATTCAAAATATTTTGTCTATACCTCAGCAACATTGCCAGTAAGTATAATAATTTAAAAAACTTGGTGCTGTCTTTGCAGTTAACTCTTAAATTTTGTTTAAAAACAACTAGGCACCTCTGCGCTCCAGGACAACTTTGTTTCTAGGAGGAAAAATAAGAAATTAATTTCATCTGCTCCCTCACAACTGATTAGAGGAAAAAAACACCCAAATTACATCAACAGTTTGGGATTCCTGCCTACCCAGGTAATTGCCTGCATAAACATCCTTTCATTACGTCGTCTTTATTAAGGGAGAAATAATGGCTGAGAAATCACCTGAAAGAAGCAGCTTTGTTTGAAACACTGGCAATACTATCCTCCCAGGTCTCTCCAACTCTTCATCTCCATAACACTGTTCAATCACTGACACTTCTGTGATAAAATAATCTTTCAACTGCCAGTGTGCCCTTGAAAAACGTCTTTTATTTCTAACAATAAGAGAATTTAAAAAGAAAGGACATTTCATTTTCAATACGCTTTACAAATCTGTTCCTTGTCCTAACCCTCTTTTTCCTCAGGTAGGTAAAGTATAATCACCATAAGAAAATCACAGTCCTAAAATGGCCTAGCCAAAGGCCATGGAGGCTTTGTGCTGAAGCTGGCCTGGGAATTCAAGCCTCTGTTACCCATCCTTTAATGGGTAAATAAACAGGACTTTATCTCTTCCTCTCTATATTAGTCTGAAGATTAAATTCAGCATTTTAATTTCATATAAATGTCATTCCTTCCTTCTCAGATCACACATTGTCGTTTTTTTGGATAGACCTACTGTTTCATTTTAGTGGACCCTTTCCTGGGGTAACCCTGAACCAGTCAGAGACATGTAAATTTATAGACTTACCTTACAGAACAGGGCATATGTACTTCAAAGCAAAGTGATAACCTATGGTGGATTAACATTCTTTGAATAAACATTGGCCTTGACTGCAATGAAGACAAAATCAGCAGTAAATGTACCTACTATAAAATACGGTTGTAGTAGATAATAGATGTTATCACAAATAGATATACCACCTGTAAAACTTTGAGTCCCAAAGAGTGAATGGGAATCCAGTATGTATAGAAACACAAATGTGCCTTGTAAAGAACAGATGGAAAGAAGTAGCATATACTGAAATGCACTTTTATACATGCTATACTTTATACAACTATACATGCAAACAGGTAGAGAACAAACCTGTAACAGGACAATCTACAGGAGAAATTGCTTTATAAGTAATCTATTTACATATACCTGACCTATCCACAGCTGATTTCAATTTACATCTTATCCTATCTAATGTGGCAAAACCTACAGACCCTTAATCATGAAGCAAACTGATTTCATAAGGCTCTCATGTTACACCATTACCTATCTTCAGAAAACAACTTGAAAATGAAAAGCAGATATCCTGTACAAACCAAACAGTAGATGAAAGGAACATGTCAAATCACCAAAAGTCAGTTCAGAAACTCAAAGATCTCCTCAACTACAGTTCCCTCAGCTTCTTTAAAAAAATCTTGAAACAACATAAAAAAAAAAAAACAACTTGTAGCAAAATCTACATATACTGTACTATTGCATTCATACAGGTGAAAAAAGGAAAATGCTTTTCTCTTCTACTTTTGCAATTTCACTGATGATGAACCACTTGCAGTGATATCTTCAGAAATATTTTTCAGGTTTGATGTGCAGAATTCAGCTGCAGTAAGATGTGTCAGCAGTAGCACGCTTCTCTTAGTGGCTGAGTCTACTTGTTTCAACATATATTGCTTCCTTCCCAACAAAAAAAAATTCCTTCCAACAACGTACTGAATTAATCACACGAGACTCTTACTGCACTCGCAAAATCAGCTTTTTAATCCTCCCCGTTCTTGAGCCATTCTGAAACACACATCCTAGACCCAGTGATATCTGGTCAGCTCTATCTGCTGCTAAACCCCACACCAATATCTTCCATCCAGTGCAGCCCCTATCCCCATCTCCACTTACACCTGGAAAAAGCCTATGAATCAGATTAGCGCAGTTACCTCTATTTTCCCTAAACCTAATTGCAGCCTGAGGCTTGGCATGACCAGGACATCTGGGCAATAGAGCAGTAAAGAAATACGCACATGTAGTCTCATACCAGCCCTTGCCTGAACTCTCAAATGTAGAGATCAACTGATGAAATCAGCTCTTCCTGCCCCACTTACCTGAGCCCAAACTAAACACCTAGCCTAGACTTAGCCTTGGCGAATCAGCCTAGGTCAACTCATGAGTTACATTCAGCTTCTTCCCAATTGGACCTTTGTTTTTAAACCCAGTCCTTCAAAATTAACTTAGTTAACTAAGTGGAGTTAACTATAGTTCTTAGGCAATTTTCAGTTTTACTTAACTTATAATTTCAAAGACATATCTTTATTCTACACTTTACAGAAGAAAAGCTGTCGTGGTTTAACCCCAGCCAGCAGCTAAGCACCACGCAGCCGCTCGCTCACCCCCCACCGGTGGGATGGGGGAGAGGATCGGAAGGGCAAAAGGGGAAAACTCGTGGGTTGAGATAAAAACAGTTTAATAACTAAAGTAAAATAAAAAATAGAACAGTAGTAATACAAAGCAAGCGGTACACTGTACAATTGCTCACCACCCGCCGACCGATGCCCAGCATGTCCCCCAAGCAGCGACCGAACCCCTCCCCAGCCAACTCCCCTGCTTATATATTGAGCATGACGTCACATGGTATGGAATAGCCCCCCGCCCAGTCTGAGTCAGCTGCCCCGGCTGTGCCCCCTCCCAGCCTCCCGTGCCCCTGGCAGAGCATGGGAAGCTGAAAGGTCCTTGACCAGTGTAAGCACCACTTAGCAAGTACTTAGCACTACTTAACAAGAACCAAAACATCAGTGTATCATCGACATTGTTCTCAACCTAGACCCAAAACACAGCCCCATACCGGCTACCAGGAAGAAAACCAACTCCATCCCAGCCAAAACCAGGACAAAAACTAAAATTAATTAAAGCAGTGATTCATTACAAAGCCTCTATTGGCTATAATTGCCCTCTTAGTATTGTGATGAAGTTTCCTTGGGAGTCAGGAACTCTTACAAATCTCTTCAGTTTTCAAGTATTGCTATCGCTCAATTGTGGGACACAAATGTTGTACAAACTTTCGTATGGAGCTTTAGCATTTTATCTTTATCTATGGACCCTTTAAAAAAAAAAGTCTTTGAATAAAATTTGCGTAACCTTTTCTTTTGTTTAGCATTTGCTTCTCTCTGAAATTGAAGGTTTCAAATCTGTGTCCCCTAGAATTTATCTTTTTCTTTCTGTAAAGACAAAAATTATAAGGAGCCCTGAAAAACCTACTTGTTTTTCTTGTGTTCACAGCATACAGCAATTAATCAGCTATGTTTATAGATTGCTGCATGTACACAATATTTAAAGGTGTTCATGCATGTATCTGGCCCAAAGCATCTGGGCCCACATGCTCAAAATCCATTCATCCATATGAATGATTCTTTTTCTTTTGGATACTTTATTCTAAATTGCTTCATTATTTTTCACGTCCAAAACCCAATTTTATTTTCACAGCTGTATTTTTTTAAAGTAGTGGGAGTATCAACTGCCAGTCAACACCACTCTTACAATATGAAATACACATAAAAACTTGAACAAAGTTAAATTTGATAGGATGCAATGCTACATTATATTAAATTATCTTCTCTCCCTCAAAATCTAGACTATATCATAATAAAAGGTAAAGAAAATCAGGTAACTGTGTGGAGGACTTTCAGAATAGCAAATTTGGGAGTTTATAGCTGGGTAAAACTCACTGACTGAAAATGTAATTGCCTTCCTGTATCACAATCTGAAAAAAATCATTCAAACATCTGATTCTATGAACAGGATTCCTCCAGCCCAGCAAACATATTTAAACTAATATCTTTGCTTACCTGCTTTGCGGTTTCCTGTTTTTCATGAATATTTGAAAATCCTGGATATTTTTACCATTTAAGTATACAGTTGTCCCTTTCTCTGAACTGCAGGAAACTGATTTCCATCCAAGCACCTATGGACATTTGGAAAGTATCTATTCACACACATACAAGCCTGATGCAATAAATAGTATTTATGTACTCATACACATTCTGACAAACACTTAAAATTTTTCAACTCAAAATTTTTCAATGCATTTTAGATATTTAAAAATCTGCTTAGCAAAAATTTTTATGTGCTTCCCCATAGGCAAAAATTGTAATTGCATCTGGTGCTCTATATGAGTCAGAGTTATACTGGAGTATCAGGAGGACAAAAGACAGCCACGCCTCTTCCCCCTAACTGAAAGGAGCTGGGTCACTTTTAGAAGCTGCTGAAGTCAAAACTCACCAGGGGATAAAAGCTAAGGAAAGAGCAAGTAACACCTGGTTGAAGGTTTTCTGTGATGTCTCACCTTTTCTACCAGGAAATAAAGCAATAACAGCACCCAGTGGAGGGGAAGCAGAGCATTAGGACAAAGAGTTTTCTGTTCATTTTTTCTCCTATTAGTAAGATGCCTGAGGAGCAGGGAAAAAGCCTGTCAGGTTGGCTTCCAGAATGTGCATTCAAGTAGTTCATCTCATCCAAACAGGGGTTTACATTATCACATTACCCACTGTCCTTACTACAATCCAACCTTCACAGCTGAGGAAGTTGAAGCAAGTATTTGGAAATGTTTTAGTCTCCTCTTTTCAGTCTGGTTTGCATCCGTGTACCACCTCCATCCAGGTTAGATCTAACAAATGCCATTTACCAGAGGAAAGGGAACACTGAGAAAGGAGTATATGCTACAGAGATCTACATGGATGACAAGCAGTGGATTCATTAGGTATGATTTCGGAGGCTCTATCTGCTTCTTTTTTCAGAACAGGACCAAAGAGACAATATCTTCCTCATAGGGCAACCACCAAAATTCATGTAATACATTAGCACAGAATGAAGTGTGTTGGGAGACCATTGTAGTTGCTTATGCACAAGCAAAAAATCAGGGCACCTTTAACCCCCTCTTATATTTAATACATTGTCTAGGAAGGAGACACACAGAACTAGTGTACCATTTCTTTTGCTATTCCCTTTACCCTTGAGAAGTCAGGTGAACTTTTTTCACACCAGGATTCAATCCTGAGAGAGAACGGAGAATTTTACCTCTTATGAGAGTGGAGAGGGTTAAAATTCAGGAAATTTAAAAAAAGATCACACCAAATTATATTGCTCGTTCCCCCCGCCTTTCTTATTTTTGCTTAAAGCAACCTAAAATTCCATGTGAATCCCCAATCTGAACACACTCAGAGAGCACAAAAAATAAGTGCACAAAATACTTTACCTTAATTGAGTACTTAATCTGTTACACATAACTTAAACAAACAAACAAACAATAAAATAGCACTCAGCAGCATCGAAAGCACGTATTAAGGCATTTCCATTTGAGTACCAATGACAATGCAAAGTATAACAGTCTTCATTTCACAAGTAGTCACGGACAACATGAAGGACTAAGAGGCAGCTCCCATAGAATCATAGAACAGTTTGGGCTGGAAGGGACCATAAAGATCATCTAGTCCAACCCCTGTGCCATGGGCAGAGACACCTTTCACTAGACCAGGTTGCTCAAAGCCCCATCCAACCTGGCCTTGAACAATTACAGGGAGGGGGCATCCACAACTTCTCTGGGCAACCTAGTCCAGTGTCTCACCATTCTCACAGTAAAGAATTTCTTCCTAATATCTAATCTAAATCTACCCTCTTTCAGTTTAAAACCATTACCCCTTGTCCTATCACTATGCTCCCTGATAAAGCGTCCCTCCTCATCTTTCCTGTAGTCCCCCTTTAAATACCAGAAGGCTCCTATAAGGTCTCCCAGAGCCTTCTCTTCTCCAGACTAAACAACCCAACTCTCTCAGCCTGTTCTCATACGGGTGGTGCTCCAGCCCTCTGATCATCTTTGCAGCCCTCCTCTGGACCAGCTCGAGCAGGCCCATGTCTTTCTCATGCTGGGGGCCCCAGAGCTGGATGCAGTACTCCAGGTGGGGTCTCACCAGAGCAGAGTAGAGGGGTTGAATCACCTCACTCAACCTGCTAGCCTCACTTCTTTGATGCAGCCCAGGATACGGTTGGCTTTCTGGGCTGTGAGTGCACATTGCCAGCTCTTAGTTTTGCATCCACCAATGCAGGGCTGCTCTCAATCACTTCATCCCCCAGCCTGTATTCATGTTTGGGATTGCCTCGACCCACGTGCAGGACCTGGCATTTGGCCTTGCTGAACTTCATGAGGTTTGCACGGGCCCACCTCTCAAGCCTGTCAAGGTCCCTCTAGATGGCATCCCTTCCCTCTAGAGTATCAACCACACCACTTGTCTGCAAACTTGCTGAGGGTGCACTCAATCCCACTGACTATGTCCCTGACAAAGACGTTAAATAATACTGGTCCCAATATGGACCCCTGAGGGACACCACTTGTCACTGGTCTCCACCTGGACATTGAGCCGTTGACCGCAACTCCTTGAGTGCAACCATCCAGCAATTCCTTATCCACCAAGTGGTTCACCCATCCAATCTATGTCTCTTCATTTTAGAGACAAGGGTGTTGTGCGGTACAGTAGCACATGCTTTGCACAAATCCAGGTAGATGATGTCTGTTGCTCTTTCCTTATTCACCAGTGCTGTAACCCCATCATAGAAGGCCATGACTGCAGAACTCACAAGAGGAATGAAACATACAAACCTCAACTTTCAGCTGCATGATTACAGGGACATCTTCATA
Organism: Theristicus caerulescens; assembly: GCA_020745775.1. Lineage (NCBI taxonomy): Eukaryota > Metazoa > Chordata > Aves > Pelecaniformes > Threskiornithidae > Theristicus > Theristicus caerulescens. Next base: position 37,493,403 of record CM036583.1, on the reverse strand, counting down.
ACAGAGTATTAAATAAGGTTGGTTTCATAAGATGCAAAAATATTTTAACTCCTGCATTAATCCCAAGAGCTCTTTTCCAAAACAAAAAAAACACCAACAAACAAAAAAATACAACAGTAGCTATACCAGTAAGTAGCTATGCCAGTAGTACTTTTGTACTTGTACTTTTATTAACAACTGGGGTCAGATAATCATCTCTACTGCAATCTTAAAATGGTCATTACATGATGAAATATTTTTGGATCATATGGACTGCTGACTAAGAATTTACGTAACTATGGGGTTTTTTTCTGAATAGGTTGATGAACTATTGCATTTTATCATACTATGTGCCCACAGTGACCCTGTGGTGTGTCAGCTTTTGTCTGTAGCTATGGTCAGTGTTTCAGAACATGTTCTATTATAGTTAAAATCCCATAAGGATATTACAGGGGCCTGATAAGGGTCTAAATATACTTTTTATAAAAAACCTGTGGAGCAGCTTTATACTTAGCTTTCTTCCATGTTTTCATCTTGGCTTGAGTTTTTAAGGGGGCCTAGGAAGATCCAAGCTCTGAGGTTTACAAAGTCAGAATCTGTTCTGCACAAAAGTGACACAGACCAGCACTGAAACTCTGCATGGGACCATCTAAGTCAAACCAATGTTTCATATGGAAACAGACGACTTTGGCTTTGCATAGATAGGAGAGAGGTAAGCTTTCAAAAATACAACATCACATCAGCAGTAAAATCCAACACAGGCAGCAGTTAACTCCAAACCACTAACATAAAGTACACATATAAGGGTTTAACATGTTTTTTAAAATACACCTGTTTTCCTCCTAATATTGACATAGTCTCAATACAGTGCCAAGTTACATCAAGGATAGAATCAGCTACAGAGGAATATTCCTTTTAGAACAAAACTAGCCCATCCTTTACTGCACATGTTCTTTCTTTCATCATTCTCATATAAACGTTTCAAATTATTTTAATGAACTCTTGGGTCTTCCTCTATATTCTCACCTTGTTGGAGGTCTGATGTCACATAAATGGCATAGCTTATAGTTGTAATATTTTTTTTGGTAGTAGACCAGTTTGAAAAGTACCCAGTAAATACTCATTTTAACTGAACTCCAACATCAAGAATTCTTTATGTGTGATCTGACACATGCAGTCTCCAAGACCAGGAAAAGGATTGTTCTGCAACTCAGAACATTTCAGGGATCTTGTTAAAATATCAGTTCTCCTTCCTTTTCATCAGCAACCAATTAACAGCAGTATGCTAGTGCTAGACATGTGGCAAGACTCTGGAATTACAGTTATTCATTACAGTTGAAGATAGTTTTGATGCTATATAAGCCTCTTTTCCTTCTCCCCAGGCTACTGCTTTACAGTTGACATACTGAATAAAACTTGTTCTAGGTAAAATTTTCTCTTGAAAGTTGAGGTATAAGTTTAAGGAAATTAAAATTAAAAGCACTGCCAACAAAAAAAAAATATCGATCCCTGTTATGATTTCTTGCAAAATATTTCAGATTCAATGCAAAAATTTAATTTACATCAACATGTTCAAAGACTGCTCCATCACCTTAATTTCAGGAGAGAGCGAAATAAGGACATGGGGCAAGTTAATTTTAGCATTTTAAGTCTGACCAGAAATCCATGTTCCTCCCTTACAGAAATTTGAGATATCAGAAATGTTCTTGCTACAGTTTAAGGAGAAAAAAGAAAAGAAGATTAAAAAAATCACAAACAGACCCCTACACCCCAAGAAGTCTTACAAATCTGGAAAGAAAACAAACAGCCAAACATCACCCACCTCCCATCAAAACCCTCTGAACAGTTTGCAGGTTTCACTAGTTAAACTAATTTCAGAATGGTCCACTTTGATCAGGTATGAAGTAGAAAGTTTCAGATAATTACAGAAAAAAAAATAATTTTGAGCCTGACAAAGTCAATTTTTTTTACTTCAAATATGATACAAATAAAAGTTCTAGAAAATATAAGAATAGTTTCTAAAATTTCTAAAAGCTCTAGAAGTAAACTTTTCCTAAGAAGAATTTTCTTCTGATGAGTAGACATTTCTTTAAAAAATGTTCAACTGTATCTTTAAAATCCTTTCCCAAAATTGTCTTTTAGCAACAAGTCCAATAATTTTGTGGAGTTCATATTTATATACACATCTAATAAGGTCATTTTCCCACTATCAGGGTACAGTCACTTTTATATTATCTATCTGAAATGTTAAGCACATCACTTTTCAGCTTGCTGTCCACTGACTACCACAGGTCAGTCAGTCAAGGGAAGTGCAGAAACTACCGCCTGTCTGATGAATTCTGTTGTATTTCTCTCTCTGAACAGCAACCAAGCATCAAGTTTTCCTGTTGCTTTCCCTTATGTGTCTTTTCTAGCAAATAAAACCTTTCTTCACTGTGTGGCTGTTCAGTGCCTAGTAGATTCCTCCGTTATCATAATACGAAGATTTAAGTTAGGTTTCCAAACTGTATTAAAAGTTAATGGCAGTCAGGTAACCCCTATGCTCAACCTCCTTGAAAAAGCCAGTCATCAAATAATAAATCCTTTCTACGCTACAGCCTCACTATGATTAACCCAGGGCAGATATGCTTAAAATTTGCCATTGAAGATGCATACATTCTACAACCACACTGTTTCAAACTGTTTTAAATCAGGAAAATCAAATAAACAAAACAATGCAAAGATAAAGCCATTTCCTGGTCTTTGATTCAAAACCCAAAACTACATAGTCCTACTTTCAGTATGCTCATTTACTCGTAAATGCTCCGTCATAACAATGTTATGACACTGTTGCCAAAAGTATCAGAGACTGAATACAGAACAGAGATGACAGAAATATTTTCTAATAAAAATGTTAATAGAGCACAAGCTTCTAGGTAAAAAGAAAAACAGAGTTGTTTCTTTCCTGTCTGTGTGCAGCTTGTATTTGTTCTGTATCTTAGTTTTGCTTACTACAAATTAAACACATTTGGTAGTGCATAATTCATATTCAAAATCACCCATTAAAACATCTTCTCTCTACCCTCTGTAATTGAATGATAAGGTAATGAGAGCAAATAGCTTTCAAATGTAGAAGGGATCTTTTTTCAATGACTACCTTTGCCCCACATATGCATATGCAGGTGTATAGGTGCAAGACTGTAATAACAGCTTATTCTTGTAAGGGACTACAGGACGTGTACGTATTGTTAGCAAATGAAAATGCTTAAACATTTATGAACTATGCAACATGAAAATACGGAATTTAGAAAGCAAACAGAGAGCTCTCTTGCTTGTAAAATGAACTTCAGTAGGAACCTAAATACCAACATAAATATCCCAATGAAAGCCAAAGCTTCTGACCCATCTAGCAGTTGCTCTTTAATCTTCTGAAATACTTCTTCATAAAAACTCAGCAAAGGTTGGTTAGCATCTCATAGAATTTAACCATAAACAGGACAGTTTCTACAAAAACATACCTGTAGACAGGTCATTAAATATAATGCTGACTCATACCTGAAAAGCATCTCTTAAAAAAAAAAAAAAGGTTGTATTCAAAGTTTGAAAATCACTCACCTCCAGGGTAAACACTGCCTTCAATTAATCATTGCAGTACAGCACAGAAACTCATAGGTGCTTTATTTAAACTCCAAGTGGATTTCAAGAGTTTACCTCTTGACAGCAGTCTTTTGCTAAACAGAATTTGAAAAGTCACTGTACAAATCACAGGTGAAGCATTATGCTTCAGTGACAGTGCTCATAATAAGCCTTTGGATGCAATATCCGGTGCCATTATCTGTGAGTTAAAGGTTAGCAGTAAAAGGCAATGGGGAAGAACATACCAAATGTAGAGGTCTTGTTGCCTTTCTAAGGCTGTTTAGACACAGTCTCCAAATCTGCAAACACTAAGTTGATTCATATGACCGATTTCCTAGGTTCACTGGCATCACTTATAACCCAAGTTGCAAACACACAACACACACACTTTTTAGCAGGAGCATGGCTGTAGCAAGAGGATTCAGAAACCTAGGCAGAAGGGGGAAAAGAAAAAAATATTTGGAAATTCATTTCTTTTACATTGGCACACCTTTTTTTCTTTGAGAGATTTTGAAAAGGTAGCTTTTTCTCATTGAAACATACAGATGTTTAAAATGTCAGATATCAAAAGGAGAACTTTGTAATAAAACTTCAGAGAAAAATTAAATTGTTTTCACTTCAAAAGGGTCCCACGCACCACTCTATGCCCCAGTCTACCACAGTAAATTGCTATGAAATTACTGACACTGCCTATTACAATCAAAGAATTAGTATTCTTTCCTCAAAAAGAAGTTTTACAAATGCACCTTTTTTCCAAACATTAGTTAAGCAAAATGATCACTGAGATATTCAGCTCTGACCTTTGCTGCCTCCTTAATTCTCCAGCCAACTGAAAAATGTTAAACACTTAAATATCAAATTTTCTGAAATTGAAAGGAAAGCTGGAAATGTCATTCAACTGTTAAGAAAATCTTCCCTTTTTCATTTTCCCATCTCTACCACAACATAGCTCAGCCAAGCCCGTGGCAAAAAGGAAGGGGTGTTTTTCAGTGCAGCAGTTGGTCAGTCATTTCTTCGGGAGTTAGTGTAAGTCAGGATGAGTCTGGCTCCCCTCTGTTTACTCTAAAAAACCACTGAGAGAAATAAAATAAAAGAAAATAGAACATGCAGCCACACAGGACTATTTTTTGGCTATTATATTACATAGTAGTGTCATTCTTATACACCAAGTCTTTCCTTCGTATCAGCTCCTCATAGAATCAAAAAACATGTGCAGCCCAAAGAAAAATTGGTTTGGGCAGCCCACCTGAGCTACACAGAGAGTGGCAGTATTATTATAACTATGTCAAAATCCACAAGCAGGTCTTTCCATTCAATGCAATACATATGCCTGTTTAATCCGCAAGTCAAAACAAAACTAAATTAAACAATTACTGGCGGGTTTGTATAAATCCACTCTTCCATTATTAAAAGCCTCATTGATAGAACTGGCATATATGGAGTCAGTTTAAAAAAATACATTTGTACAGATGAAAATTCTGGAAACACTTGGTTGAGTCAAAAGTAACAGTATCAAACAACACTCCACAAGCCATATCTGGGACTGATGTAATGCAGTCATTCTTTATTGCACCTAGCCGTATAGGACTGTGAACAAACTGAAGCATGGATGCAAGAATAGGCTTTGTTTAATTCCTCTGATGGATATTATTGGCTGAGATGGGACAGTCCTGCTAGATCACCCACTCCATTCCCACACCAGTCCTGAACTGGTGTGTAAGCAGCACATATAATACTGCTCTTGTCCACTCAGTAGAACAACTTCCTTCAAGACCCAAGCTTTCTGTTATCCAGCAGAACTCATTGTTATAATCTGATTTCCCCTGTATATTCAGTCCAAATTACGCACTTTCCTTTTTTCTCTCCTTTCTCTTTTTCTCCTATTTGTAGAAAATGTAACTGTGTGTCAAACAACACTAGTGATCGATCATCCCACAATTTACTCCAAGGTACCTAGTGCAGCTCCACTTAATATATTTCCCAAAGGCCTTGAACTGTCTCTTTTCTTTCCATTTCTCCCCCTCTTGGTAACTTTCCTTGCACATACATGTTCAACAATTACACTGACTGCATATTTCTCTCAAAAGGCATACAAAATACATACCCGTAAGACTGAGAAGGGTCTAAAGAGTTTAATTAAATTTAAAAGGGGCATGACTCAGATGCACATGACATTATTAACCAAGTCTTGTAAACGACATGTTACATTGCTGTTACATCGCTTACTAAAACAGAAACATCTTATTTGCAGCTGGGACACAACTGCATTTTTAGGGTGCAAAGTGCCTTAAGGTGCACAATGGTAACATGTACCCATGTACTCGAGCTGTTTTAAAATACAGTAACAGAAGCATACAGGGAATACTGTGGTTGCTAAATCCAGCTAGTCTACTCACCATACATCATCACATTAGAAGACTTCATCATGTGTGATCATCTTTTTGATCACAGGCAAGGCATACTTTATTATATTTTGTAGGAAAAAAAAATTAGAAGGCAGCACTGGAGAGTAAAAATATTGAAGTGTCCTTTTTTTGGGGGGGGGGCTTTTTCATGTTAAGTGACCTCAAAGTCTACGGAAAAGATTCAATTTCTAACCAAGATTTTCAAAACTCCTAATACAAAACACATGCTTATCTAATAGCCACACAGAATTCCTTAATCCTTGGGACACCTAGCAGCAATAATTTATATCCTCTGATGTTTCCATAAAGCCCTAGTAGTGTCTACTTCATGCACCCAATGTGAACTTCTATACCGAGAACACAGAAGCATGTTAATGTACAGGTTACATTTTGAGTAACAGAAGTAATTTACAGGGATATGAAACTGGAAGATGATAGTAGTAATCTAATCTAGATTACCAAAAATTACACCTCCACTTTTTGAAGGATATGGTCATCATTCAGTTCTGCCATCACTCATGAATGATAAGATAACAGAGTATTCCATATCTGTACCTAACTGTATGATTGCATTATCAACTCAATTATTGCTGGCAATACTCACGAACACAGCAATATTTTTAAATCCGTGAAATCTGGCATACAGCTCTAAAAGAGGAATGAGATAAAATTTCAAATCAGATAGATGCCATAAAAGTATACTTTGATTCCCTCTTTTCCCTTCATCTTAAGGAGGCAAAAGCTATTACAGAAGAGTTGTTCATTGGGGTCACACAAGAGAGCAACAAGTAATATTGTCAGGGATCATATAACTTGTCAGAAGATGTACAATCAGACCAGTGCTAAACTATTCTCATTCCTTGTGTTTATCTCTTGGCTTGTTGCAGCTCTTATTTCATCTGCATTTGGATCTCACAAATCCTTCATTCACCCCACCTTTGCACAGCATGTCCAGATGAAAACATGACTGTAGGATACAGATGTAATATAAGTTTGTGAATAATCTGACTTTACCTGGTGCAACAGGAGAAGAGGAAGTACAGCTTCATTCCCTGACATATGCACACATTCACATATGCCCTGTGAAAATGTATGAAAATGCTGACAGCCTAAATCTCTAGTGAGCTGCAGGCTATGAATGCTCAGAGACCTGTAGCTTAAGCAAATTTCGTCTCACTTTCACAATTTTAGCAAGAGACATCTCCAGTGCAAGGCCTTCCTCTTCCTAAATTTTCAACCCTTCTTCACAAAGAAACTAAGGGGGCTTAAGGCTTTCATGAAAGAAAGGTCATTAGGACTGCTTCAAATTACATTTTTCCCCATACACTCGAATTCTCAGAAATGGCTCTACAATTTTGCATGAAACTGCTAAAAACATTTGGTTGAATTCAGGTGTCCACCATGGTAAAAAGCTAGCCCAAAGTCTTCTGTTCACCAAATCTGTAAGTAAACAGCAGCTCTGCAGAAAAGGATGGTGCAGGGGCAGAGCTGGTAGACACAAAGTTGACCATGAGCCAGCAATGTTCCCTTGCTGTAAAGAAGGCAAATGACATCTTGGGCTGCATTAGACAAAGTACTGCCAGCACGTCAAGGGAGGTGATCCTTCCCCTCTACTCAGAACTGATGAGGCCACACCTGGAGTTCTGTGTGCAGTTCTGGGCTCCCAAGTACAATAGAGACATGGACATACTGGAGAGAGCCTAACGAAGGGCCACTAAGATGTTGAAGAAACTGGAGCATCTCTGCTGTGAGGAAAGACTGAGAGGGACTGTTCAGCCTGGAGAAAAGCAGGCTTAGGATCTTATTAATGTATATAAATACCTGAAGGGAGGGCGCAAAGAAGATGGTGCCAGGTTCTTTTCAGTGGTGCCCAGCGACAGGACAAGAGGCAATGGGTGCAGACTGAAACACAGGAGGTTCCCTCTGAACATCAGGAAACACTTCTTTCCTGTGAGGAGACTAGGCACAGGTTGCCCAGAGAAATGGTGGGGTCTCCATCCCTGAAGATATTCAAAAGCCATCTGAACATATTCCTGGGCAACTGGCTCTAGGCGACCCTGCTTGAGCAGGGGCGATTGGACAAGATGACCTGCAGAGGTCCCTGCCAACCTGAAGCAGTCTGTGATTCTATGATTCTCATTAGAAGGGGAGAGGGAGTCTTATTATTTGACACAACAGGAACTTCAATGATATGAGACATGATGATGCAAAAAGAATATACCTTCCTGCGGCTTCATGCCTTCAGCTGACAATATAACCAAGAATCCATTTTATCTACTACAAAGCTCAAAAGGCAAGTCCAATCATTAAAGTAAGAGAAGTTTATTTAAGCCTTCCACAACAAGGTAAAATTTCTTCAAGTTTGCTCCACTCTAACATTACCAGCTATAATTATTTTTGCCAATATAATTTTGGTCATAATACTACCAAGATCCATAAGAAACACACTACAAAATTATTTTGATGGGTACAAACTGTTTTCAAGATGATTCTACATGAAACAAGTAGGGGCATGGTGATATTTCAGTGCTGGCTGACTAGTTGAACTACATAAATTTACTACTTGTATTCTAATATTTTGTCCTCATCTCATTTTTTTCTACAGTCTCATCTAAAATGCTTCCAGACTGAAGTATTTTGACCTCCTAACTGTAACATGGTCAGTTTTTCAAATGTAGGGATTGTGAGTGTATTCCTATTTTCAGTAGCGTTGACTGGGTTTGTTTCTGACTTTATTCAACAGAGGAGAAAATTATAGTCTTCTCTGGACAGTGGAACAAAACTCAGCGGATTTTTCTTTGGTAAGTATTTTATTGGAGAAAAAATAAAGGTAGAAGCTTAATATAATTTACTATAATGTCACTACATGCAAGTATTTTAGAAGAATGCTTTCTTCTCCATGTGAACTATTTCCTAATACACAAAATACCCCCACCTCACTCCCTCCCACCCTGTAGCAGGTGCTATGGACATAGAAAAGGGAACACTGTAGCAACCACAGTATTTGAATATAAAAATAGAATAGGATATAGCAAATATGAGGCACAAAAAGTCTAGGAGTACAATGACAAGCATGAAAATTCAATTTACCAATGGTCTATGTTTCCTTACACCCCTTCCAGACCTAAACCTGCTCATATCCAGTCAGCTCATAAAACACATGCCTGCACTTATCCACAAAGCTCAGACATGAAGTCTGAAGCAGAGCTAAAATTTGAGTCTACTACAATAACTATTATGTCACAATGAAATTAAAAAAGGTAGTTTAGGTTCGTTTGTTGGGGTATCTAGTATAATCTCTTCCACATTTTTTAGATTTGCAACAGCAAATTAAAAAAAAAATCACTGTGAGAAGAATCACTCTAAGAAGTTCCACTAAAACCCAACATATTGGTTAATAGACCTAAAGGAGGACAAAATAATAAAAAATGGTGATAGCCATTCCCTGTCAAAATGATGCAAAAAGAAGAGGAAATTGAAATTCCACAGGAACACTGAAGTGAGGATGCAGTAGGAACATGTCATCCCCAGCAAACTAGCACTTAATTCCAAAATACAGCTTGAAAATAGAGTTCAGACCTACAATTATTAATAGATCCTATTTATTACTAATTAAAAGATCCAATTTGGTCTAGTTCCTGAAGGACTTATAAAATAGTAATAACAACAACACACAATTTGAAGACTCAGTTTAGTTCTCCTTTCAAAAAAAGGCAAAGGGTTTTGTATGCTCCTTTTTATCATAATATGGTATGGCAATATCATCCAAATCCTAAATTCATGGTCATGCTTAGTACGTGAGAACAATCACTTTTCATCTTAATTTAATCTAAAATTTAGATTAATACAATTCAGCATTACAGAATTACAGTCGGTTTTAACATCTTCTTAGTGATACATGCATATACCTGTGACTGCTTAGTAAAGCATAACTTTAATTGCCGCTTATTCCACTATCTCACATTACAAATGCTAGAAAAACAACAGGAGGCTTCCTGGGCTGATTATGCTCTTGGCCATAGGAAATGCTGTCCATGAGGACAACTGATTTTATTCACACTATCACTGTGTAAATTTGAGACTAGAGGCAGGAGGCAGCGCCAAGCTCTGCTATTTCAAGAGTAACACTATCTCAGTAACTGGAAAATGAAATTCATGTAACTCAGAGTCCAGCATAAAAGCCAAAGGAAACTAAACTGCCTGTCTGTTCCAGCTCCCAAGCCACTGCACTGCATCTCACTCGCTCCACACTTTTTTCAAAAGTAAGCCTGAATATTCTGTATTTGCCTGTAAAAAAGAAGTAAGGAGCTATTTTAATTCCCCACAAAGAGGAGCTGCTTGCAAGAAAGAGGGCAAGCAGGTGCACAGGGCCAGGATAAGCAGGGATGGAGCTGAGTGCCAGGGGAGATCAGCTCAATCTCAGTCTTGGGAACAGAGTTGGTGGCAGGGTTAAAGGATGTGACAGATGAGGTTTCCATTGCAGGATCACAGTTATTATGGCTCTAGTGGCTTTTATCAGAAACAGATACCAGATCTCATTAGACATTGGTCTCTATGGGCCAGTCTGTGCACTCCTGCGGCACATCAGTGCTACCAATGCACCTTGCAGCCTTTTGTCAACAACTTTTCCAGTGGAGCAGTCATGATCCAGTCCTCACCACAGGCCTGCAGGTGTAGGTTGGCATCAAACCTCATGCTCCACGGCCCCTCACTGTGCTTTTGAATCACCTCCTTCACATGGGATCCATAAGTGGTTCAACAACAGAAGGCAAAGTAATCCAACATAAAAGTTGCTCCATCAAAATTAAGAACTTCACTCAGATCACTAGGCTAACCTGCTCATGGATGCACAGTTACCACAGAGGCTCAAGGGAGGAGAAAATACAGGGTCAGGAGCACACGAGAAGACCAGAAATGTCCCGTTCAGCAGCAGCCTGAAGTTATACAGAGAATAATGTTCCTAAGTTTATTTCAAGTGACCCTATACTTTTTTTTTTAATTCTTAAGTATTTTTTTTCTTGAGAGGGTTAAATTAAACTAATGCCCTAAACACAAAAAGATCATCACCTTTACTGCAAATGTGCTACTACTGATTTAAAACCCATCTTCAAAATTTAAGAACAAAAACAAGTGGGAATGATTTAGGAGAGCCATGTTCACACTTGCTTTTCTTTAGGGCACATAGAAAGCTGAAAGTGAGTTCATTTATTGTCTCCAAAGGGCTGAGCGGGGCATCATCAGAAAGGCTATTTTTCTTTTTTTTTTTTCCTTTTTTTTTCTGCCTCTGCTCGAGTCTGAAATAAAAGCTGGGCAATGGCAAATTGATGACTAAGCAAAGCAAACTACCTGTAGAGCATGTTAGAGGATGTAAACTACACCCAAGGGAAATGCAGTGACACGGCCCAGCTCAGCGCTCAGCTTTCAGAACGGAATTCCCGTCTGAGAAACGCAGGCGGGGGACTCCCAAAGTTGCTCTGCACCTTGGAGAGTATTCCCCCCCCCCCCCCCCCCCCGAAGGAGGCTGAGAACCTCATCCCCCGACCCGCGGCAAAGCTCGGCAGTACCGTAACTTTTCTAGTAAAGACAATCCCATCCTCCCTTCCAGAGAGCTGTAAAACCAGCCTGGCGCAGGCTCCCGGAGACGTCCGCTCGGCAAACACAGCTGCAGACAGAGCCTCCCGCCAGCCCTCCCTGCCGGGCAGCGGCCGCGGGCAGCCGCGGCGGCTACCTGCCGGCTGAGGAGGAGCCCCGCCGCCGGCCGGGGCAGTGCTCCCCCAGCCCGGGGACGGGAGCATCCCGGCGGCCGCAGGTGCGGAGCGCGCCGCCTCGCCCCGCGGAGCTCCCGCCGCCGCCGCCCCCCCCCCCAACCCTGGAACAGGGGAGCCCCGGCCCGGCGCTGCCACCCGGGGAGGCGGGCGAGCCCCCGGACCCCCTTACCTGCGCGGCGGCGAGGAGCCCCAGGGCGAGGGCGAGCAGGGCGGCGGCAGTGCCCCGGCGCTGCCCCGCCGCCGCAGCCATCCTCCCGCGGCGCTCCGGCGTGGTGCACCGGGGGCCGCCCGCTCCGCCGCTCCGCGCCCGCCTCACGGCCGCCCCTGCGCGCCTCTGCGAGCGGCGCGGGGTGCGCGGCGCCTCCGGGCCCCGCAGGGCAGGGAGGTGCGCAGGGGCGCGGCCCCCCGCTGCCGGACGGCGGGGAGGGAGGCGGGGAGCCGCCGCCGCTGCCGGTCCGCCCCCGCCCGCCGCCGCCGCCTCCCCCGAGGCTCCCCCCGGGCTCGGACCGAGCGGGCACCGCGGAGGGTGCGCGGCGCGCAGGCAGGCGTGGGCCCTGCAGAGACGGGCGGCCGGGCCGGGGCGCGGTGCGCAGGGCCGGGGCGCTCAGGCAAGGAGAGAGCGCACGGGCGGGGAGGGAGCGCGCAGGCAGAGATGGCGTGCGGGCGAGGATGCGGTGGTCGGGGAGGGATGGGGCGTGCAGGCAGGTATGGGGCACGCAGGCAGGTATGGGGCACGCAGGCAGGTGTGGGGCACGCAGGCAGGTGTGGGACACGCAGGCAGGCACAGGGCATGCAGGCAGGGATGGTCCTTCCAGGGCGAGGCAGGCACGGACGGGACACAGAGGCGGGGATGGGTCGTGCAGGCAGGGATAGGGCATGCGGGTAGGGATGGTTGAAGCAGGAACTGGGCATACTGGCAAGGGTGGGACGCAGTGGCAAGCACAAGGCAGGCAGGCATGGCCAGTCATGCAGGCACAGGGCGTGCAGATCCAGGGACGGACCTCCTCCCGCCGCAGTGCACTGGTCTGCTTTCTTTGATGTACCTGCCTGTGAAGCCTATGAGCATTTCTAGGACACGTAGGCTGAAATGCTGGTGTGCTGTGAGACTTGCTGCTCACGTCTGCCTGGAGGTAAAGGCTGCAGGTGCTTGGCCTGGGGAGCAAAGCCCCTTCATACAGCTCTCAGCTGCCTTCAAGCCTTCACTTGAAGGTGTTGGGTAGTACCTGCAACTCCAGCATCTGCTAATAGAACAGTCAAAATGCAAGCTGTGGCAATCGAATGAGAACATCAACCTGGCCAAATTTGTGTTGGCCGCTTGTGAAAGATTTGTGGCAGCTCCTATAAGTCTCTTGCAAAACCACAAGAAAATGTATTGTTATTACATGCGTTTCTAAAGCTCCCACCATGAGCCTATTTGAATGCTTCCATAGCATCGGGGCACATGTATTTACATACTTGGATTATCCCTGGAAAATGCACACCTCATTGAAGAGCCAAATAAATCATATGGGAATTCTAAATAAAACTATAAGTTGATGAAGCAGCACATGCATGGACTAAAGGCTGCCACATTTCTCTTCATCTTTTATGCGTTATGTCAGCCATTGTGGAGAAAGTCTTTGCCCTGTGCAGAAAAGGCATATTGGGTTTAAGGCTCAGATCTGCACGTGAAATCATAACAGCTCTTTTACGTTGAGATTTATAACCTATTTCATCTGATAACTCTCTACAACCTGTTATTTATACAACAAACAGAAGTGCTATGGTTAACATTTTAGAACTGCTCTTTCAAGTACAGCTACATAAAGCACAGTAGCTTAAATTGAAAAGTGCTTGCTTATTCAAGTACACTCAGGAATAATCTATGAATATGCATGACAAATGAACTTCTGGAATTTTTGTTTTCTTTCTAAAGACATACGGTTGAGCAAAGATGTAAACATTCTGCAGTTCTTGTTTTTATTAGCATGTAATTATAGAGGTTAAGGCTCCTGTATGCATGGAGTAGTGTGGTCTAAAATATGTCATAAATGCTCCATGATCCAAGAAACGCAATTTGGCTGAACAAAACATGACATCCAATTTGTCAGGAATGAGCTGTTTACAAGTTTCATGTTACAAACTACGCTTATCTTTTAAGAAATGAGGAGGACATTTCCTGGTATTTACAACAGTCTGAAGGGCCTGAGGGTTCAAGGTAAAAACAAGCTATATGTTAATTGTCAGGAAAAGTTTTATTGACAATAGTTACTATTTATGTTATGAATTCTGTGTTATTAGCATATAAAATGTAAGATTTCTCTATTCGCACACTGACTTTCTATCTACAGGTGATTTTACACTTTGATATTGAAAGTGTACCATCGTCCAACAGCAATGTAACAAAAAAAAGATATTTTTCTTATAGTTGCGTCTAGAAGAACATTAAAGTTATGCATTAATGATTGGGGGAAAAAAAAGAGCTTTCTGAAAGTGTCTTCCCACTTAAATGCACATGACATTTGACAATACTATTTTTAACCAAAGAAGAGCTTAACAGAACTTACAGAAGTACGCTTCTTATTCTTTTGTGAGACTCACAACAGTATTGTCAGGCCCAAGATATCAAATCTACACTGTAATCAGCCCAGGGATCTGAGAAGACTTAGGAAGATTTAAGGTCTTTTAAGATCCAAAAAAAAGATCAAGGTTTCATTTGTAGGGAGGGAACGTACTAAGGAGGTTTCCTAAGGAATTACTCTCCTTGTTCAGAAAAAGAGACAGGTTAACAACTTTGAAGTCATTTTTAGCAATAGCCAGAAGAAGGCAAATAATGTGCTTAGCAAGGATATGCTTTTCTCCACATTTAGAATGTAGGCAGGGTACACTCTTAGAAAATCGAACTTTTTCCTCCCAGCCACATTGCCTTGGTATTACAAGATAGGATTGTTGTGTGTCTCTTTCTGTTTCCTATATAACTGCCTTATTTCCTGAAGAAATGGCAATGCATTTTTAAACTCAGACTTGCAGCTCTAAATTCAGGTAGAGCCTCCGAGCAGGCATAATACATGGTAGGCTGATGTTAAATTAAACATCTGAGGCTTTAGGCATTTTCCTACATCGTTCTTAGAATTACAAAGCACGTTTGGCCAAAATGTTCCTCTGCGCTACAATAGTGATGTCCCACCACTCTCAGTATTTCTGCAGGATTAATTCCAGGGGTCCAGGTTTTCCAGTGGCTCAGTAGCTACAAAGGGGGCCGCATGTCCATTTAGATATTCACAGTTTCCACTTAGGCACTTGCATAAATATAACTTGCATCACTGAGCAGCAGCTTGTGTTGTAAGTACACAGTCTCTTCGTAAATGTACAAAGTTGTTGTGATACTTTGGTCCTGCTTAGATGGTTGGGGGGTTCTGAACGTGGGAGCCCTTGGGTGTCTCACAGGGTGGGTAGGCCCTTCGTTCCTGTATGTCACCTGCTGCTCAGTGTAGGCAGCAACGAGCCCCAGCACTTTTCAAGGAATAGAGAAAACGTGATAAATTTTCACTTCTTTTCCTCCATTGCTTGCCACTGATACAATGATTTTCAGCTTGTTTGATAGTTTCCACTCCATAGGTAGAGTTGTCTCAGTTACAAGATGGATGAACTATCGTACTGATCATATGAGTAAGTATCTTCAGGTTCCTTTTCTTCTGCATTTATAACTACACATTGTTTAAAATCAGTAATAGGTAGCAAACATGACTTTTCTTTATAGTTAATATCTGACATGACTTTGACTTGAACCTTAGAAGTTAAATAAATGATAACGAGTGGAGGAAGCATTTTATGCAGAAAACAGCAATGTTTGAAATATTAAATATGTTAGTGAGCTAAAATTCTCATTCTTGAAAAGTTTTGATAGTGTAGTTCCATCCTAGATGGTGAAGCTGAAGGAGATTCAACCTCTAGAAATATGACTTACTACCAATGATAAGAACAGTGAACCAGAATATCTACAACTCCGCTCCCCTGCCCTGCCATTTCCTCTCCTCTCCTCTCCTCTCCTCTCCTCTCCTCTCCTCTCCTCTCCTCTCCTCTCCTCTCCTCTCCTCTCCTCTCCTCTCCTCTCCTCTCCTCTCCTCTCCTCTCCTCTCCTCTCCTCTCCTCTCCTCTCCTCTCCTCTCCTCTCCTCTCCTCTCCTCTCCTCTCCTCTCCTCTATTTTTGCTTTGCCATTTTCCATTTCCTAAAACAAACAAAGCTAGCATTTTGTTGGCTGTGTGCATGCATCAATTGGATTTCACCTGTTGGCATCTGAGCAGACAATCACCTTTTAACTCTAGCTGCTCTGCTTCTCATTGTGATCTGTCTTGGAAACACTCAGCCAGCAAACACTTGATTATTCCAGAGGTGGTCTTTCAGAGTCTTCAGAATCAGGCCCCTTCAGAATCTGTTTCAGAGTAACAGAGTATACTGAATTAATAAAAATAGTCACAGAAATTCAGGAATCAGCATAGAAAAAGAACAAAGAATTCATATGCAAATTTAAACATTAAAACTACTTTGTATGAAAAGCAACATTATATCTGTACAGTAGTAGAAAATTATCAATGGGTTTATCTTTCTATATCCACAGTTTATTGGAAGCAGTTCAGAGATAGAGAAGCCAGACTGAACTAACTAATTGGATGAAATGTTTAAGTGTTTGGAACACTTAATCTCTTGATTTTGGCTTGTTCAAAACTCAGAATGTGACAGCATTTGTTTTTCTTAACTTATGAAAAAATGACATCACAAACTGTTAAGAAGTTAAATAATATAGCACAACTTCAGGATTTTTTTTGGGGGGGTGTGTTTTGAATACTTGCTTGCTTCATGGAGGAAAACCTGTTCTTTATATAAGAGCTCCCAGCAGAGACTGCATCTAAAACACTTAACATTCCAAAGTATAATAACACATATAAACTCTGTTGGGTGAGGCTTTCTGGGTGAGGCTTAACTAGCTATACAAGATCTAGGATTAATAACAATAAAAAGTTGTTGAAATTGTCATAGAGCATTTAAAGACCTTCCCAAATCACTTACCATCTGCTGTTCCCCAAGGATATGCAGGAGATACTTAAAATACTAAGATATGTAACATTTGTGGAAGAGGTAGACTGATGCAGAAGTTATTTCTGATTCCCTTAGCACCTCATCTGTAGCTTAGAAGTCTCTACTTGCAGTGTAATCAAGAAACAGTCACATATAATGTACTGAAGTTAGTGTCAGCCTACATTTAGTAGGACTATGATTTTTAAAGGATCTATGGGGTTTTTTAAGACATTTCCTTTATCCAAATAAGGAAGCCCCAGAAGTGGAAGTCAACAATGCTGCCAAAATATGTGGTCATGTCTACAGTAAGAAGTGCATCAATTCAGGGCAGTTCCGGGACAGCCTCCTCTAGCAGTTCTCCATCATCATTTAGGGAAAAGGCATGACAATAGCAAACAAAAATGCAACTCCCTTGACTTGTGACTGCAGTCTGTGATGTCAGACAGCATACCCAAACTGCTAGACAGAATCCGGCAGGTCGCACATTTACTTGCTAGTATCCTTTTACACAGGGGAAGGTAGATCCATCCCAGGAAAAGTGCTGCAACATCTCAGGGAAGGAAACCTCTCCCAGATCTATTTATCCTGTTCTTCATCCTGCACCTGCAATCCTTGGTCACCTCTCAAGTGCTGTAGGAAGGGACAGGTGGTAGCAAAACTCTGTCACCTCCTTCCTCTTCCTCAACTCTTCTCAAGGGATTTAATCACTCAGAAAAGGGGATAGGACCAGAATGCAGTCATCAGCATTTGAATATACTATGCAAGGAGCTGTGGAAAAAGATTCACCTTCTTGTTGACCTGTGAACGACCATTTGTGATGTAGACTTCAGTATTTTAGCACGGTGCATTTACCCCCTACTGGAAGATGGAGTGGCATGGGAAACATTCTGTTGATACAGGAGCTGTCAGGCAGTTACACATTGCAGCCCCAGAAACCATTTTCTGTTGCAGTAGAATGGCACTCTCTGACATGCCTGAAGTATTTGTTTGCATATTTTGGTGCTTTTTTTTCCTTCATTAAAACATCATGCTAGCATAGAACCAGGGCATTTTTTGTTACTTTTGTGTACTTATAGCATACCTGGAAAACTCTTTCCTGAGGTTTGGTGTCTATTCCAAAACAAATAATGGCAGTTTCTACTTTCTGTCATAATGTTTTAGCAATACGACTTCTGGAGTTTATTAAGTATTTCTTATTATTCTTATCTGATAATAAAAATAAGCAGTCTTATTTGCCTCCTAAGGAACTTTTCAGTACTATGAGCTTTTGCTTATGATGTTCTCACCCTTAGTGATATTAATTATAACAAAAATAAAAATAGGCTTTCTCCCTCTAAATTAGATTGTCATCTTCAGACCTCTTCTGCAGTACCAAACATGCCAATGGCTTCTATTAATCTGCTCCTTTGGCCCTATTTTAGTGCTAAATCCACTCTTTTGTGACGTACAATCTAACAGATAGATTAATAACAGCAGGCAATGAAAATGCAAGAAGTAAACATCCAAGCCCTTTGAATTCCAAAGACTCGATTAATAAAAAATAAATCCATAAGCAATTTCATACAATTGTTTCATTTGCACTGTTTGGATACTGGTAAATTGTCATCTGCTTATCTTTCCAAAGCACTATGTTACCGAAATTTTAATACAGTATCTATATTTTTGAGCTAATATCACTCAGTGTTTGGTACAGAGCACAAAACATGTCGTAGTCAGTAAGTTGACTGGACAACACTGTCACTGCAATTCTCAGTGTGAAACACTACTTATTTCACATCAGATGATAAACTGCAGGTTGGAGCCACATGCTACTTCTACTGGGTCAACATGAAAGCTAGCAACCTGAAGCAATTCTGTAAAGATCTGCTCTAAGGCTTTATTTTCACACATTGAAAGGCAAAAGGCACGATTTTGATCACCTATGCTGACTTATTGTGTAAGACATGCCATAGGACTTCCTGAACTGGTGTGAACTACGGCCTTATCAATTTTATCCTCTGACAAACTTAAGTAGATTTGATTCCCTGAGTCTTTCCTTAATCATTGATTTGGCTCTTCTCAGAGCCTTCTCTAGTTCAGCATCCTGCACGAGTTGTGGATGTAAGAAAACAATCAGCAATACTTGCATCTGTGCTAAATACAGTGGTAATATCAGCTATTCACCACTAGTTAGTTTTCATTTTTTACACATCCAATGGTTGCATAAAACCTTTTGGCCACTGTATCACTGGCTCATAGTATTACCTGTAACCTACAAATTTTTTCCAGAGTGTCTCTTTCCTAGGTAGAGTCTTCTATCCCATAATAGGACTTATGTTTCTTTGTAGTTTCAGGTAGGAACACATTTGATTTAACAAATATACACAGTCCATTTCTACTTACCCCCCTTAACAAAAAGTCCAAGTAATTCTCTATTACTCAGAATGATCACAGTCTATTATTATATAAATCAAATCAGCATAATCCCCAGCATTTTGAAGTTACCTGCATGTTTTTACTGAATAACCAAATTCCTTCCTGACATGTTGACTCTGGGTAGATAGAGTAGCAGCTGTTTTGGAAGCATTGTTCCTCTTTTCATTGTGCATTCCTTCCTTCTCTATGGAAGATGGATCAATTTTCCACAAAACCAGAACTATTTACCTTATTCCTTGTCAGCTCTTTATAGCCATAATCTGGCTTCATTTGCTAACAGAACAGGAAGATTTTTTCAAGAGGATAACTTATTCTTTTTCCTCTTGCATCCTCCAAAAGTCCTAAAAGTTATTTGTAAGCTCTAAGGTATTTTGTGCACCATTGTCTTTTGGCAGAGTTATTGAAAACCAAAATGCTTTAGCAACATAAACCATCCAGTTTCAGCATTTTTTTTCATTTTATTCCAACTTGCACTCTCCCAATACTGAATTCGCTTTTATACATCAGTCTGAGGTATAGAGGAGCAGACCATCAGCAATTCCTCAAGTTAAAAGGCCACATAATCCACTTTTTTTGAAAATTGGGCCCATGAAAACTACTCGTGAGCCCAGATATTCTTTCCTGCCAGAACAATTTGACCAATTTTTGTGGAGTTACATTTGATCAGCAGCTGGGTGAAAGCAGAATCAGGCCCAAAATCTCTGATGAGCCTAGACTGTCTGTGTGGAAGGAAGGCAACTGTTGTATGGAAAAATTGCCAGCACAGAATATCTTCTTTTAACCTAACATATACACTGTGTGCATAGTAAAAACATTTACATTCATCAGTGTCATGCACAGATAACTAAACAACTTTTCTCCTTCCTAGTAATGATGAGAGAACAGCCCATGTACTCATAAAAACAAAGCAACCTGAGAAGTTTTGGCAGTCTTAAATATCCTCTCCTTTGGCACCAAGAAACATGTCACATCTCAGTGTTAAAGTGCAACAGAATAGAAATCCTGTTACCACTTCGTGTTCTGTACAAAACCGAAGCAGTAGCCAACAATAATGCCCATTATATCCTGACAGTTTGAAGCAGAACATTATGAAATTCGGCAGGTGCACATTGGACTTACTGGAACAGTGCATGGAAAAAACTGCTCTCTCTCTTTTAGAGTAACAGCAATAACTCCACCCCAGTGATCCGGAGATGATTCAGTGAAGAACAAGCTCTGAATGAGGCATTTGGTCAGCAGCTTAGCCATAAAGCAAATCTACCTCCCTTTCTACTGACTGATACTGACTTATCCGATATTTTGTTTCATGAACAAGTAATTGAAGTGTGAAGTATTTTAAAATATCACAGTTTAAAAGTTAGCCTTTCTTTGCTTTTAGGACAGCTGTTTCTTTTGGATTGCATTCTCCTTCCCTATACAGCCTAGAGTGGGGGTCCTCCCACCTAGGCAGAGT
The DNA here is from genome assembly GCA_020745775.1 of Theristicus caerulescens. NCBI lineage: Eukaryota > Metazoa > Chordata > Aves > Pelecaniformes > Threskiornithidae > Theristicus > Theristicus caerulescens. Next base: position 37,472,712 of record CM036583.1, on the reverse strand, counting down.
CAGCAAATACCAGTCAGATGGCATTTGCACAGACTGTCACTGCAGTTACATCAGCTTCTGTACAACGTTGACATAAATGGGGACAGGAAAGCCAGCAACTGGTAGAACTGAATAGAAATGTGTTTCAGATGGAAAAGAAATAAAAAATAGGACAAATGTTAACAGGTTAATCCCATGGGCCTTGAAGCCTATTGATAAGTTGTGGATCAGATGCAGTCTTCTGAAATATCATTTCAGAAGTCAGAGAAGTTCAGTCCTGCTGGTGCAGAAGTAATTGGAGCCTGATGAGAAAGCCAGCAATATGCTCTTATCTGAGATGTAAACAGTCAGGCAAAATTGTGATGAGTCCTAGCTTGTGTTCATTTTTTTTTGTATATCCATGTAAATCTTTTACCATGTTTCATTCCATTTTACCACAGGCTACAACCCATTATAAAACCCCAGATAATGTTTTTATTTAAAGACTTTCATTCAACTTGTTGATACTCAGGGAGCCAGTCTACAGCTCCATATCACTAAAAATTTTCCTCTTCACCTTCTCTTACAAAGTTTTCAAAGTGGAACTCTTACAAGATGAAAAAATGTATTTTTTGAAAATTGGAAGATGAATATGTTACAGCCACAAGATGTCACTGAGGATAAAAAATCACGAGGAGGCAAAGTGGGCTAGACATAGCGTAAGGAAAATAACTGTAGTTCTAAAACATGGTGTACAGAAAGTATCAAGGACAGGTTACATGTGTCAGTTTCCAGCTATCTGAGGAGGACTAGGCAGAAACATGCACTGTCTTGGCACACAATTCACTAAATTCTAGCATGCATGGCTGCAGTCTGTCCAACACAGACAGAGTCTCAGCCAAGCAGGCTACTGATTTCGCCTAGTATGGCAGCTCCTGCATAAATAGTTAAAAACAAGGAGCAGGAAAGATGAGCTCAGGAGTAGGTTTTCCTAGGGCTCCGCAGATTTGTATTCCAGTAACTCTGGAGACTAACTCCTGCCCTGGAGAAAGTATACAGTGGACCAGGCTTCCTCCTCCTCTGCTACAGGAGTCCTATCAGGCAGGATAAGATCTCACAGTATGAAGGAAGGTGAGAACTCACCTTCCATTCCTATTTATGCCTTTTTTAAAATAGAGTAGAAGATACGCATGCACAGCATCTAAACAGTTGGCACAGATTTCAACACTCTGCAGCCTGCTCTGTAACTCACCAGGGACTCCCTAAGGGACTGATAGCTACTCTCCAGGCTGCAGAGCCTGCTGCTCTCATGAGCACTACAGCACTAGACTGCTAGTTGCGTGTATAAATGCTTCACAAACTTTTTTCCTTCCTTGACTGGGAAAAAAAAAGAAAAAGAAAAGATATTTCTAGAATGTATGTTCCTTTTAAGACTTATACTTTACAAACTATACTCTGCCCTAACCATCATTTCCAGACACTTCAATTACATACTATTTTGAATTTTGCCTTTTGCCTGAGAATTTCTCAAGATACCTTTGATGTCATGCAAACAGGAGCATCAACAGTTACTCCAAAATTGCTCCACAGGTGATTTTTTTTCATCCGTGTGTAACAAAGAGGAGAGGAAAAGTGAAGGGCAGAACATGAGGAATACACAACCCGATATAGCTTTGGGCTACTACATGGTATCAAACTAGATTTTTTAATAAAGATGAAGAGCTACTAGTAGTCAAATCTGATTACTGATTTATCATCTTGTATTAATGTTTAACTAAATTTTACGTCTTTTAATAAAACCCCTCAAGCTTTGGGAAACCCAGTGCATCAAAAGTCTATGAAAAGTTAAACATTTGTTTAAGGAAAAAAAAAAGGAAAAAAAAAAAGAAAGAACCTCTCGTGTTTATGGTAAATATATCCTGGTTACCTTGGCGCAAATCACAGCTGACTACAGACTAAAATCGTGCTTCCAAGAACTCCCAGATTGTAGTGATTTGCATTCAGTTTTAGTGGACCTGAATATAGATGCCAGAATCTGTTTTATTCTCTATCAAAATATAAACACAAATCACCCAGTTTAGGAAAGGTGTGGCTTTAGATCTGCATTTTGCAGGTTCTATCCTTTTTTCCAGCTTGCAGTCAAAATATAAGAGAAAGAATAACTAACTATAAAAAGTCTTCACACATCACTAATAAAATAAAGTTGCTGCCAGTTTTCAGAGCTCTATTTTGAGCCATTTTGAGCCTAAAAGGATTCACATTACAAAAGCTGTCTCTGCCACTTTAAGTCTCAATAAAAATGCCAAGAAATCAGTACAGTAAGCAGCAGTAGTGTACTGCTCTTTCTTTCTCTTCCAGGCCAAGGTGAAAATACATTGTGAGGCACCATGGCATCACCTGTTCTCGATCTGCGGATTGTGATACAGCACATTCTACAAACACAGACGTCTGAACACCATTTAAAATAGCTGTTCATAAGAGCATAGGTCTGATTTATGCCAACTACTTTGCCTACTGAAAAAAAAGTATGAAGGACAATACTGTAGAGAACACTCAAATGAAGAAACATTCCCGCTTTCACTGAAGTAAATACTCAAAGATCTGACACTTCAGAAAACCAGATGCCAAAACGGAAATCCCTAATTTTGTTATATAAAATCTTTACTTAATGATCTGTATGTATGTTTTGAATACTGCTTCACAGAAGAATTAAAAACTGTCTTAAAACCTGTCCAAAAATTTCAAATCAAAATAAATCAATTTGATTAGACTTTAAAGAAATGAAATAATTACAACTTGTCACCTTCCTTTGAGGTAGTATCTACACAGCTATCTATTCCTTTATCATGCCTGCCTGGAGGACAGAAGCACAGATAGGCTTAAGCTGCATCATAGTGCCATTGCCAGTTTCTTAAAAGAGAGTTTTAATCAGTTCTTCACTAGAAATTAGAGAACTGTCATCATCCATGAATTCTACATGACATTCATTCTTTTAAGTAATAACAGAAAGTGTTATCAAACATAAAAAAGCTGTTACATATTACAATGCTGATTTCTACATATGAGGTTTTTTGTTGGCTTGGTTTTGTTTTGTTTATATAGCAGTAATAATTAGCAGTTTCTAATAGTAGTAATATAGCAAAATAGCAGTTTCTAATAACAGTAATAAATTAGCAGTTTCTAATTTGAACTGTAAAGTAAAGCATGGATACTGCTAGTATTCAGTTTTACATAAGAAATACCTTCTGCTGCAGAAAGAAACTAGTCTTTTGCCTCTTGATTAAAATCATTTGTTCATGGTGCCAGTCTTTTTAATGCAGACATTTCCCCATTTGGAACAAGATTTGCACCAGGAATCTATGTCATAAGACCATTAAGGTTAACATGAATAACTGAAGGCATGTGAACATTTCAACCTTAACTACAGTTATAAATTAGCTCCTTTGCCTTTGGAAACAACCTGTGGACTTCCAGAATGCCCGCATCAGACTTCCTTTGTGAAGCAAAAGTGAGCATAGACCTACAAAGGAAAAACAGGAACTCTGCCTTCTTTAAGAAGAAAGAAAAAATCACACATGTTCAATAATTCCACACACCCCCCACACCCACACACACCCAAATTCAAACTCTTGGATGACAAGTAGAGATCTTATATACTAAATTTAGGGCACTTTCAGACAGTGGACCAGTAGGACAACAAGTGATTTGGTCTTTGTTGCTTTCCTCTGCTCTTAGAGATATCACTCACAACCTACAATGCTGCCCTCTAACTGCTGCCATCTAACAAGAATTGCCGAAGAGGATCAATGAGAGTTGCGTTTGGAAAGCAAGCTCTTTCTAGAGCTGGAATTGGTCAATGCTTTGCAGTTTCCTATTCACAAATGTGCTATATAGAAAACTGCAATTTCATATATGAAGTTATATATAAAAGCCATGGACAATTTATTGACACATGCAATGGATCTGCAAAAGTTACCCTGTAAAACTCTGTGCATCAGCACAAGATATAAATCTTTGTATGTGAATACATTGGTAGGTAATGAAACTGGACACTAAATCTTATTTGCAAAATTCTGTGAGCTTTGCAAATTAAAATTGTTTATAGAAAATTTACCCCAGAGAATTTACATTTATTCACAAAAGCTAACATACGCTTAAAACAATCATTTCACACATCACTACAATGGAACTATCATCCACCTTAAGTGAATTCCATATTTTATTGGTGGGGAGATGAGAGCAGAGTTTGCTTGGAGGGTTAATATAAATAGATAAAGAGTCTTTGTGACTCTACTTGTTTGTGCAGCATTCCACACTTTCCTAAGAAAGGCTTTGAATATTGCAAAAGGTGCATAACTTCTTCCTGAACTGATCCCTTCAGGGCTAAATCAAAATTAGCATTCAAACTGAGTGAATCAAGAAAGACATGTTTAATTATATTGCTAAGCAATATTAACTTCAAAATATATTAAAAACTTACAGCCCATCAATCTAAATGAAAACAATTTGAAAGCCTCAATTGTCTTTTTCTCTCTGGACTTTATCAATTATGGCTAACTTATTTGCCAGAAATTGTATTTTTTACATGTAAGGGAACAAAGAAAGTCTTAGGTGTTTGGGCTGTATTGGGTATTACATACCCACCAATATTCATTTGATATCCCCAGAAATTTGAATTCCTTACAGAAAAAATCTTAAGAAGATTTTTCCAATAGTAAAAAATGGGAAGAAATGGAAAAAATGCAATCAATCCTGTTTATTCCTGAAGTGTTTTCCAGATACAACTCAAGCATAGAACAGAAGATTTCAAACTATCACAGCAATACTCAGTTTTAGTTAACTTTCATTCAAAGCTAGGCCTGTGGGGGAAGAAAAAAGACTATAGATACAAAAATAATTTTTTTTTTTTTTTGTCATTTACTATTCAACAATTTCACTCCAGAAAAGTATAGAAATATTTCACCACTGATACAATACCAGGAAGCTAAACTATTCTAATACATTACTTTGACTTCAGACACTACTTCTGAAACATCAGAAGACCACGTTTGAATCTGTCCAGCATGGAATACATTAGCAATTCACAGCTGCACAGTAGGCCATTTTTAAACAGTTTGGGACAGTTTTAAGAGAATAGTGTCTACTATTACAAAAAAGTTTAATATGAACCATCTCTTTTTGATAGTCTTAGAAGAAACTAAGTAGGAACAGAGGCCAAGATGTGTTGTTTTGTGGATGCTAGTGCATGTAGATCAGATTTAAGAACTGTATGGTTGTAGGCACGGCTTCTACCTCTGTGGATGTGGTATCTTCCAGTGCTGTTGAAGTGGCATCTGCCATGAAGAGTATTCAGTATTCTTGATTTAAGTCTGGCTGTTCATATTGCGATGAGGAAAATAACTTGACCCAATAAATTCATAACCTGCCTTCAAAAGTAAGCAGAAAAAGAGCAGGTAATAAGATAAGCATTTGTTACTAGTGATTTGGCAATAATCAGGTGCTGTAAAAAAAAGAAAAGTGTGAAAAATGCATTCATATGGACCAAAACCAAAATATTGTTTTAGGCACTGTTCTTCCATTAGCAATTTTCAACATGCTTTGCAAACCAAAGTACAAAGATCTCTGTTTCACAGACTGGGAAAGAAAGGCACACACAGATATGGTAACTTGCTTATAAGGTGGAAGTTGTCACAAATGATAGGGTTAGGGGAGATAAACACCAGCCAGTGTAAAATGGAGCATTGCTATCTGTAAGACCAGATCCTGTTGGCTGCAAATCTTTCATTCCAGTAACACTACAATAGTTTTACCTTTGGAGGGCCTGGATTATATTTTTAAATGTTTGGGAACAGTGCTTTTAGAATATCGTAAAGTAGTTAAAATTTTTATTTTGTTCTGTTTTCAGCAAGTCAGATCTAATTATTAAAAAAAAATAACCACTTTTAAGCCACATCGTAAGTATGTTTCAGCTGAGATATGCATTCTTCCAAAGTATAAGTACATTTTCTCAGACAAATAGTTCTTGTATAATGTGTAGTCAAGTGGGACTGGAACTACCTTCATCTAAGGCACACCTAAGATTTCAGTACATGTGTGTGATACAGAAAGCCAGAACTTAGTCAAAATGGAGAGCTATGATACATAATGATCATTCACATACGAATTATATCTCCCCCCCTTATAGTGTCATTGATAGTAAGTAATTCACAGAGGTCAGAATGAAGAATTAACTTCATTGCCTAAATAGATGACTGTCTGCTACACTCGTACTGAAGGCTGCTATGCGTTATGGGCAAGCTTACAGCCATTTTATGAGCTCTATGACAAGAAAGATGTTCTTGTTACAAGAGGCTCTGTATGGGATTTTCTGTTATATTTATGGCATGTACCCTACCTTAGATGGGATTATAAATTCATGTATATTAAACTACCTGAATGGAGAAAAGCAGGTTTTGTTGTTTGCTTTTTCTAGTAAACAGTGAACATTTTCATGTCTAGCTTTTGGGCCAAAGAATGTATCTTTTGTGTGCAGTAAGTAGTGTTTCCTTAATACCTTGAAAAAGACTCACTATAGATTTAAAGACATATATATCATTTTACAATTTCCTATGAGAATTTTTGAATAACCACCCATTTTTCCTGGATTTTAAAGTCCCAAAGTAGTACCCTTTCCCCGCAGTCTATCTTATGATAAGATAGATAAAAATAGATAGATAAAAATTTCAAGCAGAATGGAGTAGCGCTGAGGCTCTGATTGTGCTGAAAGCATTCTTACTAATTCCAATAATTTCTTCAAAGCTAAACGGGTTTTTGATTTTGATGGGATGAAAACAACAGCAAAACTAGAACAAACCACTTAGTTCATTTATAGTAGTTCCAGCAGAAGGGACATAGAGGACAACCTGTCCAGTTCAGGGCTCAGATACGCTTGTGCTGAACCTTGCAGTACCACTTTTTGTATTTTACCTGCTGTAGGATTATGCAAGGTCTAAAATCCCTCAAGTATAAAGAATAAAATCTCATGGTATAAACTACTTCTTTCTCTTGCTCACAAAACATTCATACCTTGATCTTCCAATCACAATGATCATATTTGTTGGAAGTAATGAGGAATGGCTTCCTTGTAAGTTAAGTTTAGGAAAGGACAAGGAAGATGATAAACTACAGGTATCAGAGAACTTTACAGATATTGATAATTTGAGATATCAAAATAGTTGTTTGATATAAAAGAACTTATATGTCATTCAGACTAAGAACTCTTCCTGTGTATTCAACATCAGCTTTAAGCTTAAATTGTGTGTTGCGTAAGATCTCTCAAACTAACGTTATCAAATAGAGTCCTAGTATTTACATTTTTTATATGTAGTTGCCTTAATGCCCATTATGTATTAATTCTCTTAGGACGGATATAGTTTTGGGTTCTGGCTAGTGATTGAAGAGCACTCAATAAATGCATCTAAACCAAGGAAGAAGGCTCCCAGATCCACATACATACTGTGGCTACTTCCCAGCTGCTGCTGAGATCAGTATGTGTATTATCCCCCTGCTTGCCCTCATTTCCCTTAGAAAGAAGGCTGCAGGGGCAGGTGGAGATGGGCTGTTTTGCACTTCCAGAGACTCAGGGGAACAGAACAGTGGAGCACACCACCCATGCAGTACAGGCATAGGAACAGGAATTGTCAGTCCCCTGTATGAAAACAGTACATGTTAACACTGAAATTGAAAAAACATAACTGTGCAAAAAACCTTCCTTTTTGGTCAGGCTTTCCTTTTGGTCAGTGCTTTTTGATTTTATACATATTTTTTTTCTCTTTATGATCAGTCGAAAATGAGTGCTATTACACAATGTTTGGAAAAAAAAACCCAAACTTGCTTCAATTTGAAGTGTGAATTCCAAACACCTAAATTTAAGCTTTGGATTCAGGCTTACTGGTTTCAGGAGTAGATGAGAGTGCACTGAATGAAGACATTTTCCTCGATCATGGTCTCAATGCTTTTAATTTTCTGTTGTAGCGTCCCCACATCCTGAGCTTTTCTAAACAACTCTGAATTACTCCCCCTATCAAAAGCTCCAAAGAGCCTCTGTGGCAACCAGATTGTCAGGCATACAGGAGAGGTAGGCACAAACCTACCTGCACTGAGGCATCCTATAGGGGAATGCTGGCTTTTTATGGGAAAAATAAAAGACAAAAGGAAGAGACAGAGAGAAAGAAAGAAGGAGAGAAGAGGAGAGAGAAAGACGAGACAGAAAGGGAGAAGGAAGGAAGGAAAAGGACCTGGGGATGTTGGTCAACAGTTGCCTGAATATGAGCTGGCAGTGTGCCCAGGTGGCCAAGAAGGTCAACAGCATCCTGGCTTGCATCAGAAATAGTGTGGCCAGCAGGACTAGGGAAGAGATCGTCCCCCTGTACTCTGCACTGGTGAGGCTGCACCTTGAATACTGTGTTCAGTTTTGGGCCCCTCACTACAAGAAAGACGTTGAGGTGCTGGAGCACTTCCAAAGAGGAGCAACGAAGCTGGTGAAGGGTCTAGAGCACAAGTCTGATGAGAAGCAGCTGAGGGAACTGGGATTGTTTAGTCTGGAGAAAAGAAGGCTCAGGAGAGACCTTATTGCTGAAAGGAGGTTGTAGTGAGATGGGTGTCAGTTTCTTTTCCCAAGTAACAAGTGATAGGACAAGAGGAAACAGCCTCAAGTTGTGACAGGGGAGCTTGAGATTGGGTATTAGGAAAAATCTCTTCACTGAAAGCATTGTCAAGCATTGGAACAGGCTGCCCAGGGAAGTGGTTGAGTCTCCATCTCTGGAGGTATTTAAAAGACATGTGGATGTGGTGCTTAGTGACACAGTTTAGTGGTGGACTTGGCAGTGTTAGGTTAACAGTTGGCCTCAATGATCTTAAAGGTCTTTTCCCACCTAAATGATTCTATGATTCTGATTCTACGGAAGGAAGGAAGGCAGGAAAGAAGGAAGGAAGGAAGGAAGAAAGAGGGAGATGGGGGGTGGGGGGGAGAAAGGGAAGGAGAAAGGGATGAAAAGAAAAAAATCTTCTGCTGTGTTTTCAGTCGTTTGGAAATTAGCTTTACAATAGCATAAAAAGGGGACAGAAGTACCCTCCAAGATTGTCATGGCTGGTGTTGCAGGCTGTTTTAAAAGCATGTGCTGTACAGTAAAGAGCATTCAAACCCCATCAGTGAAAAGAAAAAGCCACCATATTTAAACATTTGAAGTGTGTGTGAGCATTCAGGAGCCTCACAGAGGAGATGAGGAATAACAAAGGAAAACTTTTAAATTGAAAGCAACTTGCTTTGAGAGCATATCCTGAGCACTAACTGCAGAATGTGCCCACATACCTTGCTTGTGTATGCAATTTCAGAGAAATGCTGATAGTGAAAAGTGACCATCTGCCAGAAAAAATGACTGTGAAGTGGTTGACAACCTCAGCTGTAGCCATTTCCCATTTACTTAGCATTATAAACATATCAAAAGATTTCAACTATTTCCTGTGCTTCATGGTATGGCCTCCCACACCCGAACTACTTTACATCATCCTGCTAGAATGTCCTATGGGGAATATCCACTATTCAACAAGGAACAGTTTTATTTAAGCACAACTGCACAGGGCTTTTTTAGGAAGTGTCTCCCTGCATTCATTTTGCATTCAGATGTTCTTTAAAGCTGCTGTGCTTCATTTCTTCTCCGTTTATAGTCTGATTTTCAAATGTACAGAAACACCTGCTGCTCTTTTTGTAAGTAGCTTGGCTAGCCCAACATCTCTCATAATCAAGTAATTAATTCACCACTGTTTCACTGCTGTTACTTTTTGAATCTCTCCCATTACTTTGGTACATAGAGTTAAAGCACAATATTGATTGCCTGGAAGATACAATTTACTACAGGGCTATCTTTGTGGTAGCACACAAGCTAAGCTGGGGTTTGAAGCCAAGTGAGGCTGTGGTTTGAATGTGCCAGGTCCTATTGCACTTTCAGGTCTATTTGGAGACTGATTTTAGAATAGCAGATGGCACAGTGTAGAACTTGCTGCAATATTTATGTTCCCCCTCACAGATAGTCCCTAGTTCATCTGTAATTAATGAACAGTTGCAGTCCCCACTCTCCAGCATTTTAGGGAAGTCGAGAAACCCATCAATCATGTAAAATGGTTGCAAGATTTAGTAAAATAGATTCTCCATATGTTAAAAAGTAGTTTGGTGTCTTAATCTCCCAGAATTGGAAAACATGGGCAACGTGCCTTCAAAGTAAATACTGCTGTTAGCATGAATGCAGGAAGTAAAATCATCACATTTACATAGATGTTATATTAAACTATGAGGTTAACAAAAGGAGCCATAAGAAATCTAGCAGGGAATATAAAAATTTAATAAATGAGAAAAATCATATCGACTATAACCAAAATGAAACATCCATAGGCCCAAAATTTCATTCATGCATGCCTGGCTAGTGAAACAATAGAATCAAAAATCTGAGAGGAAATTCCAGGTGGGGCTATCAGGTTTTCACTGATTGTGTTAAGCCTCACATAATATATGGGGTTTGTTAGCTTTTATTAGCTCACAGACTAATTCAGAAAGAGTGACTAACTTAGATATCATTACTCTCCCAAGGTGTATTCCTGATAGTATCTCAAATGAAAAAAAATGATGGAAATGTATTTTGGAGTATTTATTTGGATGCCTTTGTTTTGGAAAATGAACGTACCAGTTTCCCTCTTCCTCCTACAATGGCTATAGAGCATATTTTTTGGCAAAAGATTCCTCTCTCAAACTGTAACATAATTATGTTTTCCATTTTCTCAGAATTTCAGCGAGCCCTTGTTTATCCCTGAGCTGCTCGCATAGTGAGAACTACAGCAACTACTTAGAAAACAACCCAAACGTTGGACAAAAGATGGGTCAAGTATACATAGCCACCCACAACACACCCTGAGTATTTTACCCACCACCCCACCACCCCCTCGCGCCATGCCTGTTGGATCCTGGGATGTAAGGAAAAGAAAAGTTTTCCACCTGCCTCTGAAGGCTTAAACCGCACCGCTGGGCAGGGAGGGCAGCGCGGGCTGCCCCCCCGCTCCCCGGCAGGGCAGTGCCGCCGGTCCCCTCGCTCCCAGGCCCGGAGCAGCAGTTTCCGTGCTCTCTGCTGTCGGGTGCGGTGCACAGCAGGCGGGGGCCCCGCGATATTCCCTCCACCCTGTCAGGGATTTCAGCTGTTTGTACTGGAGCGTTGCTAATCCTCGGGGGACTGTGGTTATTGCTGATCTGCAGAGTGCGTGAGCATGTGGTTATTGCTGATCTGCAGAGTGCGTGAGCACAGGGGCAATATCCTTGTATGCTCCCTCTCTGGCACAACTGTGTGGGTTGCGACCCAGCCCAAAGTGATTTTACTTCTCTCCGTTTCCCCGTTCTTAATAGCACCATGCTATCAGAAATACTTTTTTTGTTAGACAGAATCCACTCCACTGCCACTGTGGCCACAATGACTTCATTTGTTGTTAGGAGGATGGGAGGGGGGAGGAAAGGGTGAGAAAGAGAGGAGACCTGCATGCTTGATGTTGAAGAAAAGCCTGTTTGTGCTTAATACATTGGAGAAATTGTTCAAGAACAGTTCATCCATGTGAAAAACATAACCCTTACATGGCTGCCAAATTCAGTAAGGCCTAGTATGATCAGTTATGTAAGTGCCAATCCTAAAACTTGAAGTTGCCTGGAGGCAGTTTCAACCTCTACACCCCATTTTTTCTAAGGCTGTAGAACATTTGAGAGAGATGTTAGTTGCCTGTTTGGGTCAACTCCTTTCCTTTTTTTTTCTGCTAGTTCCAAACTTAACAAACAAACAAAAAGAGAAATTATTTAAAAAAAAACCCACAACAACAAAAAAACAAAACAAAACAAAACAAACCAACAACAACAAAAAAAGCCCGAAACAACTGAGGACATCTGTGCATCTGGCAAGTTCCACAAAATCAACACCTAATTCAGGGAGCTGGGATATGGACACCACGTGGCGTGAAGGGACCTAACAGTACCGGAACAGTTACAGGAAAATCATGTATTTTCATACATTTTATGGCACCTTTAGTTAAACACAGCAACCCCTGTATTTTCATACATTACTAGGATTGGCCGATGGCCATTTCTTGACACCGTCATACCCACATGTTCTCAGGCAGCCCTGTGATTGGCTGCCTATGTCCTTTGGGCAAGGAAGAGCTCAGATACAGAAATACATACATTTATATCCTATATATATACATAAATGTATAGGTATAAAGAAGTGTAAAAATATGTATATATACGTATGTATTAATATATACATAGATACAGAATTATATATATTAAAATGTTATATATATACATTTATAAAAATATAGAAATTAAATATATATAAACCATGAAAGCATAGGTATAAAATGGGTATAGCATTACTAAGTAAGAGCTAATCGGATTACTAACGTTTAAATGTGAATAGAAAGCAACTAAACAGAAGTTGGGGCCACACTGGGGTCCCCCGCTTCACCAGGCTGCAGAACAAGCCCAACATGTTGAGGGAGGATGACTCAAGAGGGCTGAGGGGTGCCAAAAGGGTGGGGGAACATGCCCAAGGCCTATGCACCCTTCCTAGAAGGCCCACCAAGGGGCCTATGGTGCAGGCCCTCTTGTGTACAAAGAAGAGACTGATCCCGTGAGCCGTACCAAGAGGCTCCATCACCCGCACTCAGCACAACAGGATGGCCACACAGGGCAACTGGGACAGGCTCACGGCTTTGCTTGGTGCTGCAAGACACAGGCAACACTGTCTGGAAAAGTGGAAAACCAGAGCAAAATGCCAGCTTCAGAAGAACATGCACTTGGGGGCAATAAGGAAAAGGCCCAAAAGGGATCCCCAAAAAGACCAGGTGAACCAGAAGAACTGGGCAATGGGCCCATGAACTGCAAACTGGATTTCAAAGTCAGTGTCACACAGAGAGGATGGGTAGTGGTGGGAAGCTCCCTCTCCCTGTGGTTGTAGGGGGTCTTACAGCTACCTGTAACACCATCATGGGGTGCCAGCTGGTACTATGGGCGTCTCCGTATCCTTAGGTTGATGCTGCAAATAAGAGGTGGAGGATTGCGCATGCCATCAAGACTGTCTTGTTAAGAACATCCTGATAACTGCAAAAGCAGCAAGACCCAGGCTTTGGGACACTGACTGCAGCCCCATGGTCTCAGAGAACATCAGTAGGATGCTGCTGATAAAAGGGCAGGTGGTGGTGCTATGACAGAGGCTGAAGAAGTCAAGAGGATGGTCATACAAGTGCTAGCTGTGCTGATAAGGCTGTGGCTATTGTTCACTGGACATCAAAGCGAAAAAACAGTGTTACACACAAGGCCATTAATTAGTACAGCTAAGCCAGGGGTTTTTTTTGGGGGGGGTGCATCAGTAAACAGTAAGAAAGGTTTTAGCACTCACAAACCATGATTTTTTATTTTCAAGTACAGAGGAGTAGCAAGCAGCTTGGTGGTGATAAAAGGGCTGGTGGGGCTGTTAGTTCTGGGGCCTTGGCTTACAGGCCAGCCAAACAGAAAATAAAAGTTAGAACGAAGACTGCTCATTAGGAAAGCCAAATGGATTTTGCATCACAGCAAGTGTCTTATTGGCAAGGGGAAACCACCAGAGCCCTTAGGTGCAAACTGCTTTTCTGAACCTGTGGGCCAGTGAACAAATCTCCCACTAGGGTAGAAGATGACCTCCTGGAAGGAACTTACCAGTTATTGCAGCACAGGTGGAAGAGGCAGCAGTCCTCCCTGTGGCTGCCATGGAGCATGTTAGGCAGTGGGACTGGCCAGTACAGAGGTTCGGAGCTGGGTGAAGCTGTGAAGAATACACATTTGTTACTTTAGATCCAGTATCCCTACTTGAAGCTTATGAAATGTTTGTTCAGGGTGTAGAGCACATTCTTGATCATTTATGCCAGCTATTTGAACCTAGTGAATATGCTCAGCTCCATCTTGAAGCTGTCAGCATGCATGACTTTATATTCTCTCATTATTCATTTAAACAATGTGAATGCAACAGAATTTTTAGATTGGGTCAGTACTCTTCTGCAAAGTTGAGAGAGAACTGTGTTTTGATCGAACTTTCATTCTGGCTGTCATTATTGTGAAAGCCATAGGGGGCAGGGCTTGCAGAACCCTGCAGCCTGTCCCCTAATCCAAAATTACAGACAAAAAGAAGATCTATTTAATTGTTCTAAGTAACAGTGACAATAATCTGTTTTGCTGTGAGTCTTGCAGCACTTACAGCCAAGAGGGACCTGACAGATGCGGAACTGTTAAGCAGAGCAAAAGAGCTACATGATGAACTGTGGTGGTCTGCGCATGGAAAGGTCATGTCAAGTGACATACCCTTGCCTGAGAATCTGCTACATGCTAATATATCTATCATCATCCTACCTGAGGGGTTAAAGGGTTGGGGAGCGGGGGGAGGGGGTTAAGCCAAACAACACTCTTAAATACCCCAAGACCTGTTTCCTTCTTTTACATGATGAACGTTAGTATCGTGTTAAGGAGGTCAGGAAGATATTTGGGGTGAGAATCTTTTGTGAGTTTTGTCATAAGTTGTATAACCCTGTCCATAGCTGTTATTATTATTGCTGGCTCTGCTTGTCTCATGACCATGCATTTATCTTGGGGAAAAGAGTAAGGTGCCCCAGCTTGAGCTTGTTGTGCTGTTCTGGGGAATGCTTACAGAGAGGCACAAAGCTCTGGCTATTAAAAAAATAGTTGATTGTTTGGCTATGATTTTTTTGTGAAAAGTGTAATGTCTATGTAGAAAAACAGCATGAATGTGAAAGCTAGAAGTGCCAAATGTGCTATACACTGGTCTGTAATGTAAACCAGGACCAATGTTTCATGCCCATGATCAAAACTCCAGGAGGAGGTCAAGGCTGTATTATCTATGACAGGGAATGTATGCAGGAGACCACAAGACATATCCCAGACTACATTTGTGCCATGGAGTTATCGCTGGATGCCCCTTGGGATGAAGAAGAAGGGACAGAAAGGAAAACTGAAGGAGAATGGGAGTTTAAACGGGATACGTGTCCTGTGGACTTTATTCGGTTGTTTATGGACACAAAGTTTTGCAACTACACTTTCCTAGCACATAATGCCAAAGGCTATGATGGCTACTTCATTATTAGTCAGCTTCTCAATGAAAAAACGCATGTGCAATTAGTCACCTAAGGTGGTGAACTCATATGCATAAAAGTACCCAGCCTAAGCATACACTTCCTAGACTCTTTAAATTTTTTACGCATGAAACTAAGCAGCCTTCCCCAAGCTTTGGGTATCAAGATCTCCAAAAGTTATTTCCCCCATTTTTTCCAACACTGCTGAAAATCAGAGTTACGTGTGCCCTCTTCCACCACTGGGATATTATGGGGTGGACAGCATGATGCTCGAAGAAAAAAATCAGTTCTTGGCATGGCACAAAACTAATCAGGAGATTTTTGACTTGCAAAATGAAGAGTCACCATTGCCAACAATATCTAAGAATGTTGAGGGAGGCCTACAGATCACACAAGAATGAGATTATAGCAATGACCGTCACACATTCTCAGAAAAAGGACAGTGAAAAGGCGACGGTTTATTGCTGTAGAGATCCCTTGCAGTACATTACGCTGGCCTCTACCTGCATGTCAATGTACCAGTTTATGTTCCTTAAACCTGGCACAGTTACACTCCTCTCTCTAGACAGCTATCACCAGAGGAAAAAGAGGTATGCAGCTCTTTTTATTCAATGGCTTATGTATGTGGCCAAAAATGAAAATAGCAAATCTGTCCTGTGTTACAAGATGGTGAATATCAAGTAGGATCTTACTTCTTAGATGGCCATGCAGTCATTGAGAGGGTGCCAACAGCTTTTTAATTCAGAATCATAGAATCATAGAATTGTTAAGGTTGGAAAAGACCCTTAAGATCATCAGGTCCAACTGTTAACCTACCACCGCCAAGTCTGCCACTAAACCATGTCCTCAAGCACCACATCTACCCGTCTTTTAAATACCTCCAGGGATGGAGACTCAACCACTTCCCTGGGCAGCCTGTTCCAGTGCCTGACTACTCTTTCAGTGAAGAAGTTTTTCCTAATATCCAACCTAAACTTTCCCTGGCGCAGCTTGAGGCCGTTTCCTCTCGTTCTATCACTTGTTACTGGGGTAAACAGACCAACCCCCACCTCACTACAACCTCCTTTCAGGTAGTTGTAGAGAGCAATAAGGTCTCCCCTCAGCCTCCTCTTCTCCAAACTAAACAACCCCAGCTCCCTCAGCCGCTCCTCGTAAGACTTGTTCTCTAGACCCTTCACCAACCTAGTTGCCCTTCTCTGGACACGCTCCAGCACCTCCATGTCCTTCTTCTTGAAGTGAGGGGCCCAAAACTGGACACAGTATTCGAGGTGTGGCCTCACCAGTGCCGAATACAGGGGCACTATCACCTCCCTGGTCCTGCTGGCCACACTATTCCTGATACAAGCCAGGATGCCATTGGCCCTCTTGGCCACCTGCGCACACTGCTGGCTCATGTTTAGGCAGCTGTCAGCCATCACCCCCAGGTCCTTTTCAGCCAGGCCGCTTTCTAGCCACTCCTCCCCAAGCCGGTAGCGTTGCCTGGGGTTGTTGTGACCGAAGTGCAGGACCCGGCACTTGGCCTTGTTGAACCTCATGCAGTTGGCCCCGGCCCAATGATCCAGCCTGTCCAGGTCCCTCTGCAGGGCCTTCCTACCCTCCAGCAGATCGACACTCCCACCCAACTTGGTGTCATCTGCAAACTTACTGAGGGTGCACTCAATCCCCTCATCCAGATCATCGATAAAGATATTAAACAGGACCGGTCCCAACACTGAGCCCTGGGGAACACCACTCGTGACCGGTCGCCAACTGGATTTGGCTCCATTCACCACCACTCTCTGGGCTTGGCCGTCCAGCCAGTTTTTAACCCAGCACAGAGTGCACTTGTCCAAGCCATGAGCAGCCAGCTTCTGCAGGAGAATGCTGTGGGAGACGGTGTCAAAGGCCTTACTGAAGTCCAAGTAGACAACATCCACAGCCTTCCCCTCATCCACTAAGCGGGTCACCTTGTCATAGAAGGAGACCAGGTTAGTGAAGCAGGACCTCCCTTTCATAAACCCATGCTGGCTGAGCCTGATCCCCTGGTTGTCCCGCACATGCCACATAATGGCACTCAGGATGATCTGTTCCATGACCTTCCCCGGCACCGAGGTCAGGCTTACAGGCCTGTAGTTCCCCGGATCCTCCTTCTGACCCTTCTTGTAGATGGGTGTCACATTAGCTAACTTCCAGTCATCTGGGACCTCCCCGGTTGACCAGGACTGCTGGTAAATGATGGAGAGTGGCTTGGCAAGCTCCTCCACCAGTTCCCTCAGTATCCTCGGGTGGATCCCGTCTGGCCCCATTGACTTGTGGGCATCCAGGTGGAGGAGCAGATTGGTGACTGCCACCTCTTCGACAACTGGGACTTCATTCTGTGTCCTATCTCCGTCTCCCAGCTCAGGGGCATGAGAACCTTGAGGACGATCAGCCCGACTATTAAAGACTGAGGCAAAGAAGGCATTAAGTACCTCAGCCTTCTCCTCATCCTTCGTGGCCAATGGGTGCTTTTTCCATGGCTGTATCAAATGATACCATGAAAATTACTGGAATCCTCTGGCAGGTGCCAGCTTTGGATATGTGTATTACCACAACACAACAAAAGATGGACCACCTGAAGAGAGCAGGTTTTAACATCAGATCTAAACGGGTGCATGAGTGGGTCACTATGATAAAATCAGACATGGAGCTTGCAGACAAACTGCTCACACTGTTGGTCCCCAGAGATATGTTTTTTGGCAGCAGGACAAATGCTATTTTTGAGTATTACAAATGAGCCACTGACAGAAAAATATATTAGTATGATTTTGCTAATCTCTATCCCTTCATCAACAAAATAAAGCATTATCCCCTTGGACACCCTGGAGTTATTTTTGAGAGTTTTCACACCCTGACAGCCTACTTTGTGATGTTCAAAGTAAAGGTCTACCCACTTCATGGTCTCTTTCTCCCTGTACTTCCCATAAGGGTAAGCTACTGTTGCCCTTGTGCCACACGTGTGTAGAAAGCTGCCAGGCTCTCTGCATCCACAGCGACGAAGAAGGAGCCCTTGTGGGCACGTGGTTGTAGATTCATTCAAAGCCTGAGTAGTAAAAGCGTGTCCTTCAAACACCTGTTCCCTGCAAGGCTACCATAGGCATGTCTCCATCCAAGTCTACATATCACAACAGTGCCTACTGAAAAGAGAGCACTGGATAAGGCATTTCCACCGTCATCCAAATTGGAGTAAAACCCACAGTTGAGAAAACCTCAAACTGAAATCAGAAAGGAAGCTTTAATTTAGTAGGCTGGGTGGGTTCTGGGTAGGTTGAATGGATGCAAAGTGCTTTGTAGCAAAGCATCCTTTCAATATATATTGCCATTTTGGCATCATTGCATCATTTTGGCATATAAGGTAGGTAGAAGACACTATGGACTTACAATTTGTCCTTCTTCCCCACACTCCCTAAAAGCAAAAGTTTCTTCTTAAACCTGCTGAAGAGCCAGCAAAACACTTTTTCCTATAATAAATAAATAAATACTAGTCACATCAAAGTGACATAGGCATACAGTTAGTCAGGATAAGGATCAGACCAGATCAACTGGGATGCTACCTCTGCAGGGTACTTCCACCTATTTCTACTGGTGTCGGTGGCAAGATTTCTCCTAATTTCTTAAATGCAGTGATCCTATCCTGTGCAGACCGAAGGGAAACAGACAGAAGAGTCAAGCCCATTCAGATCCCAAACCTGGAGTTGAAAATATTCTGATATGCTTGCAAAAATTGTGTGCTGCCTTTGCCTGCATAAGGCACTGAATCACACTTAGCTCTTTCCCTTTGGGGTTTCAAGCAATGTTCTGCCTGGGTCTACTCAACCAAATTCCTGTGGGCATTGTGAATAGATGAGGGTCACAGTCCAGCAGGTTTATGCTGGCTTAATTTTTATTTCTGACTAAATATCACCAGATTTTGTTTACCTGATGACAGCATCTTTCATTCCTGGCTGAAAAGTTCTTCACTGCAATTGCTAGTAAGTCTTGATAATTCCCTCAAGCCTTGCAAAGGAGCTAGCAAGAAGAACAAATAAATCGTGAATTGCTGCTAGGCATGTGAAACTTGGAGGTCTGAAAGTGCGAGGTTAGATGATCTCCCAGGATACATCTTAAGCCCACATTTGAACCTATTATTTATTGGAATGAAGCTGGTGGAAGCAGAGGGAAGAAAAAGAGAGGGAAGAGAGATTTAGCTGTTTAAACTAAGTAATAAGTAGTAAGGGAGAAGGACCACAAAAAAACCCAAAGGGAGTTTAGTAACGTCCATGCAGTTAGAATACTAGTTCCTTGGGTTTATGCCCTTAGCTGCATCAAGCATATTCATTAAAAAATTAAAGATTTAGTTCAATGCAATTGTCTTTGGCAATACCTGATTTGAAAAAAAATCACACAGCCTCATGAGACACAGCTAGGACAAAGACTGCTATGAGGGTCAACAAATACCACACATTGGGAGTTAAAGAAAGCATGCCACAGTTTGCTTTTTCTCATTCAGGCTTTCATCATAATGAAAAAAAAAAAGAAAAAAAAAAAAAAAAGGAAAAAAAAAAAGAAAAAAAAAAAGAAACCCTCCTGGAAAGCCAAGTACTCACACAGGCCTCTGCTTCATGGGGATTAATGATCCCCATTCAAAGCTGCGCTACATTCAGAGTAGCAGGGAAGACTATATCCTTTGTTGGCATGAAAGGGTGGGTCTCCTTTGACTTAGCAGAGTTTGGCTTATTTATGCTAGCAGAGAATTTGGCCCTGAAATTATTAGTTGCATTATAAGTACCTTCCTCTGCCAGAGCAGGATTATTCCCTCATTCAATGCATTTTGAAGTCTAATGTTAAACATGAAATGTTAAGCATTCCATATGACAGGGTTTTCCCTATGCCTCTTGGGATGCTAACTCATTAAGAACTTTTTCTGATTGCTCAGCCTATGCTGATTTCTCTTTATTACCATCTGACTCCAGTACTCCCAGCTCTACTCTATGGTACCACCCAAAACAATTCTCCGTCCTTTCTTTGTGCATAACTATCATGTTTCAGGAAGGATCCTCTTTTCATAGCACTAACTTACGCATATCTGATTTTTCTGCAAAATCTTCAACATTTATTATTACAAGAGTTAAAAGTTAATTTAAGAAATGAGCAAAATGTCATCTTTGATCTTGTGTATGTTCTAAAAGGAGTACAAAAATTCTTATTGAGCAGGTTGCCAGGAAAAAGTACATGAAGAAGTACAACATGCTTCTGCCCCTACATTTAGGTGAATGGAGATTGCCAGATGCACTAGAGGCACTCTTTAAAGGGGAATCATAAAGAAAGCAAATGAGGAGCCTCCTACTTCTCTTCTGGTGCTGGAAGTACACTCTGTACACTCCCTGATGCTGTTGCTAAATGCCAGAGACTGAACCCTGCTTGTTGAGATGGATTAGATGAGCAGAGCTCTAAAAAAAGGCCAGCAATTCCTTGGCCCACTGTAAGGCCACTTGCTTTGGATTCCCCAAGACTGTAAAGGTAGCTCTGCTTCATGATCTAATTTTGCTTTCCTTATATATTTGAAACAGTGATTTACCATCCAAATATTCCCTCAGAGATCAATAAGGCTACTTATGAAATAAAATAGTATTCCATTGCCAGTAAAGATGGCACACAAAATAGCCCCTGAGCCCTCCTTTTAAAATTCTTGTTGTTAGACAGCTCAGTAGGAGTTTAGCCAGTATACATATTTCAGACTATCCTGAGTTGCAGAAGCTGGAAGTCCTGCTCAGCTCCTGATACAGTAATTTTGTCATTCCTTTTCAAACAAAAATACACATCTCATGCCGTCTTTGTACATAAATATTTACACCTTTGCAGGGTGCTGCAAGTAGTTCCTCCTAACACACTGTGAAGTAGGTTAAACTGAGCAGAGAATGACGCCTTATATAAAACTGGTCTTTATAAAGTGAGAAGTCAGAGCATTGTGATTTTGGCTGCGGAGCCTCACCGGACTTGAGCAGCTACACTGCTGGATCCCAAGTGTAATTCTGATGCCAAACATTTGTCTGCACACTGTTCCTGTGCAGCTCAGGCTCAGCTTTGTCAACATCCCTGTGACTTAGAAGGCACTGCTCCTCCTTGACTCACATGTGGAAACTGTCCCCTGTTAATGAAGTCATACTGACTGAACGTAGCATGCTCCAAGTGAACACTGATCGTAGGGCACAGGAGACACACAAAGAATGGCCTGGCCCTCCCCGCCCCTACACACACCATTTTACAGCCCATGGCTTTCTAGCAGGGAGAGAATGCAGAAGTGTCACATCTTCCAGCTCTCTGCTGAGAGGTGCTCCCAGCTTTGACTCCGAATGGCCACCACGCGCAGTACACTTCTGCAGAACAGAACTATGTTTATGAGGCAGGGAATTAATTTTCTCTTTTTGTCTAGATGCCACAGAACAAATTATTTTCAAATACAGGTTCTCCTAGATGAAGGGTTTGTTTTCATGCTGCACAGCCTACAATAGAGTCAGTAGACTGTTCACTGCTTTTAGTGAAAGGTGCTTACCGTCACAATGTACTTGTTTTCTAAATTAGGTAAGTTGACCTAGAAGTCCATCCCTGTTTTTGGGCTCTGGGCTTAATTTCATCAGAAAGCAAAACAAAGTTTCTTGAAGCATAGTCTGCTATGCTTAAGGTACTTACTTCAGTGATATCATTAGCTTAAATCATAAAGAATTACCCTTCCAGGTTCATTTCCATGAACAGTTCAGAGAAGGTACGGTCATTCAAGAACAATGGCACTTTTCAACTCATTGGAATGATTATCATGTGTAAAGGAAGCAACAAGTCAGTAACAAATGGGGAGCAGAGCTGACATGTTGGAGTTAAGCAATTCCAAAAGGAGGAACAAAAACATCACAACAATAAATCAAAATGCTAGATCTGCCAGTGTATTACAAACTGTGGTCTTCATTATCTGTATGGTTCTGGTTTTGAAAACAATTTACCTTGGATTTTTTAATCCAAATGACATCTTTGTAACAGAGTATCAATGTGACACGATTGTGTTAGTGAGATAAACCTTTTAATTGAAAACTCACATTTGAAAAATATTTTTGCTTCATTTTTTAAATTTGCAATGGTTAGCTTCACTGGTCTTACAAGGCCGTAGCAATGTCTTGAAGATTTCCAGCCCCTGAAGTGATACATTGGATCACTCCAAAACAGAATTCAAGATAGTGGCCAGTAGTAGAATCCCACAATGAATTAATGCAGTATAGTCTCTCTACAGTATTGTGCTTATCCTCTGTTTCTATTGCATTATAAAAAACAGGATTAAAGGAATTTCAGTGTTGCAAATACAATCAGTGTACAACTTTCTGTCTCAAAAGATGTATGTCAGATATAAGATGAAAATAAAAATGTAAGAATATAAAAGAAAAGGTAAGGCAAAATCCAAACATATAGAATGGCCCAAGCAAGCAACACTCTCCACCAAACATCTGCAAACTCTGAGGAAGTTACTGCATCAGAATCCAGATTTTGCAGCTGTCTTGTAATGAGCTGAACCAAAACCTTGGATCTGATCATATCTGAGTTTTAAAGATGTTTGGATTTGAACCTTAGTTTGTAGCTCTGGCCCAGTTACAATACATGCATTTTAGATGTTTCTGAGGCACTAAAAAGATTGAGCTTTGTAAAAACCAAAACATTTTGAAATAAATGTTAAGAGATGCTTTACCATATTAAGACACTGGACTAATTAATTTTAAATTTTCTTATTTAGAACTCATTCACATATTCACTTAGGTAAAATTTTAACTGTGCACCCCTTACTAGTCCCATGGAATGTACATGCATTATATGCCCATAAGTCCCAGCTTTTACATCACAAAGAAGTACTGGACATTTAAGAGGCAACTAAGTGCTTTTCATTGGTTTTGTTTGCATACAGTATTACTTTAGCTGGTAAGCACAAAGCACCATCTATTGAACTGCTTGCTTCTTTATAGCATGGTTTCTTATGTATCAGTCAGAATTCTTAAGATTTTTCATAGGTTATTTAGAAATCTCAGAGATCTTTTGTGTTCACTAGAATATTTTCTCTTGCAAGATAAGAAGCTTTTTTTTTGTTTGAATAGAAATATGAGTAAATAACATTTCCTTATTTCCTTGTCTGCCATCACACAGATTAATTCATTTTGTACCACGGAGACATGAACTATCTTTTTCAAATGCTATTGCTTTTAAAGATAATTATTTTAATTATTTCATATATATCATGTGAGATAGAAATACTTAGACAAGAAGCACCTGACAGCAGTTTTTCAGAGAATAACTATTGTGAGCCAGAGATATACAAAGTCTGAGCCCCACTGTAATAAATGTGGTACCTGTAGATGCACACAGTTAAGAGAGTTGACCTAAATACCTGGCCAGGAAAATGACTGTTTGAAAAGGTTAAGCTTTTGCCACAAAACAGGTGCTCAGCATCTGCTGATACTAGTAGTTGCTGTTTCTCTCCCTCTTTCCTTCCCTGCTCCACCACAGAGAAATCTGCCTGACTTATCCATTCCCTGCTTCAGTCTCTCTGCAAAGAAAAAAAATCTGTCAAAACCTGCAGGTCTGCTGAGTACTTCTGGTATCTGGAAGATGCTTGGTATTCCCCTGGGCAGCAGGGGCTCTGTCCTCTTTCCTTAGGTACAGGTCACATTGTACAACTGCCTCACCTCATCTAGAAGCTGTGTTTCAGAAGTAGTATGCCTGAAAGCCTAACAGAAATAGAAGTGAAACTGCACCTTTATCTACTGCTCTGCAGAGGACTGAATTACACCTTCACTGAGGAGATCGATTGCAAAGACTAGTCAGCTGTCGTTAGAAGCCCAGTGTGCCTGTATTTTTATAGAGTTCTTCACCCAGAAGGCTAAAACAGCAGCAGGGTAACAAAACCACCTTTGAAACACAAAATTTTTCTCTCAGTGGAGAATTAGGGGAAGTAGAATTCCCTTTTCTTTCACAATATGTTTTTGTCTTTCATGACTTTTCAGAGAGACATGTGTCAACACCATGAAGACTACAGTCACAACTGCCATTTAAAAATAGAAGGTTCTTAAAAATCATTGTTGTAAATGCCCTTTTTAGCTGTCCCCATTTTTTTTGAGACTCTAGAAAGCATCTGGAAATTTTTAAAGTATTTTTAACTTCTGTGAGAGCAAGAAACATACTTAAAAGGTTTCTCATGTATCTAGTCATGTCTACATGTTACAGCTTTTTAAATAAAACTGGAGATATTGCAAGAAGTACTTACAATGAACTTTGCTTTTTGACTGCACTGTTCAAGAGAGCTAAAACAATACCATGTAATGAGCCATGAATATAATTTAATTCTTGTTTTCACTCCTGTATGTCTACTATGAGGGTAATTACACAGAGATCAGGTCTTGACCAGTGATTCAAAATCAGATCCTAAACACACTACTGCCTTCTCCAGCTTTAAACAACCTTCCTCACATAGGCTGAATGTTTGGTGTGAGCCAAGGTGAGTAAATGAAATCACAGTCCTGGGACTTAAGAAAGAGCAATGAACCAGCTATTTAGCTTCCAAGGATTTTCAGTCAGGTAGCACAAAGAGACTGGATGATATCCATACTGAAATGGAAATGGGACATCACTTGCACTTATTGCTCTGAAGCTTTAGTTAGATGAGTGAAATTGAGATCATCAATAATCATGATCAAAGTAAGAGGACAGCAGGCATCTACACTGGCAGGGATCACCTCTCATTTGCCCACTGAAGCAGTAGGTAAAACAGATGGTTACCATACTATAACTAGCCGTTAAATTGCCCTACAGTTCTACCTAGCTTTGCTTCATGGGAGACACAGGAAGGGGAAGGATGGTGAGGGAGTGAATGTGTCTCATTTCTGCAGCCATTGAATTTACAAGAGGAATAAATTCTATTAAAATGAATCACAGGAAACCTTTAAGAAAACAGCAGGAATAAATTCTTCAATTCATGTCAAATGAAAGACTCAGATCTCACAGGCCTGGTATTAAGATGCAGTGCTTTCTATAGCTAAAGAAAAGTGCTGTACCAAAGCTATTATAACAATCAAAATTAATCAACACTCTTACTGGAAATTTAAGATGAGTAACTGAGGATTTAATGATACTCCTAGGTATAACCCTAGAGTCTGTGGTTGCCGCAATTCAGTAAGACAATAGTAAGTCTGTTTTAGAAAAATAAGGTTGGAGAGGATCAGAGGGATAGTCAAGTCCAGTTCCTGCAATGAAAAAAGCACTGTAAAAAACACTCAGCTTACATAACTGTCTATAGGATTTCTATTCTGTGTGTCATCATAGAACCCACAGCACTTCTCAATAGCCTACAGAAAAGTTAAAGCCAAATGAAGAAAATCCACAACTATAAAGAAACATAGGAAGTGAGCAGAAAGGACAGAAGGTCTCACAAATCTCATAGCTTCCTGATCTAGCAGGGACTCCCTTTGATGAACCTCTCAGTTGATCCTCAACAGGAAGCCATGCCTTTTATTACTGAAAAGAAAGAAAAAAATTCAAATTTTTCCTCCATTTTGATCTAAAGGAAAATTACTTCTTTATCCTAAACCTGGTAGCTGGTTAAATCCTGAGCATATTAATTGGTCAGATCAGCCAGACATGAGATAAAAATTGCTATCAGTAATCACACTTTGTATTTATTTTCAGTCCAGTGCTTCAGAGAAAAATGATAATGCCCAGCAGCCAATCTTTCAGGTGCTTGATGAGGGGGGCAAAGGAGGGAGGAAGAGTGGGAGGGAGGAGAAGAGAGTCTTCTTTCCTTGGCAAAGAAATAAGCCTCCATAACAACTAGCAGAAGACTCAAAGCACATATTAATACAGCAAAACCAGACTGCAAACAAACAGTAATCCAAGGCTCTTTTCAAACTCCTTTTGGATTATGATATACTCACATATCCAAACCTTCATTCCTGATCTCTTAGGAATGGTCTTATTTTAAACATAAAACCCTGCTCCTAAGTTTTTCAAGCTTCATATTAAAACTATTTTAATTTATTGACCATTTATCTGATGTCAAATAATATTACAGGACTTCTTAAATGGTTGGAAATACTTTTGTGACAGTATTTGAGTTAGTATTTTACTGTTCAGTTACAATTAATTTCTCCATAACTAACGTATAACCATTCAAATATGCACTCTGTTATCCTTTAACTTAAAAGGTGTTTCATTTTCCTTAGATAGTCTATTTTGCAAATCTTCATAGTAGCCCTTCTGTGCACCTGTTCCAATTTCAGTTGATCTTTCTTCAACATACATGATGACAACTGTATGATATAAAATATTACTGGTGCTTCCCTGACTTTATAAAAATATATCTTGATAGAATTGTGAGGTTTTTTGCAGCTATGATACACTGGCCTCTCAAAAGCAAGTTCCTGTTGACGAGAACACTGTGATCACTTTCTTCTTCAACTGTCTCCAGTTATTCGGCTTCCCACTTACATCATATCATTATTTCTAGCATCTGATTCCATGGTTATACACTTGCACTAATAAATCTTATTCTATGCCACTCTCATCACTGTCAACAGAAGCAATTAACATCATCTAGTCTATGCTGGGGGACGAATACCTCAAGTGCTCCCTTGGTTGTTAGACATTTGCCCTAGCAAACATAAAAGAATGAGAAAAAATAATCAAAATGCAGTTCCAGACAGAAACACAAGGTCAGCTCTCATTCAGGTATTTCATTCAGCTTGAGGATAGAGCTCGACCGAGTAGGGCTTGGAGATCAGGCTCTGGTCTCTGCCCTTCCAGCAGAGTGCTGGCAGTTTAGGTAAGTGATACCCCGGAATGAAATTCCAGTTCCCCATCTGAACCTCTGCCCTCTTTCTGGGAAGCTATTGGAGTTTGACTAATGGAGAAGCAACAGTACAAGCAACATCTAGAAGTCTTTTAGACTTCCATGTTCACCCAGAGGCACCTGATTGGTGCGAGGTGCTTATCCGGTTGCCCACATCAGTACGACCAACGGCCATCACTGTACAGCACACCTCAGAGATAGCCTCTCCGCTGAGGACTGTCAGTAGCGCCCCCCGAGATTTCACGGTCTCTGTAAGTCTCTGCCAGGCACTGGGGGCTGGGACCTGGCTGCAGGGAAAAGAAAGCTGTAACGGGGACTTGCTGCTCTCTGGGCATCTGCCGAGATTTGTGTGCGCCCAAGCACTGCTGTTCCCTGAGGGGACGTTTCAAGGGACGCGCGGGGTGGTGTCACCCCTCCTAAGACTTGCTCGGCACGTTTTGGCCCAGCACCTCCGGGTCCTTGAGCAACACACAAGGAGGAGACTCAGCCCCACCTCATCCTGCACCAGACTGTGCTGGCCTGCAGGAGCTGGGTGGGGATCATGGGCCTGGTTCTGGCATGAACATTTCCTAGTGGTTGCATCGAGCCTGACCTGCTCCCCTGTGCTTTATCTCCAAGGGGCTGGATGAGGAAGGCGAGGACGGAACTCTGCTGGGGACATTCACCTACTCCGTGCAGAAAGAGCCGACCCAGACCTTCCCTCTGCAGGTACAGCGAGTGCGTGTGGGCAAGAGGCCAGGGCAGAAACGCCGGTTTGCCAGCAAGTCGCTTGCAGAAGGAGTGTGGACCGTCCCTGCCAGGGCAGGGGCCCGACCCTGGCCGAGAGAAACATTGGCGGGGTCGGGAGGGAGAGTGGCATCCGGCAGGGCAGCAAAAGCAGAACAAAGGCCGTGTTGGCCCCACAGCCGTCTGGGTCCCCAGAGCTACCTGGCACCCACCGGGCCATGGCAGGGAGGATGCCCAGCACCTTGCCCCAGCAGCAGGACTTTCCCCAGACCCCATTTCCTTGGGACCAGCGAGCCTCAGGTTTCCACAGCTGCCCGCCATGCTCTCTGAAGCCGGGTGTTTGGTCTGCAGGGGCACAGGGGTCCTTTGCTGCCTGGGTGGGAGAAAGGAAGGAGGGAGAAGCTGCTGCCTCAGCCAGGACGGGAGCTGGTCCCGCAGCAGGGGCCAGGCTGCAAGACGAAGCCACACGGAGCCTACTGACACTCTTCACACCCCAGGAGTGACGCTGCTTTTTGCTATGGTTTCTTTGCAGAATGGGATCCACAAAGCCTTTTGGTTTTTGAAGCTTGTCATACAAAGCAACTGGGGAAAACCAGGATACACCTGCATTTATCAAGTGCAGGTGCATGGGAAGATCGTGGGAACAATTGCCACCGGCCAGACATGTGTGGAGACCTACCCTCAATAGGAATTAAAGACAAAAATGGAGAAAGAGACCGGAGGGATGTGGCTGTTAGTCTGGTGCAGAGCAATAGCATTTCAGAGGCCCTCTCGAAGCTGCCACCTTCTGCCCTTTGCAGGCTGAAGCCTTCCTCAGGCTTCCCGCTTTCTCTCCACCACGGGGATGCTTCCTAACCGAGCAAAAGGAGACAATGCTCCCGTAGCTTGCCCGAGTTCCTTGACAAAGTCCTTTGGCACCAGGGGTGCCCCCCCATCTCGCCCCAGGAAGGAGTCATCGGAGCCTGGCAGCATTTGGGGGTCATGATCCCCAAAGCACTGGCTCGTTCTATTCAAGGGGCACCTTGGCTCTGGGGACTGGGTGTAGTGGGGGCCCACATGGGGTGCAGCCGTGTCTGGGACCCGTGAGGGCTGTCTGAGGTGTGTGAGGAGGCCTGAGCAGCCTGACCGCCAGGGAGGGGGGCGATCCTAGCTCAGGTCCCCCATGCCCATGTGCGCTCCCAGGCGCAGCCCTCTGCTTCTGCCTTCTGCCTTCTGCCTTCTGCCTTCCGCCTTCTGCCTTCTGCCTTCGGCTTGTCTTTAAGAGAGCCACTGTTCCCCCACTGTGTTTGAAACACCGGAATACAGTCAGCTCCCAGCTGAATGCTGTACACACAAACATCCGTCTGTCTTTGTCACGGGGATATTTGCCCAGTTCAGCTCTACATCTTCAGCGGCAAGTACGCGAGGGTATGGACCTACACCCGTTCATCTCCGACTGATGTAAACTCTGAAGCCTAAAGCCAATGGTTCCACCATCAATCCCTGCTACTCTGCTAAGTATAGGAGGCCTGAAAACCAATGTAATCTCCTTCTCACTCCAGTGGGTGCAACTTTGCAGGGAAAGCTTGGGCACTTTCGCTCTCCTTCCACGTTGCTCTCCTCATTTGCCTTTGAATTTAATGTGGGAATAGCCAAGTTCAGGTGGACAATTACACTGTCGTCAAGCTAATTCACGGGTCAGGGTGGGAGAGATTGGTGGGGTTCCACTGCTACTGTCCTCTCTTGGCAGGGAAATGAGACCACGTTGGTGCAAGCTTCATTTTCCATGGAAGACTGTCAGAAACGTGTGGAAGAAAAGCATCCACTCAGCTGTCTGCAAGAGGATGGCAGTAAGCTCAGAATCAGACTGACTGAGGTTGGAAGCGACCTCTGCAGGTCATCCGGTCCAACGCCCTTGCTCAGGCAGGGCCACCCAGAGCTGGTTGCCCAGGACCGTGTCCAGACAGCTTTTGAATATCTCCAAGTTGGGAGACTCTACAACCTCCCTGCGCAACCTGTGCCAGTGCTTAGTCACCATCACAGTAAAAAAAAAATGTTTCCTGATGCTCAGACGGAGCCTCTTGTGTTGCAGTTTGCGCCCATTGCCTCTGGTCCAGTCGCTGGGCATTACCGAAAAGAGCCTGGCTCTGCCCTCTCTGCGTCCTCCCTTCAGGTATTTACAAACATTAATAAGATCCCTCCTGCGCCTTCTCTTCTCCAGGCTGAACAGTCCCAGCTCTCTCAGCCTTTGCGTGTATGAGAGATGCCCCAGTCCCTTCACCATCTTATTGGCCCATCGCTGGACTCTCTCCGGTAGCTTTGCATCTCTCTTGCACTGCGGAGCCCAGAACTGGACACAGTACTCCAGGTATGGCAGGAGTTCTGTTAAACAAGACTGGACCCACTGCTCGCCTCTGGGGTACGTCTTGCCCCAGGACGGTGTAGGATGTGCTCAGCTATGTTCTGTGATGGGTCCGTTGGAGCCGGCTGGGACTGGCCATGTCTGGCACAGGGCAGCCACGGCCTTTCCTCACAGAGGCTCCCTCAGCAGTCCCCCCGCTGCCAACACCTGGGCACGGACACCCAATACACCAATACACTGGGCAAGGGTGTCTGGAGCAGCGTGGGTGCCTGGGCAAGGACAAGCAGCAGACTAGGTGGAGGGACTGGGGCCACTGCAGGAGCTGTGGCAGGGACATCTGCCGAGAGGCTTTCCAAGGCCTGTCTTCTGGCCAGGGCCCCCCGCATAGGCGGCTCCCCCTGCTCTTCGCTCATATGGCAGGGAGACAGTTCACAGCAGGGCTCTGTCTTTATCCTCTTATGGGTGCTCACTCTCGTCACGGCCCAGCAAGGCCCGGCTAGCTGGCTCATCCCAGAAGGAGACGTTGCAGTGTCCTGAGCGCTCGTGGGTCTCGTTGAGGATGGAGGCACACAGCAGCCACTTGGCAACGTGCCTGGGGCCACTTTGGTAGCTGAAGCTCCCCGTGACGATGTGGAGCCAGAGGGTCTGAGTGGGCCAAAGGCCCATGCAGCCCCAGCCCACGTCACCCGGAGCCAGTGCCCCCTCCTTGCCCCATAGGACCTCCCCGTGCAGCAGGGCTGGCCCAGCCCAGGCCGAGGGAAGGCAGGGGGCCACGCTTGGTACTCCCGTGCTGCCACGCCAGATGCCCAGTGCCCTCAGGGCACCTGGCGTCCCCACACAGGAACCTTCCTGGTCTGCTGGGAGACTATAAAGCACACAGTGAACACCCTCCATTCTCTAAACAGGCTGTGGTGGGTTGACCCCAGCAGACCAATGCCCAGCCAGTCCCCAAGCAATGGCTACTTTGGAAAGACAAAAGACTCAGGCTTTACTGAGGAGCATGACATTGCATAGCATGGTGTGCCCCTTTGGTCAATTTGGGTTGGCTGTCCCAGCTGTGTCGCCTCCCAGCCTCTCGCCCAGCCTCAGCCTACTCGCCTGGGGACACACAGAGAGAAACAGAGGAAGCCTTGGTGCTCTGCAAGCACTCCTCAGCAGCAGCTAAAACACTGGGGTGTTTTCAACACGGTCTAGTCACAAATGCAAAACACAGCACCAAGTGGGCTGCAGGGTCTCTCTCCACCCCGCTCCCTGCCTCCCTGTAGCTCTCTCTGTGATGTCACAGACATGGCCTCACACCGTGCGGGGCCAGGCCTCTGTGAGGTCAGACACTGTCGGCTATAAGCTGTGGGCCTGGAAGGAGCTTGCAGCGTGCTCCTGGCTGCGTGCCTGTGGCAGGCGCTCTCCTCCCGCCCATCTCCAGGAGATCTGCCCGGACACGCAACGCTCCTGCGGCTGAAAGAGGGCACAGAAGCTTGCAGAGGAGTTTCATTTCCCACCAGGATGAGGAAGAGAAGGGCTCCTCCGAGAGCACAAGGGGCTGCCCTGCCAAGGAGAGGAGCCAGAAGCAGCCAGGAAAGATCTCGGGAAGCCCAGGGCGCCCGCCAGCAAGGGCCTGAATGCCACAGTGCTGCAGAAAAGAAGGGTAAGTTCGGTGTTGCCTTTCACCCCACGTTTGCATCAAGCCTGCCTGGCTGGGCCGGGCCTGACAGCCCTGCAGAACCAGCAGGGTGACGTGACATGATGATGACAGAGCTGGCTACCATGTCCATATCTTTGTGGGATGCTGTAGAAACTATGGGGTACCCCAGAACTCGTGCCACCCCCTTTCCCCAGGCACACCGTCAGTGCCCTGCCTGTGAGGGGATCCTGCCCGGCCCCTCACCCCCCGCCCCCAGCTGAGCCCCTCTCCACAACATAACCATGGCTCTGCCCCTGCCCCAGGGAGGGAGTGCGTAGGATCCAGCGCCCACCTCCCTGCAGGGATCTGGCATCCACTGGACCGGTGTCCTCAAGAAGGGTCCTCAGGCTTTCTTCCGGTTTCTTTGCCCAGGGTTGGTCTTCAGCGTGACAATGGCTGTGGTCTCGCTCCAGAGATGTCTCTCAGGCATCTCCACCGTGTGAGTACAACACATGTCCAGTATGGACGCAGAGACGAGGGGTGCCGGTGGGTCAGGGCGAGCAGGGGAAGCTGGTGGTGCTCCCCACCAGAAGACCCTGACTCCTCTAAAATTGCTGCTGCTCCTCAGCTTTTAAGAGAAAATCCCCCATGCGCAGGGCTCTGCCCTTAAGCACTGCTAACGCCAGGACTCCCTCTTTTTCAGGAAAGAGATCGTCACCTTGAAAAAGAAGAGGCTCTTCACGATCCTCTTCTTGATGAGCCTAGGTGCTCTCAGTGAGTATTTGCCTGCTGCCAGTGGAGGCACGGAGGCATGGGGTGCGAGCTTCAGTGTGAGGGAGAGGCGCTGGTGGGGCCCTTCCAGCCCCCCCGCGTCTGCAGCTCAGGGAGCTCCCGAGATGCGCGCTGTATGCAGAGTCCACCCGGCCCCAGAGCCGCCAGAGGAAATGAGTGCACAGCCCGTGGAACGTGGTGTTGGTGCTCACTGCAGCAGGGAGGGGAAATGGGTGTAGCTGTGGGACACCAAGCATGCCCGGAACCCAGGACTGTGCAGAGCCCCAAGGCCCAGGGGGATGGTCCCCGCTTGGAGCTGCGGCCTCTCTGTGCACCCCTTCCCCGTGTCCTCAGGCAACCTCTTGCCACCCTGATGTGGGAGGAGACCACGTGGCTACAGGGATCATTAGAAACCCTAAT
The DNA here is from genome assembly GCA_020745775.1 of Theristicus caerulescens. NCBI lineage: Eukaryota > Metazoa > Chordata > Aves > Pelecaniformes > Threskiornithidae > Theristicus > Theristicus caerulescens. The sequence continues at coordinate 37,439,823 of CM036583.1, read as the reverse complement.
AAAATCACTCTCTCTCGGTGATGTGAATTACAGCTGGTGCCTGCTGCGGGACCTTGATGCTGATGTGGGTGCTGTGGACAAAGGATGTGCCACAGGTCAGTGACTGCTCTTGTGGGATAGGAAAGTCCCACAAAGGAGCACTGCTGGAGGTGGGTGGGTAAATCGCCCAGTCCCCCTGCAGTTCTAGGCAGCGACCCAGAGAATCAGCAGCAGCTTCTGCCGTGCCTTCCTGGAGCCACCGGCTCTGGAAAGCCCCGGCATCTCTGGGACTCAGACGGAGAGCCTTTCCCTTTCAGGTGCTGCTGGGGCAGCCTGCAGCTGACCTGAGGTCCCTGCGGTAAGAGCCATCTCCTCCCTCCTGACCTGCAGCACATTTGGTGGGGTAGTGGGAGATGAGCCCATGCTATTTGCCCTCACGTGCACAGCGCATAGGGCTCACGCCTTTCGCTCCTGCCTGGGCCTTTTGCTAAACGTGGAGGGGAAGGGAAGCATTTGCAAACCGGGGAAAGAAAATGGGTCTCGAGCACCTCTGTCTCTGCTCCTCCTGAGCTTGGAGGCTCCGGGAGGGGCTGGGCAGCTCTCTGACAAGATCTGCTTTCCTGGTGACTGCAGGAACGCACTCGCTCTGTTGGGGAAACAATTGCAAGAGATGCAAGAGCTGAGGGTTGAGGTGGCGCGCCTCTCTGCAGAGATGGGCACTGTGCAGAAGGTGACCTTGCACTTTGGGAAAGAGGGCTGGGACGAGCAGGGCTTTTCCTGCTCAGCCCACACACCCATCCCTTGCCAAGGGCTGCTGGTTGAGCTTCTCCACTGTAAAGCCCCTTCTCCCGGTCAAGTTTGACGTGGGTGTTTCCCCTGTTCATCTGTGTCTTTCCCAGGAAGTTCATCAAATGAGAGAGGCAATGTCTGCAAGCACAAGGATGTCTGGCTGGGCTCTGAAAAGTGCAGGTACGCATGGACACAGGCAGGCAGGGCTGCCACCACGCTGGGCTTCTGCTTAGCACTCCCAAAAGGAGGCTGCATGGCAGACTCTGCTCTCCAAGGCACAGGGATATGGGACGAAACCGTGGGACCCAAGATCATGACTGTGGCTGAGCAGCTCCCTTGGGCTCACCCCAGCCCTGCTGTCAGACCCCTCGCTGGTGCCCCTGGCATGCCCCTGAGAGCATTTCTGCCCTCTCCCACTCCACAGAGCTTTCCTGGGGAATGAAAATGAGTGGCTGGGTTGTCCTTTGCTGTCCACGCAGTGGGGCCTTGGCTTGGGTCTGCTGCCCTTCCCATGGGGGCTTGCTGCCTCCCAACACCCGCAGACCTTCTCTGTGTGTGGCTTGGAGAGAGACGCCATAGCCAGGCACAGGGATCCCCTTCTTTCCTGGGGCACCTCCAAGGGTGCGGTGCTGCGTGCAGGGCGGGCAGGTAGCCTTAGAAACAGCCTGCAAGCCACCGGGTCCCCTGAACTTGGGGCCTCTAGCAGTCAGCTGCTCTCTTCTCCCTTCAGGGGCTGCCATCGACCTGCAAAGATCATCCAGCAGCTCTGCATGGCTCTGCAGGGTGTTTTGGTTCCTTTGTGCTCCACCCCTGCTGGATACCTTTGTGCAGGTACAGTAGCAGACACTGTCGGTGCTGCTTCTCTTGCTTCTCTCTAAAGTTGGGGGCAAGCCCTGGGGTGTCTCCCCTCAAGCCAGTGGTGTTGCTCAAGGCCAGAGCACCGGTCCGGTGCCTGACACCTGAGGTCTCACGCAGGGCTTGGCTCCCTACAAAACAGCAGTTTCCCTCAGAAGGGGGCTGAGCTGAGCCGAGCTTCCTGCCCACCACCCCTGGTCACTGCTGGGTGAAGGAGGTTCTCTTTAGGGACCCCGTTTCCCTGCCACAGCTCTGATTGTCCCTCTCGCGATGGGGCAGTAGAGGGTGGGGGCAGGCTGCAGAGCTGCTGGGCAAAAAGAGAGGTTTCTTTAAAGCCCTGACTCAGTCGCAGGGTATCAGATGTTTCCCACTGGATGGCTCTTTTCCTCTTTCCTGGGCCGGGAAGATGGCTCGGTGCTTCCGTCCGCTTCTCAACAAGCCACAAGCACCGAGCCCACAGTCACGGTGCCGCCTGTGCTTCTGGCTGCACAGGAGTGCAGTGGGCCCCATCACACCCTCGCGTTCATTGCTCTTGCCCTCTGCTTTCAGCCGGATGCTTCCCTGGGATACTGCTGGCCTTTCCAAGGGTCTCGGAGCGAGGTGCTTATCCGGTTGCCCACATCAGTACGACCAACGGCCATCACTGTACAGCACACCTCAGAGATAGCCTCTCCGCTGAGGACTGTCAGTAGCGCCCCCCGAGATTTCACGGTCTCTGTAAGTCTCTGCCAGGCACTGGGGGCTGGGACCTGGCTGCAGGGAAAAGAAAGCTGTAACGGGGACTTGCTGCTCTCTGGGCATCTGCCGAGATTTGTGTGCGCCCAAGCACTGCTGTTCCCTGAGGGGACGTTTCAAGGGACGCGCGGGGTGGTGTCACCCCTCCTAAGACTTGCTCGGCACGTTTTGGCCCAGCACCTCCGGGTCCTTGAGCAACACACAAGGAGGAGACTCAGCCCCACCTCATCCTGCACCAGACTGTGCTGGCCTGCAGGAGCTGGGTGGGGATCATGGGCCTGGTTCTGGCATGAACATTTCCTAGTGGTTGCATCGAGCCTGACCTGCTCCCCTGTGCTTTATCTCCAAGGGGCTGGATGAGGAAGGCGAGGACGGAACTCTGCTGGGGACATTCACCTACTCCGTGCAGAAAGAGCCGACCCAGACCTTCCCTCTGCAGGTACAGCGAGTGCGTGTGGGCAAGAGGCCAGGGCAGAAACGCCGGTTTGCCAGCAAGTCGCTTGCAGAAGGAGTGTGGACCGTCCCTGCCAGGGCAGGGGCCCGACCCTGGCCGAGAGAAACATTGGCGGGGTCGGGAGGGAGAGTGGCATCCGGCAGGGCAGCAAAAGCAGAACAAAGGCCGTGTTGGCCCCACAGCCGTCTGGGTCCCCAGAGCTACCTGGCACCCACCGGGCCATGGCAGGGAGGATGCCCAGCACCTTGCCCCAGCAGCAGGACTTTCCCCAGACCCCATTTCCTTGGGACCAGCGAGCCTCAGGTTTCCACAGCTGCCCGCCATGCTCTCTGAAGCCGGGTGTTTGGTCTGCAGGGGCACAGGGGTCCTTTGCTGCCTGGGTGGGAGAAAGGAAGGAGGGAGAAGCTGCTGCCTCAGCCAGGACGGGAGCTGGTCCCGCAGCAGGGGCCAGGCTGCAAGACGAAGCCACACGGAGCCTACTGACACTCTTCACACCCCAGGAGTGACGCTGCTTTTTGCTATGGTTTCTTTGCAGAATGGGATCCACAAAGCCTTTTGGTTTTTGAAGCTTGTCATACAAAGCAACTGGGGAAAACCAGGATACACCTGCATTTATCAAGTGCAGGTGCATGGGAAGATCGTGGGAACAATTGCCACCGGCCAGACACGTGTGGAGACCTACCCTCAATAGGAATTAAAGACAAAAATGGAGAAAGAGACCGGAGGGATGTGGCTGTTAGTCTGGTGCAGAGCAATAGCATTTCAGAGGCCCTCTCGAAGCTGCCACCTTCTGCCCTTTGCAGGCTGAAGCCTTCCTCAGGCTTCCCGCTTTCTCTCCACCACGGGGATGCTTCCTAACCGAGCAAAAGGAGACAATGCTCCCGTAGCTTGCCCGAGTTCCTTGACAAAGTCCTTTGGCACCAGGGGTGCCCCCCCATCTCGCCCCAGGAAGGAGTCATCGGAGCCTGGCAGCATTTGGGGGTCATGATCCCCAAAGCACTGGCTCGTTCTATTCAAGGGGCACCTTGGCTCTGGGGACTGGGTGTAGTGGGGGCCCACATGGGGTGCAGCCGTGTCTGGGACCCGTGAGGGCTGTCTGAGGTGTGTGAGGAGGCCTGAGCAGCCTGACCGCCAGGGAGGGGGGCGATCCTAGCTCAGGTCCCCCATGCCCATGTGCGCTCCCAGGCGCAGCCCTCTGCTTCTGCCTTCTGCCTTCTGCCTTCTGCCTTCCGCCTTCTGCCTTCTGCCTTCGGCTTGTCTTTAAGAGAGCCACTGTTCCCCCACTGTGTTTGAAACACCGGAATACAGTCAGCTCCCAGCTGAATGCTGTACACACAAACATCCGTCTGTCTTTGTCACGGGGATATTTGCCCAGTTCAGCTCTACATCTTCAGCGGCAAGTACGCGAGGGTATGGACCTACACCCGTTCATCTCCGACTGATGTAAACTCTGAAGCCTAAAGCCAATGGTTCCACCATCAATCCCTGCTACTCTGCTAAGTATAGGAGGCCTGAAAACCAATGTAATCTCCTTCTCACTCCAGTGGGTGCAACTTTGCAGGGAAAGCTTGGGCACTTTCGCTCTCCTTCCACGTTGCTCTCCTCATTTGCCTTTGAATTTAATGTGGGAATAGCCAAGTTCAGGTGGACAATTACACTGTCGTCAAGCTAATTCACGGGTCAGGGTGGGAGAGATTGGTGGGGTTCCACTGCTACTGTCCTCTCTTGGCAGGGAAATGAGACCACGTTGGTGCAAGCTTCATTTTCCATGGAAGACTGTCAGAAACGTGTGGAAGAAAAGCATCCACTCAGCTGTCTGCAAGAGGATGGCAGTAAGCTCAGAATCAGACTGACTGAGGTTGGAAGCGACCTCTGCAGGTCATCCGGTCCAACGCCCTTGCTCAGGCAGGGCCACCCAGAGCTGGTTGCCCAGGACCGTGTCCAGACAGCTTTTGAATATCTCCAAGTTGGGAGACTCTACAACCTCCCTGCGCAACCTGTGCCAGTGCTTAGTCACCATCACAGTAAAAAAAAAATGTTTCCTGATGCTCAGACGGAGCCTCTTGTGTTGCAGTTTGCGCCCATTGCCTCTGGTCCAGTCGCTGGGCATTACCGAAAAGAGCCTGGCTCTGCCCTCTCTGCGTCCTCCCTTCAGGTATTTACAAACATTAATAAGATCCCTCCTGCGCCTTCTCTTCTCCAGGCTGAACAGTCCCAGCTCTCTCAGCCTTTGCGTGTATGAGAGATGCCCCAGTCCCTTCACCATCTTATTGGCCCATCGCTGGACTCTCTCCGGTAGCTTTGCATCTCTCTTGCACTGCGGAGCCCAGAACTGGACACAGTACTCCAGGTATGGCAGGAGTTCTGTTAAACAAGACTGGACCCACTGCTCGCCTCTGGGGTACGTCTTGCCCCAGGACGGTGTAGGATGTGCTCAGCTATGTTCTGTGATGGGTCCGTTGGAGCCGGCTGGGACTGGCCATGTCTGGCACAGGGCAGCCACGGCCTTTCCTCACAGAGGCTCCCTCAGCAGTCCCCCCGCTGCCAACACCTGGGCACGGACACCCAATACACCAATACACTGGGCAAGGGTGTCTGGAGCAGCGTGGGTGCCTGGGCAAGGACAAGCAGCAGACTAGGTGGAGGGACTGGGGCCACTGCAGGAGCTGTGGCAGGGACATCTGCCGAGAGGCTTTCCAAGGCCTGTCTTCTGGCCAGGGCCCCCCGCATAGGCGGCTCCCCCTGCTCTTCGCTCATATGGCAGGGAGACAGTTCACAGCAGGGCTCTGTCTTTATCCTCTTATGGGTGCTCACTCTCGTCACGGCCCAGCAAGGCCCGGCTAGCTGGCTCATCCCAGAAGGAGACGTTGCAGTGTCCTGAGCGCTCGTGGGTCTCGTTGAGGATGGAGGCACACAGCAGCCACTTGGCAACGTGCCTGGGGCCACTTTGGTAGCTGAAGCTCCCCGTGACGATGTGGAGCCAGAGGGTCTGAGTGGGCCAAAGGCCCATGCAGCCCCAGCCCACGTCACCCGGAGCCAGTGCCCCCTCCTTGCCCCATAGGACCTCCCCGTGCAGCAGGGCTGGCCCAGCCCAGGCCGAGGGAAGGCAGGGGGCCACGCTTGGTACTCCCGTGCTGCCACGCCAGATGCCCAGTGCCCTCAGGGCACCTGGCGTCCCCACACAGGAACCTTCCTGGTCTGCTGGGAGACTATAAAGCACACAGTGAACACCCTCCATTCTCTAAACAGGCTGTGGTGGGTTGACCCCAGCAGACCAATGCCCAGCCAGTCCCCAAGCAATGGCTACTTTGGAAAGACAAAAGACTCAGGCTTTACTGAGGAGCATGACATTGCATAGCATGGTGTGCCCCTTTGGTCAATTTGGGTTGGCTGTCCCAGCTGTGTCGCCTCCCAGCCTCTCGCCCAGCCTCAGCCTACTCGCCTGGGGACACACAGAGAGAAACAGAGGAAGCCTTGGTGCTCTGCAAGCACTCCTCAGCAGCAGCTAAAACACTGGGGTGTTTTCAACACGGTCTAGTCACAAATGCAAAACACAGCACCAAGTGGGCTGCAGGGTCTCTCTCCACCCCGCTCCCTGCCTCCCTGTAGCTCTCTCTGTGATGTCACAGACATGGCCTCACACCGTGCGGGGCCAGGCCTCTGTGAGGTCAGACACTGTCGGCTATAAGCTGTGGGCCTGGAAGGAGCTTGCAGCGTGCTCCTGGCTGCGTGCCTGTGGCAGGCGCTCTCCTCCCGCCCATCTCCAGGAGATCTGCCCGGACACGCAACGCTCCTGCGGCTGAAAGAGGGCACAGAAGCTTGCAGAGGAGTTTCATTTCCCACCAGGATGAGGAAGAGAAGGGCTCCTCCGAGAGCACAAGGGGCTGCCCTGCCAAGGAGAGGAGCCAGAAGCAGCCAGGAAAGATCTCGGGAAGCCCAGGGCGCCCGCCAGCAAGGGCCTGAATGCCACAGTGCTGCAGAAAAGAAGGGTAAGTTCGGTGTTGCCTTTCACCCCACGTTTGCATCAAGCCTGCCTGGCTGGGCCGGGCCTGACAGCCCTGCAGAACCAGCAGGGTGACGTGACATGATGATGACAGAGCTGGCTACCATGTCCATATCTTTGTGGGATGCTGTAGAAACTATGGGGTACCCCAGAACTCGTGCCACCCCCTTTCCCCAGGCACACCGTCAGTGCCCTGCCTGTGAGGGGATCCTGCCCGGCCCCTCACCCCCCGCCCCCAGCTGAGCCCCTCTCCACAACATAACCATGGCTCTGCCCCTGCCCCAGGGAGGGAGTGCGTAGGATCCAGCGCCCACCTCCCTGCAGGGATCTGGCATCCACTGGACCGGTGTCCTCAAGAAGGGTCCTCAGGCTTTCTTCCGGTTTCTTTGCCCAGGGTTGGTCTTCAGCGTGACAATGGCTGTGGTCTCGCTCCAGAGATGTCTCTCAGGCATCTCCACCGTGTGAGTACAACACATGTCCAGTATGGACGCAGAGACGAGGGGTGCCGGTGGGTCAGGGCGAGCAGGGGAAGCTGGTGGTGCTCCCCACCAGAAGACCCTGACTCCTCTAAAATTGCTGCTGCTCCTCAGCTTTTAAGAGAAAATCCCCCATGCGCAGGGCTCTGCCCTTAAGCACTGCTAACGCCAGGACTCCCTCTTTTTCAGGAAAGAGATCGTCACCTTGAAAAAGAAGAGGCTCTTCACGATCCTCTTCTTGATGAGCCTAGGTGCTCTCAGTGAGTATTTGCCTGCTGCCAGTGGAGGCACGGAGGCATGGGGTGCGAGCTTCAGTGTGAGGGAGAGGCGCTGGTGGGGCCCTTCCAGCCCCCCCGCGTCTGCAGCTCAGGGAGCTCCCGAGATGCGCGCTGTATGCAGAGTCCACCCGGCCCCAGAGCCGCCAGAGGAAATGAGTGCACAGCCCGTGGAACGTGGTGTTGGTGCTCACTGCAGCAGGGAGGGGAAATGGGTGTAGCTGTGGGACACCAAGCATGCCCGGAACCCAGGACTGTGCAGAGCCCCAAGGCCCAGGGGGATGGTCCCCGCTTGGAGCTGCGGCCTCTCTGTGCACCCCTTCCCCGTGTCCTCAGGCAACCTCTTGCCACCCTGATGTGGGAGGAGACCACGTGGCTACAGGGATCATTAGAAACCCTAATAAAATCACTCTCTCTCGGTGATGTGAATTACAGCTGGTGCCTGCTGCGGGACCTTGATGCTGATGTGGGTGCTGTGGACAAAGGATGTGCCACAGGTCAGTGACTGCTCTTGTGGGATAGGAAAGTCCCACAAAGGAGCACTGCTGGAGGTGGGTGGGTAAATCGCCCAGTCCCCCTGCAGTTCTAGGCAGCGACCCAGAGAATCAGCAGCAGCTTCTGCCGTGCCTTCCTGGAGCCACCGGCTCTGGAAAGCCCCGGCATCTCTGGGACTCAGACGGAGAGCCTTTCCCTTTCAGGTGCTGCTGGGGCAGCCTGCAGCTGACCTGAGGTCCCTGCGGTAAGAGCCATCTCCTCCCTCCTGACCTGCAGCACATTTGGTGGGGTAGTGGGAGATGAGCCCATGCTATTTGCCCTCACGTGCACAGCGCATAGGGCTCACGCCTTTCGCTCCTGCCTGGGCCTTTTGCTAAACGTGGAGGGGAAGGGAAGCATTTGCAAACCGGGGAAAGAAAATGGGTCTCGAGCACCTCTGTCTCTGCTCCTCCTGAGCTTGGAGGCTCCGGGAGGGGCTGGGCAGCTCTCTGACAAGATCTGCTTTCCTGGTGACTGCAGGAACGCACTCGCTCTGTTGGGGAAACAATTGCAAGAGATGCAAGAGCTGAGGGTTGAGGTGGCGCGCCTCTCTGCAGAGATGGGCACTGTGCAGAAGGTGACCTTGCACTTTGGGAAAGAGGGCTGGGACGAGCAGGGCTTTTCCTGCTCAGCCCACACACCCATCCCTTGCCAAGGGCTGCTGGTTGAGCTTCTCCACTGTAAAGCCCCTTCTCCCGGTCAAGTTTGACGTGGGTGTTTCCCCTGTTCATCTGTGTCTTTCCCAGGAAGTTCATCAAATGAGAGAGGCAATGTCTGCAAGCACAAGGATGTCTGGCTGGGCTCTGAAAAGTGCAGGTACGCATGGACACAGGCAGGCAGGGCTGCCACCACGCTGGGCTTCTGCTTAGCACTCCCAAAAGGAGGCTGCATGGCAGACTCTGCTCTCCAAGGCACAGGGATATGGGACGAAACCGTGGGACCCAAGATCATGACTGTGGCTGAGCAGCTCCCTTGGGCTCACCCCAGCCCTGCTGTCAGACCCCTCGCTGGTGCCCCTGGCATGCCCCTGAGAGCATTTCTGCCCTCTCCCACTCCACAGAGCTTTCCTGGGGAATGAAAATGAGTGGCTGGGTTGTCCTTTGCTGTCCACGCAGTGGGGCCTTGGCTTGGGTCTGCTGCCCTTCCCATGGGGGCTTGCTGCCTCCCAACACCCGCAGACCTTCTCTGTGTGTGGCTTGGAGAGAGACGCCATAGCCAGGCACAGGGATCCCCCTTCTTTCCTGGGGCACCTCCAAGGGTGCGGTGCTGCGTGCAGGGCGGGCAGGTAGCCTTAGAAACAGCCTGCAAGCCACCGGGTCCCCTGAACTTGGGGCCTCTAGCAGTCAGCTGCTCTCTTCTCCCTTCAGGGGCTGCCATCGACCTGCAAAGATCATCCAGCAGCTCTGCATGGCTCTGCAGGGTGTTTTTGGTTCCTTTGTGCTCCACCCCTGCTGGATACCTTTGTGCAGGTACAGTAGCAGACACTGTCGGTGCTGCTTCTCTTGCTTCTCTCTAAAGTTGGGGGCAAGCCCTGGGGTGTCTCCCCTCAAGCCAGTGGTGTTGCTCAAGGCCAGAGCACCGGTCCGGTGCCTGACACCTGAGGTCTCACGCAGGGCTTGGCTCCCTACAAAACAGCAGTTTCCCTCAGAAGGGGGCTGAGCTGAGCCGAGCTTCCTGCCCACCACCCCTGGTCACTGCTGGGTGAAGGAGGTTCTCTTTAGGGACCCCGTTTCCCTGCCACAGCTCTGATTGTCCCTCTCGCGATGGGGCAGTAGAGGGTGGGGGCAGGCTGCAGAGCTGCTGGGCAAAAAGAGAGGTTTCTTTAAAGCCCTGACTCAGTCGCAGGGTATCAGATGTTTCCCACTGGATGGCTCTTTTCCTCTTTCCTGGGCCGGGAAGATGGCTCGGTGCTTCCGTCCGCTTCTCAACAAGCCACAAGCACCGAGCCCACAGTCACGGTGCCGCCTGTGCTTCTGGCTGCACAGGAGTGCAGTGGGCCCCATCACACCCTCGCGTTCATTGCTCTTGCCCTCTGCTTTCAGCCGGATGCTTCCCTGGGATACTGCTGGCCTTTCCAAGGGTCTCGGAGCGAGGTGCTTATCCGGTTGCCCACATCAGTACGACCAACGGCCATCACTGTACAGCACACCTCAGAGATAGCCTCTCCGCTGAGGACTGTCAGTAGCGCCCCCCGAGATTTCACGGTCTCTGTAAGTCTCTGCCAGGCACTGGGGGCTGGGACCTGGCTGCAGGGAAAAGAAAGCTGTAACGGGGACTTGCTGCTCTCTGGGCATCTGCCGAGATTTGTGTGCGCCCAAGCACTGCTGTTCCCTGAGGGGACGTTTCAAGGGACGCGCGGGGTGGTGTCACCCCTCCTAAGACTTGCTCGGCACGTTTTGGCCCAGCACCTCCGGGTCCTTGAGCAACACACAAGGAGGAGACTCAGCCCCACCTCATCCTGCACCAGACTGTGCTGGCCTGCAGGAGCTGGGTGGGGATCATGGGCCTGGTTCTGGCATGAACATTTCCTAGTGGTTGCATCGAGCCTGACCTGCTCCCCTGTGCTTTATCTCCAAGGGGCTGGATGAGGAAGGCGAGGACGGAACTCTGCTGGGGACATTCACCTACTCCGTGCAGAAAGAGCCGACCCAGACCTTCCCTCTGCAGGTACAGCGAGTGCGTGTGGGCAAGAGGCCAGGGCAGAAACGCCGGTTTGCCAGCAAGTCGCTTGCAGAAGGAGTGTGGACCGTCCCTGCCAGGGCAGGGGCCCGACCCTGGCCGAGAGAAACATTGGCGGGGTCGGGAGGGAGAGTGGCATCCGGCAGGGCAGCAAAAGCAGAACAAAGGCCGTGTTGGCCCCACAGCCGTCTGGGTCCCCAGAGCTACCTGGCACCCACCGGGCCATGGCAGGGAGGATGCCCAGCACCTTGCCCCAGCAGCAGGACTTTCCCCAGACCCCATTTCCTTGGGACCAGCGAGCCTCAGGTTTCCACAGCTGCCCGCCATGCTCTCTGAAGCCGGGTGTTTGGTCTGCAGGGGCACAGGGGTCCTTTGCTGCCTGGGTGGGAGAAAGGAAGGAGGGAGAAGCTGCTGCCTCAGCCAGGACGGGAGCTGGTCCCGCAGCAGGGGCCAGGCTGCAAGACGAAGCCACACGGAGCCTACTGACACTCTTCACACCCCAGGAGTGACGCTGCTTTTTGCTATGGTTTCTTTGCAGAATGGGATCCACAAAGCCTTTTGGTTTTTGAAGCTTGTCATACAAAGCAACTGGGGAAAACCAGGATACACCTGCATTTATCAAGTGCAGGTGCATGGGAAGATCGTGGGAACAATTGCCACCGGCCAGACACGTGTGGAGACCTACCCTCAATAGGAATTAAAGACAAAAATGGAGAAAGAGACCGGAGGGATGTGGCTGTTAGTCTGGTGCAGAGCAATAGCATTTCAGAGGCCCTCTCGAAGCTGCCACCTTCTGCCCTTTGCAGGCTGAAGCCTTCCTCAGGCTTCCCGCTTTCTCTCCACCACGGGGATGCTTCCTAACCGAGCAAAAGGAGACAATGCTCCCGTAGCTTGCCCGAGTTCCTTGACAAAGTCCTTTGGCACCAGGGGTGCCCCCCCATCTCGCCCCAGGAAGGAGTCATCGGAGCCTGGCAGCATTTGGGGGTCATGATCCCCAAAGCACTGGCTCGTTCTATTCAAGGGGCACCTTGGCTCTGGGGACTGGGTGTAGTGGGGGCCCACATGGGGTGCAGCCGTGTCTGGGACCCGTGAGGGCTGTCTGAGGTGTGTGAGGAGGCCTGAGCAGCCTGACCGCCAGGGAGGGGGGCGATCCTAGCTCAGGTCCCCCATGCCCATGTGCGCTCCCAGGCGCAGCCCTCTGCTTCTGCCTTCTGCCTTCTGCCTTCTGCCTTCTGCCTTCCGCCTTCTGCCTTCTGCCTTCGGCTTGTCTTTAAGAGAGCCACCGTTCCCCCACTGTGTTTGAAACACCGGAATACAGTCAGCTCCCAGCTGAATGCTGTACACACAAACATCCGTCTGTCTTTGTCACGGGGATATTTGCCCAGTTCAGCTCTACATCTTCAGCGGCAAGTACGCGAGGGTATGGACCTACACCCGTTCATCTCCGACTGATGTAAACTCTGAAGCCTAAAGCCAATGGTTCCACCATCAATCCCTGCTACTCTGCTAAGTATAGGAGGCCTGAAAACCAATGTAATCTCCTTCTCACTCCAGTGGGTGCAACTTTGCAGGGAAAGCTTGGGCACTTTCGCTCTCCTTCCACGTTGCTCTCCTCATTTGCCTTTGAATTTAATGTGGGAATAGCCAAGTTCAGGTGGACAATTACACTGTCGTCAAGCTAATTCACGGGTCAGGGTGGGAGAGATTGGTGGGGTTCCACTGCTACTGTCCTCTCTTGGCAGGGAAATGAGACCACGTTGGTGCAAGCTTCATTTTCCATGGAAGACTGTCAGAAACGTGTGGAAGAAAAGCATCCACTCAGCTGTCTGCAAGAGGATGGCAGTAAGCTCAGAATCAGACTGACTGAGGTTGGAAGCGACCTCTGCAGGTCATCCGGTCCAACGCCCTTGCTCAGGCAGGGCCACCCAGAGCTGGTTGCCCAGGACCGTGTCCAGACAGCTTTTGAATATCTCCAAGTTGGGAGACTCTACAACCTCCCTGCGCAACCTGTGCCAGTGCTTAGTCACCATCACAGTAAAAAAAAAATGTTTCCTGATGCTCAGACGGAGCCTCTTGTGTTGCAGTTTGCGCCCATTGCCTCTGGTCCAGTCGCTGGGCATTACCGAAAAGAGCCTGGCTCTGCCCTCTCTGCGTCCTCCCTTCAGGTATTTACAAACATTAATAAGATCCCTCCTGCGCCTTCTCTTCTCCAGGCTGAACAGTCCCAGCTCTCTCAGCCTTTGCGTGTATGAGAGATGCCCCAGTCCCTTCACCATCTTATTGGCCCATCGCTGGACTCTCTCCGGTAGCTTTGCATCTCTCTTGCACTGCGGAGCCCAGAACTGGACACAGTACTCCAGGTATGGCAGGAGTTCTGTTAAACAAGACTGGACCCACTGCTCGCCTCTGGGGTACGTCTTGCCCCAGGACGGTGTAGGATGTGCTCAGCTATGTTCTGTGATGGGTCCGTTGGAGCCGGCTGGGACTGGCCATGTCTGGCACAGGGCAGCCACGGCCTTTCCTCACAGAGGCTCCCTCAGCAGTCCCCCCGCTGCCAACACCTGGGCACGGACACCCAATACACCAATACACTGGGCAAGGGTGTCTGGAGCAGCGTGGGTGCCTGGGCAAGGACAAGCAGCAGACTAGGTGGAGGGACTGGGGCCACTGCAGGAGCTGTGGCAGGGACATCTGCCGAGAGGCTTTCCAAGGCCTGTCTTCTGGCCAGGGCCCCCCGCATAGGCGGCTCCCCCTGCTCTTCGCTCATATGGCAGGGAGACAGTTCACAGCAGGGCTCTGTCTTTATCCTCTTATGGGTGCTCACTCTCGTCACGGCCCAGCAAGGCCCGGCTAGCTGGCTCATCCCAGAAGGAGACGTTGCAGTGTCCTGAGCGCTCGTGGGTCTCGTTGAGGATGGAGGCACACAGCAGCCACTTGGCAACGTGCCTGGGGCCACTTTGGTAGCTGAAGCTCCCCGTGACGATGTGGAGCCAGAGGGTCTGAGTGGGCCAAAGGCCCATGCAGCCCCAGCCCACGTCACCCGGAGCCAGTGCCCCCTCCTTGCCCCATAGGACCTCCCCGTGCAGCAGGGCTGGCCCAGCCCAGGCCGAGGGAAGGCAGGGGGCCACGCTTGGTACTCCCGTGCTGCCACGCCAGATGCCCAGTGCCCTCAGGGCACCTGGCGTCCCCACACAGGAACCTTCCTGGTCTGCTGGGAGACTATAAAGCACACAGTGAACACCCTCCATTCTCTAAACAGGCTGTGGTGGGTTGACCCCAGCAGACCAATGCCCAGCCAGTCCCCAAGCAATGGCTACTTTGGAAAGACAAAAGACTCAGGCTTTACTGAGGAGCATGACATTGCATAGCATGGTGTGCCCCTTTGGTCAATTTGGGTTGGCTGTCCCAGCTGTGTCGCCTCCCAGCCTCTCGCCCAGCCTCAGCCTACTCGCCTGGGGACACACAGAGAGAAACAGAGGAAGCCTTGGTGCTCTGCAAGCACTCCTCAGCAGCAGCTAAAACACTGGGGTGTTTTCAACACGGTCTAGTCACAAATGCAAAACACAGCACCAAGTGGGCTGCAGGGTCTCTCTCCACCCCGCTCCCTGCCTCCCTGTAGCTCTCTCTGTGATGTCACAGACATGGCCTCACACCGTGCGGGGCCAGGCCTCTGTGAGGTCAGACACTGTCGGCTATAAGCTGTGGGCCTGGAAGGAGCTTGCAGCGTGCTCCTGGCTGCGTGCCTGTGGCAGGCGCTCTCCTCCCGCCCATCTCCAGGAGATCTGCCCGGACACGCAACGCTCCTGCGGCTGAAAGAGGGCACAGAAGCTTGCAGAGGAGTTTCATTTCCCACCAGGATGAGGAAGAGAAGGGCTCCTCCGAGAGCACAAGGGGCTGCCCTGCCAAGGAGAGGAGCCAGAAGCAGCCAGGAAAGATCTCGGGAAGCCCAGGGCGCCCGCCAGCAAGGGCCTGAATGCCACAGTGCTGCAGAAAAGAAGGGTAAGTTCGGTGTTGCCTTTCACCCCACGTTTGCATCAAGCCTGCCTGGCTGGGCCGGGCCTGACAGCCCTGCAGAACCAGCAGGGTGACGTGACATGATGATGACAGAGCTGGCTACCATGTCCATATCTTTGTGGGATGCTGTAGAAACTATGGGGTACCCCAGAACTCGTGCCACCCCCTTTCCCCAGGCACACCGTCAGTGCCCTGCCTGTGAGGGGATCCTGCCCGGCCCCTCACCCCCCGCCCCCAGCTGAGCCCCTCTCCACAACATAACCATGGCTCTGCCCCTGCCCCAGGGAGGGAGTGCGTAGGATCCAGCGCCCACCTCCCTGCAGGGATCTGGCATCCACTGGACCGGTGTCCTCAAGAAGGGTCCTCAGGCTTTCTTCCGGTTTCTTTGCCCAGGGTTGGTCTTCAGCGTGACAATGGCTGTGGTCTCGCTCCAGAGATGTCTCTCAGGCATCTCCACCGTGTGAGTACAACACATGTCCAGTATGGACGCAGAGACGAGGGGTGCCGGTGGGTCAGGGCGAGCAGGGGAAGCTGGTGGTGCTCCCCACCAGAAGACCCTGACTCCTCTAAAATTGCTGCTGCTCCTCAGCTTTTAAGAGAAAATCCCCCATGCGCAGGGCTCTGCCCTTAAGCACTGCTAACGCCAGGACTCCCTCTTTTTCAGGAAAGAGATCGTCACCTTGAAAAAGAAGAGGCTCTTCACGATCCTCTTCTTGATGAGCCTAGGTGCTCTCAGTGAGTATTTGCCTGCTGCCAGTGGAGGCACGGAGGCATGGGGTGCGAGCTTCAGTGTGAGGGAGAGGCGCTGGTGGGGCCCTTCCAGCCCCCCCGCGTCTGCAGCTCAGGGAGCTCCCGAGATGCGCGCTGTATGCAGAGTCCACCCGGCCCCAGAGCCGCCAGAGGAAATGAGTGCACAGCCCGTGGAACGTGGTGTTGGTGCTCACTGCAGCAGGGAGGGGAAATGGGTGTAGCTGTGGGACACCAAGCATGCCCGGAACCCAGGACTGTGCAGAGCCCCAAGGCCCAGGGGGATGGTCCCCGCTTGGAGCTGCGGCCTCTCTGTGCACCCCTTCCCCGTGTCCTCAGGCAACCTCTTGCCACCCTGATGTGGGAGGAGACCACGTGGCTACAGGGATCATTAGAAACCCTAATAAAATCACTCTCTCTCGGTGATGTGAATTACAGCTGGTGCCTGCTGCGGGACCTTGATGCTGATGTGGGTGCTGTGGACAAAGGATGTGCCACAGGTCAGTGACTGCTCTTGTGGGATAGGAAAGTCCCACAAAGGAGCACTGCTGGAGGTGGGTGGGTAAATCGCCCAGTCCCCCTGCAGTTCTAGGCAGCGACCCAGAGAATCAGCAGCAGCTTCTGCCGTGCCTTCCTGGAGCCACCGGCTCTGGAAAGCCCCGGCATCTCTGGGACTCAGACGGAGAGCCTTTCCCTTTCAGGTGCTGCTGGGGCAGCCTGCAGCTGACCTGAGGTCCCTGCGGTAAGAGCCATCTCCTCCCTCCTGACCTGCAGCACATTTGGTGGGGTAGTGGGAGATGAGCCCATGCTATTTGCCCTCACGTGCACAGCGCATAGGGCTCACGCCTTTCGCTCCTGCCTGGGCCTTTTGCTAAACGTGGAGGGGAAGGGAAGCATTTGCAAACCGGGGAAAGAAAATGGGTCTCGAGCACCTCTGTCTCTGCTCCTCCTGAGCTTGGAGGCTCCGGGAGGGGCTGGGCAGCTCTCTGACAAGATCTGCTTTCCTGGTGACTGCAGGAACGCACTCGCTCTGTTGGGGAAACAATTGCAAGAGATGCAAGAGCTGAGGGTTGAGGTGGCGCGCCTCTCTGCAGAGATGGGCACTGTGCAGAAGGTGACCTTGCACTTTGGGAAAGAGGGCTGGGACGAGCAGGGCTTTTCCTGCTCAGCCCACACACCCATCCCTTGCCAAGGGCTGCTGGTTGAGCTTCTCCACTGTAAAGCCCCTTCTCCCGGTCAAGTTTGACGTGGGTGTTTCCCCTGTTCATCTGTGTCTTTCCCAGGAAGTTCATCAAATGAGAGAGGCAATGTCTGCAAGCACAAGGATGTCTGGCTGGGCTCTGAAAAGTGCAGGTACGCATGGACACAGGCAGGCAGGGCTGCCACCACGCTGGGCTTCTGCTTAGCACTCCCAAAAGGAGGCTGCATGGCAGACTCTGCTCTCCAAGGCACAGGGATATGGGACGAAACCGTGGGACCCAAGATCATGACTGTGGCTGAGCAGCTCCCTTGGGCTCACCCCAGCCCTGCTGTCAGACCCCTCGCTGGTGCCCCTGGCATGCCCCTGAGAGCATTTCTGCCCTCTCCCACTCCACAGAGCTTTCCTGGGGAATGAAAATGAGTGGCTGGGTTGTCCTTTGCTGTCCACGCAGTGGGGCCTTGGCTTGGGTCTGCTGCCCTTCCCATGGGGGCTTGCTGCCTCCCAACACCCGCAGACCTTCTCTGTGTGTGGCTTGGAGAGAGACGCCATAGCCAGGCACAGGGATCCCCTTCTTTCCTGGGGCACCTCCAAGGGTGCGGTGCTGCGTGCAGGGCGGGCAGGTAGCCTTAGAAACAGCCTGCAAGCCACCGGGTCCCCTGAACTTGGGGCCTCTAGCAGTCAGCTGCTCTCTTCTCCCTTCAGGGGCTGCCATCGACCTGCAAAGATCATCCAGCAGCTCTGCATGGCTCTGCAGGGTGTTTTGGTTCCTTTGTGCTCCACCCCTGCTGGATACCTTTGTGCAGGTACAGTAGCAGACACTGTCGGTGCTGCTTCTCTTGCTTCTCTCTAAAGTTGGGGGCAAGCCCTGGGGTGTCTCCCCTCAAGCCAGTGGTGTTGCTCAAGGCCAGAGCACCGGTCCGGTGCCTGACACCTGAGGTGTCACGCAGGGCTTGGCTCCCTACAAAACAGCAGTTTCCCTCAGAAGGGGGCTGAGCTGAGCCGAGCTTCCTGCCCACCACCCCTGGTCACTGCTGGGTGAAGGAGGTTCTCTTTAGGGACCCCGTTTCCCTGCCACAGCTCTGATTGTCCCTCTCGCGATGGGGCAGTAGAGGGTGGGGGCAGGCTGCAGAGCTGCTGGGCAAAAAGAGAGGTTTCTTTAAAGCCCTGACTCAGTCGCAGGGTATCAGATGTTTCCCACTGGATGGCTCTTTTCCTCTTTCCTGGGCCGGGAAGATGGCTCGGTGCTTCCGTCCGCTTCTCAACAAGCCACAAGCACCGAGCCCACAGTCACGGTGCCGCCTGTGCTTCTGGCTGCACAGGAGTGCAGTGGGCCCCATCACACCCTCGCGTTCATTGCTCTTGCCCTCTGCTTTCAGCCGGATGCTTCCCTGGGATACTGCTGGCCTTTCCAAGGGTCTCGGAGCGAGGTGCTTATCCGGTTGCCCACATCAGTACGACCAACGGCCATCACTGTACAGCACACCTCAGAGATAGCCTCTCCGCTGAGGACTGTCAGTAGCGCCCCCCGAGATTTCACGGTCTCTGTAAGTCTCTGCCAGGCACTGGGGGCTGGGACCTGGCTGCAGGGAAAAGAAAGCTGTAACGGGGACTTGCTGCTCTCTGGGCATCTGCCGAGATTTGTGTGCGCCCAAGCACTGCTGTTCCCTGAGGGGACGTTTCAAGGGACGCGCGGGGTGGTGTCACCCCTCCTAAGACTTGCTCGGCACGTTTTGGCCCAGCACCTCCGGGTCCTTGAGCAACACACAAGGAGGAGACTCAGCCCCACCTCATCCTGCACCAGACTGTGCTGGCCTGCAGGAGCTGGGTGGGGATCATGGGCCTGGTTCTGGCATGAACATTTCCTAGTGGTTGCATCGAGCCTGACCTGCTCCCCTGTGCTTTATCTCCAAGGGGCTGGATGAGGAAGGCGAGGACGGAACTCTGCTGGGGACATTCACCTACTCCGTGCAGAAAGAGCCGACCCAGACCTTCCCTCTGCAGGTACAGCGAGTGCGTGTGGGCAAGAGGCCAGGGCAGAAACGCCGGTTTGCCAGCAAGTCGCTTGCAGAAGGAGTGTGGACCGTCCCTGCCAGGGCAGGGGCCCGACCCTGGCCGAGAGAAACATTGGCGGGGTCGGGAGGGAGAGTGGCATCCGGCAGGGCAGCAAAAGCAGAACAAAGGCCGTGTTGGCCCCACAGCCGTCTGGGTCCCCAGAGCTACCTGGCACCCACCGGGCCATGGCAGGGAGGATGCCCAGCACCTTGCCCCAGCAGCAGGACTTTCCCCAGACCCCATTTCCTTGGGACCAGCGAGCCTCAGGTTTCCACAGCTGCCCGCCATGCTCTCTGAAGCCGGGTGTTTGGTCTGCAGGGGCACAGGGGTCCTTTGCTGCCTGGGTGGGAGAAAGGAAGGAGGGAGAAGCTGCTGCCTCAGCCAGGACGGGAGCTGGTCCCGCAGCAGGGGCCAGGCTGCAAGACGAA
Source organism: Theristicus caerulescens (assembly GCA_020745775.1). Lineage (NCBI taxonomy): Eukaryota > Metazoa > Chordata > Aves > Pelecaniformes > Threskiornithidae > Theristicus > Theristicus caerulescens. The sequence continues at coordinate 37,420,602 of CM036583.1, read as the reverse complement.
GCCACACGGAGCCTACTGACACTCTTCACACCCCAGGAGTGACGCTGCTTTTTGCTATGGTTTCTTTGCAGAATGGGATCCACAAAGCCTTTTGGTTTTTGAAGCTTGTCATACAAAGCAACTGGGGAAAACCAGGATACACCTGCATTTATCAAGTGCAGGTGCATGGGAAGATCGTGGGAACAATTGCCACCGGCCAGACACGTGTGGAGACCTACCCTCAATAGGAATTAAAGACAAAAATGGAGAAAGAGACCGGAGGGATGTGGCTGTTAGTCTGGTGCAGAGCAATAGCATTTCAGAGGCCCTCTCGAAGCTGCCACCTTCTGCCCTTTGCAGGCTGAAGCCTTCCTCAGGCTTCCCGCTTTCTCTCCACCACGGGGATGCTTCCTAACCGAGCAAAAGGAGACAATGCTCCCGTAGCTTGCCCGAGTTCCTTGACAAAGTCCTTTGGCACCAGGGGTGCCCCCCCATCTCGCCCCAGGAAGGAGTCATCGGAGCCTGGCAGCATTTGGGGGTCATGATCCCCCAAAGCACTGGCTCGTTCTATTCAAGGGGCACCTTGGCTCTGGGGACTGGGTGTAGTGGGGGCCCACATGGGGTGCAGCCGTGTCTGGGACCCGTGAGGGCTGTCTGAGGTGTGTGAGGAGGCCTGAGCAGCCTGACCGCCAGGGAGGGGGGCGATCCTAGCTCAGGTCCCCCATGCCCATGTGCGCTCCCAGGCGCAGCCCTCTGCTTCTGCCTTCTGCCTTCTGCCTTCTGCCTTCCGCCTTCTGCCTTCTGCCTTCGGCTTGTCTTTAAGAGAGCCACCGTTCCCCCACTGTGTTTGAAACACCGGAATACAGTCAGCTCCCAGCTGAATGCTGTACACACAAACATCCGTCTGTCTTTGTCACGGGGATATTTGCCCAGTTCAGCTCTACATCTTCAGCGGCAAGTACGCGAGGGTATGGACCTACACCCGTTCATCTCCGACTGATGTAAACTCTGAAGCCTAAAGCCAATGGTTCCACCATCAATCCCTGCTACTCTGCTAAGTATAGGAGGCCTGAAAACCAATGTAATCTCCTTCTCACTCCAGTGGGTGCAACTTTGCAGGGAAAGCTTGGGCACTTTCGCTCTCCTTCCACGTTGCTCTCCTCATTTGCCTTTGAATTTAATGTGGGAATAGCCAAGTTCAGGTGGACAATTACACTGTCGTCAAGCTAATTCACGGGTCAGGGTGGGAGAGATTGGTGGGGTTCCACTGCTACTGTCCTCTCTTGGCAGGGAAATGAGACCACGTTGGTGCAAGCTTCATTTTCCATGGAAGACTGTCAGAAACGTGTGGAAGAAAAGCATCCACTCAGCTGTCTGCAAGAGGATGGCAGTAAGCTCAGAATCAGACTGACTGAGGTTGGAAGCGACCTCTGCAGGTCATCCGGTCCAACGCCCTTGCTCAGGCAGGGCCACCCAGAGCTGGTTGCCCAGGACCGTGTCCAGACAGCTTTTGAATATCTCCAAGTTGGGAGACTCTACAACCTCCCTGCGCAACCTGTGCCAGTGCTTAGTCACCATCACAGTAAAAAAAAAATGTTTCCTGATGCTCAGACGGAGCCTCTTGTGTTGCAGTTTGCGCCCATTGCCTCTGGTCCAGTCGCTGGGCATTACCGAAAAGAGCCTGGCTCTGCCCTCTCTGCGTCCTCCCTTCAGGTATTTACAAACATTAATAAGATCCCTCCTGCGCCTTCTCTTCTCCAGGCTGAACAGTCCCAGCTCTCTCAGCCTTTGCGTGTATGAGAGATGCCCCAGTCCCTTCACCATCTTATTGGCCCATCGCTGGACTCTCTCCAGTAGCTTTGCATCTCTCTTGCACTGCGGAGCCCAGAACTGGACACAGTACTCCAGGTATGGCAGGAGTTCTGTTAAACAAGACTGGACCCACTGCTCGCCTCTGGGGTACGTCTTGCCCCAGGACGGTGTAGGATGTGCTCAGCTATGTTCTGTGATGGGTCCGTTGGAGCCGGCTGGGACTGGCCATGTCTGGCACAGGGCAGCCACGGCCTTTCCTCACAGAGGCTCCCTCAGCAGTCCCCCCGCTGCCAACACCCTGGGCACGGACACCCAATACACCAATACACTGGGCAAGGGTGTCTGGAGCAGCGTGGGTGCCTGGGCAAGGACAAGCAGCAGACTAGGTGGAGGGACTGGGGCCACTGCAGGAGCTGTGGCAGGGACATCTGCCGAGAGGCTTTCCAAGGCCTGTCTTCTGGCCAGGGCCCCCCGCATAGGCGGCTCCCCCTGCTCTTCGCTCATATGGCAGGGAGACAGTTCACAGCAGGGCTCTGTCTTTATCCTCTTATGGGTGCTCACTCTCGTCACGGCCCAGCAAGGCCCGGCTAGCTGGCTCATCCCAGAAGGAGACGTTGCAGTGTCCTGAGCGCTCGTGGGTCTCGTTGAGGATGGAGGCACACAGCAGCCACTTGGCAACGTGCCTGGGGCCACTTTGGTAGCTGAAGCTCCCCGTGACGATGTGGAGCCAGAGGGTCTGAGTGGGCCAAAGGCCCATGCAGCCCCAGCCCACGTCACCCGGAGCCAGTGCCCCCTCCTTGCCCCATAGGACCTCCCCGTGCAGCAGGGCTGGCCCAGCCCAGGCCGAGGGAAGGCAGGGGGCCACGCTTGGTACTCCCGTGCTGCCACGCCAGATGCCCAGTGCCCTCAGGGCACCTGGCGTCCCCACACAGGAACCTTCCTGGTCTGCTGGGAGACTATAAAGCACACAGTGAACACCCTCCATTCTCTAAACAGGCTGTGGTGGGTTGACCCCAGCAGACCAATGCCCAGCCAGTCCCCAAGCAATGGCTACTTTGGAAAGACAAAAGACTCAGGCTTTACTGAGGAGCATGACATTGCATAGCATGGTGTGCCCCTTTGGTCAATTTGGGTTGGCTGTCCCAGCTGTGTCGCCTCCCAGCCTCTCGCCCAGCCTCAGCCTACTCGCCTGGGGACACACAGAGAGAAACAGAGGAAGCCTTGGTGCTCTGCAAGCACTCCTCAGCAGCAGCTAAAACACTGGGGTGTTTTCAACACGGTCTAGTCACAAATGCAAAACACAGCACCAAGTGGGCTGCAGGGTCTCTCTCCACCCCGCTCCCTGCCTCCCTGTAGCTCTCTCTGTGATGTCACAGACATGGCCTCACACCGTGCGGGGCCAGGCCTCTGTGAGGTCAGACACTGTCGGCTATAAGCTGTGGGCCTGGAAGGAGCTTGCAGCGTGCTCCTGGCTGCGTGCCTGTGGCAGGCGCTCTCCTCCCGCCCATCTCCAGGAGATCTGCCCGGACACGCAACGCTCCTGCGGCTGAAAGAGGGCACAGAAGCTTGCAGAGGAGTTTCATTTCCCACCAGGATGAGGAAGAGAAGGGCTCCTCCGAGAGCACAAGGGGCTGCCCTGCCAAGGAGAGGAGCCAGAAGCAGCCAGGAAAGATCTCGGGAAGCCCAGGGCGCCCGCCAGCAAGGGCCTGAATGCCACAGTGCTGCAGAAAAGAAGGGTAAGTTCGGTGTTGCCTTTCACCCCACGTTTGCATCAAGCCTGCCTGGCTGGGCCGGGCCTGACAGCCCTGCAGAACCAGCAGGGTGACGTGACATGATGATGACAGAGCTGGCTACCATGTCCATATCTTTGTGGGATGCTGTAGAAACTATGGGGTACCCCAGAACTCGTGCCACCCCCTTTCCCCAGGCACACCGTCAGTGCCCTGCCTGTGAGGGGATCCTGCCCGGCCCCTCACCCCCCCCCCCCAGCTGAGCCCCTCTCCACAACATAACCATGGCTCTGCCCCTGCCCCAGGGAGGGAGTGCGTAGGATCCAGCGCCCACCTCCCTGCAGGGATCTGGCATCCACTGGACCGGTGTCCTCAAGAAGGGTCCTCAGGCTTTCTTCCGGTTTCTTTGCCCAGGGTTGGTCTTCAGTGTGACAATGGCTGTGGTCTCGCTCCAGAGATGTCTCTCAGGCATCTCCACCGTGTGAGTACAACACATGTCCAGTATGGACGCAGAGACGAGGGGTGCCGGTGGGTCAGGGCGAGCAGGGGAAGCTGGTGGTGCTCCCCACCAGAAGACCCTGACTCCTCTAAAATTGCTGCTGCTCCTCAGCTTTTAAGAGAAAATCCCCCCATGCGCAGGGCTCTGCCCTTAAGCACTGCTAACGCCAGGACTCCCTCTTTTTCAGGAAAGAGATCGTCACCTTGAAAAAGAAGAGGCTCTTCACGATCCTCTTCTTGATGAGCCTAGGTGCTCTCAGTGAGTATTTGCCTGCTGCCAGTGGAGGCACGGAGGCATGGGGTGCGAGCTTCAGTGTGAGGGAGAGGCGCTGGTGGGGCCCTTCCAGCCCCCCCGCGTCTGCAGCTCAGGGAGCTCCCGAGATGCGCGCTGTATGCAGAGTCCACCCGGCCCCAGAGCCGCCAGAGGAAATGAGTGCACAGCCCGTGGAACGTGGTGTTGGTGCTCACTGCAGCAGGGAGGGGAAATGGGTGTAGCTGTGGGACACCAAGCATGCCCGGAACCCAGGACTGTGCAGAGCCCCAAGGCCCAGGGGGATGGTCCCCGCTTGGAGCTGCGGCCTCTCTGTGCACCCCTTCCCCGTGTCCTCAGGCAACCTCTTGCCACCCTGATGTGGGAGGAGACCACGTGGCTACAGGGATCATTAGAAACCCTAATAAAATCACTCTCTCTCGGTGATGTGAATTACAGCTGGTGCCTGCTGCGGGACCTTGATGCTGATGTGGGTGCTGTGGACAAAGGATGTGCCACAGGTCAGTGACTGCTCTTGTGGGATAGGAAAGTCCCACAAAGGAGCACTGCTGGAGGTGGGTGGGTAAATCGCCCAGTCCCCCCTGCAGTTCTAGGCAGCGACCCAGAGAATCAGCAGCAGCTTCTGCCGTGCCTTCCTGGAGCCACCGGCTCTGGAAAGCCCCGGCATCTCTGGGACTCAGACGGAGAGCCTTTCCCTTTCAGGTGCTGCTGGGGCAGCCTGCAGCTGACCTGAGGTCCCTGCGGTAAGAGCCATCTCCTCCCTCCTGACCTGCAGCACATTTGGTGGGGTAGTGGGAGATGAGCCCATGCTATTTGCCCTCACGTGCACAGCGCATAGGGCTCACGCCTTTCGCTCCTGCCTGGGCCTTTTGCTAAACGTGGAGGGGAAGGGAAGCATTTGCAAACCGGGGAAAGAAAATGGGTCTCGAGCACCTCTGTCTCTGCTCCTCCTGAGCTTGGAGGCTCCGGGAGGGGCTGGGCAGCTCTCTGACAAGATCTGCTTTCCTGGTGACTGCAGGAACGCACTCGCTCTGTTGGGGAAACAATTGCAAGAGATGCAAGAGCTGAGGGTTGAGGTGGCGCGCCTCTCTGCAGAGATGGGCACTGTGCAGAAGGTGACCTTGCACTTTGGGAAAGAGGGCTGGGACGAGCAGGGCTTTTCCTGCTCAGCCCACACACCCATCCCTTGCCAAGGGCTGCTGGTTGAGCTTCTCCACTGTAAAGCCCCTTCTCCCGGTCAAGTTTGACGTGGGTGTTTCCCCTGTTCATCTGTGTCTTTCCCAGGAAGTTCATCAAATGAGAGAGGCAATGTCTGCAAGCACAAGGATGTCTGGCTGGGCTCTGAAAAGTGCAGGTACGCATGGACACAGGCAGGCAGGGCTGCCACCACGCTGGGCTTCTGCTTAGCACTCCCAAAAGGAGGCTGCATGGCAGACTCTGCTCTCCAAGGCACAGGGATATGGGACGAAACCGTGGGACCCAAGATCATGACTGTGGCTGAGCAGCTCCCTTGGGCTCACCCCAGCCCTGCTGTCAGACCCCTCGCTGGTGCCCCTGGCATGCCCCTGAGAGCATTTCTGCCCTCTCCCACTCCACAGAGCTTTCCTGGGGAATGAAAATGAGTGGCTGGGTTGTCCTTTGCTGTCCACGCAGTGGGGCCTTGGCTTGGGTCTGCTGCCCTTCCCATGGGGGCTTGCTGCCTCCCAACACCCGCAGACCTTCTCTGTGTGTGGCTTGGAGAGAGACGCCATAGCCAGGCACAGGGATCCCCCTTCTTTCCTGGGGCACCTCCAAGGGTGCGGTGCTGCGTGCAGGGCGGGCAGGTAGCCTTAGAAACAGCCTGCAAGCCACCGGGTCCCCTGAACTTGGGGCCTCTAGCAGTCAGCTGCTCTCTTCTCCCTTCAGGGGCTGCCATCGACCTGCAAAGATCATCCAGCAGCTCTGCATGGCTCTGCAGGGTGTTTTGGTTCCTTTGTGCTCCACCCCTGCTGGATACCTTTGTGCAGGTACAGTAGCAGACACTGTCGGTGCTGCTTCTCTTGCTTCTCTCTAAAGTTGGGGGCAAGCCCTGGGGTGTCTCCCCTCAAGCCAGTGGTGTTGCTCAAGGCCAGAGCACCGGTCCGGTGCCTGACACCTGAGGTGTCACGCAGGGCTTGGCTCCCTACAAAACAGCAGTTTCCCTCAGAAGGGGGCTGAGCTGAGCCGAGCTTCCTGCCCACCACCCCTGGTCACTGCTGGGTGAAGGAGGTTCTCTTTAGGGACCCCGTTTCCCTGCCACAGCTCTGATTGTCCCTCTCGCGATGGGGCAGTAGAGGGTGGGGGCAGGCTGCAGAGCTGCTGGGCAAAAAGAGAGGTTTCTTTAAAGCCCTGACTCAGTCGCAGGGTATCAGATGTTTCCCACTGGATGGCTCTTTTCCTCTTTCCTGGGCCGGGAAGATGGCTCGGTGCTTCCGTCCGCTTCTCAACAAGCCACAAGCACCGAGCCCACAGTCACGGTGCCGCCTGTGCTTCTGGCTGCACAGGAGTGCAGTGGGCCCCATCACACCCTCGCGTTCATTGCTCTTGCCCTCTGCTTTCAGCCGGATGCTTCCCTGGGATACTGCTGGCCTTTCCAAGGGTCTCGGAGCGAGGTGCTTATCCGGTTGCCCACATCAGTACGACCAACGGCCATCACTGTACAGCACACCTCAGAGATAGCCTCTCCGCTGAGGACTGTCAGTAGCGCCCCCCGAGATTTCACGGTCTCTGTAAGTCTCTGCCAGGCACTGGGGGCTGGGACCTGGCTGCAGGGAAAAGAAAGCTGTAACGGGGACTTGCTGCTCTCTGGGCATCTGCCGAGATTTGTGTGCGCCCAAGCACTGCTGTTCCCTGAGGGGACGTTTCAAGGGACGCGCGGGGTGGTGTCACCCCTCCTAAGACTTGCTCGGCACGTTTTGGCCCAGCACCTCCGGGTCCTTGAGCAACACACAAGGAGGAGACTCAGCCCCACCTCATCCTGCACCAGACTGCAGGAGCTGGGTGGGAAGTTGGGAGACTCTACAACCTCCCTGGGCAACCTGTGCCAGTACCTCACCACCCTCATAGTAAAGAACTTCTTCCTTATATCTAATCTAACTCTACCCTCTTTCAGTTTAAAAGCCATTGCCCCTTGTCCTCTCACTATGCTCCCTTGTGAAAAGTCCCTCTCCAGCTTTCTTGTAGGCCCCCTTCAGGTACTGGAAGGCTGAACAACCCCAACTCTCTCAACCTGTCATCGTAGGAGAGGTGCTCCAGCCCACTGATCATCTTTGTGGCCCTCCTCTGGACTCACCCCAACAGGTCCATGTCCTTCTCATGTTGGGGGCCCCAAAGCTGAGCGCAGTACTCCAGGTGGGGCCTCATGAGAGCGGAACAGAGGGGGAGAATCACCTCCCTTGACCTGCTGGTCATGCTTCTTTTGATGCAGCCCAGGATATGGTTGGCTTTCTGGGCTGGAAGCACATATTGCTGGCTAATGTTGAGTTTCTCATCAACCAACATCCCCAAGTCCTTCTCCTCAGAGCTGCTCTCTATCCATTCTCCACCCAGCCTATATGTGTGCTTGGGATTGCCCTGACCCAGGTGCGGGACCTTGCACTTGGCCTTGTTGTACTTCATGAGGTTTGCACAGGTCCACCTCTCCAGCCTGTCAAGGTCCCTCTGGATGGCATCCCTTCCCTCCAGCATGTCAACCACACAGCTTGGTGTCATCGGGAAACTTTCTGAGGGTGCACTCAATCCCACTGTCCGTGTCACTGACAAAGATGTTAAACAATCCCAGTCCCAATACCAACCCCTGAAGGAACACCACTCGTCACTGATCTCCAGTTGGACATTGAGCCATTGACTGCAACTTTTTGAGTGCAACCATCCAGCCAATTCCTTATCCACCGAGTGGTCCATTCATCAAATCCATGTCTCTCCAATTTAGAGACAAGGATGTCATGCAGGACAGTGTCAAATGCTTTGCACAAGTCCAGGTAGATGACATCTGTTGCTCTTCCCTTATCCACCAGCACTGTAACCTCATCATAGAAGGCTACCAAATCTGCAAGCTAAACTATTTGCAGAGGGCTGCAAAATCTTAGGCTGAAGATGAGCAGCAGAAATACATATTAAAAGAACTTCATAACCTATCATCTACTGAAATACAACAACTGGAAAGAACTTTTATATCAGGTCAGAACAGAAACACAGAAAGTAAAAAGTTTTTTCCTCATTATGTTGGCCAAAGCATGTGCCATTTTACTTCACTTATTTGTGCTTGTGCCTAACTAACCAGGATGAAAGACTATAAATAGATTAAAGAGGATTTTGACTGGCAAATTCCAGGAGATTATTTTTCAGGTTTTTTTAAGTGTGTTTCAAGTACTTCACTATCAGTACACAATTCTTCCTGTTAAAGCTTCTATAGAGGGAAGTGGTCATCAATTCAGTCACTAGAGGATTTTGGTCCTGATACAAAGCCCATTCAACCAACTGTAATACTACATTAGGTTTCAGTTTAGGTGATGCCAGTATAAATATATATATATTTGCCTTAAATAGTGCAAATTCACTGTTTGAATGAGTAAATTGGTGCACACTGTAACAGATTCTGTTTTGCAGCCACCAAAAATCATTTTATTCGTAGCACAGCAAACTGGTACTTAGAGCAATGTCAATAAATGCTATGGTAACTATCACATAGGCAGCAGTTTTTTTATCAGGTTGGGTAATATTAATGATATTTGCTTAACAAGTGCAACTGAGGTATGCAGAGAGTACACATTTTGCTCAGGTGCACAGAGTGAATCACATAAAATCTGAGTATAAATCATAGATCTTCTACCTCATAAATTATCAAATAATTGGGCCAAATACAAAGGTAATGTTCAGTACTTTGCAGCAGTGAACTGTGCTAGAACTATTAAGACAAAGAAGACATTGATTTCACTTTAAAAGAAAATTAAAGCATAAAAATACCAGGAAGTCTGGATTTTTAATGTTTACTATCCATGCAGTTGAATAATAATTCTGATTTGAAGGTGCATAGAATACATGGGAAAACTTATAAGTCTTTCAAAGAGATATAAGACAATAAAAAAAGTTTGAACAATTAAGTACTAGATACTGTGATATAGGCTCTAGCAGAATGTTTGGTGCAGCCATTATATCAGGCAAAATATTCTGGACATTATTTCCCTCCTCAACTCTATCAGTAGCTCTCCACCTCCAACATTTATGACTGAAATTTACCTTTTCATGAGCCACTTTTGAGATGCTTGGAAAAGAAGCACTGAGTTCAATGTATTAATGATCAAGTAAACAAAACTATAATAGGTGCTTTCTGAGAACAGACGAAAAAATGAAGCAACCTATTGAACACTTCCAAATGCAAACAGTATTTCTCTCTTCATCACCAAGATCTTCTCAGTTTGCCTGGATGGTATGCAACCCTTTCTCACTGCATTAAATGTACTTGCAGGTATCCATTTCTTTCTGTCTTGGCCTGGTGCCGATTGCTCAAAGTTGTTGAAGAGCTGAAAGTAAGACGAAGTCTTCCTAGTTTTGTATGAAAAAGAGCCCACAGATCATTTGTCATCTATCAGCTTGCCTTGTGTATCTCTAGCTAAAAGCCTGTATGAACTTTACGTGATGTAGTTTACCCACTTATGCTATCTGAAGAAGTTGTTTGACATATTTCAAAGGTCACTCAATTATTATTATATGTTTTACTTTGCAAGGAATTAATTTCTTTCTCTAGTTACATCAAGAAAGAACTAGGACAATGCAGCTTCTTTTGTAAAATGAAAATATGCAGGGAATCCAGAGGTGTGCTAATAATGCTTGACGCTAGTAATGTTTTCCATAGCAGGAAATAGAAAAGCAAAAGCACTTGTATGCCAGCCAGGCAGAGATTTTAAATGTGATAACACTTCCGTTGCACTGTGCAGTTCTAGCATGCAGTTACAAGTACCCAAATACAGAAGAAGAACGTTCTTCAGGTCTAGCTGGGGGTAAAGCATCCATTAAAAACTTTTAAATCACCTATCATGAATATAAATTGCCTTGCTCTTCATGTACTATAGAAACATACGTATGCCATTAAACTAAAATGGATGAAGTCAGGCAAATTTTCAGTACAGGGATTATGGAGGCAAAATGCTGAAGGGTTTGATACTATAATGCCAAATAAAACAATTTACATAGCTGTCCATGTTAGAAAGATCCTTGTGTTATATTCTCTTTCTGAAATACACAAGTGTGAATCTTCAGCTTCGAAGAACACTAGAAAAGGCCAAGTATGAGAGAGGAGAAACTGGTCGTAAATTTCTAAAGAAAAATAGTACCTAAATACAAATATTTCTGTTTTATCTTGTGTGAAAGTTAGCTTTTATATTTCATTTTTTTTTGTTTATTTCAATCACAACAAAGTTCTCTCAGATCATGAATGCTGCATAATTACTGTGAACCACAAATATATGAAAATGTAGTTTAAACATTAACAACATCTCAGTCATTCTCCAAAGCTCTTCCCTTTTTTGAAACACTTGAGTAAAACCTGCTGGTCATAGGCAATTGTGTCATATTAAATCATACTGAGAAACTATGTAGTTAAAAACCCCACTATATGCCTATTTTTTCTGACACTTTTTTGACCCGGAAGAGCAATTTACAGTAATACATTAAATATTGTCACATTTTTGTAAGTTCCATAGTTCATTCTTTCCATATACTATATGTTCTCTGGATTTCATCACCATTAAAGACTAGCTACCACAATGAAAGATTAAGATATTTAGCTGCTTTTTGACAGCATACCAGAGAGATAAAATATGAGGTTTTCAGATCCTATTAACCCATTCAACTGAGGCTACACTGTTGGTCTGACTTGTTGGCAGTCAGGGATAGTGACCCATTCAGCATCCTTTCAAGAAAAGAGAGAGGAATTTACAGAGGAATCCTTAAATAATGTATCACTTAAAACATTCTTTACACATTCCAGACAAAACTTCTTATTAATAAACCATCAGTGCTGTTCATTTAATCAAGGGATAGTCGTTACCGTGATGTTGCTCTACCTTCCTGTTATCTACCTCTTCTTCAATGGCATGTTCATTTCTTTCTCTACCCTCCAATTCCCTTGGTTTCCTCACTTTTAACTTCTTGTCTTTCAGACTGGTAGGAGCTATTAAGCACATAGACAAATCTATTCAAGCCACAGAATTTCTCTCAATTGCCACTTAGTAATTATACCTATAAACTGTGCCTTATTATGCTCTGCATTTTGAAAGGGACCCAGTCACTAACAGACTGTGGATGTATCTCTTCCCTTCATATTTTGACCACCAGCCTTTCTTTACTATATTTATGAGCTTTAGTAGACCCAGTATGTTCTCTATTTTATCCCATTTATACTGATAAATATATTTTTCTACCAAAATTAACTTATCTCTGTTGTTAAGCTCAACAAGGATTGGGTCTTGGTAGGGTGTTTTGCTAGCCTTCAAACAATTAGCAAGCATTTTCCCACATTTCCATTTTTCAGTTCTTTGTAAGTGTTGATGTTAGAGCTGTATGTAGTATTCCAGCATCAGTTTCACAAAAATCACTTCTCTACATCTACTGATTACTATCCTATTTACATATTACAGAAAGTTAGTGGCATTGTTGTTAGGATGGAAGTGTAATATTTATTTTGAATTGCTGGAAGCAGCTGTAAAGGTAGCAAATTCATAGCAAATATGTGAACAAGTCAATATGTCTTCTATTAGAAACTAGCATTTACAGCCCAGGCTTTATTTTAAACACTTCTCCCCAATGATGCTTAATGAGGATATTGCACCTGACACCAATTCTGCTTCTTACCATGTCGTCTTGTGTAGAAGTTCGTGACCTTTGTTTTTATGCCCGTATCTCAGTACTGATACCCCTGTTGTCATCTGACAGATTTTTATGATCTGTTTATCAGCCTCTAACAGCAGCCCAGAATGAAAACCAGTTTTGAATGGGGCAAACTCCTCAGCTCTGCTCATGCACCAACAGATTGTAGAGGTGAAGAAAGAGCATAGACAGTAAAAGATGGGGGAAGAAAAACCTCGCAAATCTTCAGACCTTTCTGATAGCCTAAGCAGATATGAGGAATGGAATTTTGATTGCTTCTTAAAGAACAACCATAGGTTGTCAGTATCAATTCCTCTAAATGTCAGATTACCTGCACAAAATTATTAGGAAATATTTCTGGATTTATGCACCTGTAACATAAGAGAATCTGGTCAGAAAAGGTAGCCATTCTTTTTTAAAGGTAAAATTTTACAAAGCAAAACCACCCGTGATATCTTATCAATGTGGTTATCTATGCTTAAGTAATTTTCAAGATGTCAGAAACTGTGTTAAGCATAGTCACACAGAAGCTTACACAAAATATTTTGACTGATTAATCAACACTTTGGAAATACGTTTTGTGGGAAGGTTTATCTTTCTTGCTCTTAACTGGAAATAATAAAAGCAGAAACTATGATAATCACACAAGAAAATGTCTTCAGACCTAATGGGAAGAGAAGAACGTATCCAAATGCTCTTCCTCATTACTCTGAGAGAAAAGCATTCAGTCAGAAGTTTCTTGCTTCTCTTATTTCCTTTGTGTCAAGCTGACCAGGGACCTTGGATGGCACCTTGCTTGATACCAGCCAGCCAGGAATTTCTAATTACCCTTTTCTATCACCAGAGTTGTTCACCAGACTCCTGGCCTTCAGCATCCCTTTCTATCTCCCTCTGTGTGCCGACACCCCCACTAGCTGCTTCCAGTTTGCAGGAGTGCTAACCCCAAGGACACCAACTGCACAGGGTTAGCTGTTCCTAAATGTTGCTAATGCAAGACACTTTGCCTGTTACTTGTTTTCTCTATAAGTGCACTTGAGCAGCAGCATCTGAAGGTTGTCCTTACAGTCCAGATTGTCATTACAGAGCTTAGTACTGGAGATCTTTAAAAGCAAGTCTGAATAATATACTATCACAGAAAATATACAGAAAACCTACTTAGGCCAAGATTAAGATATACTGGCTATTATGTAGGATTGTGTCTATAGCTGCTAAGCACTGATATGCAAAATTACTGTAGAACTTGCACCATGCCAGGCATAAAGTTAAAAAAACAATATGGAGAAAATTTTCCCCTTTCTGTAGTAAGTGCTGTGGAAATAAAGTCAAGTAACTAATTGCCTGGGCATAGGACCAAAATAGTTGAAAGACAGGGGAGATGCACACAGCCTGTGGCAGCACACTGCTAAGTGGAGGCAGGAGTTACAAGTTTAGGGGATTTTAAAAAGTGCTTTTCAGCTAGATTCCTGTTGTCTGAGCATCCAACACAAAAATAAAAAAAAAAATTCCATGAAGTTTTATAGAATGTTAAGTAGATGAGGACAAAGGCCAAATGCAAAAGGGTTGTAGAGGCTACTCTAATACGTAGCCAGAAGAGATGAAAAGGGGTAACTATTTTCAGTCTCTGCTGGAACATGAGCATGTTCTCAGGGTTTACAGTGAATACACAAGAGAGATGTGATGACAGGAAAAAATGAAAGTAAGAAGAATAATCTTGATAACAGAGACTCAGAAGTTGGTATTATATTTATCAAAATTACCTCCTTCATGACAAACTCCTTAACAAGTAGATGTGCATCCTCTACATAAACAAAAGTTATCCTCCATATAAACATGAAAAAAATATAAAATTAGAGGCTGTTGCTTCAATCTGCAGACTGGAAAACTAGTATAGGAGCAAAGACATGGTGCAAGTTGTGCAGTAATTTTGCATATCAAAGCAGCTATAGATGTCATCTTACATAACTTACATATCTTAATCTTGGCCTAAGAAGTCTTCTTGTATCTAGGTGGTATCTCTGAATTACAGAGATACTCAAGACCTGATCGAAAATCTTTTGCCAAAGCTTATTTTTGTCAGAGAAAAATGATATGACTTTTTAACCACAAATTGTTTCCAGTGGCATTTTTCTTAGAATACCAACTCAGAGTAGAATACCTGAAGAATGTAAGAATAAAAGTTTTAAATACTTTTTTCAAAGCTAGAAATATTCCATATTTTTTCATTGTGTTGTTTCACATTCTTTCTTTTCTACTGAAACCTGGGTAAAACTTGGTATATAAGACCCATAAGAGAGAGAAAATAGCAGTCATTTTACTTCAAATGTATCACTTAAAAACAGAGAGCAGAACATTAAACCTTTTCCATCTCCTTATTGGGTTAAAAGCAAGAACTTAAAAAAAAAAATTCTCCAATGCTGATATGTTTACGGAAAACATTTTAAAAGTAAAGGAAAGTTGTAGTCCCTCACAAAAAGGAAGAAAATATTTGGAAGCAAGATAACTTCCATTCTTTGGTAATAATATAATGTCATGGGGGAAAAGGAACACCAGATAATATGACATGGATGAGTTGACTTTATTAAGTTGACCAAAAAAGTGCTATAGGCTATGTCAGGAAAAGGATTGTGCACGTACACGCACATGCACACACATGCGCATGCATGCACACACACAGAGTTAACATATATAGTTATGTGCATGATTCCCCCACCGTTCCCATGTCAGAAAGTTGAGGCTGCAGAAAAAGTGACACTGTCTCCAGCCGCTCCATGATGGGCTCTGCCCGAGGACTTTGCATGCGATGCTTTAAGAGTTGCATCTCAGGTCTTCTGCTTCTACATGGTGCCAGATGTCCATGTACCAGCTTTCTCAAACTCTGTTGCTGGGCGGTTTTATAGCCAGATGCTCTCTCAAATCGATACACGATGATATCACACTAGGCCTTTCCAGCAGTTTCAGCTGGTGTTCTCCTGGCACTTGTTGATCCATGGTCTGTACCATGGCTCATCCTACTCAGTTCTTACTTGCTTGCTTGCTTGCTTGCCTGCCAGCCATGGCTAACAATGCTTACTTACTTATAATCAGGACAAAGGCTGTGATCCTCCTCCAGCAAATAAAAAATATTTTGGAGACAAAAATATCAAATTAAATATGTGGAAAGGAATGAAAGATTAAACAACCTATGAAAAGGATTTACTTTCAGCCATCACAAGATATTTTGCCATCTGTACTGTCCAGAAAAAAAATTTTGTAAATCTATCACAACACAGAATATCCAAATAATTGGGAGTTGGGACTGCCTAGTCCTTGGAAATGCTGTGTTTTGTAATTCTGATGGGTTTAACTGTAAGGAATTCCATTAGGTCTTTAGGAACAAAGTAGTAGCTGAAGCAAGTGTGGACACTAATGATGCTTTGAAAGGACCCAGGAATAAAGACAGCAAAGATTGGTTGCTAGAAGGGATTTTCCAGACCTCATCAAGAAAACATTTCTGCTTTGCACATTCAAGACACTTGCAAGGAATGTACTGACGCAGTCATGCCTGCAGCACAGCTTGTAAGCCTTTTCTACAACAGTGGTGTACAGGTGGAAGCAGAAGCCTGTATCCATGGAGCAATATCCCCAGGATCCATGGGGCTCTATCCCAATGCTTGTGTTCTTTACTTAATTTTTGATTCCAGTGAGGCCAAAATAGACCTAGTTTCTTTTTGTCAGACTCTTGTTTTCTTTTTAACTCATTCTTCAGGGTCAAAATGACAGCTAAGGATGGTGAAAGTCTCAGGAAAAGGCGTCTCTGTGTGCCACTGGGCAAAAACACATTTTACAAAGCACTGGCATTGCTGATGGCATCAACCCAGTTCTCTGGCAGTGCCACGCAGGGTACACATGGCAATGATTTGCCATCATTGCTCCTGTACTTTGACATCTTGAGTCCTGTCTGCCTTGTCTATACCAAGCCCATATGCCTCAGGTTATTATCCTCTTGCCCCACACACTGTCTCCTTTTGCACATATGCATGAGAATGGTTTTAAGATTTCACATGAAGAGTACTTGTTTCAGCACTTTTAACAGACATTTTCAGCTTAGCTGTTTACCAATATGAATAACTTTCAGAATGTTTCTGGAGAACCCATCTTTACTCCTAAAAGCACTTTTTGATCCTTACTCTCATACTTATCTCTTACAGTCAAGTTACAGATCAACTAAATTCTTAGACAACATTAGTTCCCGTACCTCCTTTTACTCCTAATACATTTTTAGAGAAACAAAGAAACAAAAGCAAAACACATTTGAAATTACCCTAATCTTACAGTGAAGAACAACCAGGCACTGGGACAACTACTTCGAGACACACTTTGGAAAAAGTGGGTCTTAATCACTTATGCCTCAAGGGTCCAAATGTAAACTGGCTATAATAAAAAGATTTTGCTACAAGAAGGAACCTCAATTAATATACATGAAGTATTTGGGGAACTTCAGATGAAAGCTGCTATGAACTGTCAAAACATTCGTATTCTAATATATTCCTTGAGACAGTTTGGCCCAAAGTAAGCGTAACTCTTCTTCCAGCTGAAGTCTGACAGATGTATTTCATGATGAATAGTTTGTGCTTGAACGAACAATTTCAGAAGCTATTCTGATTTTTTTTTTTTATTTTATGTTTTCTGAAGGTGAGCATCTGCAATTCTATTATTATACGGGGGAGAGGGGAGCAAAAGCTACATATAAGCATGTGTGTGCCTGATTGAAATTATAAAGCTTTGTGCTGGAAGGATCTGTAGCTAGGAGACAGCTAAAAATAACGTTATTCAGGACAGATGGGTGATGTGAGTGTATGGGTGCTGTCAAGGACTCTTACGGAACTGGAATTGTCCCGACATTGCCGTTATACCGCCATCTTCCGGCTTGGACATCCAGCCTCCGACAGACTGCATGCACGCAGACCACAGGGCGCCTGCGCGGAGACCAGGGCGCGAAAAGCCGAAGCACAGACTGCACGTACACAGGCACATTCTGCGCCTGCACAAGGCCCTATAAAGGGGCCGCGCACACCTTTTGAGGCGTGCCTGCTGCTCCTGCTCCCCCTCCTACCTGGTGCCCGCCTCGGAACCTGCTCCTGCGGACGCTTCGACACCTGGACACAGAGGCTGGACCGGCTGGACAAAGAGGCTCTGTCGACTGGACGCCGTCGGACTCGGAGTGGTGATAGCCAGTTCCCCCATGTGGCCCTCTTCTCACCCGTCTGAGTACGCTTTCTCTCTCTCTCCCCCTCTCTCTTTCCCCCTCTCCTTTTTTTCTCTCTCTCCGTTTTTCCCCACTGCCTCCCTACCCGGTTCCTCACCCCTTCATCCGCCGAAATAAAGTTAAAAGGTTGTACGGCATCTGACCCTATTCCGTGTCTTAATCTCGTCCTTGAGATCGTATCGAAACCTCCTCCGATGTTGGATCGGGACAGGTGCTGTTCAACTGTTACTGGACTTTTCAACTCTTAGGTGTGTTTAACCCATTCTGAAGATCCACATGAAAAAAAATTTGCCTACATTATGAAAATACGATAGGTAGGTAGGGTGAGCTTTAGCAATTTCCACAGCTTGGGCTTTTGTTTTGTTTGGGTTTTTTAAAATTTGAATGTTCAGATTTAGGTGATATTGAAAAAGCAGGTTTTTGCAATTAGCTTTGCACAATGGCCATTATCTATAGGAATCTCTACGTTTTTAACAGTATCCTTTAAAACTTCAATATTCAGAAAGAAAATGTATCTATTTAAAAGTTAATAATATTAAAATTAAATGCCAGGGTGCCCTCTACTGGCTTACAATATTAACACCAAACAGTAACAAAAATCAAGTATTCATAACCTGGCAGGATCCATGGTCCAAAATCTAAGAGAAGACTGCCAGCTGCATTTAATTTGAAACATGCTGGACTTGTTAAAAACAGATTTGGGTCCCTCCCACGACTTGAAAAGGTGGTGGCAGCATATGCTGTATGCGGCTTGAAGAAGTTGACTGGCTTCTCCAGTGGCTGCTGACTGCCTGGTAGAGTAAACCACATTCATATTGCAGCAACGAGGCTGCAATGTTATGCATCACCAGTTGAAAAAATGCTTTCCAGGGTATGAAAATAGAAACAAAGCATGCCTTGTTACATTTTCTACAGCTCATCAGAGCCTACAAGTCCAGCAGGGATTGTGACATTCCTGCTGTTGCACAGTCCTTCCCTGCTCTAGTCCCCCACAGGAGCTATGACAAAAGTGGGCTGCTGGCCTGTGTTAAGTTTAGAAACAAGATTGATAGTTGCACACTATCAAGAGGAAGCTCGTCACTTCATATGTCAAGTAAGAAGCTTCTTATGCAACCAGAAATACTTGCTCAGAGGTGGCAGCAGGTGATTGCTGACCTTCAGCAAGCGATGTCGCACACAGGAGGAACATTTTAACACCTGTCTGTGCTTCCAGTTTCACCTCCTGGTAATCTCCAGAAGTGTGTATACAGTGCTACAGGCCAGATCAGCAGACTTGTTTCTTCATACCTCTTCATACTGCAATATTGCAGAGAGCAGCAGGAAGTCAGAGCTTTTCTTTGGTTATAGGGAATTTTGGAATTCCACAAACTTCCTTTAGACATAAAGAAATGAAAAATCTATAAAATAATGGGATTATTTATTAGTTTTGCTGGCTGAGAAGCATAGCAAAAGAACCACTGATGCTGGTTATGCTATTACTTGATAGGCCCTCTGACATGAGGGTGTGGAGGAGCACATCTACAGTTAACTTCACAGTCTAGTGAAGTGCTGAAGTTGTGACTTCCAGACAGCTGCCTATGAAATTGCAGCACATTAATACCTCTAGTTGCCAAACACCATCCCAACATTCAGTGGAAGATACCCTCAGCTTAATTCCATTTTCAGACTCTCAACTGAAGGTTAGAGTATTAATGCTTAGTAAATATCCTTAAACCAGCAAAATAGTAAAACTTTTGGCCTTGGGTAAAAGCAGAAGTTTTCATTTGGCTGGATTAATACCATATAGTTGTACAGAGCAACTGAACAGATTTTTCCTCAAGTCTACAGTGTAAAGACTGAGAGCTTTATGCACATTAATATATATTCTGAATGGCTCTGTGAAACATGGAATTATTATCAGCCCTGTTGTACAGTTGGAGAATTAAAACTAAATTTACTGCCTGGTTTCTGGCAACAATTCTCTGCTAGCACTAGAAATCAAATCTATGCTGAGTCCCATCCTAAGACCTTAAACAGATCTGGAAACAGGTATGATGCAACCTTGGTGACTTTGGGAACCCCATGAGACCCTGCTAGACTTCCAGGCCAAAGCAAATAGTAACTTCGTGATGCTCTGAAGTGAAAGCAAGGAGCAGTTTCCGGGAGAAGGAATGTTGAGGACATGGTGAAATGATCTATAATGTCCCATGCCTCTGGAAGCTTCCTCATTTTAGACAGCTACCTCAGCTTTACACACAGCTGAGCATAGCAGCTGCTGCTCTTCTGTAGTGGACATTGTGAGTCCAAGTTATTTTCATGTGAGATAACAGGCTTTTTATCCTCTTGCTCAGAAGTGCTAAAATGATGGCATAAACAATCCAACTGCCTTCTATTTACTTTATTTCTGTAATTCATTCTGCTCTTTGAAGAGCAAGCTTTAAAGCACCTCCTTACAGGACTTGCAAGATGTCGTGGTTTAACCCCAGCCAGCAACTAAGCACCACGCAGCCACTCGCTCACCCCCCACCGGTGGGATGGGGGAGAGGATCGGAAGGGCAAAAGGGGAAAACTCGTGGGTTGAGATAAAAACAGTTTAATAACTAAAGTAAAATAAAAATAGAACAGTAGTAATACAAAGCAAGCGGTACACTGTACAATTGCTCACCACCTGCCGACCGATGCCCAGCATGTCCCCCAAGCAGCGATCAAACCCCTCCCCAGCCAACTCCCCTGCTTATATATTGAGCATGACGTCACGTGGTATGGAATAGCCCCCCGCCCAGTCTGAGTCAGCTGCCCCGGCTGTGCCCCCTCCCAGCCTCCCGTGCCCCTGGCAGAGCATGGGAAGCTGAAAGGTCCTTGACCAGTGTGAGCACCACTTAGCAAGTACTTAGCACTACTTAACAAGAACCAAAACATCAGTGTATCATCAACATTGTTCTCAACCTAAACCCAAAACACAGCCCCATACCGGCTACCAGGAAGAAAACCAACTCCATCCCAGCCGAAACCAGGACAGTATCCACTCTTTATTCCATACCATTTACGTCATGCACAGGTCCCACATTATCCAACACATCCTCATTAACTACCACCCCCTTCCTTTCCTTTGATATTGATGACGGGTATCATTCCCTTAGTCTATATGCTATCCCTCTAGAACGTTTGTTGAGTTCGCTTAGTTTTGACTTTGGGATTCATCCGTCATAACAGTCTTTCTGGGCAGGAGAGGTAGTGTGTGGTGTTGGATTGTAGCATGCTGAATGCAGTTCTAGTTCTATCACCTCTGCACTTTGGTTTCCTCAGAGTTCATTCTTCATTAATTTGGGTGATTCTTACTGTATACTGTTGATATGTCACATAGTAATCACAGAAGTGATGACATACAGTATTATATAGCAACAAACATTATATAATTCAGTTCATTGGCTATTTTCGCCCAGAATCAAGTCTCCTTGAGGTACACATCGGACTTCCCCATCCTCCCGCATCACCCACCAAGTGCACCCAGGTCCTTGAGCAAAAGCAATCCCACGAACGCGTTTACCTTTGCCTAAGGCGGGAGTAACCCAGACTGTCTTCCCCAGCATATTTTTTACATGCACTACAGGGACTTTATCCCCTTCTACAGTACGTAAAATTCTTGATTGGGCAGGGCCAGCTCGATTGGCTGATCCCCTCGTGTTGACTAACCAGGTGGCCTTTGCTAAATGTGTATCCCAGTGTTTGAATGTCCCACCACCCATTGCTTTTAGTGTAGTCTTCAACAGTCCATTGTATCGTTCTATTTTCCCGGGGGCTGGTGCATGATAGGGGATGTGATATACCCACTCAATGCCATGCTCTTTGGCCCAGGTGTCTATGAGGCTGTTTTGGAAATGAGTCCCATTGTCTGACTCAATTCTTTCTGGAGTACCATGTCGCCATAGGACTTGCTTTTCAAGGCCCAGGATAGTGTTCCGGGCAGTGGTGTGGGACACAGGATATGTTTCCAGCCATCTGGTAGTTGCTTCCACCATTGTAAGCACATGGCGCTTGTCTTGGCGGGTTTGTGGGAGTGTGATATAATCAATCTGCCAGGCCTCCCCATATTTATATTTCAGCCATCGTCCTCCATACCAAAGAGGCTTGAATCGCTTGGCTCGCTTGATTGCAGCGCATGTTTCGCATTCATGGATAACCTGTGCAATAGTGTCCATGGTTAAGTCCACCCCTCGATCACGAGCCCATCTATACGTTGCATCTCTTCCTTGATGGCCTGAGGTGTCATGGGCCCACCAAGCTAGAAATAATTCACCCTTATGTTGCCAGTCCAGATCCACCTGAGCGACTTCAATCTTAGCAGTCTGATCCACCTGCTGGTTGTTTTGATGTTCTTCAGTGGCCCGACTCTTGGGTACGTGAGCATCTACGTGACGTACTTTTACAACCAGGTTCTCTATCTGGGCAGCAATATCTTGCCACAGTGCGGCAGCCCAGATGGGTTTGCCTCTGTGCTGCCAATTGCTCTGCTTCCATTGCCGTAACCACCCCCACAGAGCATTTGCCACCATCCATGAGTCAGTATAGAGATAGAGCATTGGCCACTTTTCTCGTTCAGCAATATCTAAAGCCAGCTGGATGGCTTTCACCTCTGCAAACTGACTCGATTCACCTTCTCCTTCATCAGTTTCTGCAACTTGTCGTACAGGACTCCATACAGCAGCTTTCCACCTCCGATGCTTCCCCACAAGACGACAGGACCCATCAGTGAACAGGGCATATTGCCTCTCATTTTCTGGTAGTTTATTATATGGTGGGGCCTCCTCAGCACGCGTCACCTCCTCCTCTGGTGATATTCCAAAATCTTTGTCTTCTGGCCAATCCATGATCACTTCCAAGATTCCTGGGCGACTGGGGTTTCCTATTCGAGCCCGTTGTGTGATGAGTGCAACCCACTTACTCCACGTAGCATCAGTTGCATGATGTGTAGAGGGGGCCCTCCTTTTGAACATCCAGCCCAGCACTGGCAGTCGGGGTGCCAGGAGGAGCTGTGCTTCAGTACCAACCACTTCTGAAGCGGCTCGAACCCCTTCATATGCTGCCAATATCTCTTTTTCGGTTGGAGTATAGCGGGCCTCGGATCCTCTGTATCCCCGACTCCAAAACCCTAGGGGTCGACCTCGAGTCTCCCCCGGTGCTTTCTGCCACAGGCTCCAGGTAGGGCCGTTCTCCCCAGCTGCGGTGTAGAGCACATTTTTTACATCTTGCCCTGCCCGGACTGGCCTAAGGGCTACTGCATGAACCATCTCCTGTTTAATTTGTTCAAAAGCTTGTCGTTGCTCAGGGCCCCATTTTAAATCATTCTTCTTCCGGGTCACTTGATAGAGAGGGCTTACGATGAGACTGTAATTTGGAATATGCATTCTCCAAAAACCCACAATGCCCAAGAAAGCTTGTGCTTCCTTTTTGCTGGTTGGTGGAGACATGGCTGTGATTTTGTTGATTACATCCATTGGGATCTGACGACGCCCATCCTGCCATTTTATTCCTAAAAACTGGATCTCCTGTGCAGGTCCCTTGACCTTATTTTGTTTTATGGCAAAGCCTGCCTCCAGAAGGATTTGGACTATTTTCTTCCCTTTCTCAAAAACTTCTTCTGCTGTGTTGCCCCACACAATGATGTCATCAATGTATTGCAGGTGTTCCGGAGTGTCACCCTGTTCCAGTGTAGTCTGGATCAGTCCATGGCAAATGGTAGGGCTGTGTTTCCACCCCTGGGGCAGTCGATTCCAGGTGTACTGGACGCCCCTCCAAGTGAAAGCAAACTGTGGCCTGCACTCTGCTGCCAAAGGGATTGAGAAAAATGCATTAGCGATGTCAATGGTGGCATACCACTTGGCTGCCTTTGACTCCAATTCATATTGAAGTTCTAACATGTCTGGCACAGCAGCGCTCAGTGGTGGCGTGACTTCGTTCAGACCCCAATAGTCTACTGTTAGTCTCCACTCTCCATTAGACTTCTGCACTGGCCATATGGGACTGTTAAAGGGTGAGTGAGTCTTGCTGATCACTCCTTGGCTCTCCAGTTGACGAATCAGCTTATGGATGGGAATTAGGGCATCTCTGTTGGTGCGATATTGCCGCCGGTGCACTGTCGTGGTAGCAATTGGTACCTGTTGTTCGTTGACCCTCAGCAACCCCACAATAGAAGGGTCCTCTGAAAGACCAGGCAGGGTAGACAGCTGTTTAATTTCCTCTGTCTCCAAGGCAGCTATGCCAAAAGCCCACCGGTATCCTTTTGGGTCCTTGAAATACCCTCTCCTGAGGTAGTCTATGCCAAGGATGCACAGAGCCTCTGGGCCAGTCACAACGGGGTGCTTCTGCCACTCATTCCCAGTTAGGCTCACTTCAGCCTCCAATACAGTCAGCTCTTGGGATCCCCCTGTC
The DNA here is from genome assembly GCA_020745775.1 of Theristicus caerulescens. Lineage (NCBI taxonomy): Eukaryota > Metazoa > Chordata > Aves > Pelecaniformes > Threskiornithidae > Theristicus > Theristicus caerulescens. The sequence goes on along the minus strand of CM036583.1, from coordinate 37,396,775 downwards.
ACTCCAGAAATACAGATGGCTTCTGCCCCTTTATAGCTTGATGGCATGAGGGTACACTGTGCACCGGTGTCTACCAAAGCCTTATACTCCTGTGGGGCTGATGTGCCAGGCCATCGAATCCACACAGTCCAGTACACCCGATTGTCCCTTTCCTCCACCTGGCTGGAGGCAGGGCCCCTCTAGTCCTGGTCACAGCATTCGTTACTCACTTCTTGTAAATGCGAGTCAAAAATCCCTTTGTTAGGATCAGAAACAAAATCAGCCCTTCTACCCTGTCTGGGGAACTGCTCACTGGAAACTGGAGCTGCAACTCTCCTGGGAGAACCATTTTTTGTAGTTGTTTTTCCTTGCAACTCACGTACCCGTGCCTCTAGGGTCGAGGTAGATTTTCCATCCCACTTCCTCATGTCCTCTCTGTGGTCACGCAGATAAAACCACAGGGTGCCCCGTGGTGTGTATCCGCTATATCTTCTCTCTTGAAGAGAGGGACGCTTACTCCTAATAGCTGAGATACTGGTACGTACAGGTGAGGAGTAGGATATATCCTCTTCGAGTTGCTGGACCTTCTGGGACAGTTTCTCCACAGCTGAGACACAGGCCTGTAGGGAGGAAGACAGACTTTCTTCATATTGTCGGAGTTGGCCAGCTATTTCATCTACCGTTGGTCCCTCTTCATCTTTCCAGGTCATTATTGCCAGCGAGTTTGCGTGTGATGATGGTGCACTCAGTACAAACTTCCACCACATGGGTCGTGTGCATTGGACTTCGTCTGGATCTTTGGATAACTGATCATTGTCCAGGTCATTATAAATCACTTCCAGCACAGCTAATTCCCTCAGGTACTGGATACCTCTCTCCATGGTGGTCCACTTGCCTGGGTGACATATAACATCTTCCTTGAAGGGATACCTTTCCTTCACACCTGACAGGAGTCGCCTCCAGAGGCTGAGGGCTTTTGCTCCTTTTCCAATCGCTTTGTCAATGCCCCCTTCCCTAGAAAGGGATCCCAGCTGCTTGGCTTCCCTGCCTTCTAATTCCAGGCTACTGGCCCCGCTATCCCAGCATCGGAGCAGCCAGGCAATGATGTGCTTGCCTGGATGACGACCGAAATCTTTTCGCATATCTCGCAGCTCACTCAGGGACAGGGATCGGGTGGTTACCATCTCATTTATGGGTTCTGCCTCTTCCTCCTCCTGTTCTCTTGATGGCCCGGGCTCATCATTAGCTCTTACTAAACAAGCTGATTTCCTTGTATATTTTTTCTTCTGTATAGGGGCAACTGATACTGGCACGGGTTGGTTCTCTGGTTCAGCTGCAGCGCCTGTTGCGGGGGCTGGCGCAGCCGTGGGGACCGGCGCGGGGGCTGGCGCAGCTGCAGTGACTGTGGCAGGGGCCGGCGCCGCCGTGGGGGCCGTCACTTTGTCATCCGATCCAGAGACCTTCCCTTTCCCCTGAGGGTTCTGAATAGCGTTGAATAGGGCTCCGTACGCATGGGCCAGGCCCCAGCACGTTGCAATGATTTGTGTCTCTCTGGAGTTGCCAGGGTGACAACATACTTTTTCCAAATACTTTACTAGTTTTTCAGGATTCTGCACTTGTTCGGGGGTGAAGTTCCAAAACACTGGAGGTGCCCACCGCCCTAGGTACTTGCCCATACTCTCCCACACACCCTGCCACTCATAACTATCCAGCCTTGGAGGAGATCTCTGAATGATATTCTTAAGCTGCTTATTAACCTTAGATAAAACTGAAACAAAATTCCCAAGAACTACCAATGGATATATCTTAACGACCCAAGGATGCTCAAGATAATAAAAAATTGTTGTAATGAAGGAGAAAACATCATAGAAGAAAGAAACAAAGGTGTCATTCTCTATTTCCTCCATAAAAAAACTCTCAGAAGAAGAGGTATAATTACTAATTGTCTCTATGAGGTGGTACCTGAAGTACAGTAATGGCTTCACTACAAAACCCAAATACCAGATAGCACTCAAGGTCAGTGTTTTAATGACCAATCTTCCAGGCAAAACATCACTAATCACTGCAGAGCACAGCAAACTGAAAAAAGCAACACCAATCTTCAACATGCACAGTAAAAACAATAGCATGATGCAGATCAGGTAGACTAGTACCGCGAACAGATGAATCAATATTACAACCGATAACTGTTAACAGATACAAATTCCTTAATGCACTCTAGTTAATCTGTTATTATCTCAAACCCTTCGTGCCCCACAAAAACCCACGCCCCCGAAGAGACTGGAGCCCCACGCCCCACGTTGGGCGCCAAAAAAGGACTGTTGTGGTTTAACCCCAGCCAGCAACTAAGCACCACGCAGCCACTCGCTCACCCCCCACCGGTGGGATGGGGGAGAGGATCGGAAGGGCAAAAGGGGAAAACTCGTGGGTTGAGATAAAAACAGTTTAATAACTAAAGTAAAATAAAAATAGAACAGTAGTAATACAAAGCAAGCGGTACACTGTACAATTGCTCACCACCCGCCGACTGATGCCCAGCACATCCCCCAAGCAGCGATCGAACCCCTCCCCAGCTAACTCCCCTGCTTATATACTGAGCATGACGTCACATGGTATGGAATAGCCCCCCGCCCAGTCTGAGTCAGCTGCCCCAGCTGTGCCCCCTCCCAGCCTCCCGTGCCCCTGGCAGAGCATGGGAAGCTGAAAGGTCCTTGACCAGTGTGAGCACCACTTAGCAAGTACTTAGCACTACTTAACAAGAACCAAAACATCAGTGTATCATCAACATTGTTCTCAACCTAAACCCAAAACACAGCCCCATACCGGCTACCAGGAAGAAAACCAACTCCATCCCAGCCGAAACCAGGACACAAGAGCTGATCAGCTGTGTTAGCATTACTCTTCCTCTACCCCACTCATCACACAGGAACTGGGTACAACATTGGATCAGAAGACCGCTGTAGGACTGATGAAGCTGATGCATCTGCAGTTTCCTTTGGACATCACCACTGATGTGTGCTGATGTCTGTCATCACACTACATCTTTTCCTGATGGTTCAAGTTTGCATTGAGGTAACTGTGAGCTGCTAATAAGCTACTTTGGCCTACTGCAAAAGGACTGTCAGAGGCCACGTCCTTCTCTCACACTGAAGAAGTAAAGTATGCTTGAAAGGTTTTCTATTTATCACTCTGTTTTTCTCTTCATGCCAGTATTTGTTTTAGAAGCAGCTCTGAACACATTTTGCTTAAAGGCTAAAATCAGAGAAATTCCAGGAACACAAGTCCCATCTCTAGAAGAATAGAAGATACATAAAATTCCTTCCTCGTTTTCTTACTGAGTACTCTGCTGTACCCTCATGATTTAGGAGGTATTCCTTTCCCAGCACCACCTGAAAAGTCAGCAATAAGAGAGGATGGTTTTGGCTCTGAAGCTTCCTACTAGCAGATTGAACATCCTTTCAGCCCCTTCTAAAATTGCCTTGTTCATCATGCAACCCCATACAAGGGCTGAAGCTTCAGACATACGATACTTTCCGCATTGCTACAGGAGCTTCTGGGTTTCTTGCTGTTCTCGTGATCTCTGGAAGGTCCAGGCAGATGGAGATATAAAATGTTTGGCTGGGACTGCCCAGAGTTAGTGCTACAACTTTTGCTGACAGGTTTTAAAGATCAAATTACCCAGCAGATCTTGACATAAATTAAGAAAATATAACTGCATACCGGACTGAGTTTTACTTGCAGTATTGGCAGGGGATTATCTAGCTCATTAGTTGCAAAGGGTCACAGATGAGTTTTGCCAAGGCTTCAGTGCTTCTGAGCAAGAAATGCAGACACTTGAGGAACTTTACAAACAAAACCTGTCATGACCACTGGGCTAAGTGTCAACTCAATGGGAACTTTGAGAAACCAGACCTCAGACACAGGCACTCAGAATGCATGTTAAATCTTTGAAACCTAGTCAAGGTATTTGTGGAATTCTCCTTATGCAATTAACTCAGTGTAATTATGCAAGCTGTATATTGTCACTTCCACCATTAGATGCCTCAGTACCCCTCAAGTACTTCATATTGTCAACCATTATAGCCACAACTGTTACACACAGTCATAACTAGCCTCCTCACTACACATAACATACAAGCTTTGGAGACAGCCACTACAGCAAGCACTGAAGGCCTGTGAGTATCCAAGTATTCTGACGCATAGCATATACCAGCTAACTTTTACAGTGCTGTGACTTCACTATTTGCAGTGGAAACTAAGGATGTTCTACCTCTCTGCAAAAAAATTTGGGGAATCTGTAGCTCCAGCTTGGATATGTTCAAGACTTAACTGAACATGGCCCTGAGCAGCATGATCTAATTATACCTCGTCTGAGCAGGAGGTTGGACCAGACTCCACAGATGACTTTCCAAATCTAAATTTTGCCTTGGTTCTATGAAAATTTGTTTCACCAACTAACATGAAAATAGATGCCAGGCTTGAAGTGTTCAATATTTAAGAAGCTACCCATTATTTAAGAATCCAAATGTTTTAGGAGACTATGGTTAACTCTATATACAGGCAAGTGCTGAAGAAATTTTATTATTTTGAGAGTCCTGTGGTATAACATTCTCTGTGGTTTAACATCCTAATAGACAAACTGATAAAGTATGAGTTAGATCAGTGGACAGTGAGGTAGGTTGAAAACTAACTGAATGACTGGGCCCAGAGGGTTGTGTTCAGTGGCATGATGACCAGCTGAAGGCCAGCCATGAATGGTGTACACCAGCGGTCAATAGTGGGTCCAATCTTGTTCAACATATTGTCATTGAAGTGGGTGCAGAGGAGGGCCACAAAAATGGTCAGAGGGCTGCAACACCTCTTCTATGAAGAGAGGCTGAGAGAGTTGGGGTTGTTCAGGTTGGAGAAGGCTCCGGAGAGACCTTGTAGCTGGAAGCGGGAAGCTTGTAGAGGGAAGTAGCTGTGGGGTGCCAAGTACAACCATAGTCCAGGGCTGTGCAGACCCCAAGGCCCAGGGAAAAGATCCCCATTTGGAGCCATGTCCTCTCTCTGCACCAGTTCTCCATGTCCTCAGCAAACCTCCTGTCACTCTGGTGTGGGAGGAGACAGAGTATGGGGATCATTAGAAAAGCTGGTAAAATAACTCTCCTGGTGACATGAATTACAGCTGCTGCCTACTTCAGGACCTCACTGTCTGCATGGATGCTCTGAGCAAAGGATGTGCCACAGGCCAGTGACTGCTGAGGGACAGGAAAGTCCTGTAGATGAGCACTGTTGCTGGTGATTGGGTAAATTGCTGAATCCTCCAGTTTCAGGCAGTGACCCAAAGAAGCACCAGCGTGTTTCTGCAGATACCAGGAAAGCAGATCTTGTCAGAGAGCTGCCCAGCCCCTCCTGGAGCCTCCCACCTTGTAGGCGAGCAGACACGGGAGCTCGAGCCCTCTTTTCTTTCCCTGCTTTGTTAGTGCTTCTTTTCAACTCCAGGTTTCATAAGAGGTGAAGAGAAAGTGAAAGGCACAAGCCCTGAGCACTATGCAAGTAAGTGCAAGTAGCATGAGACTGGCTGCCACTACCCCACCAAATCAGGTGCGGGCCAGGAGAGGGCTCTTACTGCCAGGACTTCAACTTGTTCACTGTCTGCCCTAGCAGCATCTTAAAGGGAAATGTTCTCTGTTCGAGTCCCAGAGCTGCCGGGGCTTTCCAGAGCCAGTGGCTCTAGGAAGGCATGCCAGAAGCTGCTGCTTCTTTGACCTGTTCCCCTGTGCTTTATCTCCAAGTAGATATTATTAAAGGTAAATAGCTTAGAATGTATCTGTACTTTACAGTGCACAGCAAGAATACATCACAAAGCTGTGCCCATCTTCTGCAACATTTTAGGCCAAATGGTAAGGAAAGACAGCAGAGCCTTCTGGAAATTCCAAGTCTGTGTTTGAACTATCAGAGTGCTAAGAGTTTAAAAATAATAAAGTAATAAGTACAGAGCATTCTAGAAATTCTGAGCTTAAGTCTAAGACAACCTGCTGGTGCTTTACAGAAAATTAAGATCAAGTTCATTTCTATAGAATGCACTCAGTTCTATACAGTGTTACCTTGGGAATGTACCCTAATTCATTACTTCATTTGTCCATCTCAAACTCAGCCTACTCCTGTGCTGGGAAGAAGACCCATCTGCCCATTGACCTACACACACCCTGTTCCCTGCTTTCATGAGTCTAGCCAGTTTCCTCAGCCTGTAGATACGGCAAGCCTAGGATACATCCTGGAGCAGAACTATTGCTCAGTGCAGCAGTAGCCATAAAGACTTGAAAGACCTAAAAATGTGAAAACAGGAAAGAAGTCCTCATAGCAGTTTTGAAGTCTTGTCCATGTAGTTCATGTGGGAAAAGCAGCGTGGTTATCTGTAAAGGAAGAGTTGCCTGTAGAATCACTAAGCCAAGATTCAAATACAAAATTCTGGGTGTGACTACCATCTTCTTTCTTACTGGAGGGAAGAGGATATTTTAAAAGAGGAAAAAACCCACCCTCATTTGGTTCAATCACTTCTTTATTTAAATGGAGAACTGTTCAGGGAACTGTTGGGTTTTTTTGCTATATTTTTCACAAAGTTTCACTTTGCAATAAATGAGAAAGTCTAAGAAGGTAAAAGCTTCATGAAACCCTAGGGTTCAACAGAAAAAAAAAGCAACATCAAACCCAAAATATTTAGCTATATTCAGCAGCTGATAGCTCAGCACTGGAGGACTTCCTAATTTCCTCTGTGAGGAGCAGCAGTTCTACAGGCAAGTTTGGTAATTAGGAATCCATGTCACAGTTCTGAAATGTTTCTGAAAACATACACCTTAGGAAGCAGGATGACAGAAGTTCTAAGTTTGCCAGTGAAAAAAGGATGTTGCCTCCATCAGCAACGTCTTATGTGCTTCTAGAAGGGAATAGATATTCAGGGCACTGTAAGCAAAGCTTTGAACTACCGAGATGTAAAAGCAAACAGCCTCCTGCTTTCTTCCAATTCCTGGATCACACCCTTCATCCTAGCACTGAAGCTTTAGATGCAAACTTTTATCAACCCTGGTAATCTCTGTCTTGGCCAAGTCAGATTTTGATCTTAGCACCTGAGGAATAAAGTGTTCTTCAGGGATTACCTGTATGAGACAGAGAACAGAGCAATATGGAACTGCCAAGAATTGTGCAACATGTCAAGACTGGGTGCCTGTCATCAAGTGATGGCATGGAACAGATTTTTTTACTATTCTGTGCATTCCTTCTGGCCCCATTTTTTGAAAGACACATTTCCCTACACCTTAAAAAACAGGCCCACTCAGCAGGGTGGGACGGAGCTGCACACCAATTATCCTTTTGCTCCAAATCACGTAAAATTATCTCTAAAAGTTAGTTGCCCTATGTTTGCATGCCCTCTACAAACACTACAAAATAATAATCTGATAAAATAGGGGTGTGCCAGGGCCAGAAACATGTCTCAGATCCAGAGGTACTACCTGTGACTGCTAGGCCTTGATAATTCACATAGGTAATTAACTGTAACATAGTTCTTAACTGTAGTACGTCACCATTAATGCATCCGTTAAAAGTTTCAGGGCCATTGCATTTGAAACAGATTACTTCCAATCACTGACAGAAACTTACTTAGAGGCCAGTCCTAGGATTTAGGCCAGAACTGTAATAAAAAGTAATGGGAGTTGTGTGTGTATATATATATATATATACACATATATATATTTTTTTTAATAGTTTGGGTTGGAAAGGACCTTTAAAGGTCATCTAACCCAACCCCCTCTGCAATCAGCAGGGACATCTTCAACTAGATCAGGTTGCTCAGAGCCCCATCCAACCTGACCTTGAACTGAGCCTTGAATGACGCTCCATCTCTGTCAGACTCTGCCTTGTTCTACTCTGTCAGAGTCTCTGTTAATGTGTGTAGAGACATCCCTTAGATAGGCCTATGGGGTTATGTGACAAGGTGCTGGCAGTGGGGGGGTGCAGGGCAGCCTCTGTGAGAGGCTGGAGCTGCCTCGTGCCGGACACAATTGGTTCCAGCCAGCACCAACCGACCCACCACAGGACATGGCTGAGCCCCTCAGGCAAGATGGTGGCACCTCAGAGAAAACATACTTAAGAAAGGGCAAAACACATTGGGCAGAGAAAGGAGGAGGGGAAAAATAAGAGTGAGAAACAGCAGAGGGAACACCAAGGTCAAAGGATGAGGAGGAGGCAGTCCATGACACACCAGCAGATATTCACACTGTGGCCTATGCAGGGACTCACTGCTGGAACAGGGGAAAACTGTGAAGAGGAATGAGCAGCAGAGAGGGGCTGGTATGGACTGACCATAAACCTCCCATTCCACATGCCCCTGCGCTGCTGGTGGGGAGGAGTCAGGAGTGAAGGAGTGAATTTGAGCTTGGGAAACAGGGCAGGAAAGGTGCTATTTTAATGTTTGTCTTTTTTGTTTCTGCCTACACAAATCTCCTTTAACTGGTAATAAATCAGTTTTCTCCAAGTCAAGTCTGTTTTGCTTCTGACAGTGACTGGTAAGCAATCTCCCTGTCTTTATCTCAACTCACGAGCTTTCTTATCCTCCCACTGAGGAACAGTGAGTGAGCAGCTGGGTGGGTGTTTGGCTCTTTGCCAAAGCTAACCCACCACAACATGTCTACAACAAAGACTATGAAATGAAATAAAATACTGTGTCATATGGAAAAAAAATTATAAATTACCATGTCTTTAAGCTTTACCAGGAGGTTTGTGAACACCAGCATTCTTTAATGAGAAACAACCTGTATCCACAAGATTGTGTGCTGGTCATCATGACACTGTGCTCAGTGTTCAGTTTATCCTGTTTATGAGGGCCATTATACATATGAGTTTTAACTGACTGAAGCAATATGATAATGACAAAAAAAGTAATTTTCACATTTGCAGGAAATGAGGAATATGCTTTCTGAAATAATATTCTTGCTAGCTGAAGTTAGCACAAAAGATTTGAAAGTAACAAAGTAATAATCCACAACATTATTCTAGTTATTCTCTCAGCATTTATTTGAAATATCAATACTTTCCATGACATAGTTTATACATTAAGCAGTAGGGAATTGTCTTCATTTCACATCATCCAGTACTGAAGTGGCACATTCGAAGCAGCACATTAAATCTCTGAAACAGTCTGTACAATTTAGATAAATAGAACTCTGGATAACTAAACTAACAGAACTTCTGCAACTGTTACCAAAAGAATGCCAAGAAGCTAGGCACAGCACTGTACACACAAAGTGCAAGAAAGAGGAACACAAGAGAACCAACTAAACATATGAGAAATGGTTTTGCATATACGGCCACATGTCTTTAATTGCTCAACACAAAAAGATACCAAGTTTTATTTAGTCCTCATTGAGGGCAGAATATGCACAAATGATGTTCGAAGAACACATGGTAGACAGAAACAAATGAAGTGAGGGTCATGTTTGGTTGGTAATTGTATTCCTCGGTGAATGAGTTTACAAAGGATATCTGGTGCTTAAGCAGCATGATTTTGTGCCAAGACTTGACAAGAAACAGTTAACAAATGCCAGTTTTATTCCCCATCTTGCCCTCTTACTGGCATTTTGGTGAGCATGCTCAAAGTTCCTGAAGGGCAAATTCAGGCGGTTTGTGGTCCAACGTTTTTACTATAGGAATCCCCATTTTATGGTTTACAGTTTACTTCTGGATGGAAATAAGCCTTTTAACTATAATTAAGAATATAAAAATGAGCAGAGAGCAGCAGGACACACAGTACAGTGGTTCACTTTCTGAGAAACCAGAGGGTTTACATTTACACTGTCTCTGTGAAAACAGCAAGCCAGTTTGGTTGGAAGATACAATTCTGGTTAGTCAATGTTAGACCTGTGTGAACTGTATCATTAGGAAGGGAAAGATGGAATGGAAGAACTTTTCCCTCTTTTTATAGAGGACTAAGACTGAAAAGTAATACGGTGGTGATTGATAGGCATTATCTTCCCAGTACCACTTTCACTTCCTGCTGCTTCACTATGAGTTACCTGCTTTGCTTGCCATCATCTTCCCAGCTTCATCTCAGTAATGGCTCTGGTTACCACCAGGCCAGCATGGCCAATAAACTAATCCACACTATGCTGGCTCAGAAGATACTACGCATCACCACCACGTAGTATGACAACACATAAATCAAAGATGCTCAGTGGGAATCGATGACTCTAACCACTGCAGTTTGCACTTGTAAGGTGTAAGAAGCAGCATTTTGAAAGCAGTGGTACAGACACAACTATCTGGGTCAGAGGTGGTGGATCAGTCATCCTAATTGGGTAATGGAACTAGAATATCAACATAATTGATGGGGAAGAAACCTGACTGGCCATGAAGCATCCCCTCATACCAGTTTTCATCAATCTGGTTAGTGAGGGTAATGATATCACCCTCTTTAAATCCCAGCTCCCCTTCATTTTCTGGTTCAAAGTCATACAGAGCTCGGCAGCATGGCTGATCCATGTGAACACCTATGGAGAAGAAACACAAAGAAACAATATGTGCTTAAAAATCTCAACAGTTATAGTATCCTTTTTACCACTTACCTACTACAGATTTTGCTGTTTCTGGTATCACTCATATGCTGATGACAGTTCTTTGATAACATCTAAATTTGGACTGCTAAACTTCATTAGAAGACAGCTATCAGCTTTTGGCAGCCTTCAGTTTTCATATGTGACTGCTAGTAAATGCCTGAGAATCCTAAAAGAACCAAGCTACAGTCAAGCCCACACCTAAAGGCATGGCTACGATCAGTTTGGAATCTAATTTTTGTTTACAAAACACAAAAAATGAAGTGAAAGCCCTAATGTATTTCCAGCTTTACTGGCACACAGATGCTTTGTCTGTTTACCTCAGGTAGGTAGTGTAAGGGGTAGCTTAAAACAACAGTGAAGATATAACTGTGTCATTGTCCTTTATTTGGAAACTTCACTGGTACAGCTATACTGTAAATCACTGTATATGCTCCTAATCCTCTGAATTTTAATAAGAGGTTTCCAAAGACCTTTTCTCCCCATTCCCACAAAACATTCGATTGCAGGGCTACCAGGACAGAATCAGAAAAAGTTTGAAATTGAAACCTTTCTAATATGCTAGTTCATGAACATCTGACCGTAAACCCTTTAGTATGGCTAATGGATATTATTATAAGTCATTAGATAGATTAGTTTTTCATATGTTATATGAAATTAATAAATATTCCTCCCATCTCCCATATTCCCCCTCTCCCACAAAGGCTCTATAGCTTCAAGCCTACCAAAAGCAAAATTGTTACTGGTCAAACATTTAGGATTTAGCAGCACTAAATTCTAAGGAATCTTATCTACCTGACTTTCCATAGTAAAAGTTCATGCACTTCTAGTGGTCAGAATGAACTGACACATGCCACTCCATCATAATGGCACTTCTAATAATACATATTTCAGCTTTTTCATGTATACTGGCTTCAGGATAAGTAAGTTTCAGATTCAAACTTTTTGCACATTCATTTCAACCACTCACTATGGCTAGAAGGCCCATGCTTGAGCTATTTTAGGCCAAAAATATTCCATTTCTATAGATGTCAATAGAGCAAGTTTTTCAAATACCAGATTTAATTTATTGAATTCTGTAGTGAAACCTTCTTTCATTTCTTTACATATCGCTCACAGTGTATTTTGCTTTATTTGTCATGAAGACGATTTTGCTGGCATCAACAAAGCCTTATGACACGTGTTTGGTATCCTCACCGCTACTAGCTGAAATTTAGAAGACTTAGCAAATAAACTCTAATGACCATGGAAGATTAGAGCTTTGAATGAACCAACCCAAACATATATTAAAGCATTTTCAAAGAAGAAGGTGTTTCTCTGAAATGGATAACCATTTCAAAACAAAGAACCCCAATCAAAGAAAATGCTAAATACTGCTCTCTGAAGTGGAAAACATGAATGCTGAAGAGACACAGGAACATCAGCCTGCACTGCCTTAGCCCAGACAAGTGTTCATGACACTACAAAAAGAAGTAAAGAAGAAAATTACTGGTGGCATGAGGAGAGCTTTAGCATGCAAGACTCAAGTCACACTCATGCACAAGGAATCTCCATTGTATCCCCCTCCTTGCTATCATAGTGAGATTACTAGGAGTTTGCAAGATTATGCAAGACAATTTTCAGGGAAGTCAGGGTCTGGACAGAGGACAGCCCTCACCATAACATGGGATAACTGACCGTTACTATGAGAAACAAATAATAAGGCTTTCTTAGTATGCGCTGATATGAAATAAATGCTTCTTTAAAATAATAATTATGCACAGTCATATAAATGCTTGATCTTGCTTGTGCCGCTCCCAACTGGAGAAAGAAATTAGCTCAGATGGCTTTGTTTTTCTTTTTAGTGATTTTTACTTTCAGGCTCTTTGTGTTGTAATACCTGGCTTTAAAAAGCAGGATAAGGTTATGGAGGTTTTGGGGGGGTTCAGGGTTCTGCATTTTCATGGAAAACTTCCAGTTGTTCTCTTGTTTTTTTCAATGCCTATTTTGTAAAGACCTATATTTCAAGGTGAATTTAGTATGGCAGCATCTTTTTGAGCTTCTAGGACTAAGGAAATCTTTGACACAAAGACACATTTAAAGTAGTGGATGATCCATCCCTGTTCTCCTGCCTGGGGATGTGAACACTTTACAAAGAAACAACAGTTCAAACAGCTCTCTCCTGTGCTATCCTCATTCTCATTTTCCCTCACTATGGAAGAACTGATCTCTAGAAGAATGCATGGAACTTCTGCATTGTAGCAAAACTTTGGACAGAGTTGGCTTTTCTTCTCACATTGTGTAGAGAACTGCTAGTGCAAAACGACGAGATGTCTCAAACAGCCTGGGTGCTAAAACCACAGTGCAGAGCGACGGCTGGTAGGACCCAGGACCGGACAGTACCTGGAGCAAGGGTGAGGGAGGGAGGGAGCCTTGAGGAGACAGGGTGGCCGTGCCTCAGCCCCATCCCCTGTGGTCTGTGAAGCCTCTTATACTGCGCCCCTCCCCGCCCCCCATCTACTGCCTGGGGGAGGGTCCTGGTATGGCTCCTCTTGGTCTGACTGGCCGCCCCTCTTAATTCGACTGGTATCTCTACCACTCCTGGAACTGGGACGAGAGAAAGTTCCAGAAGTCCAGAGACTGAAATCTATAAATTACGGACTCTCGGGGGCTGTCTCCACCGAATACCCCTGTTGGCAGGTCCAGCGCTGGATCCAGGACTGGTGATTCCCCTCGTCTTCCCTCTTTCTCTCTCTCCCTCTCTCTTTTTCACTTCTCCTAAGGTAATTAAGTCATCAAAGTTGATAAATTGTAGTTAAGAGTACTACATGGCCTACCTTGATTTTCCATAAAGCCGTATAGCTTAGCTGCATAGCTGGGGTAGATATAATTGTGAGAGGGTAGGTGGGTATCAAATATTTGTACTCCATCTCTGTCTCTATAAAAGCTTTCTACTGAAGTTGGTGTTTGTGTACGGACCTTGAGTGTTGGCCCACCTTACTCCACACTGAGAGGATTTTGTGAACCTTAGTCACTTCTCCCTGCTCCTCCCCAGGTGGGACATGACACATTGCTACTGCCATTACCTGACGGTTTGGGTGTGGTGGCATGGGATATTCCTCCATTGTGCTGAGTATTGTCACCAGTTGTGAAATCCAGGCTCATACGGGGTTTGGGCTGATATTCTCTCCTGGGTTGAGATGATGCCTCTTTTATTCTGCCAAAACATGAAGTTAAATCTCAAGAGTTAGTTTCTTGTTAACATACGAGATGCACCGAACATCTTTATTTCCATGGCTGAAGTTCCCATCCGCCAGTCATCCAGACTAAACAGGTTTTGGCATTTAGAGTACTTTTTGTTTGCAACATCAGTTTAAATTACCAAAACCCACCTGATGTGACAATGCCATGAGGTTGATAATTTTTCTTTCGCTCTAGAAACATAGTATTTTGTCTGGCTTCCTTTTGTCTAACAAAAACAAAGAGCTTCTAATGGAGGAAAACTTGTTATGTGATTAGCAATGCTTACAGAAGGCCTGTACAAACATCTCTGCCCCCATTTTTAGCATGATTTTACTTCTCTCCCTGGCAGGCCTTAAATATTCAGTTGGTCGATGCCAACTCTTGTCATTTTGTGAGGAGGCTGTGTGGGAATGTACTGACTTCAGTTGCAGACTTTTAGTTAATTTGTAATTTGGAATGCTTGTTTCACAAAGGCACACAAAACCAGTTTTCCTGACTCTCAAAATAAAAATACTATGCATTATTCATTTCAACTTATTCTTCTAATTGAGAAATCTAGAATTTCTAGGAAAGGGTACATTTTCAGATTCCAGGATAAAATCCAGGGAAGGAATGATGACAGAATCAGAGCAGCTTATGCAGAACAACTGCCACATATATTTCTAATACTGCATATGGAAGAATACTTGGTTCAAGACCTCCATATTTAAAGGACAAGTTGGTTTCTCTAAACTTCTCTAGATCTGCTCCAGACTTGCTGTTTGTAGCACATCTTGGTTTACCTATTGAAAAGATCTGCTTCTAACTTAACCAGTTTTGGTCCTGATACAAGGGTTTCCTCACCATCCAAAATACTATCAGTATTAGTCAGTCAGAGACTGACTGGCTTTTCTTCTTCATAAACAAAAACATAAGCATATTAAAAACATAAATTAATGAAGTTGTCAAACTTAAATAAAAAGGCTTTGCTGTGTTTCACTCATTTACAGAAGTTACTTTTTCAAAACAGTAAAGTTTTGAAGAAAGAAATACTTAAACAAGTTCTACTACACTTAATGCTTCCGTGAAACAAACACCATTTTTTACAGATTATGAAATAGAAGGTGACAGTTCTAGTGACTTGCTAAAAATTACCCAAAAGCTCAGTATGAGCCATGTCTCTTAAGAAAAGAAACATCTCCAAGGAAACCATTCCTGCTTCCCAGCTGCTCTGTCATGATACTCTGTCTTGAAAACTGCAACCTCCTTTTGCTTGATGAAAAAAGGAGTTCAAAAGGAAAAGCCTTTGCTGACCTTCCAGATTTTATTAATTTTATTGCAAGTCTCCCAATGTTTGCCAAGTTTCTGAAGTCCCAGTTCCTGGTGTTAAGAAATAGTTAATCGAGGCTTTGAATATTATTGTGTATTTAAGAATAGTTATTTAGAAAAAGATAAATTACATGAATTGTATAACTACAGGAGTTTTCTATTAATCTACGTCCATGCTACACTGCTCATTTTTATCCCTGTATAGTCCTATCCCATGGCTGGAGTCCTATCCCATGACTGGATTAATCACCAGCCGAGTTAATCAGTAGATAAAGATAGATGTAGTAAGGAAAGATGAATAATTGAACATTTGATTTGAACAGTGGGAATGCAGGTGGACTTTGATAATCGTGTAATTGTATAACCATGTAATTGTTATAGGAATATATATAAGGTGACAATTGCAAAACTTGGCTGCCACTCACTGAGGTGATGGCCCAACTCTGAGTTGTTAATAAAGCAAACCTAGAGATACCCACTCTCTGGTGAAAATTCTTCAACACCTGGAATCATGGTATTTTAAGGAAGTTTATGTCTTCCATTAATGTGTAGAAGAAAAATGAAAATTCTTGCACTTGCAGTTCCTGAAGGAAGTTTTGAAGCCTAATCTAAAGGTCTGAGAAAGAATATAAGGCTTGAGTGCATTTTTAAATTTTTCATGGTTTTTGCAGTCTAATTCTTCTTTTTTTTTTTTTTTTTTTAAATCCTTTGGGCAATATTGTAAACAGGACAGTCTTAGCAGTTAGAAGACATTGTCCATGCCAAACAACAACACAAGTTCCATTCATGTCTTTTAAAAACTGTCTAGAAAATGGGCAGTATATGCTGTAGACATCACTGAGAGTGAACAGTAACAAATTTGCTCAGCTTAAAAGTAAAGCATTATTTATTTTCTGGTCCATATGGTGTAAAAAACAACCCCCAAAACTCAGGGCCATGCATTCTTTGCCACTTGGCTATCACCAGCAGGAAAAGACTAGTAGTTCAAATAGTAACAGCTCTACATCCCTGCTTAATCCCTGGCATAAGCATATCACAGTGCCCTAATTTGTGTCCAGTGGTGTGGACAAAGGATGATTTAGCCAGCAGACTCTTTACAATTAGAGATGCACAGTAAGTTTATGCAAAAGATTTACTTCACCTGATCTATAATAGCAGTCTAATGCAAGGTTCTGGAAAAGCTAAAATCATTCAGAGCTGAAACTTAAAATAAAGATACTGACTGTTTAGCTGAATTTTCAAAAGGGCAAAGGCTTATCTGAACTGATACAGAAAGAGAAATCTGTTGCAGAGAGAGGTATGTTCACTTTATGGCATAACTTATGGACAACAGAACAACCCACCTGCTCCTGAGGATTTTTTAATGCTTTTGTAAAGTAAATGAATTGCAGTATTCATTTGGAAGTGCTGAAAATCATTCTGTTAGCTGTTTAGACAGTACTGCAGACTGTATCCAGAAACAGCCTTCTGGGCAGCCTACCTACCAAAACAAGTGCTGCTCCTAATCGCAAAGAAATTTTAAGCCTTAGAACTGGATGAGGCTTACAGACTGTGTGCTCTGAGAAAATAAACACTGACAGACCCAGTAGTACCAGAAACTAGATATACACGAATGACATCAGAAAACAGCAAAGAATCATGCATGATTAAAAAGCTGTCTTCACACAGTACGTGAGCATTATTTGCTGTTGGGAATTACATCCAGTCTTCCAGAACCATGTGGACTAAAGAAATCTTTCCTGTATGTTAAGTTTCCTGGAAGAAGGACATGTGTGGGGAAAGCTGACCTGGGAAAAGCTGGGGAAAGTGTGATCCGGCAATAAAGCTCAAAAAAAGGGGTATTAAATAAGGTGGCAAATGATGGAGTTCTCTCTACCTGGCTCAGGAAGATCTTCAGGTAGATGAGAATGTAACAAGATGCTCTTTTTCAATAGCAATCATTAACATCTTCTCTCAGAAAAACTACTTTGTCTTTCATGTCTTTGTCTACATGAAGGAATGGTAAGGAATCCAAAGTTGTAAGTAAGTCCCACTCACTTCCAATATTTATAAACACTTGCTTTCAGTTAAATCACATTTAACAGCTTTACTGAGCTGAAATGCTTTCCTGAACTCAGTCCTGATTCAGTCATACTCAGAAGTATATGCATCTCCAAAAGATATAAACCTCAGCTTGCAATTGCCTAATGAAATGGCCCTTGTTTTCATACAATTACCAAGTCGCAAAAGATAACAGCGTTGCATTCTACTCATAGATTTTCTGCCTCTGTAAAACAAAAAAACAATTCAACAAACTGACAAGAAGTGCATTACCTATCTTCCAGCTTAGAAGTAACTCGCTGTAGGATCTGTGTGGCCTGCTTGTGGTACTCCAGCTGGGCTTGCACAAGAGCAGAAAGCTGGCTCACTTGTTCAATCTGAGGATTGACATTAAAACATCAGAACTTAGGTGAGTACTAACAGCTCAGCAATAGCGAGTAAAGACCACTGTCACACTGACACTGCAAAGGCAGTTTTACTTCTCTCTCTAAAAACTTGATTCATCTTTGTAGTTCATAAATAGTTACATATCAGTCTTTATTCATTACCATGTCTGGTTATGACCTGATTTGGAATGGTAACTGCAGCTCATCTCCGTGGCTGATTTGCATGAACAGCAACCTGCAGACCCACCTCATTCAGAAAACACTATGAAAGTAAAAATGAGACTGTAATAAGAGCATAATACACCTTCTCCCTCCCTGCCTTTCAGGGGCACAAAACTGTAGAGACTCTGGTCATGCTTCTGTCATATTCTGGCCTGTGAAGCAGACTAAAACAGGAAGATACTACGTACTCTTGGATGCAGAATATTTGGAATCATAGAATCATAGAATTGTTAAGGTTGGAAAAGACCCTTAAGATCATCAAGTCCAACCGTTAACCTACCGCCGCCAAATCCTCCACTAAACCATGTCCTCAAGCACCACATCTACCCGTCTTTTAAATACCTCCAGGGATGGAGACTCAACCACTTCCCTGGGCAGCCTGTTCCAGTGCCTGACTACTCTTTCAGTAAAGAAGTTTTTCCTAATATCCAACCTAAACTTTCCCTGGTGCAGCTGGAGGCCATTTCTTCTCGTCCTATCACTTGTTACTTGGGAGAAGAGACCGACCCCCACCTCACTACAACCTCCTTTCAGGTAGTTGTAAAGAGCAATAAGGTCTCCCCTCAGCCTCCTCTTCTCCAAACTAAACAACCCCAGCTCCCTCAGCCGTTCCTCATAAGACTTGTTCTCTAGACCCTTCACCAACCTCGTTGCCCTTCTCTGGACATGCTCCAGCACCTCCATGTCCTTCTTGAATTGAGGGGCCCAAAACTGGACACAGTATTCGAGGTGTGGCCTCACCAGTGCCGAATACAGGGGCACTATCACCTCCCTGATCCTGCTGGCCACACTATTCCTGATACAAGCCAGGATGCCATTGGCCTTCTTGGCCACCTGGGCACACTGCTGGCTCATGTTTAGGTGGCTGTCAGCCATCACCCCCAGGTCCTTTTCAGCCAGGCCGCTTTCTAGCCACTCCTCCCCAAGCCTGTAGCATTGCCTGGGGTTGTTGTGACCAAAGTGAAGGGTAGTGAAGGCAGATAGGATTCTACTTTCATGAGGGAAAAAAGCATCCAAAACTCTTGTGTGGGCAATGCAATTGCTAGCAGTTTCCATAATACCCAATGCTGCAACGGTGTAATGCAGGCCAGCACTATCTGGCCACACAGGGCTGGATGTTACTACAAGGATTAAAACTACAAATGTGTTATACTTCTTTTATTTCAGCACAGCTGTATTTAATTTCTAACATGCAAATATTTTCAGGTTTGTTATGGCCCCTCTACAGCAATCTGGTAACAAAATGAAGAATTAAATTAGGTGTGTATTTAAACTTCAAATAAATCCAATCATTAACTTCAACATAAATATTTAAACTGAGTTTCTTTTGACCACATATTCTATAAGACAGACTTCAGCTGAAACGCTTTTTTCCTCCAAAATCAATACATTTTTCTTCACTTGATTTTACAGTTTCAAAACTAATTATAAATAGATTAAAAAAAACTAATAGATGCTCAATCCTAAACCAGTCTGTAAGCAAAAATATGCTGCAGAGTCAGATTTGAGCAGTCCCATTAACTTTGGCTTTCCTATTCACTATTGCATCTGATTACAACAGAGACCATGGGGCTGTGAGTTCATCATCTCTGATCTTCACCAATCCTTTCAGCAGCCCGCACACTTGAGCAAAAACCTTCACTCAAACCCTAAAACCACAGCTAAGTAAAAGTCATGACTTACATTTGCATAATTCTAATAAGGAAGATATTTTGGTTTTGTAAGTAACACTATGCAGTTAGGAAGCATAATGATGCTACAGAGGATTTATATTCTTTAGCTCAGTTACCTATAAAATACCTATGAGTTCTACATGTGCATGCTGTACATTACTATAGATTCTGAGCCTCTCACTGAATCCACCAAGGACGGAAGTGCTTCCCCACTGTACAGTGACAGGAATCTGTGGTGTCAGGCTTTCAAGTTTTAGACTGCTTTAGACTGCCTTCACTGCTGAATGAGTATCTTTCTCTTTTTAAGATTCAGCTCAAAGATTAACAAAGGATATCTCACATCCATCTCCAGAAGGTTGAACATGCTTGACTCAGCAATTTCTTTTGATTCATCAAATTTCTCCAGAGCTTGGCGAAGTTCTTCGTCAGGGAGCTTGCCCTGTCTTTTCTTTTTGTAATCAAAATCGAGGCGTCGACCCTCCATTTTCTTTAGGTGATGCTAAAAAACAAAAATGCAAATGCAAGCACAGAATAAAGGATGTTCCCCAACTCTCCGTATACTGCATTGGAATCAGGTAGTCCATGTACATTTGCAAGCATGTGCTGTTTGCTGTATATCAACACTTCCCCAGAGAGGAGAAATACAGAACAATGAAGTAGGTGGTTTTACGTATCATTTAAGAAGCCATGGCACGCTGCTGTCTAAAGGACAGAGCTTCAACATTAAAAAAAAGGCCAGACAGAATGGATAACTGCAATTGCCACCTGTATAAAAGATATGCGAGTTTCTAGCTTTTTAATTCTTAGGCTGAATTACCTGAAGACTATGGTTTTTCCCTAGATGTTTAAGAAAAAACTATTAAAAGCACAAGTTAGTACATTTTTGCCTGCGTAACAGTTCTCATAAACAAAGCAACACAGAAAATATTTTTATCATTTCCATCAGACCACCAAAGGACCTCAATGTTATCTTTTATTGATGATTTTCCAGTTTGTTAACTGAGGTTTCATGTATGTCAATCTGTTTAGCAGCTGCCACATTAAGCTGGCCAAAAGTTAATACTACCAGCATGAGCATGAATACTTTAGGTGTTTACTTTCCCTCAGAAAAATCAATTTGTCATTTATTATGACATTTATAACTTTATCAACTTTGTAAATTATATCAAACTGCCTAAGACATCTTTCTTCCAGATATATTTAACAATACAAATGTCTTACTGAGCTCAGAAGAACAATTACTTATATAGATAAGCATTTGCTGAACTGGGAGGCACTTTACATCCATCCACAGTTATAAAATTAGGTTGTGTCCGCAGAAGTATGTGTGCAAACAGATTTTTCTCTGTAAATGCTGTCTGGTTCTTGGATTACTCATTATGTAATTCATGCAAGGAAATAGTGTTCGTGTTCAGAATTCCTGGGAATGTTTCAGACAGAGTCTTCTTACAGACAAAAGAATAGTGCCAGTAGAGGCAACTATCGAAACACCCTCACATGTCATACACTAGAAAACTGAATGTAAACATCTGTTCATCTGTTTTGTGAAATGAGCTTTCAAACGGTAGGATTAGAGTACTTTGTTTATGCCTGCATAAGCTTGACGATGCTACCATCAAAAAATGTTAGAATTTTGATCTTTCCCTTTCTAAACCATCCACAAGAGAGACAGAACTGAAAAGTAAAACTCAAGCCAAAAGAGACTAAAATCATATCATCTGCAAATCTGAAAGCCGATTTTAAACTACACAACTAACATAAATTTTGAACATATACACAGAGTGCACATTTGGCATTATTAAAATGCCACATACCTGTATTTCTCTCAGATCTTTATCATGTAGATTCTGAAGTGGGTCAATGAAGTTTTGTTTCACTTCCATGTCTAAAGAGTCCTTGACCTCAGAAAGCTCCTTCATAGCTTCTCCCACATCTGCAAGTGCTGGTCCTGAAAGAAAAGATGTCCAGTTTATCTGAAAATAACTTAGTTCCAAATCACTGCAGAATGAAACTGAGTCATGGAAATTTCAGTTAACATTTCATTTTAAGTCTCAAGTTCAGCAAAGAAACAGAGTGTGACACACTATGTGAAAGGGCAACATGGATTTTACACTTCTGCAGCCCCCAGAGTATATGCCTTATAACACAGCTGAACCTGAGGATCCATGATGCATCAAGACAGCCTCCTCCACAGCCCTCGTTGTCCGTTCATTCCTCACTCTGATGAAACAAACATGCTAGAAAATAATTATCTGTATTTAGTCCAGTGCTGCCGTCACCAGACACTAGACTGCGTACAAAAATAGCTCTAATGCAAGTCTAGGTCTCCCTGTTTGTCTCAGTGAGACTGGTGACAGTATCCAATGTAAAAATTCTTAACAACAATTTCACTGAATTTTTTATTGATGAAACATTTTTTTGATGAAACTATCACCGACTTCATACACCTACTCAAGTTCATAAACTTCAATAAGAATTAGCTGCCTTCTGAGATTTCCTCCAAGTTTAACTTCAGGGCCACAAAAATTACCACTCTGGTTTACATCCTCTGCATAAGAACAAAAGCAGCAGCTCAAAAATACCCTCCTGGTTTGAGGTGTAGGTTAGTGGAAAAAACCCACTTTCAAAGAATACAAAATGTCTGAAAACCAAAAAATCTGAGAAATCAGAAGGAGCTTTGTCGCCCAAGCAGGGGATGCCAGCAATGCACTGCAAGACTAGAGAGCCTGCCAGACCCGAAGGAAGAGTGGCAAACAGCCATAATAGCTACTATTAGTTATGAATGTAAAAATAATTGCCATATCTATTCTGCTGCATGCTACTGCAAACATCAGGGAATGTACAGCAATTTGCACAAACTAAATTCTATTAGTTCTTCATTTTCCCTTTAAAAATGTGTTTGAAATTTAGCAACTGAGAGGCAACCAATTAAAAAAACAATTCAGTAGTCTTTAGCACAAATCAACCTACATCTACCAAGCTAACTCGTAAATTATATAAAACAAACAAGAAAGTACCTTTTCCATTGCAGATGTCTTTATGTCAGGTACAACATTTTATGAAGACTGAAACAGGAAATAGAATTTTCACCATCCTATTTGAGGGTCCTGTGTGTTGCCATATAAAAATGGCCACAGAGAAGCCCGCACAAATAGGACAGAAAGACTAAGGACCCTGTCGTGACTGTCATCTCTTTTAGTTAGACCTCTACTGTTGAAGAACACAATGTTAAGTCTCAGTTTAACATTTCTAACTCAGGCAGCTGTAAACTCATTTGGAGCTTGGAGGGAGGACCAGTTGACAGGTAAGACAGGAGTATTCACTAGTGCCTTAAAATGTGGAATTTGGTCAGAAAAAAAGGTCAAAGTCTATTAAAAATGTATTAGCCTTTATTCCTTGCCTATAATGAAGACAATAACATTTATTATAAGGATTCTGAAGACAAAAGGGTTTTATTGTACACATGCATAGACAATAATACCATTTCTGAACATGTACATCTTACATCCCAACACATCCCCAGTAACATAATCTATGACAAAGAGCCTAAAGGCTATATGGATATGGGTTCAAATGGAAACAATTTGACTTTCATCCACAAGTAAAAAATATCTAGTCCAAATCTGCAAAAGATACTCAACAGGCCTAGACTGACCTTAAAGGAAAAGTCAGGTAAAACAGAACTCTGATGCTTCTTGCAGAAGTTCTTCCTTTATAAGAGTGCAACACTTTAATAATGAAAGTTCTATCTAATTTTACTACCATTTTTATTGCATTATAACAGAAAGGGAAGTAATCAAGTTACCAAAGTTGCATTCTTCTCCAAGTTCTCGGCCAAATTTCAGCATCGCATCTGCCAGCAAGGCTTCAGCCTGAGGGTAACCTGGTCCCTTTTCCTGGCCTCGAATTTTTGACATAGTGTTGATCATGCTGAGTTTAGCTCTGGAAGCTGAAGCAGGCAAGTGACAGCGGTTACAAACGTGCAATAGTTTGGCTACACAGACAGGAATGCACTCTTTAAATTTATCTGAGCTACCTACAATGCATTTAAAGGACATTATCTAAGTTTAGGACTAAGCCCTGTTTTCCACCAATTATTTTTAGAGCAAAGGAGTGAAATGTTGTTGGTCACTGACTTTTTTCTTCTGCTGGTAGGCCAGAGAGGAGGCTCTGAACTTTAAGTCAAAGCTTCCTTTGAAATGACTTGGACAGAAGAAAGCCCAGGAACACTTCCAAGATAGCATGTCTGACGTGCTACAACTCAGGCAGAAAAATCCTGAAGCTGTCCCCAAATTCTTAATCTTACAATCCTCGGTTACCAGATGGATAGCAGATAGAGCCAGCCTTCCTCTCAAGGAAAAGTCCAGACTAGGTATACTCAAGACTAAACTGTGGTGCCCCACATTTCTTAAATGTTTAAAAGTTTTTCTTTTGCAGAATATTAAATAAAACCTATGTCCCCAAACATGATGTCCAACAACCTTTGAAATGCTTTTTGCTTTTCATGGGGATTTGGGGAAACTCCTACTTCAATATGGTTTTCAACTGTACTTTAGCTCATATTTTATTTCAGATATACAACTGCAGATCAGAAGAAAGCACACAATTGCCATAATTGATTGAAACAAAGACAGCAAACATAAAAGAACTAATTTGTTTGATGATGTGTTTTAGTGAATTTTTGCAACTACCGAATGTGAATGGCCTGCAGAGAGTGAATTAATTAATAGCACTTGACTTCAAATTTTGCCAGCTAAATCCTATTGCCAGCAAAGCTGACTCAGTGGGTGTTTCTACCTACATTATTGTGTGTGTTACAGGAGGGCAGCTATGAATGCCTCTACCTTTCTCCTTGCAAAGGCTTGGCTTTGTGAGTTGCTCTTCTGCATTAGTGTATATATACACATTCTGTTTACAAAACATTAGTAGCTCACACTGTTGTGTGCTGATTTCATTGGTCAAAACTCAACCTTGCACACATTTCTGCAATAAAACAAAACATTAGCAGACTGGAGTCAACAAGTATTTTGCTTTGAATTTATTGTTGAAAGTGCATATCAAGAGATGGTTCTTGCTGCTGAATATGTTTCACTTTGTGGCATACAAATGTATGCACAGCCATAGACACAGAAACAGACACGGGAAAATCAGGCAAGTGTCATAGTACTTATTTTGCCTGAGAAGCAGCTATGAAAGGATAACATATTTTTCACATATCATAATTATGTTTTTGTAGGCTTTTTCACTACCCTTGAGTGCCACCAGATCATGCTTTTCAGCATCGGAATTTCTTGATGCCTTCTGTTTCTACTCACTACAAAAGTACAGTCAGCAGACTGGCTGACTGTTCAGTATAAGAAACTGCATTTTAATGAAGTGTCTGTCCTTTAAAAATGGCATTGAAATGATGGTGGCAATGGGAAAGTACAGAAGCACAAAAGAAACTAAGGCACAAACAAAATCAGGCAGGGGAATCGAGGCATCAAGCTGCACTAAAACAGGAACAAATGGGAGTATTTTCAGAAATAAAAAAAAAAAAAGTAAGAGGGAATATAAAAAAAAATGAAGTGGCTATATTCTGGACAGGCAGGTAAGAGTAGAAAGCAAAAGGTACAGGAAAGAATGAAAGATGTGAAAGGGCAATAAGGGAAGGGCAAGAAATAAATCATAAAGAGAAGAAAGGTAAGCATGAAAAAATTCATGTTTCAATGATTCATCTAATCAATTAATAATGATTACGTTAGAATCCTTAGAATGATTTAGTAGGAAATCTTAGAATACATCCACTAGTGGTCTCATTCCACTTCTTTTAAAGTTGATTCCAGTAATTTCCATGGGAGCAGAGGTAAGTTTGTGCTCAGTCAATCTTGAAATCTCATCCTGAGCCCCTTCATTTCTATTGCTCTATTCTGCTAGTGCCACATACTTTCTTCTCTAAGTTACATTTCAACCTGAGTGAGGACAGGCAGAGATGTACAAAACACAACATGGAAATGACCTGAATGCTTGATTCTTTTCCCAGTTGCACTTTGCACTCCCTCTCCTTTACATTGACTTTCACTGTGTCACTAATGATTCACCTTAATATTAAGTGTTAACAGAGTTACAGTGAATCATAAGAATACTGCCAAAAGAGTTTGAAAGAAACTTCAGCAATGGGTTCAATTGCTCATTTTTTGTACTTTCAATCTTGTTCATCCTGCACCTCTTTTTCTTGAAATTATGGTCATGTAGATCTGCATGGAAAGTCTTTGAGCCTTTATCATGTTCAATTTTAGTTATTTTCAGCTGCCCTTAAGTTTTTTTCATAATTGGGAAGTCTACAAAGCTATCTTTTTCATTTGCACTAACCTCAGCCCAACATCTCTTTCAATAAATTCACCTTTGTCTTTAATATCTTTTTCCCTTCCTTTTCCCTTCCTTTCCTTTCCCTTCCCTTCCCTTCCCCTTTCCTTTTCCCTTCCAGCATTAGTTAATTAACTGTTTAGTGAAGTTAGACAATGCTGCATACTTAATTTATTGATCCTTCAAAACAACATGAAGCCAATTGATCTCTAGTGCTGCAGTACTATGTTATCCAAGCGTATTGATGTTTTCAGGGCACATCTTACTTATCAAGGAATGTGTGCTATATCCCAAACCCTCTTCTCCCTACCAAACCCAGGTAAACTTTTAAAGAAAATCTTCTGTTAAATTTCCTTCCTCTTCCCAACGTTATGTTTCTATTTTTTATGAAAATGAGAAAGCAAACAGGAAATACTGGAAATCAGCATTTTTGGTGCCCCAGGTAAATAGTAATATAGTTGTAGGGAGAAATTTAAAGAGGAAATTTTTTATTTTATTGAAAAAAAAAGTAATCTTCCATGCAATTCTTCTCACTGTAGGAAGCGCTTTTGCAATTGGCATAAACCAATCTAAGATCAGGTGAGAGCTGAAAAGAGTCAGTCCTCCTCTTACTCCATCAGCTACCATTGCCCAGCTGTGGAATGAATAACATGATCTTATTTGATATGCAAGAAAGTAAATCTTCCTCCTGCCTATTACAATTTTAATTTTCTGATCCTAGTTGCACATGGCACAAGCAGATGAAGGGATGTGTAGCTGGAGTACGGAAACTGCTCTTTCCTGCAGCACTGCAAACTTACATCAGCCTGAGGTGCTTGAAATCACACTCTTAGCTACTTCCAGAAATTTTACTCTTAGCCGTTGCTGTGAGACTCTTTCATGATCCACAGCAATCATAATCACTCAGATGTGTCAGGAAGGCAGCCAGAAAAGCACTAAAGAGCCAAAGCTTATTACTGGGTCTATACGATGTTGCACAACAGCAGCTTGACAGTAGTTAACAATTTTATCACTAGCCCCATAATGTTTGTCAATCCTGTTGCTTTTCCTGCAGAGTGCTTGTTGACGATGAGCAATGAAGCTGTGGACTCAAGTCATAAACAGTATTTCATCTGTTGACATAGAAACTGTTCTAGTGATCATTATTTTCTCTCTACCAGTTATTGAACTTGTAAATATTATTCCTCCTTTTTTCAATCCACTGGCAGCATCATCAAATTATACTCCCTTCCTCTGTGGTCTAACATTAAAATATCACCAATTAAGCTATACCAGCAACAGTCCTTCATCCTACCACACTGGTTCAAATTTGTTTCCAGCTATTGGGAAAAAAATTCCTCACAGTGAATGAGTGAATTTGGTCTGTACTTCCATGAAACTCTATGATACTTATGGTAGGTAGAGGGCCTCATTTTACCTTCATGCTAATTTTGCACAAGCATAACTCCGTTGACCCCATCAGTGAAGCTGGCATTGACTTATGCCTATGTTCCTAGATCACTATAGAAATCTTCAAGTTCTTGAATTTAACTGTTTACTTGATTATAACAGCTCCATATCACCCTTGTGAGGATCCTTTGGCAAGAGGGGAGCATGCAGCTCTCCATCAGCCCAATCACAAAACCTTTATTTCATCTCCCCATGGAAACCAATCATTTATTTCTATTTTGAAGGTCCAATTTAGTCATCTCTGATTATGTCCGTTTATCTGTCCTTTTCTCCAGTTTGGCATCAATAGCTCTTTCGCACCCTCCCTTTTGTAGTAACTCTAACGAGGATGGGAAATCGCCAGAGGACCACGTGAAAGGTGTTGTTACGTCTCTTTCTGTGCCCTGGAGGAAGTTTCTTCAGAACTTTGTCTTTCTTCCCATGGTCTGCAAGGACTGCCTGGTCCTTTTCCCTCACACAGGGTGAATGACTGGGACTGTAGAAGAAACAGATGTCTCATGCAGACACCCTCACCGTGCCTGATCCTAATCCCCACCTGTAGGCTAGTTGCTGGCCTCAACCTGTCCCCATACTCAGGGAAGTGCCTCATGACCAGGGCTGCTGCTGCCCCAGTGCCTCCTGGCTGCCCTGCTCCTGGCTGGAGCAATGGGATGGGCCCTGGCTGCCAGGCCCTGCCCTGCCACCCCTGGGGAATCCACAGCCATCTCCAGCTCCCAGGGAGCACCTCATGCTCACAGTGCTGACATTCAGATGCCTGCAAGTAAATACAACTGGTTTCCAAGCATATGCTGCCTTTTTACCTAAAACAAGAACACACAAAAGGAAAAGAAGCCTCCCAAGGCCAGTCTCCGTTCCCCCGACAGCCTAACACAGAAGCCTGTACTAATCTCTTTCACTTCACAGTAACTTCAACAATTTTGTGTTAATCTTAGCTGCACCAGTGAGGATGAGATCTGTCAGACTACATATTGGTGAGAAAGAGTATTTTCAAAATGTGCTGCAAGTACTGTGAGACTGTGAAATTACATTACCTGGATTGGGCTGAAGATACTCTATTGTCTTTGCCATTATTTCCATAACTGCCCTGCTGGTAACATCCACTTTCTAAAGGACAGAGAGTTAAACAAAAAGAAACATGAAAAAAAGGTGTCAGACAAAAGGAAGATCTTTTTCTCTCTTCTTTTTGTTCTTATAAAATCTTTTAACTCTTTTTACAATTTTATTTTTGTGTCCCTGAGAACAGCCCTGGTATCAGAATGGTGATAATACCTGGAAAACTACCAAAACACAAGTCCACCATTTCAGTTTATAGCAGATCCATTCTCAAGTGAGGCCATTAGTACAGAGTACGTGAGGATGTGTTAGGAATTTGATATGGCTCATTGTGCCGTGCTGATAGTTTACATCACCTTGGGAAGCATCCACAACAGGGAAAACATTTTGATAGAACGGTCACTGAAAGCTATTTTAAGAATTAGCTATCTTTGATCACCTAATAACTGGCAAAATGAGGGGAAAGCAGATGTCAATCAAAACCAACCACCAATGACAAAATGGACTGTCTGCCTCTTTCAGAGTGAGGTCTGGTAAAATTGGGGTAAGGAAGAGTAGGTATCACTCAGTTTCCAATTTAAAGAAACCTATCAGCATGGACACACTGACCATTTATTTCCCTTGGCTGTCTCCATGAAGAATTATTTTATATTTAGGAACTTAAAATACTTAGAACTGAATAGCATTACTTTCTTCTACTGTAATAGGAATTCTTGCTTTCTTTAAAGAAGTACACCGCATCAGCTTCCTAAGCTGCATATAGCAAACTATGCAACTACTCTCCCTCTCAGAATCAGGCCTCAAAGAAAAAAATGCTGTTTTGGCAGATCTGGGGATCCCCATAACCTGTCCTGTACTCTGCATTTACAAAGACACATTGCATTTCTCTGCAGGGTAGCTTGTGTCCCACAGAGTGAACTCCTTTACCATAATGGCAAGTTCCTATTTTAAAAAATAACACCTGAGATAGGTTGTTTGCAGCATGCTGTAACTGACCTCCTTCCTGTTTCCTATTGCCACTGCCATCTGCCAGGTCTTGCTCTATGCTTTACACAAACAAGCAGAAGAGGTCTGCCTGCCCTGGCTGAGTAAGTAGCTGAACTGCCTGGTAGGGAGCCCAGAAATGGCTAGAAGGCTGCAGAGGAGAGTGGGGGTGAGGGAACAGAAGGCTGGGGACAGGCAGAAGGAGCACATCCACTGCCTGTAGAAAAGCTGGCAAGGGACACAGGCCCAGGCGGGGAGCGTGGAGGCAACTGATGAATTTACTCCATTCTCTTCTCAACTCTCGGTGCACTTATCTCCTGGGCTGCCAAGCCATGCTGCCCCCAAGTACTACATGGAACTCACCCCTGGCTGTTGCAATGTCCTATTTTCCACTCTAAACCTTGCATCAGTTTTCTGAATCTTTGTTAACATCTTCCAGTTTGGGCAGCAGTGCCTATATTTGTGGCACATTCAAAGGGAAGCTGGGTAGAACGGGAGAAACCAACTCTGCAGTACTTTTGCTGTAAGAAGTACAAAGGATATGCCCTTCTCCTTTATTTTCCATCCAAGTTTTTTTCCCCATCTCACTATACAAATGTACAGACAAATAGCTTTGGTTTCTTTTGATCAGAGTTATGTATCAGCTACGTACCCTACAAATCACCTTACAAGACTCAATAGTACCTTTCAAAGTTGAAGCCAGAAAAAAACCTGCCCCTACTGATCCTTCCAACTGAAATATTATCACCATCACACACAGCTGTGGCTTTTGTCTTTTTTTTTTTTTTTCCCCTCCATAGAAACACTCAGTGCTACCACTGCCAGCCTCACCAAGCAGTCTGTTGGGGGCTTAGCCCCAGCTATCCAAGATACTTTGCCAGTGGAGGCTGCCTAACAGGATCTCTGAACGTATGAATGAATATTCCAGTGCACTGTCAACCCTCTTTAGCAGACAGCTCTTGCTCCTCTTGACAGATGCTCAAGGAGCTGAGAATTACAGGCACCCTTTGCCATTGAAATGACCATCTTTTAGACAGACTTTCTCTGTTGCAATATCTTGGTTAGTGATAGCCTTGGCTGCAGTGATCACAATATTGTGGAGTTTGCTGAGCATGTTGAAGGTTAGTACTAAGACAAAGGTTTTCAATTTTAGAAGAGCAAACTTCAGCTCACTCAGAGGTCAGTTGGGAGAGATTCTGTGGGAAGCTTCTGTGGAGGATAAAGGAGCTAGCAAGTGCTGGGATTTTTTCAAGAACATTCTCCTGGAAGGTCAAAACCAGTTCATCCCCTTTAAAAGTAAGTGAAGTAGGTGGAGCAAGAGACCCCCTTGGCTTAACTGCAAGTTTCTGAGTCTGCTCAAAACCAAAGAAGTGTACCAGAGACAGAAAAGCGGACAAATACCCTTTGAGAACTACAAGGTCATTGCCAGGGTGTGCAGAGATGCAGTTAGAACCGTAAAAGCTCAGCTTGAATTTAAATTTGTCAGAGGTGTCAAAAACTACAAGAAAGGGTTCTTCAGGTACGTAGGCAACAAGCAGAAACAGAAGGAAAATATTGCCCCACTGTTAAACAGGAGAGGTGAATTAGTCACCAACAATGCTGAAAAGGCAGAGGTTCTCAACACTTCCTTCACCACCTCTGTCTTTAGCAGCACTGTTGGGCCCCGGGCCTTGGGAAGAAAAATCCAGGTTGATGCAAACACAGACCTACTGTCAGTGAAGGAAGAGTTGGTATGTGAACTGTTACAGGAGCTTGACCCCTACAAATCGACGGGCCCTGACATTATCCACCCAAGGGTGTTAAGAGAGCTGGCTGACGTCATTGTGAGGCCACTCTCCATAATCCTTGAGAAATCACAGTGACTGGGGGACGTCCCAGAAGCCTGGAATAAAGCTAATGTCACCACCATCTACAAGAAGGGCTTAAAGGAGGATCCAGAAAATTATAGGCCCATCAATCTTACTTCAGTCCCTGGTAACATTATGGAATGAATCCTCCTGGGGTCTATTGCAAGTCAAATGAAGCATATGATTGTGAGAAGCCAGCACAGATTCACCAAGGGCAAATCATGCTTGACAAACCTGATTGCCTTCTACAACAAAGTAACCTGCTTGGTTGATGTGGGGCGAGTCGTGGACATTGTCTACCTGGATTTCTCCAAGGTTTTTGATATGTTTTCCCACAGCCTCCTCCTGGAGACACTGATGCGTTACAGTCTAGACAAGTGGCCTGTGCAGTGGGTGGAGAACTGGCTGACAGGCCGCACCCAGAGGATGGTGGTAAATAGCTCCTTTTCAAACTGTCAACCTGGCACAAGTGGGGTCACCCAGGGATCAGTATTGGGCCCAGCGCTGTTTAATATCTTCATAAGTGATCTGGATGATGGGATCAAGTGTACCCTGATGAAGTTTGCTGATGATACCAAACTGAGTGGGGAAGCAGACACTTCAGAAGGGTTGGAAGGGAGAGCCACTCCTACAGGGAGACCTGGATAGGCTGGAAGAGTGAGCTAACAAGAACCTTATGAAGTCCAACAAGGAAATGTGTGAGGTCTTGCACCTGGTAAAACATAATCCAGGAGTGCAGCACAGGCTGGGATCTACCCGGCTGGGGAGCAGCTCTGTGGAAAGGAACCTGGGGGTCCTGTGGACAACAAGCTCAGTATGAGTGAATAGTGTGCTGCTGTGGCAAAGAAAGCCAACGGGATGCTGGGTTGCATCAACAAGGGCATCACCAGCAGAGATAAAGAAGTCATTATCCCTCTCTACTCAGCGTTTGCCAGGCCACACCTGGAATACTGTGTTCAGGTTTGGTCCCTGCTATGCAAAAAAGATGTGGACAGGCTGGAGAGGGTCCAGAGAAGGGCCACAAAGATGGTCAAAGGACTGGGAAGCCTGCCATATGAGGAAAGGCTGAGAGAACTGGGTTTGTTCAGTCTTGAGGAAAGAAGACTTAGGGGAGACCTTATCACCATGTTCCAGTATTTAAAGGGTGGCTGCAAAGAAGATGGAGACTCCCTTTTTACAAGGAGTCACATGGAAAAGATGAGGGGTAATGGGTACAAGTTACTCCTGGGGAGATTCCGATTGGACACAAGAAGAAAATTTTTCACAATGAGAACAATCAGCCATTGGAATAATCTCCACAGGGAAGTGGTGGATTCCCCAACATTGGACACTTTTAACATTCAGCTGGACAGGGTGCTGGGCCATCTTGTCTGGACCGTGCTTTTGCCAAGAAAGGTTGGACCAGATGATCCTTGAGGTCCCTTCCCACCTGGTATTCTATGATTTTATGATTCTATGATCCTTTTCAGAGATCCTCTACAATGGTTTAACTGAAACTAATTTGTAGCTGACATCAGCCTCAATCTCTGAATGAAATCTTGGCATTATAAAGAGTGCCATATATTATGTATGCCTTGGTTAGAAAACAAAAAGAAGTAAGAAACAGAAAGCTCAGTCCTGCTGAATAAAAGTGTTTCAAAATTATTCGAGTGATTCAGGGACAAAAGCTTTGTAATTCCTGTCCTAGAAAGGAAAGGTGACTGGTAATAATGAATATATGCATCTGTATTTAGACTTACCCTTTCCATTTCTTTGAAGTCATCATCTAGCTTGGTTCCTTCTGCACCTCCTACTTTTTCACTCACTTTCTGCGTTTAAAAAAAGAACAACAAACAGATTCAGCAATAACTGAAAAATCTAGCCACTGTTTTTTCCTGGGGAAATGTTTTTGTTTCTGTACGTTGGTACAACATTCAGACACA
Source organism: Theristicus caerulescens (assembly GCA_020745775.1). Taxonomy (NCBI): domain Eukaryota; kingdom Metazoa; phylum Chordata; class Aves; order Pelecaniformes; family Threskiornithidae; genus Theristicus; species Theristicus caerulescens. Next base: position 37,363,756 of record CM036583.1, on the reverse strand, counting down.
TTACTCTTTCTGAAAAACTTATATCAAACACACTTTAACTTAAGTTAAACAATCAGCAAATAATATATTACTGCTTAAGTCTTAGAGACCCAATCTTCTGCTGGTGTCAGAAGTACATACTATCGTGTCTTTGCAAGATCACACCTCTATTTCTCTGTTGAATTAATGTCTGTATCTTGGAACTTACCAAGCAATTAATCAACAATGACAGATCTGCATTCAGTAAACAGAAATATCCATGGTCATGTGTGCTGATGAAGAAGGTGACTTGATAGAATGAACTGGGGAAGGAATCAAGGAACTAAAAAATTTCTCATCAGAGCTGAAAAATGGCCCCAGTTGCTTTGTCCAGTGTCTATCAATGCAACATCAAGGGTAATAATCATGCCTAAGCACTGAGCAAGAAGAAGCTCCCAAGGCCTGACTCTAGCCACCCAGAAGGCAACAGGCACCCATGCCAGAGAACTCTCAGAAACATAGTACTCAAGCCACAACCAGGCGTTCACAATTAAAAATCAAGTTTATAAATAAAAGTGATAGATACAAAAAAACCTACATTCACACCATGCAAGAGCTTGAGGTACACATGACTTATAAATAAAATACCCAGTTGACAGATCTATTAGAAAGAATAAACGGGAACTTTGGTGTCATGTCTTTAGCAAATACTCCACTTTTTTATAAAATATACAGCTTGAAAAATAATTAGAAAATGATTTTGTGCTACCATTTCATTTCCTGGATTCAGTGGAACACATTGAACTGAGTTACCCTTTACTGTCAGTAGAAGTGACAGTAACAGATTTGAATGCTAACTGCTATGCAGCAGCATTCAAAATGGATTTTAGCAATTGCATTGTCAGTCACAAAGTGTTTTAGTGGTGTAATTCCACAACTAACTCAGGGGCATATGATCCAGGGAATGTACTAATCTAAACGCCAACCTAAACTAAACATCATTTAATTTTACAAACTTTCCTAGGTGCCTCTGAATCATCTTTAGACTGTTTTAACTTAACAGTACCTACTGATTTCAGTGAAGTGACTTCTGCAATAAACAAGGAGAAATGAGAAAAATTGCACTTTTTTTTCCTCTTGGTTTCAACCACTGCATTAACTCTTCTATAGCTTGCTTTTAGCATAAAGAGGAGGAAGACCCACAGTCAATCACTCACATTCCCATTAATAAAATCCAGACATTTGATTAATTTCAAATTCACTCCAGTTCACTCCAAAAAAGCTGCAAGTGCAGCATGGCCAAGCACTTACTAATGTAGGCTATAATTATCTGTGCAATAGGAAATGGCTATCAGCTCTGTTTGTTTTCTGTCACATCCTTGCAAATTCATATGCAAAATGGTGCATTAATGAGACATCAATACTATGAAACATCCTGTAAAAAACAAAGGAGTTTACTTATCCCTTCTTTCCTATACAGAAGAGATGTGCAAATCCATGCAGACACTCTGTCATTAATCTGAGTGCAGATGTGCATTCATTTGTGTGCCCTGTATTACTGAACTTGTGCCTTACAGAGACTAGTGAAGTGCCACAAAAAATCAAACTCAGTGCCATTAGGAACAATTCTGCAGTGCACAAGGGATAGATTCGATGTCCTAAAAGTGATATTCATTTGCAGTTTCTGTGAAAAATGGTAACAAATGAAGCATAAAAGACCAGAAGCTTTCTTCACCCATCAATGAATGAATCTTCTGCAAATGGACCTCCTACTACAGATGATATGGCAAAATCTTCACAGGAGCTTTCTATCACAAAGATTTTAGGTCCCTGAAAACAACAGTATGCAAATATGCTAGTACTTAAATATTCCAAACAGATTTTGAATAACTGAAGTTCAACTCTAAGAATACAAAGTACCCAAAGGTCATTAATGTTGCAGCCCTTTTTAGCTGTAGTTTTACTTTTCATCACTTTGAGGTACTTTCACAGTTGATGAGGATTTGCAAAGACATGGCTTATCATCCCCACAGATGCCCTAAAGATCCCAGCTCACATCTACAAACCATAGCAATTGCTCCTTCCCTTCATATTCATCATCACTCTACCTGAGGAATGTATGACACTCTTAATAGTGCAGCTCTGTAGTCTGCTTGAGTGGTCACTGCTAAGTCAAAAAGGCAGGTCATCCCTCTCTTCTACACACGCTTTCCATTTTTGGTCATTTTGTCAATATTAGCCTCACTATTACCATCATGAGTCACTCATTTAAGGTGACTAACAAAATTATGTACCAAACAGAAAATTCATTTGTAAGGGTCTGGATCAAGTACTCTTACAGACAATGGAGGTGAGTCAAAGGAAAGAGATGAGTTGTGAAGTCTTCAGCCCTTCCTGAGATGGGTTACTCTTCTTTCAGGGTAGTTACATTATAGGCCCTGAAGGACGTACCTTCACCTCCATTATTCAGACAGAAATCTGGTTTGGAAAAGCACTGACAGACCACAGGAAAAGAGCAGCTGAACCAAAATCCCACTTGAAAATTTATATACTTTTTTTTTTTCCTTGAAGGCCACAGCCACTCAGCAATCAGAGATGAGAACCCAAATTAAGGATTCAAATTTAAGAAAAAAAAAAAAAATTAAACCCTCAAAAGTTCTTGCCCCTTAGGGCTGAATGGGGGAAATCTACTCAGAAGAGGATATTAAGCCCCTTTTGCAAGGCTATAATCTAAAGCAGTCAGGTAGGAGCAGTGGGCCTGAGAAAGGCAGCTAAAGCATTTGCAAAAGAGCCCACATCTATGTCATCACTGTATTGACTAAGTTTAGAGATATTCTTCAGCCCGTTTATATCCATTGTCCAAATCAACTGTTAAAGCATTTCATTAAGGCTACTGCTCCACCATTCTCTGAGACTGTCAGATTTGATTATCATAGGTCATGAAGCTATGCCAGCTTACATCAGCTGAGAATATGCTCTCGTGCTAAAGATTCAGAAGCAGTCAGAAATATCGCCAGGTAACAGCTACAGCTAGCCAGAAAACCAAAGTCTCCTTTGCCATGTCATTTGAGTTGAGGTTTCAATATTTTGGTTCTTGCTTTACAACAGTATGAAAATTAAGCCCTTTAAGTTGACTTTAAAAATGGTAATACTACATCTCTTAACAAAACTTATTAGGTCTCAGTTATGGAGCCATTTATTCCATTTTTCATAGAGCTGTGCGATTAACTTTTTTTTTTATTACTGTGTCATGTTGCAGCATGTCATGCAGGAAAAAAAATGCTTGTGCAGCCACTATGAATATCCTGCAAATTCCAGTTGCCTTTTATAGAATACGTTGATGATCACTTGTACAATATCCCATACAGCAGTCCTCTAACTAATGACAATATGAATCTGACATGGTCATCTCTCACTACTCATAAGATATTAATGTAAATCAAATGCGCATTAGATAGCTATTCCACAAGAATTCCATTCTTCAGTACTATGACACTACATCGTACTAGGGTGCCTTCTGAACAGTTCACAGTTCAAACAACTGCTACCAGAAAGCCTTGCACAGCATATGTCACTACCCAAACTTGAAAATGCAGCAAGATCAGCATTAAACTACAATAGTAGTTACCTGAGTCTGCAGCTCTATTAATTTCATGAAATACTAGTTTGGCAGCATGTATAGAAAGCAGCTTTGCTTCTACACAGGAGGAGAAAGCCCGCTTTCAACAGATTGCCACCACAATACACTGCCTTTGCCTATGATGCAAACTGAATGACCTGTTTGCAAAGCAGTCACACCACAGTAAAACTGAAAAAGTAACAGTCTCCTTATGGCATGCATTCATAACTCCAAATACGGAGCACAACAACATTTTTTGCTCAAAGCACACAGCAAACTGTGATCTACTTCTTTATACCTTTTATCATTACTGCCATCCTAGACTGGGTTTCCCCTTTGGATATTTTGGGTATCATCCTTCCACAATGCTTCATATCTACCACATAGTTAAGTTTCCATGGCATAACTTCTCTATCCCTAAAAGGCAGGCTCTTGACACTACAGTCCTATCAAATTGCCACACAGTAGAGCAAGTGGTAGGAACAAAAATTTTATTAATATGAAAGCTACAGAAAACAGTAATGAATGGAGCTTACAAATTCATGATGGAGAAAAATAATGCTCTCTGTAGTTCATGCTTGTTAAATGCAGGTCACCCTATTGATTTCTCTTTCCTGATTGCTTAGTGTCTGTTCCACAGCTTTCTATAGTTCTTCCATGCAGTTTTTGCCTTTTTGACTTTTGCCTGTCACTATAAGGGTTCGTGTTCTGGAAGCACAGTGTCAGAAGTATCTTCAGGTTTGTTAAAGATTTTCAAACAGGCTCTAAAATGCTCTGATGATTTGTTAGCTTTGCAAACACAAGGAAGACATAGCTGGCTTGCAAAAGAAAGTCGTGAGAAATACACATTTTAATGGGAAGAAGTCTGTCATTTTAGTGGGAAGAAGTCTGTGTACACACGGTGAAGGTTTGCCAACACTGTAGCCTTTTCAGAAGGAGAAAACATTTGAAAGAGAACATTTATAAAAAGCACAGTCTCTAATCAAGATTTTTTTTTTTTAATTCTGTCACTTCACATGCTACAGTAAGACAAAACTGCCACTTGCAGGCTAATTTTTCTTTCTGTTTGATTCTGCACAGTTTGGCATTTAAGGTACCAGAATTTGTTACCACAGAAAACATGTGACATCTGCAATTCAAATTTATGGTCGTGGCCCTGCTTCTCTGCAGATAATGAAGCATACTTGCTTGTGGCAAACCGCATTCTCAGCAATAACAGTAAGCAAGAGAAGAGATTTTCTGGTGATTTCAGATAAATTAGAATAGGGACTAAAAGAAAAACCCCACCTCAAAAGCATATGTAAATTAGCTGTATTTTAGACTTCTCCTCCTCCAATTGACATCAGCATATAAAAGAAAAGAAGGATCTTTTCTGGATTAGTCTGTAGATAGCTTATCTTCACAAAAAATAAGAGGCAGTAGAAAATATCAGTGTTGGTTCACAGCACGTTATCCTGTACTAGAAAGGAAATTAACATCTGATTTCAACTGAGGTAGAGTGATCCTGCTAAAGCTTTCCCAGAACAGCCATCTAGATGAGGGAAGTCCTGATTTACAAGCCAAGTGATCCAATATCATTAGTCTTGGAAAGCTTCAGGAAACTCAACAGATCATAGAATCATAGAATTGTTAAGGTTGGAAAAGACCCTTAAGATCATCAGGTCCAACCGTTAACCTACCACTGCCAAGTCCGCCATTAAACCATGTCCTCAAGCACTGCATCTACCCGTCTTTTAAATACCTCCAGGGATGGGGACTCAACCACTTCCCTGGGCAGCCTGTTCCAGTGCCTGACTACTCTTTCAGTGAAGAAGTTTTTCCTAATATCTAACCTAAACTTTCCCTGGCGCAGCTTGAGGCCATTTCCTCTCGTCCTATCGGTCATTACTGGCGTGAAGAGACCGACCCCCACCTCGCTACAACCTCCTTTCAGGTAGTTGTAAAGAGCAATAAGATCTCCCCTCAGCCTCCTCTTCTCCAAACTAAACAACCCCAGCTCCCTCAGCCGTTCCTCATAAGACTTGTTCTCTAGACCCTTCACCAACCTCGTTGCCCTTCTCTGGACACGCTCCAGCACCTCCATGTCCTTCTTGAATTGAGGGGCCCAAAACTGGACACAGTATTCGAGGTGTGGCCTCACCAGTGCCGAATACAGGGGCACTATCACCTCCCTGGTCCTGCTGGCCACACTATTCCTGATACAAGCCAGGATGCCATTGGCCTTCTTGGCCACCTGGGCACACTGCTGGCTCATGTTTAGGTGGCTGTCAGCCATCACCCCCAGGTCCTTTTCAGCCAGGCTGCTTTCCAGCCACTCCTCCCCAAGCCGGTAGCATTGCCTGGGGTTGTTGTGACCGAAGTGCAGGACCCGGCACTTGGCCTTGTTGAACCTCCCGGTTGGCCCCGGCCCAATGATCCAGCCTGTCCAGGTCCCTCTGCAGGGCCTTCCTACCCTCCAGCAGATCGACACTCCCGCCCAACTTGGTGTCATCTGCAAACTTACTGAGGGTGCACTCAATCCCCTCATCCAGATCATCGATAAAGATATTAAACAGGACCGGTCCCAACACTGAGCCCTGGGGAACACCACTCGTGACCGGTCGCCAACTGGATTTGGTTCCATTCACCACCACTCTCTGGGCTCGGCCATCCAGCCAGTTTTTAACCCAGCACAGAGTGCACTTGTCCAAGCCGTGAGCAGCCAGCTTCTGCAGGAAAATGCTGTGGGAGACAGTGTCAAAGGCCTTACTGAAGTCCAAGTAGACAACATCCACAGCCTTCCCCTCATCCACTAAGCAGGTCACCTTGTCATAGAAGGAGACCAGGTTAGTGAAGCAGGACCTGCCTTTCATAAACCCATGCTGGCTGAGCCTGATCCCCTGGTTGTCCCACACATGCCACATAATGGCACTCAGGATGATCTGTTCCATGACCTTCCCCGGCACTGAGGTCAGGCTTACAGGCCTGTAGTTCCCCGGATCCTCCTTCTGACCCTTCTTGTAGATGGGTGTCACATTTGCTAGCTTCCAGTCACCTGGGACCTCCCCGGTTGACCAGGACTGCTGGTAAATGATGGAGAGTGGCTTGGCAAGCTCCTCCGCCAGTTCCCTCAGTATCCTCAGGTGGATCCCATCTGGCCCCATTGACTTGTGGGCATCTAGGTGGAGGAGCAGATCGGTGACTGCCACCTCTTCGACAACTGGGACTACATTCTGTGTCCTATCTCCATCTCCCAGCTCAGGGGCATGAAAACCTTGAGGATGATCAGCCCGACTATTAAAGACTGAGGCAAAGAAGGCATTAAGTACCTCAGCCTTCTCCTCATCCTTCATGGCCAAGTTTCCCTTTGCATCCAACAAAGGAGGGAGATTCTCCTTAGCCCTCCTTTTGTCACTGATACACTTGTAGAAACATTTTTTGTTGTCCTTGACAGCAGTGGCCAGTTTAAGTTCTAGCTGGGCCTTTGCCTTTCTAATCTTTTCCCTGCATAACCTCACCACATCCTTATAGTCCCCCTGAGTCACCTGCCCCTTCTTCCAAAGGTGGTAGGTTCTCCTTTTCTTCCTGAGTTCCAGACAGAGCTCTCTGTTCAGCCAGGCCGGTCTTCTCCCCGACCTGCTCGACTTGCAGCACATGGGGACAGCCTGCTCCTGTGCCTTTAAGACTTCCCTCTTGAATAACATCCAGCCTTCCTGGACTCCTTTGCCCTTCAGGACTGCCTCCCAAGGGACTCTGTTAACCAAACTCCTAAACAGGCCAAAGTCTGCCCTTCTGAAGTTTAGGGTTGTGGTTTTGCTGGCCCCCCTCCTTGCTTCTCCAAGAATCGAAAACTCTACCATTTCATGGTCGCTGTGCCCAAGACAGCCTCCGACCACCACATCACCCACCAGGCCTTCTCTGTTCGTGAACAGCAGGTCCAGCGGGGCACCTCCCCTGGTTGGCTCGCTTACCAGCTGCATCAGGAAGTTATCCTCCACGCACTCCAGGAACCTCCTAGACTGCTTTCTCTCTGCTGTGTTGTATTTCCAGCAGATATCTGGTAAGTTGAAGTCTCCCACAAGAACAAGGGCTAGAGACTCTGAGACTTCAGACAGCCGCTTGTAAAAAACTTCATCTGTTTCCTCATCCTGGTTGGGTGGTCTATAACAGACTCCCACCAGGATATCTCCCTTATTGGCCTTCCCCCTGATCTTTACCCATAAGCACTCAACCTTGTCGTTACCTTTGTTGAGCTCAAGACAGTCAAAACACTCTCTGACGTACAAGGCTACCCCGCCACCTCGCCTTCCTTGCCTGTCCCTTCTAAAGAGCTTGTAGCCATCCATTGCAGCACTCCAGTTGTGCGAGTCATCCCACCATGTTTCCGTAATGGCAACCACATCATAGTGTCCCTGCCGCGCAATGGCTTCCAGCTCCTCCTGCTTATTGCCCAAGCTGCGTGCATTGGCGTAAATGCACTTGAGTTGGGCTATCGATCTCTTCTCCAACACAGGCGTGCCACCCCTGGGCTCGTCCCTAGCAGGTCTGGTTTTATCCCCTTCCCCCTTTGAGTCTAGTTTAAAGCCCTCTCAATGAGGCCTGCTAACTCCTGAGCCATAATCCTTTTCCCCTTTGGCGACAGGTGAACTCCATCTGCCTCCAGCAGGCCTGGTGCCATGTAAACTTCCCCATGGTTGAAAAACCCAAAGTTCCACCTCTGGCACCAGCCTCTGAGCCATGTGTTGATGAGGTGGGTCTTCCTGTTCCTTTCTGTATGCCTCCCAGCTGCTGACGGGATGGAGGAGAACGCCACCTGTGCTCCTGATCCTTCAAGTAACTGCCCCAGTTCTCTAAAATCTCTTTTGATTGTCTTTACACCTCTATCAGCTACCTCGTCACTGCCAACCTGAACAACCAATAACGGATAATAATCAGATGATTTTACCAGCTTAGGGAGCTTCCTAGTAATGTTTCTTGTCCTCGCCCCAGGAAGGCAGATGTGATAAATCTCACCAGAAGCCAGAAGTGTCTGATTAGCCTTATACTTACATTGCACTCATTTGTTAGAGAAACTGAGCAAAATTCACATTTTCATTAAACACAAAAGATTTCACAAGACAGGAAAGTTTATCATCCTCTCCCTTGCATTTAAAATTCTTTGAGTTTTATTCTATTTTTCTTTTAATTTGTAAACACCTTGTGCAAACTAGGGACTGTCAGTAGGACATAGCATACAAATGTAGAACAAGCCACTTTAGTAACAAAATGAAAATAGGATCACAACTTAACATACATTTAAGACACAGTAATGCCCATTTACATTTCATTAGTAAATTTCTCTTCTTCAGCTGTGACAGCTACAAGGACAGTCCACAATACCAGCTGGAGCTCATCAGCAGAAGATCCTTCCCTTGCAGAACTGAGGAGCACAATGACTCTACTGCTACCACAGAGGCTGTAAGGGGTCATGAAGACAGTGTGAAAGACAAAAGGGAAGAAATGAGAGACCCGAGAATCTCCAGGGAATTTCATTGTTTATCTCCTGTTTGCTCTGAGACTTTGATTATGTCACTGAAGCTTAGCCTTCTCCTTAGCAAAATGAAGAAATACACTTGCCTACCACATGGGAAAATTGTGAGCATTAATTTGCACCTGCTACTGCTTGCCATCAGGAGCATATCTAACAGAAATGTTCGTGACCTAGTTAAGGTAAGCATCTGCCAGACAAGCCTGAGATTATCTTTTCCTTTTCCCTTCTGTCACTCAGCAGATATATTTAATCAGGAAATAATACATTCCCTCCCCTGATAGCACTGAAATAACTTTCTTGCTGCTAGAAATGCTGGCCTGTTCCACCACACCAGCCACAGGCTGGGTAGGTTTATCCTCCCTTAAAAGTTCCCTTGACCCTGCTGTTGGGTGCAGAATGTCAACAATAAAGTGCACTATTCAAAGATCAGGAAGTGAACTGAATTTTGGAAACTCAAGAAGAAAATGGAAGGGTATGACTGGACTCTAAAAGGCTTGCCTTCATCTCCCACAGAGCATCTTTTAAGTACCCTTTACACACATACAATAGCTTGGCCTGGCTAGTCATCGCAGCTGCTAGCACTAGGGCCCACAGGCCTGTTAAGAGCTTCACTAACAGTCTGAAGGCAGGTCAGAAAGCCAAGGAAATTGGCTATAGATGTGACATACATAAGACACAGGAATTGGCAATGCTAAAGACAAGCCATTGCTAAAGCTTACCAAGTCATGAATGAAATTCTTCATGGGATAGGATCTCCAGTAACACCAGTGATAGTCTAGAGCAAAAGCAAAATGGCTTTAGTGAAATATTGGAACTATTTCTCTCCAAGAAGGATAAAAAGAGATCAGCATCCCAACCTCCAGCACTGTTGCAGTATAAGAAATACGCATTGTGAGCCTGCCCTGTGTTCTTACTCTCCTCACTTAGAATCAGTCCCTAATTTGCCTTTTTTTCCATTTTCAGCTAAAGCTGTCAAAGGGGAGGGAAGAGGGTGTCTGGATCAATCCTTTCTTTGATCAATCTGATCCAGCATTTTGCTTTCTGACTGCTAGCAAGGACCACACTGCAGAATTCCTGCAACTCCAGCATCACGGGGGGAGTCATTCACATTCATCACTAGCGCACAATATGAAAGTATGCCGCAAGCTGCTGCACTGACAGGAGTTACTGCAGAGCCTCTGCTGCAATGCCACTGCATTACATTGGAGCCTGCCCACTGGTAAATGAAATAAAGCAGGGTGAAAAGAGGGGAAGAACTCCTGAGGAAGTGCTGGTGTAGTAGTGGCCTGCGTTGTATCTAGGTATGGAAAGTCCCTTTGTAGAGGCACCCACCATGACAGATGAGATAAGTACTACCCTAGGGCAGACATAATTTAAATCAGTATTATGCATTTCAGTGACAGAGGTGTGCTGACAGCTGAGACACTGCAGTGCATCCACAATAACCAAGAGAATCCATTTCACACATTTAAACTTATTACTGAAGTTTCGCATGTTTACCAAACACACACTTTAGGAGGTCGGTTCTCTGCAAAGTTTAAGTTCAGACAGAAAGCTGGTCACAACCCCAGCACCTTTGCAGTTTAGAGGGCCCTCAGGAGCTGTCAAAGAGACGCTGGCAAAAGCTCAAAAGCTGCCAGAGAGCTCAGGACAGTCAGAACACTGTGTGCTTTTTTAACACTCTCTGTTCCCAGCAGGCCACCAGTATGAGAAACAGAGAAGAAACTGGCATTAAAAAGGTGCCTGTGTTAGCTAGAAGATGTGCCAATCTCTGCTTTTTTTGCAGTACAGAAAAGGAGCAAAGAATCTATTCCCATATGTTATCTATTCCTACATGGTATTTCTACTTTGGATGACAACAGTACCACGACCCAGTCCCTTTAGGGCACCTGTGGACAATAAAATGTTTTTTACTCTTGTGCAAAGGGATCTGGATTCAGACCCACAATCCTTATGAGCTCTCCACACAGCAGTAGTACTGCCACAGAGAAAGAGGACATCTGTGCTCTATTTCCCAGAGTGCCAAAAAATTTGGTAGCCGCCTGAGTGTTTCTTCAATGTAAGTGGCTCACTTAGCTGGGTGGTGATAAGGAAATGCTGAGGGAGGGGTAAAACTAATAGAAAAACACTAACAGTTTTGGGGGTTCTCAGATTTCTTGCCTAGAGAGGTGCACAGCACCAGCTTTCTCATCTGGAATGCTATCAGTTGCCAGCTCCTGACCTATCATGCTCTGTTACCATAAATAAATAATGTTTTTGTATTTTAGAAGGAGAGTGTAAACCATGAAATTACACATTCATTCAAACTTTCCTACTTCTCTCATGCCTCCAAAGCAATTTTTATGAAGCTTTAAGGGGAAGATGCTTCCTTCAGATAGATAGAATTGCAGCTTACATTTTATTGCTGCACTTTCAGGCAGGTGAGCTGTGGGTCTTAAAACCATATACAGAGGTGTATGACAGTACACAGAGCAAAGAAGAGGGAAAGAGAACACAAAGCATGTATCCATCCAGCTAGGATCCTAACCTGGAGCCCAGGTACAGCATGCTTGTGGATCATGATCCATCTTATCTCAACTCCATACATTAACACATACTTGCTCCATCCACATAGCTTCTAAGTTCAACAGAAATAACAATCTCTTCTTTCCCACTGTTTCACTGGGCACATGCACACCTCACCACATGGCAAATCCAATCTGGGTGCAGGTGACAAGTGGCTTAAACCATCCCATGGTTTCTTAAATCACATCACCGGGCTGCTTGAGCTCACCTACTCCATTTCAGCACAAACTGTGTTTTCTGCAGCAGTGGTTTAAGCTGCTAGCTGGGAGGTGGAGTTCACATCTACTCGTCATGAAGAACATTGTCTTGGCTACTGATCCAGCTAACTTATGTGCACTAAACGTCAACTTTGAGAAACATTAGAGTATTTCACATGCAGGCATAGCAGGTGAAGAGTGCTAGGGCACAGTCTACACCTTGCTAAGATCTCCACGAAACGTGGAGTCCAAATATCTGATCAGAATTAAGCAAGCAGTGACGCAACAGTGTACTGTTGATTAGTAAAGCAGACTCTACTACATACAACTTTGTTAGGCAAATCAACTACTCATTTTTACAGAGTAATAAAGCTTTGGGTGTGTTGTAGTTTCTTCCTCTCCGTACAGGAATGAAATAAAGTTTAGCAGAAATAAATAGGACATACTCAGGCCAAAAAAAAAGGGGCAAAATAACAGCATGAGAAATTTACAGCAATTAAATCTCATGTAAGGCATATTTTATAACTCTACATAATGTACACCAGTGTACATGCCTTCTGCTGGGAGGAAGTCAGCCTAGTCCTTAACATCTGGAAACGTGAGAATGCCGGGAACATTCAGAAGCTGCTAGAGGCCAAGAGAACAAAACATGGCTTAAATATGATTCATCAATTTAACAGCTGTACAAACTGCGCTATTGTGAACTTGTCCCTTCCACATTTGAAAGTGCATTTGCTGGAATCTGTCAGTGAATTAATTGTTATCTGCCAAAGACGAGATATTAAAGGGAGTTTGTGAGGGAAAGCATGTCTATAAGCTGTTGCTGGTACTCATGTACATTTTATTTCTGGTGTTCCTATTGCCACAACGTCTAAAAGTTGCAAGCTGTACAGCACAACAAAGTGCCAGTCCAAACTATTTGTGTATTTTCTTATGCTGTTGGCAGTGCTGATAATTTATTAACTACAAGCAGAGCAATCCAAAGCCATCCACCACTTTCAGTTTTATAGCAGTACATTTAGAAATTGCTGAAATCTGCTTTAAGCTTTAAGTTTTTTACATGAGCATTAGATAAATTAAGCTGAATGCCCTTTCCTTAAATTCATGTCCTGTGTCTCACACTCACTGTGTAAGAGCAATATGTGCCAAAGCAGTGGCCTGTTGTCAGGAGCAGGAGAGCAGTAGAGTACAACAGTAATGCTCAGACAAGCTCTGGGTATTTCTGGGGTGACGCCCTTGATTGACTGAAATGGTGGTGTGCCTTTTTGTGTTTCTGAGATGTACGCAAATGAAAAAGGAGAAGAGAAAGGGGACTGGATGAGTTAGGACTGGATGAAATATATCCAGATATAAGAAAAAAATAATGGATGGCACCACTTAGCCTGATGCCATACTGTGTATGAGCACGCTGCTCAGTGCAATGGCCAGGAGCAGATGCAGCAAGGTCAGCAAGGGGATTCTGTCAGCGTCCCTGGTGGGGAGGAGGAGCAGCCTGTTCCCACCAAAATGAATGCGTAGCCACAGCCCTAGGGGATTAATATTTAAATTTGAAGATGATAGTTTTCCTCCTTTCACCACCGTGTGTTATCAGCTACCAGTGACAAAGGACATTTTAAAATGTAAGCAAACAAAACTTGCAAAAACAAACAAGACACCCAAGACAGCTTGGACCTAAACACTACTGCAATTCACCAGCAGCACCCCTGAAGTCCAGGCAGTTACACAAACATACCTGCATTAAGCAAAAGCAGAGCTGAGCCCGCTGCTCTCTGATACTTACTTGGAAATTCTGAGAGGTACCGAAGAAATGAGAAAAATTACCATAAAGTCCCCCTGGAAACAAATTATACTAGAGCAATGATCTCACTAACTGACTGATGACCACTGTCAGGACTGATCATAGTACAACAAGGATCAACACAGCAAACTCTGCTTTAGATGCAGTAATAATATGTGTCTATGGTTCTAGCTGGTATTCAAGATATTAATGCTCTAAGAAGGCTCCTGTGACAAAGCAAAATGAAAACCTTTTGCTAGGTTTTTACCTCATTTACAAAGCAGTTTCTTACTACCAGGAAGGATATAGAGATTTTTGGGAGAGAACAATGAAATAGGGATTTTTTGCTAATGTTACCTCAGAATTTGTTTGAATGATGGAATCCAGATGAAAGTATAATAAAAAAGATGTTGGGCTTGGTAAAAGGACCTGTGGCCAGCTCAAAAATTGTAAATATTTACACCTTTGAATATCTTAAGATATTTACAGTCTTTTAGTCTTTTACAGTCAGTCTTTCAGTTTTCTACAGCAGCTGAAGCTCTGAGCCATTGGGGATCGATTTACATACACACCTGAAGTTTCATAGAAAAAAGAGACATGTTCCTCTTAATGTGCAAATTCAGTTGCTGCTTTTTGCCAGGTTATATCCCCTGTAATTTTACCATCATATGAGAATAAACTATTGCAATGAATAAGTTCAGTTTTATAAAGCTATTAGATTCCATTAACTTTTCCTAAAAATATTATGAAGTCTTAATGAAGTGACTGTGCAGGCTCGTTTACAGCCCTTGCATTTTAAAAATACATTAGGAAGATGCAAAAGTCGAACTGCTAACATTTCTTGCTTAATACAAAAATATGAAAAGTGACAACAGATTCTTTTCTGAATTGCCTTCTGAGCGTTAATCCACTGTTAGCTCCCTCCCTGCCCTCAGTGTCTGGAAGTCCTCTGCAACTCCACTACCATAATGAAAGTATTTTCACACTGCATTAGCCCATGCAGAAGATGAAACAGGCAACGTAGACTCCCATGTGCACACGCACATGTGGGTAGACTACTTTCACAGATAAATTGAGTCTGAAAAATACTGAAGCCTCCATAAAAAATAAAGGCAAGACTTTATCAACACTGACATTTCATCCTTCCTAAATCGCACCATAGGCATGTCCCATCTGAAAAAAGAGCAATCACCTTTTCGACAGCGCACTACAAAATAAAACCATAGCTACATAAAGGGAGCAATACTCAAAGCTTAGAGTGCATAAAGGTATACATGGGAATATACTACTTGGTACTAAAACCCCACCTGATTCTTTCAGCTGGTTAATGCAGGTGAAGGGCCATCCTAAGAGTGTCTTTTTAGAAAGACAGCTGCATATTCATGTCAAGTACAGTTACACAGCAATAGTTTAAACCTGTCTCATCCCATTAAGACAGACCACGTGTCTTTGACAGACTAGGGAAGGCAGCCCTTGTGGCCCACTTCCACGGACCCTGCCTGCCTGCACATCCACAGCCATCACACTGACACCTATTTTCTCTGGACTGAGTCTATTTTGCACTACATAGCTGACCTAAGGCATGCTATACAGTCCTTGCCACGTGCACAGGAACTTTCCAGCTTCTGGAAAACACATGGAGGTTACTACCTGCTACCTGACAGGAGGAGAGAGGGGATGCGAGGAAAGCAGAGTATAAAGGAGAGATGATCTTTGGTTGGTGTAACGTACACGAATCAGCTTCCATTTTACGACACAAGTAATCTTGATAGATGCTCTATGCTGCCCCTGTCAGTGAAAAACCCATCTCCTCTTCATTCATCTGTCTTCTTAAAAGCATTTATATTGTGTTGCCAGGTGCTGTTCTGTTTTGTGCCAGGTTCTATCCCAGAGATACCACATTTCATCAAAAGGAATCCACGTACTTTACAGAATCGTAAGCAAGGGACATGTAAAATAAAGCTTTTAAATGCACAGGATTTCTCTTCCATTTGAAATAACTTAATGGAAAATGTTTTTAAATACAATCAACCTTACACTACAGGAGAAAATAACACTTTTTCTCTGCCCCCCCCCCCCCCCCCGTATTTCCCACACTGGCAAGCATTAAAATTTGTCTTGAATTTTAGGATGTAAATATCTTGCAGTCTGCATGGGATATTAAAGCATGTATGATCCTTTATGTCAATCTGCTAATTAAATTTAGTAGGACATTTATATTCAATATGAAACTTACCACAAGTTATTCTGGGGTGGTGTGAAAGCAAAAAATAACAAAAAGTGCAGACCAGGTGAGATTTTCAAATGTTTAAATTCAAACATCACAACCACAAATAAAAATACAGCAGTAGCCTCTTGATGTAATTAGTTAATGAGCCTAATTAACCTAACTACCCATGTGTTCAGAGTTACTGGCCATTGTGCAGACAACTACGCCACTAACTTGTTCATTATACCCAAGCAGTTTTATCTCGGGGTGATGGGAGGAAGAATAAGTTGGCTTATGTATTCTTTCACAGCCTTCAGACCTGTAGTCGGTTGTAAAAGGAACATAGACATAGAAATGCCACTAAATACTTCACTGCCTTATTCTGCCTTGAAAGCTGTTTAGCAGTGAACTCAGTCTGGGGTAAAAAGTAATTCTCGAGAAATCCTAGATCTTTTACCCTGTTGTTTCTTGCTTTAAAATACTGTGTTTGAATTAGTTTCCAAAGGCAACATACAAGCAGAAATTATACACAGAGGTGGTTGGCTTGAAATGTATAAATATGTTTTGCTAGTCTTAAGCTTTCTCTACCAAAAGATTCTTAAACTTCCCTGAGCTTTCTTCTGATGCTGATGCATCCTATTCTTGTTTTAGGCAGAGATCATCTAATACATCCAATCTGGTAGGATGTACAAAATCGGTACTTTACCATATCTATTTCATATATACTGATGTTTCCACTGTTTAGTTAGTCAAACAGTTCTTAGATTACAGAAATTTCAGTAGTCCTAAGAACAGGATTGTAGTCCATAAACACAACTAGAGGCAGAGAAAAGGACATGAGATGGTCATTATGGATTCTAGGGAGCATGGAGACAGAGAAGTCATACTGGCTTCTGCAATATCTCATTTTTCATACTTCATTTATGCTGAATATGTCACTCACTTTGAAGTTTTGTAAACTGGTGGACAATAAATAAGCCATGTTGTGAATATGAATGAACCTGTGAATAACATTTTCTCTATGTCCCAGTTCCTTAGCTACTGTGTGAAATGATAACACCCAGAAGAGCAAACCATTTTGATATCTTCTCCTTAAAGTATGCATGAGCTGTGATGGGATCTACAAATCAGTTGTGTTCTGCCTTCTGATTATGATCTGATAATCTCATATGCCAGCCACCCTATGCCAACATAAGCATGAACAATCGCTGAACAAGAGCTACAAAAACAGAAGATTCTTAACGTACAAATTTAGCAGTACTTTTCAAAAGCCAAAAGAACGCCACACGAACGACACTGTGAAAATAAGCTTGGTATATGCAATCTGACAAATGAGGGCAGATTAAAAAAATTGTATGGGTATATATACTAGTGATGGTCTCAAGACTTATTACCTACTTCTTACCCTTCAAGCCTTAGGTTCTCCATTACCGATACGTGGGCCATGACAAGGTGGGCCATGCCCCATTGAATCCTGTCTGTGTTAGGACTTTCAAAACAGCCACATGGGAAATCAAGCTGTGGCCTTAGCAGCAGTGAGGAAACAGACACCTGGAGAAGACTGCCTTCCAGCACCACAGAAATGTTCAGTAACACAACTGGTACTGCAACTACGCTTCTGAAAGGGGACAGCATGTCGGGGGGATTAGGAAAACCAAGGCCAACAGCATCTCCTTTTAAAGATGCCAAAAATGCACAGGCCAAAGTCTTCTTTCTAAGGGTTACCCCCAGCTACACACCATCTCCTGCTCTTCACCACCAACATGAGGCAGGGTCTAGTGGTAGAGCTGTCAGAAAAATCATTACAAGCTCTCGTGACCTGGTGGCCACCCAACCATTTGCTTTCATTTCCAGTCACCACATACCACGCTAGAATCTGTTCATGCATCAGTTCCACCACAAGCCACTCTGACTTCGTGTTTCAGCATCAGTACAACTGGAGTCCTTTGCTGAGATAACCTGGCAGTGCACTGTGCTCTCATGACTGATGACCTATTTTATTTAGCAGAAAGTGGGGGGATGAGAAGCTTTTGCTGCTCGACAGTTTCCATTTCATTCTCAAGCTTATCTTACCACAGCACAGCCACTCTGAGGGATAATGCTACTTTAAATTACTGAGGAAATTGAAGAAAGAATTACTGTGCTTAATGCAAAACAGCATGTAATTTGCTCTTATAACAAACATTGCACTTATCTTTAGGAGTAACTGATAAGTTTTTAATTCTTATTTGCTGTATAACGTTCTTTTGTGAAGTTTGGGTTGTTCCAGTTCACTTTTCCTTTAACATATGAAGTTGCTTCTGTCAAACAGAGCAGAATGAATGGTTAGAATTGCAAATGAGTGTTTCCTTCTCTTACACTGTGGGAATATCAGTGAAAAAACACAGTTTAAAATACAGATACTATGCCCTGAATAGCTTATCAACAATAAATTTTACAATCATCATAAAATTTGAAGCTGGAAAAATAAACGAACACAAACCAATTAAAAGTTCCAATTTTGCTGTTCTGACACAGGAAAAATTCCTATTTAAAATTCAGAGAAATTTTACGTAAAATACTGCAGGACTGGGACCAGATGCACTAACTATACAAGCTGACAGAGCTAGCCATTTCTTGAAATAAGGCTGCTAATTTTTCTATTGCACTGTTCTTTGTGTGAAGACTGATATCTACTTTTTCCTCAACTTTTCTCTCTCTTGCATATTTGAACTGTAAGTCTGCCTGCATAAAGCCGAGACTATTTTTATGCAGAGTATACATCATCATGCTAGTTCAATCAAAGCTATAGGCTTGACACTCCCTAGGCACTAGTGCTGAGGAGATGTGTACCTTCATTTTGATGGGCAAAATGCAGCGATACTTTTCCAACACCAAACTTCCCAAGGATACGTCTAAAAACTAAAATCCTCTCACATTCTTCATTACATGTGAGCTTTATAACCTCCTGCAAACTGCAGACAAAAGCAATAAAACTGAAGCTATTATGACACTGGGCATCTCGTGTAAGACAATCAAAGAGATGACTGATCTGACCGCTGTTAAACAGCTCAAATGATACAGCATGATGATGTCTTGTTCTTCCCTGGAATCTCTTCTGCGTAATAGCTTCTGATCATTCAGATGCCCTTTGTAAAGACAGTTGGGAACCCACAAGATCAATGCCTTTAATAACTGCAGAAAGATTTTTACAGTTTAGGGCATGTGAATGATAACCAGAAATAGTAACTGCCAGTACACTATAGAGTAAATTTAGAGATGCTTAGGAATTTCTCAAACAGTTTGACAGATAATGCCAACTGGCCAAAAAGACTTCTTTTGGGACAGCATTCTACCAGTTTCACTATGACCTGAGAAATGTTTTGTCCATGCTAGGATAGAAATTCTGTTCAAAACTGGACATAACAAGTGACCCTGTAAGCTCACTCAGAGAGTCTCTTTTACAAAAAAGACTAAAATGTGGGTCTCTGACATCTCACAGCCTTAGCCATTCAGTAAAAAAGTTATGCTTGGACAAATTAACATTTGGAGGTGAGGGAAGGGCAGAAGAAGGAACTCAGACAAAGTGGAGGAGGTCCAAAAGATAAATATCATCCAGGTCACAGGAGAAATTTGTGTGAACAGAACAGTAGATATTTAAGTAGGCTGCTCTCAGCTTTTTCCACAAAAGTTCTCTGCTACCTCAGAACTGTTTTCAGTGTCATGCAAGTTAGGAAATTTTCTATAATCTCAAAAAGCTGCACAGGGCAAGAAAATCATGCTCATTTGATGAATTTGTACCTTACAGAGTTTCTAGGTATGTCCTGTTTTTAACAGACCCTATGGAAGACACCTTGCTCTGGAGGTTAGTAACAAGGTGGTTCGCCAACCCCTTTTCTATCACGATATTGATAGTGCTGAGAATTAAGTCAGCAGTTAATATGTGTAGGTTACAAAGTAAGGTAAGAAGGGTAGAAGATAACATTACAAATGCAGAATGTGTGAATCCCTCCATATGTGTAAATCAAAAAACACCAGGCCTCGTTTGCCTTACGATGGCATCAGTGAGGTTTCATCAGGTGATTCCCACTTAAAAAGGTACCAGAAAGAGCTACAGTAGCTAAATAGACAAGAGAAAAACAATTTGTTTGCACAGCAAAAATATCATGGAAAATTCTTCATGATCTGTGAACTTAATTATATAGCATTTCTTAATTTAATTACCCATTAAATATCCATTCATCTATAGCTCTTGAGAAGTTAAATGATCAACTGTGCTTACTCAGGCAAAGGCATTCTGCACTCCTTACAGAGTTTGCTGCTGCTAAGACACAGCAAATCTTCCTTTCTCTTGTATGTAACCACAAGTTATAAACTATGTATTTCAATTGCACTGTAATGAAATGTTTGAATTATTTCATGGTAGCCTGCTGCACCTAATAAAAGGTTTTACTTTCAAATCACCAGCTTTTACAAAGGATAAAATAAGTGCCAATTATTCAAAGCAGAATTATAATCTTCCATTACTTCTGTCAGTCTTTCCAACGGAGAAATGGTAAGGGTTTTCAGACAGGTTTTGCTGCTTTGTGGAGATTTTAGACAAATGCACCAATGCAGTGCACAGGATTGCTGGGCTCTATCCTAGGTGGTACGTGTAAAATTTTTTAAGGACTAAGTCAGCAAGTGAAACCTTGGTGTCTATACATCCTGCTCTCGTGCTTTATCTTCAATTCTCTGCCTAACTACCTCATGGAAATATTTTGACCAACAGAGGCAACAAAACTTGCTGATGTTAAGGATGCTGACAAAGCTGCAAAACTGTGATTAGTATCAAACATGTCTTGTTTGACACTGCTGAGGCACATGTGCATGTCTGTACTGCATAATGCAGCCCCACATCAAAGATATCCAGCTACCTCTGGAAAGCTGGCTTATCAACAAGAGCATAGCACAGTGCTCTGGAGAGCAGAAGACCTCAGCTTGTTCAGGAAATGGTAGGTGTGGTCCCATGGGAGGCAGTAAAGGAAGGCAAAGGAGTGCAGCAAGCCTGGCAGGTCTTGAAGGGCAGCCACCTCTGAGCACAAGTATGGTCTCCATAGTCAGGAGAACGGGCAAACACATCTCGAGATCAGCTTGGCTAAGCAGGGTACTCACAGCTGAGCTTCCATGCTGTACACAGGAGATGGCAGCAATGAGAGGCTACAAAGAAGGAATATAGGAACCTTGCCTGGGTATGCAAGGACAATGTTGGAAATCCTGAAAGCTCAGCTGGAGCCAGAACTGGCAAGGGACACCAAGAGATGCAGGAAGAGCTTCTATCACTTTATCAAAAGAAAAATGAGACAAATGGAGGCCCCTTGCTGAATGGGGTAGGAATTATTGCAAGGGATGCGGAAAAGGCCGAGATACTTGGTGCATTCATTGTCTTGGTGTTCACCAGTAATGTCTTCCATCCTTTATGCCACAGTTCAAAGAGGAAAAGAGCTACTGGAGTGGAAGAGAAATAAGTCAGGGCTCTCTTGAGACAATGTGATTACTGTGAATCCACGTGACCAGATGGGCTGCATCCATGGCTGCTGGGAAAGCTGACCAACGTCTTAGCACGGGTGCACTCTATCATTTTGGAAATGTCATGGAGACTGGGGGGGAACCCCTTGGTGCAGAAGAAGTGTAAATAGTCCACCCATCTCCAGACAGGACAGGAAGGCAGATCCAGGGAACTACAGCCTCATTTTAGTCCTTAAGAAATCATACAGCAAGTCCTCTCAGTAGCCATTTCTGGGCACATGAAGAAGAAGGTGACTGGAAACAGTCAGCATGGATTTATCAAAGGCAGACCAACCTTCTGTCATTCTGTGGCAGAATGACTAAATCTGGACATGAAGAAAGCACAGCAGATACCACCCACAGTAATTTTACTGAGGCTTTTGAGAGCATCCCAGTAACCACGCTGAGATGCTACAGTCTGCATGAACAAGTAGATGAGTGAAAAAATGGCTGGATCATCAGTCTTACAGGGTCATGGCTAATGGTTCATACGCTACCTATAGGCTGGTAACAACTGGAGTTCCTCAAGGATCTGCCCTGGAATCTCATCATCTGTTCATCATCTTTATCAGGGACCTGGCTGCCTGGGGAAACAGTTCTAGGGGACAGCCCTGCGTGCTGATGGGTAGTGAGCTGAGACAGGGCCAGATGTGTGCCTGAGTGGCAACAGGGGTCAGCAATGCCCAGGGTGGTGTGAGCATGGCATGGCCCCATGAACACAGCGGCACAAGCTTAAAGACAAGAGGCTCAGGGTGGAACTAAAGGGAAGCCTTTTCCCCAGGAAGATGGCCCAGCAGTGGAACCAGGGCAGGGGCCTGGACTAGAGACCTCCCAAGGTGCGTCTGTCATGGGCTAGAGCTGGAGCATGAAGCAGTAAAACAATTTCACTACAGTGACAGAAACAATTGGTCCTTCTGTGCAGGAGTTGCTTAAACTCAGTTTTCAAATGTTTGAGTTTTCCTGGGACTTGTGCTGAAGTAATTTATGGAGCTAAGATTTAGGTTCCCCAAGTCAAACAGGCTTTACTACAGTGAGTATAACTGTGCTTAAATTCTGCTGAAATCTGTGCTTCATATTTTGTGCCATAATCATAGGATTATAGAATCATAGAATCACTTAGGTTGGAAAAGACCTTTAAGATCATAAAGGGCAACCGTTAACCTAACACTGCCAAGTGCATCACTAAACCATGTCCCTAAGCACCACATCTACACGTCTTTTAAGTACCTCCAGGACTAGGGACTCAACCAGTTCCCTGGGAAGCCTGTTCCAATGCTTGACATTGAAGAAATTCTCCTCATAGCCAATCTAAAGCTCCCCTGGTGCAACTTGAAGCTGTTTCCCCTTGTCCTATCACTTGTTACTTGGGAGAAGGGACCAACACACAGCCCACCACAACCTCCTTTCAGGTAGTTGTAGAGAGCAATAAGGTCTCCCCTCAGCCTCCTCTTCTCCAGACTAAACAATCCCAGTTCCCACACCTGCTCCTCATCAGACTTGTGCTCTAGACCCTTCACCAGCTTCGTTGCTCTTCTTTGGATGTACTCCAGCATCTCAATGTTCTTCTGGTAGTGAGGGGCCCAAAACTGAACACTGTATTCAAGGTGCGGCCTCACCAGTGCCAAGTACAGGGAGACAATCACTTCCCTAGTCCTGCTGGCCACACTATTTCTGATGCAAGCCAGGATGCTATTGGCCTTCTTGGCTACCTGGGCACACTGCTGGCTCATATTCAGCCGGCTGTTGACCAACACACCAAGGTCCTTTTCTGCTGGGCAGTTTTCCAGCCACTCTTCCCCAAGCCTGTAGCATTGCACTGGGTTGTTGTGACCCAAGTGCAGGACCTGACATTTAACCTTGTTGAACCTCATACAATTGGCCTCGGCCCATCAATCCAGCCTGTCCAGATCCCTCTGTAGAGCCTTCCTACCCTCCAGCAGATCAACACTCCCGCCAAACTTCGTGTTGTCTGCAAACTTACTGAGGATGCACTCGATCCTGTTGTCCAGATCACTGATAAAGATATTAAACAGAACTGGCCCCAATACTGAGCCCTGGGGAACACCACTTGTGACCAGCCACCAACTGGATTTAACTCCATTCACCACAACTCTTTGGGCCCAGCCACCCAGTCAGTTTTTTACCCAGTGAAGAGTACACCTGTCCAAGCCATAATGACCATCTCATGTCCTTTTCTCTGCCTCTAGTTGTGTTTATGGAATACAATCCTGTTCTTAGGACTACTGAAATTTCTGTAATCTAAGAACTGTTTGACTGATTAAACCGTGGAAACATCAGCATATCTAAAGTAGATATGGTAAAGTACCGATTTTGTACATCCTACCAGATTGGATGTATTAGATGATCTCTGCCTAAAACAAAAATAGGATGCATCAGCATCAGAAGAAAGCTCAGGGAAGTTTAAGAATTTTTTGGTAGAGAAAGTAAACTGGAAAGATCTGAATTTAAAGTGATCATTAGTGTAAAATTACTACAAGAACAGTTTATTTGTTTTGAAAATGCAATAGCTAGATAGTTGATTTTCTGGGCAAAAAAGAAAGCAAATGTCCACATCATCTTGCAGAATACGTAAATACTCCAAAACTTAAGTTAGAAACTTTTAAGTGAAATTTGCATTTGAAAATCATAAGCAATGTATCTGCATTCCTAAATCAATTACCATTAAGGGAACAGATCAAGCCTTTCCCCTATGGAAACAAAATTTTGACCAATGCAATTAACTTGTAAGCTGTGAAGGCAACAGCAGTTTGTGGTAATCTGTGGTAAAACCCATCAGCACAGATGGATACTGTTTTGATGAAAAGCATGCTGATTGCTGTAGAAAACACATCACAAACTTGTATTTAAGCTTCAGACTCTGTTCCCAGTAAGGAGTCCAGTTGAACACTATGCACAGAAATGCAGTGTACAAAATCATATAATGTTTTATACAATATGAGACAGAATTACTGCTGTAGCAATTGCTCTGGACTTTCCTTTGGTTTGTATCTGCATATAAAAAAAGAAAGCGTACAAATACCTACATACATCCTTAGACTGCATGTTTACTACCATTTTCCTATTAAAAAAATATTGTTAAAGAGATGAAGGATAATATTTTCACTGTGTGGGTCATTGCTAAACTAACTTTTAATTGCTTTCTGCTACAATGCAGAAATGGCAGGTCTCACTGATGTGTATATAGGGTATTTCCTGACAGGCGAGCAGCTGCTGCATGCACGTGATGCATGCAAAAGCAGACCTAAATTCTTGTCTTCAGGCTCATTAAGCTGACTTCTGCATTAGGCCAATTTCAGTAGCAATGCCAGTGGCACAGGTTTCCTAAATTAGCTTGGCTCCAATTAAATATTTAGAGAAGAAAAGCTTTTAAGACAGCAGGGCATCTGCTGTCTGACTAGGCCACAACTGCAGTGCAGAGCTATAGAAGCATCATCTCAAAATATATGCAGAAAAAGAAATCTGCTGGCTTCAAGGCTGATAATCACCAAATACCATAGGTTAATATAAAGTTTCAGAAGCACAGTACATCATCTTGTACCTATTTATAAACTGTGAGTGTGCATTGAAAAAAATTGAAAAGAGAGTGCTAGAATCCAAAATCATGCACATTCAAATAAAAAAAACAACCACCTTTTTAGAAGTTGTACTCTCCAATAGTGATGCCTGTTGAAAACACTGTGAGATAAGACAGGTCACGCAAATCAGTGAAGAGTGAACTTTGTTGTTTTTCTTAAAAGAGCACTAATTATTTGAAGAAATGGTGAATTCATGCCAAGAAAGGTCACTAACTCATGCAAACACATTTATTCAAGCAAAGCAGTGGACATATGCTTTATTTTTAAAATCTACCTGTCACCAATTTCACATACAAAAAAACCCCACTGCTGTGTTAGACCTAAATTAGGATTGCACAGAGATGAAACAGTATTCATCATACAGAGATTTGTACAATCTCTTTAATCATAGAATACCAGGTTGGAAGGGACCTCAAGGATCATCTGGTCCAACCTTTCTAGCACAATCTAGACGAGATGGCCCAGCACCACGTCCAGCTGAGTCTTAAACGTGTTCAGAGTAGCAGAGTCAACCACTTCCCTGGGGAGATTATTCCAATTGATTGACTGTTCTCATTGTGAAAAATTTACCTCTCATCTCCAATCGGAATCTCCCTGGGAGTAACTTGCACCCGTGACCCCTTGTCCTCACCATGTGAATCCTTTTAAAAGGGGGTCTCCATCTTCTTTGTAGCTGCCCTTTAAGTACTGGTACATGGTGATGAGATCACCCCTAAGCTTCCTTTTCTCAAGGCTGAACAGACCCAGTTCTCTCAGCCTATCCTCATATGGCAGGCTTCCCAGACCCTTGATCATCTTGGTTCCTTTATTCAGGATCCCTATTTACACTTTAAGATAAAAAGTATATTCAATGTGTATTCACAATATATATTCCTAATTATATTTAAAAAAAAAAAGCCCAACATTTCCAGTAGAATGCTTTCTCTTCTTTTTACATTGGGATTAGATACTTTCCTCCCTTCTTTACAGGGGCACCATTACCAAAACTGTGTTACAGACAGTTCCTTAAAACAACTCTGTGTTGATTAAGCTTTAAATCACATAATAAGGGTGTACAGCCTGTAATTGCTGTTGTCAATTTAGCCATCTAATATCGATAACAGGGATGTCTCATAACTGTTCTTTGATATTCAAGATGATGATACAGAAGATCTTATTTTCTTGGAGAATACCACCATTATGTGAAGCTCTACATTTATTATTTTAAAGACACAGAACATACTCTGCTATTGTCTGCCATAGCTATTAGAGACATGCTAAAAGTTACTATGCTTGAAGACTGTTCAGGATGAACCATGCTCCAGCTTCATTTTGTAAGGTGCTGTATTTGTACCTGAGCTGAGCTAATCCTTAATTTGAAAAATTGTAAGACATATCTCTGTACACAGTTTAGCTTCACATACATCAGCTGTATGAACTGTGGAAAAGCTATGACTCAGTGAATGCTATCTTTGAGCTGTGTTTCATAACCAGGACACAGCTCTCTCCTTGTTACAGACG
Organism: Theristicus caerulescens; assembly: GCA_020745775.1. Lineage (NCBI taxonomy): Eukaryota > Metazoa > Chordata > Aves > Pelecaniformes > Threskiornithidae > Theristicus > Theristicus caerulescens. The sequence goes on along the minus strand of CM036583.1, from coordinate 37,337,300 downwards.
GTGGTGGGTTTTTTTCTTCTTGGACACACCATTGATTTATTGCAAGTTCATCACACTGCTAACATCTAACACTACTAAACTGAAAGGTTTTTTAGAAATTTGTAAGGGCTATATAAAGACTTCCCAGAGAGTAGCTATAAAACAAAAATTAAAAACAGCAGTAGATGCTTAAATGTCATTCTGTAATAGACAATTAAAGAGCATCTACAGACTTTGTGCATGAAAATAATTCTCCCTGGGTTCACCTTTTGCAGAGTTGATGTGGGTACATTACACTTTCACATCAGTGCTTAATTTCACATCCTGTTTAACCCTACAAAGGAAAATGTGTTTGGTTTGAAGCTTACTTTTAGAGACCACCTGCTCCTATAATGAAATCATTACCCAAGGTTAATAATCTCTGTCTAGGAAAGGTCCCAGAATGGCTGAAGTGCATTAGCTTAGATGGAGAGACTGCTGCTGGTCATGATCTAGTCTTATCAACCGCATGACATCACAAAGACTTCACATGCACTCCTTAATACTCTCAGTGCCCTTGACATAGCAGAGGTGTTGTGATCTGAAAGCCTAAAGGCTTAGAAATTTTCAGGTCACTGTTACTAATAGCTGACCTGCCAGACATTGCTACACTTTTCCTGCATGGAAGTCCTTTAAAAAAAAAAAGGGGGGGGAAGAAAAAAAATAGGGGGAGAGAGAGAAAAAGAGGAAGATAAAAGCAGAAAGTCATCTTGAAGGTGCAAGACGTACAAACCAGCCAGGGAGCTAGAGAGGATCCAGAAATGGGACAGGTCAGACCCTTAGATGCAGAATGAAACAAAACACATATTCCTTTGCGTAGGATTTCTTGCTCTTTCCTCCCTTTCTCCTTTCTTTCTCCATTATAGATGATGACTGCACTTTAGCCCCACTTCTGGAGAAAACAAGCAGTTCAAAGAAGTTCACTATAACATCCTCTCTCTCTTCAGATGCTAAAAACCTCAGGTTAAGTATTGTCTTTGCCAGTTCCCTAAGCAATGTCTCGAGCTAGGTTCAAGGACAGTTCTACAATACTTCTCAAACATATAATTCATTTTACAAATCTCAAACTGTCAGTAAAGTTGCCAATAATATTGTTTCCAAGAAACACAGGTTAAAGTTTTACTTTTTCTGACTTCCAAAATGAAAGAGATATCTATTGAAAAGTACAAATGAAAACCACACAGAACAGAACTGTAAAGGCAATAAAAACAATATTCAAAGCTGCAGAAAATAGCGTAAAGAAAAGCAACTAGTACCAAACTAAGGAATGATGAAAATTAAACAGTGCAGAAACAGAAAACTGAAGAGAAATTGCTAGAAGCAAGAATAAAACAACTTACATGGAGCACAAGAAATGCCAATGCATGAAGAGGTTTTTCAGCTACACAAATGTTAAATGGAAAAGGATACCTGAAACAGCAATATAGCATGGAGCTGTGCAGCTCATATTCACCAGCATAAAAAATACCAGCCCAGGCAGTTTGAATATGAGGGAGGATGGTCCCAGAGAGCATGGAAAATGACAGCCAACAGGTGGTTTTCAGGTAAGGAGGCAATATGAGCAAAATCTCTAATAGAAGAAGAGAATATGCACAATTATGTTTATTCTGTGGTCTACTTTTCAGCTAAGCTGGGCAGGAGGGAAAATTTCTAGGTTTTTTTTTTGAAAGAGACTGGGCCAATTTCTTATTGGGGTGAATTTTACCTCTCTTTATAAACTGAAGGTCTATACTCCACTTCCAGTTCAATATAGAGCTGAAACCACCTCTGCAACAGGCATCAAAATGCCTCGGGTAGTGAGAAAGGATTGGTTTGAATTTGGCTAGCTGAACAACAGCACTAGCTCTAAGCAGCCTGCCCTGAGACTTGCAGCACCAAGGACACGACCCAGTCTCACCTGCCAACAGAAAGATGTGTTGCTCATACTTTCAGGAGGACCTTCGTGATTAATAATGCTGACACAGGGGAGGGTCTTGTGCAGAGCTGAATCCTTCACATGCTCCACACTCCAGTTTTCATTTTGTGATGGAGTTAAGGTTTCCAGATAGGGACCAGCTGAATTAAAATAATTCTATTAAGTAGAAACTAAATAAGAAAGGCATGTGTTGCCACAGACCCAGGAATAAGGATTTTTATTACAAATTATCCTTGGGGCTCTAGGCAGGGATCAGGATCTTTTTGTGCTATTACAATAGTCACATACAACAGAGCATTTGTTGGAGAAGCAGCAATCATTTACCTTTTAACTTGGACAGAAACGGAGTAAATATTGTGTTAAAATGCTTTATCATGCTCTTAACTGAGCTCTTTCCTCCTCTTTAATAATGACCTAAAACAAGTTTCAAGTTATTACTTTTCCTCAGTCACACACAGACACAAAATATTTTTTTTTATCCAAGCAGTATCTAAAGCTACTGGACAAGGATTACATCCAAGCAAATATTCAATATCTTGAATGGATTCAATGTTTGTTTCTGTTTCACATTAATCCCTCTGTGCACTGGCTGGCTGTGTAACAGCAAGAAAAGATGTGCATGATTATAACGCGGTCTTTCTGCAGTAGTAATGTTAGGACTTTTGTGAAAAGAAATTACCAAAGTACCTCCTGTAGTTGCACAGGAAGTAAATTCAAATAAACCATTAGATAAGACATTTTTCCTTTGAGTGTGAAATGAAATTTACAGTAACGCTTGGAATCTGAAATAGTACAAAATGGTTTTTTTATACCATCCATTTAGCTCTTCTCCACTATCTAAAATGTTTGCTATGTTTATTTTTATGGTAGAAGAGATCCTTCTGGCAACAAAAATAAAGCTGAATATTTGTAAGACTTTGAACCGGAAGAGCATTTCAACATCTGCAGCCTCACCTTTAGCTAAGCACTTGGCAATAGTCTTAACAATACATTATAATCAGTTTTGTTTCACAGACTTCCTGCAAGAGGAGTAACTTTGCTCATACTTGTTATTCTTGCATGCAGTGGATGGGGAGTCTCTGGGTCAGAGAAACAACTATATCTTTTGAAGGGACATAGACTAATAATAGACTAAGTTGTGCAAGAGTTTCCCCCAAAAAGTACAGGATTTCTCTGTTGTCAGATAAGGAGGACCTCCCTCAATTAGTTAGTGGGGTGAGAGGTTTTTTTCCTTAAACCATCTTAGCTTTTGCACTAAGGACAATGGTCTAGCCGTTCACCTCTGATGGTCTTTGATTTTATTTGGTGGTTTTTGATACCAAGTCCCTGATTCAGTGTACGTTGCACTAGGTTACAGGGGCTCCTCTGCCCATTATCAGTCCTCTGATCTTTCCCTGATCCTTGGTGGGGTTTTGCATTTATTGTGATCAGCAGTTAACCAAATAGCCTACCATATAGCAGTTCAATAGCTGCTCATCAGAATATACGTACTTCCAAATTCCATTTCTAACACAGCACAGGCAAAACCCTGAACTGAATTCTAACATTTTTGACACACCAGAACGCACAATCCCAGGGATTCTATGAAACAGGCCCATTAGAAATAACACTGTTCTTTTTTAATCAAAGACTCAGATAAATTGTCACAGAGACTGCTTTTTGAGGGGACAAATCTCTACAACAGCCTAGATACATCCTGACTGGTAAAAGAAGCAGCTTGTTTATAAGCTATCTCACTCCGTGTTCACAGCAACACCCCTGGAAGTTAAAAGACTGAATTAATTCCTTTGGTTTCAAGCTTACTTTTAGAGACCACCTGCTCCTATAATGAAATCATTACCCAGGGTTAACAATCTCTGTCTAGGAAAGGTCCCAGAATGGCTGAAGCAGCTTGTTTACAAGCTATCTCACTCCATGTTCACAGCAACACCCCTGGAAGTTAAAAGACTAAATTAATTCCTTATATGCGGTCGGTTTTGTTTTATCATTTCTCTGAGTAAGGATAAGCAGAATAGCAGAATGCTTTGCAGCAGACAAGAGCATCATTACTTTTAGCTCCACCTACACAATTCATTTTGATACAAGCTTGTGACTTAAAGATCAAACTCTGTTAACCTCATTATCAGTGCTGAGCTATTCAACCACCTTCAGACAGGTCACTTAATGACCTTAATAAATCATGTAAAAACATATTCACAGATCTTATGTTACCCTAAGTTACATTAATTGGTTTGTGATATGTCCACCTGTTGCTTCATAGAATCCAAAATCATCCTTTTATCACAGCTTTCCTGAAGCAATTTCTTCAAACATGTAAGCATCAGTTCAACTTACAGGACCAATTTTCCATTTTTTTTCCAGTGCATAGTTGATATTATTTACATATTTTATTATTGTTTTTATTATTACAATATTATTATTTACTTTATTCTTACACTTTTGCAGCAGTGTAAGAATTACAACTATTGTGCTTTCTTAAAGCAGGAAATCAAAAACACAACTCAAATGTGTTCCTACCAGTATCTGCAAAAGAGAAAGAACTTTATGATCACATTCTATGCAGAAAGTCCTCTGCCTACAGAGACCCACTGTGACAGCTGACGATATAAAAGCCAAGACAGACAAGTCTTTTTTTGTTTCTTTAGCGTGTAGACTTTTAGTCTTAATCCTCTTTTCTTTATACGAAACAGAATTTTGCTTCAGGAAACTATCAGTCCTTTTTCTCACCTTACAAAAACTTTCTGACTTAGATAATGGTGACACTAGATTCTCAGCCCTGAAGAGGCTTTAAATTCTGCTTTGTTTTCTGGAAGAAGTATCTGCTTTTTCACAGCCTCTCTAACATAGCACTGAGCAAAACACTTTAATCAATTGTGGAGTGCTTTCAAGCTGAGGTGCCTATTTGGCAGGAAAGTCCTGAGACAGTGATTTAACAGTCTGCTATTTCTCAGCTTTGCTATTGCAATTCGTTATTTGCAAGGCTCAGAGTGACCTCCATAAGCTCCAGTTATACAGAATGCAGCTCATCAGTTCCTCACCAGGAACAGCAGGCCAGCTCTGTTCTCTCTCCTGCTGAAGTTTTAAATGAGCTTTAAGACTATATTGCTGTCTTGTGAGATTATCAGTGATGGAGGTCCCAGATCTCCCTCACAACTTTTCATGGTTCATAGGAGTCATTCATGTCACAAGAAAATAATTTATCTGAAGAAACATATAGAACCCAGTAAGCTACGACAGCTCTTGCTCTAGAGCTCTGTACACCGTAAAAACAGAACCTGGCCTACTGAGGCTGAAAATTAATACCCCAGGCCTGAGCCTATGATGTATCTCCTATGCAGTGCAGCGCAGCGCTGCACATGCAGTTACAAAGTAAAGAGGGTAGGTGGGCAGTGGGAGTCTCTGAAGCAAATACTGTCCAAGGACAGATGCTTCATACCTTCAAAACTGTGAGAAAGCAGGCAGGGAAAAACAGAAGTCAATTTTCAGTTTTGGCTAGCCTTATTTTATGAACAATTTTCCACTGATTTTTAGATAAATCATAATTACAAAGAAATAATTTTCACAGGCAATTTTCACTGAATGTTTCAGAACAGATAACGTGTGATTTACATGGGATTGCTATGTGCAGCACACTGCATATATGCAACGTCAACATTATCACTTCTGCCATGAAAAAAGTTTAGCAACTTTTAAAGACGTTGTTACCTGATTATTAATAAATCATCTGTGGTTTAAATGCACTCTGTGGCTTTGTCGTAAGCATTCAGTGAGGTAGAAGTTCAAAAAAAGATTTCAGACAAGAGTTAAAATACAGGTAAATTCTTCCGAAGTTACAAAATAAGGTGTTCCCAAGCAGCTATAAAACATAAGAAAAAAACAAAAGTCCACTCTCCTTTAAGAACTACAAGTTATTTTGCATTACCATGTTAGAATCATTAGCAGAGAAGTATACTGACTTCCCATCAGTAAATATAACTTAATTATGAGCAGGGTTTTTTCCACTGTTGTACCCTAGCATTGGTTATAGGCTGTTTAATGAGCTTCCTGAGCCATTCTGAAATGCTTAGAAAATGTCAGTGCATTCTATTTCAATAAATTAGATGACTACATTAGTTCCTAAAAGACTACGTTATTCCTTTCAAGGAATAATGAAACTTTTAGCACCACAAAGCATTTGATCTCAATATACTCCTGTACTTACCCTTTTCCCATTTTTGCCCTCCAGATGCATGTTTTTCTTAGTATATGAGACAGGTTCCTTTTACGCTGGTACAGGACAGTTTATATTTAAAAAAAAGAAGACCTTAAAGTCCAAATGACAGTCTTGGAAATGAAAAAATTAAATACTAGAACTTTATCATCAGAAGTGTTTCAGAAAAGCCACACCAAAAGCTGGTAGTCCTGACAAAACATAGTATTGGAAGTGATAGCCCTGTTAAGGACAGATTTAGACGTGGAGTGTCACGGACTTGCAGCTATGTACCAATGCCAAAGAGAAAGAAACATAGTAGTCACATCTGCCACAGTTCAAAAGCAGAATTAGACACATACATCACCCTTTAAAGTAAACATAATGCAGTCCACGCACACCTTTCACATGCTCACATACTGTATGCTAGAACACCTTAGAGAAGATTGTCTTCAAATACAGAAGTTACTGATCTGTCATGCAGGTGTGAAGTCAAACATAGAGGAAAACATGATTATGTCCAAGTTCAGTAAAGAAATAAGGGTTATTGCATAACTAATATAGGAACTGTACTGCTATAATCATCATATTAGTCAGCTTTCTCACACTATCATGTGAGATCCAAACGTGCAGCATGTCATTGGTCTGTGCATGGTATCAGGATGTTCTGCACTGATCACAAGGAGCTCTCCCGGGACCACATTTATCTCTTCTCTTATTTTGTACAAATGAACAAAAAGGAAAAGCAAACTAATTGAAAATGCTGGATCACAAGCAGGATTCTTAACCTCTGTTGGTCTTTCTAATAGAGACCAGTTTGACCTGGCTGACAGAGAAGCTGGTACTGACACCTCGGGCAACACCACGGTAGTGCCAGGCTGTCCCTTACTTCCCTTGGGAGAGGGCTGCCATGCCCAGTCTGTCCCCACAACAGATAATCTGAAATGCCCCAGTGAATCTTGCTCTTCCCCAAATTCTTCCTCCCCCTCTGGAATTTCCCCGGCGTTTCACTCAGCACACACAACTTCATTAATTGTCATGGTCCACAGTGCATTACCACTGTCCCCTGCCCTCCAAGACTGTTTCTGGGGAACGAGGGCAAACGCCTCACTGCCTTCCCTCCCATCTGACAGGGTCACCACAGATGGGCTCAGGGAAGGGAGTCACCAGGTCTTTGCTACCCCAACAGAGTAAGAACACTAGGCTCTCGCACTGGTTTCCCCACAGAAGCAGATGCCACCAGGCCCTCGGAAAAGGAAGAATGGTTTTTACACTAATCTCCTCCTGCCATTTGAAAGCCAGTGCCCAATATTTGCATTCAAGTACAGAGGCCATTGCCTGTCAGTCCATCACACTTTATACTGCTGTCAGCGGAGCTTGACATGTGCACCTCTAAGGATACAGGCACTAGTTAATTAACTGTTAACTTATTAACTGTTAGCTGTGTATTAATGAGGAAGAACTCTCCCGTCTACCAGAAATGAAGATATATGAAGAGCATACAAAACAAGTGTTTTATATAAGATGTTCATTTTCGCTCAGAAAATGGTTTCACATTGAGTAAGTGAACCTAAGAAGCTATAAAAGTATTAAAGTGCTGTTGCCTGGATATAATTTTTTCCTATTTCAATCCCAAATGACTCTATAAAAAAAATCCAGGTTAGCTTTGTTCTTGTTGTTCAACTGATAAGTAAAAATTCCTTAAACTTCAGAGAAGTAATCATGCAATTGTCTTCAATTGAAAATATTTACTCTTTGATTGGATATATAGAAAAAAATAAATTTAATTAATATTTATAAATTGATTATAATATAATCTAACCATAATTAATTCTATCTATAATAATAAATTTTACTTCTACTCAGTTATTTACAATCTACAATTATTTCTAAAATATTGTCTATTTATTTCTAAAATGCTGTCTACATAACTTTGCATTTTACAGATATAAAAAGAGATAGGCTAAGCTGCATGCAAAAAATTGTTTTAAAGATAATGAAGGATTTATACAGACATATTCAAAGAAACAAGAAGTGACAATTAAAATTACTATATAACTTTAATTTGGCTCTCTGTATATATGCATTATGATATACAAAATTTTACTATTTTTGCACTAGTTGCAGCTTCATTATAATTTTCTCATTCACTGTACAGAATGGGCAGTATTCATTAAACAAAATCCTGTTTTTTACTTTGTTTTAGCTCTACTATGCAATCTGTGGACAATTGTCTTACCACAAAACCATATCCTGCATAAAGATTAAATTCTTCATCATGTTGTTTCCCAACCACATTCATTAATACCTAAACTGAGTTCTACAAAACCACAGTTTAATTTATTTCAATAACAACTCTATGAGATTGTGGAAAACCTTATCTAGTATTTATAGAGTGACAAGAATACATGATCATAAACACGTCTGGGGTTATGTACAAAGCTTAACTCCTGCTTAAAGAATTTTTTTCCCACTACAGTAGAGACAGGGGCTTCAGAGTTTTACTCAGCCATTTCTAGCTGCATTGCTGACTATCGAAGGTGCCCAAGAGAACATCACTCATCTAAATATAGCCTTGGTGAACCCCACATGTCCTCAGGTCCCTTCAGAAAATAGGTCATATTTTCATTCCAAAGTAATGAAAGGTGCGCATCACAAGACATCTGAATTATTCCAACTGACTATAGTGAGAATTAAGCAGCTAAAGATCAGTACAACTCAAATGGGGTTAAAAGACGCACGCCTCTCAAATAAGTTAAAAAAAAAAAGGTTATCTGCTTGTTTCTCACCCAGACTTCTGTTTCAGATTCACAGGACTAGTTGAAATGTTAATAGTGATGGGTGATAGGTCTTCCTTTGACTCCCGGATATGATTAAAACTATAGAAGCTACTGTATGGCTTTAATTACAAGACCTGCTGTTATAGGCATTCCCCTGAAAAACTCACATCTTTACTATTAACCTTATGTAGCACTATATATATGAAAGCAGTATTAATTACATTTTCAAGTTGTAACTGCAGCAAATTTATCAGTTTCTGACTTCATGTTATTCTCAATTAGTCTCAGCTTCAAGAAGCCAGCAACAGAAATGCCATCTCAGGTGATTCATACCCCTCTCCCCAAGACCTAAGTCAACACACACAAAATTGCCTACTTGATTTCAGCCATGAAGTGTGCACTTAACAGAGAGAATGATCAAGAGCAGAGAACAGAAAAGCAAAAAAGAAGAAAAATAGAAAAATAAGAAAAATAAAGGGAGGAAAGGAAGAAAAGAAAGCAGAATGTGAGACGGAGAAAACAGAAAACAGAAAGAAAGAAAAAAATCCACAAAACATGCCCCTTTTAATAGTCCTTGCTTGCACAGCAGTCTCTTTACCTACTGTTCGATGGAACAAGCATAGCACTTACAACTAATTTCCTGAATTGCAATTTGCTGCTAAATTGTTGCATAACCTGGAAAAAGTAGTCCTTAATGAAGTCATAATTATTTTTACTATATACAGTAACATTCCATGCAGTCACCTGCAGCATATGCTGTCCAGTCACACAATGAAAGACCTTGTACTGCACCTCCAAGAGTGAAGGTTGTCATGGCTACTGCTACTTCAAAAGTCTTGACTTTTTATGACTAACATTTTATGTTTAAAAATAGTATTATGACAAAACATAAGAGACAAAAAAGACATCTCTGGGCATGGTGCTATGCAAATACAGAAAAAAGATGGCCCTTTTTTTTTCTCTAAACCATTTACAATCATACTATATAAAAGAAAAAAAAAAAACTTACTTGGATTGCTTTTCCATACATGTAGAAAAAGCGCTCCTTAATGTCTTTAAAAAAACAACATTTCTAAAAGCATGATGGAACACAGGGTGAGGTCCATTTTTAATAAAATGCACAAAAAATTGAAAAATTATCACACTTAAAATAGTTTTTACTGTATGATCTGGTTGTAGTAACAATTTGTTACATGTGCAAGCACATTTGACTGATTTTTTTTTTTTAATGCCATGGGGAGACTTTATGAATTTGTGAGTCTTCCTTAATTAGAGCCACAAAACCATGACTGAAATAAATCTAACGGACAAAAGTAAAAACAAGAGTCAGATTATTTTTCTACAATTATGTTGCTTTCACTTCAAGGAATGAAAGTATTTTCTTCTATTTTGGGCATAAGGACTCAGGTCTACTTAGGCAAGATGAGTCATGGGGATCTCTCCCTGCTGAAACAGCCAACTTCAGAGCCTTTATTACTTCCTAATGATGTACGTAAAAGCTTGCTACTCACTACAGCAATAAGGTATGTTACTCCACCCTAGGACTTGACCCTAATTTACCTTCAACTCTTTTGTCAGTTCACATTTCTTCCTCATAATGATATTGATAGGGCATACACAGTCAGTAAGGAGAGGTTTTAGAATCTGAGTGTTTATTTCCCAGATGAAGTTCAGTGAGAATGTATCTCCAGTGAAATCAATTAAGCTATATCATTTCCACATCAGTTGAAATCTGGCAGCTGGAGAGAACCAAAACCCACTTTTTGGTTAGGACGGTTACTATGTATGCTGCATTTGTTCTTGCTCCTTGTTGAAGCTACCCCTTCCTTACCTGCTGAAGATGTGGCCTGCAGAAAAACAAGTAAGGGCTGTGCAGAAGCATCTCTGTGAGTTCTTGGAGGTTTTCTTTGAGTACGAAAGGAAAGGTCAAGACCTTTCTTCTCTTCTTCCCTGCCTGCAGTGAGCTTTCCAAACTAACATCAAATGGATTATCTAGATGTAAGAAGAGTGTCTACCATAAGCAGCTGCACCATTTATAACATTTAATGTGATTTAATTAAATTAAATTCATTATTTAAACCGAACCGAAACAAGCCTTGCTTAAATAAGAATGTGTTCCCGAAACACTGTGGTTCTGTGAAAACAGTTTTAAAATAACCTTAAAAAAAAATCCAATATAATTTGCAGCAAAGATTGTAAGAATAATTATTACTTAACAGAGGTACAGCACAAAACCCCCAATCCTAGAAATATATTAGGATATGGTGGCTGCTAAACATCTGCAATAAAACCATTATCTTTGTTAGGAAGATGTTGAACAGCAGCATGCAGAACATCAGACTCAAAAAAGAAGAGGAACATTTTAAGGTGAAAACATATCACCTGGAGTCAAGGTTTTGTAAAAATGTGCATTTTGGTCCAGCTGCATTTATCTGGTAGCAAAGCCAACTTCAGTCAGAGGCTCTCTCAAGCAGGTAAGACTACTTGTTGGACTTTACAGGAGGGTCTACCAGAACTGTCTAACCTCAGAGTTAATGGGCTGAAATGCGAACTACACTTCTGAATATGGAAGGATTAAACAGATGTCGCAGTATGCTTTTTAAAAATGTTTGTATTACAGAATCACAGAATCATAGAATCATTAAGGTTGGAAAGAACCTCTGAGATCATCGAGTCCAACCTGTTAGCCTAACTGCCTGGTCTACCTCTAAACCATGTCCCTAAGCACCACATCCACATGTTTTTTGAGTACTTCCAGGGACTGTGATTGTACCACTTCCCTGGGCAGTCTGTTCCAATGCCTAACCACTCTCTCCATGAAGAAATTTTTCCTAATATCTAATCTAAATCTCCCCGGCACAACTTGAGCCCATTTCCTCTTGTCCTATCACTTGTTACTTGCAAGAAGAGACCGACCCCCACCTCACTCCAACCTCCTTTCCGGTAGTTGTAGAGAGCGATAAGGTCTCCCCTCAGCCTCCTCTTCTCCAAACTAAACAACCTCAGCTCCCTCAGCCGCTCCTCATAAGTTGTCCTCTAGACCCTTCACCAGCTTTGTTGCCCTTCTTTGGACACGCTCCAGCACCTCAATGTCCTTCTTGTAGTGAGGGGCTTGACGCTATTTCATTCAGCAGCAATGTTTCCTTTCTCATTCTGTGACTTTAGATTTAGGGGACAATGCTGCAAAGCACAGAATCAGAGACATGTTAAATAAAGGTGCAGTAAGGCTCCATTTCTTCAGTAGTTTAAGACTTTAAGCATCTTCTATCTCAATGAATGGTAACATTTACGCATTTTCATTTCTGATCAGGATGATGCAGTTACTGAGTATGCCAAAAGGGCAAAATGTTCAGCACCCATCTAGCTTCACACCAATCAGCTTTAATAAAAGGTAGCCTTGTAAATGCTCCTGATACTAATAGCAAATGAGAATCCTAAGGGCTAACTTCAACTGCCACTTCTGAATTTGGATGGAGGCAAAGGGTACAAAGCAAAGCTGATTTTGACCTCTAATGTTCTGCACAATTTCAACAGCACCCTTGCCAAGTAACACCCACTAACCTCCAGAGAAAAAGGAAAAAAAAAAAGAAAAGACATCAACCCAAAACTTTATCACTGAAAACCTTAACATGAACAAGAATGAAGAGACTGGGTTATTTCTGAAGGTATCTATCTGAACTGTAGTATTTAGGACTTTTCTCCTCAATGTGTATTCAAAAATATGTCCTTTTAGGAGAATAAAAGATATATTGTTGTAACTGTAATCTAAAAAGATTACTTTCTAAGATACTTATAATAGCTGAACAAGACTCTGCTGTTCCTCTGCACATTGAGAGTGGTATTTTCTAAGTAATCTTTGGGCTCTAAGTAATTCTTTAAAGAACAATTCTTGTCAGTATCAATATAAAATGAAGAACAGTATTATTAAAAAGAGACAGTTAATGGCTAAGCCAAACTTTCTTAACAAAATCAATGTACATGTAAATTCCTACATGTTTGTAGGGGGCTTGGTGTATTGGAAATAAACTCATTATACATCCAATATTGCAGCAAATGGGAAAATGGCTTACACCTATATGCTCCTGGCAAACGGAGAAGCTCACACACCAAAGACTTACATAGTTGTGTGTACCATCTGTTATTGAAAAAGGGCACTGCTTAATAAAAAAAGAATACTGCATGTTTTTACTGAAATGCCCATGCAAAAATTGAGTACATTATAGTAAGTGCTTGACATCTATTTTTAAGATCTGCATCAGTTCCATATTCTTTCAGACACGGTCCAAGACAATGCCTTTAACCTTCAGGGACCTACATTAATTGAAACATGTTCTAAAGACCATAACACTCTCCCTACTTCCATGATTGATTTTTAAGGGAAGGAACTGCTGATAAACCATTATGTTGAATGATCATTTGGCACTTGCTATTGACTTCAGTGCAAACACCCATTGATACTAGTGAAAGGGCATAAAAATGAATTTAAGCATTACTCTGTAAGAATATACAGCACAGAAAGTGAGTGAAAGATTACTGTAGGAAGAGGACAGCAGAGAAACTGAGTCCAGACACCCCATGGGAATACTGAGATGGGAACTCAGACTTCTGGTCTTTGAATTTGCCTTTACTGCAGTTATCCTTGGCCCTTGCAATGTGACCATACAGCTTCACCTGGTTCTAGTGAGAGTATCTGCATTACAAAGCCCTATTAGACTGTCTGGCCTGGTGCTACTGTAAGGTGCTGTATGAGGTGCTAGGTCTTACCCCAAATGTCCTACTGCAGCATTAAAATCTTAGCTGCTTTTTAAAGCTGGTAAGAACATATCAATATAGGGAAATCGGGATTTTCAGGATACTACCAGTAAAAATACGAACAAAGCACTCGAAGCCAAACCCACGTCTCTGGGACCCAGAAGCAAACCCAGACATGTAGCATCACATAACGGATACAAGGAGTTTGGGTCTTAATTAGCCAGGAAAGTCCTGAAGAGGAGGCACCACCAACAAAATAGTTTTTCTTTCCAGATGCAACTAATCAATACAAAAAATGTGCCAGTTCATACCTGCCATTATTGTTGTAAAGCTGTGGGCACGTCTGCAGTTAGGCCATGAAACGTGCATTTTCACACTATATACACTTCTACGGTATTTTCCATTAGAAATGTTGAAGAATACAACTTTGGTCAAACTGCCTCAGAAAGAAATAGTTTTGGCTGTGGTCCCTTTCCTCATTAAAGGAAAAATGCCACCCTAAAGCAAAGCGGGGCAGCAGCTGGCACTCACTGCCAGGAGCAGGGAGGCTGCCAGTCAGGGTCTAGAAACCTGCAGCCCGGGCAAACTGCTGTCCTCCACATTTAAATACAGAGTCAGCTTAAGAATGCTGACTACCGTTCAGCTGAGTTTTCACATAGTCAGCCATTTGAAATACATATTCAAATCTTTCCTGGCCATCTGTGTAACCCATCTGCAGCCTGCAGGTCCAGGGCATTGTGCCTTGCGGCTGCAGAGGGATGTTATACTTACACTGGTGTGACTTAGCTCCCAAGGATGTCTCTCTCAGCTTGAAGAAAAGGATATCTGAGGTCTTCTCCTCCTCCCTGAAGGATTAATGACCAAATATGAAGTCACCTACTCCTTAGTTATTCTTCCTTAGTGGCTCCATATGGAAATATGCCATCCACCATATTAGCCAGCAGTAATGGAAGCCAGTGCTGGAATTCCAAATATAATTCACTTACTTACAAAATAATGTACAAAGTAGTGCACTCCTCTGTTTTATAATCATCAAAAAATTCAACAGAATAAAAAGCAATTCTTAATAATATGATACATACAAACAAAGCTGTGCATACAGCACAAGAGCAGATGCTCTTTCCATACCTGTTCACTTGCATTTAATGGATGAAGTGAAACACTTTTAAAATTTCCCAAATAAATGTTCAAATTTTCTTTTATTCTGGAGTAACACTATCAAAAGACAGTGTGCTAGAGGAAAAAATGAGCACTTCTAAGGACATACGGCATGAGAGCAGGAGGTGAAAAAGCACCACTTACCAGTCCCCAGTGTTTTTCAGAAGTTATGTATTTTAATTTTTCCTTGAAATGAAACAGATGCAATCTTTCTCCTGAAGACAGCTCCAAAAGAAACAGAATACTTTTCAAGGCTTCCTGTCTACATAACATAAGCTACACACCACGCTCTCCTGTGATATTCCATGTGCTAAAGTTATTTGACAGACTTGTTTTGTAATATTCAGTCTCTTTAAAAATCAAGTAAAAATAAGTTAGTCTCTGCTGACAAGTGCTGATACTCTTCAGTCATCTGAAGAAACCTAGACACAGTCTTTAATTACATAGCATTGTGTCTCCATCATAAGGTAATGCCTATGATCATTGTCTGTCATTGCCATGTTCAACTGGCACAAAGCAATCTCTTAAGGGGGGAACATTACTCATGTTCAATTTCCAACAGATGGATTTCTTAATGAGTTCTTAGTGCCACCTATTAGTTAATTTCAAATTCATGGATACAGTTGATGATCATAAAGGAAAAACAAAAAAAAGAGACAGAGGTCCTTCTGTCACTTGTTGAATCGTTATTTTTAGAAAGTTTTAAGACAGGAACCAGCTTCTTAAGCTATAAGTATTATAAAGGATCATCAGAGTTGGAGATAATTTATTGCTTCTGTTTGTTATAGATGATATGTGAATAATCAAATATAAGGTCAAGCACTTGCAGACTTTCTTTTTTTAAACCAGACAGGGAGATACCTGGATGTCAACAGCCATTCACTGTTCTGAGTTTGTCATGGATTTGGAGTTTCACAAAGTACGTTTCCTTCTTGCAAGACACTTATGAGGATTATATTCACTGAGTGATTAAATGAAATAAATGTGAAAACTAATGCAGAGTTTAATTAGCAGATTGACATTCTTAACACAAGCTGTTCACTTACATACAGTGTCTGTTGATCTGGAAGGGAACAAGTGCATTTGGATAGGTTACCAGGGATTTTGACTAATACAGATGTGAGTAGCTGTGAGATAATCACACCTCTGCTTTTATCCTGATGTCTCTGCCCCATTCCTCCAGAAACAGATTTTATCATGCCCACAACAGTCTTTAAATAAAACTTCTGTTAGAGTGATCCTGCCTGGTGTTAAGTCTATGTGGCTTAACTGAAACAGTGATAAATGTGCAGGTGCCTATGTGATCATGACAATAGTATCGAAATGGAAAAGCTCAACTTTTTAACAAAACCAGGAATTAGTAAGAGTACTTCCCTTCCCTCTCTTTCTTAATGTATCTCTTAAAAATGAAGGCTGAAACATTAGTAGCAACACCTTTTCCTGTGTTAAGGCCTTCGCAAGTCCAGGGGGGTAAGAATAATGTGCTAGCAATCTGTATGTCATGGACTTATTCTGCTTTTTAACTCTACAGATGAAGCTGTAAGAGCAGTAACTGTGTAAGAAGTTTTTTCTCTGCCTGCACATCAGTAGCAATGATATACCTTTGCCAAGGAAACTGTGCTTATTAGGGTGGATTTTTTCTACTTGGATATATATGGATCTGAGTAATGCTGCATCCAAAATCCTGAGGGAGGTCTGCATGATCCATTCTCCCACTGAAAGCAATAACAAAACAGCCTTTGATTTTACTAATGTAAAATGCACATCTCATACAAATGATACTTGCACAGGAAAGCTGTCTTAGAATTTGACCCAAGTAAATTGCCTATCCCACTACCTCAGTTTCCTCATCTGTGAAAAATAGATAAAAATCTTCAAGATGCTGCCATGGGAGGCACTGTAAGTGGAAAGTGCTATTGCTGTATGAAAGTGGATTTGTTCAGCTGAATCTCCCAGTCTCCTACAAGACCATTTTCTCTACATGTTTCTCCCCTTTTTGAAAGCAGCTTTTACAAAAATGATTGCATGTGATTTCTAGAAGAACTTTGCATCAAAAATATTCATGGAAGCAGTGGAAATTATAGGCAACTTCTTAATGTAAAGCAAAACATGGGTGAAGTTAGACTCAACAGATGCTATGCTACACACGTTCCTCTCAAGATGGACAGCTGTTGAGTTCTCCTTTGTGGGGCCTAGCTACACCAGCATGATAAAGAGCACAGGAAGAGATACATAAACTTCTTGCTTGACTGTATTTGACAGACAGGGTACCTTTTTGGTCACAATGTCTGGAGACATTGATGCATGTTCTGTAAACTGATTTCCCTCCCAGTCCCACTCCTCTCCTATACTGCAGCAGATGTCCCCAAAACCTGCTTGAACCAATTGCTCTGAATGCACAGGGTTAATTGTAACCAGCTGGCCCAGAAGACAGTAGGCATTTAAATAGCTTGTGAGGAAGCCAAAACATGAGATTTCCTTTCTTTTCCCCTCCTTTTCTTACTGTAGTTACTGCTAAAACCTGCTTTGCTCCTACAGATGCCAGCAGGCCCTGGCGTCCTGTGGAATGAATTGTTCATGATGTTTTGCGGAAAAGGAAAATGTACCAATCCACTCATCTGGAGTCCATTTGAAGTTCCACTAACACACACATGCACCAGAGCAAGCTCAATTTTCAGTCTTGTTTGTTCTTCTTCCTATGTTTCACCTTCCGTCTGCAGCCAGGGTTCTGTTCCATTAGCAGCTTTCCAAGCCCTTGGAAAATGGTTAAGGGAAGGGAGTACAGAAAAATACTTCACTAACTGCACACTTCTATGGCTTCAGTTAGGTTTTTATTACAACACTAACATTTAAGACTCTTTGGAGAGTCTTGGTTATCATTAAAAAACAATTTGGTATAACGAAAATGATATGGCAATAAAATAATTTAAGCAAGAGGTGTTACAAATGTTGACTCCCTGCCCTCCCCTCAGTCCCTGGACAGAAATCTTCCAAATCCGATATGGTCAAACTAGGTAGGGGAACATCACATATCACAGCCATGTTCCCAGTCACTCAAAAGATCACTTGTTCATTTGTTAGATCTGCTTCAGGAATAAGGTGTAACATCCCCATTTTGGTGACTGAAAGACTGTTAAGAAAAACAGGAGATGCGGATGTTGAATCTTGGAAGCCTCAAGCAGAATTCTCCCATTTTCTGAATGAGTGTTATAAGGCCTGGTAAGAGAAGTGCCACAATGAATCCACTACAAAAAGAGAGATGACCATCCCAAAGTGAGTATGAGATCGAATCTTCTTACTACATGGAAGGCATGAAGCATTGACTGCTTCAGACAGATGAACATCAATTTTTTTAAGGCCAGTTCTTCTGAAGTATAAGCAAGGTGCTCAGCTATTAAATTGTCTAAAGGCTAGAATTCAGCTGGTTATCCGCAGAAACAGAACTAAAGTCACCGAGAGATTTGAAAAGCCAGTAAAAGTTTGGATGCATTCTGGCCTAGGGGTAAGCTGAATAGGATTTTTCAGGATTTCAAGTTTGGAATTTCAGGGACAGATTTCAGCTAAATCTGGTTTCAGATCCAGCTGTAAGGACAAATGGCCTGCAAAACATTTATTTATACCATTTGTACTGGAGAAGAGAATCTGCCTGATATTTATTTCTCAAGTTAAGTTTGAAGCCTCATGTTGTTAAGTAAAAAATCATTGCATTTAGGACGCCAAAAAAACAAACCATAAGAGGCAATTTTAGCTACCTTCCGAAGTAAAACTACACAACTGTACGGTAGGCATCTCCTAACATTGAAACACAGCACCTTCACAAAACTTTGTTAGTCAAGAAGTCATATTATATAGGGAATTCCAATATCCTCCCCTAGACGCAGAGAATAGTGAACCTATGCAGGAATGAAAGTGGTTTATAAGTTAATGATCTGTTTTCCCAGATGTGCCTCAAATAAAAAACATCAGACAGATGTTTCATTACTGATTTTGATTGCCATCAATGTCTGAGCACAAAGCTCTTCAGTCAAAGAAAATAAGACTGGCCCACAGAAGTACTTAAAGTCAATTAACAGGGGAACTGTGGCTGACTCTTCTTCAGTCTGGAGGAAGCAAAAGTCAAATGATTCCACCCAAAAGTAGTGATGACTTGTAGTCCAAGACCAGTGCAAACTGCATCCAGACAGACCAGAAAGAATCAGAGGGGAAACCAGCCTAGTGATTGAGACACACTTTTTTCTGCTCTTATTCCTTAATAACGGAACATAATGCTCTTCCAGTGTATCTACCATTTCAGGTCACATTGGATTTATGTTACAAAACCCTGTGTAACTATCATATTTCTATGAAATCCTAAATTTTTACTCAAACTTGATGCTTAAGTGGATGGCATGCTCCTGTAAGCAGTTCAGAAGCACAATTTTTACCATCTGAGAAAGGTTTACAAGCATTTACCCCTTGAAATGACAAATATAACAATTTAAGAAGATTCCTTGCTAAGAGGCCATGATAATGTATCTTCTAGCAAGAACTTCAGACTGAAGAAATGGTATAACAAGCAGATGAATGTCATATATAGCAATGACTAGGTGAGATACTTATTCTAGGTAACACAAAGGTAAGCATAATCAGAATGACTCATTGAGAACACATGACTGCAGACCTATATGCATCTCAGCTAGCAGCTGTTGCCTGCTTAATTTAGCAGCTAACAAGAAAAATTGATAGTTTGCAGTAAGACAATGATTTATTGTGGGTTCCAACTTTTTATTAGATTTATTTTGCATTTGTTTAAATTTTGCAATCAGCCAAGCAATAAACTCCATATCACTTTGTCTGTATCTCATTTTTATTTTGCTTGATAAAACTTTAAGTGTCTCAAAAATGCACTTTGTTTTAGTCCACAAAAAAATTAATCGTTACATAACAAATGATGGATCCTCTGGTATAACTTAAAAGTATAGTAAGCCATGTTACCAATTAATAGAGTAGCTATGGCAAAAGGTTTCTTATTCGAGAGCATAGAGATCTGTTCTGGAGTATCCGTAATGTTTTAAACTTGTTCCTCCTTGTCCTTAATTCAAAACAAACATTTAGCCAAGTCCTTAGATGGCAGAAAGTCCAGACCTCAGAGGAGCCTAGAAAAGATTGTATCAGAAGATGATGCTAGGGTGCTATGTATGTGTAATCTTCACACAACTGCAACAAAAATGTGTATTTCTGCCTTGCTTTTCAACTATGATTCATGTTTGAATAAAAAGGCTGTGGAAAAGAGCATGCCTACATAGACTCCTGAAAAAAATCACAAAACTTAAAGATTCTGCATAAAAACCCCAAAAGGTTCTTCTGTAGTTCACAGGAGCTATGAGGAAGCTCAGGATGGGTACACTTAGTTGTAGAAGCAAGTAATTAAAACCATTTACTTAACAGATACTCCTTACTGCATACACTCTGGTGGTCTCACAGTATCACCACATTACATTATGTAATGAGGAATTTCATTAGTATTTCTTCTGCTTATGTCTTTCTCTGCAGAAAGTGGTAAAAGACTCATTTTGGGAGCACACTGAAAGACATCCAAGAATCAGTGCAAATCGGATTTCAAGATGAATGATTGACATCCCACTGATTTTCCAAGTGGGGAAACCGAGGGTAAAGACAGATGATTTGGTTTGCTCTCGGACATAAAAGTCAACAGCATGCCATTAATAGATTCTGATATTAAGTATTAAACAAAATTTTTTCTCATTAGCTGGGTTTCTTTGTTACATATGTCTGCATAAAGCAACAGAGACAGGTAGCTTGTGGCATAAAGCAGATTTCAAATCACTGAAATTTGGGCACTTTAAATAATCCTATACTCAAAATAATACTACATTCCTTCAAAATACCCAAGCTCCAACAATCAAACACATTTCCAACTACTGGAATACAGTTGACTTAAGTACGGAGACACCAAGATGAGAATGATACTGTCCTGGTTTCAGCTGGGATAGAGTTAATTTTCTTCCTGGTAGCCGGTATGGGGCTGTGTTTTGGGTTTAGGACGAGAACAATGGCGATGCTAAGTACCGCTAAATAGTCGCTAAGTAGCGCTTACACTGGTCAAGGACTTTTCAGCTTCCCGTGCTCTGCCCGGTGCATGGGGGGCTGGGAGGGAGCACAGCCAGGACAGCTGACCCAGACTGGCCAAAGGGCTATTCCATACCATATGATGTCATGCTCAGTATATAAGCTGGGGGGAAGAAGAAGGAAGGGGGGGACATCTGGCGTGATGGCGTTTGTCTTCCCAAGTAACCGTTATGCGTGATGGAGCCCTGCTTTCCTGGGGATGGCCGAACACCTGCCTGCCAATGGGAAGTAGCGAATTAATTCCTTGTTTTGCTTTGTTTGCGTGCGCAGCTTTTGCTTTACCTATTTAACTGTTCTCTTTTATTTTACTTCAACTATTAAACTGTTCTTATCTCAACCCACGAGTTCTCTCCCTTTTACCCTTCCGATTCTCTCCCCCATCCCACTGGGGGGGAGTGAGCGAGCGGCTGCGTGGTGCTTAGTTGCTAGCTGGGGTTAAACCACGACAGATACAAATTGACTTTGTGACTTCGGCTGGTAAAATCAAAACCACCATGGAAAAAAATGGGCTAGTGAGTATTTTTTTCAGTCTCTGTTCCTGTTTACTCAAAAAAGGTTAAGTCTGTGAAGATAAGTGCAGAAACAATAGGATGGCAGCCACTGAAAGACATCTACATGACATACTATTTTAGCAGCTATTATGTTGTAGGAAAGCACAGCTGACAGGAACATTACTTGTTTGTCTGCATATGTTCAGAAACAAATCAGCAGCAAGGAAAAGAAAATATAAGTAAAATATTATGTCACAAAAGTGTTGTCTTCACCACCTCACCAGCTGATTTAAACTCAGAGCTGCCCACCCTCAACTGAATAAAATGTCCACAGTTTTGCTCAGTTACTAGTCAGGCAAGGTCTTACTGAAGCCAATGGATTTATTCCTTGTGTAAAGACTGAATAAAGGCATCAAGATTTACTCTACAAAAAGAAATTCAAACATTTCATTAGTACTTTAACCCAAAGGACTGCATTAAGAAGTAACATTTACACATTAACTTTTCAAGGTATCATTTTCATCTCTCTTGCATTCAATAGAACTAGTAGACTTGCTGAATGAAGCTAGTTCTATTGTCTGATAATCATCTTAAAATGTTCTTATTAGCATCAAATCAAATATAGTCAAAATACATCACCTTTACCCATGCTCCACCCTTTGCTAGGTAGGAAAACATGACTCAGAAAAGGTATTATGGTGTCCTTAAGAATTATAATCTAAGAGCCTCCTACAGCCCACCCTTGTCTGGGAGGTTTCATAAGCAAAGTAACTTATAGCATACCAGACCATACCCCTTTTCACACATCTGTAGTCCAGTTTGAGAGCTTGGCCCATAAAGGGGAAAATGCACCTGAAATATATTTCCCAAGCAGTGGAAAATTTTCCCGATCATACTTTTTTACATTTAATAAAAGAAGTTAAAATTTACGTAAAAAGCTGACAATTCTTGTGAAAGTGAAGTTTACCTGAAAGTTTAATTTTTGTGAAAAATACAAAACATACACAGAAAGGGAGTTTTATTGAAAACATTTTAACGCTGCTTGTTTACTCCCATGAACCAGCCTTGCTGAAGATGGGTTTTGCATGGTCTGTGAATTAATTTCCAGTGAACATCACTGACCTTGCACTAGGAAAAAAAAAAACACAACCCCACCAAAAAAACCAAAACTACAACCCCTATCCAAATGTTGAAAAAAAAATTAATCAATCTTTTTTGGATGCAGTTGTTTGTATCTGGACAAGAGACACATACCAAGCTCCATGATCATTATGTATTCTTATCAAGTAAAGAATGCCAACTACCATCACAGTAGAAAGCAAAGGACTCTACTACTGTGAAGTGACAAGACTGTATGGGTCTCCTTCACCTAACTTCTCCTTCAGTTATGGTTTTAACTAAGGTGAAAATCAAGTCAGAATCTAAGAAAATGGGAAGGGGAAACATCCTCTTGGGGCCCTGGTTCGTACGCAAGCTGGAAATTAAATAGGAGAGTGGAAGAGTAAGACTGTATCACTAACTAGATGTCATCATTAACTGATAAGGGATTGACATAAGATCTATGCAGTTCCTGCCATAAAATATCATTTCAAAATGAAGCTGCATTGAGAAATCTAGAAAAGAGATTGACCAGTGGGATTAAGCCTTTCAGGAAATTAACATGAAATAATTTAGGAAGACTACAAAAGCCATTCAAAAGGAAAGTTGTTTTAAATTGCATGTATCTCTTTTGATAGGTAGAGAAATGTTTTCGGTATACATACCATAGGTTTTACAGACTCACAAATAAAAACCAAAAATAGCGTTTATACCTTTTTAAGTCTACAAAGCATGTAAAACTATTCCAAAGATACGCACTTTCCTGTGTTCCCCAAAATCTATGCTTTAATTTAAAAACAAATCATAGAAATCCTTTGGAATGGACATTACTGGTGTCTTTTGATTTTGATACAAGTTGACACAGAGTTCCAGAGAGGTAATGGCATCTTTATGATGTCAGTTTTCCAGGGATTTTGCTTTCAGCTAGCCACAGAGATTTCAAAGTTTATTCTTCCTTTTTTTCAGAAAGAAGCATCAATTTTTGAAGCACAGCTTTTCATGTGCTTTGCTAAAGGTTGAGAAATACTGACCAGTATTTCTGCTAATTTCATCGGCTTTACAAAGAGTCATGGATGTTTATTTCCTCAAAAAAAAAAAAAAAAAAAAGACTAAAAACCTATGAAGATGACAAGTAAAGAAGAGGTCTCAAGATTAGTGACATAATCATAACACAGCAAAATTAGAAGGTAGTTGAATCAACGTTACGTATTTGGCCCAGATCATCAGACTGCAAATGAATTTTTCCAGTACTGTTAGGCACATATCACAGTTTTATAATTTCCTATTCACTGGCACAGATAATCTCCAGGAAGCTTCTGCCGAACACATGCTTATTCCAGAAGCTGCAGCAGTTAAATAACAAGCTAAGACAGCTGGGTTCAATTTAGGTTGCAGATTACTCATTCACTCAAAAAGATAACCACTGTTAGGCTGGTGAAAGCCAGCACTGCTGCTATTACTGAACCCAGCTGCTATGTCCAGCTTTTTTTCTATTTAGGACATTAAGGAAATATTTCTAAAAGGCTACTATTTTCCAGGAAAAAAAAAAAGGGGGGCACAAATATAATTTCTAAACAATGACAATTCTTTCTCAAAAATAACTACAATTCTTAAGACTCCAGATTAGAATAAATTAAGGAGATTAAAAGCACAGGAATCTGACATTTTCAACTTTTGTGAGAACACTTTGCATATATCTCCTATATTTTACTCTGTAACTGATTTGCCACTTTCTGCCTAAAATCTTTGCACGTCGGGGAAAGACTTTGGGAAGGGACTATTATTACAGATAATGGTATAATTTTTTCTTATTTAGCTCATAAATGCATTACAGTAGGAAATAGCAGGGTTACTTGAGGGTGGGTGTAGCATCTCAGTCTATGTACTTTCATTTTCCAGCTGTCTCAATTTCAATTTCTATCTATTCCTTTCCTGTCAGAAATCTCAGTTGGTTATACATTGACTTGCACAAAGGCACTAAAAGATTTTCTGCCATATTTTCCATGGGATATTTAGAGAAATCTTTATTGAAAGTCCTAGGGTTTGATATGATTCCATATAAGCTTAAAATCAAAATCTCTATCTAGTTTTTAGTACAAAGTAATCACTCGCTAGTTTCTGATTTTAGTGATTTTTTTTTGTTTTTCCATCTGAATACAGTAAACTGGATACCAGATTCTGCTGAAATACTTAAAGACAGCTTATGGTGAAATGTGTTCATCGATTACTCACATTTGACTCCAAGCACTTCCTGTGTGCCTAACACATAACTTCACTAGATGTTTTAATTTATTGAGAATCTCTTTTAGGGTGTAGGCTTCATCCTATCAAAGGTAACTCCTCAGAAACTCTTGACAAGGCAGAGAGAGGAAAACGACCAATACTGTTGCAAGTGCATCCAACAGCTTTATTGCAGTTTGATTTATTTATTTGTAGAATATATTAACCAATTTTGGAGTGACTGACTAAAAATCAAGTAGTGAAATTTCCTTGCATGATCAAAGCCTAAGTGATGGCATCTTTCCCTATATGGACAGAACTTTTTGAGACAACTTGAGCTGCTTCTTTAAGAGTTTTCACATCTTCACTACTTACTCATCTTTTATTTCTTCATGCAGTCATGATAGTTACTTTTGGAATATCTCATCTGTAAACCATGTATCTCCATGCTTGCACACTGATGACTTCAAGCATCAATTGATAGGTCAATATCTTAAGAATCAGAGTGCTGTAAGTCCATCCATGACAAATTAGAATATCGCTTCAGTGCAACTGTGACTTGCAACATTTCTATATATTCAGAAATGGAAACAAATAATCTTTCCAGTATTAACTGATTTCTGAGTCTGAATCTGAGAATCAGTTAAATTACAGTATGATAATGATTTTTTACCATAAGTTCTTATTTTTCATGTTTAAGTTCTAGTGGCATTTCCCTGGAAACACAATGTGTTTAACAGCATCTGCATAACAGAAGCTTTTCAACACAGGGACATTCTCTTTCATAGAGAAGTGACCACATTCATGACATAAATAAGCAGTTAAATTCAGACCAGTGAAAGCTCACAGGTAAGCCTTCAAAGTTAAGTAATCCACATCCATTTAAATATTGTGCTTTCCCAATGCACATTAGTATTAGAGCCATCAAAAGTTCATCTGTCAAAACATGATGAAAAGAATTTCTACAAGATCTGAAAGCTTTTGAAACATTATTCACCATCTATAAGTAGTTACAGGAGGGCCACAGCTCTATCCTTGCTTATGACTGCAATGGAAATAGTCCTGGGAGAAAGTAATGTTTGCTGTACACTGGTAACTTGCTGACTACTGGTTAACTGGTTGTATTACAGTAGTATATTCTCAGATTCCTTGATCTTTCACAGTATTCACACTGGTATTATGATCCTTCTCTGAAGCACCATTTTCTAGTAGATTAGGAACCAGAAGAAATGACTCAAGGGAATAGCAAGAGCCCACAGATTTAAAGGGACATTGTCAAGGCTGACAAGCTCAAACATAATTTCTTGCTTTGTATTGTCATTACAGTAGTGCTATGTCATAAGATGCTGTAGTTGCGAGAAGCGTACTTCAGCAACACAGATTTTTACCAGTAGGTCTACAATCATAAGCCAGTATATGCCAAATTGGACAAAAAAAACATATAGAAAAAAAAGAGTTTCCATATACAAGCTTCTTGCAGGAAAAAGTCTTTAAACAGCATCAAAGCAGTATAATATCCCCCAGTAAGAATCTTTCAATTACTATTGTTCTCATTCTTTTAATGAAAAGCAAAAGCCTTGTAAGCAGCCTTTGAACACTAAAGAAATACTAAAGTTGCCTTAAAAAAGTGCTTAATAAAGGGAGTAAGATACATGAACTGCAGAAGAGATACAAAGTTCACAAATACCTGCAGCACTACTTGATTTTAAGCTCATTATTATTAAAAGGACTTTTATAACATCAAACAGGAGTGCTCATAAAGCACAAACAAAATAGTTTAAAAATCCTTTCAGGGTTAATTTTTAATAAATCAAACATCCAAGATTCAAAAGTCTTTATTATTGGAATATCATGTCAGCTTTTGGTAACAATGCTCTTAAATAGTTTTAAATTATAACAGAAATTATTAATATTTAGTATTTAAGCAAATATAACTGGAGACATTTCAGGCAAAATCCAGATCTCACCAAGGTACATGAAAGTTTAGGCATAGCAAAACATTGACAACAACTATTTCATGATACCACCTTGGTAACTAAATTCAAGACAGTGGAAACTTCCCATGTATGCAGCACTGGAAATAAAAAATAATAATGATGCAAAAAGGGCTTTATTCTAGATGCTGTGGCTTCTTAAGGGTTGTCCTTAACGTCTTTTATAAAAGGCTATATGAAATGGAAGAGCTGTTTCTAAATAAATGGATAAATAGAGGTCACGACAATAGTGCCACAGCACAAGTCCAGCACAGTCAGCCCAAGACCAACTGAGCCCCCAGCTTGTGTTTGTAGGACATTACATAACCTACGCATAAGCCGTTTACAGCTTATCATACCCCGTGACTAAATACAGTCTTACTTCCTATCAGGCAAATCGAGAGAATAAAAGTAGCTTGTACTGCTTTATGAGCTGGCAATAAATCAGTTCAGCAGGGTAGGTGGCAAGACTGTCCGACAAGGGCTCATAAGCCATAATTTCTCTGATCAGGCAACCTCTGGCACATGATCTGCTGCCCATGCCTCCTGGGACACTGCTATAGCGGTGTTACGTAAAGGACTGTAATACTCTTAAATCAACTAGAAAAGGGCAGACACAGGGTAAAGCACAGCTCCCTTGCCCTCCTCCTCCTTCAGCGGTTATAATTGATGGTAACTGAAATTTGTTAAGTGAGAGCCTGACCTGATGCTACATTTAAGTCACTAAGCAGCTCCCAGCTGCCTGCCCGGGGCTCAGGGTCCAACCCCAATGGCTCCCATGGCACAGGGCTCTCCATGGGACGCAGCACCGCTCCCCGACAATCAGCCCCCCGCACCGAGCCACCCCACATCACACCAAACACAGACAAAGTGCAAGACACAAGAGAGAAACTGCATTCAGGCATAGGTGTTGCTGGCATCAAAGGTGCCATCTTTAAAATTTTCCTAACAACTGCTGAAAATCTTACGTTGATGTGCTGCTCTACACCCTAAAAACAGACCGATGCAAACAACCAATGCGGTTCTTTGAAGAATGAGTTTAAAAGAGTTCAGCATAGTTGCTTTAAGTCCTAGCAGGACTGAATGTGTTAATTAATGCTGCTGACACAGCCTCAGCAGCACACTTGGCTATTTGGAGATGAGGACTGTGACAAACCCTCTACAGCAAAAACATGTTCTAAGTACAGCTCATCAGGAATTGAATGACTTGTCTCTTAGAAAAACAATGGAGAATTTTTTTCTGCTGTCATTGTCCCAGGGTTTATCCCTGTTTGAGCCAACCACCAATAAAAAAAGTACAACTTTTTTTGAAGGGATGGACAGAATGGTTCAGCTCTGATCCACTTACGACGGCTCCTTCCTGTTCTCTGTCTCTGCAGCATGTAAACCGGCCATAACCCCAACCAGGGAGCCTCCAGATCCAAGATTAAACTGAACCATCTTGCACTTCTAGTCACAGATGTTCCTCATTTAGCACCCAAGAGTCAGCCACAATAATAATCACCATTTAAGCAGGAGCCAGAGCCAAGGTCTCTGACTGAGACTGTAACAAGTCTTCCTCTGTTTATATGCATATAAAAATGAATTCATTACTTTACACTGAAAAAGTGAACTTTTCATTTCAAGACGTAGTCTTGAATGTGAAGTTCATTCATTTATAGTCAGAAGTGCAAAGAGAGGCAAGGTATTGCAGAGATCTCCTTTTAGCTTGTTGAATCCTTGCAGGAACCAGTGTTTATCTGACTGCAAATTCCCAAGTGCTTCTGCTTCCAAGCTATTAATAGTGAGAAGGTGAAGGAAAAGCAAGCAGAAGAAATTGTAGCTGTGTTCTCTGTACCCTAAAAATGCCATGTCCAAACAGCAAACTTTTTATTCCTTTGCAAGAGTGTGAGGTTTAAATGGAAAATAATATTGAACAATACACTTACACTGACGATGTCACTGTTCCCCTCAGGCAGTCTCAATTCACATCACTATTCAAAGTGCTAGCCACTCGTTTAGTCAGGACAAAGAATACACAAAATATTAGAACACATTTTTTAATGTAATAAAATGCCAGTTAAATAACTTCGTCCCTAAGCCATTTTCTGACTACCAGTGGATATTCAGATTCCCACACTGTGTGTCTGTGCTACTAGGCTCTCAAGCTACAACAGAGACAGACCATGGTATGAGATGCCTGGGGAAGTTGGTAATGAAATAAAAATTCCTTCATTTCTAACCAGCCCACACTCAGTCTGAGACTGACCTCCCCATCACTGAAGACAACTGCAATTCTTCCCACTACTTTCAATTACAGAAGGGATCCAGCCCTACGTGACAGTAACAAAGTCTTTTCCATTTCCCAGCTCTTGTGACAAGCAAGAAGTCAACTGATGATCCCAGATTATTTTGTTCTAAGAACGTACTGAAATGACAGCAGACATACTGCTGACATCTCGAACAAAGACTTTATGGACTGAGAGCTCAAAGTCTTTCAGAATCACAGCCCAAGCTTAATTCTGAATTATCCTAAGATACCACACATGATCATGCTGAGCCAAGTGAGCACCTTTCTAGAGGCCACCTACAAAAACCTGTTTGGTACCTTGCACAGTATGTATGAGTACAGGACTTCCACAAGTGAAAAATTCTCATTGCTGTCTCCTACCACTTCAACCCATCAGCAGTCTAAAATTCATTTCAGCAGTATAACACTCCTGGTTTTGAATTTTTTATAAGCCCTAATGACAACTTATCTCTCTCAAAGAGATTTAGCAGGATCTAGAATGACAGGGGCACTCTTACCACTGAGATCACCTAACTTGCCTTAAACACCCCTGCAGACTTCCAGCAAAGAAACCCTGGGATATGTGTCCAATGCATCACTGCTTCCAGCTCACCCATAGTCCAGCTGCCACAAGGTGGCAAGGCAGAGAACAGGCTGTTGTGAACTCTTCAATTCCCTCTGGACTACTGGCAACACTCTGCACTGATAACTAAGTGAAGAGGGATGGTATATATAACATAGGCACTCAGAATAGCCTCTTCCCTCTTCTATTACACCAGCGTTTCACCTCCTTCCTCGTGAGAGATGATGCTAAAAGC
Source organism: Theristicus caerulescens (assembly GCA_020745775.1). Classification (NCBI taxonomy): domain Eukaryota; kingdom Metazoa; phylum Chordata; class Aves; order Pelecaniformes; family Threskiornithidae; genus Theristicus; species Theristicus caerulescens. The sequence goes on along the minus strand of CM036583.1, from coordinate 37,307,490 downwards.
TAAACCACACTGCTGTTGGTAGAAGTCTGCCAGGTCTTTGGTCTGGCTATGACAATGCTATTCCCAGCTTCCACAGCTCCCTGTGGTTGCCTTCCAGACAAGAAAAAACTGAGGATAAACAATTAAGCAAATTTCTGTTTCATTTTTTTTCCCCTTTTAGTCTGCAAAAGTAATAATTAATAAAAATTAAACCCACAAGTACTTGGCTGAAGCTCTGGATTTCCCCACTGAAACAAGTGTTTGTCATCATTGGAAATACAGATCATTTTGTTCATCTAGTAGGCAACCGATGGCGCTATTTTTAAAAAATAAATCTTTTAGTGGAAAAAAAATAAAATAGAAAATAAACCTTTTATCTGATGCTGTAAATGGTGACTATTTTCCACTAGTTCAACAGTACAAATTAGCTAAGTTCTTGTTTTGTTGTTAAAAGCAAACTATTCCTCTGTGTACTTGTTTATGAGAAATTTATGTGATTCCATCAAAAATGAAAATGAGCTCTACAGAAGGTACTATAAAAAGACTGAAGAACCAAACAGTAAATGTCATGTTGATAGAAGGAATTTAAGTTCCTATTAAATTTCATTGGACTTCACCACCATGGCAAGAATTCATCTTAAATGATAATACTAATATTACATACTATTACCATGACCAGCTTATTTCAACAAGGTTACTATTACATGGTTTTAGAGAAAAGCAGATGTCATATTGATATTTATGTGAATGCTCTGTATTTTCCTGTATGCTTGTGTCTTTATACGCCACCAAACCAGAAACATGAACAGTATTGGATTTGTCTTCCACCAGCTCATTGCAACATGAGTATGCCAAGATGGACTTCTCAAAAAGTCTGAACTTCTTTTTGTCTCTTAGCATGTGTTGTTAATTCCTGCAAATTAGTACTTTTTCAATGCCTCTTCAAGACCAGTATCAGGAGAGTTCAAAGGAAAGATGGAACCCAGAAATACAAGACAAGATTTTCTTCAGTCTCCCTCTTGTAGTAGACATTTAAAATATTTCTGAATGGAAAAGGGATGTAAACTAAATACTGTTCTGCTGGTAGAAAGGTAAAAGTAGACTACAGTCAAGGTTCTCCACAGAGAGCTTTTTCTTAGGTTGAAATAAAACAAAAGCAAGAGCTGCGAGTAAGTGCAACTTCCCTTTAAGTAGAGGTCGCAGGGAAGCAATATGCTCTGGGACACCAACACGTAGCACACTCTATGCTGGAAACCACAGGCTTGACTGAAAGTGCTCCCAGCCAAAACAGGCATCACTGTTCCAATGTCACTGATCTCTGTGCAAGTAAGCATGAAGGCAAGAACAGTGGAAGACTTGATTTTCAAATCAGCAGTGTTCTGGGGAAGCCTAGAAGAAATGTGACCTTGTAATGTCCCACAGACAGGCACCATTAACATAATGATGCATATTTCAGGTCAGTACTGGCTTTTCAGCTGAGTATCTTCTTCTGTGATTCCCAAATTGCCAAAGCTCAAAATAAATATATTTTTGTAGTCTCATCCATAAAGCCAACAAATCAATGTACTTATTTTTACTGTCTCATTTGAAAACTCCCTTGACAAATGGTGTAACCTTTTTTTCTTTTCCTCTACCTATGGACTGCAATAAATCAGGACTCATTTAACCCTCTAGTTCACCGATAATTCATCTAATTCATTGGCATAACAAGTACCTAAATCTGAAGCATGAGCGCTGAGATGTGGGTATTTTGAACATGACCAAAATGTCAAATGGACTTTTCTATGTAAAGTTAAATCACAAAGTTGTTATTTTATTGATGCTGTTGAACTCCCCAAATACCCTGCAAATCATTTCCCTTTCTGTCTTAATCAGATATGCCATTCCTAAAAAACACAATTATCTTGAATCTTGCATACAGATCCACTTTCTTCAGATTCCCTTTGTAGGCCTCCACATAGTTTGGGTGGAGAGAAAAGCAGAGAAAAGATAATAAGCTTAAAAGCCTTGAACAATGAATAATCCCTTTGACAGTGCTGGATTCTGCAGAGGTTAGTGCTCAAAAGCAGTTTAAAATTATTTACTAAATTAGATTGAACTTGTGCTTGCTGCAGACTAAAAGCATGCAATACAACAATTACTGTGGCTTAGCTGTGCTGTGGCACTTTGATAATGAGCATCACTGAACGTGTCAGTGCCTGAGATGTGTCAGAAATTTACCCATCATCACATCACAAAGACGCTCTCATCGCACCAAACAAGATTAAAAGACTAATTGTCGTTGGTGTAATTTGGACTGTACAGTCAAAAGTATTTGTGTATTACCACGCATGACTCATTTCTTAACTAATTGTTTACCACCATTTCCTAAAGTTACTTGTGTGAACATGAAGAGGTTTATTGTGGTGTGTCAGCATTTCCTATAAAGACTGCATCCCCATCTGGAAATGCATCAGCAATTTTCCTGCCTCAGACCAACTCTAAAAATGTGTATTTTTTAACCCCAGCATTTGTGTTTTGAATGTGTTTCTCCCTTTTAGACAGCTTACAATGGACACTTAAATTTTCAAGAGGTCTTTTTTACTGTTCCTAGGAAAAAGCCATTCTTTATATGAAAGGACTTACTCAATATCCCTTTTTTTAGGAAAATTAAATCTCCAGTTCTCATATTTGCACAACCAGAGAGTTTCCATAGGAGGTCCTGAGAACAAGGATAATAAATAGTCTTATTTGCTTTAAAGTGCCAGTGAGACTGTATCTACCAGTCTCACCCACTAATCCTCACTGTTGTGCTCATCTTCAACCTGTTTTTGACTCCTGAACACAGTGTTTTCCAAAGTGGTACTCCACCAAAGCCTTCTCCTTTTTTTCCCCCCAACAGTAATTCTGCTACCACTTGCATCCCTGATGCTGAGGGGTCCCTCACTTAGCCATCTGAATCAAAACTGACTTTTCTGACTGAGGCAGCATCAGGGCTTCAGGGAAAGGCCCAGAGGATGTGGTCCTCTCTGCCATTACGAAAGCAGGGACAGAACTTCTCACCAGGTAAGCTCCCTTGCTCTTACAATGCTATACCCTACTTGCTCACGAGTAGGCTGCGGTTTGCAGTGTCACTGGATGTCTTTCTTGTTTTCAGAGCCTTTCACTTCTAAATAACCTCTTCTACTCTAAGAAACTGAAGCTGCTTAAGAAAGAACAGCAGACAATCAATGAAACCCTGGCTTAAAAAATGCTTGCAAACGCAAACTGAAACTTCTGTGCCCCAATCAAATGCTTATAAGAACTTCCTGTCTACATCTTCTAGGTCCCACGGATAAATGTTGCAGTCTATCAACACTTGACAAAAATAGTGTGAAAATTTGTAGTTCTCAGCAAAAATTGTTCCATTTTATAGCTGGTGTTAAAGCATTAATCTTCTATCATGTGATTACTTATTAGCAAGAACCGTCTCCACAGGCCAAATCAGCCAGTGGCCTCACCAGCAAAAAGAAGAACCACTGGATTTGGAACTTACACATGAAGATCAGGGAGGAAAATCAGTGAGAAAGAAGTGTCTTGCAAGATACAAAGCCACATATATCTACTTACATTTCATTTAGTCATACAGACAATACTTACTCCCAAGCACGTATCTGTGCTTTAAATATATCACAAGCCTAACTGGGCTTTAACTATTGTTCAATTATTGTTTACTAGTAGAAGAAGATGCCATAACCCTCTCAGTTTGACTTACCTCTTACCTCAGAATCACAGACAGGTGTTCCCACTACCACCACATCATCACTGGATATATTATTCCATGTCCTCACCAAACTTTTAAAGTATTTGTGTTTTGAATATTCTTCAACACGTCAGAAGTAGCTCAAGGAATAACCACTTATTTGAGAATTCAAGTTCAAAGAAAATCACTGTGCAGAGCTTGAAGTAGAAAAATAACCTATTTTCTTTCCCAACATACGCAGAACAAAAATTTTATAATATATCACAATAAAGTAATAATAAACATTACGATTTTAAGAGCTTAAAAATTTCCATACATCTTCTGTAGTTGGAATGAATTAAGCTACAGAAATTACCCATACAAAAATGTTTGATATGTTATGTATAAATATCTCACAAGCTCCTGTTTATTTCAATGTATCAAAATCTATCTTTCTAGCCTTAAATCAAAACCTTGAGTGTAGATGAAAAATTTGAAAGCACAACCGTTCAGGAAGCATGACATTTTCATCACCCACACAGTGCTTGAAGACCAGGCCCTGTATCCTCTAAGAACCTGGAGATCTGGGTTGATCTCTCAAGACATATGTAGACACTGTACCACTGAGCAGCCTTCTGCAGCCTGGTCTATCCCCCAAGATAGCCATAACTCATTATTGCTTCAGGCGCTTCGGCCAGCGTGAGTGACACTACATGACCCTCCTCCTGTCCTTCCTTTTTCACACCTACCACTTCAGGCAGATCTACACTGCATACTTGCCCTGACACAACTATCTAAGTGTTGGCTGGGAACTAACTTGACTCCTGTCCTCCAGACCTCTGCCAAAAGAAGCTGTTTGCACAGAAGCAGCAAAGCAATTTTTTTTCTATAGTTTTTTTCACTTCTGTGGGCTCCATAGTGGCTTTAATCACAATGATATTGCTAATACAGCAATCACAGGTATCTGCCACGGTCATATACTAATATTTCCATATTGGTACAGTGATCCTTGTTTAGCTAGAGCCTTCCTTTCCCACTGCCACTGAACAACACCCTACAGGCAGAGTCTCTGACATACAGAGCTCATTTTGTGAAATTTATCCAGAGCTAACTCCCTCTACTCAGTGCAGAACTGAGATGCAATCCTGCTGTTTTTATAAAACTACTCCACTGGGGTCAAGATATCACCCATCGCAGCTGAGTCATCTCTGCAGTTTTATATATGGGAAAACAATTCACAAAGTAGAACTGGAGGAGGTGAGATTTAAAGCAAACTTTATAGGGGACTCAAGAATAATTTTCCTGACAGCCTTAACGACTGGTTAAAGAAGTTTCACGTTCTGCTCTTGTGAACATAAATAGTTAAAAACATATTATGCAAAGGAGAGGATGTGTAGTACTTAATTAAAGCATCCATTATCCATTATTTTGATACTGTCTCTCACAGTATTCATCTGGACAAGATGTCCAGCACACAGCTAGACAAGTCCATAATATGTTGGGTGAACAACTGGCTGACAGGTTGAGCTCAGAGTTACAGTAAATGGGGTCACATCAGGCTGGCGGCCAGTCACCAGTGGGGTACCCCAGGGCTCAATTTTAGGGCCAGTGTTCTTTAATGTTTTTATAAATGATCTGGACGCAGGAGTCGAATGTACATTAACTAAGTGTGCCAATGATACTAAATTAGGAGGAGCTGTGGACTCCCTCGAGGGTAGAGAGATCTGGATAGACTAGAGAGCTGGGTAATCACCAACCATATGAAATTTAACAAGAGAAAGTGCAGGATTCTCCACCTGGGACTGGGTAATCCTGGTTATACGTACAAACTGGGGGACAAGAGGCTGGAGAGAAGCGCCAAGGAAAGAGATCTGGGGGTTTGGGTTGGTGGCAAGTTGAATATGAGTCAACAGTGTGCCCTGGCAGCCAAAAGGGCCATTTGTGTCCTGGGGTGCATCAAGCACAGCATCGCTAGCCGGTTGAGGGAGGTGATTGTCCCACTCTACACTGCACTGGTGCAGCCCCACCTCAAGTCCTGTGTGCAGTTTGGGGCACCTCAGTACAAGAAGGACATCAAAGAGTGTGTGCAGAGGAGGGCGACCAAGATGGCCAAGAAAGGCCTCAAGGGCAAGACTAACAAGGAGCAGCTGAGGTCACTTGTTGGGAAGGATATTATCCCAACATCAACAACGGAACAAAAAGGCCACATACTATACTTACTCTATGGGGGAATTCACTTTATTGATTTTGAAATTTCTGAGCTTTTATTACTTTGAAATCTTGCAATTTTATATCATATTTTCCTAAAAGCTCCAGAACTTGGAGGCAAATAATTACTTGAAAATGTCTACTTTACGGACTTTTAAAGTAAGCATTTGGCCCCTGCACTTGTTGGAAGGTTTGGAAACATGAACACCCAAAGCTTCAAATCAAGAACAATACAAAACCAGTCCAGAAGTATTGTCTTTAAACCCATGCTTTTACTCCAGCCCCTCAGTATCATAACGGCCCACGTCATGATTTTTAAATGTTCACAGCTGACTATGCTATGTATCAAAATAGTACTGCTTGTCTCATTAAAATACCATAATTTGCAACTTGGATATGCAACATAAAATATTAATCACCACTTCAGAAACCACTTTCATCCCTTAATTTGTGACAGGATAATGCTCTGCTTAAGTCTGCTCCAAAAAGCTTGCTAATGTCTTTTCTGCTGGTATCCACATTTTGCCCTTTTGTTTGTGTTTGCAGTGGACATCTACCACTTAATTCTAAAGTCTGCCCAAAGAGGTACTGCAGATTACTAGAGGTAGAATGTATACATGTAAATATCTCCTATGCTGACACATGAAAAAAATGGACACATACACAAAAGCAACTGTCTCCTTTGTCTGGGTATAATGTGCACATCCTCATGGCTGCGAGTGCTTGATACATAATCATATACAGATCTGTGAACAGGGGATGCATTGCAGTAATTTCACTGCTAGTTCCACAAGGACATGTAAAGCAGAGAAACATGAAATGAAAAAGGCTTGCGTGTCTACGGGGAGACTCTAATTGGATTTGAGAATTTTAAATCCATCTCCAAATGCAAAGAAGCAGAGAGTGACTCACAGACCTTTCTGCAGAACATGTGGCGGTGAAATTAACAGGGAAGATAAGGGTTATGTGGGCAGAAGAACTGCTATAAAAACAAACACATTTGTAGTGTAAAAAACCAAGTACAAGTAATGTGCTTATATGGCTCCTAAGAGCTTCATAGTTCCTAAGAGAGGACCAGGACCAGAACAGCGGAAGAGTAATGGCCACATATAGCATCACCCCAAAAGCAGCAAACTGCCAAGGCATCTGAAAATAGGCAAAGCTGGGTTAGTCTCAGTGGCACAGCTACTTTTCATGATGTCACTCAAGCAATCAAGGCGTAAAACTGTTCAGAGCAAGTTAGTGTTGTTTAAAGGAAGTGTCTGGAAAGGTGCATAAAGAAAGTGTCTGTCACACTCTGGTTTTGTCCTCACAGCAGCAAGGATACAGGTAGAGGACTGGATGTGTATGTAGGGTGCCACTGGGATACACCTATCCTTATTGTTATTTGCAGCATGAGCTATAGCAGTCAGAGGGCAAAGCAATCTCTGTGTTGTTACCTAGACACACGCCCTCCTGGACCTCTGCTGTGTGCAGCTCCCGTGAACACTCCACTGAAAAAATACAACACAGGTTATTCAGGTTGAGGCCCACTGCTTGGACAATTCTTTGCAAGTGATTAGTTCATATTAAAGAACCAAGATCACTTGCAATGCTGCTTAGCAATGCCATTAAGTTTTATACGCAAAAAATTACAATAGCCCTAGCAAACACATGTAAACACAAGGAACAGAGCTCTCATGAAAGCTATTTGCGTAAGTATAGATAAGCATCCTTTCTGCAGCATGACAGTAAAGTATCACGGAGCTAACATTTGATTTAGAAAGATTTAAAGAAAAAAAAAAATCTATCCACTTTACATGAATGCACTCTGTAACAAAAAGGGCTTTTTGAAAACTTCAAAGATCCACGCAGCCTTGAAAATTTGACATCCACATACCCCTACCAAGCAAGACTGCAGAGATCGCAATGACTCTATAGAACCAGAGAGACATATAATGAGAGACATAGTAAAACAGTGTATTTGCTGCAGTTACTCCTACACACTATATCATCTTATTACAGGGATACAAATGTCTCATCACACAAAGAAAAGGAATTAGAGCATTGTTAATGGTTTCGTCACCCCACTCATCAATATATTCAGGCTTCAATGCATGCTGAGCTCTGGGAGTCAGTATCATCAATAGCAAATACAGGCTAAACCAAACACAAGGTATCTAACTGGTACAGGGAAAGTATTAGCTACCTATATATTTTACTGGCATGACCTTTAACTTCTTCTGTAGTGTTGAATGCTGATGGTGTCTTAAAAAAGAAGAAAAAGTAACGGCTGTTTTTTCTCCTGAATTTCAGCTTTTTTTTGTTCTCAAAATTATTTGTAGAGTACCATTTAGACCTTGCATGCATTAGAAGAAGTTCTGACATTAAAAATCATTTTATTTTCTTCAAATTTGTAATGAAATTCATGATCAAAAAGGAAAAGCCTCCCAAAAATTGCATGGTCAAAACGCACAATATTAAGTTTATTCAAACAGCTCTCTCACCAGTGGTCTTTCAAACCTTGGAAATCCACAACTCCAGTTCAAAGATCAGGAACAATATACTTGTGGGTAGGTACAATGGTTAAAACTGCAGACTGGCACTGCTTCACTTACGTACTAGCAATAGGACTTCTGCGCTTGAACTGCTACAGCCAGCATAGACATAGAAGAAATACCCCAGTCTTCCCACAACTGCATTTTCATGAGTGGTCATAGTTCTCTTGACAGTGCAGGGCAAGACGGGCACCAAGGTTACATATCCAGGAATTATTTCTTCTGTTCATTGTAGCAAATAATGTAAACCACAGCCTGACTACCTAGGGTTTCTCCAAGCCTCACAACTGACAGACACACCTAGGGGTACTCCAAGGCATCTCTCACTCTTTCACCAAGAACACACTTTTGCTGACACGTAGCTTTTGCATGCGGAAAATAGAAGACACCCTAAAGTGCCCTTTTTCTCTGTTTTTAAACCTGAAGGTCACATTTGTACATCTCAGGGCCAAGTCTGCTTCACCTATATGTCCAGCAAGTTAAGAAAGACCCCACAAAAAAACAAATTCAGGGAGTGTCCCTGTGGAAAAGCCTTTAACCTCCATGTCTTGAGTAAAGCTATGATTAAATAGGAGGGGCACCAATCTGTTTGAAGAGAGAATGGTTCTCACCACATATATTAACAAAACTATAAATTCCTCGATGGATTAAAGTATTATTCATGAGAAGTGGTGTTTATTACAATTTGTCAAGCTTTTGTGAGAACTGGGGGAAAGTGTAGCCAGACAGCCCAAATATTATAAAGATGATGAATTATGATCAACTCATTCTTAATGAAGAAAACTTACCTCTCCAGATAAACTCTCTTCATCTAAATCTTCAACTCTACCTAGAAATTAAATACAAGGACTTAAAAATAACATAAATTTACAGGATGTCCCCATCTTTCTCCTACCACACACAAGAAATTAGCTGCAGTGCAAATGAAGGATGGGAAGGTAGTTAAAATTCATGCCATGCGGCTCAGATGAAGTGCACTGCTTGACTGGAAGTATCTGGAAAGATTAAGCCTCCAGAGGCCAGGAGGCATCATGCTCTTGACACTTCAGAGGGATGCAGAGTTCAGGGACTTCCTATGCTCACCTAAGATGTTCCAGTTCCTACAAGGAGCTTTGCCTATTGAGTGTAGGTTAAATCCATCAGGTCTTCCAGCCCCACCGAATACTTGATCAATGGCAAAATCTTAGCTGGCATCTCATGGAGAAATAGTAGGTCTATCTCTGGCTGAAAAGCGTAGTTTTAAAACAATGTATTTCAAATCACTGACAAGAGACAGGTGTGGCAGTACCATTACTCACCAGCACTGTACACTTGGGCAACTTAGCACAGTAGGAATTACACAGCACACCTCTGCAGCAAGACCAGCATCAGGCAAGCTCATACTCTGCTCACTGGGCTCTGGTTGCATGAGAGCAATGGCTCCCATCAGAGATAAACAAAGACATATGTAACAGCGATTAAAAACAGGATAAACAGACATTTGCCCACAGGGCCACATTTACAATAGCCATCCTTCTGGGCATACCAAGAGATCAAGATTTCACAGAGTTTCCTCATTAGTTTGCAGCTGGTTTTTCAGTGTCACAGCTTTGGGATATTGGTGAGACAAAAGTGATGCAAAACAGGGAGAGGAATTCACAACAAAGCTTGCACTGCCAGCGGGTATCCCTTAGTTACTAGGAATATCTATAGCCCAGCTTTTATCTGGGTGCACAGAAAAGGAGTGGTTAAGGATCCCTTACTTCTTAGGCCAACTAAGGCAGATATCAGAACTCACAACAGATCACAGAAGTGGTTCCTCACCAGCCTCCTGGGTTTGCATGATCCAAATCTTGGAGATGTGAACAATCAGTGCTGTAGCATGGCGCCCAGTACCTCAGATTTGCTGAAGATGACACTCCTCGATAGCAAAACAGCAGTGTTACCCAGAGCACCAGAGATCACAGTGAGGCATGCTGCTTTTCAGGAGTCAATGGCCTCTTAGTATTTCATAGCTCTGCAACAGTCCCCATGTAGGTCTGTGCTTCAGAAGATACAATCTAGTTCTTTAAAATGCACTCAAAGTAAAGAAACCTGATGTGCCACATCTGTTCACTACTACCCTGTTTCTTAAAATACAGCCCTCTCTGTCCATAAATCTATATGATTTCTTTTCCCTGTGGATGATGTTACTTTTCTTATCTACCTACACCCTTGCTTGCAAAGGTGTAGTAGTAGCCAAGCAATTTACTAAATTTAAAACTCAAGTCAACCCATCAGCTGAACACAGAGCTTTTCACAGCTGTGTGAAACCAAGACTTTAAATATTCACATGACATAGAAAAGCCCTCCTGGACTTGGATTATTTCCTGCAGTTTTCACAAGCATTTGGCTTGTGAAAGTGTTTTAAGTAGTGTAAATAAAGTGAAAAGATAAATGCTTAGCAACTACCAAGTACCTTTTCCAGATTGCATGTGCATTAGTATTTCAGTGCAGATCAGGAGTTAACTTTTTAAAATAAATCTCATGGTCATCCCTGCTTAGTCCACTATAATTTAAGATTGCAGAGCAGTCTTGTAGCATGTGAACTGGATTCCTTTTGAATGAAGCTGAAGCAGAAATTTCTCTCCAAGAGCTCACCTGATGTGCTTCAACCACTAGCAGGCATTCAGTCCACAGGACAAGACTAGAGTTAGTCCAAAATCTAACTATAAATAAACCTTAAACCTCCACTGGGGGACACTGCATCCTCTGCACCAATTGTTTTGTTCTACAGACACATGCCCTTTGCACTGTATGACTTTCCAACATAGACATAGCCTCAGAAGTTCAGATCAGCTGCTTCATCACTCAATCTGAAAGAAAGTGAGAGGGAGGGCCACAACCATGCACCAGCCAAAGATGTGGCACACATTTTAAACTGGAACAGCTCCCAGAGCAGGTAAGTTGTAAGGAGACAAAATGGCTCAGAGGAATTATTGCCAGGTCTTTGCAATGGCTGTCATCTGTCTCCTGCTATGTGTTGTTTTTCCCTCAAAACTCTTAAGTCTTATAATCATATAGCTATAAGAAAACATTAGCTTTTACCCTTAAAAGAACTGGAAATTTAAACCCTGAAGTAAAGACAATTCAGAAAAGAAGAAAAAGGAGATAACATTATTAATTTCTAAAACACCTTGATTCTGTAATATTTTCTTAATGTTTGGGATTATATATTACAAAAACACTTGATTTGGGGGGGGGAAAAAAAAAGCTTTGTTAAAAATTACCTCTGAACACTTAAAATAAAATAAATAAGCAAAATACCCCACATCAGCAGAATTTAGTCTGCAGAATGTTTTCTTGCTGCTGAGTAAAGGCATATAGCACATACATTAGTGAATATATCTTATCACCAGCCAGGTCACCTCCATTGTTCATTTGCAACAAGTCTCAGTAGGAGACAAGATTCTGGGAAAATTTTTGAAAGTCTTGGTTATGCATTGCTTGCTTGCAAGACCTTTGATATTACAAGAACACTTTCTGTTTTCATGAACTGATTTATCTACCTTTTAAATATTATGTTTAAAAATTAAGAGCCATAGTATGCTGTTTTATAATTTAGAGCAGTTGTTAATGACAGCACCCTTGTTGTTTAAGAATAAATAAGGTATCAGGACAAACGCCAAACTTTCCAGCCTGCAAACCAAACACATTATTTCAGTAGAGCCAAGGAGTCACAATCATAGTCACACTGAACGAATTGCTTAAATCCCAGATCCTTGGTGACATTGAGATGGTGCAGAGGAAATTAGGCTCACAAACCCTGCCAGAAATTCCTCAGATGTCAAAGGATGGCACAGAAAGAGGCAAAAGTCGCTTCTTCCTCCCTCCTGGCCACTTTGCAGCAGAGATGTGGGAAGAGAAATGGTTGCAGCAGAGTGCACTGCAGAATTTTCACAGCTGGCACAGGCTGCGGAGGGTTGTGGCAGGAAACAAAGCTGCTGTAACTATGCTTTAATTTCTTTTTTTTCTTCCCTCCCCCTGCCTCCCTCATCCCTGGGCTTTTTTGTCAGGGAGGTAGGTTTATCTATGATAGGATAGGACTCAGTTCCTCTATCTTGCCCTCAAGGCTTCCCCACAGCTTATTACTTCCTTCTTCAATGTACAGAAGGTAGCCTCCAAGGCAAGCCCCTGCAAGCAAAAATGAGGCAACAACACTTCAAAGCACTCTCAGCTCTCACCTGGAAATACTAAGGAGTAAGTTGGCATTAGCTCATCCATGCTTATTCATTCTGCTAAGTTTCAACATTGCCCATCTTAAATTTATAACTACAAACCCACTCTCAAGGGGAACAGTGGAGACTTTAAGCCAGAAAATGGACACACCAATCAACTGCTGACTTCTGACAGTGATATAGCCACAGTGTGCTGTCCTACTGTGACTACTTGCATGACGTTGCATTAGAGAATAGAAGAAACAATAAAAAAGTCATTATCTTCCTCACAAGCTCTTCTGTTAAGTCTTCAGTGTAGTGCTAATAAAATTCCTAAAACATGGCATGCAAAGTTAAGACCTGGTCCCACTCTTCCCTCTTGCTGGCTCTCTGCTACCTGCTCTTTCACATGCTCTCAAAAGCCCTAAGATTCAAGTAGGTTTTGCCTCTGGCTCAGCCATCCACAGGGTTGTTACTCATACTCCTCATCTGGTCTTCATTCTTTAACAAAAAGCTCATTCAATATGCATGGCTTCTCCCCCAGCTGCTTAATTTACCTTCCCAAATTTAATTTTATTGCAAGAAAATGAATATAGCATTTAAAGGAAATAAAATTCTCAGTAATAATATTTTACAAAGGTTTGAAAGAAATATCAGGAGGAAATCAGGAAAAAAAAAAATCTCCAGCAGTGAATCTGTTTAAGTTCTTGTAGATGAAGAAGTTTCCCTGGACACAATTGTAGTTAATCTGCAAGCACAAATGAGAAAAATCTGGAACTAGAATAGTCTGTTTTATTGCAGCTTCATTAAATTTTCACATCTCTCTTGCTCCAATGTGCTGCGCAAGAAGAGAGAGAAAAAGTCCTCCACAGAATGCAAGTGAGCAAGATATAACAGCACCATGTCTGCATGTCTCTAGAGAACCTTCCAAATCTGCTCAGGAAGACTGCGTGCTTTTTATAAAAGTTGCTAGAAATGCCATGTAACTGATTTTAATATATGATTTGGGAAGTGGTCTTGTTCTCAAGATGAGAGGAGTAAATCAGCAATTACCCTATCATAGCCAAAATTACAGCAACATAAATGACAGTAAGGCCAGCCCTTGGACATCACTGAATTTTCTCCTATAGTTTGGCAGATAGTTTCATATTTAAGTCCATCCACATTCCAGTTTGTTTTCAGCTCAGCATCTTATTTTATTATTAAAATGGATTCTGCAGGGGTACCAGTAGGCCCCAGTCAGAAACTCAACACAAGCATGCTCAGCTGCTTTCTTGGCCAGTACATCCAGGACATGCATCAAGAAACACAACAGCCAAAACCCCAGCTCCTGGAGCTGAGGCTTTCTAGACTTTAAGTGCCACAAACACACATATGTCTGGAGATTAACGGTGATATGGGGAAGGAGGATATATAATTTAGTCACTTATGCTAAGCACTGAGCAGCACAGAGCAGAAGGATAGGTCCTTTTCTAAAGATATACTGAAACTCTTATTTTAGAGTCTGCATGAATGCTTCCTCACATTAAAGTAACGGAGTCTTCCCCCTACATCAGGGTTATGGAGAAGCAAGATAAACTGGGACAATCTTGCCTTTAATCATGAAAAGCCATACATCTGTATAGCTGGTAAAGCTGTTAACTGCATTTTGCCTTTGCAACCTAGCCAGGCAGTTTCAGTCACTGACAGCACCTCAGGCCCCAGCGCAGACATCGTGGCGTTGCACAGAGCCCCAGGAATATGCTAACACAGAGCTCAGTTTCTGCCCAGGACAGTTTTGAACTTCACTGAACTGTTTGAATGAGTCAATGATTTGAAGCAGGCACTTTGCTGATCAAAACCTAGCAGAACTTTTGGCAGTCAGCGCTGGGGAAACTTTCTACGTTCACAACATAATGACTCTGCCAGCCTGCTCAGGACAGCAAACTCTCCCTAGGGGAAGAAACAAGCACCTGAGTCATGGAGAGCTTATTTTCCAGTGACTGTCCAGCAGTTTTTGTTAAATCAGAGCAGTGGAGGAGTATTTCCTTTTCCTTGCTCTTTCTCCCCGTGAGACAGGAAATCTGCAACAGATGGGGTCATCATTTTAGAAACAATGTAGGCTTTTCCTCTCCTTAGTCACATTTGGTTCCACGTATACTGATGGACACCATTAAACCCACACTGACCTCTTTAACCCACTGGTATTATTTAGGCTGTATGTGTTTTGGGAACACTGGTCATCTTTTCTCCTGGGCTGGAACAATACACAGTATCACAGTGTCCAGATCAGGAACTGAGGATCCTGGATACAGTAGGCTAATGAAGCAAGAAATAGCAAGACCTGTCTTCATTCACTAATGCCTGCCATTTCTTCTGCCTCTAGTCAAGAGTTATCCATACATACCAGAGCACAGAATTTGCCTCTGCTAAGTTTTCAAGGATTCCTGTTGAGGACCTCCCCACTCTTTCATCCTTGTTCATCTTCTTTTTGGGTATCTTACTCTCACCCATCTTTACAGTTAAATAAAAACCAGAATGCTCTCCAGAGAACACCAAAAGCTCTACAGTCTATTTCAAGCGTTACAGTTTTTTGGCCATCAAAATGCAGCCATTCTGAAACGTGCCAATCCAGACCTTTGAGGAGGGATGTGACATCTGTGAAAATCACAGGCCCCAAATCACCCTGACTTAAATTATTTTGAATTACAACATTGCAAAACAAAGAAAAGAAGTTATGTGTCTTTCAATACCAGGTATTTGTGGCTCTTACTTTAGTAAGAGAAACCCATTCCTACCATGCAAAGCTTAACTTTTGCTGCCTCGTGCCCTTTTTGTAGCAGTTTACATAGGTGAAACAAACCGGACAAAACTGACAGAGGAAAATATATTTTTTTGCATAAAAAAGTTAAAGATCTCCATTATTTATCTAAGCTTGCCTCTGCTTTCAGCAATTAAGTCTTCCTCTCCTCCAGAAACTCACATTTTACCTGCCTATACTTAAGACAGGCCAGATGTATGGCATATTATGCCATAATACTACTGCCAGCAACAGTCATATCAATTTCTAACAGTGGTGGATTTGCCTCATATATGGCAAGATGTTTTTCAGCACTTTTGTGGAAGAGGAAGGCAATTTCCCCACCAGCCTCAGAGCAATATGGTCATATTTTAAAAACCAAATTCGGACCATAAATAATAGAGGTACCATAAGATCCAGCCACCCTTCCTGAGAGACAGACTTCCATTTCTTAATGCTAGTGGAAGGCTCCTTGGACGATGGAGTCTAATAAGTAAACGATGTACACGTGTGGTTATTGTGCATGCCAAGGCATATTTCCACATTCAGATGTTTTGGTTCCTAAAAATATTTGCATATTGTTGAACCTTCCTCATACCTCTGCTGTGTTTTAAAAGTTCTTATTTCCTTTCATAACAGTAGAAAGTAAAATCAAATTCTATCCGTTCCTGGCCAACACAAGAAATGGGATAAAGCAACCAACAGAAAACTCAATTAGGACCTGCTCCTAAGTACTGAAACCTCCTTTCACTTCAAATGGAGCAAGACCGAGGTTTAACTAACTCCATTTGGATGCCAAAGATAGCATTTCTAGAGAAACACAAATTCAACTGGTGAATTAGTTGAGAAAAATATACTAACTGGTCATCTCTAATGCTTCGTCCAGATCTATGCAAACATTCTCATTCCAATGGAAGGATGGGGCTTAGTCTGCTGTCCTCAGATCCCTTTCCAAACAAAATCAATTAAGTTGAAAAGCTATTCTTCTACTGGCAGAAAGAAATCCATCCATTGTTGAGTTATACTTGTAAAATTGCAGCACTTCAAATTCAGTCCTTAGATTACGATGTCATAACTTTCCAAGACAGACAAGCTCTAAGTGACTCATCTGGAAAGACAAACATTATTTTTTGACATTTATACCTTATGATTATTAACTTGGTTTGCTGCATCTAGATTGATTTTGCATGAAAAGGAAAATTTGGCACATACCTTGAAGGGTGAAAATTGTACAGACTGGAAAAGAACTCAGCAAAAATATCTAATTGGCTACTGCTGCTTAAAAGAGCAAGTCCTGTTAGTCTACGGAAAGTCATAACAGATGAAATCAAGAATAATTTTCAGAAGAATTTTCTTTCTAGGGAAAAAAAAAAACCCAAACCTTCATCTCTTTTGGAACACATTCTGTTATTACGCTGTTTTGTTGTGGTGGCATTCTTCCCCACAGAAGCAGAGCAGAAGTGATGTCCAGTGCTCAAGGACACTTTAAAATGGAAAACAAATTGTGTCCTCACTGTTACTCCACAACACTAAGCAAATTTCTTAACACAAAGGTGAAAAACAAGCCCTATTTCAAAATGTTTAGATAAATTGTTTCCACATTTCAAGACCTTTTGCAGCCAGTAAGAACTGGAATCAAAAAAAATAACAATTGACAGATAACTAACTAACATAAATGATTAAAAAATCAGACTGAAATCCACAAAAAGATGAAGAAGGCAGAGGAGGATGTAAACATTTTAACAGTGTAAAGTGCTTTTCTGCCATCAGAGTAGGCGAAAAAAGAGGGGGAAAGCCAACACTTTTCTCTATTTTAAAACTTCTCCTTACAAAGGATTCAGTATAGTATCCCCATGTGACAAAAACATACCCAAGGAACATATGACCAAAACACAGACCAATGGAAATCACATCAATATGATACCTGCTGTTTTGCTGACAATGAACCCATCTACTGGCACCTACCTATTTTGAAACAGATTTGGATTCACTTCACCAGCCCTTCCCTGGTGACAGGCCCATTAGCCAAATCAGTGGTTGAATTTCTCGTTCTTTCAGGGGGCCCTCTGGCATCACACCAAGCCACCTTTACAGACTGCCACTAGCAAGGTTACACTGCTGCTGCCTCAGCAGCACCTTTGCTGGGATCAAATAACATCCCTTCTTTGGTGGGGGAATGGTGATGGGGAAAGAAGGTGAGAGCAAACTGCTGCCCCTCAGTGTGACCCATGCGATGCTGCAACAACTACTTCAGCCCAATGTCAGGCTACATATGAGAAATTTTTTTTAAATGCTATTTAGTTATATAGATATGGCCTCCATCATGGGCACAAGAGCATCATCAGTATTACATCAGTTACAACTACATATCCATGAATCACTCTGTCCAAGTCTGCCACAGTGGTTTCCATCCACGGACAAAGTGAAATTATGCTGAACTTCAAACGGCCACTTCTTATTTTTTATTTTCTCCCATGCAGGTCTATAGAGCCTCAATAAAGGGAAAGCTTGTGAAAAACATTAGCACAGTAAATATGAATTTTCATCTTTTTTCTCTGCTTCAGGAGAGAAAAAAAAAGTTATTTTAATTCCTATCACTTCTATGACAGGTTGGATGGATTCCTGTGACACGTGCTATAACCTCAGGTTTAAAAAAAGCTACTCTCTTGTCTGCAAGATTAAGCGCAGGTTTAGATAAGCACTGAAGGCTAGGTAATTCTGCTGTGGCAAAGATCATCACAATAATACCATGCTGTAGCTCAGTTTCCTTTTCTCTGCATGCCTCCATAAATTTAAGAGAGGATCAGCACCACCATTGTACATCAGGGACCATTAAGTGAGAAGAAAATGAGGACCAGTGTCACAGAAGTTGCCGGAAAGCAGTACAAAGCAAGACTTTTTAGTTCCAGGAGAAAAGGTTGTTGGAAGGATGCTTCGGCTGCCCCTGAGGGTACCACAGACTTTCACTGAGAGGAGGGCCGTGGGCCTGCTTCATCAGGGCATTTCCCACCAAATGCTGTCCATTCACAACTTCTCTTCAGATGCACTCACAGAGTGGCAGGAGTTCCTTGTGGCCTGCAAAGCAGATTTTCAACTCCTTCCCTCCTGGTGAGCTTCTAAATGTCAAAGACTTCACTGGCACACTACTAGGTTGTGACGGTCAGTGTTCAAGCTCCTCAACCCTCCATCCTCCACAACAAATGTGTAAGACCACCCTAGCACCTCCCTGACATTTGCACTTGACAGCTATGTAAAACTACAGAATCTTCTGCACAGCAATCTCTGCAAAATCTGCTTCCGTTAAACCTGTTTACACTGCTTCAGCACTTTTATGAAGCATGCTATCCATCAGTATGCTACTCACAAGGGCACATTTAAATCCTAAAGACACTGTTTTGCATGAATGACCAAGAGCAGCCAGTTCTTCCTTGCTGTGTAATACTTCCAGTGAAGATGAAAGTCAAGATATAAAACAGAAATCTGATGCAGGCTGTGTTTTGAGCATAGCATCCACAGATATTCTTTGCCTCCCCAGATCACAGGAAGAAAAATTGCAGATGGGTGTCAATCAGTGCTCCAGCTTTATATATACATACATACATACATAAAAATGGAAACTGCATATATCAGGTGGAAAGATACTGCAGTGACAGATGCTTGAGAAATCATCCCCAAAAAACAAGCCATTATCTTTTTTGTACACAAAGCAGCAGTTCTTTCAATTAGATTTAGAAACAGCGTTAGAAACTGGAGCAGACTGTTTAAGCCATACACAGTATCCAACTAAAGGGCAATTTAGATTAAGGTCAATTTTTCACCCTTTCAATTATGTAACATCAATAAAAGGACACATGGGAATGATGCCAAATGTGAATACTGTATCTGGCAATCAAGCTAGAGTGCATGAACAGAAGGAATTTCCCTACCTGCTGTGGAAATAATTCCCTTCTCAGCTAAGTAAATACTTTTTCTAAAAACAGTCTTTATTCCCAGATCAAAAATTTGCTCCCTTTCCTTGATCTCAAAATGTACCACTGCACCGAGAGAAACCAACAGACTGCCGGTGGTACATGGCTCTTGACAAGAAGTTTCTAACAGACAGTTTGATCACTATCCTCAGAGCCACACCACCTTGCAAACAGCTCTCATTCCTCTTTCCTCCCCCTGCTCACAAGTTTCCACACCACAGGAGAAGGGACGTCTTTAAGTGCAACATAAGCAACACACAGTGCACCAGCCACACTAGAACTAGCATTGTCCAGCTTCCCAGACCAGCTCACACACATACCTTTACATACATGGGAACTGACCATAATTTATTTGGTGGGTAAGGCTGAGAGGAAACATGAAAGGAGACAGGCAGACCCATTGTAAGTCCAGCTTCAATCACAGTCAGCTGGAAAAGACAGGTGAGGTGCCATCACTGGAAAAGCCTAGGTGGCAAGCACGCACAGGTCCCACTCAACACTGCGGGACAGTCAGGAACATATTATGAATATGGGGCTTGATCAGGATTTAGGAAAATACTGATATCAACACATCAGTGTCGACATTCTCTATCAGTATGAAAGGAATGGTAACAACTGGTCACTTGCAGTTTGAGAGTTTAGCAAGTGTAGAAAGCATGTTGTGTATAACGGAGGATTGCTTCACCTATTCCAATGAAAAATGTTTTACACACTTCTTACCAAGGAATTTAAAAAACATTCAGCTAGATGAACCACAATATAAAAATCATTTGACAAGGAGATTAATTTCCATCATACTCATGCTCCCACAGATTTCAATGGAACTGCTTACAAGTTCATGGTGATGCACACACTCAGAAGGTTTGCTGGATCCATGCTAATAAGCAGACACTCTTCCAGAACACTTTCAAAACAGATTATCAACGTTTTCAAGCTCTGCCTCGACCCTAATGTGCTCTTTTTTGCAAATGAACCTATGTAGACAGATTTGAACCAATGTGGAATCCCTATGAGGCCCACAAGATTTTGTGCTATGTGGATAATAGCATAGCAATGCAGGAGTCTCATTTGCTTCTTATTAAATATTAGGGTCAATCTCTTACTGTGCACTTCACGGGCTGCCTTGTTAAAGGGGGAAGCATGGTACTTTCCACCTAAAGGTCAGGGCATGTAAGAAGCTACTGACAACTATGAGTGGAGTGGAAGTCATTCCTTTAGCTGTTTCTTTCAGTAATAAACCTGTTTCTCCATAAAACTGTATGAAGTCGTGACTTCTGTCTTGGTGTTAAGACAAATTAAATCATGTTGTATCATAAAAGCAGAACACAGTGGTAGAAAATAAATCATATTACAGGCTTTTTGGTTCAAATCACCACATTCGGACTGCTATTTAAATGTCAGTCACATTTGTCCAGTGGTTCCCAGGGGAACCTTGGATGCAGCCATTTCCAGCATTTTTGTTCATTTCTTTCCCTATGAAATTATTACTTTCTGAAAGCTTAGTTTTGACTGTGCCTCACAAGAGCCATGTTATACAATGAATGCAGTCATGTGGAAACAAAGCTCACGCTATTTTAAAACAACTCTGTTCAAATGCCCCAGACTGTCAAATCCATATCACCCAAAATGATTCTGGTGGTTTTAAAACTGTACACAAACTTGTAGCATGCAATAGTTTCTCGGTCATACTGACATAGCACTAATGGGAGAGGAGTTTGCATGCCTAAATAAAAAGGGACCATTTGGTGGCACAGCACTCAGTTGCCCGTTTCTGGAAAAACACTCTTTGGAACAATCTTCTTAGCTCCAGGATGTCTGACAGATTTGCAGCAGCGCAGTTAACATTCAGATGGGGTTATGCCTCCTTCTTAGGTGCTCTGTGGGTAGTAGTAGTAAAAGAATAATCTAACCTGCTCCATACTTGTCAATCTAACATCTTGTAATTCTGCATGAATGTCAGGACTTCCAGACTCCCCCTCCTTTCACAAACTCAGGAATATTTCTTCTAAACTTTATGATGCTGCACAGAGGTAAAACCATTAAAGTTTTTCTGAAAGGCAAAAGGGTGAACACTCCATTCATTCTAGAAGGAGCAAAGTTTCCTCCCGCTTTTCAGTGACTCACTGCTGTTGCAGTTGGTGCACAGAATTTGACAGGCATTAAGTTCTTCAGCATGGCTTCTAGTAAAAAACAGAACAGCAGTATTTCATGTGGGTTAGTTTGACATTTTACAAGTCAAAAAATGATGAATGAAAACAAAATGCTTACGTTGTATAAAACAATCCAGACATGGAAGTCACGTAATTTTAAGTTGTGCAACAGAAAGCAGACTTCTGGATGGATGAAAAACTTTTTTATAACATCTAAATTGTGCCACAAATCTTTATACTTCTAACTGAAACTGTATTTTGTATTAATAGTATGGTACACTCATAATCATAAACTCTCTTGTGTATAAGCGGTACTACTGTTACAACAAGAATAACAGCATTAAAGCTAGAAAGAAATTAAACCAGAGACTTCAAGACTTCACAATGCTAAGGTGAGTTAAAGGACACAGCAACCTGAGAAATAACCTGAAATTGTTCCTGGTATGATTTAGGACTCTATTATGACAGCACATCAAACACAAGTTCTTAGGTGAATAAGAACCAAAGGAATAATTCAGAATTTTTAAAACTTCCAGTTTGTTTGGTTCTATCTGGGAAGCTTTATTCATACCAGCAATGTCAATCCACATTTCACCTGGGGATTAATCCCTAGTCAAAAGGATTACCCCCTAGAGTAAGGTCAGCACGACTAAGTCCTGGATTTCTCACTCATACTAAAAACAAGCCAATAAACAGATCAGACTTGCAACCTACTTGTGAGTCATTCTCATACATGAATGTGTCTTCGTGGCCTGCATACAAACAATCTGTGAAAGTTAAGGCTGGGTGCAAAAATCCCTGGGTCATCTGATGTCAGGCTGCTAAATTGGACATCAGAAACTTAATATTTTGGTTCCAGCCAACTAAAACTCTTCCTTCCTTCTAAATGACAGTATTGCTGACAATCAGTGTGAGAGTATCATCTGAAGGACAGAAGAGCGTGCACAGACCTTTCACACCATGCTCCCTCCAAAAAAGATGTTTACCTCTTTTGCTGCAGAGGCAAACTCATTAGCTTACAATAATGGAGAACTGAGACTTCTATTATTAAAAAATGAACTTTAGTTTGCCTGTTTCTTAAACGCAGATGACATAGACACTGTAATTCGTATTTTCGGTACCAGAGCTCAGTGCAGCCATGATGATTCCTGGGCTTCTGGTAGCACTGTAGGTAGCAGGGGGAGATAACAAAGTAGCAGCAGCAGATGGGCACTGCAGGATGGGCTCAGGCACCCTTAACTGCTCCTTACCGCATCTGTCACAAGTAAGGCAGGTTTCTTGTGAAGCTTATTCTACCAATGATGCAGCACAATGTGGTATGAAAGGTGAGACACAATAGCATTCGATGCCTGCACGGGCCCATGCAGGACTTGACATATCCCATTGCAGAGTCATAACAGGTATTAGCGTAACTGCAAGGCACTGAGAATCAGAATTTGGATGAATTCTTGTATTAAGGATCATTCTTTCAGGAACATTTCCCCATGGTGCAACAAGAGACGAGATGAAAGAGATGAGATGGATGAGAAAGGGAAAAATGCAGGTGTTGAAAAGTGTAACAGCTCCTGTATCTTGCGTGCCTGCACCTACAGACTGCTCACAGTGACCAAAACTGCTACCTGAAGATGCCTGCAATGACGATTAGTAGGAAATAAACAGGGATTTTGTATTTAGTTGCAAACAAACAAACAAAAAGGCACATTACACTGGTCTTGGTCTCAAATCTCTAAATCCAAAAAAATTCCCCTGACTTCTATGAAACCATTTTAGATTTATCCCCAAAGCACGCTGAGTCAGAACCTGATGCAGAAATTGTACCCTTATGGACTGCAACACACAGATTTTGTATTATGAAACAACTCGAAGACTGGTGAGACATCCACCCTGACCTTCCTGCAATATCACACCATACCTAAAGCAACAGGACCAAACCTCATTATTCAGATTTCAGCTGTACTCTGGAGCCAGAAAACAAACAAAAAAGGTTGTGTTTATTGCTGATTTACAAAGTCAGGCTAAGCAAACGCCGATGGCAACACGGTGCAGAGCCCTCGGTAACAAAGATCCGAGGCCCACGCCGGGCATCTGCCCCAGCGGCCACCCCCGCTGCCTCAAAGCCCCCTCCGTGCCCGCGTTGGCCCCGCGGGGGCAGCCCAAGACCTGCCCCCGCACCCCGGGAGCCCCTGGCCGCCTGCCGCAGCGCGGCTGGAGCCGGGGGGGTGCCGGGGGGATGCGGCCGGACGGCGAGCCACTGGCCCTACGCACGCGTGGACCCTGCAGCTCAGGCATGCACGAAAACCCGCGCACTCACGCAAACCCGTGGAGACCCGTGCAGACCCACCCACACCCGTGCACATTCCCGCACCATGCACGCTCCTGCACGTTCATGCAAACCCGTGAACCACTCGCGCACCACGCACGCCCGTGCATCATGGACACCCGTGCACACTCACGCACCCCCGTGCACGCTCACACATCGCGCACACCCGTGTACAACATGCGTGCAAACCCACCCACCTCGTACACCCGTGCACACCAACTAAAACCCGTGCGCACTCGTGCACAACACACACCCGTGCACACGCATGCATACCCACGCGCAGTGGTGCGCTACGCACACCCGTGCATGCCCACGCAGCCGGACACAGCCCAGCACCACGCACCCCACCGCGCCACGCAGCCGAGCGCCCCGCCGAGCGCCCCGGCGCGCAGCCGGGCACCACGCACCCACGCGTGCGCCACCCGCACAGCCCTGGCCGCCGCGGGGGGGCGGGGTGGGGTGGTGGTACCTGGGTCGCTTTGTGGAACTGCTTCTTGAGCCCGGCCACCGACATGGCGAGGGCAGCGCGCTGCAGCCCAGCGGAGCCAAGGGGAGCCGAGGGGCGATGCGGTGGTCCCGCCGCCGCGCAGCCGGGGCACGCCGCCTGCCCGCCCGCTCGCCTGCCCGCGCTGCCCGCACCCGCGCGCCCGGCGGAGGCTGTGTCAGACGGCGGCGGCGGCGGCGGTGCGGGGGCGCCATGACGTCAGGGCGGGACGCACCGCCTTCCCCCGGGCGCGCGGGGCCGCCCCTCGCCGCCGCCGCCGCCGCCGGCGGGTGTCGGGGCTCCTCGGCCCTGCCCGCCTGGCGCGGAGCTCGGCCGCGCCTCGGCAGCATCCCCTGGCCCGGCGGGGTGCGCCGGTCCCCGCGGGACATCATCCGCGGAAATGGGCCCGGAGGGAAGAAACTGGGGGAGCGGTAGCGAGGAAAAGCGGGGAGCGCAGTAGTAGAGGGAAGATCACCGTGGTCCAGATGCCTGAGGAAACATTTGTAGCCGTACCGGCTTCGTCGGGCCCGATCTGCCTCGGACCACAGATGGCAGCCGAACCCTGGCTAATTGGGATCCCTCAACAAGTGCCTTCTTCTGCTCCCATTGCAATGTCAGCGACGTGTAGAAAAGCAAACCTAAAGCCTGCCCGTTCTCACCTGCTGCTGTGGCTGTTGGCTTGAAGGTAAAAGCCTAGAACCCAGACAAAAGTCAGGTACTTCAGCAGTTCAGTCTTATAAATACCATCAGAACAGTAATTAACAATTATTAGGCTCTGTGAGCAAAAGCCTAAACAATGTGAGCAATGTGATCCAAACATAATGATCTTTCTCTGTAGTCTGGACCGGGCACTGTGTATGTGTGCTGCAAATTAGCACACGCAAGAGGCACACTGGCAAGACGCTCTTACCAGCTGGTTGAAAGCAGCCGTGCTATGTTGGCTTTGTAATTCCATCACAACGGACACTCAACACAAGCTAGTTAGGCAGGATGGCAGCATCTTCAGGCCTGCGTATCGTCTCAGCTCTATGAGGCACAGAGGAAGCAACTCTACCAGATACCTGGGCATCCGGAGGCAGAGCAATGCCCCCAGATCACCAAGTTTTACTGACTTAATGCAGTTCTTGGAAGCGACTTGCAGCGAGGGAAAGGATCTTGCACGCAAGTCACATCAGTGCTTTTGGAAGTATTACCAGAGTTGTTCATCATGAAGAATGACAAACCAAGAGCATCCTCTGCTCACTGTAGAGTGGGAGATTGTAACAGCCTGGTCCTGGGCACGGTAGGAGGCACTGCTTTCTGGCCTAGTCCCAGGTCTGCATAGAAATGCTTCCATCCACTTTAGTATTAATATTATTTTAAAGGATGAAAAATGAGACCATATGGAGATTCCAGGCATGGAGTGGGAGTCTCTTGTGCTAGCCATTGTGCTTTTGACAGAAAACTCCCATTGTACCTAGTACTTGGGAAAGGGCTCTATAGTCTGCAAACACAGTAAGAGGTAGAAAGTAGACCTATGAATATTATAAATGTCATAATTTTAATTATTTATATAAAATGAAGAATATATTTCTATGTTACTAAATCACTAGAATGGAATGGTTACATTTCAGGATCTGGCATTTGCTAGCTATTTCAAAAGAGTACATTCCTTACATTCCTGTCTGTGACAAATTTTAGGTGAAAATTATATGAATAAAAGAATAAGTAAGAGACAATGTATGCATGGAAAAGGCCACCAAATTCAGTTTCTGGGTGATAAGGTGGAGATACAAGGCCTCGTTTTCAAGGGTCTTATTCCCCTGCAGCTCCCACTGCGTGTTGATTGAAATTACTAGTATGCTGCCTAGCTATAAATCAGCCCAAATAGTAGTTGAATGCCCTGACTCACCTTATATTACTGGCTGTGCATACTTGTGTTCTCACAGCTGAATCTAACACTTTTACTTGTGCTCACACTTCTTTTTCTTTTTTCCTAGAACATCTATATTCCTGGGAGCAGAAAGTATTATCTTTATTAAAGCACGATTTATGTGTGTCAGTGTCAATAGATTTAAAACTACTTTGAGTAAATTAAATGGTGACACTTGTCGGCCAAAGAGAACTTAATTTAGTGTCTGCTCTTCAGTATATCATGTCATTTGTGGCTTCTTCTCCTGGAGCAATCTACATGAATAATGCTTTGAAATCAGCTTCAGTGAGCTGACTTTTGTTTTTAACAAACTGTAGTGAACAATAACAAATGATGCTTGCCTATAACGTATTATATCTCATTTAAAAATAATTATATGTATATTTGAGATCTATGTGTATATATGTATACATATATCTATATATATTCCAGCTCCAAATCCCATTTTAACCTGAATAAATGTAATAGGCTAAGCACTTCTTTTTATTCCATATGGCAAAATAAAAGTCTAACAATAAAAAAAAAATTATGAAAATGTCATTGTTGCATATCTGAGCAATAACCAAATGTAGTAAGTACTTTTGTAGGTGCAACCCTAATTTTGTCTCTTGTGCACAATGTTATGACTTTAGGTTGTTAATTGCTATTGTTCTTACATAACACAGTTGATTCTGCAAATTTAGAACCGCATGCTGCTTCTAGCAGTATTTGTTTGTATTATCTCATGATTTTAAGAGCAAAAATCTTTGCTGACTTAAACCTGTCATGCAAGCACAGTAGGGAGCAATCCATAGGAAATATCCCATCTGTCACAGAAAGAACTGCATTTTTGCTTACCAAAGAGCTGTAGTGTGACCTTGTAAATACTGATAGTGTGGCAAAGATCATACAAGAAATGCTTTTATTAACCTACATGATAATACCATTCCAAAGAATTTGGAAGAACAAGATTCCTCTCCATTCTGCCAGTTGCCCAGCCATGAACTCTTCAGTTTTTTGAAGAAGGCAAAGAAGAAAGCAGGCAAAAAAAAAACCAGCCAAAAAAAATGCATACTTGATCTTCAAAGGAGCAACTAATTTGAGGTAGTTAATATGTTAAACTACTGATTCAAGATGACTGATTTTCAGAACCTCTGACAAGTAAGCATTGTCAGAGTTACTGGGACAGAACATTTCTGAAAACTGTGCCTCGGCTTTCTCTAGCGGAATGCACAAAATTTCACAATCTTTTTGAAAATGTAAGTCATCTAAACTGTGTTACTTGGCAAAATATGATGTAAAAATCTTTTATGGCTATCTAGATAGTAAATAAATTCCTTATAAATGTCATTGTAGCAATTTGCAGCTCACTACAGTGTTAAACCTAATGACAGAACAAGTTTTCCATTAATTTTTGCAACATTTGAATGTTGGCTGTAATCAATATTTTCTGTAATACACAGTCTAAGCCTTGTTCCCATTCACTTTACACCCTGATTTCAGTCTTAGGTTTCTGTTACTTCATTTGGGCACAGACAAACTAAATGTGCCTGATTTTTTCTCAAAATCCTCATTTCATTGTTTCACAGTGATGTTTCACTCCTATTGTCTGGCCATTCTTAGATTAATTCTCAGGTTCTCCTTCATATTTTCCTCCAAGGAACTTAAATCCATTTTACAGACAGAAAGCAAAGGAGCAAAACAACTAGATCATTTGTAGGGATTGGGGGTTAGTCTGCTTTCCATTGTCAGGAGATGGACAGCAGAGCTCCAGACAGCTTCAGCCTCTGCAGATACAGTATCTGTGGTATAGTCTTTGCAAAAGAGATAGAGGCAGAAATCTAGGAATCTTCCAGCAGTGGCATGGGACAGAATAGCCCCTGTGCTTTTATAACTCCCTTTGTAAGTAAGATGATTTGAAGATGCAACTCTGCTGCACAAAACAGAGCTCTAAAGCCAGTAATAATTGAATCTGCAGCAGCATTCACTGACACAAGCTGGAGAACTTCAGTCGAAAGGAAGAAAGGCACCATTGTCTCCTGAGTTTGCTTTGTATATCTCACATCCAAATTCTGTGCAAGTTAAATATCTCTTTTAGAAACTGTATGTTCCTACTATGCAAGGTGGTACAGCTATTCTCATTGTGAAAGTCATTTTGTGAAATAAGTGGAAAAATTCATTTCAGTAGATCCCAAAGAATTTTATCCATATGTTTTTTTGATACAAGCTCCTTTTTAGAAGGTTTTTTTTCCTTAAAACTCAGTTAGCTCATATTTCAACAGCACAAAGGGATGTAAGGCATAATAAAATCCCTTGATAAGTTGCCTACCAAAATAAAATAAAATACTAAAAATACAATAAGAACATTAGGAAACGGTAGTTGAGACAGAGAATTCAGAAAACTAATTCCAGGAGAATATGGTGTGGCTGTATATTCTAGGTCCTTGCAGAATGTACACTGGAAGCAAATCACTCTATTCGGCACTTAGGAAATAAAAGCACATTGAAAAGCCAAAGGTCAATATAATTAAACAAAAAAGAAACCATCAGGCTTTATGAATACAAGTTTTTCAAAATAAGTAACACAGGAATACTGAAATGTACTTACAGTGTTCATTCACATTTCACTGCGGAAGAATTTGGATATTTATAAAGTTACTTATGGTGCTCTGTCAATGATGTTATGTGAAATCTTTGTTGATTTTGTCCTCACAATGCTTGTGTAAGACAGAAAAATGTAAACCACCCTTACAAATGGGGATTCAAGGCTCCACGGAAGGTTTAGTCAGTCCCCCACAATTGCTCAGGAACTGTGTAGCTCAGTCAGAAATTCAGCCGGAAACTAAAGGTTATGTGTCAGAGTCCTCATCTGAAATCTAATCTGAGCTACTCTACTACAGGTCAGCTCACAAAGATGGGTGAATTCAAGGAGTGTGAATCAGCAGACACTGAATAATCATATGAACATAAAACCAAAGCTTAATTTCAAAAAGGGTGAAATGTGTAAGTGTGAGACATAAAGGCAACAAACAAACAAATCTGTTATTGCATTATCTCTTAAAAAATGAATTCCTCCATTGATTAGGAAATATCTTGGCAGCTTCTGAAGGTTAGAAGCTACACAAGACATAGGCAATAAGTTCCAAGCAAAGGAAGATGGAAATGTCTAACAAGGAAAGAAGCAGGACAGAAAAATGTCAATAACCCCCATCCTCTTGTTTGAATTACAGGAGCCATTTCATTTCACTTCACACAAACAAATAAAATACAGCAGGATTAACAGCATTGTTCCTATCACTTAAGTATTATTGTTCTTCCAAACACAGTAGCAGACAAATTAAATAGCTGAATTTTCATGTTTGTTTCAAGTATAACATACATTACGCAGGTTCAGTCCCAATAGATTTACCCTTCCAAATCATCCATCTCCAGTCTCATGGATTTACAACTTCAGTTTTCTTTCTTGATAGATGATTGACAGATGAGGTTTCCTACAACGTCCAAAAGTTCTTCTTTATAAAAGTACACAAAGCTTAATTGGACACAGTACCAATACTCTGATAGCATACTTCCTCAACAGGTGTTTATTAAGGCACTGCAGGTTCTTGGTCACCATGCTCAACAGAAAACAAGGTCTGCGTTCTTTCCGTAGTACCTTGCTAACAGGCATTTTTTTTGTTTTAGCTGATGAGAGCCTTTTCTCACAGCACGTTTTTGATAAAATTATTGCTGAGCACTGTCCTGTCTGTTCCCAAAGATACTTGTGTATTACCCTTCCATGTTGAAGGAGGTCTCTTCTTAATCCTGCTGTTCTGCACATATGTCTTGCCTTGTCCATTTTAATTCCGTATTTGAAAAATGCAGGACAATGCAATCATGAATCTTGTCATTGTAGTTTACTACCAGCAGTAAGCTAATAAGTTTGTGCGAATTGCTCCACTGGTTATGAAGAGATATCTTGTATTGGTTCTTTTCAAGCTTCAAGTCTCCTTTAATTTCAGCTTTGCCAGTAGTTAAATAACTAGTTAGATCCCTCATTCACTGGATCCTGGCTAGTCTGGATAATAAATAGATCTTTAAGATACACAAATAAAATTCATTTTCAGCCACTTTCATTTTTTGACTAGCAATTTTTATCTATATTTTGCAGCAGCAGTCATTCCATCATAACAACTAAGGAATATCAGAGAAATGTCTGCAGACAGGACACAAGCCTTTGGCCAGTAGATCTAGCAACCAGTTTTTAGCTAGGGCAGCTAGCAGCACAGAATAACCTAGCTCAATTTCAGAGATGCCAGAGCATCTTACAAAGCTGCTCTGCTTATATACTTGCTGCACTGCCTAGACTTTGGTGTCTTAGTAGTCCAGAAATCCTGAGAGTGGATTTTGGGTACCTTCAGGTTCTTTCTTGTGCAAACAAGAGGCGTGCACACACATGCACGTGTTTGTGTGTATGCAGTAGTATAAGAAATCTGCCTTAGGTGTGCACCTAGCTTAGATTGTTGAATCAAAAATTTAATCAGCAGAAGAGTCAGGCTTAATTGCTCATATTCTGTCACTTGCCTCTTTGCAACAGACTGTGAGCTACCAAGCTGTGCAGATGTTAGCACAGCTATGTACCCAACTGCCAGGAGGCAGAGCACAGCAAAAAGGCAAGAATCATTTGTTCTTGACAAAATTAACGAGTGCTCCTTGTGATCTCTGTGTTGGTGAGCAGTCCCTTGCAGTACTGTATCAGCAAGACTGTCATAAATAAAACACTGCAACAAGCATAGCCTTATTTCAGACAACAATCTAACGTATGCATAGTGATATATTTCCTCTGTTTCATTCATTACAGTTTACATTACATATAGATAAACAAAGATCTGTTCAGAGAGAGATTGTGCAGAGTGAGAACTCATAACAGTCGTTTGGACGGACTAATATATACACACGTTGCAAAATTATTACTCAGTTTTTCATTTCTGTGCTATAATTCCAGTTGTACCTAAGTGACTCTTTTATATTTGCTTTTATTTTAGTCCATTGGAGGTGTTTTTAAGTATTTTAACCTTTAGAAGCTTTTAGCCTATTATCTTTGTCTCACTGTGATGCATGTGCAGCTAATACAAACTAACGTAGACCTTTGAAAGAAACTTCTGGCTCTTAAGACTACAAGCCATGAGAATCAGTGAGTGGCCAGTTTTTCCAGACTTTCTGCTCACTTTTTGAATTTCTTTTCTTTTGTGGCAGCATAGGTTGGTTAATAGAGGACAAAACATTCCAGATAGGTGGGGTGGGAGAGAATTACAGAACTACTAGATGGAACTGGGGAACCCCCAATGTACTCTTTTTTAGGGACATTATTAAGGTGAAAATATCTTCAGAGATTCAAATTACCAGTGCAGTCAGCATGAAACAACCAAAGTTTCATAGCAAATTATATTAGAATATGAGCTTTAAAGACCAAACAGCTCTTTCAGCTCTGCAGCAATAGCCGAAACAGTGAATTCCAGTTAAGTGATGTGCCATTAGCTCAACCTCTGTCAGAACAAAATGCACAATTTCTTGCCCACATATCTGTGTTTCACAGTATTACCACAAATCTGGGTGAGGTTTTGGGCACAGACTGGTCCTTCTGTACTGTTGAATGTCCAATAATAACTGTAATCAGACAGCATTAAAATCATATTGTGTCCAATTGTTCATATTGTTGTCCACAGGTTCAGAGGCTATCCTAGCTGCATCTATTTGATGTACTGAGAAGAATTATCTGCCACCCTTGACACAGATTAGTAATGAAGTTCACAGGTGGTATGACCTATTCCCAGCAGTCCTTAATGCAAGAATGATATTAAGACATTAATGCAAGCATATGGCTCCACAAGCTTGAAAATTAACACTAGTTTTGTCTAATCGCAGAAAGAGTGTTTCTGAGACTTTTGTCTGGATCAAACAGAAGCAATGAAAGAGTGATTGGTATAGTCAAAGGCTGCAACTGAAATAAGATCCTGAAACATCTTGATTTTGACCTGCTGCTTTGGATATTTAGTAGTGTGAAGGAAACATCCAGATCCCTCTGCCTCCTTTCTGAGCTTTTTTTTTTTTTTTCTTTCCACTAGTTAGGTAAGGATTACCAGCTCCAGTAAAAAATTTGCAGTAATTATCACCTAGGAATGCTATGTACTATACGATGTAACAGATCCCAACTAAGTACTTAGCCAGGGACCTCGATCACAAACACATGTGCCTAGAGTTCTCTAGCCTTGACATTCAAGCTGGGAAGAAAGAGGCCTTTGCTATGCAGCATGCATCATGCCCCCATTAAGTGGAATTTTCCTACACTCACTTGGTTTGTTGCAGTAAAAGCACCTGTGTTAATATGAGCCCAGGATGCCCCAGGTCCTCAGTCCTGTGTTACCCTCCCCTTAGTGAGCAAACTCACACAGATTGCTGAGTAAGAGAAGCTGAAGCAGGGAAAGCATCCAAACTGGAGCTTGACATCACCCACACAGCTTTCACTTTATAGATTCCTCTCTGTTAATTAAGTAACCAGTACACTTCTCTTGGTTGTCGAGATGATTAATATTCCATCTTTTCCCTGTGCAAGAGGGGCTTTCAGAATTCCACTATAGGGGTTTTTGTCCCGTTTGTATGGTTGGACTCAAATTATAACAGAGTTTCTACAGAAAGTGAAGAACTGACCACCAACGCATCTCCAGTGGCTACAGTAAAGTCATTCTATGAATAAATTTGGCTTATATAATCGGTTAGGAATCACCATTTCAACTAACCTTAAGGCTTAAACTAGAGAGAAAAAGAAAAAGGAATAAATTTTCCTGCTTCTACAAAAACAAAACAGATAACAAACAAGTCCCCCACCTCCACTAACTACAAAAACCAAGAAACAGTTCTGGTCTTATGCTGTGGAGACAAGGATTACTTCTTTCTTCCCTACAGCTTCTGCTCCTTTGCTACAGGGCTTCTCAGGCATTGTCCCCAATAATGTGACAGGGTAACTCACGAAAATGATGTGGGATTATCATGCTGTATTTTCTCATAACCTTTTCTATACCTGCTTGAGGGAATCAATGCAACCTGAGCAGGCAGGGTAAAACAGGTAAGGTTCCTGTTCGCCTCTTCTGAGCTTGGACTGCATTGTAGAGGAGACAGAGCCTGATAAAAGCAGGCAGCAGACTCCTGCCAGAGCACAATTTTTTTTAGAAAGGCTCCAGTATTTAGACTTCATTAACTCCAGAAGTGCAATAATGTAGATAGCAGTGCAAGTGTTCAGTACTCTGTAAAAATAAATGTAAATGCCCCACAAGAAATGGGAGCAGAAAGTCAATGAGAAAAGAATGAATCTTGAGCACAGTGCAAACTTCTCAACCCATTTTTTGCTGAGCAGCCTAAAGAGGTCATGACTATGGCCTAGCCTATGTTTTACGGTAGAACATCATCTCTGGGATTCTGTGATACATGGTCTCTTTGAAGCACTGTCTAGCTCATTTCATTCCTTCCTGTCTGGATTATAGCCAAAAATTACAGTTTTGTGTTTCCTGTCCCACATCCAGCATATATGCCTGCAACAAATATCCTTATTCTAAAGTGCAATAGTGATGCTTTTGAGGAGAATACAGAAATTAGCTAGTTCTCACGAATCTGCTTATGCCAGAGGTTTAATATCCAACTATAGCAGGGATTCACAACCACTTCTGCCTGTAATTTGAGAGCCATGCATTTTTTCTCCACATGCTATAACCACATTGCTCTATTCTTGATTAGTCGTCTGTGTAATATTTGAATGACAACTCCTTGCACAGAAGAAAAGTTAGGCAAAAAAGTGTCTTTTACTATTCAGTGGTGGATTATATAGTCCAAAGACACAGTATTTAGCAAACTCATAAGCATTTTCCCAGTTTTCCCAATGGGCTAGCCTTCCTCTACTTTGTGTTCGTCTGATGTCACAAGGCTAAATGCACACTATGTTGTAAGTAGAACTCTAATTTGCATGAAGGTGCTGCAGTATTGGAGGCTATGGAAATCTATAAGGTAGAAAGAAATGGACATCCTCAATTCATGTAATTTCATTGCATTCAAAACAAGAAAAAAAAATTGTAAGCATTCAGGAATAGTACTCTTCTCACTTGGCTTTAGATATATAGAACAGTGACATAGAATCATAAAATGGTTTGGGTTGGAAGGGACCTTAAAGATCATCTAGTTCCAACCTGCCTGCTATGGGCAGGGACACCTTCCATTAGATCAGGTTGCTCAAAGGCTCATCCAGCCTGGCCTTGAACACTTCCAGGGAGGGGGCATCCACAACTTCTCTGGGCAACCTGTTCCAGTGCCTCACCACCCTCACAGTAAAGAATTTTTTCCTAATGTCTAACCTAATCTACTGTCTTTCAGTTTAAAACCATTACCCCTTGTCCTATCGCTACACTCCCTGATAAAGAGTCCCTCCCCATCTTTCCTGTAGGCCCCCTTTAAGTACCAGAAGGCTGCTATAAGGTCTCCCAGAGCCTTCCCTTCTCTCAGCTAAATAACTCCAACTCTCTCAGCCTGTCCCCATATGGGTGGTGCTCTAGCCCTCTGATCATCTTCATGGCCCTCCTCTGGACTTGCTCCAACAGGTCTATGTCTTTCTTATGGTGGGGGCCCCAGAGCTGGATGCAGTACTCCAGGTGAGGTCTCACCGGAGCGGAGTAGAAGGGGAGAATCACCTCCCTCAACCTGCTGGCTCCACTTCTTTTGATGCAGCCCAGGATATGGTTGGCTTTCTGGGCTGCGACTGCACATTGCCACCTCTTCTTCAGTTTTGCATCCACCAATACCCTCAAGCCCTTCTCCACAGGGCTACTCTCAGTCTCTTCATCCCCGAGCCTGTATCCATGTTTGGAGTTGCCCCGACCCAGGTGCAGGACCTTACACTTGGCCTTGTTGAACTTCATGACGTTCACACAGGCCCACCTTTCTAGCCCGTCAAGCTCCCTCTGGATGGCATCCCTTCCCTCTATAGTATCAACCACACCACTCAGCTTGGTGTCAGCCACAAACTTGCTGAGGGTACATCTGAGCTATCTCTACAGACTCTCTTTTTAATTAATAAAGAGAAATATTTACTTCTAGAGCAGAAGATTTATCTGTCTGTTTTCAGATGACATGAATTGCCTTTCAGATGTGCCTATTCTGTCAATGGACTCTAAAAGACAACTAGACAACCAGCTTAGATGTAGACTTTTTACAAAACAGATTCCTAAAATTAGGTGGCAATAATATTGCTGGGGACAGAGAAGAAGAGAAGGGTGCGTGGAGCATGGGTGGAGGGGGGCGAGTACAATTGTTTATTGTATTAAAAGTACAAAAGATACGCAGAAGACAGATTTTCACGGTGGTACAGGTGTAAACAGAGATGTTTCCACTTACTGCTAACTGGAGGTTGTGTGATTAAACTGGTTGCTGACGCTCACATATCAGACAAGGTTAGGCTCTCAAGATAGAGAATTCAGACAAGGTTTCACAACTTACCTGACAAGCCCACAGGATGCAATTCCTTCCCTAGAGAGACTCTGCAAACTACTATGAAAAGATTATTTAATTCATTACAAAAATAACCCTAAAACCTCATAATGATGGAGGGGGAGAGGAAAGACTGAAGAGCTAATTAGAGAAAGAATTAGAGACAGAAGCATTTTAACTTGTGTTGCCTATTTTGTAATAGTTGGGGAATCCTTGTAATTTGAAAGTTCCTCCTATTTTTTCCTTTTTTTTTTTTTTAGTTTGCAGATCTTTCAGATACCCTTCAGTCTAATTTACCATTTGAAGACTGCAGCCACTTGTTGAAAAACTCACTTGTTTGATTTTTTTTCTTAACTTATAAGTTATCTATATTTCCTGTCAAATAGCAAGTTTAAAGAGGCAAGTCTTGAACTGAAGGCTGCTTACATCATATCTGGAAGAAAGGTTCTTGAGATAAGAAATCAATAACTTTGTAAAAATATGATACCTTTGGAAGCAAAAATCTCATTCTAATCATGCCTTTTCCGCATGGCTTGAAAGAAACATCATTTGTGGGTTTGTACTCAGTGCAACATATCTCTGTGCTCTTTGCCAGTGATGCTACATTCACTACTGATCAGCAAATTTGTCTTTTACATATAGCACCAATTTACACTGAGGTTCTTCTACACTACCAAAACAATACCTCAAAATCAATAAGAACTATGCTGTTATAAATATTCCACAATTTTAAATAATATATTTTCTGGAAAGTATTTCACTTTCTAAAGGAAATATTAGGTGGGAATGAGGAAGAAAGATTGCAGGCTGATGATGTTTTGGGAGAATTAATAAAGGGGAATTAATAAAAGGAAAAAGAGATCTGGTTAACACGTTAGGAAGTGCATAGTGTCTCCCCTCCCAGTTCAACAAATGTAGGTATGGTTTACTGAAGTCCCAGTGAGACTTCCGTAAGAGATAAACATTGTGTATGTAAAGAGCAAAAAGTGAGCGGTATTTAATCAAGTACTCATGATATGTTGTTAAAATGCACACAGAGCATATTTTATAGGCAAGTTGTTAGAACAAAGGATATGGTTGGGAAAATCAGGCAGGTTTTTGGTACATTTAGAAGCCTCAATGACTTTGTGCAGAAGACTTCTTTTTCCAAGTATGCCAGTCTGGATGCCTAATAAAAGGGAGTGCCTGCATACTTGAGGGACCATCTAAAAGATTGTTTTAAACTTTCAGGGGTGCAGTCCTGGCTCAGCACATTAAGTAAAATGTAGTACTGATATTCCACCCTGAACTCTGCTTCTATTACTTCTTGGTCTATGCTTCTTAAATTAAATGTCCATATTAAAAGGAAAACCAATTTTAAGAATCCCTATTTTTGTGCACACTTTCTTTTGCAAACTGAATTTTAAGCCTAGTGAGAAAGTCAGGCCTACTGTAAAGGAGATAGAAGCAGTGAAGAATCAGTGTCTTCCCCCAAGATTCCATTTGGGTTCTTGAAGTAAAATTTAAAAAAGAAAAAAAGAGGCACATTCTGCAATGAACTAATCCAAGCATTAAAAACTACTTTAGTTTCATCTTCTGAAGAACAATGACTTGCCTTAGGCCTGCTCTGAAGAGAAATGCTTTAGATGCTCCTTTCCATCTGTTGTTTGGTCTTTCAGACCCCATTAGGGTGTTTAGAACTGCTTAAAGTGGTACTGCCCTGCACTTGCCTCTGCCATAATGCTTTAAAATTGGAAACTGACCTTGGATCATGGGTCATGTAGCAAGGTACTGTCATCAGACCGTTCTTACTAATGTCATTTTAAATACTCTGTCAACATTAGTGCATACAAGACAATATAGGCCAGCTGCTCTAAGATGTTGGTGGCATGGCAAGAGTCCAAGCTGATAGTTAGAAATAAACAATTGAAGGAAGCACTTACTGCTTTCCCATTCAACATCCAAGACTTCAGGCAGTGCCAAACTATAAATATCTTTAGCTCAAGCTGCTTAAGGTCAGTGAATTAGCATTAACAGTGAACAATCATTAGTCCATTAAACTCTCACATCATCATAATTAGTGGACCTGCGTAGAAAGAAAAAAGAAGTATAGAACAACTGCCACTGAGGAATTAAATCCTTCAACTGTATATTGTGATTCTGTCCTCAAAGAATAATAGGCTAAAATTTTTGCAGCTTTGTTCATACAGCTCTTTACAGGTTCTTATTTTAGATCACTTCCAAAATCTCGATATTGTGCTTTCTGGAGTTATTCATAGCATGTGGGAAAGGGCCAAGCATTATTGTTAGTCTAAGGAGTACTTACAAAAAGTCCCAAACCCAAATCCAAATCTTCCCAATTCCTGTTCAGTGTGATCTCTCCATTATGTTGCTTTTAACTTTTATCATGTGTTTAGATAGTTCCAGTTATGCCAGTATAAAAAGAGGCTAAAGAACTGTAGTGTATCAGATAAGGTACCCAACTTGTATTAATCATACAAAGAGCAGTCTTTCACATAAATTTTCAAAGCAGTCATTGACAAACTCACAACCATGAAAGCTGTCTTTCCTTGTATATTTCCTCCTGACCCTCATTCATTAAACAAACTATTTTCTTACTGTCTTTCTTTTTGTTCTTTCATAATCATTCTTTCTCTGCATATTTTATCTTTTGGGTGCCATGTTATACTTTTGCCTTGATTCCTCTTGACAGCTCTTGACAGCTTTTTTGCTTTCCAATTCACATGTTAGATTTGACTGCATCTGTATGCAATCTTTGCCCTTTGAGCTTTCAATTTCTTTCCCTTCAGTCACAAGAATCTGGTAGGAAGTGACCTGCATCCGGTGGGAGGATACCGTTCTTTCTCATGGTGGAGAGAAAGGAAACTAGAAAAATTGATGTCCAAATCTTCAATCAGACTTGCTTAAAAATAATGACCTGTGCTTATGGGTTCCTTCAGAGATAAAGCTGGGGGATTAGTGACTCCAAATACATTATCATCTTAAAGAAGGTGATCACTGTTGTGTCTGGTCTCATTCAACCGATGAATAAGATTTTCATGTGTATGCTTCTATTAGATAATTGTTAACAACATTTTTTTATTTGAAATATAAAAGCCAATATATGGAGAGGCTTCAGATGGAAATTTATGAATTGCCTTACTTCATAGATGAGGGCAAAATTAGTGAAAGATTTTGATTACTGCAAAATGGTTCCTCAAATACAAGAGTGGCATATTACCTGTGCAAAAGTGACAGAGTAATTTCCAAAGGTGATGCAGAATTATAGGATGATTTCCAAAGCTGTCTCCTCTTTGATGAGCGCAGTGATCTTAATCTGAATGGAGCTTCCAAAGAGAAAATTGAGCACAATAGAAAAATAGTTTGCCAACTTTGAAGCCTTTATGATGTAGTTATCAATGGATAAGCACCTATGCTTCTCAGCTGAAAATAAAGAGAAAGAAGACCTTTGGATTTGCCTTTTAAAACAAATATATGAAGCATTGCTCTCCTCATTTCTACTCCCTGTATCTTTACAAATTTTGTAGCAGTATCCTGTGTTTAGATTTCAAATTGAAACACCTTGTTTGAGTTAAGAGCAATTTCAACATCAGTAGCTAACCTGAAGGCACTCTCTTTCTTTGTGTCATGATCTTTACAATGGGGGCTGTGACTGTTCATACCGATCCTGGCACTCTAGTATCTTCCTCAAAAAAAAAAAAAATGATGTGCTGTTATTTAGGTGTTTTGAGAACTGGTCTGAAAGGAAGAAAAGTTTTTCAGACACAAACAATTTTCATTTATTAAATGAAAAAACGTTTTGAAACTCTTTGTCACAAAGTAATTTTGAACATTGCTGTAACAACAGTTTTGTTTTGTTTTGTTTTGTTTCGTTTTGTTTTAAATGAGACTGGGCATTCACTATTTTAATGCCTACAATGCCATTAGCACTTACTGAAACTGGGCTTTAGGTGCTATTTATTCCAAAGTTTCCTGGAGCCAACAGTTTTTCTATTGGACTTAAGACCAATTTGTTCCTTTGTGAATATTTCTGACGGTATTTAGGACCTCACAGGGCTATTTCTAAAGGAGGGTAAATTTGCAGGAGGCATTTGAAAAGTTCCATGGTGCACTTGCTAAAATGTTTCCATTACACTGCTGTGAGGTACCCTACCAAAGCTATAGCGTAGACATATCCACAAGGTTGGAATCAGAGTTGAAACCATCTGTACACCCAAAGGTAAAACTGAGGGCTGTGTTCACAAAGCTCAGTGTTTTAACAGTGGGACAATCTTGTTTGCCTGTACTACTTTGTCCATATTATATAAAAACTACATAGTTTTCTGCAGATTCCAATCGATTCTGCTTCTGAGATCTTCTCCAGCCTTAGCACTCTAAGCATGCTTAAACAGATTGAAAGATATGTTTAGCACACAGCAACCAATAAGGACTACATTGATTTCTGTGTTTCCCAAAGTGAAATCTTTATTCTATTTAAATCTAAGTGGGGAGTTCTTACATCTAATGCCAAAAGAATCTACCCATATCTTCATTCTTGCCACACAGGAGAACCTGAATTTAGAAGCCCAGTATTACATCTGGGTCTGGACAGGGCACCTTGTTGTACAAAAGCTGTTGCAGGTGAACACAAAGTAAGTAGATCTCTCGCAGGAAGATTAAGACATGAGGATAAAGTTCATGACACTTCTTCCTCCTCCCCAAGCTTGTGTTTTTTCTGCCCTCCTTTCCTCCCCCTCCGTGCTATAACTAGCTGGATTTCTGCATCTCTACAGCAAGCTGGGTCAGGAAACAGAAACAGCTGAAAAGTAACCAAGGGAATGAAGAAAGGTTCAGTTTTTGCATTTACCTACATAGCTGGTAGCACTATCCCAAAGGGAGTAGCAGGACATGCAGTCAAAGCAGGGAGTGATG
Organism: Theristicus caerulescens; assembly: GCA_020745775.1. Taxonomy (NCBI): domain Eukaryota; kingdom Metazoa; phylum Chordata; class Aves; order Pelecaniformes; family Threskiornithidae; genus Theristicus; species Theristicus caerulescens. The sequence goes on along the minus strand of CM036583.1, from coordinate 37,266,881 downwards.
GAGAGACCATCACTTTTAATGGCAGCCGGCATTTCTATCCGTTTAGGGTAGCTGTAAAGCCACAACCTGAGCAATGCCTGGTCACCACTTAGAGAGGAAAGAAACACTAATGGGGAAGATGGAGCAGTTAAAAGCCCCACTATAGTTTAAAATCTGTGCAGGTGGATACAGACTTTGGGTCTATAGAGATCGATACTGGAAGTTTTAAACGGAAGTTCACTTTGCAGGCAGAAAAGAAGACAATAGTTGGTTTGGAAGTACATGACAAATTAAATGCCTTTTAGTTAAGTTAGGCAATGGCAACTGAATTCTATGAAACCATGGACAATGGCACTCCATATAAAAGTGAAATATAAGAAATTAATTCTATTTTAAACAAAGTGCAAAGAGAGTGTGTGGCTGACCTCATTTAAAAAACAAAAACAAAAACAAAACCAAAAACAAACCCCAGCCTTATAATTTTGGAGGGCTGAACACCTACCAAAATAATGGATCAGGAGCAGGTTCTGGGACAAGAAGCTCGGAGACCTTACTGAGGGAGGGGAGAACACAATGAATTCCTGACAGAACAGTAAGGGACAGGAAGTCAGAGTCTGTAATGAAGCTAAGTGAGAGTTCACAGCACTCTGTAACTGAGCATCCAATACTACAAGAAACGATATCTGAGGAAGACGGATGTTACATTTTATCCCTGGAGGGCAGCTGAGTGGGGCTCAGCACTCCCCCCACAGTGGGATGGGGGAGAGAATCAGAAGGGTAAAGTGAGAAGACTCATGGGCTGAGATAAAGACAGTTTAACAGGTAAAACAAAAGCTGTGTTCATAAGCAAAGCAAAGTAAGGAATTCATTCACTCCTTCCCATCGGCAGGCAGGTGTTCAGACATGCCCAGGAAAGCAGGGCTCCATCACGCCTAACGGTTACTTGGGAAGACAAACGCCATCACTCCAGATGTCTCCCCTTCCTCCTTCTTTCTCCCAGCTTTTATTGCTGACACCCCTTTGGTGTCAGCTGTCCTGGCTGTGTCCCCTCCCAGCCTCTGTGCATTCCCAGCCAACTTGCTGGGAGGACAGCTTGAGAAACAGAGAAAGCCTTGATGCTGTGCAGGCACTGCTCAGCAATAGCTAAAATGTTGGTGTGTTATCAACACTGTTTTAGTCACAAATCTAAAACACAGCACCATATGAGCTGCTATGAAGTAAAATTAACTCTATTCCAGCCAAAAAAAGTACAAAAGTTTAGATGGGTAAAAGTTACACACTACAAGAAAAAGTAGAGACATATATATGGTCAAGTCAATTCTTAATATACAAGAAAAACACCAAGAAATCAAATTCAGAAGTTTACAAATATCAGTGAAGTATGTTCACTGTACAAAGATGGCATCAACCATGTGCTCAGATAAATTCTTCTTCTGGCAATGGAATAAGGCTGGACAATTGTGACACATGTATCAGACACTGGAGGCAAAAATGGTGTCACAGCAAAGCAGAACATACGGTAGAGGAGGTGAATAAGATTCAGAGTGATGAGCTTATCCTGATCTAGCAATACCATCAGAATTTAAATAAAGTAATTCTGTTCTGTGCACTTTCCCCTTCAGCTACCACTAGTATGAAAACCATGGTTTAAATAAACCTCATTCATGGGTTAACCAGTCAGCAAGGTATCCTAGACTGCTGCTCTTTGGTCATAAATTGTTGCCTAAGTTGAAAGATCTCAGCAGTATCCCGTTCCCAGAGTGAACTCGATCATTTATCCTGTGACTTGAGTTTGATTAGGAATCAACATCTAAAGCACAGTCCTCTTCTTCATTAAAAACTATCACTTCTTCCTGATTGCCTGCTTGGTTTTATGGTGGGTTATAAAATTTTAATATAAATATTAGTAATTAATAATTGATAAGCTGAACAGAATAATTATAGCCAAATAATTTTCTCTAAGAAAATGGTTTTTTTATCATTGACATCTGATATTTTTTCATAAGCAGAATTAGGACAGGTAGCTTGAATGGGCAACTGTATGAAGCCTAGAACATGTCTAATACCTAGAATACATCTAATATCAAGTTTAACTCACAGCAGTTATCAAATGGTTTATATTTTTCCTTTTGCTTTAAGGTGGTTGTTATGGCAAATGAAGGCTACCAAAAGATGAGCTCATTAGGAAGAGTCAAGGGCAGACAAGGGAGAACGTACATATGTATATTTCATTAAGCCAATAAAAATGATATATAAACCACTGCAATGTCAGAAGCAATTTACTGCTACTCAGGGTTGAATTCTACTGAAAATTTCATGAGCATCGATCAGGATTATTTTGTGGGACCATCTATAGACATGTTACAACTGATTTATTTTTCTCTCTCTATTTTGATGGACTGTTGTGTAACCCCTGTAAAGTAAGTGCCATTGGATATTTCACAAGAAGGGTGGTTTGTTTTCCTATCCATCCACACTTCCTTTAAAACCAAATCATTGATTACTTAGGGGACATCAGCAACTGATGAAAAGGTGAGACACTTTTCATTCACTTGTTGGAAAGTCACTGTATTTTTAGCAGTATTTTAGGATTTATGACTCTAACCCACAGACCATAACAATAAGCATATTCTTTTCGGTTTATGTGCGTAGCATTTCACACATTATCAACAAATGTTATGCAGTAAAGAACCACACACAAGAACAATGAGTCACTACTCTTTTTCAGTCAGCAAGTTTCAGAGGAATAGAGCTTAAAAGTGAATAGCCATTATTTGTCCCTGTCACAAAATCTTCCTAAAAGTTTGGAGCGATTAAGGAGTGAAGGAGTGAGTCACTAATGTCAGATTTTATTACTGGATAATGTAAAAGTTATGATAGAATTATGATAGGTTTGCATCTCTGTTTATGAATGATCAAAATATGTTAAAAATCATATTCTATATTAGTGTGCTTTTTTCCTTGGAATTGTTTGTAAGAGATATAATCTAACTACTAAAAAGTGCTTCTCAGGTTACATCCTTGCTGCAGAGTTTTCCCATCCTTGTCATAGTATCTGCACAGACTTCCAGTTCTTTGAGCATAGATTCAAAACAGAATCACTAGTCATTTAGGTTGAGGTATTTGAAGTAAAACCTACAGGCACAGGACAGCAAAGCAGCATGACAGAAGTAAAACGTAGCAAAAGCAGTGTGGGTGCCCATCTCAGCTAAAAGAAGCATGAACTCCACAGGCTGTCATATCTGATTATGATCTGTGATCTGCATGGTGCAGCACTGGAAAACAGTTCTGTTTTTTATGCCTGACTTGGACTATGATTCATTCTGTATCTGTGGATGGACACAGTAGTCTTGTCCCCAGACTTCAGTTCCTTGGGTATAAAGTGTTCCTCAGATGTAAGACATAAATAATACTAGATAGCTCATATCTCTGTGTTGGCTTTTATCACTGAGTTTAAATATTAATTACCAGCCAGCCGCTGATGCTAGTCTGGTTCCAGATGCTGCCACCATGTGCCAGTCTCCATCACACACCTGTGTAGATCTCAATAGTCTGTGGACAAAGGTGCTTCTTAGATTGAGTGTCAGAATTAGGCTATGATTAGGTTACACCTGCAAAACAGAATGTCCTCCGGTTCAAAGTCGTAACTAATAAGGTGTTTTGGAGGCTGCTGGAAAGCTGTTGAAGAATAGACTTTACATATACAGGAAGCTGGTAATGATTGCAATAAAAGTTATAATATTAAAATTATTACTAGGCTATGTTTACTGTTCAAGGAAAGTGATTTTTGGAAGAACTGAGCAGTCTCTGGTACTTTACCTATCTCTGACTAAATACAGGATCATATTCCAAGTTAGTGCAAGGATCAAACTTAACAGCACACATCCAAGGACAAAAGCAGAAATAAATCATAATGAATCATTATGGTTTGGAAAAGAACAGTGAGTCAAAGAAAATACTGCCTATTACAATTTACAAAAAAAAAAAAAAGAAAGTCACATGAGGGAGTCAGACCACCTCCTGCAAATAGCCTCTGTGTAATAACAAACAACAGATGACTTGACAAGGTCTTAGACTTGTTCAGAATAAGAGGAATCCTGCCCTTTCATTGCTCTGCTAAACACAAGGCATGTCAAGATCCAAGAGAGCTCTAAGAGTAACAAAAATGCAAAAACTTAACTTCTTCAAAATCACCCCCAAATGGATTGTTTTGAGACTTTCCTTCTATAGACTACACAGCAGATGCAGATATGAGAAGGCAGGAAGGAGGCATTGCCATGCATGTGATGCTTGCATTGCATCATCGTTCTTCATTCTTCTCACAACAGAGTCAGTAGCAATTCAAGAGGCTACTTAATACCCAGGGGACTTCTAGTGTGCTTACAATTCAGCACATGCGCAGTTCTCCTCCTCATCTGGGTTGCACCACTGCAAACCCCTCATATTGATGAATACTGAAATCTCCCTCTTAAATAGAGAGCATATATTCAACTCTCAACAAACTGCATGTCAGTCGGTAGGTAAGCCAGGGTCATATGAAACCACACAGAAAGTTAGTCTGCATTGTATCAGGATAGAGTTTGTACTCTGCCTTGAAGTCTCAATCTAAATTATTAAATCATCACTATGCCAAGTGTCTGCTGAGTTTTTGTCATAATGCCAGGATTAATTCTGAATCAGACCTCACAAGTGACTTATAAATCCTCTTTGCATAGCACCTTAAATACAGATGCTATTTTGGGGGAGGTTAATACCAGGAAAAACCCTTATCCAGTTAATTCCATGCAAAAAGAAGCCTTGTAATGGAACTTACACCACTTCCTGTACCCTACTTAGCTTCATAGTGTGTACTTGAGTGCCACCCAGTGTTAGACACAAGGTCATTTACCTAAAAAAAGTAATCATCTCTGCTTCTTTAATACTTCTGTTCCTGATTTACCTCTCCAAGTTTACAGTACATACATCCAATATCCACCCACTTGCTATGTTAAAATGTTTTAGAAACATTCCATTTTTAATACAATTACAGAATTTCAAATGCTAAACATAGAAAATGAAGAGGATCACAGTGATCTGAGCAATTCTATGTCCTGAAAAATTAAAAGATCATTTGAATCCTATTTGTCTTAGTAGCAGTTCAGATCAATTGCAAACAATGTGCTCCCTGTTTGTTCATTGTTTGGAGGGGAGGTCTATATTATCTGGAGGACATGGCTGTTTCAATCTTAAAAGACTGAGAATTTATTCTGTAATCACTTCCTTCCATAAGAAGCCCCACTAAAGTTTTCCTCTGAAGGAGACTATTTTATTGAGAGAATGTTTAAAAAAATTATCACTGGTTATTTTTCCATGTGAACTGACAGACAGAGGAAGAGATCATGGCATTTCATTTTGCTGTCTTTTAAAGATGATGACCATCAGTCAGTGCTGAACGGATGTACTAGATTTTTTTCATAAGCTCTATTAGTTCAAACTCACACTTCACAGGCACTCTTATCTAGTATGCATTACTTCTAAAATAATATATTAAGACAACAACAACTAGATCAATGACATGAACATTCATTAACTTCACAGCCACGTAATCCTACCTGTGAAGGCTTGGAAAGCCAGATCAGGATGTGAGCAGGAGCCAAGACAGAGCAAGGAATCAAAGCAAAGCTAAGAGAGGACATTCATTAACTTCACAGCCACGTAATCCTACCTGTGAAGGCTTGGAAAGCCAGATCAGAATGTGAGCAGGAGCCAAGACAGAGCAAGGAATCAAAGCAAAGCTAAGAGAGGACCAACACAAGGGAGCCTCATGGCCTGAAGTGGGAAGTGAACTCCACTCTGCAGGAAAAGCAAGGAAAAGTGCTGTCAGAGCCATGAGGCTCTTTGGGGCAACCTTCACCCGGCACCCCCAGCCCCTCAGTTCAGGAGCCCACCTGAGCTCAGCCTCAGGCACTGGTCCTGGGCTGATCTATGCTGTAGGAGTGCCTGTCTCCAGTCCTGTCTCCTGGTGCTGCTGAATTGTTGTTTGGCTTTCCTGGACTGACATTGGACATGAGTCATCACTTCACTTTGCCTGATGATTGCAGGCCTGTGACTCAAACAGTGGCTGTCAGCACCCTGCTCTTGCAGCTCTCAGGCACATGCCATGGGAGCTATCTCACCATGTCTGGGACCAGGCACTGGAGGAGGCTGTACTTCTGGAGTAAACACAGGGCCTTCATCACAGGCATGGCAGGTCCCAGGGAAGTCAATGGGGTGAAGCCCTAGTTCACAGTATCTTTGAATTTTCAGGCTATTAGGCTGGTCTGTTCTGTCTGAAACAGATCACAGGTCCGTGGGGCTAGCTCATGTCTGGCTTGTGCCAGCTAGTAGCCTCACTTACTTTTTAGTGCTGGGAAAACATGCATGACAGTAAGAGAATTTGACAAGAGAAATTCCTGTCTTGAGCCAGATATTCAAGAGTAGGCTGTATGGAGAACACAGCAATGCACTCCCAAATCAGTAAATTTCTTATGTATATGATATCCTGCTAGTACAACCAGTTTTCATTTTTAATGTATTATTTTTCTTCAGAAGTTAAAAGTCTAATTTTGAAAAACAAGTACAGAATCAGCAGTTTCATTTTATGAACACCTTAAATTAAATTTAATAGACATAGTAAGCTGCATAAATAAGCATTTAAGTAACCATTCATCCTATCTTTTCTAGAAGGTCAATATTGTTCTCCCATTTACATTTGTAAAAGGTAGACCATAGACAAAATCAATATTTTTAGAGTAAAAATCACTGCATTTTCAATTGACACCTGTAAACCCTGATTTTCACATTGATAAGCTATAGGTAGAGCTCCTGTTGACTACAGTTAATTTCTGAGGTGTGGTCATAAGCAGAAGAAAAAATACCTTGGCTATACTTACAGAATGAGGGTTAATCTCTTGAAATAACCAGTTCAACATGAGTTCCTAATGCAAAGTTGTAGCTCAGAGGGTAAATGTGTTCCTTGCATGTGTAACTAGAGAAAGATCAAATAGAATAGGGAAATAGCACTACCTTTTGAATAATAATAATGTAGCAAGGTCATTACTTGGCACATATTTTAAATAGGTTTTCTGCAGAATGAACAATGTGTAAAGATGTAGCAAAGATGCATTACAATGCTTGTGGTCCACTCATGCCCCTCCTCCCCATGTGCACACCATGACTTATAATTAAAGTTCTGTCTAGCCTTGATTACCTTCATGGGGGGATTTGTTTGATAGTCATAAATGCCAGGCTTTGAAAGTTAATCTAGACAAGTTCAACAAGAAATCTTGACCTGTGAGAGTTATTGATCATAGGGCTACTGTACTGGATTCTCCATCACATCAATTCTTCAGCCCAGGTTGAGTACCTTTTTAAATACAAATTGTAACATTTTATGCTGCAAGTTCTGTTTCATTCAACAACAACGAACCATGAAGGAAATCTGACTGTCATCCTTCAAAATCTAGGATTGGTTGAATTATAGATACTGATGTATTATTCCTTTACCAAGGGAGTTAACCTGTTTCAGGAAGATGTCAAATCTGTGCTCTCCAATAGGTTCAATAGGTTGAAGTCACTTGAGCCTCTTCTCTATAGCATCTGATACAGATGTCAGAATAGGCTCTTAGCCTGGATTTTCCAAAAGTGTGAGCCTTAAATTTCCCCAGCCAGTTAAACATGCTGTACAGTGGCTCTCACAGAAAGCTGGACTTTATATAGCTGAGCAAGATGCATATACTAATCCACTTATCTCAGAAAGGTTGTTATCTCGAGCTAAAAAAACCTCAAGATATCGAGCCAATATCCTCAACAAGCTGGACTCTGCTTATCTGGCTCTGGACCTGTTTGGAGACATCTTCCTTTCACATACTAGTTTCACATCCAGTTTTAATCATATGAAGCAATCCAATGCTTATTCATAAACTGTGTACAATGGCACACAACTATTGAAATTAGCTCCCTTTTTCCTTGTTCTGATCTTCAGCTCATAGTTTAGCTAAGTATTAATTCAACTGTACAGGTGAAACAGAAAAGGCAATTAACCTAACTGAAGGAATGACAGCCAGAATTAAAATACAGACCTTCCTGACTCCATAGCCTCTCTGCATTCCTGAAGATAACAACAAAAACTTAACACAGCTATCAACACAACTGAATTAATTTCTAAATATGTGATTACAGCAGAAGTCAGGGAGCATTCCCAGCTGTCTCAATCATTCATTATACCACAGGAAATTTCAAATAATTATACCCTGGGAATTCTCAAATCTCAAATCAGGAAATCTCAAAAATAGACTCTATTTTATATATAAGAATAGTGCATAATGAAACAAAGCAAAGCATGGAAGTAAATGAAGTGGGTTCAAGGACTTGTAGACCTAAAATATTTTATTCTACTGAATGTAATGTATCTTACTTCAAGGTACTACACAGAAAAAATAATGGTGTAAGTAGGTTTCTTCTTTTCCAAGAATACAGAGTGAGACACTGCATGATAGCTACATGAACACTTTGAAATGTTTTCGATTTCTCCCTGAACTCCTCTTTATTGTAACCATTAGGTCATATCATATAATTACACTTACCAGCCGGAGTTTCATTCATGTAAACAATACCTAGCCTTAAAAATTCCACCCCAGAAGATAACCGGATTATTCAGACAATGAAGTGCTGAGGGGCACGGGGAGATATACACAGTGCCTTCTCTAAATGAGAAACCTGAGGACAGTAGCAGATGGACCTCATTTGTAATAAGAGTTCTACATTTTGGAAGACTCATGTCTTTGATTCCTATCAAGGTAAATTAGGATTTGTGTGGGTTAAACAGATGGCACTACAGAAACATAGTGTGAGAACTCACTATTGACAGATGCTGTTACTTTAAGTTTGACATTTTAGAGTACATAATGAAGATTTTTGAAAGGGTTAGAACATTTAAACAACTTTGAAGCTCTGCACAACTCTGAAGCTTTCATATTTATATATGTATATAGACATATGCATGTGCACGTACACACATTATGTGTGCGTGCATATATATAAGTTGTTATATTTTAGGGACTCGCCCTTGTGACATTGTACATAATGGCTGTAAATAGCCAATATATTGAGATACCAGCTATTGCTGCCCGAGGGACAGGTCTGCCTGACACAGTATTTCAGAGCTTGCAGGAATCAAAGGTCCCGGCCAGGCTGCGCGGGGGAACCCCGCACCGGCTGCCGTCAGAAGCCAGCACTGAACCCATTTTTTGTGAAAGTTTGCCATCTAGAGACTGTATCAGGAAGCACCAGGATATACAACGACTACCTTAATAAAAGGAAAACAGATCAAGTGAATTTTCTGGGTGTTAGTAGGTATAGTTAGTTCAAATCAGCATTGCCCTTAATATCTTTTATGTTTAGCTTTGTTTGCAATATCATCTTTAAAGTGTCCAGCTGATACTTCTTCCCAAAGCAGAATCGGTTCTTCACTAAATTTGTAACATGCATGTGTAATCTGAGTCTGGTTCCAGTGAAAAGGGATTTTTAAAATGTTCATAAAACATAATCAAGATAAGTACTTTTAGTCCTTTTACAGTAAGAAAGATTGTTTCAGAAGCCCTCTCTTCTTCTCCTGGTGGAGCAAAGATTAAATAAGCAGTAAAAACAAATGTGTTCATTTCAGAGACAGAATTCAACATTTGTGACAGAGAAAGGTAAAAATTTGTTTTCTTCAGACAAGCAGCCTTTTTATTCCCTTAAAAAAATATCACAAAGCAGATGAAAATTTTTTCACTTAAAAATGTTGACTGATACTTCAATTTTCATTTGTTTGTATCAAAATAGAAAAGTTGAATGGAAATACCTTTAAAATACCTTTAAAAGATTAAGATGATACATCTTCAGAGATATTTGGCAACCTTTCCAGCAATGTTTGCAGAAAGACTAGCAGTCCTATAATTTCAGAAGCACCTGGGAAGTAGTGACAGTTCTTTTATTTCTTCCTCTTCATCATAAAATCTAATTTATGGTTTTGGTTTTTTCCCCCCCTCCTTTTCTCATTAGGGTACTTAGGTTTCATTTTCACCCTAAAAAAACTGTACTAAAAATCTCTTTCAAAAATGCAGGAAACTCTACCTACCACCATTTAAAATGTAAGAAGGAAGAAAATCTTTGCCAGAGTAGGCCTGATAATTTTAGGAGAGTAATGAGATACTCAGCAGAGACATTGGTTTTATCTCAAGTGATAATCACCCTCCTCCCATCCCAGCCTGGTCACCCCAGAGGCTTTTATAGGGATAAACTGCTACCTGTAATGCATGTGTTCTTTCTCTGGAAACATTTTCCTTGGTGACTGAAAATACCCTGTTCGATACAATGTACAAAGAGGAAGAGAAAAATCTTACTTACTGTTGAATTTCATAAGGAGAAGATGACTGGCATCTCATGGTCTTTAAAGACTGGGGTCATGACTGCTACCTGTACTGGTTTGCTATAGCAACCTATGTCTTGCTGCAATGGGTGCTGCGTCATGGTCTATAGGCAGGTCTTGGAGTTGGAGGTTAAAGGCCAGAGCTCGAGCCATTTCACTGATGCCCAGGCCCTGTCTCTCCCATAGGGAAGGCGCCCCCAGTGCACAGCGAGGAAGACACTGAGCTGCCAGGCTCTAGGCTGAGTCTAGATCCAAGTGGGCTGATGCAGCGTTTTCACTGCACAACTGAGACAGTAAGTTATAACCTGAGCCTTGCTCCCCCAGCTTGATGCTCTTCAAGGCTGGAAGCTGATTTGTAAGATAAAGGGCACACCACTGACCCAAGAAAGTGATAAATGCCATGGAAGAAACACCAAACACACCAGAATCCAAGGGGAGACATCCCTTAGTCTGCATGCTCCTATTTTCAAATGCTTTCTTTTTACATTTCAGAGGGGCCAAAGTAACAAGATATTAGTGCTGGAGGTAGGGTTTTAAAAACCATTTCTCAGAAAACACGATTTAAGTTAATCCCCTCTGCATCAGAAGGAACAAGTTGGTGTAGCAAATAAAACAGAGTAAGAGATTTCTTCTGCCTCTCTCCATGCATTTGCATTAGAGGGAAAGCACAAGCCCGAAACAGGCTGCTTGAGGGACTGAGGAAAACAGACCTGGCAACTGTTCATTTTGCATTTTTGCTGGCTCACAAAGCTTTTGTGCACCAACTTCTCTGAGCAGAACAGCAGGAACGGTAGAAATGGACTGTATTTTCTAATTCTAAATTTAGAAACTGAAAAAGCAACACTATAGCAACCATGATTTATTTTCAGAATTCATTTCACTCTGCTACTGGATTAGCAAGCATTAAGACCTACAACCACTGAAAGCAGCCAGGTCTCCAGAGCAGCTCTCTGAGGACTGCTTGCTAGAGCAGGCCGAAGACTGCCACCACACTCAAAATCCCAAAGCAGCAGTTGGGGATGTGACGCCATGCAGACTTAAGGCAGCTAAAATAATGCAGAAACTGCGAATTTTTGTAATTTTGTTTCCAGTCGTTACATCAGGTACTTAACCACATGCTTCCTCGGTATAAACTTGAGACCTTCCCTTAAAGTTTGTCTAGTGGTAAGGCTTCCAGGTTAACACACAGGCAGGAGGGACAGAACATCCATTTATGAGTGCACCGGGCACAGATGGCAGGTGTTGGTGGCGGCTGCAAGCGACTTGTGTAGGACCAGGTCTGGGACTGCCCTAAGCACTTAGAATCATAGAATCATTTAGGTTGGAAAAGACCTTTAAGATCATCAAGTCCAACCGTTAACTCAGCACTGCCAAATCCACTACTAAACCATGTCCCTAAGGACCACATCTACCTGTCTCTTAAATACCTCCAGGGATGAGGACTCAACCACTTCCTTGGGCAGCCTATTCCTGTAATTAGAAGCTTGTTAATTGCCAATAAATTAATTTGATGGAAATTCCCCTACATGAAGCTGTTTTTTTGCCCGTGACAACAAGATAGGTCAAAAGTCCTTTAAGTGATGTTTTCTAAAGGCCTTTTGCCGGACCAAGTGAAGAAGTTCTTTCCTTCAATGGAAGGGTATGGCAGTCCCCATGTAGCCAGCTTGTCTGTCACTTGATCAAGGCGCTGTGCTGCTGCCATCAGTGACTCGCTTGCTTTCCCACAGTGAGCTGTCATCTGCCTCTTCCATGGAGCACAAACACTGATGGCAGCTCTGCAGGCTCACTAGTTAGCAAGTGAACATTTACTTGAAGGAGTTAAAGTCTCATCAGAGAAGTGGCAGACAATTGCAGAAGACTTGGGTAGCAGGCAAGAGATGTGTCTGTACTCAGGTACGTCCTGCAAGAGCTTGTTTTGGTAAAGAGTCCAGATACAATGTTTTGGCCAAGTAAACTTATCAGGCTTATTAATCCTAATGATTTTCAAAAGAAGGAGAAAATGAATCCCACCCTTAATGCCTACACCACAGAGATTTATGCAGAAATAATTTTCTTTGTAGAGCATTTTTGGGTCTCTTGTGACATGATGCACAAGGGAAACAGTTGCAAATGAATAGCATTTGCTGTATTTTCCATTCCTTGAAAAAAATTGTGATAATTCTGGCTCCACCTGGGTTTAAGGATTTTGTTTTGCTCACTCTCTCTCTTCAGATGAAGCAGATAATAATTTGGTTCTGCAGCATTCACCACTCTTGTTTACTCTTGGTCCAAGAAAAGAGCTCTCTCCATAACCAGGCACCCAAGAGATACAGAAATTTGCAGGGCCAGTAAAGCAAGACGTTTGAGTTACAAGAAAAAGGTACTAGTCTGGGAAATGGCCTCCAAAAGTTCTTTGGTTTATGTGTGAATTAGCTGATATTCCCTCCTCTTTCACTAAGACAAAAGATCAGCAAGTGCTAAGATCAGCACAAAGATCAGACTTGCACCAGCAGGTCTTGCAGAGCATGGAAACGAAGACAAAGGGGCTAATCTTCACAGACCTTTGGCCTCATGAAGTTCTTTCCGCTACCCAGCAACAGATGTTATATTGAAATTATTTTCAAATGCATTTTACTGGAATTGCTGAAAATCATGTGAACATAGTTACCATGTATTTTGATGGATTTATCTTCCATAATTTTTATTGGCATAATTGTATTGACATTGGAGCCCGTGTAAATTTTTAGCTTCAGTAAAACCCTGAGGCAAGTAGTTCCACAACTCAATTCCCTTTGCATGGAAGTAGCTTCCTTTAGCTTGCTTTGAATATGTCACCTGATAGTTTCACATGATGTCCCTTATTTCTTGCTTTGGAAAAGGTGGTGGTCAACTATTCCTAAACATGTGTTTCTCTTTCTATGTAGGGCTAGTTTCAGGTCTTAATTTACAGGTGCAGGTGGAATATGTTTGCATGATTTTCAGTAATTCCAATAAAAATTCTCTCAAGCCCCTGTTGTCACCAGGTGTAACTGAGCAGAAGTTTAGTGATGTCTTCCCTTCCTCATCCTTTTCACAGAGACACCAAATAGTGGACTCCATAAATTAAAAGAAGCACAGTGACATCCTAGGAAATGCACTGGACTGACATGCAGAAAACTTCTCTGTTTCATGCTTCTGTTGAGTGATCTTAGGCCAAATAGATCTTGCTCCTGATTCCCCACCCAATATGAATAATGATAATAATATCTGTTGTAAAACAACTTGATATCCACAGGTGAAGAGCTATATATAAGAGCTAAATGTTATTACCACATGAATTCAGAAACCTGGGTCTTCCATTTTTCCAGGTGGGTTGGTGCAGAGGAATACAAACTCTTAAGATCAAAGATGTGAAGAAGCAACAATAATTTGTTAGTACTGCCAGAGAAATCTTGGTGGAAACAACTGACTAAAACTCTCTATTGTTTTCCCAAGGAAAGTGATGGCTTGCAGCTGAGAAAGAACTGGGACTACTTATGAAAAAAACCCACACTGGAAATAACTTTATTGTATTGAATTTTTAAATACAATTAAATACATTGTACACAATACACTTCAACTCAGAAGAAAATACAGCTTTTCCCAGGAGTATTATTCTACATTGAATACTTTTTTTCTACAACCGTTAATTTTCTCATTTTTTCCAACATAAAGAAAGCATATCATTTTGTGTAGCATATATCATAAAGCTGGGATTTACAAAGAAGCTAAAAGAAATCAGGTATTCAAAATCCCAACAATATTCCCAGTTCCTTTGTAAATCCTATTTCTACTGTTCTGACCAGTACAATTAGAAGTTACTTTGCTGCTTTTTGTACTTTCTGAGTTGTACAGACGAGTATTGGTCGTATCAAAAACATCCTCTCTCTACAAGGCCTGCACCAGTGTTCACTGCTAATGCATTTAAAGGAAAATAATTTTTATCTTTGCATTGATTTGCAGCAATTTTTGTCTTCAGGAATCAAACACCACACTCCTTTCTAAATAGAAACATAATTAATTCCTCTTGTTCAACAATTAATTAGTTCACAGTTTCTACTTATGTATTGAACATGCATATTGACAGTTCTTTATGTGAAGAGGAAAGACATGAGGAAACAGCACACATATTTCAGTCACACTTTGCAAAGATAGGTCTTAGCAATATCATACAGTGTGTTTCATGAGAGAACTGTACTCTTCTACCAGTTTCTTCTTCTCATTTAATTTTTCCAGTATGGCATCCATTAAGCATGAGGCAAAAGGAAACTGAAAAAGAAACATAGTAAGAAAAAATGATCATTGAACTTTATTTTCTTCATGTGAAAAACACTTATTAAATATCTTTAAACCATTAGATTTCACTTAGTTCTGACAACTACCACACATGCACACATCTCATCTTTAAAGTTCACCCACCTGGTTAGTGTCCGAAAATTTGCTCTCTATCATAAAAATGATAAAAGAACAGAGTAAAATGAAAAAGATAAACGCCTTATTGAACAGTTCATGCTTTACTGACCGTGTTAATGATGTAAACTGCAGTACCAGCATCTCTGTCATTTATCTTCAATCAGCTGATCAATAAGAGGTTACAGTCAACTCTAGGGCATGCAGAAATGGTAGTGTATGTTCACTGCTCTCAGGAGGATGAGACAGAACTACAATATGGCTCTCAATGCTGTGGGAACTGCCTTAGACTCACACATGAAAACTTGTAAATAAAAAAAAACCCAAAGTAAAACAAAACCCCAAACCCCAAAAGCTCCAATTGCATTGACTGGGATATTACACAAACGTCTGCTCCTCTAAAACACGATACTAAAAAATTGTATTTACATATTTACAGAGAAAAGTGAAAACCTCTTTTATATCTCCTCCGATATAAAAGATGTATTCGCACAATTGACATCTTCAAAGAAAGAGACTTGGTTTATTTTTCAGTGTTATTACTTTAATGCTTAAAGAGGTTTTCTTTCACAGTCTTGGTACACCAGTGCAGTGTATGCTGCAAAGTACTTTTGGAGGTGGCACAAAACACTAGGCATTGCAGCTGCACCCAAAGAGTGGTCAGTGCGGCACCAGAGGAGAGCTGAACAGTTTTCATTCACCCTTGGAAAGTCTCTGGCAGCTTCACAGAGCTCTGTCAGCTTTCTTGAACTCCTGGTGAGACCAGAGGTGACCAAGGGGTCAGTCCCACACCAAAAGTAACAGCTGATGCTCATATCAGAAGGAGAGATTTTACCTTAATAAGGCCACCAGAAATAAATTAGGTAAAATATAGCAGGTGGTTGAGCAGGCCAATCACCAGCTTCCTCTGCTTTTCACAACTGTAGTTCAAGGCAATACTTTCGCATCTAGAACCACTTTCTAGTTCCACATTTGAGTATCACTGCCCTGATTTTATTTTTCAGTTCAATATTCCATCTTAAAGAGAAAACTGTATGGTACTTTTATCAGATAGAATACTGCCTGTTTCCTAGATATACAAAACAAAAAATATAAACCAATCAAACAAAAAAACCCAGCCATAAAAGTACATAAAATACAAATGCTGGTGTAATGTCTGAACTGATACACAGATATGAATCTGTATACTGATATTTATAATTACTAACAAGTCAGAAAAAAATCTAAAATGGTAGCAAGGAAAATCTTGTTAATAGCAAGCATCTGTCATGAAGTGACTGTAGTGGCAATCCTACATGTTGCTCAACAGTCACTTTGCAATTACAGAAAAAGGACAATAATATGAATTATTTTCCTTTTCTACAGAAAAGGGGGTTTTGAAGGGCTGGTACCTGCTGGCCAGACATGTCTCCATCTGTCATAGGTAACTTCTGTCTATGGTAAGAATTTTCTAGTAAACATCTACACCTGTCAGTTTTCTCCTGTACGCTACTGTGATGACTTTTTGGGGAATAGAGGGATGCAATTCACTGGGCACAAATCTATTCAGAGTAATATAAGACATAATCTTATCTGAAATTCTGTGACACTTACTTGCTACTGTGCTTTAAAAACACTGACCCCAGCATCCTGTTCACTCTAATTGCTCTCCCTCCTTGTCTAAATATGCTTTTTTACGAGAACACGATACCATTACCTCAAAGTCTCTAATTCTTCTTACCTAGCTTGACTACATTCATTTCTGATACATTTCACCTCCTTAATGTTGTGCCTGAGATGAATGGTTTCTTATTGATGTCTCTGGCTCATATAATTCTAGCTACATTTTACTTGCTGCTCACTACTCTCTGTGGCTTCCATGTCATAGCAAAGTGATCTTTCAAGAACTTTTTCCATTTAAATCATTCATTTCAATCAAGAGCATTTGAAAGTTGAACGTTATGTCATTCTTTCAACATTTGTTGGTTTCAGAGAAAGTGCCTAATGTTTTTATCTGGTTTTCTTTCCATACAGACACCCAGAACTGGATGATCTCTACAGTCTTCATCTTTAATATAAGCCTGTCAGATTTACTTTTAATGATGGCTCTGTAACTATCCTGGGAAGTTTCCCTCTACATTTCTCCCCAGAACTTCACAACTGTTGAAGATGTCTCTACTCCAAAGTATTCATCCCAGCTTCCAAACCTGCCATATGCTTGGGGAAGGCTTTGGGAGTTCAGTGAGTGCTAAATGCACACCTAAGGAGTGAAAGCTTGTTTATACCACCGATAATTATATATTTTAATACAGAATGATACTTCCTTCAAATGTTTTCCAGTTATCTGTGCCACAGCCAATTTATCTGAACACTAAGCATTAACAATGATAGCGATCCTAAATCAGTACATTATAGCAGGCTTTAAGAGAAGTAGTATTTAATCGATTTGTATAAATTCAGAAAATTTGATAGCACAAACTACATTATTTATTTATCTTTACCAGAATTATAGATTTCTTCTGTGATACTAGAAAGCCATATGAATGAAGTGGCATATTTCTTACACAACTTATCAGACAGATATCTTCGTGTATGGATAACTGTGAGGTAATATGATCCTAAAGAGTCAGGAATGCAGACAGTTATTTCTCTTTCTCTCACATATTTATTCTGACCTTGAGTATACTTCTTTCGGAGATCCTTTCGTAACAAATAAACTAGTAATATTTATCAACTTTACATGACATGACTGAGTCTCACTCAGCCAAGTGCATAAATATGCACTGATCTGCCAGTGAAAAGACTCATAATGAGGCAATGGTGTTATTCTAATGAGACATAGCATTTCCATTCACAGAGTACAATGTTACTTGGCCTCTGCTTCACAATTTCTAAAATGTGTTAACATCAAAATAAAGGTATTTAATTTCTGGAATACACGAATTAGTGGTTACACCTATTTTAAATCTCCTTATACGGATCATCAGTATAATCTGCCCAACAAAACTATCAAAACACACTGCAGAGCTGCCTCAAATTGAATTAAGTGAACCACAAAGAATATCCTGAAATAAAATTAAAGAAACTCAGATTATAATGACCAAAACCTCCTAATTTCACTATAAACTAAAAGTCAAAGTTTAAAAAAAAATAGAGAAATGCTTCACTTCACTATTGTTCTTTGTCCATTCTGCTTTGTGATGACTGTATATATGTGATTATATAACTATATATGCGCCTGTCTGTATTCTTATCCTGAGTCATCAAGCCAATCTCTGCTTGTTTTCAGTCCAAGACAAGTGATGTAATGTGGTGTTGTTTCTGTGCATGAGATAAAACATAGATTTATACCATAATGGATTGTCAGTGCACAGGACTGAGCTCCTATTCTCGTAATGACAAGAAAATCATGGTTACTTTCTGATGGTCTGATACCAATGTTAATGGTGCCCAGGATATGGTTCAGACTGCACTGGTGCTGCTTTTTAAGGTGCAGGTACTTGAAATACTTTGTGATGCTGGCAGTGTGTTTGTGCATGGGTGAATACATGTGTGCACATGAGCAGAGGACAGGCAATGAGCAGAGACCTGTTCAAAGAGAAGAAGAAGACAGACGCAGGCTGGAGGGACACTAATGAAAGCAAAGCAGGCAAGTTCCAACCCAAGAAATTTGAAAGGAATCAACCAGAGCTGTTAGTGCACATTCCCAGAAGACACCAGAGAAAATCTATATTTAGAAGCCAGTGCAAATCCTAAAAAGGGGTTGGGTAAAATCCCTACCAATGAAGAGTGAATATACGGCTCCAAGCCCTGTTCTAGAGATGGATTATACACATACCTACAGAGACCCCACAGAACAGAGGGGAGACGGTTTTCCTGGAATTTTTCACCATTGGAATATGATTTGTAGGTTCATAATGAGGTCATGAGAGGAAAGATTTTATTAGGCAGTTTTGTTTGGTGAGATGTGATATCCTGAGCAGTGCATGAGGAGGGAGGGAAGGCATGTGCTGCTGTATATCTGATAAGGGACATGCTAAATCAATGCTGTCATTTGGTTCAGTGCTTGGAAGAGTTAGGCAGATGATTTGTATTTTATTAAAAAATAGTTCTTGGAGACTTCAGGCAGTAATCTGGATTGGGCTAACATGCTCTACTCACATACAAAATTATTAACGGATTGTTCTGAGATGCTGCTCCTTACAAACAGTCACAATGAATGAAAGCCTTGGGTGGTAAAAGAAATCTTGTCTAAGCTATGTGAAAAGAAGTCATCCTCTTGATATAGCTATATAAGTTTCCTATGATGGGAAAAAACTAGAGAAGGTTGCTGGTTTGTTTGTTTGTTTAATGATTACAAAAAGAGAGCGCTACTATACTGTGCCAGGTTCAAATAATAGACATACACACCCAGGTGTGAGGGAGAAAGTAGGTAAAAGCCTCATCACTTGCCATGCAAGCTGTAAAACCATGTACATAATGGATAACCATACTTGTTCCCTCCTCTCCCAAATACCATGAACTGCTAAAAACTCAACGGTCTGTAACGTGATACCTCTCCCAGCTTCTCTCTCCCATGCCCAATCACTAATGTATAAAAATGAAACATCAGTCTGATGTCTCTATACATGTCTCAGATACCCCTGTGCAGGTAGCAGATACCTGCATGTGCTCCTGTGAAGCCTCTCCATATACAAGTTCTTCATAGGCAAGAGAACCTTTTACCCTAATGTCATTTATTAAGATGTTTCATTTTTATACTTTAGTGAGAACACTCTAGTCATTGGGTGTTAATGCACAAATACAAAAAGGCGACTGAAAAAACACTTGTTGGCCATTTAAGGCATAGGTTTAGACAATAAGTGATTTTTACCAGCTCTGCAGAATTCAGAACATGACTGTACTTTTTGATTGTATGATTCTTAATTACAGAATAACATCTTGATGCAGAGATGTCTCTATCAAATTGTAAGCTCCTTAGCAGTGGTGTACCTTCTTCACCAGCATTTCTACAGCAGTTGACAAAATAAGGACACACAAAGTCTGACTGGAGTCTGTGAGCTTCAGGAATGCAAAAATATTTATCACTGAAATATTAACATTCTTGTAAAGCTGACAGAAATTAGACTTTTTTAAGTCATAGGAGTATGGAAAATAAAGGTACAGATGAAGTGTAAGACAGAGGTGTGCTATCCTTTATCATTACACTTTAGGGGAATCTATAAAATGACAGTAAAAAGCAACTAGTGCTTCCCTCAGTCCCCCCCAAATTTCTAATGCAGCAATAAAATGGCGTATGTCAGTAATAAAAATAAAATGGCTATGACATTTTAAATGTTATTGTACTGTCATAGCGGAATAAAATTAGCTTGAAGAATGATCTAAAGGGATATGAGGCAGTTCATTATGTATAACAGCAAGAGCAGCAGTTTCCCAGTGTTCATAAAGGTTTCTCCATTAAATTTACCTCCAGTCAATAATTAGGAGTCCACAAATAAACCTAGGCAATTAAATCAATACTGCTGGGCAATTATGTTCCAAAGTCCTGGCTCAATGGCACAAAAAGACACTATATCAAACTGCAATATTAAGTGATCTGATGCAATTTTCAACCGAACATTTTCTCAGAATAACAGAAAAGGGCAAGCCTGCATCTTTGTTCAAGATGCAAATGGGTACACAGTTTGCCAACCTGTATCATTAAGTGAGCAGTCTGTTATGAGCAAAGTCCTGACAGAAAGCTTTCATTTTACTTTAACCTTTAATTTTCTGATCAGAAGTATTACCGGTGCCTACTGAAGGAAACCACAACCAAACTCTCTACAAGATATCAGTTAAGCATTTCAAAGGGCATAGAGCTCATCTGTGAGCTGCTCCCTAAGAGACCAAGAAATCTTAGCAATTTCCATCTGTGTGACTTAACATGGACAGAAATGAAAAGCAGAGCTGGCTGCTGCAAAATGCACTAATTTCCTTGTGATTCTAAAGATGGTCGGCTCGCCAAGAATTACTTTTACCCTCAGAGCTCCTTCTGAGGAACCCCACAAGATGGAGCAAAAATCACTGAAAACCACTATTAACTTGTCCACAAACTGATACAGCTAAGAGCAATGAGCTCCCCTATCCTTAGCTAACATTTGCAATCCTAATATAGCTGGTTACATAGTCAACAACACCCTCACTCTCCGTGCCCTGGTTTTTGCTGTCTGTCTATATCAGACGAAGAGAAGTGATAAAATTCTCCTTAGGATTTTTTAATGATCTGCCAAAGAACGATAACAAAAAACAGAATGAGTTCTCTGTCGTATTCCATCAATCTGATTCCTGTTTTGTACTCCATAATATGGACAGAATCTTGAAATTTATAGATTTTTAAAAAATTCTTAAAATTAAGGCAATTTAGTGAATAGAAATATTTGTGCTTTTAGTGCTGACTTCCATGTAACACTATGAGGTTAAATTAAAATGCCAGTATTTCTGACAAAGCCAGCAAAAGCAAACTGATATTTCCATCCCCTCCACTGCAGCAACTAAGCAGTCTTATTGGTAGTAAGTTTTGATAATGAAAGAGGGAAAACTGTCATTTCTTAAAAATCTGGTCATAGGACACAATCTAGACACAAAAGCTATTAATGATAAAATACATAAATCTGAATGTGGTTGTTCCCTTGAAATGGCTTTCAAAATACTTTCATTCACAGTCCTAACAGAAATGAACTACATTGCTAATGGACCCATGCTAGTGAATATGCATTAGGAATGCTGGATTTATAAACCAAATTTTATTTCTTTTCAGACATCAGCTACCCATCATCTGAATAAAGGAGACAACTAAAATATAATGGAAAAGTTTCAAGAGTCAGTGTATGTTGTCCATGATGTCCAAACAAAAGCTGACTATGGCTAGAAAAGCAGGGCTCTCACCTGCCAATAAACTGCCCTTGATCACTTACAAGAGGGGAGCATCCCAGCAGACTCTGTGTGTATTAAAAAAAAGACTTGAAAGAGAAGAAAAAGTATCACACAGGTCACAGCAGCAGTCTCAATGGACCCCTCAGGGATTTCTGCTAGTCTCAGCCTTGTCATCCTCTATGCAGCTTTCCCCTCTGCCCAGAAAATGTCGATAGGAAAATGTTTGAGGGGCCTCTGGTGGAAATTTTTTCATTCTTTCTGCATTGACAGGATGCCAAATCAATATTTACTTCCCACTAACAAGCTGCTCGAGGTCTCAGTAGAAAATATTGTAGAGAATGCGGGAAGACACGATAATAAACAGCTGTCTGGCTATGAGGAAAACATGAATTGACTGGAAACAGGTCCACAGTAAAAGGTCACTGAAACCCATGAACTCCTCAGGTGTCCATATCAACTACTGACTTTAAAGGCACATAATAAAAAATCTCTTGTTCCTAAGAGGTGTGAGAGAATGGATCCTTTTCACTCTGGCAAGCATTACACACTGTCTCAATAATTCAATTAAAACATTTGCCAAGATCTGTGCTGGTTTTCTCCAGCATTGCTTCACTGGTTTCAGCTGTTAAGTTAGCTATCACGAATCCTTGGTTAACATCTCTTCAGTTTTATCCAGTGACTCTTATTTTAAGAGAAATAAAAAGGAAATGCTAAAACCCAAGGATTTTACATTGCCTTATCACAGCATAGTTTGGGACCATCAATGGCAACATAATTACAAATGCAACAGATTACTTACAACCTAAAAACATTTAGCTGCTCAAAGTTATAATTCATTAAGGGAAGATGCAAATTTAGCACCTGTGCTTCAAGAAGTTTCTGTATATACTGCAGCCATTCTTTATCTTTTTCAAATTCGATTTTTGTCTTTTCTGTTTCCTAAAAATAGAAAAATATAACAGACACAATATTTTGACACCACCTGAGAAGAACATAATGAACAATAAAGGAAATGTGTAATTGGATATACATTAAATAAACAGCATGTGGAAGAGAGAACTATGCTTGCAAAACTAGTTATCTGAAGCATATCCACCAAGTATGAGGGCTCTGTTAAATTTATAAACCTATCCTTGTCTGTGATTGTCCCTAGAAACGTGCATGGCATGTTCTTTTCACATGAATATACAGGTGTATGTGTGATCTATGTGTAAATTTTATGAGTTCAATGTAAAGGTTCCTGAGTCTACACACTGAAAAATGGAATATGAATCTAAAATTTGTTTAGTGTAAATTCATCACCTGTATTTTAAATTTGTTTTCTATTTATATGTGTGTTTTACACGTATGTTCACAACAGTGATTACAACAAAATATATAGGATATAGAAATTACTTTGAGAATAAGGTAAGCATGGAACAATTCTGTCAAAGTGAATCACTTTGCAGGGGTGTATAACTATTAGTAAACAGGGCAGGGATCGGTCCATTTTATTTGTATTCATGAATGTAACCCATATCAGAGCATACACATACAATGCACCTTTATTTAACCAACGTGAAAACTCTCTTTTGTGACTTCTGTAACATAAAGCTCCAATAAGGCTAAACCTAAGTCATCACCAGAGTAGTGTTACAGCCCAATAATGGCCAACTCCTAGACACTCTTATTAAAGCAAGTGTGCAGGCTTTTTCATGTATTATTTGATCAGGCCTAAATAAATCTGGATAAGAAACCCTATTACTGTATCTATTTAATAGAGGGTGATTTGATGAAACAGTATCAAATATTTCATAGTAAAATGTATGACAGAATCAACAAAAAAAGGCAATGGATACCCCCAGAAACCATCTGTCTACTAGAAATACTTTTAATAGGTATCACAATTCAAGAAAGGAGGCATAAATGGAATCAATCTGGCACAGCAAGACAGTTCTAATTTCGTTTTCATTAAGGCAGAAGTCTATTTAAAATGTACAACCTTCTCAAATAATCTCATGAAAAAGGAAACTACTAAGGATTTTCAAATAATGTCTCTACACCTACATGCTCAAAACAGTATATTTGTATTTTATTTATGCATGCCCAAAGTCTTGCCACCTTATGAGTCTCTAACCTGACCTTTTTATTTAAATCCAACTGTTCTGTTCTTTCTGTGCTGGATCCTGCACAATGAAATGCCAGTCTTTACTTCAAAATCCTCTTCAAGAATGGAAATATACAGCATCTTCCGATCTAGCCCCTTTTTACTGAAGAGTCTTAAAATAACTTACCTCATCATCTTCTACTTCTAGTATCTCCTCAAGATCAGTTGTTGAAACATTAAGGATAGATGCTGCCAATTGAACAGACTCTTGGGAAAGACCCTTTTTGCATGCTCTCACTTCTCCCATTTTTTTTGCCTGTTTGATTTTTGTTCTCAGCTCTTGTACGCTGTGCTGTAACTCTCTGGTTAGAGCCTGGAAGACGCAAGCAAACAATACTCAGTTGCAATTTTTCTTAAAGTGCAAACACTATGGAAAAAACAGTATCATTTAGACTAAGCACCTTTAGATCTTCATTTTGTGTTATTGGTTCAATAGGATATGTGCTGTAATATTAAATAACATGGTATTTAGAACACAAAATATGAATTAATACATTAAAACAGAAAATGTTCTGAAGTATAGGTATGATTTTTTTTATGTCTTTAGCAAAATCACTATATTCATAATGCCATTGGTAGCAAGACAAAGCGGCTTCTGCAGAATCAATTAAAAATCTTTTCCTGATCCAGTCTACCAGAAACGTTCTTGAAATAACAACAGAAGTGTCAGGCTTTACTGTGGTCAAACAGAGATCTTTTTAAAGCTTATTCATACCTCACTGCATGAAGAAACACCAGTATACCTCTTTATTCAAAACCTGAAAATTCGGTTCCCATCAAGACAGGGTAATTCAAAACTGTCCTGGCTACTGATTCTTCCTGATACAGTTTCCACAATCTAAATCATCACAGTAGTGGTTATCCGTTGTTGATAAGCAGCATATCCTTGGAGCACACGAGTCCACTGTATTATTATTCAAGGCTTGCATAGGAAGGATTGTATTCTCTAAGCAGCTGGCCCAGCTGCTTAGCTGGCCTAGCCAGGCCAGGCAGTCTCTTTGCAAGGGTGTTCTTAGCAGATAGTAGGTGTTTTAAACAGATACCAGCTGAGGCATCGGGAGGAAGATCAGGTGCCAGACCAGAACCACTGCAATTGTTCTTTAACCCTGGCTTTGACAAGGTCTTAAGCAGGGGTGCCAAGAGAAGTCTCAATTTTAGATCTCATTTCTGCTGTTGAAGACTTTTAGTTAGTTCTAAGCAAGAACTAGAGCTTGATAGGATGTCTCATGCTGCTAATGCTGCATAATTAAACTGCCTTTATTATCATTACTACTATTACTAGTGACTAATAAAGACAATAATAAAAAGGACAATTTTTCTATGATCATTTCTGAAATGTGGTATACACCGCTAAGCCAGAAAAATGCTCGCAGCTTAAAAAAAATCCAGAAAAACAGAAGAACACTATTAAAAGAAAAATGTTTGAAATGTTTAAATGATAGGAAAGGAGAACCATTATCTGGAGTGGAAAAAAGGGATTACCAGTATTTAGTAAAGCTGATGTAAAAACCTAGGAAAAGTTAAAAAAATAGAGAGATGACTAGACAAAAAACCGTACTTGTGGTTAACAGGAAAGAAGAAACTCAGCAGGGGCGAGACCACTCTCCTTTGTTTATTTAAAACTAGAATAAAAGGAACAGTATGAAATATTCTGCTGAAAAGACTTTGTTGACCTGAATGAAAGCTGAATGGAATCCAAACCTGATTTTGGTTTTTGTTCCCCAACACCACACAAGTACTGAGCTTGAATAATACCTTCCACAGCTGAACATGAGCCAAACTGCACAAGAAAGAATTGATGGTTCAAGTTCCTACCTCTCCTATTCCTAAAGTTCTCAGGTTCAGTGAAACAACACTAAGCATTAGTGTAACTCATTGGTTGTATAACTGAAGTTATTTTGTTTCAATATTTATGCAAGTATGACAAAAGCATTTGGTCAAAAGCAGAGCAAGACAATTTTATTTAAAAATTGTTGGCTGAGAGCCAAGAGCATTAACTCATTGTCAGAAGATCCTCCTAGCATATTCAACTTTAATGACTCATACAGAACCGTGATTGTCAACACAGACACCTTGGCTGAGTTTAAAATGAGAGAATAAGGTTTTCTTTCGATCATCATATGTGGGGCTATCTTATTAAACTATCTCTCACCAGTAGCTGATAAACTCCTGAAAATTCTTTTTCTGCAGAATGCCTTCATCTCATAGAAACTGACTGCAGAATTATGAAGGCTGTTTATCTGCATTTGGGGTAAAGTACTCTACAGCCTCTAGTGTATTCAAAACACAGTCATTAGAGAGCATTTGCTGATATATTTCAAAGAAAGCACAACAGATTCATCTGATTCCAAGATTTGTTTATTTTTCTACCACTT
The DNA here is from genome assembly GCA_020745775.1 of Theristicus caerulescens. NCBI lineage: Eukaryota > Metazoa > Chordata > Aves > Pelecaniformes > Threskiornithidae > Theristicus > Theristicus caerulescens. The sequence goes on along the minus strand of CM036583.1, from coordinate 37,240,654 downwards.
CTCAACTGAACATTTTTCTGTATTTAGCTAAAATTTAATTATTAAAAACAAAATTACCCTACCAAAAATTTGGGGAGAGGAGGTACAATGAAATTTGTCCCATTTTCTAATTCAAGTGTGGGTCCCTCCAACCACAGCATTTCCAACAAAATATCTTGTACATAGGCAGAGCTGAGAGGAATGACGAAACATGAAATGTTATAGGCAGGGAGCTAGGGCAACTTGGACCAAGCTCATAGAAGGAAATAGACTAAGAGAGGAGAAAGCCCCAGGTAGAAAAGCACACACTGTGAAAAAAAAATCACAGATAAATCACAACATGTTTTTGTAGCATTTGAAATGGTCCAACAGTACATTGGCTCCTGCAACATGTAGGAGATGTATTTGACAATGGAAAAATAAGATCAACTGTACTTTTTCAATCAAATTGAATCAGTTTCCCAAATTTTAAAAGTAAAGAGATCCCTCTCAGACACAGGTGATCAGACTAGAAGATGCACATTTGTATACTGGTGCAAAGAGGAAATGTAAATTAAAGGAGTAAAATATCAAGGAAATTAACTGCAAAGCCACATGGAAAGACTACAAATAATGATAAATAGCTAAGCACAGACAAACAAAAAGCATGATAATAAACAAAGTTAAACATTCATTTGAACATCTCAGACAACATAGAACCGTTGTTAGATGAAAGTCTTACGATATTACTAGATAAATTTTATAGGCGTATCCAAACTCCAAAAGAGGTTCATGATGAATGAACAAGCTGATAGCAACAGCAACAGTGGAACACAGAAACTGCAACTCCACTGTGCTTGTCTTTTAGTTCAGAAAGGAAGATACCAGAAAGACCCTGAAAAATCTATAGCAGCAATTAAGGGGGGGGGAAGAAAAACAAAGTTCAAACAAAAAACAAGGAAAGAGAAAATGACAACTAATAGGTTTTGATATGCAAGCATACACGTTATATATGATTACAGTAGATCATACATAACAGACTTGCACTTTAATTCCTTTTTTCCCTGAGTAGTTCTAATACATTAAAGCATGGGTTTTCACCATGTGTGAAAAATAAGTCTGCTTTACAGACTTTCAAATCGGACTCTCAGAGGCCAGCTATTTTTGAACCTGCCTTCTTCATGTTATTATGTTGTAATAATGATGTTTTGAAATACATTTTTCACTGGATAAGTGCCTTAAAAAATGATAGCCTCCCTATGATTTTAAGTTGCTTTTTCTGTTGCTATATCCTCATCTGTCATATACAAATATATTCATGTGCTAAATTGTTTACTTATTAGTGATTTCATTTATATGTCAGTTCATGCTTTACTACAGAAATGTTCAATGTCAAAGTCACACAGGTCTTTAACTGAGTTATGAAGAACCATTTCCAAACTGAAAATGACAAAAACTTAAGAGTTAACTAACACAGGTTTTGTTGGTGAGTGTACTGAAGCCCGTATAATATCGTTCTTTGATTAAGAAATTGATCCAACGCATTCTGGAGCTAAGGTGTAGGATTTTAAAATAAAACATTTCCTACTGTGTATTTCAGAATTGCTTGTTTTTAAACTTATAAGCATACATAGGTGATACAAACTGCCTGCAATGAAATCAATGAAGAATATGACTTCAGTACTGTATTGATGTATGATAACAATGCCTTTATTAGTACTAGTAATACTAGGATTTGATCTTTTCTCTTTGTTTTTCTTTGGTATCAAATCTAGGGGATATTTTGTTAGTAAAGCCATTTTCCCAACTTAGATGTTACTGTCAGAGTTATTCCTGTGGGACACACTTAGCTGCTACCAGCCAACTAGGAGAGGAATCCCTGATTAATTCCTGAAAACAAATCTACAACACATCTTGTCAGACCAGTGCAATTGCTACCAGTCCGACTAGAAAAAAACCAAGCTTAAAATTCTAACAACATGAGCTTAAAGTACCCAGCTCTTTTTAAGCAGTAGCAATTGTTGCATTATCTACCAACTCCATATGGTTATATAGTATATATTACATCTACTGAGTTGCATACAGTTCTAAAATATCTCCCTTATAAGCCTTTTTACTTTATTTTCACCACCCAAAATATTCATTCTTAAGATAAGAGTTTTCAATATTAGTCTCTGCACACATGCACTTTTTAGCACTATATCTTTTGCCAGTTTTGAGATGTATAAAGACAAAGGTCTTTTTTTCATTTAAAAGGTCATATTTAATTAAACACTCAAAGAAGCTATGGTGATACACAGACTCTGACAACACACTATTAATAAGGTCTTTACATCCCCAAAAGCTCTGACACTAGTTGATCCTGGAATTGACACAAACTGATCAATGGCCCCAAGTAATGCCATATGAACAAGTCAATGCCTAGAATTATTCTCGTAATTACCATGTTAATTTACACACTTTATTGTTATTGTTTGTAGTATAATAAAACTTAATGGCCCCAAGACAGACCAAAGTCTGATGCTAGCACTGTAGCTATGTATAGCTAGATTTCAGTCTTGCACTGGTGCAGACCTCATGGCAGCAGCCATGGCTTAGAATCATAGAATTGTTTAGGTTGGAAAAGACCATTAAGATCATCAAGTCCGACTGTTAACCTAGCACTGCCAAGTCCACCACTAAACCATGTCCCTAAGCACCACATCTACCTGTTAAATACCTGCAGGGATGGCGACCTATCCACTTCCCTGGGCAGCTTGTTCCAGTGCTTGACTACCCTTTCACTGAATAAATATTTCCTAATATCCAAACTAAAACTTCCCCTGGCAGAACTTACATCAGTTATGAAAAATTTTAAGCTTTAGTGTGCTTTGTACAATAGTAAGAATGTTGTGATGGTCTGGCTGGCATGGAGTTAATTGTCGTCTAGCAGCTCCTATGGTGCAGTGGTTTGGATTTGTGACTAAAACAGTGTTAATAACACATCAGCTATTGCTGAGCAGTGCTTGCACAGCATCAATGCCTTCTCTGTTTCCCACCCTGCATCCTGAGCGAGTAGGCTGGAGTGCACAAGAAGTAGGGAGGGGACACACTTGGGACACATGACCTGAATTGACCAAGGGGACATTTCATACCATATAACGTCTTGCACAACAATAAAAACTGAGGGAAATGGGAGATTGGTCAGGCAGGTAGCCACTGCTCAGAGACTGGCAGGGCATTGGTCTACATCCCTTGTTTTTTTTTTCCCCCCTCTTTCCTTCACTTATTAAACTGTCCTTACCTAAACACATGAGTTTTCTTTCTTTCGCTCTTCCTATTCTCTCCCCAGTCTCGCTGGGGGCAGGGAGTGAGCAAGCAACTATGTGGTGTATAGCTGCTGGCTAGCGTCAACCAGCCACAAATGTATGGAACAGTATAATATACAGAACAATTCTATACATAGTGTGTAGTTCAATATGAAAGTGTCTTTAGAGGCAAGTAATGGGTTCTTAGAAACTCGCTTGTTTTGTAGATTGGGATGGTGTAAGGATGTGACCCAGATCATTACACCAAAAATGAAATGGAAAATCTTTTCTGAAACAAGGTTAGTTTCCTAAAGAAACAAAAGTATTATGAAGATGTTGCAGCTGTCTGTGGAAAACAAGATCTAAATTTCACAGAACTGAACACTGAGTTTAAAGAACTTCTCTACTTTTGTGGCAGAACAACTATTGCTGGCCTAAGGTTAGGGCAGATCCTAGTGCTGTAAAAGGTTGAGAGCATTACCACCCCAAACAGCTCACAATCAACAAGACATAATAGAATGAATGGACAAAGTGACACAAAGAGTTGATGCCATGCACTGTTTCAGCAGCTGAAACAAGCATTCAAGTTTCTTCAATGAAAGTATAGTTATTTGGTCCTTATTGCCTCTCTCAAAAAGACTTACAAAATACTTCCAGTAATAATGTTTAAACTGATCTCACAGCATGATTGCTGTATGTCAGAGAAAAGAAAAACTCTTCTATAGTAATTTCACTTTTAATATATATTATTTAAGTTACCTCAACTAGCTCCTTCACTTGAACAAACACACCTTCTAGGCATAACGTTTTTTTGATCAAAAAAGGGACAAGAGTGTAACAAGAAATAAAGACAAGACAGACCACTGCAATAGATTTGTCTGGCCAAGGGCTCTAACATGTAGCATTCTGACCCATGGGAATGAGTCAGCCTCAGGAGGTTAACTTAATTCTTATGATCCCCAGAGATCACATGTGATTTCAGAGACTCCAGCAGAAGCCCTGAAAGTAAAGTGTAAAGGTGTAGAGGAGATATAGACTAGTCTTATCTTTTTCCACCAACTTTGGTATTCAGTACCAACTGAGAACATTATTGCCAAATATTAAAGTGGTAGTAACATTATTTTACCAATGTCATAAGGTCACACTTATAATGTGGTGTGTTGGTTTTATTTACCTGTTTTTAGTCACAGTTTCTGCTTTAGTTCTAAAATTACGAACATATATGTTCAAGCTACGTGGCTCAGCTCTTGGATTTATTTGTACATATTTGGAGGAATTTAGATAGGCTTTTATTATCTTTTCCATTAAGAATAAAGTCAATGAACAAGCTGTAAAATGCATTAAAACCCAAATAAAACAAGAAGATACACTCAAGGGAATATCAGAGTGACAATATTATTTAAAAGCTAGCAGAGCTGCAAAGTTTCAAAGGCTAATTCAATAAAGAGCTTAAAGGGAGAAATACATCCAGTAAAGCTGGGTACCAGATTGATATATATGATTTAAAATAAACAATCTTATGTTGATTGGCACTGAGAATAGTGCTCGCAACTTCACAGAAGATGAAAGCACACACTGCCTGGAAGAAATGCCTCACCTGATGACCTGTAAGAATTCCATTTTACATAAAGATTGAGAAATTGCAGTATGTACATACAAAATAATGTGGTACTGCAGTTGCACCTACAACCTGATTTTCCACATCCATTAATACAAGCAAATCTGAACACACATGAGTATAACTAAGGATCTAACAGATAAGATCTAAAAAACTAATTGAGTAATTTAAAATACTACCAGCCTCTCCTACCGCTGTGGCAAAAGCTATCTCCAGTTTGCAGTCCAACATCCTAGCTCAACTCTGCCTTCTTTATGGCTCTGAGCTATTGATGACAAACTGTGAACTAGAAAAGGTGAATTCAGTAATATTCCAAGCCCAATTATAGTAAGAACATCTGGAAAAGTGTAGAGATCTGCCCAGTATTGTTTTTCAAGTACTAAAGCTAAACCCACCACAGCTTTCCTGACAAAGCCCTTGAGTCACACAGTATAAAAGGGGCCTCAGGATTTCAGTATTTGAACACAAAACTCAGCTTCCTGGCATTTAGAACTGCAGATCCAAAAACCAGTTAAAATGTAATAAGGAAGAAGAGTATTAAGGTACAAATAACAGAAATGAGAAACTGTGTTGCATAAAATTTGATAATCTGATTCCTATCACAGGTAAGATTTGAATTTGTACAACTACACTGGCCTAAGTTGTGTTATTCCTGCCTGCCATTACGGGAATAGAGGGGAGAAAGTCTCACTTAGCTGGCAACTTTAAATACTATATTTCTCCACATTTCTCAAAAATACCTTTGCTACCAATTTCATCCTACATCCTCTACCAAAATACCATTCCTGCTTGATTCAAAACCATTGAAAACAAATTATTTCTTTATAACCATTTACTTTCAAGTACAAAATTGAGAATGTTCTTTTGACTGCATTTTCTTAACCAGCTCCAGGTGTGGAAAAGCATAGGGAAGAATATTAAAAATATTTCAACCTATATTTGACATTTCTAAGAAAAGGAAATTGAATACATTGTGCTATGTCCTACAAGATAGTTCAATTTATTTACAAATTAATAGAAAAGTGACTTAAGTCATGGCCAGTTTTTAATTCTAGATTGTTTTCAAAACAAACCATATTTAAACAAAGATGCAGCAATGGACTTATTATGGACAATTACAATGTAGTTTATATTTCTGTAGAGAAGTACACAATATATATTTAAGAGTATGCTTATGTGTTTTAAATTTCCCTTTGTGATTCAAAATTAGATTTTTTGTATTACTGGTCTGCTTTTTCTCTTTTTCTTTTCTAAACTTCTCTTGATAACTGTTTAGCTATCACACTTCCATTTATGCCTGAGATCTTGTCTTAAAAATCTGTTTCTTTTCATAGCATTCTTTGTAACATGGCTTTAGGTAGAATGAAGCCCCTCTTATTGCATCAGCTGGGCACCACAGTTATAGAACATAGAGCAGATACTGATACGAGGGACATTTGGTCATATATAATATTACAGCTTTACAGTTATCTAACCTCTCCTGTACATTAGGCTTTAAGACTGTCAAAAATTTAAGTTGTAGACCCAAATGTTTTCAGACTGATGCTTTTTTTTAAGTATCAGCAAACACTCCATAGTTTTCATTGTACTCTTGCTAAATTTTCAACACAATTACCATGTTTTGTGACCTATAACAGGGAAAAAATAATAGTTTTCTTTATAGCAGAGAATGAGTTGAAATATGTATAATCAGCATGGGATGACAGGCAGAATATTTCTGTCAAAATATATTGGTTTCTAAAATTATATTTATGTGAAATGGGCAATAATAATAATTTAAAGTCCTATTTACTTCAGCATTTAAGTCCTACCTCATTTACATTAATTTTTTCCCTGCTGTAAATTCTTTGGTTTCAACAGAATTACCTCTGATTTACACAGGTGCTAGCAAAACTAGCATCATTCCTTTAAAACATCATATATTACAGTTATTTACACAGAAAAAAACAAAGGCACTGACAGAGATTAGAGCTTCACATACGTGTAGTAAGAGATGCCTGGGATCTCAGAGAGTTTATTATCTGAACAGTTAGGGCAGACAAAGTCAGGACAGTTATACTGGACATGGCAAACAAAGAATATTCAGAGCAGACCAAGAAATACTGAGGTGAAGCAACACTGCAAAGATCACATGGCAGATCAGTGACCAAGATGTGAAGAGCACCAAGACCTCCTGATACTCAGTTCACTGTCTGAGCTTATGCTCTTTCTGCAGAAACACAAGCAAAGCATAAAAACTGTAAGCCAGTTGCCCTGTGTAAGACCACTGCACTGCTGAAACAATTGTGTTTGAAACCTAATTTAAGAGGTCAGCTCTGGCATTCCTTATACTCTTCAAAAAATTCCATAAATCTTATTAACTGTGTTTTCTTAAAATACTGTCACTTGGTTTTTTATGATTCCACCCTCCTAGAGCTCCTCCCACCTCTCTGTAGATCTTTTGGCATGTCTGTTGGGGAATCCCCTCAGCTCCCACCTTTCTAAATTACTGTGGAGACTTCACAAGGCTCTGTATATGGGTGCTTTCTGTTCTCTCTGCTTCAGCTTGCTTTCTTAGTAATCTGATCAACACATATTGAACAATTATTTCTACATGAACTCTTAAATAAATCATTACTGGACAACTTTCTCCTCCTTTCCAAGTTTTGCTGCTTTTTCTGTAATTTTGCTAAAAAGCTTTCCAACCGCTTCAAGCTCAGAGCCTTTAATATATTCTTCGTACTCATGCATTCATCCCTCAATTCTTCCAGTTAGCCCTTTTTCCAGTCAACATCGTTTCTATCTTTTACACCCCGAACTGGCCATTATCTTTAAACTAGGCATCCTTACTATCTCCAGGTTATGCACAGGACTGTGTATCAGCTTTAAAAAGCAGTGTCTCCAAGCCATTTAAAGGAATCACAAGTGGATCTATACCTTTCCAGGAAGTGCACTGCAGAGTCTGCAAGCTGCTCGCAGCTGAGCCTGCTGCAGTCTCATTCTCTGAAAAACTTAGAAGATTTTTTTTTTCCCTAAGGCAGAAAAGGAGGTTATTTGCAAGTTGGTGAAAATAGTTTCCTGTTCAGCTCTAGTTTGTTGGATTCGTTCACACAGTATCTACTATTAGAAAGTCACGGTCTATGAGAATGGTTCCTAGGCACTGTAAGAAAAATGAAAGTAGCACTAATATCATCAAAATCACCTGTGTGAGTCAGACACGCATCTAAACTTTGCATGAGATGTACATGCGCAGCTACAGAAACCTGCATACCTTGCAATTTGGTTACATAGGTTGAACAATTTAAATAAATTCCTCTAAACTCTTCATACAGAGGAGGATATAAAAAAAAATGACAACACATTTTAAGCTACATCTGTTATCATCTTTACCTATCATAGTCAAAAACCAAAGTGAAGTGCTATCCTTCTAAGCCTAAAAAGCAAAGAAGAACAAGAGTAAGGAAAAGCTTTTCAAAATCTTTCTATTTATTCTTCATTTTTAGTAATCAAGATTTTATCCATTAAGACAGCTACATTATATGCTGTTCCTGACATACTGTATGCATCACCAACCATATGCCTTCTGTAAACTATAAGAGTTCAACCATTCACTTCATTCATTAAAATTCACAGGGCCTATTATTCTGTTTACAGTCTAATAGATATTCACTGTCACTATTCAGGCCTTTGATTCAATTTGCCTAAATCCCAGATGCAGAGTAATCCTGATGGAGATTAGCTTAATTTATCACCAATTTCTTCTCAGAACCATGAAAGGTTGGTATTTCATAATAAAAGCTGTGTTTCTCCTTTTTTCCTAAAGTAGTATGCATAGTGAAAAAGAAGCAATAAATGCCTAATTGTTTTTAATGGTGAGATTTTTTCAGTTACACAAATTTTGCTTTGCATACAGGACATCTTCTCTTAAAGATGTGTATTCTGCAGATAAGAATACTGATTCTCATCAGACTGGAACGCATCCCTGTAACCAAATATTATGTTGATTCTGACTGAATACAGATTGGCAGACTCATCATCTACTCCATACAATACAAAATAATCACTCTGGGTGTACTTTTCTAGGTAAAGTGTTGACAGTTTGGAGTGTAATAAATGAAATATACTTATCTTTTGGCTTTTAAGTGTTCCCAGTGGGGAACATTTTCTAGCAATTTGAAGTCATGTTAAAAGGTGTCCACTTTCAAATCAAAACTGACAGTGCTGATTTACGTAAGTGATACTATCTGCTGTTGTTTGCAAAATGTCCCAGTTACCTCCTGAAGAAAGCTTTGTTTGATTAAACATTTCCAGATTTGCATGGTTCATATACAATTGTGTAAACTTTTCAAAACAAATCAATTTTCATCTGCAGAGCAAACTACAGTTCTATTTCAATAAAAAGTTAGTCCATTTTTGCCAATTATAAAATCTTATCATTACCTATTATGCTTTGCATTTTTAGATGAAGAAACAAATGATCATTCAAATGGCATCTCACATCTGATCTGAGTACCCATGTAAAAAGCATGTTCTGCACACCTTGCGCCTGGAAGAAGTTGGAGCAGTAGTAGTGCCAAGGAAACTGAATCCACAGGTTTTGAGAATGCATTCACCAATGGAAACATCCTATGAAGAATATTTCTTACTGTCTCACCGTAACTGGAGAATTCTGAGAGTTCCCTGCAAGGATTTACTTCTATCCAAAAAAATGACCTTGTAGATAGAGGTACAGTCAGTAGCAATGTACTTGTGTTGCTCTCTTGTTGGAAAGGAGCTGATAAAAAACAACTGAATATTTCCCAAATATTTGAGCCTCCCAACCCAACTACTAATTATCTCTATTTTTTTTTTTTGAGATAAAAAGCAAATAGGACGTCATTTGCATATGGCCATTCTGTGAAGAACATGTTTCCTGGCAATGCTCTATCTTCCCCAACACAGAATAGTTCAAGAGAAAAAGACAACCATGGAATAACAGGAATGTGCCAAATGACAGGAATTTTTAACATGAAAGTGGTGAGTTGTTAATTAGATTTATTCTTTGTAACAGGAAGAAGTTTCCTGTGACATTTTCAATTAGCACTGCCACTAAAGGGTAGTCCCAGCATCTCTAGCCTGCAACCATGTAAACCTGTCCCTGCTCTGACCCTCTGTGGTACACAAAAGCTGGTGCTCTGGGTTTTCAAAAGGCTAACTGCATTTTTCATGAGCTAGCTCACAATTGACCCATATAATGTTTATGATAATATTTCATAAATGGAGGAGGAAGGAAGTTTCATAGGGGCAGAAATGAGCAGTGAGGGTCACTCGGAGGTGGAACTTTTTAACAGAAGTGTTAACTTAACCTTCAACTGCATATTAAGCTACAGACCAAGATAGCAGTGAGAAAATATGCCGTGCCAAAATTGATGCCAGGATTCAAGGCAAACTGCAGAAAGGTAAGAGAGACTGACATGTATTGGGTTATAAAGTAAGCTGACTGAATGGCAAATGACTGGCAGAATATCATTCGGCCAAGCAGAGATGGAATAAGGCCTCTGATATGTGTGGCCACATGTAGCTGTATGTCAAACAACAGAGCAAGGGGGAAATGCACCTAGCTTAAGTCCTGCTCTGAGTAGCAGAAATGAGGGCAGATGTCTTAAGAGAGTGAGTGTTAGATCCCCAAGTAGATCCACTAAGCTTGCCAATTAAACTGCCATGGGTCTTGATTTTGGCAGTCAATTCTATCAGATGGTTATACTGGAGACCTATCAAGAACAATGCCAGAACAGACCAGATGTGAACTGTGCTTCAGTGGGTATCCTCTGTGGAGGGTACACAAGTCCCAAATCACAGAGGCATTATGGAAGTAAGAAATGCACTCAACTGACTTTGAAGCATTCAGCTGCCATTACCTATTTACAGCCACAGCTGAATATAGGTGCCTTATCAAAACTTCAAAACATCTTCCTCAAGGTCAGAAAAGTTCTGATATTTTCATGCTCAGGCAGATGTTATCACTGCAGATTAACTTATAAAAATGAGTTTTGCTGATGTACAAGTTCAATGGGACAGACAACACTACTGAGTCTTGAGCTAGTCAAAGTCTAGGTGAGCTAAAAAAAAAAAAGTACAGAATTCCTGCAGAATTAGACAGGATTTTGGACAGTTTCTTAGCGAAGTAGTATGCTGTACCGTATTTTTGATAGACATCTAGTAAAATAGTCTAATAGCAGTTTTTTAACTTTATCCAATAGCCATTTTCTGCATGTGTTGTCACAGGTACTACAAACACAACGAAGAACATTTTGGTCTCGTTGCTGTGCTGCTCCTAACTGGCAAAATCTATCTGAGGATCTGATAGTGCAAAAAATGTTATAGAAAATATTGAACAATGGTACACTATAGAAATTGGATACATGGTTCAAAGAGAATTTATGGTGCTGATGGAAGCTGGATGGGATGAAAACATGTAGTTTTATAAAAGGCATCTAAAATACTCTCAGAGCCATCTGGTCCCTCTTACAGGTAGTTTGTGTTCATCAGTAATAAAAATGTTTTATTGTGCCTAGCTTACATTATACTTACAGTCTTACTTTCATTATTATTTATCAGTCTTCATAAATGCCATTGACAAATTTTATCAGGATTTGATATCTAATTCTGTGAAAATGTTTAATAGTCAAGTTTAGCTCTAAACTTTACAGAACTCTAGAAGCACCTAAATTTCATTAATTACTTTTCAGATCAACCACACAGGCCATTTTTAATCCATTTAACATATTATTGATATTGCATAGCCTACATTTTTTATCTGAACGTCTCCGTGTTAGGTCAGACATCTTAAAAAACAGTATATTAAAATGAATAGCAACCTTTATCAGCTGCCTTGTACTGCCTTCCAGGAAAGAAATCAGATTTATTCAGTGCAACTTATTTTCCATAAAACCATTCTAAGAAGTATAACTATACTGCTATGCTTAATACTTTAATAATTGAATTTCTTATCAGATTTTCGTTATTTTGGCCACAAATGAGGTCAGACTAACTGACCTAAAAATACCTATCCTGACTGCCTTTTCTGAATATTGACTCAATATTATAATTCTTTTAGACTACGCTAATACTCATGGCAGTGTTATAGTATATATACACTTACTTTGAACACTTATTCAAAATGAGGATCAGCAAGAGTAAAATTCCTTAACCAGCCATATAAAGTTGTAAGCTATAAAAGTTCTCATTTTAAAAATACTATTTCTTTCTTGAAATTGTTTAAAATCATCCATTGGCTACTAATAGACTGGGGATGTTTCATCATCTTCATATAACATCAGCCTACTTCCTTCCAGATACAAAAAAGAAATAGTCATACAAGACTTCTAATTTTACATAGTTACAGAGTTGTTTTATCTAATAATGGGTCATATCTACACTATAATAGCTATCTTATTACTAGTACATTTTTAAATCCTGCCACTTTACTATTGTTCTTGGCCTTGCTACCCACAGATTTCCTCTTGATATCTTTAGCCTCTTCTCCATCCTCCATACTCTATTGCTGCTCATATTTTCAGATGATTATCTATAATCCATTTCCCACTTCCTTTATATTGCCTTTTTATTTCTAAACATTGTGTTCTCTTTCCTATCAAACTGAAATAGATATTTATAAGAAGCTACCCTCTAATTACGGAACTGTGGTTTTTTGGTTACTTAATAAACTGTTACAGTGCACAATTTCTATTCATATTTTCTACTCGTCTGTATCTTCCTCATAACAGCTTTGAGAAATGAGCTGCTTTGAATCAACCTATTTTAGGTGCCCTGCTGGTTCCCACTGAACGTAATTTAGGACATAACACCTGATCCCTATACCACACTCCAACAAAAATACTTCCAATAATGACTTATGACGTACTGCATACAGCAACTTTTATTTGTAGCTATTTCTTCCACAATTTTTAGAAACTATTACTAGATTTTACAATCTAGCAATTTTAGTTAGTTGCATAAGTGCCCCAAACTGGGCTTCCCATAGCAATGCAATGCTTTATTGTACATTACAAATATGTGCTTATTCAGTAACTCATCATATCCTCTAATTTGATCCAGTGGTGTGTATCGGACTCCTACCAGAAACCTCTCCCCCAGGTTTTGTAACTTACTATATTGATCTAAATGGATTCAAGATCCTGTGGTTCTGAGTTATCAATAACTCTAAAGGCAAGTAACAGTGTCTGGTATAAACAGAAAGAGCCACACTCTCTTCTCTGAAGTTCCTCTGTTGTCCTATTATTAGCTGTAGCTATTAGCAATGCTGAAATGATTTAATTGTTGTATGTTAAAAAAAGAACTATATAATGTCATGAGAGACATGGAACGGCTAGAAAAAGTAACTGCATTCAATTGATTAATGAGAAAATTACACTTGCACTCAGAAAAACAAGTACGGCTTGTGAAGTGATCAGAATAGCAGACAAAGATAAGGGGGTCATACAAATATGTTGAACAGGTTAAGCAAGAGACAGTTTAAACTCAATTAAACTTGATCTCTATACAGAAAAACTTATTTGAGTTACTGTAACTTGCGTGAGAACCAAAGTCAAGGGAAAACTGACAGCCACCTGGAAGGAGAGAGTAGAAATGAGACAGAGCAGTCTTCAAAGGAAGAGCTGGTACAGGAAGGAGTACTGGTACTTCTTACTGTGCCACCTTGATCTTCCTATGCAGATTATAGCATCAGATACGTAAGAGGTATTTTAACAGGATTTACTTGATATACTACAAAATTCCAATGAAATGCCAAGGATTTTCAACTATATTTTTTACAGTGGTATACTGTGAATAAAATCTGATTTCAGAGAACTTTTTTTCCATAAATATTTAGTATCTCACTAAACAAAGCAGTCCACTGAGGAACTCCCTGTTCATCAATATTTGACTTACAGACAGCATCTTTATTTTAAAAAAATCTTTCTGCAGGGGAACAGTAGTCAGCATAAATGTTACTTGAAATATGCATGCATATTCTTTTATCCAGGGGAGAAACTACATATTTAGCTTTATTAGCTAAATATTATTATTATTTATATAGAAACTACATATTAACATTCTTTTCACATACAGTACAACCATGTAAATGCTAATGAATATTCATGGTAACTAACAAAAGAAGCAGTCATCTTATTCAACAATGAATGAAGTATCATAATGGTGGCTAACAGGTGATTTTCCTCATTACAGCTACTTTTGAGAAGACATCTTTTACTTTCTTATTTTCTAAATTTTTACAAACTTTTCATTATAGAAGTATGTAAAGTATTGATAGTACTAACACTTGTTTTATCTCCTTTGTCTATAATTGCTACTGCAGTTTATTAAATTAAGTCATTCTAAAATTGATAGCAGCCTGAATGGAGACCAAATTGCGTCTTTCTGTCATCGATGACACAGGAGTATTTCATTAAAAAAAATAGATAATACCTTAGATTAATTCAGACTTTCCCATACTTAGCCAAAAATAAGTATGCAGCTGTGGAAAGAACACTAATTTCTTCCTCTTAGAGGAAGCATTCTGTATTAGAAGAAAGCACGTTTTCCCCCAAGAAAAACAGTCAGTTTCTTTAACAATAGGCAAGATACTTCTGAATCACAGGGCACAGTGATCAGTTTTATATCACTTTCCCAAGGGTTACAAAACAAGGCAAACAGAAGATAGCCTTTATTTTAATCAAAAACTTAAAAAATAAAATAACTAATTTTTTAAATAACAGGCACATTTTTTTCATTAAAGTCAACCCTCATTTTCACCTTAGATATTTTAGCTTATAAATTCTTTGAATTTAGGATTTTAAAGTGCATTCAACATTGTTCAGTCTGTTTTCATAATGAAGTTGATGTGAATTTTGCAACTGAACTGAACATGGGATGGTTGTAGCGTGACTTGTTATCTGATGATGACAGAAAGAAGCTAAAATGCACAAGTACTTAAATTACTAAATTTCAATCCACATCAGAAAGTTATTAATGAAGAGATAACTATATATGCCTTCTTTTTACAGTGCATCAAAATACCACTGCTCATTATTTCAGATGCTATTAGACTGGCTCAAACGTATCTGAAAGCAGCTGACCTCTACAGAAATCCAAGAACAGTAGAGAAGTGTGTCTGTTTCATGGGTTAGTAAGATATAACCTTGTCTGAAAGTAGGACTGTCGTGGTTTAACCCCAGCCAGCAGCTAAGCACCACGCAGCCGCTCGCTCACTCCCCCCACCCCAGTGGGATGGGGAAGAGAATTGGGAGGGTTACAGTCAGAAAACTCGTGGATTGAGATAAGAACAGTTTAATAATTGAAGTAAAATGAAATAGAATAGTAGTAGTAGTAGTAGTAGTAGTAGTAGTAATAATAATAATAATAATATACAATAATAATATACAGAGCAAGTGATACACTATACAATTGGCTCACCACCCGCCGACCGATGCCTAGCACGTCCCCAAGCAGCGATTGCTGCCCCCCCCCGGCCAACTCCCCCAGTTTATATACTGAGCATGATGTCATATGGTATGGCATAGCCCTTTGGCCGGTCTGGGTCAGCTGTCCTGGCTGTGCCCCCTCCCAGCTTCTTGTGCACCTGGCAGAGCATGGGAAGCTGAAAAGTCCTTGACCAGTGTAAACTCTACTCAGCAAGAACCAAAACATCAGTGTGTTATCAACATTATTCTCATCCTAAATCCAAAACACAGCACTCTACTAGCTACTAAGAAGAAAATTAACTCTATCCCAGCTGAAACCAGGACAGTATATAGTAGATATATGCTAAATTGAAGATAGATATATACTGAATAGGCATATAATTCCTGGTTACCTAGTGGATATTTCAGGAAGATAAATAATATTTATATTTCAAATATTAAGTTACAAAATACAGATTAGTCCATTCTGCAGAACTTCACACTGAAGCAGTATGAACTGATCTGTATAGCACCACAAACACAGTATTATTGCGTGATGCACTGTAGCAGATTGTTAAGTATTTAACCAAAATAAGAAAAGAATATTCTACATACTGCTTTTAAAACTGCTTTCAATTTTGCAGTATGGAGTCTTCCTTATTTAATATTTCTGCAACAAAAAGTAATGCATGTGGAAAATGAGGTAATTCACACTAATCAACAGATATAAATTATTTTCTTAAATGTATTGGGAATTTTTTTTCTGCAGAGTAATTTGCTATACAACTAAGCACTTTTTCTTGGGAACAAGTACACTGGCAGCCATATACAGAGATGACCACTATAAATTATGGAATTCTACAGAAGTCTAGGAGAGAGACCTAGAGCCATTGACTCTTTCTCCCTGTTTAGATCAGTTCAGAGCTGACACCAGGCCAATGAAGGAATGTGAAAGATTGTTCCAGAACAGGGACTGCACCAAAGATTAGCCTCATTTAATCTTCTACATTTTACTTTCACTCAAGAATACCTTTATTTAGGTCAACACTCAAAAGAAAATCAAAACTCAAACCTTCACAAATGTCATGAACTCTTCTACTTTGTCATTGGTCAGCAGCAGCTTCTTCTGTACAGTTTCCAAAGCCTGCTCACTCTGTTTAGCCAAGCCATGTAGCTGTTGAGATGCAGTAGTCTCCAGTTCAGTCATGGCACATTCAGTCTCAATCATTTTGCTCTCTAGATTGGTAAGCTTGAGATCCTGAAATACATCCACAGAGAAACAGCAGTAATATAATAAAAACTGATAGGCAGGTATGGTAGACCACAAACAAACAAACGAACAAACCAACCCCCCATACAGTGGTTAATATCACAGAACATTCCACTTGCAACACATAAAATGTAATTTCATGGGAAAAATGTAATTTCATTTTCAGTCATTACGTCCATGTTTCAGCATCTAAATTTCAGTGATGTGACTAAATTAAATCAGAGACACACATTACTATTATTCTGCTCCTTTTTCCCTTTCTGTGTGTAAAAAGTCTAAGCTGATGACCTTGCAACTTTTTATTTGAAAGTGAGGTATGAAAAGGTTCCACAGTGGAGCCATCACAACTCTAATATACCTTTTTCTCCAACTCATCTTTAGCCTTGTGATACATTTGCTCATACTGAGACTTCTCTTTTGTAGCTACATTAAGTCTTTGTTTCAGTGAGTCAATGGAAGTTTTTTTGTTCAAACAGTCTTCAGCCAGTGCCTTTACCTGAAATAACGAAAGGTCAAGAGCAATTGACTATTAAGATCTAAAACTTAAAAATTAAAATAAAATCAAAACTAAGCTTACCTATATTGCATAAACCTACCTGTATTATATAACTAACTTGAGTAAAGTACCTTTTTCTGAAATTACAGTCTTTAATTACATCAAGTCTTGACTTGTATTAAGTGTAAAGAAAAGCTCTTCATTTGCAGAGCTGTTTGTTTATATATACTTTACTGTTATAGTGCATGCAAAAGGGAGCAAACCACAACTTTCACTCATTTCTTCTATCAGAGGTAAAAACATTAATTAAAACTCAGCTGAGAAAATGATAACTGTCTGCAAGTTAATAGTCTGTAAAGCCTCTTAGATAATTATTATCATTTTGCCATACAATGCAAACACTGATTTTGCATAAAATCAAATAGACCAATGCTCCTAGAAAATCCTTCAGCTTTCCTGACAGTATTAATCACAAAGTTTTCCTGACAATGCCGAGTAACAGAGAATTTCTTTGATCTTCTGCTGAAGATAATGTAAAATTTATCAAGTTGATTTTCCACATGTAATAATCAAATTAATGTATGGAATTTGATTCTCTGGAATCTGAGAAATGCAGCACTTAAAATACTCAAAGAACAGCATTAAAGTACATCGTTCCATTCTAAATCTTTCGTCTAAAACCAAAATCAGGTATTTATCTCGTTTCATACTTTAGCTCCATTGCTTACTTATGCTTTCACTCTCTGGTTGCAGATTTCTTAATAACACCATAGCTTTGGCATGGAGGGTAAGAGAGTAGCTTTCTCTAGAGCTGAAAGTGCTAGATGACTGCAAGCAGAGATAGTGCCCGTGGTATTCAGCAAGCACACGCATTCTAGGAAAACAAAAGCAAATTGGTAGATTGCTTATTTCTATTTTGGGGTCATACGCTGCATAACCTCACAGACAACTAAATATCATAATCTTTTTCGGAAATTAAAGGCCAAAGTGCAACACATTGGTTGGATAATATAGAAAGATGCCAAAACATATACAAGTTCTCCTAGCTTCAGTGAAATGGTCCTAGAATTTTGCAGGAGAAAATAATTTGCTATAGAAATTAAGCTCTACCCACACAGACAGAATTACATTAAGCTAAGAACTGTGAATCATTCATAACATTGCAGTAGACAACATATTAACATATTGAAGCATTTAACTACTATAGCCAGGAGAGGTGCATGGACTTCATTAGCCTATGTCATGTAAAATCACCCTTGTTTCAGGTCTACTGTATTTTATGAACTTAGAGTGCATAAAACTAAATCTCGCTACTTAGAGCATATTCTTGCAAGTCAGTGTTCTAAATACTTTAATATTTAATTACACTTCTTATGAACATATATTAAATTATGCTGAATCCATCCAAGTTATCACCATACACTGATTTCATACAAATTATAGTGGAGGGAATTATACCCTTGAATTAACTGCATGTTGTTTGCTTAAAGCAATATATTGATTTAGTATGTATAGCATGTTCAAATAGCATCTGTAAATTCACCAGCTTTTGCTTTTCCTAAAACTATCAACAGCAAGAAAGAAGTACCTTTCTCCCAAGACTTTCTAATGTTTCATTAGAGGTTTTCTCATTTTCTTGATTTGCTTTTAGACGAGACTTTAAATCTTCTATCAAATGTCTTTTCATATTAAGGTCTCTCTCCAATCGAGAAATCCTAGAAGGGAAGAAGTCACACTGCATGTCACTGTTAGAAAATATTGTTAATATGCAACTATTTTATACAACTAAATAAATGCAGTAGACGAACTATCATTCCTGTAGCTTTAGAATATTTTTTTAAATAAAAGCTGATGCAATTCTTGCAATTTACCCTATTCTCAACCATTAAAACCAGTTTCAAGTCTCTTATTAAACAGACATATTTCTAAAGATGCAGGTTTTTTGTGACTTGCTTTTTGCTGTGGTTTATGTTCTGACTTGTCTGATCTGAAATCATAATAATTCTTCTTAAGCTATTATCAAAAAAAGGTAAAAAACCTGTTGAAAACACAAAATTTAATTAATTCAATTTCTTTGATGTCTGAAGCAGGTATCATTCAAACAGTATTTTGTACAAAATTATTTTTAAAAGAAAGTGAAAGGGGGAAGTCTCCTTTCATCCAACTGAGTAATACACAGAAATACATGAAAAATCTCTATCCCTATAATATGTCAGATAAGATAGTTATTCCTAAAAACTGCAAACCCTAGAAATAACATCAGCATTTTTCAGAAACTTCTCAAAAAAACAAACTGCCACGTACTACAATGTAATCTCTGTTCAATGAGAAAATCATGCCCTATACAATTCTTCCACCCTTATGATACAAATTACTGTTTTAAATATAAACATAAACAGTACCTGAATATGTTCAGACTTCTGGATTTCTTTTTAATGAACACAAAATGAATAATGGTGATATGATCAGGAATAAAACATTGTTGATACCATGTCAATACTATATTTAAAAAACCAGGAAAATGGTGCATCTTAAAATTTCTTGCATCTAATTCACATTTATACTATTAATGATATTTTGGTGATTATATCTTACAGTTATGAAAAAACGGTATCTATTTTATAAAGGAAGCACGATAACCAGTAACTCTATTTTAAATTTAAGTCTTACGGTGGAAAAATTCAGTTTTATTTTGAAACAGAAAATACACAATGTACACAATTTAAGAATTTTAAGAGTTCTCTATTTTTGAAATGAACTAATTTCAGATAAGTAAACTGCATTCTTTCTACAAATAAAAAAAATTAGAATGGTTAGAGGAGTTAAACTATGGGACAGGCAAGAAATTCACAGATATACTAACAGGTTATGTTTATATAGTAATATAATTGAAGAACAGTATTATATCAGTTGAAGTAGGCAAAATAAAAATCTCAGTTGCATACTTCAAAACAATACATGTGAATTTCAAAATGAGTAGTAAACCTTAATCAATTCAAATAGAAACAAATACAACTGTCCTTTTGAACTTTTTATGAATATAAGAGTGGATATTTAATCTTGTTTAAGCATCTGAACCTTGACATGTCTCTTAGCCCCTAGGCAAAGAATTACTGTATTTGAAAGACTGTGTTTAACAGTGCTGAGGAATTCATTTAGATTTACATCAAGGATAAAATAGTCTACTATAGGGTCTGGATATTTTTATTGCAATTCAGATACTGTACATAGCTAATCACTCATCAGTTTAAACAAAATGCAATTTTAGCATGTACTGCTCCAGTTCCTAAAAAAAAACCCAAACCTGTAACAGCCTGCAAGACTGCAGCAAAAAGAAGAATAAAACATTCTCTTAAAAATCTATTTAAGAATGGTTAATGTTGTAAAAATTATACAGCTGCCACTGGGTGGCACCAAACACAATGGTTAGAAGAGTGAACATACTTCACTTGTAGCTCCCGAATACGTTCTTCTTTTTCCTGGACTTCATTTTTTAGTGACTTAATGGTGGTCGATTGCTTAGTGATTTCATTATTCGAATTCTATATTGAAAAATATTAAAATATAAATAAAGCAGACTGAATATTATCACAGTCAACAGCAAATTTGTTTGAAATAACGGGCTGTGTAAACTTCCACATATTTTATGTTCTTAAACATTAATTGGTACAAAAGAAGCATTCTTACTTCCTAGCTACACTTAAGCAAAAGTACATTCCTTGGAAAATATGATCAAAATCAGTACTTTTCAATTGCTCTAACAACGTGTGATTAATAGATGTTCCCAGGGCACCTGCAAGCCCAGTGCCCCTGTCAGGACCACGTTTTCTCTTGCATAGCACAGTCAGCTGAAAAGGTAACAGAAAAGAAGAGAAATAAAACCAGATCTTCATTTGAACTACATCCTTGAATGGTATAGTTCAACAACACAAGGGGCCTACATCTGTAGAGCAGCAATTTTCAATAATCCCTTTCATCTTGTGCATTTAGAAATACAACACAATCTACAAGAGCTGTTGGGTTTGTGTCCATTGAAACTCAGAGCACAAGACAAGGACATTTCCATTTGGCCATAATAAAACAAGGCCTACATTTCAGTAACAAAAAGGTACGATCCTCACTTTCAGGCACGTGCAATTCCAGTGAAGGACAATTATACAGTTGTTGGCCTTTCCTCATTGCATATAATAGGAAGTAAAAAAAAGCCTCAATTCCTCCATGCAAACACACAGATAATCTACCAAAGATTTAAATACAGAACAACTGAATCACTCTACAGAAATAAAAACATGAAATTTAACTAAATAGCCATCTTAGCAATCTGAGCATATGCATTGAATGCCATTGCTGAAAATGGCAGCTCAAACATACCACATATAGAGATTTCAGAACTCCAAAAGGTGTTTCCAAAAGATACATATGTGTTAAGTGTACACGCAACATATATGTGTGCATATATTCATTCAGGGTCTACCACGGTACTAAAGCTTTTTATTCAGTATGTGTAAATAGTAAGTGAACAGATCAGACATGCTGTAAACAAAGATACTTCAGGAGAATTTCTCTGCTCGATGCAGACTTGTAATACCTATTAACATTAATAGGAGTATTGTACATAACTCTGTGCACCTCAAGGGGAGTATATATTCTTGTGTGCATAGTTAGATGTAAAATATTGTTCTTAATAACTTGTCTAGTCTGTTTACTATTATTATAATATGAGGTATAACCAGAAAATTGTTAAAATGATGTATGCTAGCAGAATATTCCTGAGTTTCCTGAGACCTGTTTGTTGAGCTTGAGCTTCATTAGCGTGAAGCACACCACCCAGTTACACGGTTTACACACCAGATACAAACTTGAATACTTAGGTGGGCCTCTGCACATGCTCAGAGGCAAAGACATATGCTTATGGTATTTTACTTCCAGACTCACTACCCACACCTAACACATTTCTTCCCATTGGCAAAGATACAAGGAGTCATTATATACAACACAAACAAACACTACAAAGATAGCTCTGAGAAAAAAAAATGAACTAACAAAATCAGGTACTTTGAGATTTTGAGCTATAAGGAAAGCTGTTGCGGCTTCCACATTCAGACATGTAGGAGAATAACTTTGTATCTCCTTTTTAAGTATGTTAGATAGCCTGGAACAATAGTTGACAACTTTTGCCAATTTCTTCTACTAAAAATTACTTGCAGAACTTAAATTTTAGAAAAATTATTAAGTCAAAATAAGGTTAAGAATTTTAGCAATTTGATTTAAGTAGTTTTTTAGGCCCTTATAGTCAAAACTCTCATCCAGTTCAGCAACCAGTGAATTTACTCTACTAATCTGGATTTGGGGTCACAGATGTGTTATTCTAAATGTTTATTCTAAATGAAGTTTTGCATATATGGTTTATTTTTTACATTAAAAATGTAATACATCTTTAAGAAGGAATTAAAAGTCATGTTAGTATTTTTGACATCAGATTTATATGCTTGCTAAATGTTTCCTCTGCTGCAGAAACAAAAAAAAAAACCTTTCATTTTCTCAGCAATATATTTTGCAGTTCACATCTGGCAGACAAATAAAGTAGGCTTCTAGCGCGAGTGTTACTCTTAGACTATTTTACAAAAAAAAAACCACCACACCTCATTTTCTATTTTTCTTACTTTCGTAGAGCAATTGACTACTAGCTTTCTGGATAATGAGGATACTCGTCTAAAAGGAACAACCCTAATTAACAGAAATTACCACTCACCATCAACTGAAGAAGATTAGTCAAACCCAAATCTAAAATCAACACTCAAGAGTCAGCGTGTATGGTTTCAAGATCTCTTTCTCATAATTAAAGTAGATCAAGTCATGTGCCTTTTCATGGCTATTCCCTGCTGCCCTCATCTCTTTATCAATGTGACCTACCTTTAGTAATCCCTGAATTTAGATGTTACGCATCCAGTATGCTATAGCCAAGATCTGTAATACCATGATTACCATAAAGCTAAGAGGTCTGAGCACTACCCACATCTCGTGCGCTAGCACAGCTAATCCAGTACTCAGAGCCAGAGCCAGCTATATCGCTCATGTAATATGGCCTTTTGTTCCAGTTGGTCCTTTGGCAGCCAGCTTGCTAGTGTGCCATTTCTTCTAGCAGCAAGAAGCTGTACCATTTTGACCCTATCTCTTTCCTCAAATATTAAACATAAAATGATGGAAAAAAACAACTTTAAGACATTCTGTTGCACATATATTTCCTGCAGTGAGAAGAGAGGAAGAATTAATATGTTTGAGCCAGGCCACCTGCTGAGAAAGCTCTCAGATCAACACAGTCCAGCATCTACATCATCCACATATAACAGAATCACTGGAGACTGAAAAATGAAATCATCAACAAGTTAGTATTTTCCTACCAGCTAATCTACAAAAATACAAATATGAAAAGAATGATGTCTCTTTGAAGACAAGAATAGTGGTGACATACAGGTAACACAACACTGTTAGATTCCATGAGCTGTCCCATCAGCCCAAATCCTCTGCTCCCCTTTCACAGATAGCTATTGCTTACCTCCTTCTTAAAGGAAACAAAAAATGAACACAATTCTCATTGAAGTAATTCCACAGCACCTCCCAACAAGATTCATTTAATCATTGTGTGAAAACCCAGCAAGCCTCCCTCTCTGGCCTACTTGATCTGCAAAAATTGTTTTAATTGTAACTTTTAATTCTGCTGCTTATGACTACATTTCTACTTAACATCAGAGGTTATCTAACACCTAAGTTGCTAATCATTGGCTAAGATATATAAATGATATGCATATGTGAGTATACATATTATCTACTCGACCCAGTTATGAAATACTGTTCATGCAAATTATCCTCAGCACTAGATAATCTGTTCTGTCACCTTTAGTTTGCACTGCAGCTGTTTCATCTCTAAATCAATGTTCTTTGAAGGAGCTGGTGTGGCTTCACTCTTGCCAGCAGTTTGAGACAGATGTTCTCTCAACTTCAATTTTCCTTTTAAATCTTCCTTCTCCTGTTGCCACTTGGCCAGGTTGGAGGTCAACACCTGTTTTACAAACAGAAGAAACAGTCATAATTGCATCCTAAAAATATTTCTGCTTGATCGTATGAGATGCTTCTCTGGTTCAGAATTCAAGAGGAATGAAACAGTATATGTTATCTGCAATTATACTGCATAGTTGTTGGCTAAATCTCTAGTCCATGCAAAGATCAAATCCGGCAGGAAAGAGAAGTCAACTAACATTAAAAAAAACCAATTTTTTTAAAAGGCAAGCTAATTCAATTTTGACTGTACACATTGCTATTTTTACCATGACAGGCAAAAATTATCATACTAAACTGTAACAGTAGCTACTGTTGAAACCTGTTTACCTAGAGCCTCTCTGGGATTCAGCAATTACTTCTACATAGAGCACGAAGAAATATCAAGGTGTCTCAGACACCAATGTGTATTAAAGGTGGTTAAATGTCAAATCTGTTTTAATGGTGACCACTGTAAGCTCACTTGAATTGCTGTGTTGACAACTGCTATAAAACATACACCCTTCTCTTGGCTTTTGTTTTGATATTTGTAGGGCTTGTAGAGGTTAAAGTAAAGTGGACCAGCTGCACTAAATATCTTCTGGTTGGCTGGTCTTTACTCATGTTGGGTTATTTCTTCCCTTTCACATATATGCACCCTAGCCAGAGAAACACATATTCCATAACCTTGACTCTAGGGCTGAGGTACTTAAGTGGTAAAAGCCAAGCTGGAGCAGGACAGGATAACAGATGTTAGTTGTTTATTCCACTGGGTAGGTCTTACCACCCTATATTGCAGCCAAAACGCTTCTCATTTAGCAACATAAATGCTAAGTCCAATTAGCAGACAAGGCTTGTTAGGGATTTAGTTCAAATAAATAACATGCAAACAAACTCTCAGTCTTGTTGCACTTGATTGACAACTGACAAGACTTATTCAATCTTTGTAACAATATGTATTCCACAGTACTCCTTATAGAGGTAATCTTTTAAATAAAATATTTGTTTTAATTTAAATAATATTGAATGTTGTTCTGCAAAAAGGGGAACTGAAATAATCTTCATGCTAGTGGTTAACTTTCACAAATCTCTAGTCAGCCGAAAGCCACCAATGGCCTAACAATTCTCTGCTCCTTAAGAGGGTAACTACAGTACTATCTTATTATTCCAAAGAATATCGTAATACAGTAGTTTAACATAAGGAACAACTATACAAAATGGTATTGAAATCTCTCAAACGGCAAAAAAAACTTCCTTTGTGAAGGATCCTGATAAGAAACTGAAGGAGACAGTACAGCTTGAAATAACTAAATGTGTGCCCGATTATATGCTGGTACACAAAAAAAAAAAAAATGGGTGAGAAGGTTAAAGACAGTGTTCTGTTTCCATGCATTTTATTACTTAACTCAAAAATAGATTTTATACTGTTCCATGTTATTAGAAAAAACTTTTCACATACATGTGTTTACATACACACGTACTTCCATACCAATCATCTGAAGATCACATATATATCCAAATAAAAGAAAAATTACTTATGGTCATGTTTATTCCCATTATAAATGACATGAGAATGCTTGTAGATTTTGCATTAGCTTAAAAAAATATCTTAGGGACAAGAAAATGTATCCTGTATTCAAAGTTAAAACTCCACTGTTAAAACTCTACTGTGAAACAGTATTTCACACTTAAGTGCATTTATTAAAGCCAATGGCCAGTTTACGTATTTATCTACGTACCATTCTTAGTAAAGGAGTTAATCTTCTGCATCTGGTGTCATTATTGAACATGAGATAAACAGTGTTAATGTATTTTCTAATTGGTTATTCCTTAATCTGATATATTATTCTCACAATTAATACAGTCTGAGTAAAAGAAAAAATGAAGGCTACTTTAATAAGCAAAACCAGTAGTAGTACAGAAAGACATAGTATAGAGCGATATAAGGATTAGGTTAATTTGTCCAGTATAGCCAATATTTCTACATGCAGAATTTCATGATTCAGTGTCTCTATAATAAATTATTCATAAAAAGAAAAGCAAAAAAAACCCCATAGCTAGATCAATATCTCTGATTAAAATTAGAAATGTGCCTATATCTGCCTAAGATAGCTCGTGACTCTCAGAAGTTACTTAGGCTACTGCTGCTGCCCAAATGCATCTGGTCTAAAATGCCATGATTGCAGTAGCCACACTCCCCAAAATGACAGCAAATATATTGAAAAAGAAAGGGCTTTCATGGGACAGGTGCCAAAGAGGACAGTGCTACCTTGGTTATAGAATTTACTTCAGTGAGGAGGTAGAAAAAATTATTTAAAATATGAATGTACATAAATTCAGAAACAGCACCAGGACTAGGGGGGTGAAGTAAAAGTAGTATATGACATAGAAGACAAACACCTTCCCCCCAACTTGCAAAAGCAGACAAAGACATACACGCAATTGCAATCAGAGATGTCATGAAGGCTGTCTCTTAACAGCTCTGGAGACAATGTAAATGGTGTTACTGGGTTGATAATTATACTGCATTCTTCTATTTGCAACATATTGAAAGGGTATGTGAAAATTCTACATAAATCTATGAACACCCCCCCCCCCCGCCCCGGCAAGGTATTTATGCCTAGAAGATATTCCTTGCATTTACTTACTTAAGAAGCAAGTTCATTGCCCTGCTGTCCCTCACCACTTGCTAAGTTTTATGCAAGTCTTTTGTTCTTTTTTCTTTTTTTGACATGGGGCAGGGGTGTGTGTGTGCATCTGTGCTACCATTCACACAAATCCTGAGTGACAGAGTAAAAAGGATTTACTCCAGGGGAAGAGGTCACCAGGATGAAAAGTAGAATCTTAAACACCAGCTAGACCAGATGTTGGTAAAGGCAGGCTACCGCTGTTCCTCCACGATGTAGCGGCCTTTGTCTGCTGCACCTCCTCCAGAGTGTTTTGGCTTAACAGATGTTTATAGATTCAATATTTTAACATCCATCTATCTTAATCTCCTTGCTCCTGGTATACCCATGACACTCTGTTCTGCAGTACACAAAGAGATAAGTGATGAAATCTCAGTTTCTACGTAGTCAATGTAAAACTTCCAGTGACTCAGCAAGGCTTTTTACCTTAAGCCCTCTGTTCAGAAAGACAGCTACATGGAAGGCCCAATGCATTAATGCAGGAAGCTCTTGAAATGGCCTATTGCTCCTTGGCATCACAACTCTGTGAGGAGCTTCTAGCTCAGTTTACAGCAGAGTCACCCTCCTACCGCAAGTGGCATGTATGAAAATGACATTTCTGTTGGTGGTGGCTGCTGTTGCACTGCCACTGCTGTACATGATCCCATACATTTATATTTGCAGAACATATTATATAGAATGCATTTCTAGGCAAAATTATAAAATAGGATGTAAATCGGGTATTCTTGAAACCCTTTTTAAGCAATGACGTAACCTTATTTTACTACTGATTTTGAAATCCAACTATAACCAATCTAAATATCCTCAGTTGTGTAAAAATCATATTTGCTATGAAGCTTCCCATCCTAAAATCCTGGCAGACAAAAACATTACAACATGCGTAGAGGTGTCTGTAAGAAATCTGAAGTCAACATATTTCTTTTTCTTTTCTCTCCACAACCTTGCTATAGCAGGTAATAAATTTGCTATATGCATAGCTCCTGTACCAAGTTCTATTTTAAAATCTAACTCTGCTCATCTGAAATTTTTAAACAGAATGCTATTTTTTCACAGCTTTAGCTTGATCATGAAAAATATAGAAGATAAGCAGTACTTGTTGCACACATACACCATGAAAGAACTTTTCAAAACATATTTTTAGGCACAGAGTTAGGTATTTATGATTTTACACACTCTATCAAATGTTATTATAACGTAATGATAAACCTATTTACAATATCCAAGGCAAAATTTATTGAGTCAGTCCCACTAATCCTGACCATGTTTTGTTCTCTTGAATCAAAACCTACCTCTGCCTGATGGGTCACAGAAAAAAAAGCTAACATTAATAAAGATGGTGTGTAGCTATCTGAAAATATGCAAAGATATATATCAGACTAAAAAGCCAACTGTGCTGCATACTTAGTGTGATTATATAGATAAAAGGCAAATTAACTCCAAAGCCTCAGCAAAATTTTTTTTCAGGCAAGTGCTGTAAGTGGTTGATTACTTAGCATTCCAGACATGAAGACAAAATATGAAAGAGAAGTCTTTGGTGACTTAATATCCTATACCTAAGTTGAAACAAAGACCTCCAAAAGCAAGAAAAAGTTCTAAAATGTAAAAGTTATTTGTCATTTATTCTTCTGAAATGTTAGTAAAATCTCCTGTGTCACTCAGTTATAATTTCTTTTTCAGCCAAATGCAGTTATCAGCAACTGACTCTGTTTCACAAAATGTCAAGTGAATGAAGGTAATATAGAGGACTTTTTGCCAGTGCTTTAGCTAGTTGTTAGACTTCAGTAGCCTTTAGAGACCATTAAGTACCCTTTGGCTAATTGGCCAATGGTAGATTAATCCTCTTTTTATTCTAGCAGCACTATTTTAACACCCTTTGCACTCTGTCAGTGTAGTATCTGAATGACAAAATAATATTGTGCATGAATAATAAGCAGAAAAGTTAAATTAACATTTCATGTTTCATATGCCATACCTACGTGTCAGGGAAAAAAAAACTCTTAAAGCCACTGACATTCAACTTTTTTAAACAATCTCATGTTGACATCTTACTGAAGTGAATCTTCCTAATTACTGCTAATTGCCTATCAAGAAAAAAAAAATCTTTCCTTGAAGTGCAGTTGTCTAGTATAGATGAACACAGCTCCAATGTGCATAGTAAAGACAGGCATGACACTTGAGGTGTGCTACATTATTATGAGGTCATACTAAATATGGCTTGCAATGAACAAAGCAGCTTTTAAGGATGTTTAAGGCACTGAAAATGTCAATCTCTCATGAAGTGTTTAAATTAGTTCCCAGCAGAGGGATACAGATATCAGCAGGCAGATAAGAGGTATATTTCTCATCTCAAGTATTTTACTAAAGCAAAAACACAGTTGTCCTATTGATAATGTCACCGTAACACAATTGCAGTTCATCAGCTTTATAAAAGCAATGTTTACACTGTTATCTACAGAATGGCCCTTTCACACATACAAATTATAAATTCAGCTATTATTGGGAATACTAACAAACAAAGACTCTTATCAAAGTCTTTGAATGACTTCTTAGTCATATGCTAGTATTGATCAGAGTAATCATCGCTTATAAAGGGCTATTTACTGTATACCACATCATAAACAAATGTTTTACTAGTAATTTTAATTCAGCTATTTTATAGCTAATTTATAGGTAAATTTATTCTACAATTTATAAAAGCCTAGTATTACAACATTTGATCTGGCTATGGCATCTTATGAAATAATACAAAACTAAAATCAATAAAATCAGAGCAGATATGTCTATTTTAAATTTTGTTTTGCTTTGGTTTGGTTTTTTTTTTGTAAAGAATGATAATACCACATAGATCAAGACCAGAACACATATATCTATTCTAGATAAACACACAAACACTCATGTATAAATGAATTGGAATAATGTATTCTGGGCCTAATTCTCCAAGAAATCATCTGCTGTTACAAACAACAGACAAGGCTGATTACAGAACTGCACATTGTGCAACCAATGATTTTTCAAATAAATTATGGAAAATATGAAAAAACCTTAGTAATAATATAAGTAACAATTTTTTAATATGATGAAAATGCTTCTGAAACATGTCATCTGTATAATGATAACACCAATTCAAAGATAAGGGTTTTGACCTGCAGCAATTCTATTTTAGCTTGCATTTTCTATCACTTTCACGTCTCTGCACGAGTAAATATTGCTGTATCCCATGCCTAATTTCTGTACATATTAAGAACACTATCTTGCTTTCATACTAAAGCAGATGCAGCACTCCATCTGTCCTTGCAAATTTCAAAGGAATATAAGGACTATTAACTGTGTATGTAACATTACTTATATAAGTAGTTTCATTATGATCAATTATATGATCACAACTATGTGCTTTAATTTTTGTAGCAATTGAGTTTCCAATGTGGAGAAGCAAACTGCCAGAATATACAGATGTGCAGGACCTTGCCTATAAGGCCTTAGCATTTTTGGATAAAAATTACTTAAATTACTTAAAAAAAAGACTTAAAAAATTACTTAAAAAATATTTCTTATAAAGAAAAATATTTCAGATTACAGTATATTATACTATATCTTACATACCTAGTTTAACTTATATGAAGTATTAATATCTGCACAGACACAACACGGTACATTAAAATAAGTTTTACTACAATTAAATTAAAAATTAAAATATAACCAGAGACATTTCACAACACTTTGTCCCACTTGAAAATATCTGAATATTATAGCAAGCCAATTGTGAACTGTGGCTGAAATCCAAATCAATGTTTCCATGTACCCACCATTGCTATTTAAACAAATAGAAATTGACTTGGGTATTCTAACACCTAACTTGCCTGTGCACATTAAGTATTGTTATATACAAGCAAAGACTTCCATCTGATGCATAAAATTTGCCCCAGGATCTCCACACCTTTGTACTTACTCGAAAATTTTCAATTAAGACATGGAATCCGTGCAATCTTTTATAGTTAGCACCAGGTTTTACTGCAAGATTTTTTTCAGGGTTACACAGTATTTATCTGATTTTCACCAAACACGAGAGTTGGGGCAAACTCATAAAGCTAGAAATTTGAATTTTTCATCTAGGGTCAGAGATAGTGCTTGCCATATTCCCCCTGCTTAATCTTAACACATCTAAGCACTGCAAATGAACTACTTGCATGAGAGCCAGTCAGGGAATTTTGCAATCCCTACAACTCATTACGAATTTAACAGCAGCAATACTAAGTATTCATATGTTTCAGATAACACATACAAATATGCTGCACTAAAACTCATTGGGGGAAAAAATTAATAATGCTTCCATCTGTTTTCCGTATAGCTCACATAAAATAGAGAGAAACTGAAATGAAAATGCTATTTTAAAGACCGTTTTTAAACTTTCTTTTGATTTACTCGTTTAGTTCCAAAGCACACAGCTTTATATCTTTTAAAATTAAAATTATTTTTAAAAGCATATATAAGCAAGAAAGAAACAAAACAGCTGAAAGAACAGTGAAATATTAATTTAACGTCTTCTCATTTCCATCTGTTTTAGAGAGTGAACCATTTTCTATCGAAATATTGTGCATCTCAAATATAAGTGGGCAGGAATTCTGTGCTTGTAGGGAAAGCTGTTCCATCTCCCATACTCTGGCCTCCTCTTTATTGTTTTCGTTTGCTTAAATCTCAGCTTTTCAACAGTTAAAGACCATTTTCTCTCAACTTACAGAAAACATGTCTAAAAGATACAAAGGTTTGAGGAAGTGATATAAGTATTTTGAGATAAAAATTACTAAAATATATGTACATCAGAGGTATTATCAGAAGTGGGTTGCAATATTCAAGGAACAAAATTTATAAAGATAGCACTATATTTAATTTTATACAATTATTTAAACATCTCATTTGTAACTGCTTCAGATATCAACAAAAGCTGAAAAAATGTCCTCAGAAGCTTTTTTTATTTTTTTAATGTAGACAGCTGTGTAAAGGCAAAACATTTTAAGTGTAAACAGTATTAACAAATTTAAGTACTGGAAGAGTTCAATATTCTCATAGAGCAGAACAAAAATAGAAATACAAATACACAACACAGGGTTGAAAAAAAAGGTAAAAAACCTAGAATTTTTCTAGTCACATAAAGCTGATATTGTACAAATATTAATGTATTATTTACATTTCTATATAAGAAAATAAAGGCATATTGCTAGCCACTTCTGAGAGGTATGAGGAAGCTGATGACAGACATTGTGGAGGGGATACAAAGACAGGGATATTTTTCAAAATCATGAATTGCATTTAAAAATTACCTCTAAAATGTATTGCATATGAATTGAAGTGGTAATTCATCCATGGATTCTTGTAAATGAACCCCCACAGTCTTATCTTTAATTTGTAATTTATGTTATCATTGGAACCCTTGCTAAAATTACAGGCATAAAGGAACAGCTTAGGGTAAAGTATTCGTTACATTACATATTAAATATCTGAAGAGACCATCAGAAGAAAAAAGCCATGTTTTCAGCCTAACGTACAAAATGAAATATACTTTATCATGATTATCATCAATATTATAACTCATTTGGGCAATTAATTATTTTCACATACATGAGCAGTTTGAGGACAACATTGTAGTTGTGCCTAATCCCTGCAATTCAATGTCTCAGCTTGAACCAGACCTACAGCTCCTGTCTAATAGTACTTCCCTCATTCTCTTCTGTTTGCTTCACTGAGATAAGAGTATAGACAAAGTCACACATTTCTCTTTGGTGTACATAATACCCTAAAGACCACAGGACCACCTTTAAATCTAGGAATGAACAGAAAACTGTGCACAGGTAGACCAGTTCAGCCACCAAAGAGTAAATCCTTTTCCAGTGCCTGTGAATCTTGTGAGACATGCTATGGCTAGTCATATAGTTTCCATTACTGAGAAAGAAACTGAAGCTCTTGCTAAATTAGGCATCAAAGGTAGCCTGGAGTGATGCAAAATAAACCTTAACATGACACAAGCTAAGGGAACAGTCCATGATTACCTCATTAATTGCCAATGAAACTTTAGGAGAGCAAATCAGATGGTACAAAGCATTAGAAAGGAAGTATAAACATTCTTCTACCTTCTCTAGCAGTAACTGAGTCCATGAGGTCCAGGCACTTCAGTCAAACAAACATGGCTTCAAAACCACAAAAACTCCTCCCTTAGCTTACAAGGAGAGTATTAGTGTCTGACTTCTGTAGGGATGCCAAAGAATTCTGTGAGTCAGTACTCACTGTCTGCAACAACTGGAGTATAAGGAAGAGAAAAATGACAACAATCCCAAGGAAAGAATGCTGTAGATAAGCATTTTTTAAAAAGGAATCTCAGGTGTAGTTCCCAGACACCATTTTTTTTGTCTCAGAAGCAGTCTTAGTTGTAACACTTTTCTACTCTTGTTGAAGATGCCTTAATTCTTGACTCCTATTCCTTTATGCATAGAAAGACCAAAAAAAAAAATCAAATGCAGTCTGAAGGCTCATGCATCTTCCTTGGTAAAGTGAAGAGAATGGCTGTATTCTTCTGGTTTGTACTCCTAGCTATGGATGTGTCTTTTGAAGTTTCTTCCTGTAGTGAAAGGGAGTAGCCAGGACAACAGAGCACCAGTATTAACTTTGAATATACAAGCTTAAACAAGGGATTGTGGGAATTAGAAAGTTGGAGTAAGATGCAAGCTCAAACAGAAATGCCAGTTCCCTTTGTGCAATAAACTAGACAAAGAAATCTCATTGTGGGATGGGTAAGAAAATAGGGTCAAACACAGGAAACTGGTGCTTTGCAGAAGACCTAGCAGTGCTGAACTGGCGAAGGAGATTCCCTTTCTGAAATCTGAAGGAGTTCAAAAGAACTCTAGGACCAAATATGATTCTTTTTGACATTGTTCCCCCAAGGACAAGATGTGGGAGCTGTTGTTATGGTCCTGCTTTCTAATCATTGATACACCTTACTAGAAACCAAATAGTAATAGGCTGCATGGAGGAACAGGGGAACTTGGTGTCCAAAGAGTAAAAGTTTACAAGGACTAGCTGCTAGCTCCACTGTTCAAACTCTTCAGCATTAAGGTATTTTTCCTGTGCTAGTTACCTAAAAAAAAGTCCTTCCATTTGAGAATGAGGACAAACAAATTAATTGCTACAAGAGCAAGACTGGTAATGATGTGAAGAATACATTAAATTTAGCACATGTGCAAGAGAGTGTAAGAAGATTATTCCTGAAAATTTTGGTTTAACCACAGAGAAGATTCTCCTGGCAGCCTTCTGCAGTTCTTCAGTGCCCTCAGAGAGAAAATTTGCCTTATATCTAAATCATCTTTCTTGAAAAATTAAATCTATTCTGCTTAAAGGAGATGGAAGCACAAACTGACGTCTAGCCCTTTTAAATAATCTTTTACGCATTGGAAGGTGGCTATTACACTCCTTCAGTCTTTAATATTGATCTGTTATTTTTTTAGATTTCATTAATTACACGCTTTCAATCTTTTCTCATTGTTAACATGTTCAAAACTTAGAATTCTTGTTCCTTTCTTCCAATATGGGTATTTTATGTGTGGTGTCCAAAACAAGATACAATATTTCACAGAGTGCCTTGAAAGGCTAAGTAGCAAAATAAATGTCCTCTGTGAAATTCTCTGCAAGAAATAATGCCTTACAAGCTGGCAACAGTTCTACTATGAAGAGCAGTAGAGTTGACAAGCAGGTGGCCTTCATGCTATGAGATACCATCTTCATGTTCCTGAGAAACAGACACCTGTATTTGTCCAACCTGTGGACTTCTGCAAAATAAGCACACATATCCACTAGCCAAAAACAACCCCAAAAACCAACCAACTGCAATTTTGGCTTTTTCCACAACTCATGACCTCGCATCTCACATATGTCAATCTTGTAAAGGGAAGGATAACATGTAAAAATATATGCATTGTGAATGCAAATATATTTTCACATCCAACAATAACATTTTCCCTTTTGGCTTACTATGTTTTTATGTACAAATGTGGGAAAAACATTTTAAAACGTAGAGACTAAGTATATTTCAGTGGTCATTCACAAGTGATATTTCATTTAAACCTTGATTTGGACTTGTCGAATTCAAACTACAGAGATTTTCTTACAGAAATAAAAGAAAATCCTTGTTATACTTGGGAAAAAATCCCAAGATAGCCAAACTCAAACCTTAAACTTCAATAAAACCTGTTTCGTCTTGCCTTAACTTGTAACTGATTTTTAAGTCAAATGATCTTGAGACTTTTCTAAAGATTTTCATGTTTTAAATTGAAAAATGGCAAATATCATAGTAATAATTTCTTCCTTTCAAAAAACTTTCAAATTGTTACTGTTATAACTGTTTTAGAAATAGAAAATGAAAATTAATAATTGCAGCTTTTTGTGTCTTTTTTACACTTTAAACCAATCATTTTTAATAAGAAGGTGCAACATCCATTTCCAGATAACAGTGAGTCTATTGTTGAAACACTATGTATAAAAAACGTCTGGAAAAGTCACATCTGACCCTTTACAAATAGATAAATAGTATCGGTAAGCTTCCTTTTTTATTATTTACCTTAGTTTACATTATATTTTACATGACATGCTTTTGATAGTAACAAAAATGCGCAGTCTTTTTCAATCATAATTTATAAAGAAACAAAACATGTAAATATGAGTATTTTAGCAGTTTTATGTGTAGAAGCAGTCACACACCCTTTCTGACCACTATTGCTTACTGAGATCTTAATGACAAATGTGTACTGCCACACATCTCTAAAGGCAATGTGAAGCAAGAAAAGTTAAATTCTTTAGAGAATATAAGCAGAGTTTCCTGTTTGGAGCCGTACAGGAACCATCATTTTGTTACAAACAGAACAGAAATTATAGGCTTGCAATGTTTAGATCATTTTCACTGACTTAAACTATTGTTTTCCCAAGTGACATAAAAAAACTGAGTAAAACAACAGTATGACTATATTGTACAGGGTGTTCCTAGTGATAATTGTACTTTTTTCAACACCTAATATAACACACAAACATTGTCTTAACAAATACCACTTGGCTGACCTAGAAGATAGGACGGAGGAATAAGAAAGTCACGTCCAGTTCCTCATGGATTCTCAGCTTGGATCCTGGTTTTTGCACAGTTTACCTTATGAACATGATCCGAGTGACATTTCACAAATTCCTGGATAAATGTTGCTACACTCTGCCAGCAGAGAGACAGGCTGTGTCATGCACAGATCAATAATAGCACTGTGTTTCATCAGCCTCAAAATCAAAAGTGCTTCATCTGGCAAAAGCCATGGCCCTTGAGGATCTGACATATATAAACTGAATACCCTACACAGGATGACTACTACAAAAGCTGACAGTGTAAAGACAAGTCTAGAGCGATATACAGTGAGTATATGTAAATAAGAAAATATATACTTGTATACACAAAGAAGTTTTTAACTCCTTTTTATGAAAAGTAAGAACAAATATCACAAAGCAGCAGCTGAATAACGGAAATGAGACTAAAATTTTACAATTCTTGACAGAAAAATAAAAACACAGTCAGGACAATCCAGTATTCATAATCTTTTGAGGAGTTTACTATAAAGTGCAAGTACCTTTTGAACTGTACACAAGAATATGTATGACAGTGGGCTGCAATAAAATGCACTCTAAGCTATACATAATGCCTTCTTATCAAAATTATGTTCATTAAAAACATAGAACATCCATAAGAAAACTGTTCTTCTGGGAAACTACTCAAAGTAGAGGTCTTGAGACTGTAAATCATCATATACTGCCTGCAGTTTCAGGCCTCAATATAGGCTCTCCTATGAAAACAATGGAAATTTATGTCTTCTACTGCTTAGCTTTCCTCATGATTATCTTAGCTTTATTTTTTAGTGACAGAGCTTGTAAAATTTGTATGTTCAAGTAAGTGCAGCACCTGTAGATTTTTAATTGGAATTACTATCTATC
This sequence comes from Theristicus caerulescens, assembly GCA_020745775.1. NCBI lineage: Eukaryota > Metazoa > Chordata > Aves > Pelecaniformes > Threskiornithidae > Theristicus > Theristicus caerulescens. Next base: position 37,203,880 of record CM036583.1, on the reverse strand, counting down.
AGAATGCCTTTCCTTCACTTGTTTCTCAGAGTAAATTTCATTTTCTTTTTTTCTGCCAAAATTTCTATTGCAAACAATACTATGAAAAGTAGTATTATTTGAATACTATTTTAGTTCTTTGAAAAAAAAGTATTATTCTTTGGAAGCCAAGCCTTTAACAAAATATCTCAAGTCCTTTATCAAGATTTTGACACAAAAATGTGTCAAAGATTTTGACTACCTCACTAAAAAACTGTTTCCTTACACTCAACCCCACTGGTAGACAAAAGAATATGAAAGAAATATTAAAAAATGATTATTTATCTTTTTCTTTTCTGAATTTTCCTTACCAAGCTATGCACTGCCTAAATTAAAGAGCTCTAGTCTTCTTTCAGCTCTGCAATCAGCAACTCTAAAGGGCTGTACCAGACCAATGTAATCCTAAATTCTATGTACATTATACCACAAAAGCTATTTTTTCTTCTCTTTGCATTTCTTCTGCTAAAGACTAATTCTCTTTTAATGTTCCTCATGCACACTGTGGAACATTCATTTCCTTTAGGTTACTCCCTTTGTCTCATTAACCATTTTCCCTGTACCATGACTCTATATTTGTATGTCTTGAGTGGTGATGGCTTCTTCCTCTGCCTCACAATTTCTCCTCTTTATAACCTGATGTTTGAACATCATTATAACACTCCTCCTTGGCTTCAGTTAGACCCTTATAAAACACTGGTTTGACTTTTCTTAAATCTATCATCCGTGATTACATCTCTTCTCCACAGCACTATTAAATGCATTCTGGGTTTCATCACAACAATACCGTTGCCCTTCTCTATGAAGTACATGCATTTCTTCCATCAGTTCTTCAGATAAATGAACAGTGTTACTGAAGTTGAGAACATACCTTCCTGTTTGTACTTTTCATGAATTCTGCTCATGTCATTAAACATATGCTCTCTCTTCCTGTCTCTATTTTTTTCTTGCTTCCTAAAGAACATTCATTTTTTTACTCCCTTCAGAAAGATTCTGCCCACTGCTAACCACAAGTTGATTTCTCTCTAATTCTTCCTTTTTAGATTAATTATCCAATATCACTGCAGTTCTCTGACTCCAATTGACAATAGTCAATTACAGTCACATAAAAATTAGAGATCTCATATCTGGTATGATTCTATCTTGTTTCAGTTCTGCGTCCTTGAATCTTTTTTTCAATCTTCCTTTGCTAGACTGAAGACTTTACAAGCAAACTTCTTTTTCTTAGATATTTAAACTTGAGTTACCTTTTAATCTCCTGCCTGAAAACCTCAAATTGTTCTCTGGAATGGTATATTTTCTAATCCTTCTCATAAGTCTTCTTCAAATGCGTTTTACTTCCATCAATCTCTTTCTTGGATTCTGGGTATTAGAGCTACATAGAGTATTCTAGGAGCAGTTGAATCATGCCAAGTAAAAGAAAACATATTCTCTCTGCTTCTATTGTATAGCCTCCAGTTTATACATTCAAGGACTGCGCTAGTGTTTTTCACAATGGCAATGGGAGTTCATGCTCAGCTCATTACCTACTAGGACACTCATTTTTCTTCAGAGTCCCTGGTTCCCAGGAGACAGCCATTCAGCCTCGCTCAACATGAACTTGAGCAATGTATTGGTTTTCATTATGATGTAATGATTTCCTCATTAAAAACACTGTGAGGTCATAATGATCTATACTTTTCAATCAGCCTCTGGTGGATGATTGAAAGCTTAGAATAGCTGTCAATGACTGAAGATATCCTCTTGCACTGGCTTGGATTTTTTACATTGCCACTAATTTTTAAAAAATGACTGAAAGATTTTACCTCTAAAACAAACAGCAAGACGACTGTCATATATTTCATAGTATATCCAAATAGAATAGGTGTGTCAGGTGTAAACCATTATCTTGGGGAAAAAAATAATGTTATCATTCATGTGAGGGATCAACTGAAAAATTAATTTCATGGTACGTGAGATTCTGAGCTAGTGAAAATGATTAAGTGGTACTTATATGCACCAGTTTAACCTTAAGGCATTAATTGAGACATTGAGTCTACACTGTGTTCTATGTGTCATTGCTTAGCTCCAATCGAAATACTAAGTAAAACCAATCACGATGGAGATCATTTTTGGAATTTAATCTCCTATGTACATTTTAATACAAGCAATCACTGTTGCACAGGGGCACACAACATAAATGCGTGGATGTGCTTATAAGACTTCTAGATACTTGCAGGTCATAGAGCCATTCTTGCAATCCCATGACCCTGCTCCTTCAACTTCTTAAGAAGACTAGAGAAGGTTCAAGAACCCAGTCTAGCTCTATGCTTAGCTTTAATTAAATGAGCAGATCACACTGAATTCAATGAAGACATTCCTGTGAGCACAAGAGGAAATCCTATTATGACAGTATTTGTTGAGCTTTTCCAGGTCTCAAATAGTATCATATTCAGGAAATTTTCGGGGAAAAAACTGAGAACTAAGTTCTATTTTTCGTCTAATAATAAGATAAGATTCAATGCACAAGGAAAGTTTGATCAAATCACAGGGAAGGTGAAGAAAAATAAGCTACATATCTCATAAGATCCATAAAATAAAAATTGCAGGACAGTATCTTCCAGTGTTTACTGTAATATATGTACAAGTATATTCTATGACTGTATTATATTATCAGATATAAATATATTAGATATGCTTATAGATATGTGTACTATATTTGTAACATTACAAGAACATGGTAATCCTTGTGATACATGTTCTTTCTTTTAATATAGAAGTATACTTTTTAGATTTCTACATCATACAGTAATATAAATTGTATTCATTTTAAGTATATTCTATGAACTTCAGGTAGTCTCCACAATTTTTTCTTTATAATATATTTTTCTAGGATTTACCTATCTCTAAGTTATTTCATTTTGACAACAATATAACACAACTCTCATAGTTCTAGTTCATGCCAACTGTTCTCTTTAATTTATGAATGAGACTCATTTCCTACAGGCAATGTACTTCAACAGTTGTTCATCAATAATTCAACAGGTCTATTGTAATTTTTCTTCAGAGATCAATATAAATGCAAAAGGTATTTTGCTTTATTTTTGTTTTGTAATGAAAGCACAGTTTCATGATAAATATATTTTACAGTGTAGTTCTTGTTAATGGAACTGACTTCAGGATGCTGAAAGTTTTCAATGCAGCAAACTATAAAAATAAATAAAATAATAAAAAAATTTTTTTGAGTAGATGCATTTTAAAAGGGCAGTTACTTTCATGTTTACTGTTTGGTGGTTCCTCATTTTATTTCCAAGTCAACTTCTCTGACAGAGTAGAAAATAGAAATCTGAGAACTGTTTTATATCAGCAGCAATGCTAAATCAGCAGTTTACCAGAGGAAAAATTATATAGAGATTTCCCCATTTAGTAACCAAAAAGTTTGAACAAACATATTTAACTAGCTGATCGTGTTTCATTCCAGGCAGAATTTTGGACTAGGACTTGAAAGAAGTAAATTCTAGTCTCACAGAGTCACAGAGCATTGTCTGTCTCTGTTTTCAGCCTTTCTAAGTGTGACACTATAGCCTGATTTTCAATTTATTAGGCTCAGAAAAGCTCTAATAAAACTACAATATATCAGAATCTATTCTTCTCAATATTGTCAGTTCAAAGCCCTTAAAAACTACAGGTAGGGCCCAGAAATTGAACTTAAATTCCATAAAATTTAAGTTTGAGATACATTACAGACAATTTTTCCTACCTACAGATAGTGTTAAACAATGATAACAGCAGCATGACCTCAGAAGAAAAAACCATAGAATTTACACCCAATCAAATTTTTAGAAGACTTCAGTCTTATACTGGCACATAGTTTAGTTAAATTATTAGATAAACCTCTGCTGTCTTAGTCTGAATTTGCAAACTCAGGAAAGGTCAGGCAGTATATGCTGCTATATCATACTTTTTTTATTCCTTCTGGTTTACCTTTTCACTTCTGCTGCATTTTAAGAAAAAGTAGAATAGAAAATTTCTGGTTTGATTGTTAAATATTTGTGAGAAACTGTCTTTATTTCGTTTTTAATATTGTGTCCAAAGATTATAGTTCCTGTAAATCATTTCTCCTGATGTTTTTGGGAACAGACTTTTCCTAAACAACTTCACAGAATTCTTTGATTGTTTCATTACACTCTGTGTCAAAGGTGGATGGTTGCATGTGAATGTGCAAAATGATTTTTCACTGAGTTTGGCAAAAGTGTTAAATAGGGTATATTTAGCTTTTTTATTTTTTTATTTTTAAGATGGATACAAGTAAGATGTTCCAGACTTAGGTGTGCCCTGTAAGAATGGAAAAGGGCATTGCTGAACAGAGCAGAAACAAATTGAATTCTTATTAGATTATTTTTTATCTATTAAAACATGAGGCCATTACAGCAGCTCTTTTTTTACTTTTTTTTTTACTATTTCTATATATGAAAGTCAGAATTACTGCTTATACTACTGATGTAGTAGTAATCTCTTGCACAGTTCATCTGTAAAAATTACCATTTATGCTTAACTTAAAGTCTTTCAAATTTTAATTCTTCTAAAACTTTTTATAAAATTTTATCATTCAGATATTCTGTAGGTATGATTAGTATTATCTGATGTACACAATGAAAAATATCTTTTCATGCCACCAGAGCAAAAAAAACCCCTCACTTAATTTAGAACAGGTGACACTGAATGCAAGCTTTCTTATGAACTTAATAAAAAAAAGCACAAATGCTCTGGAGTATTTCCATGAAAGAGGAGTGAAAAAGATAAGCCCAGAACACATGTAAAAGTGTTTTGGGAGAAAACAATTGGATGCGTCTATGAGAATTTCTAACTGGACAATGTTTATGTAGAAAGCTCCCAAAAACTGTCAAAACAATTACACATTTGCTGTAATGAACAAAAGTGAGGGAGTTCCAAAAGCTGTTTTAGCTTACTTCAGGGTAATTCCAAACAACATTCAGTTTATAATTTCAAGTTTATTCCTAAAATGTACTTTAAGGAAACCACAGACATACAAAAATTGTTATGTAAATAACAATACACCTTTAGAGAATGAAAAATCCCTTCATGAAAACCAGAGTCAAAGTGAGAGCTTTGTGCAAATAATAGTTAAGTCAATAATTTACAATGCATCTAAATTCATCAGTTTCTTCTCTGTTTCAGTGTAATTGAATAATGCTAAATTCGTTGGTTTACTCATATTTGGGTACCATAAGAACAGTGAAGCTGTGGTGCTGAATTTGTAGATGCAACTCTTGAATTCTGAGCTGTTCTCTGATAGATTGGACAGTAAAAAATAGTCAAGAGAATATGCAGAGAAAGCCACAAACAAACTTTAAAGAATAAAAAGCTTTCTCTAACCATTTACTCTTCTGCTTTTCATGCTCATACCTTTCTATGCTTGAGATAATCCACTATATAAACAAACTTTTGGCAAGCAAATTGTATTTTAAAAGCATAGGATGAGCTCAGGGGAAAAAAGCTCCCTTAAAATTCAAAGAAAATTGAAAATCAAATGGCTAAAATAAAGTTTGGAAGGATTTTTAAAATGCTATCAGAAAAAAAAATCCTAGGCCAAGTTACAGCTAAAATGTGCAGAGGCTTCTAAAAAAAAACCAAACCAGCTCCTTTTCTTCCTAATTCAGCAAAAAAGTAGTTACGTATCTGCAGGAATGCATCTGAAAAACTCTACTTAAACCTTCACAGTATCCTCTCTAGAGGATCAGTCAGCATTTGACTGGTTAACTTGTTCCCAGTCTTTGAGATTCAGGTTTCCTGCTGAATTAGACTAACACAGGCACTTCGCAAATGCCTATGGCATTTGATTACGAAATGCAGCTTTTCCTGAGATACACTGGAGAACTGATGCAAAAGGTGCTATGGTACCTTTGAGCAGGGGACCTGTGAGTGGCCTTGACATGAATAAGATAAGCACTAATCATACAATCATAGAATCATAGAATTGTTAAGGTTGGAGAAGACCCAAGACTGTTGGATCATCAAGTCCAACCGTTAGCCTACCACTGTCAAGTCCGCCACTAAACCATGTCCTCAAGCACCACATCTACCTGTCTTTTAAATACCTCCAGGGATGGAGACTCAACCACTTCCCTGGGCAGCCTGTTCCAGTGCCTGACTACTCTTTCAGTGAAGAAGTTTTTCCTAATACCCAACCTAAACTTTCCCTGGCACAGCTTGAGGCTGTTTCCTCTCGTCCTATCACTTGTTACTGGGGAGAAGAGGCCGACCTCCACCTCACTACAACCTCCTTTCAGGTAGTTGTAGAGAGCAATAAGGTCTCCCCTCAGCCTCCTCTTCTCCAAACTAAACAACCCCAGCTCCCTCAGCTGCTCCTCGTAAGACTTGTTCTCTAGACCCTTCACCAACCTAGTTGCCCTTCTTGGACACGCTCCAGCACCTCGATGTCCTTCTTGAATTGAGGGGCCCAAAACTGAACACAGTATTCGAGGTGCGGCCTCACCAGTGCCGAATACAGGGGTACTATCACCTCCCTGGTCCTGCTGGCCACGCTACTCCTGATACAAGCCAGGATGCCATTGGCCCTCTTGGCCACCTGTTGTGGTTTAACCCCAGCTAGCAACCAAACACTACGCAGCCGCTCGCCGACTCCCCCACCAGTGGGATGGGGGAGAGAATCGGAAGGGCAAAAGGGGAAAACTCATGGATTGAGATAAGAACAGTTTAATAACTAAAGTAAAATAAAAATAGAACAGTAGTAATAGTAATAATAACAATAATAATAAAAACAGATAATAATAGTACAATAGTAATACAAAGGAAGCGATACACTGTTGTAAGAGTCTGAAGTGTTAAGAACAATTGTCTCAAAGCTTGCTTGGGTGTGTTTATCTGATAAGACTGGACAGCAGACCACTCTTCTGTCTGATAAGACCCAAGGGCGGACCATTCTTTGGCTTATCAAGTGCCACTATCTTGCAAAGAGATGTGCAAACTTGCTGAAGCTGCAGGCCATTCTTTGGCTTATCAGGTACCATTAACTTGCAAGGGAACATGCAAACTTGCTGAAGCAGCTGGGCATTCTTTGGCTTATCAGGCACCACCAAGAATGGGACACCAATTGGTATCCGGGCCAGGCCACTTGCCCACTAGATGTGCATGTGTGGCATACGTGATGTTGCTCGGGGTAACCAAATGGAAATGAGAGGGCAAACTCCCTCTCCAACATGGGATAAAAGACGGCACAACGAAACCAGAAGGGAGAAGAAAGAAATGGAAGAAGAAGCTTTTCCACCTCTGAAGAACTAAAAGAAGAAGAAGCCTTTCCACCACCGAAGAACTGAAGACTGAGGACCAACGGGACGTCGCTGGATCCAGGGTGGTGACTATCCTTTGCTTACCTCTCTGATCGCTTGCTTAATTTCCTCCTAGTATTTCCTGCCTTTCCTATCGCTTCACTCTTCCATATTTACCTAATAAAACATCTGATTGGTGGCATATGACCTCCTTTGTGTCTTAATTTCACCCTTGGGATCATTACGAACTTTCCCTGAGCCTGACAATCAGACCGGGTCGTAACAACTGTACAATTGCTCACCACCTGCAGACCGAATGCCCAGCACATCCCCCCAAGCAGCGATCGTTCCCCCTCCCAGCCAACTCCCCCTGCTTATATACTGAGCATGATGTCATGTGGTATGGAATAGCCCTTTGGCCAGTCTGGGTCAGCTGCCCCGGCTGTGCCCCCTCCCAGCTTCTTGTGCACCTGGCAGAGCATGGGAAGCTGAAAAGTCCTTGACCAGTGAGCGCCACTTAGCAACTACTTAGCACTACTTAGCAAGAACCAAAACATCAGCGTATCATCGACATTGTTCTCAACCTAAACCCAAAATACAGCCCCATACCGGCTACCAAGAAGAAAATTAACTCTATCCCAGCTGAAACCGGGACACCACCTGAGCACACTGCTGGCTCCTCTTCAGGCAGCTCTCAACCAACACCTCCAGGTCCTTTTCTGCTGGGCAGCTCTCCAGCCACTCTTCCCCAAGCCTGTAGCGTTGCATGGGGTTCTTGTGACCGAAGTGCAGGACCCGGCACTCAGCCTTGTCGAACCTCATACAGTTGGCCCCGGCCCAACAAACCAGTCTGTCCAGGTTCCTCTGTAGGGCCTTCCTGCCCTCCAGCAGATCAACACTTCCACGCAGCTTGGTGTCATCTGCAAACTCACTGAGGGTGCCCTCAATCCCCTCATCCATATCATCGATAAAGATATTGAACAGGACAGGCCCCAGTACTGAGCCCTGGGGAACACCACTTGTGACCGTGTTGATGTGTTTAAGAGTCTCCCTAAATCCAGACACTGTCTCAATCTTTTAGTTTTTCATGGTTTGTTCACTTTTTTTTACCTTTACCTGTGCTAGAAAATTCTAAAATCTAAAGTAACAGAAGCATTGAGAAGAAAAAATGACAACAGTGTTCTTGCTGGTGAAAAAATTATTAAAAAAAAAAGTAATTTCCCTTGCAGTATCTTAAAACTTCACTTCTAGATAGTATTTTTTATAAAAAAACACACAAAAAACCCCATGCAAATGTGTGCTTTACAACCATTTGATCTGTCTGAATCATGGTTCTCTCTCTACAACATGCATGTACCCTGCAGTGACTATGTAGGTTCTTTACCTCCCTAATTTTCACTTGGCAAGTAGCCCAAGCCTCTGCTTTAAATTTCCCACTTGGTAGCACTAGTATGGCACCTGAAGAGTAATTAGTTGTAAGAAAGGGAATTTGAATTGGTTGCTGAGAAGGAAAAAAATGTGCATGCCTAATAAAGATTTTTCCTTGAGTACCTGCAACACCATTTATTTATTTTTGCTTAGAATGCACCACCCTTTAAATAGACCAGTGACCATTATTTTTTTTTTAAACTTCCCAGAAAAACTGAGTGAAAGAAAACTGGTTTGGTTTTAAGACCATGCTATTTCACTTTTAGTCAGTCTTTTACATTATAGCAGCACTTATCTTGACGGAAATTTTGCCTTTTTTAAAAAAAAAACAGTTTCCTGATAATGGCCTTCTTTATTTTATTTCTCACATTGCACTCCTATGGTTACCTAAGGTGTAGTCTTCTAGGAAGGCAAGCCATGAAGATGTCTGAGCAAGCAGAATATTTTACCTAAATTACACATATAACTCTCTGTGAAGTTTATACTGTCCATGAAACTTTACATTATGATACTGTTTGTGAGATAGGCAGACCTCCACTGGTTCCAATGACCTTGGAAACTCTTTTTGAACAATTCATTACATATATATAGTTATGCAAAATGAGTAACAGAAATGAGGTTTTCCCTCCTCTAGAAATTAGCAGTTCCCCAGCCCTAAGAAAGTGAAAAGTGCTACTCCTGATACTGCTTCTGCCTTCTGTGCAAAGACAGAAATGCAGAGAAGTTTGAGGGGGGAGGGGATTTGATTTCTCTTTTAATGTCTGCCTCCTTCCAGCAAGTCCATCTGTTGTAGCACTATAATTCTGGAAGCAGGATGTGTGTGTGACCAACAGGAGACAATTACTGCAAAAGTGTTTGTTGATTCAGCTCTATAAAGGGCAAGCCAATCACTACAGTACGAACAGAAAAGAATTCCAGCTGAGGAGCTGCATATAGATTAACACACACACACACAAATATATATATATATATATATATATATATATATATATATATATATATAAATGAGAATGGGGAAAACCAGAAAGGAGTAATAGTATGGGAAAGGATTAAGTAAGAATGAAGACTGAAGTAGAAAAGAAAGCTGGCATCTTTGGGGCTGTTAACCGAATAGTTTACTAGTCCCTATTTTCATAAATCTTGTTCTCTAGCTTTCCACCTTGACAGAGAGGGATGGGATTAAATAGATATGGAACTGTTCTGAGCCTCCTTTGGAAGAAAACTCCAGTTGCCTTGAGCAGCCCACTCTTGGGGCATATGGAGACAGTTGGTTTCTCCAAAAGTGACTGTTCTTGTGCTAGTTCATGTGGACTGACCAGAATCTTAGGGAAGTTCTCAGACCACAGGCTAAAAGTAAAACTTCCCTCACCCATTTGAATGCAGGTAAAACGTCAGCATGAAGACCACTTCTTTTTCAGAAGGATTAATGAATTGGGTTGATACAATAGTAAATCAGGCCTCAATATCATTTGTGCATAATAACTGACTCAGGATCTCATATAAAGCATGCTAATACATAACATTTCATAATTTTGATCATAACAAATTAAGAGACAAAAATCAATGTTATCAAAATTTCACAGAATTACAACAGAATTAAGCTGAACATTGTAAGACACCATAATGAAAAGTACTTTACCTCTATGGTCAGTTTACTACTTTGAAGTCTCTGATCAGCCAAATGTAGCTGAGTTGTTAGTTTTTCATTGGTTTCTTTAAATCCCTTCACAGAAGACACTGCTCTCTCTTTTTCATTCTGTAAAACAGCTATCTGCTGCTGCAATGACTTAATTCTTTCCTGCAGTAGAGTAACAGAGTAGCCCGGTTTCTGGACAATATTTCTCCTTTTTGTTCTGTTCACTAAACATAAAATGGCATGTTACTAAATTGACAGATCATCATAAATAAGATGATTTCTGATTTTTCTTTGGCCCTTCAAACCACTGTTCTAGCCTCTAAAATATTCCTTAGTAAGCAAACTGGTAAATTAATTCAGTTAACCTATAAGTGCTCTATGTTGTTCTTTTTCTGAAGTGCCAACACTGAAAACTCAACAATGACTTGGAAGTTAAATGTAGCTCAAGTTTCTGATTGGTATTACTGGAAATAAAGTCTTCAGTGTCTTGTTAACAGATTTTTTTTTAAGGTCTAAGCCAAAATACAGTTAATTTTGTTTCATTGGCTGTGTTGGCTACAAGGGACAAACAAGAACAAAAGGTAGTGAAAAGCCTTATTTTAGTCAGTAGATTCAATAGGAAGGACTTACTAAAAATGGAGTCTATTTTAACTGAGCAAAAGATGCCGTTTGACAGTCACATTCTATATGACAATTTCACTTCAAAATAATGAGCTAAATCTTTGAAAATATACTCACACAAATTTAAACAAGCAAATCCTGCAACAGCAGATAAGTGGGTTTGTGTAATATAGAAGAAGTTTTGGAATATCAGGCAGGAATGCTTTTGCCTTGAAATTGCCAAAAATATATAATATTCCTACCTTTGCTTTGAATGGATGGATAAGATGTTATGAGACAGCAGATCTTTCTCTTCTTGGAATGTAACTTTTCTAGGTCTTTATTCTGTGAATGGCCCTAAATGAAAAACAGAAGCACAAAGCTAGCAACTCTTCATTATGGCACACCAACCACAATACTCCAAAGTTTTCCAGTTTGAACTGAAACAACAAAAATTACTTCAAATAATACACAAAATCTAATGAATTTTAATTTGAAAATCAGTCTTACAATATCAGCCAGCGAAGAGTAGAAATTTCTGTCTTTCCCAGCAAATGTAGAAGAAATAATGAACTGTTATAGGTAAATCATAACCCTTTCCAAAGAATCCCAGAGAAAAATGAAGTGTCTGTTAATGCCTACATTATTTTTTTAAATAAGATATGAATTTAATTGTAGGGAAAAAAGATGCTGTGCATTACTTGAAAGCCTACAATATCCAATTGTTCAAGATAATTAAGTGAAAATAAAATGGAATAGTGGTCTTATTAGTTCAAAAGGAGCAAGATCAGATTAGACACTGAGCTGTAACTGGAAGATGCATGAATATATATGAACATGCAAATACATCCCTATGTTTGTACAGGGTTTAACAAAAGTCAGCTGCATGCGTTTTAAATATCTGATTTGAAAAATCAGCTATTTCCAGAACCTATCAAATGTTCAACGTCAGAAGCAGAGGCTGAAGAAGAATGCTGTTTGTAATATGTAAAATGAAAATGGCGAGAGCTTGGCTTACTCCAAAATCAAAGTACTATTTCCCTGGCTCTTAAATGCTCAGTGTATTTTGAAACTCTTTTGTTCTGGAATTCTGCAACATTTATCCAATTTCTAAAGTCTTCAGGATATGGTAGAAGAAAGGAAAAGAAATGTAAGTGCCAACTTTTCAGACTAAAACCAAAGTGAAGGAAAACAAAGGAGATCAAGCTCTTGTAGGTCTGTCTCCCTTGAGTAGTCTCTTAATTATTTTATTTCATGTCTCAAAGACAACAATGGAAACCAGTATTAAGTGCCTATCAGTATGACCAGAGGATCCTACAAACACCAAAGACATGTAATTGGATGACTGATGCTAGTTTGAAATGGTGATTATTTGTCACAGAGAACTGAGCTCTCAGTAGATGATGAGCAAACGATCCATCCCTGCAGCGAAAAGATGGAGATCTCCACTCTAGGCCAGAGCTCTGACAAATGTATGAGTTGTAAGAGAGTGCACTGCACAGGGTATTATATATTTATATCACGTGGGGCAAAACTGAGAAAGTCCCTGTGTCATAAATGATCTCATCTCCAACTCCAGGCCTAGCTCAGGACTTAGGAGATTTCTCTAGCCTATCTTTGTGTGAGAATACCATGACCCAGCTGGAATGTCCTTAAATCCTCAGGAGGGATTTAAGATTTATGTTAAAATTGGTGTTCCCAATTGTCAATACTAAACCTTTTTGCAATGCTATCTTCTGCACTCACAAACCGTGTTTTCAGATGGTTTTCCTGCAACAGGGGAATTCTGCTGAAGCATATTTACCTGCTTAGGGCTCTTGGGATACTTCCTATGTATGCTCCAAGTCCACCAGTTGGTTACATACATGTATCAGAACACATCTGTGTTTGTCTCTTCCAGTAGGAATAGAAAGTAAATACAATATTGGCAAACAGGAGAGGTACTGGCTGTGTCTACATTACCCAGCAAGAGAGACCAGAGCCTCCTGGATTCCCTGCCTTGTATAATCTCACTTAGGAGCAGCAGAAGATAACAGGAGTAGCGACACTCAGATTTTCACATATATCACGTGCACCTGCTCATACTGTGTATTCTATACCAACAGATGGTTGCAGAAGAATTTCCCTGCTTTTCTGCCAGAAAAATAGATATGTTTGATGGAAACACACAATCAAGAATATATAACAAGACCAGAGAGTTTGTATTTGCTTTAAAATTTTGGAGACTAGGAAAATATAATCTGTTTTCAAACTCTTTATTACATCACCATACATAACAGAATTTCAAACTAGTTTTCTAACAGCAGCAAGTTGTTCAGTGTTTCAGTATTCTGTTCCTTGAACTAAGAAACAATGATATCTGCTTGTGTTTTAAATTCCATGAATTGAAGTGACTTATTTGGGCAAACACAGGAGGGAAAAAGTATTAGACACTGTTCAGAAGTCCAAAAATTAGTCATCTGTTACAGATTGTATGGAGCCTCTAAAGACCTGGGAAATGACCAGCTGGCCCTCTTCTGTGAGAAAACAGCATATAGATGTTAGGAATGAGACAAGGTGTTCAAATCCCAGACAATAAATGTAAATGGGCTAAGAAGAAGCTAAAAGCACATTTTTCTCTAGGTAGAATCTCCTAGACAGAGATAGAGCCAAAAGCTTCTAAGTTGGAGACAACTTTTTCTGCGCACACTGAACGAACTGAGAGGTGTTAATGCTTGATTAGTCAGCACACCATTTTGCTAGAAGGCAGATGGGGATGTTGCTGATGCCTTGTTATGGGTTAGGTCACCCTGTTCTGTATGACTTTTCTGATTGAGAGAGAGTTTAATGGGATATCTGCGGCGTTCTTGTGTAGACTGTGAGACAGCAGGACTAGCTTACAGCAGCTTTACATTTTTTAATCAGTTTTTGCATTCCTGACACTCCCTGCAAATACTTTTGCGGATTAATTGTTCAGAAAATATTCCAAATTATAATGAAAATACCCATTGAATATCTGGAAGCAGATTTTCTTTTCCGTTTACAACAAGAGTCTAATTAAGAGAGGAACAGCAGTGATAATACTAAGCATTAAACTTCAACACTCTGCACAGGAGAAAAAAACAAGTTCCATTATATACCTTTTTATTATACTGCTTTTTTTTGCCTTCTAAATGAACAATGTTGCGGGGCTTTTGACTATCTTGTACTTTCTTTTTTCCCTGTTGTTTACTTCTGTCTGGCAGTGGATCAATGTTTTGCACTGTCTTCATAAGCACTGTTTCCAAACTTTCAGAAGTTGGTATTTCAGAGTCACTAAAAGAGCACATTCAGGAAAACAAAACAAAATAAAGCTAAACGTTAAAAGTTCCAAACAGCTAATGCTTGAGTACATCAAAAATAACACATGCAAGAAAGAGAAGAAACTAATATAAAATCCAAACAGTACTAAGTTAACTTATTCAACAGATGTTTACAAGTACGATAAAGAAGAAATCTCTGAAATTGTCTTATCAAGTTCTACTCTGTCCAATGGAACCTCACTCTACAATGTACAGAGGTCTGAGACTTTAACTGCTTCTTAAAGGACAGCTTTTGTTACAGCCTACGAAAGTGACATATAGGAAAAACTACTTGATAGTACTTCTAGTCTGTGAATAGCTCACAAAGATATACTGTTTCTACTTTCTTTCATTTTCACATTTGATAACAAAACAAATGCACAATACTTTACTCAACATTTTGTTTCAATTGAACTTTATTTGTAGTATTGACTGAGACAAACTCAGAAATCACACCTGAGTGAAATCTCTGCCTAGCACCCCTTTGGAGTGCTTTTAAATTCTGTAAGCTTGGTGGTCCATCTACTGAAATTGCCTGCCACGCAGAGAAACTGGACCTGAAACTTTTATTATACTTCAAATTTTTCCTTAAACTTGGACTCAATGTGCTCTTAATTTCCAGTTTTTCACTGCCTTGCCCCAGATTGTAATTTGTTTTCTGATATTCAGTGAAGTTCATCTTAAAACAGGAAGTCTTGGATATAGCATTTTCTATATCACCAATGGCTATTCATCATCAATTGTGCAAATGGATTTGTGAAGAAATCCCTTGACAGAAGGTAATTTTGATTTGTTACTTTTTAAACCAAGACATTTAAAAAGGCACAACTGAGTTCAGATTAAAACCGTCATAAAAATCAATGGTTTAGAGATGGAGGTTACTTAACCAGAGAAAAGGCCTCAAATTGAAGAGAAGAGTTCATACAGAAACATTTTTATACTTTCCAAAACCTATCCTGACACACTGGAATGTCTTATTGACTAATAAGAACAGAAATCAGTGTACTAGTTTGAAGGTGCTGCAGTAGCACACAGATGTTTCTAACCACATACATGTTTCCCTCACCTGAATGCTTTCAAGGAATGTTCTATTTAGAAAATGGAAGGCTTGAATCTAGAAATTCAGAGACAGCTACTAGTGATAATGAACAGTATGTATTAATAAGTAGAAGAGGGAACTAAATGAAGATATTTCCCTAACTTGTTGAGAATGACACCTTGAAACATCACCTTCAAAAATGTTCACTATTCTACAAGAATTCCCTAACCCGATACTTGTACAATTATTGAAAGTAGTATTTATGGCTAGCCATGACAACTGAAGCCATACAATTACTTTCCACTTCACTTCAAACTCAAATTGCAGTGACAATTTGTTTGCTCAATTTTGTTCCTAAAAAGCAAAACACAGGAAATTAAATAAAAAGCTCACTAATTGCAACAGAAAAACACATATGTTTTCTGTAAAATCAGATCTGCAATAGTAAATTAAACAGAGAAACAAACAAGCCTTATATTAATGACAGCAACTGACAAATTACTTGGTTCCTAATTTGTTTTCTCTCTCAAGATACTGTGTTCAGGAGCCCACATTTTGCGTGGGAAGAAGCAGCAGAAGGGCTTCATTTGCCAGTGTTGATTTGCTCCATGTGACATATAAAGCCAACATGAAGCTGATGAAGACAATTCAGTTTTCTTTACTCTTTCATCACCTTCTCTATATTTTGGGTAAATACAGTCTTGAGAAATTTTGTTGCACATTTCTTAGGACAAAGTATTGAAAGACATGGCATGATATCCATTCACCTAGTGGCTTATTGCTGCCTCCTCAAGTGTAGACAAATAGAGGCAGAAGCAAAAATTCTAAACATTCATGAAGCTTGCCAGTGCAATTTTCTGAGGGCCTTGTGACTCATGACTGGGACTCTATGCAGTAACAATTACCTTTAAAGAACTGATTTTTAACCATCATTCAATTAAAGTTAGTACAATGACTGTGCATAAAACATACATGAAATAATTACTGTGGATGGTTCTTAATTTAAAGGATGTTAAACAGCTTGTAGACATCTGCTAGCAAGCTGAAATGGGTCATTCAAAATTTATCTAACTAAATTAAGGGGAAAAAATGTTTCTCCTCCCGGGTCGGCATGTCACAAGATAACTAAACCGACTTAGTAGGCTTGCCTGGGAATCCTTAGCTGTCAGTGGTGAATATGCAAAGGGCCAGCAAATTAAATCAACCTGCCAAACTGTCAATTTCAAGCCTCATGACTGCACGAAAATAGCATCACTGGAAGAAATCAAGCATTGCCTTCTTTTGGGTTTCCTGGCATCTATTCAAATACTCATGCAGTTGTGGCTAATTTTGCATGCAAATTTCAGTCAATAAGCTCAGAACAAGACCTCCCAAGATATTTCAAAGGATCTGACAGTATTTTTTTTGAATACCAAATCAACAGTAGTTGAAATTCAATCTCCATTTGCTAGTGCTTTACATATGCACAGTGTCCCCTCTACAGGGCTAAGTTAATGAGAGCCGTACCTGCTTTCACTCACATCCTCCCAGCCGTCCTTACTGAAGTTCTCAAATACATTACTCATAACCTTGATGGACTGTTTGAGAAAAGCTCCAGGATGTCCCAAAGAGCTCTTTTTCTTGGCTGTTTTTAATTTAACCTTGGTGCCTGTTATCTTGCAATTACATTGCCCAGAGGTTGCCACTGCTTTGGCTTCATCCAGCAAACACTTCAGCTCCTGCACTTGACTCAGCAAATCTTCATTTTCATTTCTCAACCTGTTAGCTTCTACCACTTCCCTCTTCAAAGAGGCAGCTTCTTTTTCCTGCTCATCAATCATTAACTGAAGTTCTGCTTTGTCTTTTTTTATTTCATGAATCCTCTTAAGTAGCATTTCTAGCTCTCTTTCTCTTGTGTCTGCGTCTTCCTTTTGCACTTTTAAAGATGCATTCAAATCATTTTTCTCTTTCAGTAAGTCTTTATTTACTTCTTTCTGTTTCTTTAATTCTCCTTCAATAGCTTTGAATCTTCTTTCTAGTTGTTTTACCTAACAAAAGCAATTTTAGCATTCATAATATTTCAGCGAATCCAGTAGAAAAAATCCTGTGTTTTCAAATCTATTTATGATATGACAATAATATTACATTAAGCACAAGGACAAAAGCAATCTATAGTCCTTAATTTAAAAATAATTCTAACGTAGTGCAGATGAAAACATTTTAGCTGCAATAATACAGATGTTGAACAAAGGGCAGATGGTAAAAGAAGTTAAAATTCCAGGCAAAGTGACACAGAAGTTTAAGTATGCTAACGAACCTTCCTGATGCATCTTGAGCTCATTACTGATTTGGTTATACATACTAATTGAATTAAAAAAAAACATTTCCAGAAGGAAAACTATTTTGAAATACAGACAATTTTGCAGTATCTATCTAAATCAACAAGTTCTTTCACGTGTTGTAAATATACAAATTAAATATTAATTTGATCTTCCAAAAAACTGCAAACAAATCATAGCAAGATATAGCAGAAGCTCAGCACCTAAAGAATAGGAAGGCTGAAATGTATTTTCTATTCACAGAAAGGGAAAATCCATCCTATTTCAATGAAGCCACTTTACAAGCTTCTCTTATATAGTTTGAGGAAGCATATTCTACCTATATAGGATGCATATGCTTTGCCTGTAAAGCCCTTTGAGGTTTACACATATTCAGTGCCATTAACAATAAACAGATTCTCAATGTTCTTCTGGAATATTTGCTTGAAGTTACAACTAAACCCCACAATTTCCAGAAACAAGGGGCAATTTTAATTTTAGCAGATACTAAAACAAACATCTAGTCTGTGAGACTTCCCCAGAAGATTGCAAAGGGCATTGGAGTGAGTTTTGTGCTCAGTGACCACTTAGTAATTTTGGAAAAATATTTTTGGTTGGTTTTGTACAAGCTTCATCTCCACTTTCTCACTAGAGGAAGTGCCAAGTGCTCTAGATTTTTCTGGACATGGGTAGAAAAGACTATTTTTAAACAAACTATAGCAGAATGCACACACCCAACTTCAGTTACTCACCCTGTAAAATACCGACCAATTCCATCACCTTGTAGCAATACTAAATGTCAAAACTTGCTTCAATATTGAAAATATTGAAAGTGTAGTATTTCTCAATAAATCCTATATGTTTTTGCAAGGACATTTTGCAAAATTTAAATTATTTTGCAACATTTACATTATTTTAAAACTTATGGAATGATTCACAATGTGGGTACTACAGATTTGATTCAGATAAATGAGAGGTCTTAATGTACAGAGTAAATTAGGGCAAGAGCTGCTCAAACTTCACATACATTTGTGAATTTGATATTGAATTTGTGAGTTTGATAACAAACCTTTAATATACATGCCTGTCTATTGCTACCTTCCTTTATGGAAATTCATAGCACTCCCACAATGAAGACCGATTGCCTCATGGCTACATAAAGTTATTGGGTGAAAGTAGAAATAAAGGGATTTTTCCAAATGCTTCAATGAAACCAAGGTTTATGATTAAAATCATAGTTTGTACTTTCCTCCCCAATGATAAGGAGTTAGACCAGTACCTTTCTTCAATCACCTTCCTAAACTGAGATTCTGCTATTATTTTCTCAGTTCTTTAAAACAACCTCTTGCACTCACTAGCACTTAAAGTCGTGTATGACAGCTGGAAGGAAACAAACAATGAATGGCTTCTACACTTGTTCCTAAGGTATCATCATAACTCTGTATATCCACAGAGATAAAAATTATGTAGTACCTGGCAAACAAAATTATAGTTTTGAAATATAGATGATAAGCAAGCATAAACTGTGTGACATCTCAGATGGTAGCATTCATATTATTTCAATTACTCACTCTACCTTAAGATAAATGAATGTGAGCACTTCCTATTCTGTGTGTTATTATTTTAACATGATGTTTGTCATTCAGTAATAACGAGATGACAGCCTTCATTGTCTGACCATATGGCAAGTGTTACAAGTATATGCAATCACATCATCTGCTGTAAATTACCATACTTCCTACAAGTTAATTCACAAATAAAAAATAAATACATACCCGAAGAGACATTCAAAGTTACAGATTTGTGTTTATTCAATTTAAGCATGCTTTTAAGATTTATAAGTAAATAAACAAATATTGTTTTGCAAAATGACAAACAAAAGGCATGATACTGTTTGAAGAATGTCTTTTCTTTGCAGCACACAAAACATATGGTAAAATACAAGTGAGCCCTCTTAAGTGAACACCTGTTAACATACTAAACTACTTGTGTATATTACAAATATCAATACAAATAGCAACTAGTTAAGAACATCTTGTTACTGTATGAGGTAAAACATGTAGAATGCTGAGCAGTAAAGATTAAATACTCATCATATTTGCTAAACCAAAGAACACTAAATGCATATGGTACTACCTTGCAAAAAGAGTGTTAAACCCACATATGTAAAAAATATTTGCATATGCAATGTACTGTTAAAATTTAAATACAACAAAAAGTGTATTTATCACTATCATGCATCACTTTTATTCTGTAGCAAGAGCTCTATGGAGATTAACACCTGAAATCATGTAAAGTTAAATACTTAGCAAAAGAAATGAAGGTTTCTGAACTTAAAAGTGGTAAAATGCTAAGCATATGTTACTTCCCATTTAGATAATTTGTTAGTTTTTAACATTATACCTCTAAACATTCTTTTAATTTTTTTTTTTCTCTGACATTAACCATGTTTATCTCACATAATACGTTCACAGCTACTTCACTAGAATTGATTTCTGACACAATTTTGGAAATCCTTATTTTTGAATTAGGAAGGGAAAATCCTGGCCTAAATTTAAGAGTACTGACTTCTATATATATATGATTCTTATATTAAAATTTAGATCTGTTTGCTGGCATTGGTATCTTACCTTCTGTAATGTCTGATGTGAAACTTCTTTCATATTCCTCTTTGGAGTACTGTTCTTGACCCCATCATCTTCACGAAGTTTAAAAAGTGGCTCTATCAGAAAATAAATAATACCTCTCTATCAGAGAATAAATAAAATACATTGTGACACTAGTATTTCACTAAAACAATACCTAGACATTTTAAGGAAATTCATTCTTTACTTCCGCAATTATTTATAATGTGGTCTGTTTTCTTGACAAGCCTTTTGGTCAGTTTCTAAAGAGTGACCTCTTTTCAAAGTGTTCTGTCACATAATTATGAATCTTTGTAGCATCACAGTATGTTTTTTTCAGAGTACAAGCTTTTCAAAGGTACAATAGATCTGCAGGTTAAAGACTCTGCACTTTCATTCTGATTTTTATTCTTTTATAGACTATTCCCTCTATGCCTTAAAAGCAGAATTCATTGCCTTTTTATCTATACAGTCACTACTAGTTTTGTTCTCTAGGTCTTGTCCCCTGCTAGGAGGATCAGAGTGATTGGTGAACAAAGCAAACAGTAACAGAATTAGGATGGATGAAAACTTTAAACACCTTTTTTTGTTATGTGAAAGATCATGTACTTCACCAGATAAATCATACAAATTATTCCATTCTAATACTGTGAATTCATAACAATTAGAAATTGATACAACTAATGAGAGTGAACATGACTCTAAGCATCATTCTCAGAGGCAGCTATGAACTTTCGGTACTAAAAATCCCACAAAAAAGACAATTTAAAAATTACATCTATTCATAGAGAAGCATGCTAAGAAAAAGTTTAGAAGTACTAATATGTACAGTAAATCAGAAGTAAAATACATTCTGTTTAGATTTGAACCTAGAACTTAGTGTTCACAAATTGCTCACTGCTCACAGAAATGAGCAATTACACACCTTAGAAGGACTTTTTCTTAGAATATGAAATATTACGTTAAAGAACAAAAAATCCCAACAACGTAAAAATACCACAATATTCACATTTCTTTTCTTGACCTTCTTGCCCCCAAATGAACTTATTAATCTTAAGGGATAAATATCTGTGCTACATGGTGGAGGTCTGCTTTAGAAGTATCATTTCAAACTACAAGCAGACACTGCAGGTCACTTAAAAACTTTTGATTTGTAAACAAAGCAAGTGTAGAAGAAAACATTGTTACTCTCTGTAGATTCACAATCCTCTTGATATAAACAGTGACTAACAGGTTTGTTAGAGTGAATTAGACCTTTCTTTTGTCTTTGGAACATGTCACGGCCAATTAATACTTCTGTATTCATGAAATAAATGGAACACTATTCCAAAGATAATAAAAGCTGAAAAAGGTAAAACCATGCATCTGGGGAATATGTACCTTTACCTTGATATTAATATGTTAGTTCCCATGTTATTTCAGACTACAGTCCCCCAGCACAGTGGTACTGCATACATTTACAACATTCTTTAAGTAACACACAAAGATAATATGAACATGCTTTTCATCTTTTTCTAAATATTCACTCATTTGAATGTTTGCTGTAGCTTTTATATCAGCATTTACTGTACTCCACTGAAAACAAAAATTATTTCCCATAGTCAAACAAACTGATCAAAGCACACAAGGTGTTACATTTATTATGTGGATGTATTAAAATACAATTTAAAACTCTATCTATAAATAAACATATTATACACAGAGCATAAAGAATACTACTGCAAAACAGACAGAAAAGACTATACATGTTTAGTATTATTACAGAAGTCACAAGCAACATAAATTAAAGAAAAGCCAAAGGTCACTGATGCATAACCCTTTCTATTGAGCAGACAATAAGCGGCCTGTTCAGCCCCCTTCTCCCCTCCTCCCTCCTAATTGTTATGTAACGTTCACAGGAATTGGCTAGGGAGGCAATGAAACAGCATTGGCTATAACTGTCTGTCTGTCTATGATAGCAGAAAGATTCACCATATCAGTCTACTCAGCAAGACATACGCTTTACCCATCATACTCCTACATAAAAACCACCAAGTTCTCCCTCCAGGAACAGACCCACAAGTCATAAACGCCACTATCTTCAGTCATCAAATTACCATGGTCTTACAGAAGTATACTTATGTCCCACTGAGAAAACATAGTTAACTGCCAGCTTTAGAACATAACACATAATTCCTAATTAATAGTCACCAAATCTGATGACGAGTTAGTTCAACACTGCTGCAAAAATGTTACTTGAACTATGATACTACAGTTCACTACTAGTATTTGCACAAAGCCTTCTTACACAGAGAAAAAACTATCAGTTTAAAATAAAAACAGAGCTGTGTATTAGTTACTCACACAGTACCTACATGAACCATGAAAAGAATGACATTTTTGCCTCCAGTATGCACCAGGTGAAGGATTCCCCTGACAGACAGGAGGTGCTGTGGTGCAGAAAGCCACTGTGTTACTGACTCCAGTGGCAGCCACCCATGCTCCCAAAGATGTGCTAAGTCTGAAACAGCCAGTGGGAAAAAACACCGTGAAGACCAGAAGGGAATGCCATTCTCACACATGAGATGGGAACATGGTAAATTCAGAAGCAGCCTAATGAAAGAAGTCTTCAAATTGCCTCCTAACTGTTAAAGCACTAAACACGTCAAGAACTGGCAGTTTCAGGGATCTGGCTTTTTTTTGGAAATGCGTGGTTATTGCTCAGCAGGCCCTCAACTCCTTCTCACTGCTGGTTGCCTTTCCACTTCTCTCTGTGCAAAGACTGACTAAATTGGCAAAAACAAATAAGTAATTTTTAAAGTCAGTATTTGAAACCTTCACTAGTTCCCTTCAGCTCTGTTTGGGGCTATGGAAGTAAGAAATAAGAAGTAACATGAAAGGAAACAGTAACTTTCAGTCTTCAGCAGCCAGATATTTCCACTTAGTTTTATAGATAAAACTAAGTTTTATAGATATAGTTTTATAGATAAAACTAAGTTAAAACAAATTTAAAATAAAGGAAAAAAAATCTTTATTTTTTCTTTCATGTTCATTATCACAAAAAAAGAAAACAGCCAACACCAGAAAATGGGGATAAAGGCTTTATTGCTAAGAACATGCAGAGTACTTCTCCAAGTCTCCTACTTCCTTCCTTTGCACAATACCGTGCATAAAGAATTCACCACAGATGTGACACCCAGCTGGCCTGTAACTGTGCACTTTTGAATACTTCTCCCAGACCATTTAGGAACAGCAAGTAACAAAGAATCAGAGGAGTGATGGGAGAGGCAATGGTAATATATTACCTATCTGACTGACAAAGACCCATCTTCACACAACCATCAACTATTGTAAAGATTGCAATGATATAAAAGAAGATGTTCGTGATCAATTCTTTTAAGAGTTCCACCATTTTGATTTAGTTTCAAATTCACACACTTTGTGAGACTAGTATTAAAAAAGAAGTCTGAATGAGCATGAAGTTTCTGTGTCACTGTATTTCAATACTGCAAAAACCATTTCAGATTCTGAAGAAAGCTTCAGAAACATATAAACATGTTTTCGATTTGAGACATATATATTTATATACATATACAGCTATTTTAAACATAAAATAATTAACTGATTTTGTAGGTAGTATAAACACATAAGTTGCAAACATATATTATTGTATATCTATATATAAAAATTGTCCTCGATTTAATAGGCATGCAGAGAACTTAAGGGTAAACATAATTTGAAATAAGAATTGTATGGCCTTACGCTTACAAAATACACATTCAAGAAAAAGAAATTAACCTTTGGAGAGAAAATAACCTCAAAATTAATATTTCTAATAGACTACATATACACTCATAAAATACTATACCTTCCCTTTTTTGTTGTAAACATAGTTAAAGTCCTGTATTGTGAACTTACCCACAGATTGGTGTCCTTTCATCTGATCCAATTCTTCTTCAAGATTCAGTCTACAAAAGAGGAAATGAAAAAGTAGGAACCACAGAACAATCACATAGATGCCACTAAAACCATTAAGAAAATTAAACCAAAACTGTATCAATATATTACTGGGGAAAAAGTTTTCAACACCCAGGAATTAGTTTTAATTTGACGACACTTAGCATACTTCAAATATAGTCATTTGTACAACAGGTGAATAAAATTTATAAATCTGAATTTACAAAATTCATACATAATGTTGGTTGTAACATACACTAAGAAGTTTCAGCCAGTCCTTTTTAGGTAAGGAAATGCCTGAGACAAAAAAGAGACCGGTAGGAAGTGGAATACTGTTAAGAGGGGAATAAGTACTCAGTCTCAGGGGAAACCACCAGCCAACCTTGTGTAGACATATTTTACCATTCCTCTTTTTCCAGCAACTATTTGAGAAACTTATTAACAAAATCTCTCTTCCCCTTTTCCAGCTCTGATCTACTACTATATTACTACTATAGTTTATTCTGTAATATCAACCAGCTAAGGTCTGTACAACAAAATACCTGAATTACCATTTTTCATTTTAATAAAATTACGACAAATAAAGCTGCCAGGATACCAATGCGGAAGTTTCAAAGTCAAATTGGGAAATGCTAGAATGAAAGACATCATTAATTTAAATGGTTCATTTGTACTTTCTGACACAATCTTTAATTACATAGTTGTGCAATATTTTAGTAATAAGATCCCCACCTATTTTAGCCTAGGATCCTACAGCATACAGAACAGAGGGCAGTAATTTAATATGCAGATTTTGCTTAAAATATAACCTCATATCCTATACAAATACATATTATTCTAGCTCTGTTCTGAAGGCTGGACTGCTAATTTCCTCACAGCCTTTTCTGCTGTATTCTGAACAGCAGCACCTAACTGCTTCACAGGAAATTTATGCTTTACAAAACCCCTCTGAGACAAGGCACAAAGAAAATCAGGCCAAAATACCTGCTAACTTAAGGAAAGGTTTTTAAAAAAAAGGTCTTTCAGTATACACAGTATTTTAAAGCACATTATATGTCTAATACATCTCTGACTCAGCTGTAACTCTAAACACTGCAATTCACACCCCACAGTCTCACATGAAGTACAAAGAAAATGAGAAACGTGAACTTAAAGTAACTTGATTTGCACGACACACAAGATTCCAGCTATTTTCAGGATCACTCAGCTGCCTTCACAGGTTGACTTTCTTTGCTGTTCTTTCATTCTCTGTGCCTCAGTCATCATCAATTTCTATAATGCAGACTACAGTGGCCTTTACCTCCACACTCTCCTAACTCCTCATAGCGTGTTCACTTTTTGCACTGAATGGCAAAATGCTTCCTTGAAAAAACATTCTCTGTTTACGTAATTAAAGACTGTATTCAACATTACATGAGTACAAGGGAGTGAATTAAGGATATTCCCTTCCTGCTTGAACCTCTATCTTCTGAACATGTTATTTTTCAACTTTAAAAACATTATTTGACTGAACACACATTTACATGCATATATACACACAGCCTGCCTACACACTAAGTGACAAGCATACAATGATAATTGTGTAAGATTTTTAAAAAGAGTTAACTTTTACATATTTTTTAGGGTGATGAAGGACATGCAGAAGTAAATAAATGCTATGAAGTAAGTAAAGGGGTAGGTTTATAGTCTGAATATCTGAAACACTTCCAAATAAATTCATTTGTCTGTGAAATAGTCTCCAACTGGAGTTATGATATGTCTAAGCTGGAAATATTTCAGGCAAGCCTAGACAAGAAATTACAATGTGTAATACAAGATCCAACCCATACAGGTCAATGACTGGCTTGCATGAACGCTGGAAATGCCCAACTAGGTTAGACCAGCGCTGGGTCCACCCATCACCAGTGCTCTGTCTCCATCAGAGGCAAAAGCTGATGCTACTCAGGAGAGAGCACAAGCCTAACAGTTTCTGTAGTCTGATTCCAATTTTCCATCCTGAAAGTGGCACATAAGCAGTACTCTCTGTTTCCTCTGCTTTAACTGGTTCCCTGTTGCTAAAAGGACCTTTCCTCCAATCCCGCAGGAATGGAATTACTTTATAACCTTTCATGTGGAGCCTTGTTAAAGGCAATTGGAAAATACAGATCAGATTTTATCCACATGGTTACTGTCACCCTTCTGCAATTCCAGCAGGTTAATGAGGCAGGTTTTCCCTTTACAGGAGGCACACTGATGCTTCCCCCCAACAAAACTGTTGATCCGTGCTCAGTGATGTCTCTCCTTCTGTGGTTTTTTTTGGGTTTTTTTTGTTTGTTTGGTTTTGGTTTTGGTTTTTTTCCTCATTTCCTAAATACAGACTACCATCTTCCCAAGTATGGAAGTAGTCAGGCTCACTGGTCTGCAGCTCCCTCTGGAGCCCATTTTGTTGACAGGAGTTACAGTGGCAACCTGCCAGTCAACTGGAGCAGTGGCTGTTTTCAATGAGGTTACAGTTCAGTAATTTTATACTTCAATTTCTTCACACCCCTCGGGGTGTGAAGATATTAACAAATAACTTGTCTACTTGACCTCATAATTGCTGTACAGTTACTTCAAACAGATCTAACACCTTTGATCTACCTGCTACAAAGAATACATGAGTTGCTGGCATCTTCTTAGCATCTTCAGCAGGGAAGCCTGATGCAAAGATTCACTGAGCTGTTCTTTTATGGCCTTGTAAACCCAGTGTATCCTTTTACACTGTTACCATTAAGCAAACCTACAGATCTCCTGACTGGCTTCTTTTTCACTTTATTTAAGCAAAATTTTACCATCGCAGCTTAAACATCTTTGAAAACCACTCAAGAGCTTTTTTAGCCTTCTCAACTTTCCACTTGCATTTGTCCTGCTTTTCTTTATTAGCCTACCTGTTCTCACCAATGCAAGCTTAAGTTTTAAATGCTGACCTTTTCTCTGCGAGGGCCACAAAAACTTCCCCACTGAGTCTGTACAGAGAGCTTTTTAAGACTATTTAGGGGTGGGGGTTGGTGTGTTTTTTTTTTTTTTTGTAATTTCATTTTATAAATTGTAGCACATATTTCAGCTGTGTTTCAGCTACAATACCTTTTTAAAAGTCTCCAGCTGCTCATAGGCTTTCTGTACTGCTTGTTCTAGTGCTTGGGGGTTGGAGGTTTTTTGACTAGTTGCTTAATTTTTATGTGCTTCCCTTTCTGCAAAGTGAATATCCCCAAGCCAACTGATTTGGTCCGCTGCCTTCTGCTACTATTTATATCTAATTAAAAAAAAAAAAAAAAAAGAAAAAAAGAGGCAAACATCACATGAACCCATCTTCATAAAGGATGAGATGTCGGGAAATACAAGCCTCACCTCTTTTCCTAGGAAAGTTACAGAGCAAATCATCCTGGAAATCATGTCCAGCCACTTAATGGACAAGAAGGTGATTGGAAACAGCTAGCATGGACTTACCAAGGAAAAATTTTGCTTTACAAACCTGATCACCTCTGTAAGGAGATGACAGGCCGTAGGAATAAAGGGAGAGCAGGCAATGGTGTATACCTTGAATTTGGCAAGGCATTTGAGATGGTCCTTATTGCCAAAGAGTTGAGATGTCCTGGTTTCAGCTGGGACAGAGTTAATTTTCTTCCTAGTAGCTGGTATAGTGCTGTGTTTTGGATTTAGAATGAGAATAACATTGATAACATGCTGATGTTTTAGTTGTTGCGAAGTAGTGCTTACACTAGTCAAGGACTCTTTCAGCTTCTCATGCTCTGCCAGGTGCACAAGAAGCTGGGAGGGGGCACAGCCAGGACAGCTGACCCAGACTGGCCAAAGGGCTATGCCATACCATATGACATCATGCTCAGCATATAAACTGGGGGGAGTTGGCCGGGGGGCAGTGATCGCTGCTTGGGGATGGGCTGGGCATTGGTACGAGGGTGGTGAGTGGTTGCATCACTTGTTTCTCCTGGGTTTTGTTCCCCTCTCTCTCTCTCTCTCTTTCTTTTCATTACTTTTTTTTAAAAAACAAGTTATTTCAATTATTAAACTGTTCTTATTTCAACCCATGAGCTTTCTTACTTTTGCTCTTTAGATTCTCTCCCCCGTCTCACCAGGGGGGGAGGGTGAGCAAGTGGCTGTGTGGTGCTTGGTTGCCGACTGGGGCTAAACCACAGCATGAGATCTGAATTGAAAAGTAGATAAGGTGGCTGGGAAATTGGCTGGACTGTTAGGCTCAAAGGGTGATGATCCATGGTGTGGAGTCCAACTGGCAGCTAGTAATTAAAAGCATCCCTCAGGGATCCATACCAGAGCCAGTACTGTTTAATGTCTTTATTAACAACCTCAAAGATGGGTTAGAGTGCCTCTCAGCAATTTCACAGATGTTATAAAACTGAGGGGAGCAACTGATACACTCACTAGGGGGCTGGACCACTGTTCAGAGAGACCTCATAGGTGGAAAAAATGGGCTGATGGGACCTTCATGAAGTTCACCAAAGGTAAAGTCCTGCCAAAGTAACCCCTCGCAACAGGACATTCTAGAAGACCAATTGGCTAGAGAGCAGCTTTGCAGAAAAAGTGGGGTCCTTCTGAGCAACAAGCTGAACATTAGATAGTGACATGCCTCTGTGGCAAAGGCAAAAAACATACTAGCTGTATAAGCAAGAGTATAGTCAGTTGATTTACAAAATTGATTCTATTCAGCACTTCTGAGACTGCATGTGTAGCTGTGTCTAGTTTTGGGCTTCTCCAAGAAAGACACTGACCTACTAGATTAAGTCTAGCAAAGGGGTACCATGATGGTCAGGCATTGGGCACATGATTTATGACGACAGGGTGAAAGACCTGAGTTTATTCAGCCCTAGGAGAAGCAAAGATTGTCTTGCTTTCTACGTAACATAACGGTGTCAAAAAGATGGAGTTTGACTTTTCCCAGAGGAACACAGTGGATGGTATGAGAGCCAATGGACACAAGTTAGAATACATCAAATTCCAACTAGACATAAAAAGAAATTTGCTCATTAGTCTAGTCAGACCCTGGAACACTTGCCCAGAAAGGTTCTGAAATCTCCATCCTCGGTCTCCATCTCCTCCATCCTTTGTCAAAACTTGACAAAATCCTAAGCAACCATCCCAAACTGCCACTGTTTTGAGCAGCAGGTTGGACAAGACAGCTTCCAAAGGTTCCTTCCAGGCTGCACAATTCTGTGCTTCTCATTGTAATGAGGTAACTATTACAGAGAGGCTTTCTCTCTAATGCTTTCTGAACTAAGTTCTATATACCACTCACAATAAAAACCAGAACAGTATTTTTCCTTTTGGTTTCTAAGACTGATTGTTCTAGAAAAGTTCCTTATTCTATACAAAATTTGTATCTCTACATTTTGTCTTGGCAAGATATAATGATGCAGGGTCTACGCGGATAGTTGAAACGTTCCATGAGTACGGCCTGTCCTTCACAACTCGTCGAATCTCGCTTCACATTTCTGCATCAGTCAGCAGCCTGATGAAAAGATAAGCAGTACAATCTCACTGCTACTTATTTATTTATTATTAAATTATAGAACTTCTATACAAAAGCATTGCACAGTGCTCCCTTTTTCTGTAATAGCTGTCCAATACTACACTTAAATAATCCTTTTCATACAACGCCACTCCCTCACCAGGTAATTCCTGCAAAACTAGTACCCGGGAAGCACTGTACCCCACAGATTACCCTCCTTCCTCCAGGTCATTGAGACGCCTAGTGTGTCAGGACTGTCATCTGATGCCAAGCAGTCTAGTTCCATCAGATTCCTCCTTGCAAACAGGATGTTCTCCTCTCCCAAGACTTATGCTCTTTGCAGCACCACATATAAAACATGTCTTAAATGTAGATAATCATACATGTCACACTAAAACAAACTAAATAAATTGCATTCCATTGGGGACACTGCTACCTGCACCATGAGTTTAGATTTTTTTTTGATCTGGGGAAGCTTACACAGGTATAGCCTCCCTTTTTGAACCAATTACTCTTATCCTGTCCTACCCTGTCCTACTCTGTCCTACCCTACCCTAATTAGTTAATTAGTTGGTTTCTTGGTTTCTTTCATTTTTTCTAATCTCTGAAGCCTGACAATCTTCAGTTCACAAACTTGTTACGCTTTGAATACACAGACTGGGCCACTCAAGGCCAACACAGTTAGCACTGAGCAAATTTCTAAGTACTTAACTCATTTGGGAACAGATTCTCTACTGATTTCTATTCAATCTTTTCTTTCTGAAAAATGAACATAATACAACAAAACCTTCAAGCTTTATTTTCTACAGATTTTTTTATGGCAAATATAGCACTAACAGAGAAAAATAAAAATATATAATCTGTATGGTCTTGATACATATTACATTCATTATACAAAATCAGAAGATGAAAAAGGAATGTACAAGTAATTGTGGCTTTTTATTATGACTGTGTGCAGTCAAGTGTTTTTTTAATATCACTCATAAGTTTTTTTACATTTCAAGGCAAAAAACAGAGAAAAAATTCTAATGTGAAGAACCACATACAGAAGCAAGTAGCTCTTCCTTCTTTTCTGTTTGTTCCTAAATCTAGTAAAATGGGCTCTGAAACATTTGAATATTTTTGATGTTACTCTAGCTAGAACTTGTTAAAAAAAAAAAAAGAACCACCTGGATATGCATTCTTAACAAAAAATACACCTCTAGTTCAGTTCTCTAAAATTCACCACTGAAGTACTGTAGCCTGCATATTCTGTTACAAGAATGAAGCTCAAGAAAATGAAGGAAAGGGTGTAATGTGGTCTTCTTGAAGAGTACAATTCTTTGCAGAGACTGTAGGATTGCTGCTTTCCCCAGGAACAATTACCCAACCTGAAAGAACACAGTGGCAAAAAGCAGGGGTGAGAGGACATATTTGCTTTCCAGCCTTTCATTTACACTATTATCTCCCTCAGTGTCCCATCACACAGATGTGCCAACCTAATAGGAAAGAACTGATTTATCTTTATGAAACTCTCCCTCCATATCCAAAAAATATTTCAAGTGGGTCTGAAGATAAACATCTGTGTGTTTTCTCCCCAAAACAGGGATTGCATTTAACAGACTATGTCTGCCCCACCAGTCTTTTAAATGATTCATGTTCAACTCTTTTACAAAGCAGATTAAGTACTTGAAGAGACCTGTGATCCAGTTGCATGGATTCTAGTGACATAAGATGCTTCCCTCAGTTACTGAGGGTGAAAGAAGGATTGCCTCTGTAATCCTTCAACTCAAAGGATCAAAAATAAGCTTTGTGTGTGGTAATGTAAAATACTAACCTACTGGAACTAGAGATTCAGAGCAGCAGTGTCAAAGTTCAGATAAAGTGAATAAGAGCTTCCAACACTATTTTATCAGATGAAGCTAATATTTGCTGTAATTATCTTAAGCATATGCTCATTGGATTTACTGCATCGGTTTTTGCATTGTTCAGTTTCAATTAACACATCAAACAATGGAAAGAAGAAATGCGCCAGATTTTGATCCTAACTGAAATGGGATTTCTCTGTGCATTGAAAAACTTGTGTTTGATTTAGCAGGTGCTGAGCAAAGGGCACTGTGTTTATGTCATCTGAAAAGATCCTAGACATAAACTGAAGCTGAGAGATGGAATCTTTGAAGATTTTTCTACAGTGGAAAGGTAGTTCCTGTGTAAAGCGTTTCTAGCTGATTGTAGTGTTGAGGCACAGATATTAAAAAGAAATCTTTGAACATTAGTTTATGCCTCCTCCATCTTTTGACGGTAGAAATGCTGGGAGTTGAAGATGTTTCAAGAGT
Organism: Theristicus caerulescens; assembly: GCA_020745775.1. Taxonomy (NCBI): domain Eukaryota; kingdom Metazoa; phylum Chordata; class Aves; order Pelecaniformes; family Threskiornithidae; genus Theristicus; species Theristicus caerulescens. The sequence goes on along the minus strand of CM036583.1, from coordinate 37,171,881 downwards.
AGGCAATTTTGAGGATGATGTATATTTTAGATGCCTTATGTTAATCTCAATCTAACTGTTCTTCTAGCAATTTTTTTAGGACTGCTCCAGAAATTTCACATTTTACAATTACATACAATTACAAGCTTGACTTAAAAAAAAAGGAAAAAATAATAGCATATTTTAAACTTTTTGTGTCTGCTATCAAATAATTTTTCTCCTGATAAATCCAGCAGTTACTAAACAAAGTGAAAGAAATTATAAGTTTACATTGCAGATTAGGTTGTCTTTCCTGTTTCAGATTCTAATACTGGGTGGCAAAGTATTTGAGCACAACTCTTTTCCCAGTAGGGAAATTCAGCAATGAGTGTATTCAGGAACTGCAGGAGAAGAACAAATCTACAAAAATTTGGAAACGGTCAACTGTCTGCTTTGTAAAGCAGTAAGATAGAACACGGAAGACGCTTTCAGTTTAGCCTTTCAGAAGTCTCCTAATGACAATATATCAGTTGACAAGCAGAGTGCTTTCTAGTTCTCTTTTTCATACTATGTATGTTTTTGCTTGAGCAAGGAAATAAAATATATAGCATATGAAATTTATAAATCAGCATTTTCCAGGAAAACTGACTTTCTGCCTTTTTAAAATTGAAATTTTTAAATTCTATGGTTGTATTTAAGTTTGTATGTTATTTTCAGTCAGCAACTCTTAAACATGATCTCACTATTATGTCTGCTATTACACAACTAAAAAACCTCAACCTTCTAAGCATTTTACAAGAAACAGATTTTGAGCTCCATTTGTACAGGGAAGAGCTAGAAACTGAAGTTCATTTAGAGATGAGACACCTGTACAAAAGGAGGAATATGATGTATGTCGGTACCAAAGTGCTGCTAAGCAAACCATATGCAACATCAACAAAAGAAAAAACTAAACAAGTAAGGAATGAACTATGCAGTTCTGCAGTTAAGGTTGATGAACCAGGAGGAAAAAAAAAAGAAAAAGAAGAGGCCTATGAAAAAACCTAATTTAGACAACAGAAGTGATTAAAGTTCTAAATTGAATACATCCAGCAATGTAGAACTCGGAAGAAAGTCTACAGTAATCATAATAGGAAAACAAAAAACTTTTCTTTGGAAAAAAGGGTTTGCTCTACAGACTCAGAGAAAATAGACCTTTGAACCATAATTCAAGCATGAATAATGGGATTTGAATACAATAAAAATATGCAGGTCAAGAGGAAAGACAAACAAACCTGAGTGTGAGTATAAATTGATCACTTCCAACTCATGATAAATTCGTATCTTTGCACCTTTTCTCTTGACAAAGTCAAAGGCTACTACTGCATTTTAAAGTCTCTGTCACATTCATGCTGTGTATTCATTCTACAGTTTAATTCAAGTTTTAAAAAGGGAAGTTCCTAGGATATAATTTAAAACAATAGAGAGATACCAGACATGACCTTTGTGCAAATGTTTATCAAATACTGTGAAGTATTCTGACAACTTACGCAATCTTTTATATTGATATGTGGAGTAGGTGAAACCTTGCAGGGTGTTGAAACTCCAGAATTCTGTAAATAAGCTCTTAACCATTAATAAATTGATGAAAAAACTAAAAATAGAAATAAACCCTAGCTAAATTTCAATGTGTTTTAAAAGCAATAAAAAAACTGCTCAGAATTGTCTCTGAAAATTTGCATAAAACACCTTCTAGCTGTATACATGAATAACCTTAGGCAAAGGAGATTCATTACTAGGAATACCTATCAGCAATCTAGATGAAAAGAAAATAAGTAACCACTCAGTTAAACTTAATAAAATTTCATTAAACTCAAAGTCTAAACTCATATCTGCAGTTATAATGCTGAAACAGTGAGCCACTTCTAAAAGCTTGCAATGTTGAAACTGCAATTATCACTTGGCCTGTATTTAGATGCATTCTTTACACAGATTCATTTCAGTAAGCTTGGTTTGTTTTTTTAAGCTGAAAAGGTATAAAACGCTTTCAAAACAGGGCAAACAATTCTTTGTCTGATGGCACTGGGAAAGTCTTTTCAGTCCTGGTTAGTTTATAGTCAAAGTTTCTAGAGTCCTAAAGAAGACTGTATAACTGAAAAATGTACCCTGAAAATTTACAGTCACATCCTACCAAATTTGCCAATAGTAAAGGTTACATAACTATGAGTGACTTACATAATTGCTATTTCTAATTTGAAGAACAAATACACTAATCCTATATCTACTAGATGAACCGAAAGTCTTACTTAAATTATGTATTCAGCTCACACACTTTTCTGCTCAGGACCATTTCTTAAAGAGGGAGGAAAAAAAGACTGGTTTTGCAATGTGCTTGAAAGAGCAATAAAACTAGTGGACCGAAAAAAATCCAGAATTTATGGCTCTTTCCAGTAAAATGCCTTGCTCTTATTTATACTCAAATGTTGTATTTTCTAGCAGCAGTGCTAAGTTCGAATGATAGCCCATCAGATGGGAGAAAAGTGACTTAAAGCCATACGAAGTCTAGAAACTGGTGTACTGCTTTTCGCCTTTATGCAGACCTGAAATTGCCTCATGGCCTTGAGCCTTCTGCATAGAGACGTTATGATGATTATAAGTATATCTGGTAGAATTTCACCCTATTTCTTCAGTAATTCTTTCTCAACAATAAGCATTTTCTTACCTGGTTCAAAAACAAGTCAAAAACCCAAACAGACCTTCTGACAATATAAGCTACTCGAAAATACTTTTAAAGTTTTCTCTGTTGACAAGAAACAGTCCGGGCCAGCAACAGTCTTAGATGGTCCAGATTACATGGTCAGAGAGCAACTTCCAACTCCTTCCTAGCCAAGGAGAAGCCATTGAGTCCTTGAATTAACAGGAACCAGCACTCTAAATTAGCAGGAATCTACTGGCACTTCCTAGAAGACTCTCAGTATCTTCTAATATGGCAGGTCACAAGTAGAATCATGCCTTTGTTTTCACATCCCAAGAACAATCACAAAATGCTTTGTTTACTATCAATAACTTCATGAAAGTCATTCTACTTGCTTGTGACATACATATACAAAAGGCACTAAGAGGAGCAGGAAAGTGCACAGCATCCTATTTTATGTAACAATGCTTCCTTTCTATCCTCCAACTATGATTGCCACAGTCTCACTTGGCAATATTAAAATAAGGACAGTAAGAAATCAAGAGAGATTGAATCTATCCAGCTAATAGTTTATGCTGGTATTGAATACACTTTTAAAGGTACTGACCTTGACCCACAATTATAGCATGTGCTCTTTCCAGTATCATACAATTTCTGAGTTCTATTGTATGGCAATATAATACTTTTGGTTACTCCTCCATTATTTAGTTATTTTTGTAATACTCACCGATTTGGAATATAGGAAGAGGTAGCATAATAAAAACTGTGCTATAGAATCAGTTTTGCCAAAGGAATTACTTCTGATTTCTTTTAGATTATAGCTAGGCTTCAGCAAGAAATTCTCTGTAACAGTTGCTTACTTATCAAGTTACTGGAACAGGCAAAATGCTTGTACCATCTGCATATAAGCAGGGCTTCTGCAAAATATACCTTCTTGCTAGAACAAAATTTCCTAGTACTCATCATTTTTAATTGTCAGCAGGTCTAAAGATACCATCAGGAGCCCACACACAGCTCCAAATCTAAGGTACATATACACATGCACACTTGGGCCTCAATGTATTAAAGAAAAGGTAATTTAAAAAGATAGCCTGAACTATACCATAAACTTTCTTTCTGCACTTACCAGTTTAAAGGGCTCCTTCCTCAAGAGCTGCTGACCCTAGGTTAACCACTGCCAGAGGACTTTAGTTGGTCCCCTAGCAAACCACTGCCTCCAGAGTAATACACATCCCATAATTCAGCCATTGCTCATCAGCAGCTTTCAGCATTCACAGGTAGGGCTAGCAGGAGACTGCTACACTCCTCTGCATACAGATAAAAGGAATTAAAAGAGTAGGCTCATGGCAGTCTAAAATAAACATCCAAACAAACAATAAGACTTTTTTTCCATTTGTCCCAGGGAGTTTTATCTGGAAAATAAAACCAAGCTGAGAATCTCATTTCTAATAGAGCTGAATACATAAGAAGGAATAACCCACTGAGGAAACCAACTCCTTCCCAAGGATTACAGGTTGTAAGACTGCAGCAGGATGACTCTTTGGAGAAATAAGCAGAACCAACCACAATCTCCTAATGCGTACTGTTGCTGGTGTGGACAGATATCAGGGGGCTAGTCCAGGAAGTGCTGCTGTCAGGGAAGCCTTTCTCTGAGTCCAGGAGGTTAACTATTGCCTTTTCAAATGTTTTCCTCCAGAGTCATGGAAGATTGCTAAAGACTGGAAAGCCAAATTAAGACGAAAATCAGACAGAAAAAGACTGCTAAGCAAGCTTTGCATGCTCTTTATCAGGGTCTTTAAAAAGGGACAGTAGTGTTGCTTATTGCAGTAACCAAAATAAGTAACTTTTAAAGACACCGGGTCAAAGTAGTGCCAGAGAATTTTTTCTTATCCAAAGCTTAAGCCAAATAGCCTAATAATCCTTGGAAGGAAAATGGGACAGCAGAAGAAACTCTGTTTTCTTCCCCTCAGAAAAGAAAGGAGCTTGAGAAGAAATACAGCAGATCAACATAGAAAGGTCTTCTAGGTAAGCAAAACTGAATTGCACTTTCTGTTCACGAGTCTTAAAAACAGGTAAAAATTCTACTCTGTAAAAGCAGAGTAGAATGCACATGCACATTACGCATACTTTTGTATACAGAAAATATAGAAGAGGCTGTTGTAAATTAGGATGGGCAGTCTGATACGTCATAATGCAAACACTGATCTTAATTTTCTACTACTCAAAAATTGTTTAGAGTCATGAGAACCAAGCTGGGCAGAAACTTTATCCAACTTTTACATGTGAAATAGTACTCTGACAGAAATTCATCAATTTGTTCCTACAGCATTATGATTCAAGAACATTTGCCTGCAGTAAGGGCAAAATATGCTCTTTTCATGGGTCTGTATATTTATGTGTCAACTGACAGCCTTGGGAGGTGAGAGTAAACCTGGGAGCAGGTGTTTGATCTAGACTGTGCGAGAGAGCAAAAACCATTACATATGTCTGGGGATAATGCTGCCGAAAGAAGAGTAAAACAAAAAGTACTAGCATTACTTACATTTTGTGAACATTCAAACTATCCGGAATGATTTACTGGAATCCCTTTACAGGAAGAAAATTGTAAACTTACAGTTTATACAAAGAAACTTGTAGTCTTAATTAACAAAGAAATGGAATATTTGACTATACAGAGTCATTGAGCAATCTATCTTACTTTGTCCATTCACTTCCCAGAAATATGTCTTTATCATTCTTGTTTCCCAATCCAGTCACTTATAGGATGGATGAAAATTGCAGGAAGCGATATCTGTTGGTGCTAAGTAAAGTCTCTCTGATTTACAACCCACATTCAGGAGCGAAAAAGGATAAAAGCAACTCCCACCACACCAATCCAATGTCTGTTCACATAACAAAAACGTGAACAGTGTCATAGTTGTCAAGAATGAGTTTTGAGGTATATTTCAAATTAATAGTCACTCAAAAACCAAAGATGTGCTAGTGACTAGTAACTAAAATAGTTTCAACATGCAGCATAACATTTAGCTTGCAAAAGGATGGTAGAAAACCATGCCTAAAATTTTATCTACCATTTCGTAATCTTCTATTTGTTTTAGCATAGCACAAAACTCTGCTGATTGACCAAAAGGTGTTTAAAAAAATACAAATGTTACATTGTGTGAATTATGCTCATTATTTTAATTTGAATGTTTTGATTTCTTTATAACAAGACCATCAGAACAGTCTCATAAACAGTGTTTACCTGTAGCTAGTTCAGAAAGGATTCAAACTGAAGGGCCATGACTGGGGTACCAGTGTAATTAATGTAGCTCAGAGAAGCACATAGGGTGACAACTCCTTTGCATGACTATCGAGAGTGTTTTATTATAGCATCAGTGCTTTTAACCTTTATGTAAACCTCAGGTGACCAACACACTAAAGTCTCTATAACCTACAACCTGTTTTTGGTATGGAGCTGGTTTCCAATCATGCAAAGTAAGGATGCAAATCAATTTCTTGAATTATTTCTTGCAGTGAAATAGTTGAGATTTAGGAAAATTTGGAAGATTCCATGTTTATTCTCACGCGATTTTGTTTGAAAAAAAGCAAATGCAGCTATATTTCTTTGAACACGCATTCTGAATTCTTTACAAATCAGAAAAAGATCCAAAAACATTAAGACAGGTTAAACTTTTGTACGTATATGCATATTCTGCACCATGCAGCAAGAAAGCTAAGTAGTTCATCACAAAGATCATGCTGGGCCATAATAAAAGTCCACTTAGCTCCACATCTGAGTTTCTTGAATTCCAGAACTGTACACTTTAGGAAAGAGTTCAAGAGACAGGGCAAGAATACAAAAACATTGCTTAATAATTTTCATTGAAAAATATTATTTGCGGTCTTTGAAGGAACTTAATGTCTGTACTTCTTCGCAAAATTCAGTTCTTGAAGTTCCATATGCTATTAGCGAAGCTGAGATATACCTAAACATGAAAATTTGCTATTTCCCTTCCAAAATCAGTACCATGCAAGGAAAATGGAAAACTAGCATTGTATGCTGTTGCCAGAAAGCACCAAGCAATGCTGCCCTTACCAGAATTCCCAGGAACTCCATAGAAACTGTTGGAGAGAAACCTATATTCATTACTCCCTCACTACTCCCTTAATATAGCAGCCTGAGAGCTTATGTTACTAGCTTTGGTGTTATAGATTGTAGGTTCATAGGCTTCTTACTATGAACATTCAGTACACTTTAACAAGATACACTTCGTCTTCTTTATTTTTATATATACATATATATCTGTAGGCTAATAAATCAGACATTTCTAACTAAATGCTGAAAAACTTTTGTCTAGGCAATAGAGAAAAAAAGGACAGCACTCTCACAAGCAGTGTGCTTACCAACAGTACAATATTTCATTTCTGTAACACTCAGATAATCTACAGAAATCACTGTGATTCAACAGCAAGGCAGGCATTACTTCCGTGCAAGCAATACAAAAGGATGCTAACTTAGAGTCCCTACTTTTCTCCAACATCTCTCTCCTATTCTTATCCCTGACAATGCCCAAATTTTACAATTAATGCAACTTTAATTCTGCCTTTCCCTGCTTATGTATTATGGAAGAATGTTTAATGGCATGACTGCATGTTTTCAGTATGACACAGTCTCATCAGGTATGAGAAGGCACTGAAATACTACAGGCTGCTTATGGAGATTTGATAATACTACTTGGTCTTCGAACAAGTAAACAAGAAAACTGCAAGCAAGAAAAGTCTGATTAAATATGGAAGAAAAAAGGAAAAACATCAACATATCTGATTTCCAAAAACACAGCAAGCCCTCAAATTTGTCTGTTAGCCAGGATGCAGGAAATGACAAGATCTGGTGGACATAGGTAAGAAAAGTTCTAGAGACAAGCTTAACAATTAAAGATCATTAATCTTATAATCCCTGACAGATCACTCTTACTGGAAAACAACAATATATTTGTTTCAGTTAGCTGACACAGTGCCTTGTGAAAATGTAACTGGAAGCTTGCTAGAAAAGGGAAAATAATTCTCTTCACAAAAGGGGCCACGTGAGTTAATTATGCAAAAGTCCTTAAATGACTTCATGTGGCATTTACAGTTCTGACTTTGGTCCTTTAAAAACATCTTTTAAAAATTGCACCCTGTAGTACAACTAATGCTGCTGTTTTCTTACATTTTAAATTATTTGTAGTAGTTTTAGTCAACAACTGCATTGTTTCAAGTTCTCACACTTGAGCCTGACCGTCATTTTCACTGACCAACGTTCAGTCCAGTCAGTGAGCATGCGCCTTTGTCAGAAGCCCCTAACACCAGCTGCAGAATCTAGGTTCCAATCATTTTCAGTGGAACGAAAGGTGGTATTTTAGATTTAGCAACTTCTTTACCCACCCAAAACCTAAACAAATACATCATTATTTTAACAATATTTGGCTTTGCAGTATAGAATTACTAATTGCAGTAAAAAGTAAACAAGAGCCCTGAGCTATTTAAGTATTTTGCAGTAAGAAACCTGCTATGTCCCAGCACTCCTAAAACTGAAGAACAGAAAGATTACTTTATGGAGGTAGCACATATGTCAGAATGGCTATACTCGGTAGGTGACACTTTTCAACACTGATGTAGCATGAATGCACTTTGTTCCAAATTAATTTGCTACACGACATAAGTATCGAGTGGAACAAATAAAAAAAATACTGTGGTATTTAGGTGTTGCACACAACAATGGACGTTTAAAAACTAAAAGTCTCTGATGACCAGATACTTCCTGTTTACCCAAAGAGACTGTCAAGGTGATCAAAACTGTATTTTTTTTCAGCAGGTTCTCTGGAAAAAAAGAAAAAAGGACACATTCAAGAAGCAGAGGAACTAATGAAGCCGAGGTTTGTGTTTCTTACTGCCACCATTCCAGAACAGTAAATTTAGCTTTCTGCCACCATACCCATTCTGATAGCTAGAAAAGGCAAGAGGCATCACATGCTGTTGCTGGTCCCAAGTTAGGCTCCTGTCAGCTGGCTGGTGAGATACCACTACACAGGGTATAGAACAGTTGCTTTGACTCTACAAAGAATAAGGAAAGGAGACATCAGGAGGTCTTGTTTTCCTAAAAAAGCAAAGCTAATAAGAAACCTTTATTAAATAGGTGCTATAGCAGAGTAAGGATGCTACTGAGCTTACAGTGATTCCACATGCTTCAAAGATCCAGAACACATTTCCTACATGGAGGACATGCACAGCTACCCAGGCACTCAGAGGAAAGAATGACTACCAAAGGTTCATTGAATGATGTGGCTATCTCTTTCACTTTATAAACATTTCCTCCTTATCACAAGCTGCATAGGACCATACCATACGGACAACCAATTTCCAGTGAGTTGTGAAGATAATGAATTATGTCATAATGTCTTATGTTGAAGAATGTACTACGTCAAATAATTCAGTGTTGCTGGTATCAATTATAAAATCTCCTACAAAGTAATCTAGAACAAAAGATGTAAAATTGTAAAGCTTCCACAATAGTTTATATACAGTCAACCATACCTTTCCAAAGTTTGTACATAAAGGCCAAAGGGATGGAGTATCCCTATACGCCAACAAACAAGAATTTTAATATGGAAATGCCAAAGTAGTTTAAATTAGCTAGCTTGCAATCAAGTAGCAGATTAACTGGACATGCTACATACTAATTTACCCAGAATTTCAACAAAATTCAGATAATATAGATACAAAGATGAATCTGACTAATGTGGGAAGAAAATGTCGAAGGACGTATCTGTCAATACAATTCTATAGAAAGTAAGACAACATTTAGCACTTAATAGACAAGATTAAAAATAATCTAAAAACCTGAGAACTATACTAGATTTATATATATCTGTATGTATGTTTATAGATATATCCATAAAAATACATCTATCTATAAAATGATACGATTATTTTCATTAAAAATATTCCAGTTCTATGCAGCTGCAAGATGTTGAATCTGAAAGCATTGGCGTTGCACAGCTGAATAAAAGAAATTTCAAATTTTTTATGTTACTAGATCTTTCTCTTGCAAGTTTTCAGCAGTTTTATGCTGCTCAAATAAAAATATTATGTTTATACAATCATGGTTCACTCTCCTTCTCATCTGAGTGTTAACTACTGTTTGAATATTAGTATGTTTTTCTGTTTGCTTAAGGGGCAGAAAAAAGTGATCAAATCCCATGTTTTTCTTAACACACAACATGAACAGCAATACAATAGCTGCTTCTGTAGCCTACAATAATATGGTACTTAATAGGAAATGACTGCAGTGTAAAATCAGTATTGCATACTTCATAGGGAAAATGACCCATGTGAGAGGATCACAATGGGACATCCTAGCAGAGCTGTGGAATTGTTTTCACTTGGCCATTAGCATTAATAAACACTTCAAAGAATACTTAGGGAATTTATTTCTACTACCTCTTTTTATTCCTGTTTGTAACTCTTCAATTTTGGCATGAGTTTAGCTGGTAGCTGCTACAGGATTTCTTAAGACTGAGTTGTGACGGCTTAAAAGTTAGACCACATTCTTAGCTACTTGTTCAGATCTCAAAGCGAACTTAAATTTGGACCTTTCTTCTTTGTTTGGCTTTTTGTTTTGTTTTGGGTTTTTTAATAATAAATAATTGTAAAAATGTGATTTTATAACTCATAAAATTAAAAATGCAGCTTTCAATCCACATCATATACATCGTGGAATATAATTTGATATTTGTGAAAGAGTAAAGAGTGGGGGAAGAGGCTTGATAAAGAAGTCAGGTAAAACTATTACTAAAACCAGTTTCTATAAAGTCAGAGAATAATTATTCTGTAATGCACTTAGTATAAACATAAATCACATCATAGCAAAAAACCCCTCTTCTTTCCAGGGCAATGTTGGGAAATTCAAAAGAAATATATGCATAAAGCATTGAGCACACACTGAATAATCACAGTTTATTGATTATTATATTTTACTAATCTAGTATGGGATTGTAACAATATAGAGATACTTTCTTTTATATGCACAAACAGCTCAAATTTATACATCATTAATCATGGAGAGGGTGCAGCCCACGGCTCTGAAACATATTTCTCTATTAATTGCAAAGTAATACAACATGCACATACTATTCTTTACTAATCAAAACATAAAAAAAGGTAGTTAACAATGCCACGTGTTCTGTACCAACATTCTCCAAAAAAATAACTCTGACATTAGGCATTTTGAACTTCATGAAAACAGAAAACTTCATATATTTTAAAAAAGAGGTGCTTAAATTTAAGTCCTAAACCCTACATTTGTTTGTGTGTTAGTGTCCAGCTTAAAAGGTGCATAGTGTTTAATGGCTTACACGTAAGTCAAAGCAATCCCTGCCTCTGATGAGGAGAACACTTTATAAAAGGACCTGATGGAAAGTAGTGGCTGACACAAAGTCTTTCCACCGACTTCAACAGGATTTGGAATTAGGCATCACCAGAACAAGTGACTTCCCAAGCAACTTCAGATTTTCCTGACTTAAAAAAAGATTTCATAACTTACAAACTGATTGTTTACAGTGTACTAATATTGGTAATGACTCCATTTTGGAGCCTGGGACATGCATCAATGGGCTTTCCTTGTTTTTACCCTATACTTTATTTATTATCCATCTATTTTCAGAGCAATGTATGTGCAAGTTAAAGACCTTTTATATCACTGTTCTACCCCTGGAAAGAAAGGAGGGAGGGAGGGATAGAGGAAGGGAAGGAGTGAGGAGAGGAAAATCTTCCTTACAGGTAAAACAAATAAACAAGCAACAACAAATAATCCTGTTTTCCTAACGTTCACCATCTAGCCTAGTCACAGTCAGAAATTACACATATTTAAAGTTAAAACAGACTTAAGCCAAAATAAAATCCCTACACAGACACTCTTCTTTAAGCAATGCTGTGTTGGCTTTGGCTTATACATGTTCTAAATCAACTTAAGCTAACAATCAGTAGGGTTTATCAAAGTAAGTGTGTCCACAAAAACTATGGGCTAGCCTGATTTACTTACACTGCCTGTAAAATCACACATATAAGTAACTGGTACAACTCTGTAGATCATGTTCTTTATCCACAGAGCTTAAGAAAGAATATACACAACAGAAAGAATCCCAATCCACAGATCTAAAAAGTAGACTAAATTTAGTATTGACTTTCTTAAGAAAATGAGCTCAGATCTTAAAATGCTGACTTGCTTCAACAAGTTAGACAGTCATTATTAGAGACAGACATTGAAGGCAGATATAAAAAACACAGGAGTTATGTATTCCTTCCTTCCTTCCTTCAACTAACAATAAGCTACATTGCCCATAAGGAGTTAAAAGCACCTAAACCCACACAAGGAGTTCACCTTAATGATCACAATGGTGCACTGGCTTCTTACCAAGTACTATGCAGAATTTTAAGAACTCATTTTGACTTAAAAATTCTGTATTTCAAAGAGTTCAACTGTTTGCTTATGCCACCTCACCACAATCTAGTCAAGGCAACTGATCTGCAATGTACCAGGAATAAGAGTGTTCCCCATAAATGTGACTGCAGGGGAGCTCTAGAAAAACAGTCCAACTGTACCACCCTTCAGGGTGTGCACAATACATAAGCAATCTCTCTTTCATGGCTTTGTGTGAAAAGGAGAGGCTTATGTTCTGCTCCTGAGTTACTGTTGCCTGCGGTGAATGTGTTGATTACTGATGGAAGGAGAATTACAACTGCAATCACATGTATGGCATGAAAGTGCTCTTTGCTACATAAAATTCAAAATAAACAAAAGAAATACATGTGATAATTTGTTGTGATAGCTTCAGAACAGCAAACAAAGATGTGACAATGAAGTGACAAGAACAGGCATACAATTGTAACTGGCAGATATAAGAATACCCCATGTAACGCAGCTACTGGCAATATTGTATGTAATACGCTAAAGCAGCTAATGGGCAACACAAGGACTTACATACTACAAAACAATTTGCTGCTGTTGAAATTCTGTGATAGAAGCCTTCATGGTATCTCCACAAAATCAGTTTATATTAGAATCCATTGGGAATACACATTTTCTTTAATGCTGACAAAAAAAAAGTCTGAATAAAAGTTTAGACAATGTCTTGATTCTTAAATAAAAAAAAAATGAACTTGACTTACAGAAAGTGTTAAATACCAGCAAAGGGCTAATTATACCACACTAACTTCCTTTTGTCTAGTATAAAAGGACATTTTCTTACTTTGCCTGGCTGAGTATAATAGCCTATGAATTATGAGATCAAAGCAGCAAACTGTATGTTTTCTAAAGTAAGAGTTTCCTTCACCAAGTTTTACACTTACTACAGCTAAAAGAGCCGTGTGAAGGGATCAGCACTAAACCCGAAGGACAGGCTGTGCACAGCAAGAAAGAGAGCAACTCCCTCGTGCCTTTTGCAGGTCACTACCAAGGACTATGTTAGCAGATCCACACCAGACCCTTAACAGGCAGCTCTGCTGCTACCAGTAATTAGCTTGGACAGCTCTGGCTCCAGGAGTAGCAGCAAGGCTACACCATAATGAGCTCAGCTGGGATTAGCAGGACAGGGCAGGGAACCAAGAGAGCTGAGGCATTCTGCATTGCGTATGTATCACAGAGATCAAACAAGGATGGCTGGCTAGGTTATCCCCTCACCACCTCATTCCAAAAATGAAGCACGGCAGTGTGTAAAATACAGGCTAATGAAGAGCGACACCTCCAACAGATGAGAGCCACATTAATTAACACAATCCCTAGATCATGGAATACAGTTTCTGTTAGTGCTAGCAAACTTGTAACTTGTCACTGATTTAAGAGGGGGGAAAAAAAAAGGGAAAAAAAAGAGCTGATGTTTTCCTTTTCTGCTTTTGGAAGATGGTTTTATCCTGGAATTTTGCAAGGAATTCCTCTTATGTGGCTGGCAAAACACTACCTTTAGAAAAAAAAGCAGAATGTTTCTTTAGGTAAACACCATTTAAGAAAGGAACTCACTTTTCAATCAACAGCTTTTTATGTTCCCTTTTGAAAAAAGCCAGTTCATTCCACACAGCATCAGAATCCTCTTGACAAAGCTGATGGGGGTCTGCATGCTGGTATCTCCTTTTACTACTTTCAATCCTGCTTATGAGTAAAAAGAGGTTGTTTGTTTTCAAATATCTACATGTTTTAGGACAACAAGAATAAAAGCATCCTTGCTTTCAGAAAATACAAATTTTAAACTGCGGCATCTACCGAATATAAATCTTGTGCGATGTATACATTCTGTGAAGCACGAAACCTTAAATGTGGTGTTATAGAAAAGTTCAATTACATAGTTTCAGACAGAAATAGTGCTAGTATGGCACCATGGCTCTCAACTGACACGTGGTAGAGCAGTGTCACCCGCATTCATTCTGTCAACATTCTTTACAATACAGGTATGAGAAAGCAGAAGGTGAAACCATCACACAATCTCTTGCAAAAAAATGGGAGAGCCACCAGCTCCCCTAATGCCCCTGCAAACCGACCTGGAAGCTGCATTAATGCCCACTCTAAATCAAACTGTTAATCTATTGTCTAATGAAAGAATAAGCTATCTATGGATAAGACAATGCATCAGGAAAAAGCATACTGAATTTAGATGCCCAGAAAATATTTCACAGTTTTTCTGTCATTAAAATATTTTTATGTATTTTAATACTGCAAAAGATAAAAATTGTATTAAAAAAATCCTTTATAAATTGAAGAGAGTTTTAAGTTTATTCTAAATTCCTACTGGGCATAGAAATAAACTCTCAGAGAATGTGACAATCTCATAAGGCCCCCATCATCTTTGCAGTCACGTATATCAGTGGAAGTTGTATGTACACTGACAGGTGGATTAGGTCCCATCAGCTGCCATCTCGATAACAGAGTCTAATCTATGAAGAAGCAGAAAGAATGGTGTCCTCCATCACTTACAGAGGATCAGAAGTGTCACATAAGTACCTGATACTGAGTTCTTAACGCACAATTTACATTACACCAGTGAGAAAAAGCTTTTTGAGCTACCAAAATAACAGTGTAAGGCATAACCATTTACAGACTGTTTTTATTTGTGTCTGGGCAACTTTCCTTTGTTTAACCATATTAAAAAGGTAAAAAAAAAAGCCCTTTTAGTATGATGGCTTCATACCGTTCTGTTCTGACAACAAAGATGATCAAAACCCTGTAATTTTCAGTTCATCTTAATTATAGACGAAAAAAATCAGATGTATGAATAAAGATTTAGTATTACACTTTCCCCAATATCTACTTTTCCCAAATACATTCCTGTCAGGACACAAGCTGGTCTCATTTATTTTAAACAGAAACAGAAGTTGCTTTTGTCTCTCTTTCCCTTTTCTTTTCTTCCCTTTTTTTTTTTTTTAAATATCAGAACCAGAACACTCAGTGCTTCACTATATATCAAGTTTGATTTTACTGTCTTTTTCTAGGTTGAATTTTTGTATCTTTTCAGCCTTGGCCTCTCTGTGGACCATGAATGCCCACTTAGCTTAGACACAGAATTAAATTGTTTCATTGAATAAAGTAACTATCATCCAGTAGGTTTCAGTTGTTTCCAGCTTGCACTGAATTTAAAATAGTGAGCTAGAAGATAAAATCATTCATGTTTTTCCTAAATAAACAAAACCTTTTCATTGTAATTTAAACAAATCTATTTGTTATTTATGCTTTGATATTTCAAAAAAAAACCTTCCTGTGCTACCAATGCATGGAGCAGATGTATATCTTACCATTATTTTCATCCACACTTTTTTTTCCTTCTCAAAAGACAAACCATTCTTAAGGATATGCCATAGTATCACAAAGCAATGCAAATCTACTCAGATAGGCCAAAGCATTACTTATATATGAGGGACAGTTTACCATTCACAGTAGGACCCTTTATGTCACCCTGGACTCTGAACGGCTAACAGTTTTGCAGCAATTTCTGTGACTCTCTTTTCAGTTAGAGTTACAAAGTTTGTGTCAAGATTAGTCAGTATTGCTCTAATTACAAAAAGAATTATTTTTATTAAAATATATGTGTGTTCACTGTACTGTAGGTGCACACTGAAGCCCTACTAAAGCCACCAGGCCGTAAGAACCTGCTCAAATTACTTTCTTGAAACAGGACCTGAAAAACTGTACCTCAGCAGTGTCTGATAATGGAAGTAATAAGAAATGTCTTCATACCTCCAAAGGTGTCTGTTTACCAAAAATTATAAGTCTTTGCTAAGGACTTAAAAAAAAAGAATTTCTGCATAAATTTTTCACTGTTCTGCATAGAATTTAAGGGAGAATTATATATAGAATATTCGCTACTTAAATTTTGATGTGGTAGAGTCTTTCTTCTTTCCATTAATAAAGATATATTACTGCAATATTTTTGTAGAATGATCAGAAATAATTGATCTTATAATAATTTAACAGATGAAAACACCCTGCTTTTCATGCACATACTCTTTTTTTTCCGTGCTAAGAAGGAGCTTTTAGGATCAGCTTCAGCTAATGTTTGAATCACTAAATGTTAGAGAGGCTGTTATTTCTATATTGTTTAATGAATAAAACTACTTTTAAAAACTATTTGAAACATAAGGAGCAACTGTTCTATTATAGAAAATTAAAAACATACACAGTCAACAAATTAATTGACTGGGGAATTAGACAAGCATAAATAAGCCACCCTAGCAGACCTTTGTCCAGTACTCAGGCTCAAAATGAGATCCTAAATAAAATAAGTCAAGGTGTCAGCTCAATACATTTTACTCTTGGTTTCAACTGTAATTTTTCTCATATAGGGGTCTGCCATGTATTCTGCTTTAACAAAGGATACAGTCTTGATCACCACACAGTAGCGTCTTCCTTCAAATCAAATTCTCTTTTGAATATCTGTATAACACTTCTGTTCAGATTTCTTGTGTAAGGGAAATGTTTTTAATGAGCTATGTAACTTACCTGCTATCACCCTCTTCCCACTGCTTTAATTGCTCTTTTAGTGCTCTGTAGTTGGTCTGTAACATCTGCAGGCTCTCTTTGCGTTTTTCATGGGCTGCTCTTAGCTCATCAGTTTCTCGAGTCTGTATAGCACCAGAAAAAACAAAATTAGAGTTGGGCAAAATGTAAGAGACTTTCACACAGATCACATGAAGCAAAATTTCTGTTTAAGTAACTATTAACAGCCTCAGAAATCTAAATAGAAAGATCAGGAATCACAATCCCTCAGGTCAATTTTTTCTTATTGCTGCTCTGGCAAATTTTGCTACTTTGTCAAAATTTACTTAATTTTTTTTTCATGCTGCTAAGAAGTTTAAAAAAAATTACTACCAAAATGTCAGTTTTCATCTTTTGAATGCATTGGCCTAATACACCTAAAAATACATTGACTGAAAAAGGACTGTTTTTCTCCAAACTACTTTTTTGGGTTGTTGTTTTTTTTTTTTTTCCCATGGAAAACTAATCTATGTATTTTTGAGGGAAACACTGGTCTCACTGAGCTCCACATCAAAAAAACCTACATTTAAATGGCTTCAGGATTTCCTCATATATTTATTTCTGTAAATATATATAAACCTGCAACACCTAGACTTTGTTCTCTAGTTACATAACAAACAAGAAATAAAAACAAATTTTGTAATAGTTTTTATATAATCAAAACCATATGAAAAAATGTATTCTCTTTTTACAAAATGAAAAGTAAGGTATACCTTGATTTATATTACAGGATAACATCATGCAAGTTTAAAAAAAGATTTTCTTAAGTGACAATACTGGGCTCTGAAAAAACCAAACATTAAGAAGAGGACATTCCATTGTATAAAGCAAGTCAAATTCTGGCATACAGCAGTCAAGAATTCACCAGACATTATCCTGTAGTAAAATTTGCCCTCAGTGCTTCATTTCCAGTTCAATGGGAGCTCTGCTTGTAGAGTAACTACAGAACATGTTCCTTAATCTCTAAGTAAATCACAATGCTTCACCTGCATGCATTAACTGCTTATATGCAAGGAGGGCTTTTCAGCATTAGTCAATAAATAAGACACACCAATAGTCAGAGCTGTAAGCAATAAAAATTAAATCCCACTATAAAAACATGGCAAGGGTTTCTACAGTAGTGCTAACTACAAAGTACCTAGACCAAGCTTGGCTTCTAAGATGTATCCCAGTTTTCGTGGCACGTAAACAAAGCTGAAAAATACAGGCTAAAATTTCAGATGCTACTATATATATAAGATTCCAAAAGTTTTCTGGAATTGACTCAGGCAACACACAAAGCAAATTTAGGAATAGAAGCAGGTACCAAAATAACCTTAACGTTAAATGCTTTTCCAACGTGGTGGGTTTTTTTCTGAAACAACCTCCAAACCACATGCATTTATAAATTTAGAATTGCTTAAAAAGTACTTCTGACTAATTTTAAGTAGCTCATATAAATACTACAATGATATTAAAAACAATCACACAAATAGCAAGGTAAATTTATGACAAAGGACATAGAGACTATTACCAAGCTTTGCTTGACACTACAACAGGAAATTTTTATAAGAATCCAACCACAGATGCTGTGTTTTCAAGAGAAGTTCATGAAATCATTATTCTGAGATTGTTTGATATTGCTAGTGAAAACTGATCAAGTCTGGCAACGTACTGGAAAATAAAGTCTTCAGCATAAATCCTCAGAAGTTTATTAGTGTAAATGTCCTTTCAGGGATGCAACCAAGTGTAGAATTTGGCCTTTTCTATTTATGAATCTACATTTTTCATTATTGCTTACCTGTTCCTATATCCATTCTGTAAGTTATTCCCTTCCTTTCTCAGTTGCTCTGCTCTCACAGAGCAGAAATAGAAATTAGACAATTAACTGTCCCAATCAGTCTCTTCTATTGAATTATCAAGCACTTCAAAACTTTAAATTCACACTGTAATTTCCATAATCTCAGTTAGTTCCATCTCTCTCTGACTGAATTGCATTATATTTTTTAACAACTAAACTGTTTTGCGTACAATTTCCTACATATTGACAGAAATGGGACAGAACAACCATCTTTAGCAGTGCTGGATCTTCAGGTTATTCTCCAGCTCTCCACTGTCATTCTATAGTACTTCCCATGCAATAATGAAAGACAAAAAGACAAAGTCCAATCTGCAGGAGGAAGAACCCAACTGCCTGTGAAAAAAAGTCATTTTGCTATTTGCAGGCAGCTCAGGCAAGCCAAAAGATTCTAATCACTACTTAAAATTTTGTTGAAATTGACCTGTAACAACTTCTGTTACAGTAAAAATTGAACTAAAATGGAATTAAAAAAATACACTGATTCAATTCTTTCACTGCTTGTCTTAGGCTGACAATACGTAAAGAACCTGACCATTACAAAAATAGTTTTGCACAAGTAGTTATGTGGAAAAGCCACAATATTAAATATTTTCAGCATCTGAACACCATACATTGAACAGGACTATATATCAAATCTAAACTAAATATAACACTGTGCCTTGCTCACACAAACAAGTATTAAGGTGGCCCTAAAGACTGATCTACATATTCTAGTTCCAATTATCTCCAAAATTTTAGAACTTTAAACAAAAAGGATGAGAAAACTCAAAGCAAAGATCTCCTATTGCTTTTGAAAACTTTCCAGTTAAAGCCAGCAAGATCTCCTCTACACTACACCAGCGATCACAGTTCTAAAACATAATACAGGAGAACATATTCTTAGTTGGTATCAAATATCTAACTCTTGGCAACCAAACTCCTACCCACTTCTTAAAGACCAAAAGATTGATGTACTTACGTTTTGGCCCATTCTAAGTAATTGATAATTTGTTATTCAAAATCCATTAAACACTCTTTTTTTTTACTTTGACAGTGTCTTCCCTAAACGAGGGTGCAATCAGGCATCTTTACTTTTTAGTATGTTCCAGAGTGCAGAAATGAAGCCGATTCTGTACCAAAACTATGGACACTCTGAATTTACATTATTACCCTATTTATATGAACAATAAAGACAGTAAGAGTCAACTTTCCTTGGCCAGAAATGAGTCAGCTAAGGAGAACTGGAAAATCCTATGAATAGGACCTTGCCCTTTTCTATTCCTTTGTAATATCAACTGGAGCATCAGAAATTCCTGCTCCTGAAAACCCCACAAATAAAGTTGTTCATCTATTTGTTACCAATTTTGCAAAAGGACTAATGGATAAAGTCACAATTTCATCTTTAGGATATGCATCATCAGTATGTTTATTGATAGAGCAAGCATTTTTCTGAGTAAGTATATTTCAAGTAATCATATAGTCAACACTGTGCTTGAGGAGGCAATATTGCAAGCGCCAGTTTTGAAAACATTGATCACATGCATTATTTTTTGTTGGAAGCAATGCCTGAGAGGAGGCTAATATCAAGAAATCTTACAATACCAAAAGAATTATTCTGATGTTAATGTTACGACAGCTGAGTTCACTGTCATGCTGGCAATACCCTCAACTGAATTCTGAATGTAGTACCACAACAGTGTTTAATATGTTGACTTGGGCATCTACAGCTTCTTTTCAATCAATTAAAGCATTCTACAAAAGAAGCCAAGTAGGTTTCCTAGAGAAAACGCAAGGAGTTCATATATTCAGTTTCAAGGGGAGATATAAGACTTAGCCCTTAAAAACCTCATGGATTAACAGCTGTGATAAACAGAGATCCCACACTTGCAACATAATAAAGCTGCACAGATTCCTAAATTATGCTTTTAAGATTAAACAGAAGAAATGACAAAGGCACTATGGAAAACAGTAAAAATTATGTTATGAGGTCATGCAGAGAGAATAACAATCCTTTCTCTTCTGTATCTGCTTAGAAAATCAAAGTGCTTCTCTTCGCTTTTCTTTGCAGAAGAAAACACAAAGAAATGTGGAACACTATCATTTAAGACAACAACCATACACACTGATGGGTGAGCTTTGCTGCCAAGGGCAGAGCAGCTGTAGTCCACAGTGCCAGAATAATCTGTAGCATCAGTGCCTGGCACGCCAACTAAGAGTAACAAACAGGAGGCCTGCCAAAGGCTACTTCTCAGGTAGAGCTGGTAGGACATGCTTTAGATTTCTCAAAAGAGAGAAAAAACAAAACAAAATTAATCTTCTGACTCCCAGGAACAATGAGCAAGATGGCCTGTGAGACTGAATTTGAAGTCTAAATCATCTTTCCTGTTCATATATTCTGCGTGTGTTAACACATTACACTAAACTCTGTCAAGTATACATGGTGATGAACTTTTGCATTTGTCCCAAAATATAATTCCCACTCACATTTTTTTCTAAAATTGACTTATCACATAAGAGTGCCTTTTTGCATGAGGCAGGAGCTCAGGAGTATGGTCTGTAGGACTCCCCAAATGAGGAGAGGAGAGGAGAGGAGAGGAGAGGAGAGGAGAGGAGAGGAGAGGAGAGGAGAGGAGAGGAGAGGAGAGGAGAGGAGAGGAGAGGAGAGGAGAGGAGAGGAGAGGAGAGGAGAGGAGAGGAGAGGAGAGGAGAGGAGAGGAGAGGAGAGGAGAGGAGAGGAGAGGAGAGGAGAGGAGAGGAGAGGAGAGGAGAGGAGAGGAGAGGAGAGGAGAGGAGAGGAGAGGAGAGGAGAGGAGAGGAGAGGAGAGGAGAGGAGAGGAGAGGAGAGGAGAGGAGAGGAGAGGAGAGGAGAGGAGAGGAGAGGAGAGGAGAGGAGAGGAGAGGAGAGGAGAGGAGAGAAAGTAAAAGGAAAATTAAGATGAAGAGGAAAGGAAGGAAAAGGAAAAGAAGGAAACAGAAAGAAAGGAAGAGCCTGAATTGTAAATGCTTAAGAAAATATGACTCAGGGTTTGGGTTTTGCATTCTGAGGTGCAATTTGAAAGCAATAGGTCATTCAAAAGGTACCATTTTTTTAAGTAAAAAAAAAAAACAACAGAAACAAACCAACAGAAACCTATAAAACAGGGATAAAATTGGAAATTGTAATACATGCTCAGTTAAGCTTTTCTACCAGGGGTGGGTGGGTGTTTGCTGTTTTGTTTTGTTTTTTTACAACATTTGTTAGAACAACAACTTCTGAGCCATACCTTCTAAGAGTACAAGGGGCAAATCTGTTCCAAGTAATTGACTTCAGCATTTTAAAATACTGACTTCACTGTACAAGAAAAATTTCTTTTCTTTGTACTTTCTGCTTCACTTTATTTCTATATGAATACATGAATTTCTCAGACATAAATTTTGAAAATTTATTAAACAAGCATGTATTATTGATGGCAGCTCAAATTAGGCTTCCATAGGACTGCAGGAGTACCAGCACAAGATACCTAGCAGTAAAGGAAAAAGGCAAACTAATGGAGAGTGCTCTGTTATGCTAACACACTTACAGTCCATAATGATATGTGCATTTTGCATTTTTAAAATGTCTGTTTATTTTGGTGTATCTTTATCTATGCAAGCTTATAGCTAGAGGGTTTTTTTTATTTTTATTTTTATAATGTTCACCTTTAGCTGTAGCATCTTCTCTAAGTTTTCAATCTTCCTTTCAGCTATTTTAAGGTTCCTTAGCTCCTCTGACTCTCTAAAAGAGCTCTTTGGGGACAGAGACCTTGAACGTTTCACAGGTGGTTCCTGGAGAATAAAACAAGGACATGGTTGAACTAGTTGGAACACTGGATTATGAAAGACATGCAGAATTAAAGAAGAAGTAATTTTGAATACTAATAATGAATTATAAAAAAAAAAAAATCTGCATGGAATACCAGAGAAATAACAAGCAGAATTACCACAGCGCTACCACTAAAGGTTTCTCTGTGACTCGTTAATGAGAATATTCATTTACATTTACATTGTTTCTTTCAGAATAATGATGTCCCATTAGGGAAGACTAAAGGGTTATAGACTCAGAAATGCAAGAAACCTCATTACAAAGGAGGGGATAGAGGCTGGTCTAATTGCTCTATAAGGGTCCAAGGTTACACTTGATAGGACAACCAGAAACAAGAGGGAAAGGATTTTTTTCCCTTTGAAATAGTTTAACACACTGTGAAGTTGAAGGAACAATATGCTTGAGGAATATAAATACAACAGACAGTAGATCTTATACCATAATGACCATATGGTCATTAACTATAATGTGACTAACTAGAGACAAGAATATGTGTTTATATTATGTACAGCTTCATATAGCAATCTGGAGAAAGAATATGTGAAAGTAACACTTAAACTGGGCAGCTTTCTTGTTCATTCTATGTCATATGTCCTTATGCCAAAGAAAGAAAGACCTCATCAGATTAGACTTTCTGATTTTCTGAATAACTTTGGTTAAGGACAGAGAAATACCAACACACACTCAATACCGTTAAGGTAAAATGCTATTACGTAAATATGTAAAGTCAAACAAAAACTTAAGATTAATTGTAATTATTGTTGTTACATGCTGCCATTTCCACTGTAAAATAACTGATTTACAACAAAAGGAATTAAGGATAAAGTCTTCTTGAATACTACATATTTCAACACTTTTACTGTTCCATTAAATTAATCTTAAAGAGAATTTTAATGAGCAACTGGCATTTTTTTCTTTGACCATTACCTTCCAGTATTAAATGTTTACAAGACACTGTATACCACACTTTCACTTTAAATTACATGTGTTTCCAAAAAGGAGAAAAAAAATAATATCATGAAATGTCAGAAAAAAATATTATCACATATTTAAGAATTTAAATATCGCCAAGGTGTTTTTGTCATTTGGCTTTGGGTTTCTTTTGCTTCTGAAATGTGCCTGGATAAGATTAAAAAAAAAAAAAAATGCAAACCAAAACTAACATCTGGAAAGAATTTTTGTACATTTAAAATCTGAATGTCAAATGGACATATTTTGTATATTCCTGTCGGTTCCTTTATATAACAGAAGAAACTAGAAGAACATTTTAATGAACATTTAAAACAATATTTCCAAATTTATGGTTTTATATTGTCGGTAGAACATTGTACTGACTAACAGTAGATCTCTTTGAAATAATAAGATTACTGACTTACATTTTTTTCTAACAATTCTGGTAGAGATATCCAAAAGTTTACTTCAGTTAATAGATGCTGATATTAATCAGTAAAGATTTTAACATTGCGCAAAACCACATTGATCCCTTTCAGGTGTCTGAAGCGGAACATCCCAAGATCAATATATAAAAAAATCCACTCATCTTCAAAGTCCCAGATTTCTTGAATAAAACCAAGATCTTTAATAAAACTTCCACATTTCCTAATTATTGCATACCCATACTAATTTTTCCGAAAAGTCCAGAATGCATTACTTTTCAAGAAATGTTTCCTAGTTAAACTTTATGTTTGTATACAGAAGACCGGAAAAATACATTATTTCTCAGGAATAAAAGGTCAAAGCACTGCATTTGTTGCCAAAGGAAAGGACAACAAAGGAAAAGAAGTGGACCAACCAGCACCAGACTGATAAGAATAACTGGGTAGAGAAACTCTATGGAGGAATGGAGAAAAGAGAAAAAAATACAGAAAAATTCATAGTCTTGCTGCTTTAATCAAAGGTGATCAGATACAATGAGTACAAAACAGTTTTTCTTTTTTTATATCTATATGTATGTATGTATACACAGACTTTATCTATAGCTACCTGGGATTGTGCTGCGAATCTTTTTCACACGGCCAAGGTATGGAAAAAAATAGATAAAAATTCCAACTATTCATGGACACAGAAATAATTCGTTGTGAGAACAGGTGGGATTGGTGATGTGCATTAAGAAACATTCTATTGTTTGACTATGTTTTTACCTGTTTAGTGATCAGCCTAGAGGTCTGTGGAGAGAAGGAGCTGGGTCTGGGTTTTACAGCTGCACATAGATAGTTTGAAAGTAATCTTTGCTAAAAAGGCAAACAGTTTAATTTTCCTACCAAGACAGAAGAGACTGTGTAGTAAAATACACAGTAATTTGATTGCCTGGGGCTGCTGCAAAGCTTAATTTGGAAGATGGCATCTGTAATGCCCTTCTCACAACTGCAAACTTTGCTGCTGCTGCTGCCAAGTTAAAGCATTTAATTTTTAATCCAGACCTTAAATCCTACAGTAAATTTAGACATACCTGTATTAAATATATACACAAATTGTCATGTAAACATTTCCTAAATGTTTAGGAGTAAGAAAAATTCCAGTTTTACGAGCAAAGAATTTTAATCCAAATCAGTAAAGGGTAACAACAGAAAACTTTTCATCAAATGATCCTAAAACATGTTTACAAAAGACTAAGCCAAATAGCAGAAAACCAGAAATAAACAGGCTTTGTAATATTAATAGATATGAAACTTTATGACAGAAGATTTAATGTAAAGAAGTAGCTGGTAAGCAAATGTGACACACATTAACTACTAATGGAGGTACAGGAAGCAGAAAAAGAAAAGATGCCTCTTTCGAAACAACCTTCTGTTACCCTTCTGCACCACGAAAGACACCATGGGATGTAGCTGGAAATAGTCATGTTCTTGAATTCAACAGGTTTTGTTTTGGAAGAAGTCTCAAAACAAGTCAAAAAAACCGCAAACAAGCGAAGACGGAAGTCTTACTGAAATGTCTTGGAGAACTTTTCTGCACACATAGATCAGATCAATGCCTGCCAGGATACAGCACTGAAAACAATGGGCAGAAATCTTAATGTTTTTTATCAGCTGAAGAAAGAGAAACATTGCTGAAGCTGAACCAGAGGCTGATAAGATACAAGTGGGGTTTTTTGGAGAGGAAAAATGGCAAATTCTTTATTCCCTATGTTTCAACAAGATCTTTATCAGTACCACAAGTTAACTCATGCCTTTTAATATCTTGGCATTAAAGACTTAGAAGAATGCTATACAATGTATATCAATAAAAGGCAATTATAACTCCCATGCATCATACAATGGGAAAGCTTAGCTATAAAAAAAGAAGGGCTGTATTACTGAATCGGCCAGCAGACATATATATGGCAGTTCAATTTGGTAACAGAAATCATACATAGCTCACGAAGTTACAAAGTTTAAGCTCCAAAAAGAGCTCTAGGAAGATCAACAACTGACTCTTAAGTCTTCATACAAAACAGCCCTCAGCTGTACCACTTTCCACCAAGACTGGACTATGAGTGTTACAATTGCCTCTAAGTACACACTTAACAGTATCAAGAAAAATTACACCACACATGCACATATAACAAAGCTTCTAACCACCACAATATCTGTCTCGCAGAATAAGTTGTTTCTATTACTCTTTGTAGGCAAGGGATTTGAATTTCTGCAATTCACAAAAAACAACAATAGCCTACAGATGTATATATATCATTGCATTCTGCAGAACCAAACATAGGTGGAAGCATCCAGTCATGTGGCCACACATCCCAATTTACCACACTAGTGGCAAGTTTCTGTTTTATCCCAGGCCCTTCTTTTTAATACCTTTCCAATTATTTCATCTTTCAAAATCTTTGGCTTTTTAGAGCAGAAAGTAATCAAAGCAGTGTCATTCTGATCAGAAGTGCTTCCATGCTTATTTGTTCTTTGTATCCTGGGAATGCACATAAGGGGGGGATGAAGGGTTAACACAATGGAGTCTTTGTGAAGCCAAAAGGACCAACATTGTAAAACAAGAATTGTATATACAACATATTCTTCCTATCAAATCATGCGCTAATAACTTGTCATGAATACTTTTGTCATAAAAGACAGAACATCAAGGTAATGGGAATATTTTTTCATTGCAAGGGAAAATCAGGAAAGACAGCAGTAGTACCTTTTCTATTTTATATGTATATTTTGTGATCCTAAAGACAGAACGTTTCTACATTTTTCCTTACTGTCTTGCCTAAATACAAAGGATTCATAGCCTGTCAATTTAGTTCCCAAAAGTTTTAATAGAAACTGTGTGCACATGTGAAAAAGTGCACATATCAAACAATCCTGACTATTGAAAGAGCATGACTAGGACCCACATATCAAAACAGGAAAAGATTCTCTACAATAGGATTTAAAAGTTTGTATTTAGTTTTACTCATGGGACGTAATTGCTTTATTCCTGACACAGTGATCAGTTCATGACAAACACAGTACTCTCATTTACATTATTCTGAGGAAACAAGAAATGACATTGTCGTGGGTTAACCTTGGCAAAGGGTCAGCTGCTCACTCACTCTGCTCCCTCACCAGGACAGGGGGAGAAAATAGGATGAAAAAGCTCATGGGTTGAGGTTGCTTACCATTCACCGTCATGGGCAGACTCAACTTGGGGAAAATTAATTTAATATTGCCACTTAGAATACATTTTGGTAGTAAGAAATAAAAAAAAAAAAAAATTAAAACACCACCTTCTCCCTCATCCTGGTTCACAGGCTCAACTTCACTCCTTCACTCTTGACTCCTCTACCTTCTGCTGAGCAGTGCAGGGGGATGGGGAATGGGAGGTTACAGTCAGTCCATAACAGCTTCTCTCAGCCACTCTTTCCTCCTCACACTTTTCCCCTGCTCTGGCGTGGGGACTCTCCACAGGCTGGAGTCCTTCAGGATAAACCTGCTCCAGAGTGGGTCCTCCATGGGCCACAGTTCCTGTCAGAAGTACCTGTTCCAGCATAGACTTCTCTCCACACGCTGCAGTTTCCATGAGGGAATATCCATCTGCTCTGCTGCAGGCTGCTCCACAAGCTGTAGTGTTGGCATCTGCTCCATGGTGGTCCTCTCCATGGGCTGCATGGAAATACCTGCTCCGGCACTTGGAGCGCCTTCTCCTTCTCCTCCTCCTCTGACCTTGGTGTTTGCAGGGCTGTTTCTCACGTTCTATTCTTCACTCTACACTGCCTGTGCAGCATTTTGTCCTTTCTTAAACACATTTTCACAGAGGCACCACCACATGCTCCTAAACAAATGTTCTAAAATACGTCTTTTCCAAAAAATAGCATACAGTGCAGGATATTGAAAAAGAACAAGCCATAGTTTTGAAAGGAATGTTATGAGATACCAAATGCGGGAAAACCAGGAGATTTCTAAGGAAGCTGAACATGATGGTCCATCCTTGTAGACTATTTATACCACACAGAAGCATGTTCCTATTTGCTTCCTTGCTACAGAAATCTCTTCCACGTTTCCCATATTCTACACAATCACAATAAAAAAATATTTTTTAGATGAGGAAGAAGCTGAACACACTGGAAAACGTGACTTTGCTAACTTAATAAATCAATTTAAGCCGTAGAATTATTTATGGATATGTTTCATTAGCTATAGTCTATAGCTGTTACTGTTACCAGGTGCCTAGATTTAACAACAAGTCATCAGGAAGAGGCAGCCCAGCATTATACAGGGTAATAAAAAGTCAGAAGTATAAACTTTAAAAGAATATTGTTGTCATTCTTCACAGAAAAAAATACTACATCATACTTTAAAATTCAACAATTTGGAAAAAAAAATCTTTTTCATTTATAAAATCATAATAATAAACATTTATATTTCTCTCATTTTCCTTCCAGGGAAAGATGGTCATTCTGATAAACCCACAAAATACCTGATAAATATTCATTTTAACAAACCTACAAAGAACTTATTCTTCAAATATTTCATTTAATTAAGAATCCCTTATTCAGTATTTAATAAGGTAAAATCTTCTACTCCCAACAGCTATTTTAACAAGTCTTTGGCAGATAACACACGAACCATTCAAACAAGCTTCCAGAATTATAAGCAGCATCAACAGATATTAAAATTATTATCTGGACCCTTGAGCAAAAATGTTTGGCTTTACCAGCCTGACTTAGACACAAATACACAAGACAATAAAACTATCCTACCTCATGCTTTCTTCCAGTCCTTATATTCTTGCTTTCCAGAGTATTTGTAGCGTACAAATTATGCTCTGCTAGGTTAAGACTTGCTTTTTTCAATTTTTCCTGTAAAAGCTCAATTTCAGACTTTTGCATTGTAATAACACACTCTAGCTCACTTAAAGAAGGCTGTTGAAACACCTACAAAATGATAGTACAGGTATGTTACACTAGTAACAAAAAATCAGAAGCATAACAAATCATTTAGATAAAACTGCCTAGAGAAACACAACATTACTGATATTACAGAATGTGTGAGAGCTGTAAATAATTCTGCTTTTGTAAATGACTCATGAATCCATAATCAAAAGCAGACCCCAAAGCGTTAACTAAACATTTTCATACCACCACATTTTCCAAATCCAAATTTATAGTCTTAACAATGGTTATTTTATACAGATGTTTCTTCTGCAGCAACTTATTCTACTATGGTATTTTGAATCTCACATGCTGTCAAAATTTCTTGACAAAATATTTTACCGCCTAGACTTGTTTCTGATGAAATTTCAAGTTGGTAAGTATCACTGGCCTATCAAACATGGGAAAAAAACCCTTTAACTGCATATTCTGTCAATAAAGATATTCTTAGTTAAAAACTGCCTAGAAAAGTACCTCTTTAATGTTAATCTACAAAATGTATCCACTATGTCCATAAACTCAGACAGCACAAATGTTGTGGTCATAGCAATTCCTTGGCACAATACAAAACTGCCACACACTGCTCACCTTCGCCCTGTTCCAAAATCTTTTCAGACCAAAACACATTTTCATTGGTGCCAGCTATCTTTAAGTCATATCCCCAATGTCCAATAGCGGACTCATGTGTGTACACATGACCAGGAGTAGTGAAGTTACCATGGCTTGATAAATTACTCCTTGTCAGCTGAGTTTTCATTAACTGCCTGAGATCACACCGAACTGTGTCACAACGACAAGGCAAAACATTGTTAGCTTAGCATAAGCAACAGCAGTATGCCTGTTGTGGCAGCCTATGGCAATCAAAGTGAAATGCTTTAGCTCAAACCTCCTCCACAGTGTTTTAAGGCTGGGGACAGACATTCACTTTGCAACAGCTGTGCCAGACAAAGATAGTATAATTCCCAGATGGTCAACACATCCAGGCAGCTGGAGGTTAGCACCCCAACACTATTGCTGAAAGAAGGGATGGCGCAAATCCCCTCCCTAATCGATTGCATAAAGGCACGGGTTAGTTTAAAAAGTCAATGCAAGTGGCTTGAGCTGACCCAGCTGGCCTTGTATTGCACTGATTAGGGCAAACTCATGAAACCCCTATTGCCAGCGGTGCTCTGACAGCAATGACAAGCAGCTAGGAAACAGTAAAGTCTTCAATTAACAAAGCCTGATCCAGAAGACAACTTTCTGAAGACTGACTAAAAAGTTTTATTTTACACTTACTCTTTCTAATTAGTTCTAACAACCTGACTTGCTTGCAACTGTTTGAGTGTATTCTTAAGACAAATACTCATTTCAATAGAGAAGAAAGAATTTGGTACAATGATCACTTGTTCCTACTATCTCAATTACTGGTATGCCTCAAGTAAAAAAATGAGGTATACTGACAAAAAATCAGAAAAGGCAGTGTAAAAAAGGTTAAGCAAACAAAAAAATCTCCAAATTCATGCCAATAAAGAAATGGGATGGTTCAAAGTTGATTAAAATGAAGCAAGCAAATATTCTAGTAAGCTTAGTATTTGACAGAAACAGATCAATGGGCATAGCCATTTTATTTCTTTCTAAGCAGAATATGGAGCTTTTCATAAAGCATACTATAAACTCACATGTTCTACAAATAAATCCCAAATTAGAAATATCAAGCATTTATTTGCGTAACTCCTCATACAGCAACCAAGCACAGAATAGTTATTAGAGAGTAAAAGTTGCTGATGCTTTTGCTGACTGTTCCTTAAATAATTTCAGTTGCTCATTTTGAATAATTTAGGCCATATGTAGTTGCAAACAGATGTCATTTCCACCTATGATCAGCAAAAGGCCCGTTTATAACTAAAAGAAAACTCTACACAGCGGAAAAAAAAGAAAAATAGAAAAATGAGGAGTAGACAAGCCATGCATTGAAAAGAACATTTAAAAGAAAACCGGCCTTTTGGTCATTTGACCAAAACCTTAGCGCTACATAAAAAGGAAAAAAAATCCAACAAAACTTGGAAGACAGAAATGGTGCCAGTAGATAAGGGAAATGTAGTTATATTTAAGTTATATACTTTTTTTTTCCTTGAACTTTATTCTTTCTTACTAAGAGAAATACACCTACCAAGTCATCCCATTTTATTGATTTCTCAGCTGTAAAAAAAGACTTCTACATATAACATAAGTTGTACAATTACATCAGTAAGTAAAAAAAGAATCAACAGCTTCAATCTGTTATAATCAGTTTAATTCATATTACCATTACTTTAAAAAGTCTATAACTGTTAAATGTTGCTGACTTTTTAACCATGAGAATTACAGAAATTTAGCTAACAAATAACTTCTCACTGTATCACTACTTCTTAATTTCTTCTTTCAAAAATGAAATGCCCAGTGTTTTGAAATGTCAATCCATTTAAGAGTCACTGAATATATCAAGTCCTTGCTCCTCTATGTCAATGAAGTTCTGCTACTGACTTTAATAGGACCAATATATGAAGGAGGTTCTTCATTTGTTTGGGGTTTTTCCCCCCCCCCACTCTTTTCTTCTCCCAAAAGAGATCTCTAGAAATTACCACGCAGTGATACTTATTTAACACTAAAATATTGTAAAGGCACAGTTTCTAATAAAACTATTACAAGTCTTTGTGCATGTGCATACACACACATATTTCTTGGAAAACTAAACCCAACAAAACCAGTCTTAGATCTTAACTTATACCTCCAAAATGCCTATGTTTTTACCCTCAAAATATTCAGCAGATCACTGTTACCAATACAGAACTTGCTACATAATTTGGGTCTACGATATCCTCAAAACCTGTTCAATTTTTTAGGTATGCATGTGAACTTTCTTCAGTTTCAGGAATTCTAAGAACCCAGATGCAACCTGAAGAGATCCATTTAAAAATTTAGTTTTTGCTTATCAATGGACTCTAGTTTAAGAAGAGCTGGGTATCATTTTCTGTTAAATTTAACATATCCTTCACTATTTGATAACTATTCTTCTGCATTTCCTAGCCTAGAAGACTTTGTTTACTCAAATATCAAGGAAATTTTTAAACCTGAATTTTTAAGACATGAAAACAGATCTTCCAAAGACAGAAAGCTGGAAGAAATTTCTCTCTCTGGTCTTTTTTTTCAGATTCATGTCTATTTAACTTTATATTACTACACTTTTATGTTCCACATATCCTTGGTTAAGAGAAAAAAAAAAATCACAAAACCCAAGTTATTTAGTGAAAAAATTTGGCTATTATGAGAACATCGATTCCTTCTGTATAAAACATGACTTTGCAAACAACCCAGAGTTCCAAGATTTATGCATGAAGAAAGAAGTGCGATTTCGTCAGATCCTCGGAAAGAATGTGACCTTTTCTTGGCTTTTCACTTTCTAGCTTTACATCTGAACTCTTATTTGTAATCTAAGAACTAAGGGAAATATTACAATTAGTAAGGCCAAAATGGCAAATAATTTGGACTATAATAGAGCTCTGATTTAAAAATCCTAACATTATTGGGAAAAAAAGCACAATATTGTGTCTCAAGACTGCAGAAAACATTTAACATCCAAGCTCAGTATGAAGAAGGTAGTCCAGTTTCATAGTAAACATCAGAAATCTGCAATCCAGAAAAATAAAAACAAGTTACGTGCTAAGGGGCAGCACCAGGTTCCTCCACAGCTTCTGTCTCAGAATTATCATTGTAGATCTTTGATCTAACGAACTGAAATACTAACTCACTACAACAAAGAGTTCCATGAAGGTTCACTTCCTAAAGCCTATTCTGAATCCTATGTCTAAAACTAAAATTCCCACGAGATGGTTGTTTCATTGTACACATAACGTTGACCCTTTTCACAGTCTATCCATCTACATGTTGAGTGTAGCAAACAAATGCTTTCGCTCAGGTTTAAGCATCTTAGATTAGATTCTACCTGCATTACAAAGTCTAGCTTAACAGAATAATGGTTTCTTCTTTCACTTAGCAAAATTAGTTTATATCATATGCTATTTTGTCACAATGGATACGTAATTTTTTCATACTGAAACTCAATTTAACATGCAAAACATATATTCCAAATACATGTCGGAGGCTTATTTATGTTTTAAACAACAAATAGGATCAAATAAGTATTTATTTCTACCAAGCAGATCCCTCACTCCTCTTACGCTTACATGTGTTTTAAAAGTAAGACACAGCTGATGTTTTCTGGATGCATTAATCAAGATGAAGCACAAGCACCGTCTTCAGTACAAAGGTGTACCACTAGGGGAAGCATCCACACTGTACTTAGGGAAGGGAATCCAATGCCACCTTTTCAATGCTGCTGTTGTCAGAGATCACAAGCAGTACCAAACAATACGAAGAAAATACAGCTATGCTCTACCATACTTCTATTCTGTATGACTTTCCTGAACTGGCAAAGACAGCAGAGCTTCAGAACTGCTAACATAGCCTTACGTGCACTCCTGCTCGCCTTCAACTTCCTCATCACAAAGCTGTGCTAGCACTGACTGCACAGTACGAAAACTACTGGCTAAAGGCGACAGAAAAAGCCTGCACAGCCTTTCTGTAAGCAGGTGCAAGCTCACTCTGCTTCAACCACATACTGGCCAATAGGCACACAGTGGCTTAGTAAAGGTTAAAATATCTTTTCTCTCAGCAACACAACA